>OX376239.1:2575000-5075000 GCA_947364205.1 Agrochola lota
ATTTCCGCACATTTCCAGGGAGTGGGGGTACGCTTCAGCCTACCCCCACTCCCTGGAAATATGCGTCAACAAGGCTCACGCAAGGTATTCTATGGCAAAACCTTCGTGGAAACAGTAATCATCACTAACGTTTGGTTGTTTTGTAATGCAATTACAGATTGGCTTTATAGCCTAGATCAATTCCAAATGGCCTGCGAGTATTTATGGCTCTGCCTTCCAAATGTGGTGCGTCATCTCAAAGTCAACAGTTGTCATAGGTCAGGAGCATTACTGCCCAGTCAAGTATCATTGGTAGAAGGCCTTCGCCATTTCCCTATAGCCAACTGCTAGTGACAATAATCTGCCAAGGTACGGATTAGGATATGGACACGTAATACACGAGAATGTAACATTTGTTATAAAACACGACACTAAATGAGAGTTATTTCGCCATTCTGGAATTAAACAACCGTTAATAGCTCGACAGCGACTTCACCTAACTGTTACCTATAATACACTGCAAATCAACTAGCAGAAACAAATTATTATAGTGGAGAAGTTCTAGCTAAAATTGACATGCTTCTACAAAAGATAAAAGTTAATAAAAGTTGGCACTTACCAAATAATTCCTTAGAATTAGATTACAACTCACTTACAAATACTGCACACTTTACTAGCTTTGCCTCGGAATAGCTTCCCTTTTGCGACCGCCTCTCGACTCGCCTCCAATCTAAATAACTTCCTACTCTCCAAATCTCAGTCTCCTCAATCCCTAAAAAATACCACGTTGACCGTTGGGCCAAGTTTTCCCCACAGTTTCGTAGAATAGGTTTATAGCTGTTTTTGTATACAACTTCTAAATTATTTTAAATTGGTCCGTTTGTATTGCCTGAGCTCGACGAAATCCTTACCAGATGCTTGATGCAATCTCAGAGATGGTCAATCTTTTGAGACCGACGACGAGTTATAATTTATATACGTTTTATTATAAACCATACAACTATTTTAGCACAGAACATATTAAAGTATTCTAGCTAGATGCTAGCTAGAATAATAAAATAATTCATCCAACTTCATAACTTGTTGTTTAAAGTTTCAAACATGAATATCGAGAGCTGTAAGTTTACATTGAAAGAACCGCATGTTGACGACCCCTTCTAGTTCTTAGAATATTTTTAGAAAGTAGGTCGCTTCCCATAAAATATTAATGAAAAGGGTTTGTAAGAGGTTCAATATTGTTTTACAATTTTAAAGAAATAGGATATTTTGTTATTAATTAGGGTAACTTGTCGAGCTGTCAAACCATAAAATTGAGATTTAATGTGTTCATAAGGACCCGGAATCGGCCCATATGTGACGGTTTTAAAATAAATATAATAATATATTGTTATTAAATTTGCGAATGTTAATAACAGTCACAAGTTGCACGTACTTATTTTCTCATAGAGGGTGATAAAAAGTAGAGTGTCCACCTCGGGAGCAACACTATTTTAAGCTATTTATGACGTACTTTGAATCGCTCTCTTTGCTCAAGATTCAAAGAAACACTCGCCTTTAAAATAGTTGTTTGCTGCTTAGGCAAAAAATCTACTATTTCATTGGAGTTGTTTCTAACCAGCCAGTTCTAAAAAGTTTTAGTGCTACCTTGTATTTTCGTTCATAAACTAAACTATTCCAATTCCATATCGTTTGCATGCCTCTTAAGAAAATTACAGTAGGTACATTGAGGTCATTTGTGTACATAGTAATTTGGTTTTATTATAATCATGAATCAACATCGAACATTTACTATCTACCAAGCGTTGGCATAAGCTGAAGATATTGTTGCGTCGTTGTTTAAAAAATCATCAAGTCATGGCCCTATCTTACCCAGCAGAAATATTAGTCAATAATCGTCTAGGAAAAGAAGTTCAAAGAATGTTTTATCCGTTCAACTTTCTCCTGACTCTATTTTTCTCTTCAAAATACCGCATAAAGGATAATTATATTACTCCAAGTGAAAAGAAGTTCTTCATACTACGATTTCTTTGTGTTTGTTCTATAGTTGCAGCGACTATTTATCGAGTATATCGCCAAGATATCCATCGTGTTATCCATGACGGCAATGTTTGTGTGGTGTTATTTCTTTCATTTTTCTTACCCACCTCTCGTGGTCTTGGTTTTGTATTAACATTTGTTCTTAATATCGTTTATAGACATAATAATGTCATGATCATTGTGCTTATCCAGATTATACATAATAACATCGATTTTAGTAAGAGTGTTCGTAGTTTTATTTTGTGGAATTGGGTCTTGGTATCAACTGTTTGTTGCATTTGTATATATTTTATTATTTTCGGTGTAACGTCTCATTACTTTGACGTCCTGAATTGTCTTGTTGAAGTAGTATTTATTAGTTTTGAGATTGATTACATTTATGCTGTTCGAGTTCTAATATTGTTGATAAAGTATCTCGATGGATGGATTGAAAATGTCCACATGATGAATGGTGGACAGGAAAATAATGAAATATATTGTATGAAGATGTTTAGAATGTATCAAAATATACTGAAAGCTTTTGATGAGTACAAGACGGTATCCCAAGTATTGGTACGTTTATCAAAAAGTGTGTCAAAATGATCGCTTAAGTGGTTCAATATTCCTGAAGACGGGGCATTTTAATAAAGAGCTCTTATTGAAATCCTATATTACAAAATACTAACTCGCTTCTTTTTTTTCCAGGTTCTACTTCGCAGTTTCAATGTATTCTGTCGCAATTTATGTATTTTTGAGCTTCTGCTGCAGGTGATCAAAATGCAAGTTCGATTACATGGCCAAGTAAGAATTACTATATGTGTATTACAGAACCGATAGCCGATACAGCAAACTAGTTTATGAGAGGAGAGGGCAGATTGACGGGATAGGCCTATGACGATAGAAGACTGGGTAGCTGGTTTGCCAATGTTCTTCTCCTTAGCGTGTCGATGGCAATCTAAATTGAGTATGCCCAGAATTATGTTTTACCGTTAAGTATTTTTTTTTAGGTATCCGCCTCGAGTTTAGCATGGAGCATTGTGTCAATGTTAGGGATTGTAAAAGACCTTCTACAAGTAACATTACATTGTGTTTATTATGAGAAATTCTATTCCGCTGTCGAAAAAGCTGGGATGGTTAGTATAAAGCGTTTGAAGAATACAAACTATACAAGTAAGCATATAAGTGCATATAACCCTTCAATATATGTACAAAAAAACAACGTTTTTTTAGCTAAAAGTAGAATAATAAATCCATGGATAGCAGATAAAGTCATAACAGTGTCAAAACAAGAAAAAACGATTTACTAACTTTTTACAAACAGAATATGGAATATATATGCCTAAAACGAACTTTGTTAATCAACTTCTCGGTCACATTTCAAATCCTTTGATATTAGAACTTTCCTTTACAGAACACGAAGAAAGGCTTTGCAAAAACGTTTTAAGAGAAAATCGAAGGTTCACAAAGATGACCGCGTGTGGCCTGTTCTATGTAGATGCTGCGCTACCAATGTGTTTGATGGGACTTCTTACTAATTACGCCATAATACTATTACAGTTTGCTTTTTTGTGAAATATGTATTTAGCATATACTGGTTGAATTTAAAATATTCACAGCTGATTGTAGTCCTTTATGTGTAACGTATCATTACAATAAATAAATAATGTTGAATAAAAGCATAGGGCGAAGATGATGTCAATACTTACTTGTACATCAGTAAACTAGTTTCTTATAGCTGTTCTATGTGTTTGTAATAACTCTGTGGCTAAATCCTAATTCTCACTAATTAAATGCGAAGGTGAGTGTGTTTGTTTGTATGTTACGCTTTCACGCTAAAACACCTGAACGGATTTGGATGAAATTTGACACGAGTCACCTGGTCATCACATCACTTGGAATAAGACATACTTTTTATCCCGTTAGTAAGTTCCCGTGGGAAAATTTCTGACAATGGCGAAGCCGCTGACAAAAGGTGGTACAATATACGGACAAAAATGTAAGACTATTCAAACTGCCGCGCTAGCGATAAGTGCAGTAAGTACGTTTTGCATAGTTTCGAGTAATTGTGGCTCAGTTTTTCGTCATATTTTTACATTTTCTGACTTGTTTTATTAACTTATTTTAATTCTGATTTTTGAAATGTGTAGCTTACGTAAAGTTTAATTTCATTGTGTAACCATTAAATATTTATTTCAATACTTTTAAATGACAAAAATTGTTTTATAACTAGTACGAGTTTAATAACGTTTGCATCAATTGCTTAATATAACCGCGGTAAGTACAAAGTTACTGCTCTTAATATCATTAGCAGAAGTAAGACTTTAAATGATGACCGTAAGTATGGTTACTGTTGTTATGCTAATGAAACTTATGATAAAATCGACTTATGCGCAGTTACTGCTCATATCTTTAGAAGAAGTAAACCATGAATGATGATACCGCACTTAGATACTTACTGCTGTTATGCTAAGGAAAACGAATCATAAAATCGCCTTACTGCCGTTATCCTTATTAAAATTTAAAGGTTCCCGTTAAGATGTTATAATGGCAGTCAGATCAAATTGTACAGCTCATTGCGCTGATTCCGAATCTATGTTTAACTCTATTTGGCCAAAAATTATACTTACTGCAGTTATCGCAAGCGCGGCAGTATACATATTATGTACCTACTCGTACATACATTAACTAACAGAACGCCACCTACGATCGACTACGATCCTATTAATTTAGACTATTCATAATTCAGATTATAAGGCATTCGTCACAGGGTCAGAAAGTAGAGAGTCCTCAAATCTGAGTTTAACCGATCCGGTATCTACCTTTAATTTCACCTTAATACTTTGAATCGAAACTACTAAAGTCATTTCACCTCTGAATGAACTTTTTTTTTTGTCTTACCGCCATCGTCACTCGGCCTACCTGCCAGTTCCTTTGAAATATTTTTTTTTGCACATTCTGCGGAGGAGTCCTTTTACGTAACATTTCTTATATAACTTGCAAACCGACACTAAGACGTTTTGTGGTTTTTGTAGCCGCAAAGTGAACCCTTTTCGTTGTTAGCGCTTCATTCTTTTGAGTTTGTTTCGATTATGAACAACGGCTCACTCGACGGTGTCATATGTGCTGCTGCCGACGACGATGCTGCTGCTACCTTGCGTGTGGTTTTACGCTTTCCGCCAATTCCAATGCTTTAGCCAGTGTGTTTTCTTGAAGATCACGCGTGAAAAGCTTGTCTTTCTCCGGTCTCGGCCGCATATCCATAACAAACCGGTCGCGCAGTGCCTCTACATTAAAAAATCTGCAATGCGTGGTCAGCCGTAAAGTCTAGCAGCCCACTGCAAAAATGTTTCTATACTTTGAGTAGCGGCATAAAAATTATACCGTTCGGCAAAACCAGTTTTTTTTTGGCGAAATGAAAAATAATGAATTATTTTATTCTGTAAATAGGGTATCGGAATCACTTTTACACGTCATATTTTTTTATTAAATTAAACATAAGCTAGACGAGTTCGGCGTTTCTTATCTGACTACTCTGTGAAGAAATGCCGAAAAAAACTCAGAGGCCGCAGTCTCTTTTAAAGTCCAGACATAATCTTGGTCAGGCCATTCATACAGTGAAGCATATCAAAAGTACACCGCCACTGTGTGCATACACGCTCACACGCACACATTTACAACCTTTCACAATTCATTACAACCAAACTACAACACATTTGTTCTAGCAAAACTGTGATTCAAATGTCACTGTGTATATACAATGGGAGTATGTAAATAATGCAGACGAGAGCCAGAACATGACAACAGGCACACCCACCATCTCCGGACTTGCCGGTCAGCTCCTCCGCGCAGCCTCAACGCGCCTCAACCGTCAGCGACGTGTCACCGGTCGCTACAGTTGCGTCGAGCTCGAGCGACGAGTTAATCTCTCCATCGTCTTCTTGGGCTTGGCAACAGGCCCCGAACAGGGTCGTCGCTGGCGGTGGAAAAGTGTCGCGCATGCGATGGACCCAGTCCCCAGTCCATTAATGATAATGTTATGCGCGCATATTATGGTGCTACTGAGGGAGAAATAAACCTTACAGCGTACCGAGGTTGGATGGTTGTATGCTATGATAGGTAGATTAATGATAAGTAGGTAAACACTACCACACTAGGGTGTGCCAAACCTAGTAGCAATCGCACACGGCAATAGAATCTAAACAATATATATACAACAAAATCTAAAATATATATGGTATATACAACAAAATCTATCTAAAATTAGCACTCTGAGTGCTTTATTTATGTTTGTGTATGCATAAATTTGGCTCGCTTGCGCTATGTTCAAAAAGGACAATTCAAAATGGTAAATCCTATACTGTTAAATGAGCAATATTTGTATATATTATTACGGAGAAGGGTATGTGTCTCTTTCATTTATATCAGGCATATTTTAACTACTGTGGGCGTACTGTGCATAGCGTTGGTTATTGACAAAACATTGATAAAAAATCGTTTACAGTTCAGATCAAATTATTATTTACTATTAAATTAATCATACCAGCTATTCACACACTATAGGTACACGACACAAGTATTAAAAATACGCGACAGCTTCTAAATGTGCTCACTGCTTGACTGCCACCAACGAACTCTGCTCAGCTCCGACTGGTCCGAGCGTTATGTTGTAGACTCTGTCGAGCACCGCTATGCGGCACTGGCGTCCCGATTAGAACACATAATATATATTTGAAATCACGTTCTCGAAAACGGCTCTAACGATTTCGATGAAAGTTGCAATATAGGGGGTTTACGGGGGCGAATCATCGATCTAGCTAGGTCACATATCAGGAAAATTCGTTTTCTCTATTTAAGCCGAGCAGAGGTCGGTCGCCGAGGTACTTATTTGTATGTGATTTACCTTGCCGAAGAGAATCAGTTCGGTTTTTGTAGGTTACTGAGAGTTGGTGCTTGTTGCACCATTCCTCTACTATTTTTAGGGCTTGTCGCATAAGGTTGCATAAAGTGTTTTCTTGGGTCCCGTTTATTATTATGGTTATGTCATCGGCGTAGCCTACGGTGAAGTAACCTTTGTCGTGAGTGATTTGATGAGGCTGTCTACTACCAGGTTCCATAGAAACGGCGAGAGCACGCCCCCTTGCGGGCAGCCCTTCGCAACGATGGCCCTCGTAGTGTCATTACCTGTGACTTGTACAACTCTCAATGTGAGCATGTAGGTGATCCAGCCACTCAGGGTCGAGTCTATGCTGTATCTGTCGAGGGCCATGTTTATACTGTTGAACACCGTCATGTCAAAGGCACCCTCGATGTCAACGAAGGCGGCCAATGCTGAGCATTTGTGGTCCACTGTGCATTCAATTTTAGAAACCACGCTGTGCAGCGCAGATTCTGTCAATCTGCCTGTAAAGTACGCATGCTGTTATTTGTGCAATGGTTTTACCCGGAGACGTCCATCTCGGATGTGCCTATCACAGAGTGTCTTGAGGGTTTTCAGTAAAAAGGATGTGAGGCTTATAAGCCTTGGGTTGTGTGTAATCAGTTTTGCCAGGTTTGGGTATGAATATGACTTTCACCTTGCGCCATGCGAGAGGTATGTGTCTAAGAGCTATGCAGGCTCGATAGATCTCCACCAGTCTTGCAGCCCACTGCAGTAAGGCAGGGAAGATGCCATCCAGCCCTGCTGACTTTTAAGGTTGAAGGTGTTAATACCCCACTTTTTACGTTCTTCTGTTCCTATATTGCGGTTTCTTGACCAGTCTTGATCCATTGGGGTCATTTTTGGTTCAGGCTCCCACATCCTGTCCTCCAGGGTTTTACAGTCTGGGAAGTGAGTTTCGAGAAGGACCTTACTGGTTTCATAGTCAGTTAGTGTGTATGAGTTATCGGGTTTTTTCAGCGCGCCAAGAGTTCGGTCCTGATCGGTTGATAGGATCTTCCTTACCCTTGCAACCTCATTAGTTGTCTCAATAGATTTCCGCCATGCCGTCCTCCTGGCACTTCTAATCTGTTTTTTATATGTATATCGGGTCACTTTGTATATCTCCTAGCCGTCCGGGAGTCTCGTGTTTTTTGCTCTGTTAAATTGCTAACGTAGCGCAGTTTACTGAGTTTACTAAGTTCACCGTTCCACCAGGGGCTTCTCTCGTTCTTGTTTTGTGACGCTCTTAGTTTACAGCATGCGTGGTATGCTTCAGTTAAGTATTCAGATAGTTTTGTCACGGTGTATTCTAATTGTGCTTGGTCTCTTATGGTTACTTGTGCTAGGTGTCTAGCTAGTAGGGAGGCCAGAAGGCTTTTGTACTCGGGAACATTAGTGTGCCTCGGGTTTTTGGCCTCGGTGCTAGGTTCCTATTGGTTGTGGTTAGTGAAAAGCGGATCCTTCTGTGGTCTGAGCAAGAAGGCTCGTCCGATACGTGCCAGTTTGTGATAAGGTTTGTCGCGTTTTCTTTAGCGAGTGTCAGATCTATGATCGTTTGTCCGCGGGCTGTGACCCAAGTGGGTTCTGAGCCGTGGTTAACAATGTTAAAGTTAGTAGAGAATAAATAGGTGGATAGTACCTCTCCTCTGGAGTTCGGTGCAGCGCTGCCCCAGAGCGGATGGTGGGCGTTTGAGTCGGTGTAGATAATCAGGTACAAATTGGCGCGCTTGCAGTGTTGTACCAGGCCGGCCATCTCTTTTGGCGGGCAAACTCAAACTCAACTCAAAGCATTTATTTCAAATAAACCAATTACAGGCACTTTTGAATTGTCAAGGGGTCGGTCAGTCAGAAAGATGAAGCTAGTTGCCCATTCCAAAGTGTAGTAGGTTCCTATAGAGAAGAACGGGCAAGAAACTCCACGGACACTCTTTTAAATTAAAGTATTCTTACAAAATATTGGTAACATCATTCATGTTTAAATTATACATGTGAGAACAATGTAGAAAGATGTGCACATTGAAATCGTCCGTAATGAAAAGATAAAAACAATTCCAAAATTAAAATAAATTGTTTAAGCCATGGCAGCTAAGAGATTACCAGTCCCTACTGATGGCACCCGTTCACGGACATAACGCATGGATCAGCTCCATTCAGCTCAACCATTTTGAAAGGAACTTAATGATCCAACACACACGCCACCACCAGCGAGACATTTGAGTGAGCATGACATACTCTCAGCCGCCAGGGCTCATTCAAGTCAATAAAGACATACCCAAAAATGGCACTGTGACCCTTACCTTCTGCAAAACTATTGCAGAAGGTAATGGTCACAGTGCTCACACATGAGCTATGCAGTTATACAATACTAGGAGATTGAATTTGTACAAGGCAAATATAGGTCTTGCAATCTTCAGCAGCTCCAACAATATTTTCAATGATAATCAACCAGTTTATGCGCCCTTGTGGAGCTGGACCAGCGTTGAGCCAAGCATTTTTGCCAGCGATGTAATCTCCCAACTTATAATATGCTTGGCAGCATAGTGTGCGTTTTATACAAGATTTAAATTTCGTTTCATTTAGTTCAAGTATGTGGGGAGGTATTTTATTGTAACATTTTAAACAGTACCCCATGAAGGATGAGTCTACTTTAGCCAGTCTGAAACCAGGTTGAACTAATTCCTGCCGGGGTTGCGAGTTTGTCCGAAAGGGATATCGCGGCCCCGGCACACGGGCAACGGAAGGAAAACGGGTGGGTTTTAGTCAGTAAAAGTCTGACACGACACACCCTCCCGCTCCGACCAGAGCGGGAGAAGTTATTTGACAATTTCCCACCCTAAAAAAAAAAAGGTTGAACTAGTTGGTCCCTATTTCTAGTACTGTAATTGTGTCTTTCTCGTCTTTTACTGAAAATATTAAGATTTTTCCTTACGTACATGATGTTTTCATACATGTATTGACAAGGTACCGTCATGATGTTAATATTTATAAACAGTTCCCTAACACGGCTATTGGATCAGTGCGATGGTTCGGGGCTTTACCTGCAGCGCCCTGCGTAGTAATGCATAGGATGGCTTTGAAGCAGCTTAAAAACAACAAGGTGATGACGGAATCACGGTCGAACTCATGAAGGCCGGTGGAACACCCGTTCTCTAAGGCACTCCAAAAACTGCTAAATTCCGTCTTACTCGACGGTAAAACGCTACAGGCATGGAACAGAGGTGTGATGTTACTCTTCTTTAAAAAGGGCGACAATGCCCTGCTTAAGAACTATTAGTTGTTTTCAAGAGTCATCACAAACCGTCTCGCGCGCAGGTTCGACATCTTCCAGTCTCCCGAACAAGCCGGATTCCGCAAAGACTTTAGCATCGTAGACCACATACATACGCTGCGGCAGGTTATACAAAAGATCGAAGAGTATAACCGGCCTCTCTGCTTAGCGTTTGTGGACTACGAGAAAGCGTTCGATTCGATTGAGACATGGGCTGTACTGCAGTCTCTTCAACGGTGCCAGATCGACTATAGGCACATTTTTTTTTAAATCTTTATTTATTTAAGGGATTTTTATACACATATGCGACGATGTCAATCCCATCGTGCTCTTACAAATAACGACTAACTCTTCAACTAAATTAACTAATTCTAAACTTAGTCACACAAAAAAAAAAGTATATAATATTTTTGCTGATTCAGATGTAGGCTTGGCTAAAATACCATGGAACATTCCAACGTCCATTACCGATAATTTCATCGAGTTGAGAAGTGCGTTTCTTTTGCTTGTATATCGGACACACTCCACCAACATATGCTGTGCATCCTCTGTTTTACCACACAAATCACAGTTACGAGAGTCCGAATTTCTCATCAGATAAGCAAAGTTGTTTAGTGGAAAATGTCCTGACCTCAAACGATGCGCAGCAAAAATTTGACGGCGACTCAGTTTCGACACGGAAAACCAGGGTATATGAGGAGGCTCACTCTGTATACTTTTATACCAAATTGCTTTCGCTTTTGATCTTTCGTCAAAATGTTCCTTCCAAGATAAATTGTTTATTTTTCTAAAACTCAATACTTCGGAATAACTTGGTAATACACCCGGTGTTTGTATGCCTAAAATAACTGCTTCTTTGGCTAGTCTATCAGCCTCCGCATTACCTGAAAGTCCAACATGGGATAGTACCCACTGGATAACAATTTTTTTGCCACTCTGGTTAAAATACTGAATTTGTTTCAATATTATGTATGCTATAGCTAAACCCTTTGAACTGTTATGAACACATTTAGAGATATGCTGTAAAGCGCTCTTACTGTCGGTGCATATCACCACTTTATTCGTATTAAGCTCTATCACATATTTCAAGGCCTCAGAAATGGCAAATATCGGCACATCAACGTGCTAAAGTGTCTGTAAAAAACACCACTATGTCAGTCTGAATCCAGAACTCGAAACCTATCCTTCTGCAGCGAGGTGTTAGACAAGGAGAAGTTATCTCTCCGAAACTGTTCACCGCTGCACTGGAGGAGGTTCAAGGTTCAAGGTTCTGGACTGGAAAGGGCAAGGAATCAACGTTAATGGCGAGTATATCACAAACTTTCGGTTTGCCGACGATATAGTATTCATGACTGAGATCTTGGAGGACCTCAGTACAATGCTCGATGACCTCCGTAGAGCCCTCGAAAGAGTGTGTCTTAAAATGAACATGGACAAGACAAAGGAAATCGGAGAGTAGTGTCTCCTGTTCCTTCTGTGCTCGAGGTTGTGGACGAGTATGTTTACCTATAACAAACTGTCCAGCTAGGTAGGTCCAACTTCGAGAAAGAGGTTAATCGTCGAATCCGACTCGGCTGGGCAGCGTACGGGAAGCTACGCAATATCTTCTCGTCCCACATACCGCAGTGTCTCAAGATGAAAGTCTTTGACCAGTGCGTGTTGCCAGTGATGAATTTTGGCACCGAAAAGTGGTCGCTTATAATGGGCGCCATCAGAAGGCTAAAAGTCACCCAAAGGGCAATGGAGAAGGCTATGCTTTAGAGTTTCCCTACGTGATAGAATCAGAAAAGAAGAGCTCCGTAGGAGAACCAAGGTAACCGACATAGCCCGACGAATTGCCAAACTTAAGTGGCAATGGATAAGATTGCTCGTCGATCGTAACAGATGGCCGATGGGGCCAAAAGGTTCTCAAGTGGCGACCGCGTACCGGAAAACAAAACGTTAGAAGGCCTCCCACAAGATGGACCGATGACCTTGTGAAGGTCGCAGGAATCCGCTGGATGCGGGAAGCGCAGAATCGGTCGAAGTGGTGATGCTTGGGGGAGGCCTATGTTCAGCAGTGGACGTCTTTTGGCTGAAATGATGATGATGACAATCGATCAATATTGCTTATAATTGAAAAAAAATTATTGCCCGTGTAAGAATACCTTTAGTCTACTCCCCTAAGCCTCATAATATGAGATAGATTAATGTGATGTAATCTCAGTTCACGGTACCGACTACAGATTTTGATAATTGTGACCTAAAGAGCTAAGTACCTTTCTTATTAGAGACTAACAGTAACATTAAAAAAATTCAAGATATGATAAGTCAAAAAGCAAACACAAGGACGAATGAATATATTAGTACTAAACATCGTTTTCAACACAAAACTACTTAGCGTGACAAATATGTTTAATTATTTCAAGTACTGCAAGTACGTGGGCCACTCTGAAACTTCTTAGAAAATAAAGAACTGAATGAAGCATTAAGTTGCTACCTTTACTGTTTTTAGAAATATTCTCCATTCCTTTCCAAGCAACTTCGTATTTAATGGAACCACTGAGGTACGGACCTAACATTCACGGTAGATCACTCTCTTATCGGCCTCTATCATGCGCCGCACAGTAATGATGTTATCGTCAGTTGTCGGCATTGCATGACGTCCGTCATGCAGACATCAGTATGATTCCTGCGACCACGCTTAGGCTGCTTTCCGAATAAGAACGTAATCGCTCACAGCGCTGACATCAATAATTGGCGTTCCGAGTTAGATATCACGATTATGACAGCTGAGGCCTGTCAACAAATCGAAACGCTCGTGATCGCTCTCACGGTGTTCGCTCAACGTCAAAACTTGCATATCATATTTCTTTGTGTTTAAACTACACATTTCTTCTTTTTCTTCGTTGGCTAGGTGGCCACGGTAGCCAGAAGCACAATTTCGAAGATGCCACGTTTGTCTAAAGTTATGATGCGACTCAAAACAAAACAGCACAACTGCCATCTTTGACAGCGCTCACGGTGATATTAGTAAAACGCATGGTCGGCGTTATCGCAAGATGGCGCATGTCATGACGTCATCGATGACGATTCACAATACATCGTTATCGCGCTCAGGCTTATTCGGTACGGCCGTTAGCACGCTCAAATCGATTACAACGTAACTCGGAATGCGGTCATAAACTCATTGAACGAGTTATATATATAACAGTGGCACGTGATGAAGCTTCATCATAAAAGGCTAATCGAAGTCTATCATAACTTTTTTGTTGACAACAACGAAAGTAGTTAGAAAATATAATAGAAAATTTTCTCGCGTTAAATTCGTTTTGACGCGCTACACGCCCTTTTCAAATTGTCGCCAAGTTATAGGAATAAATGCCAGATGGATTCAATAAACATTATCAGGTTACCAAAGAGTTCTACATTCACCCAGTTCTAAAACCTTTCAGTGTTGCCCTTGTATGTTAGAACTATGATTAAGAAAGTATTTTTGTTCATAAACTAAACTATTCTAATCCCATTTTGGCTGCTTGCCTCTTAAGAACATTACAGTAGGTAAATTGAGTACATTTGTATACATAGTAATTCGGTTTTATTATAACCATGAATAAACATCGAACATTTACTATCTACCAAGCGTTGGCATAAGCTGAAGATATTGTTGCGTCGTTGTTTAAAAAATCATCAAGTCATGGCCCTATCTTACCCAGCAGAAATATTAGTCAATAATCGTCTAGGAAAAGAAGTTCAAAGAATGTTTTATCCGTTCCACTTACTGCTGACTCTACTTTTCTCTTGAAAATACTGCATACAGGATAAATATATTACTCCAAGTGAAAAGAAGTTCTTCCTACTACGATTCCTTTGTGTTTGTTTTACAGTTGCAGTGACTATTTATGGAGTATATCGCCAAGATGTCCATCGTTTTATCCATGACGGCAATGTTCTTGTCATGTTATTTCTTTAATTTTTTTTACCCACCTCTCGTGGTCTTGGTTTTGTATTAACATTTGTTCTTAATATCGTTTATAGCCACAACAACGTCATGATCATTGTGCTGATCCAGATACAGATGTTATACATAATAACATCGATTTTAGTAAGAGTGTTCGTAGTTTTATTTTGTGGAATTGGATTTTGGTATCAGCTGTTTTTTGTATTTGTATGTCTTTTATTATTTTTGGTGTAACTTATAATTTCTTTCCATTACTGAAATTTATTCTTGAAGTAGTATTTATTAGTTTTGAGATTGATTACATTTATGCTGTTCGAGTACTAATATTGTTGATAAAGTATCTCGATGGATGGATTAAAAATGTCCACATTATGAATAGTGCACAGGAAAATGATGAAATATATTGTATGAAGTTGTTTGAAACGTATCAAAATATCTTAAAAACTTTTGATGAGTACAAGACTGTATCCCAAGTGCTGTTATGTTGAAAAAACAAGTGTGTCAAAATTATCGCATTATTAAGAGCGTTTATTCTGAAAGTTGGCAACATCGCAAATAGATGTCAAATATTTCACTGTTTTGATTAATTTGGAGATATAAGTGCATGAAAATAGGAAATGTGGCTAACTCGCGAACTAGAATATTGATTATAGAATGCAATAATTAATATCGTAACACCGAATATTCCAAATGCCTTTTTTACCCCAAAAGGGGTACAACATCAAATACAATGTTATAATTGCAATTCATTATTAGTATTCTAGTTCGCTAGTTAGCCACATTTCTTATTTCCATACAGTAATATTGCTATACCGCTCAGCCCCCATTATATCCACGTGCACGTATTTAATCAAACATCGATATAACCCCACTGTATCCACATGGATATCGCATGTACACGCGGCTTAAATCTCTATTTGTACTATAAAATAAGGGCTAATATGGTCTATGGGCAGTTTCACTCTATGGCCTGACGTATAGAGTAATCGACTAAATCACTCGCATACAAAAATATTAATGGACAACACTGCAAAAAAAAATTGAAACTGACGGTTCGCGCACGTCAAACGCGAGTCGAACTAAGATGGCCGCAGGTCGGGTAATCTTCAAGTAAAATATCCTAACCTTATGTCTATGGTATCGTCTATGGTTCACATATCTCATTTGACAGTTCCCTCCCCGCCCGCCTTCCGTACTTCTGCCTGAAGAACGCCATGTTTGTTGATCTGTCACAAACTTTTGAATTTGAAGTTTGTTTTTCAAAGTTGATCCTTGATCGTGTGAAATTCTACGTTGATTTATTTCCGTAACTTATCCTCTCGATTTCTGCAGCTGTAATATTATCGTGCAACATGCAAACATGCAAGTGCTGTGTTATGATTTGTGCTAGTAGACGAAAGAACGACAGTTTTCATTATGTTTCCTAAAAGTGAGATAGGACTCAAAAAATGGTTACACTGTGAAAGACTGCGAAGCTTGAGCTTCCAAAAACTTCGCAAACAGTTTGTATGTCAAAATCATTTCGAAAAGAAGTTTCTTTCAACAACGCGCGATATAATTCGTCTTTGCCCCGACGCCTATCCAACGTTGTGTACTGCTCGCGAGATATCCAGTGGTCTCCCTCAAACTGATGCATTAATAACCAACAACTCTGGTACGTACCTATTTGAATATTATGACTTAGTCAATTTATATTTCATTTATGATCTGTACATGTTTTACTACTGCACTACATGCTAACTTGTAAAGTTTATTAGTGTAGACACTTTGTTCTCAACAAGAAGCATGCCCTCAGTTTAAGCAGTTATATTTAATGATTTTAAGTATTTAAAACATTCAGAGACAGCGGACGAGACAAAATTTATGTTTGATTGTTATTACATCTATAGGTGTTCACACTCATTTGTCTGTCATATCGATGAGCCTTATATTAAGGAAATAGGTCACGTAATCATGTTGTCAGTATCTTGGTGGCAGCACTAATTGTGCAGGGTGCAACGGACTGTAATTTAAATATTATTGTTCTTGCAAGCTCCTTCAATGTTTAGTTTTTAATAATGATAATTAATATGAGTATAAATTTACATTTCAGAAATGGAAGCAGATGTAATTTCTTCATTACAGACTTTGCCGTCTACATCTGGATGTGGACATAAAGTCATTAAGGGACCATACCAATAGTAGGTAAGAAATACAAATTGTTTAAATATTAGTTATGGGAAGTAAGTACCCATTCATAACTATTTTTGCTACAACTGAAAATCATTTATATTCTGTCAGCTAACATAAATGAACATTTAGTGAATTTTAAGTTATATTTATATTCATTTGTAAGATTGTAGATTTTCGGTTGTTTGTAAATAAATAGTAATAGTATACTAAATTACCTAAATGGTCAGAGTATATAGGGGAAACCATTTGATATGATAATCAATTAAATTATTTATTTTTCAGAAGTTGTTCATTGTACTCCATCTACAAAGAGAAGACGGCGTATCATACATACGAAAAATAAGCTGTCGCCGCATTGTTCTAGGCTTTACAAGGAATACAATAAGTCAAGAAGGCAGCTAATATCAATTTACGAGCAAAAAAGGCATTAAAATATTTAACAGAAAAGACTTTTGTAAAGCTCACTGAAAAATTAAATCCAATGGCAAAAGCTTTTTTGAGGATGCAAATTAAACAGTTTTCTAAAAAGCCAGGGGTCGGCGATTCTCGGATGAAGAAAAATTGATAGCAATGGCAATAATGAAAACTATTTATTTAAAAATATTTATTTTGCCATCCAAATACACACTTAACAAAATTATTTCTGAATTAAATATAGAATCAGGTATCAATCCTCAAATATTTGAAGCTGTGAAAAAATAGGTAAGATTTTTTACATTAAAACAACTTTCTCTTGCGGATTCTGAGTTACTTTGTTCCCCTGAGTCCTTTGAGCTATCGAACTGTGTCGAAGCGAAAGCATTCAAAGCTCAGCAAGGCATCGAAGACGAAATGTCCATTCACGTGCAAGAAGAAGCAAACAAATACTTAGAAAATCGTTCTGAACAGAGTCCTATTATAAAAAGTATTAAAAATCGTATCATCTAAGTGTTTGACTTCATAAATTGTGAATTGCATAAGGATGCTGTTTCTGAATGCTTTCTCGCATTGAATTTAAGATTAGCAGTATTTACTTGGTGTAATGTTAAACAGAAAAATGTAAATGTAATGTAATGTTAAAATATTAAAAGGCACAGATGTCTTCCGACTGAAAAGTAAACCTTTGTTGCCTAATGTGTAATTAAAACCATTGAATAAATATAAAACAAAATTAAAAAATAAAAAGAAATGAAAGTAAGTAATAAGAAAAGTTTTATTTTACCTATCATTCCCTTTCTAACTTATTCGTAGAACATATTGCAATAATTGCAAAAACATTGCAATTATTGCAATATGTTAAAAGTGAAATTAAAATTACCAATTCGTAGCAAGAAAAACCGTTTAGGATGACGCCTTACCACGCCTTTGCCTATAATTCCGCGCCGGACACAACGCTACATTAAAAAAAAAAAGCTGTCATCCATGATATGTGAACCTTAGGCGAGTCGATTTTTACTCTATGAGAGTGCCCTGTCTGAAGCTAACTAGTCTGTGGATGGCCGTGAGTGCGCGGTCCGCACGTATTTCATTATTTTAAATAGTTTTCTTGTGTAAATCGACGGGAAGTGGTGTTATTTTCATTACTAAGTAGTTTTTACATCGTGGTGGATAATATTTGCACTAAATAACATCGTATTATACCTATTTTGAAGCAACCAAAAACATGTGAGCAAAACTGTCTGTGGAAAAAGTGATTCTTGTGTTATTTTGTGATTTGTGTATGTAATCGCTGGTAAGTAGGCTAACACATAATAAGAAATAGTTAGAATATAGTTTTAGACGGTATTCTAGGTAGAACAGACTGTTTTAAAAAAAATATGACGAAAATAATTTTACGTAAACAAACGCTTAGTACCTACTCAAATGTCGTAATTTTTTGTGTTTTTATTATTTGTGTTTGTGTGTAAAAAAACGCTGTCTTTAGATAACTTATCTATTCATAATGTACAAAATTTCGTGTAAATTGGAACAGTAGTTTTATCAGAAATCGTCTTATCACTTAACGGAAGAAGTGCCGTTATCAATACTTATTTATCAATTCTAACAAACGAACACGCCGACACTAAGCATTACAAAAAATCCTTTGTCTAATCACCATTCCAAATCAGTTAACGATAACACCGGACCGCAAACAAAAAACGAGAGTGTTTTGTTTATTTGAGTGCGTCATAAATCTGTCACCCGACGCGCGGCGTGTCCGGTATGCGAGGGTAGCCACTTGAGAAACGGTCGCGGTACGCGGGGGGTCTGATCGGTTAAACAAAACAGGTAAATATATAAAACCCTCTTAAGTGGTTCAATATTTCTGAGGATGGGACATTTTAAGAGCTCATATTGAAAATCTATAATAGACAATACTTACTCGTATATTTTTTTCAGGTTCTACTTCGCACGTTCAATGCATTCCGTCACAATTTATGTTTTTTTGAGCTTCTGCTACAAATGATAAAAATGCAAGTTCGATCACACGGCGTATTAAGAATTACTATACGTTTATTACAGGTCCGATACTCGAAACAACAAACTAGTTTTTGAGAAAAAAAAAGCGTTGTGTTGATGCTTGACGTGTCAACACGTCGGTTCAGGGTTTGCAATAAGTCAATCGTTATCCTGAGGATGCCTCGTTGAGAGGTGAAACACGTGTCGATTTCTCACAGGGTTCATTATGACTCTTTAAGAACAGCTAAGCGGATAAGGTTACTAAATATACGCAATCTATTGTATTTTATTGGATTTCCGCAAGGTCACGCCTGAGTCAATTAACTATCTTAGTTTTTGAGAGTAGAGGGCGGATTGACAGGCGTAGCCTGCTACGCTCCCTAGCTGAGAGAGGCCTATATTTAGTGGACCGCAATATAGGCTGGTTTACCAATGTTCTTCTCCTTAGCATGTCGATGGCAATCTAAATTGAGTCTGCCCAGAATTATGGTTTACCAATATGTCACTTTTTTTGGTTTCCGCCTCGCATTTAGCATTGAGCATTGTGTCAATGGTAGGGATTGTAAAGGACCTTCTACAATTAACACTACATTGTTTTTATTGCGAGAAATTCAATATTGCTGTCGGAAAAGCTGGGATGGCTTGCATACAGCGTTTGAAAAAAACGAACTATACAAGTAAGCATAAAAGTGTATAAAACTGGTCTTCCCTGTAATACAATACATTCTCCCATATATGTGGTTTTTAGTCTAAAACCAAATGAAGAATAATATATCTATCGACAGTTGAAGAAACTCATAAGAGCTTGTGTCTAAAACAAGAAAAAAACGATTTATTACTTTTTACAAACAGAATATAGGATATTTTCCTTAAATAAAGTTTCTACTAAGTTTCAAATTCTCGGTCACATTTCAAATCCTTTCATTAAAGAACTTTCCTTACAGAATACGAAGAAAGACTTTGCAAGAACGTTTTAAGAGAAAATCGAAGGTTCTCAAAGATGACCGCGTGTGGCCTGTTCTACGTAGACGCTGCGCTTCCAGTGTGCTTGATGGAACTTCTTACTAATTACACCGTAATACTATTACAGTTTGCTTTTCTATGAAATATGTATTTAGCATATACGAGTACTAGCTGACTTGTAAAATATTCACAGCTGATTGTAGTTCTTGATTTTATGTGTAACGCATCATTACAATTATTAGATAATGTTGGATAAAAGCATAGGATGAAGATGATTTGAATACCTACTTACTTGTACATCGGTAAACTAATTTCTTATAGCTTTTCTATGTGTTTGTAATAACTCTGTGGCTAAATCCTAATTCTAACTAATATTATAAATGCGAAGATGAGTTTGTTTGTTTGTATGGCTGAACGGATTTGGATGAAATTTGACAAACGGGTAGTCTATGACCTAGAATAGGACATAGGATATTTATCGCGGTGGTTAGGTGCCGTGGGATAATTTCCGACATGGACGCGGGCGAAGCCGCAGACAAACACTAGTAGGTACATTATACGGACAAAAATGTAACTAACAGAACGCCACTTGCTACGATGCTATTCATTTAGACTATTCATAATTCAGATTATAAGGTATATTTTGTTACAGAGTCAGCAAGTCGTCAAATCTGAGTTCAATTCGCCATTTCTTGTCAGGGACCAGTCACTGCTATAATCTTATTCTTCATATCGATGACTCTACATAATTATAATATAAGTTTCGAACAAAACTCGGCCACACCGACAGCTTTCATAGTCTTGCACAGAGAGCAAGGTGTGCAACAACTCTTGCAAGACTGGGGGTGACGCATCGTTTAAGCTACAGCCCCATAATCGCATCGTGGATCATTGAAATGCCCCCGCCTGACTTAATCGTACCTGCTGCTGCATTGATAAATCAGCTATCTGATTACGTAACATATTTTCATAAACAATTACGACTAATCTGTTTCATTTTGACAGTTCAACAACATTCATTGCGATATTTACGTTGTCGAGTAGATTTTTTTTTGAAGTTATGAAGCAATGGATTAGCAATCTGTTTCAAAGCGATTCAGATTCCGATTGATCGTGAATTACGCAATTAGGGTACAGGTTGATGAATGGTTGAAGAAGCAGTGAATAATGATGAAGGTAACGAAAGGTGCGTGTTAGACAGTTAATCTGTCATGGCACACATTAATGTTAGGCACTTTAATAAATTGTAAGATATTTTCAGTTCCACTTAGAGGACCATTAAATATTATTACAAACAACAATTTGAATGACGTGGAATAGGATACTAAAATATAGAACGCCACTTTAGGAAGTATTAGTTACTATTCCGATAGTCGATTAGGCGATTAACTTTCATTTTCGACATCGTTAACATCAAACTTCCGAGTTTATCAGACATGTTTTTCTATTTCAAACATTGTTGAAAATCAACCATAAATCCTGTTGTTATAATGGAGAATGCAGCTATGGCGTCATATAACAATAAATTTCTTACTAATGTGGTTGAAAAAAAATTACAATCAGTACTAAGGCCGTTGAATCTAATGCAAAGTCTTTTCATCTGCGCGAAGTATTCTATTCGTGACAACATTATTACTGCTAATACAGATATTTACAATTTTTTAAGAGTATTTTGCACGGTCATATTTCGGTGTGTCTGTTTGCATCATTTTATCGGTATGATAATTTTTTTGTATGACGAATGGTGGGGACCTTACGGTTTATTCTTCTGCTGCAGCCTCTCCTTTGACTTCATCTTGTACTTGATCGGGGATTTAATTAACTGCTTCTCAAACATCATACAGAGTCGCAACAACATCTTGATGGTCTTGAAAATCCAATACGTGCTCAGCGTCCTTCAAATGAAAAGCAAAGAACTCGGAGGTTTCATTATCTGTAACTGGACTTACGTTCTCATCCTTAATATTCTTAGTATCAGTTTTGTTATTTGTTACTGTTTTACTATGCCTATAAAAAATGTTTCTGAAATAACTACGGCTTATGCCAGCATCGCTTACGACATTAACGTCGTGTATGCTTTGGTACTATTAAAGTTATTAAGGAAGATGGTTCGTGTGTGGATTGAAAAAGTTCTAAACTCAAGAAATACCGCAGAATCAGAAACAGAGGAATACTGGAATATAATGTTAGGTGTATACCTTAATATATTGGACATTTATATGATCATTGACGCAACGTTTCGACAAATGGTAAGTTAATTTTTGAATGACACCCACTAGCGAGGCACAGTTTCCTGTTAATTTCTTACTTTACACTTTATATTTGTTTCTTTTTTTTATTTGTAGTATAATTATGTTGTGTTGTAGTCTGTGCTAAATAAATGTATTTTCTTTCTTTTTATAGACGATATGAAGACAAATAATGCAAACATGTGTGATACTTCTTCTAGCTACTATTTTTAACTTTCCCAAAATAACACTTATCACGCAGACATGACTTTAATAAAGAAATAGTGGGTGTTACCTCAGAAACGTACACTCTTGTTCAACGCGTGTCTAGTGTCAAACTTATTACAAACTCTATACGTAAATATCATAATATAGTGGACGGTTGTTTAACCTAAACAACTGATAAACTCATTTCTGTGGTAGTAAAGAATATTTTTAGTATTTATTTTTTCTTTCATTTGCAGATTTTATTTTATACGATATTCAGCGCCTACCTTAGTTTGCGGAACGTAGCTGTAATGTTAATATTAAAAACCTTATTAAAAATTACTGGTCATAATCGTGTAAGTAGCCACATTATTCCATATTACACTTCTAATAACAATCGTTTCAATTTTGACAATTTTACTTTATCAATTGTGTTAGACGTATTAAAATCTGAACTGCCGATAAATAAAACCCAATTCATTGGATAATTTATTCAATTGTCACTAAATCCGGTCGTTTACGGGTAAAAGCTATATTAAACAGAATTTTATCTTTCAGTCGCTGATTCTGTCTATAGTATCTTATATCTGGAACTTCAAAAATATCATCGTTCTTACTTGCTTGAGCGTCGAATGTGAGGCGTTTTATACAGCCATGAGGGATGTTCAGAGTACCTGTGTTATGGTATTGCAGTCAAGAAATAGTTCTGGTACGGTACCTTCGTAGCTTACATACTTATTGCAATACTAACATTTTATGCAAAATTAATATAATTTTATTTTTCTTGTTCATAGATTCAGCAAAAAGGGTTTGCAAGAACATCCAACGTGTACAAAGGGCATCATTCAATAAGATGAGCGCGTGCGGCTTGTTCACCATAGACGCCGTGCTACCTCTACAGTTGTCAAGCTTTTTATCTACGTATAGTATTGTTTTTGTACAGTTTGTGTATCTTTAATAATTGTTAGTAACTTTATTTTATGGACGGTTCGACAATAATAACCATCCGATATTTATGCATTTTAAGAGGTGACACGTCGTTTTGAAGCCTATGTGGTATCCTATCCCCGTGTCCGTATGATTCGTTTTCCATCAGACACGATCAAAATCAAGAGCAGGCCCATGCCGAAATAAAATAAAACTCAATGTTGATAACAAACATAACACACAAGTCGTGTAATAATAACAATTTTCTACAATCAATTTTTATTTTATTTAATATGGGTTTGCTCTTAACCTTGACCTTGAAAAAAATAATCGAATACTTCTTCAATATGCCCCTCGTTTAACCAGTCAGTCTGTATACTAACTAATTTATTACTACTAACAGCAATAACTTCAATATTATTAAATTCTTATCTAGGTCTGGGTAAAAGTATAAAATAACAAGTCTAAGTTAATTTTCATAGAATCAATGTTTTTAATTGAAGTAAGAAGTATTATGATATTTGGGAATGTAGACAGAATATATTTAATCATATTGGTTTCTTGCAAATCAAATAAAAAGGTCTTGGTCTGCGAGTTAGTCAGAAGGTGGGGGGGGAGGCTACATTATAGAAGTTATATTTGGAACGATGCGGCGAAATATTAAGCTGGCTTCCAACGGTGCGCGATATTACGGACGCACGCGCAGCAGCCTGCACTATGCACCGTGGGAAGAGTAACGGTAGCGCAGACACTGGCGTCCCGATGCGTCCGAGATTGGCCTCATTACCTTTGTGAGTGTAGTGTAATGCAGCAAGTGTGAAGTAAATTACTTAATTAAAAACGTCAATCAGGCGACAATAGTT
Organism: Agrochola lota; assembly: GCA_947364205.1. Lineage (NCBI taxonomy): Eukaryota > Metazoa > Arthropoda > Insecta > Lepidoptera > Noctuidae > Agrochola > Agrochola lota. The sequence goes on from OX376239.1 coordinate 2,598,900, forward strand.
TTAATCGTTATTTATGGAACTATTCGTTACCAAATACCCTATCGATTGACTTTCATTTATCGTGATATACTTCATCATCAATAAACTGCATCATAAAACAGTGACGTATTCGTATTTCAAAAACCTTTCGAATTCAGACAGAATTGTTGTCGTTAACGACGAAATAATGTGATTGAAGAAGATTTACAATCGGTACCAAGGCCGTTAAATCGGTGGTCTTTCAGGACATGTGCTTGTACATCTTGTTATCAAAATACGATTACAGTAATTGTCCTCTGGCATACGATATCTTGTTCAAGGGGAAAGTGAAGTAGGCTGAGATATTGTAAGGATCCGATCAACATATGTAAGTCTGATAAAATGGCAACAGGTCAAGCATGGCCAAAACGTCCGTGATAAGACCTCTATCTCTAGAAGCTGATCTATTTATCTTCCGAAATAGATCAATCTTTCATTATCTCATTATCTTTATAATATTATATTAATTATTTAGACTTTTAGATAAACAATTTAAAACTAGATTAATAATTTTATTTTTTTGTATATCTTCTATATGCATGCCGAGTTTGCCTATATGTGAATGTTACACTGTTGCATACAAACTTTTGCATGTTACCTTTAGCATAAAATTAGTGTAAATAATTGTAGGTGAACCAATAAAAATAATTAATAAATAAAATCGGTATGGATCTTCATGGATCGGAATGTTTGTCCGAGAAGAAAAATTTAATAAGACTGGACAAAAAAAAAAATCAAATATATTTGTGGAGTGACAAGAATGGATAACATATAATGAGTACAACCGTGCCGTGAACCCCCGCCTAATAGTTAAGTGTGAAAATGGCATCAGTAACGAAACAGATATAGGTAGTCAAAGAAAAACGAATCTATAGGGAAGGAAATCGCTTGTCTGTTTTTTTTTTTTTTTTTCTGAGAGTGGGAAATTATCAAATAACTTCTCCAGCTCTGGGTGGAACGGGAGGGTGTGTCGCACTTTTACTGACTAAAACCCACTCGTGTTCCTTCCGTTGCCTGTGTGCCGGGGCCGCGATATCTCTTTCGGACAAACTTGCAATCCTTTCAGGCATTGGCTCTTACGGACCGACCCCGTCAGTTGGTGCTGACATCTCTTTGAGGCGCGCGTGGAACACAACGCGCCGTCGACCCGGGCCTGGTCCTTATCGGATGGTGAGCTACCCATTGTATTCTCGTCGCCACTGATAAAATTCAAAATCAAAAGTCATTTATTCAAACTAGGCTGAGAATAAGAAGTGGCGCAACAAACTCCCCAGCAACACAACTGTCTGTTCAGTAAGAAGAAAGAAAAAAGATTCTATCTAATAGTATTAAAAATAATTTACATTACGCAACACAAAACATAATTTAAATTATTAGCCTTAAGTTAGCTAGCACACGCCAATATACCAAACAAAATCATCGAGAACTATCTCAGGCAGAAATAAAAACAAAACGTAAACAGAATTTAATATCTAAATAAAAGCCTCCAGGCTTAAAGGGCGTGCCCGCTTACATATACATAATAGTTGTAACTGGAAGTTATAAATGATAAACTAGGACCATCGAGGTAAAATTAATAAAACAAACATTTAATTACTTTACATTACATTTAAAACGAGATATTGCAATACAACTCATTAAAAATACATTGTAATGAGTAGATTATGTCAACAATGAATTAAAATAGCTTGACTTAAGCCGTGTCTCCTGCGCGTGTTTTTTCGAAACATTACACAAAAACATCGAAACAAAGAGGCGTGGCCATACACATTTGTGTATGCAAATACAATATTTTTGTTTTCCGAGTTGCATGGAAAACATTCCCCGCGCGGGTGAAGAGGGGAAGGGTTTGTTTTATTTCCAACTGCCGCGCGCACCGCGCACATCTGATACTGTCAGTCAACACAGGTTTCGAGGTTATATTGTACTGTAAATAGTTGTGAACAAGTTGTGATAAATTGACGATGGATTGTAATAGAGATACTGTTCGTCACTTTTTAAGCACGTCTTCCTCGTCGGAACTCATTACTACATCTACACAAAATGTGTTATTAATAAAATAAAATAAATATACTTGCGCATACTTGGAACAGCTTGTGTATGAAAACAAATGTTTTTTCAAATCAAATCAAATCAAATCAAATCAAATCAAATCATTTATTTCTTTGCAAACATGGGTATAGTACATAGGTGTTTTTATAATAAAGTTCTCCATATTTTACCGTCACGTGAGCATGCAAAGGTTTACAATTCTAAATAAATGTTACTACGAGGAACCACTTTCGTCTACAAACGAACATGCTATGGTATTCAACGATCTCGGTGTCTTAAAGAACAAGGAATCTTCTGCGATTGAAAACGTAAGTAACGGAAATGCTGTAAGTCCAATTGTGTATAATTCTAGTCCAACTAAAACTGGTAAAAAAAGAAGACTAAATGAAGCAAACTGGAAAGTCAATGTAAATTTAAATGTGGGTTTAAATTTACAGAGGAGCAAAGACAGACCATTTTAAATGACTAGTGGAGCTTAGGTGCAATAGGAAAACAATGGACGTTTATTGCTAATAGCGTAGACATAGTCATACCAAAACAACAAAACAACGTTACGTTAAAGTTGATTCGGATGGAAATGTTGAAACTATTCGAAACAACAACAACGCTTTCTTTTTGACTATTTCGGGTGAAAAAACAAGAGTTTGTAAATTGTTCTTCAAAAATACTTTGGGGATTAATAATCGACCAATAGAGACTGCTTTGAAAAAGAAAAATAGCAACACAAATATTTCTTCCATGAAAGATAATCGAGGTACTCATTCAAACCATTGTGCAGTGGACGAAAGCATTAAAAATGACATCAAATTGTTTATTGAGTCTATATCAAACATTGAGTCACACTACATCCGGGCTAACTCAAAACGAAATTATATTGATGGTAGCAAAGCCGTCACAGATCTTCATAGAGAGAGGGAGAGAGAGAGAGAAAAAAAAAGAGAAAAAAAAAAGAGAGAGAGATTATGTGGAGAAATGCAAATCCCAAAACGTCCTACGGAACCTACATTACATTTTATCGTATTTTCACACAAGATTTTAACATTTCGTTTTTCACTCCTAAAAAGGATTTATGCGATATATGCGAAGCCTATAAAAACAACACAGATGAAGAGAAAGAATCTAAGAAAAAATATTATGAATTACATCTTAAGGAAAATAATTTGTCTCGTATTGAAAAAGAAAAAGATAAGAACAACAAAAATATTTTAGTAGCGGTCTATGATCTTCAAGCAGTGTTCTAATGCCCCAAAGGAGACGTCTCAGTTTTTTACTACAAGTACAAACTAAACGTACTTAATTTAACAATTTATAACTTACAAAATAATTCAGTTGAGAGTTATATATGGGATGAGTATAACGCCAATAGAGGTGTCAAAAAAATAGCTACCTGTGTTTACAAATACCTGGAGAAAATTTCCGCAACGGCTGAAGACCTCGATGTTATTCAGACAATTGTCAGCAAAAAAATAAGTTTATGATCTCAATGTACACTTACGCAGTCAAAACTCTGCCAAATCTCAGATCAATTACACACAAATACCTCGTTAAAGGACATACGCAGAACGAGGGCGATTCAGCTCACTCTCAAATAGAGAGAGAAGTTAAAAGGCAACTGAGATCAAGACCAATGTATACACCTGTCGCATTTATCGGGGCTATAAAGGCGGCACGGAAAAAAAGCGAGCCATTTCATGTTAATGAAATGTGTTTCGATGATATTTTTGATTGGAAAAGTATATGCACTCAAATGAACTTTTCAATAATGAAAGATGAAGACAATAATACTGTGAAACTGGCTGGACTGAAGATGATAAAAGTTCAAAGCTCTGATCACGATGCCATATTTTTCAAAGAATCATACGCTGACGAATTATTCAAGAAAGCTATAGTGGTGAAAAAAAAGAAAAATCATTATAGCCAAAGCATTAATTTACATTTGCAAAAGGCCTATCTTCAAAAACCTGAACTAGTAGAGAGAAAAAAAGCTGATCTCATGGATTTGTTCAAAAAAAACCTCATTCCTAGATACCACAAGCCATTTTACGAATTGTTGTAATAAGACTGATTAAGTACAAAGATTTTTTGAATTGTATTTTTTAGAAATATTTAATTGCTATTATTTAACGGACGATTTTTTTTTTTCGATTTATCGGACGGCGAGCTACTCATTGCTCACCGTCCGCAAGCACGCGCCTACGGTGGCCGGGAATCGGCCTGCGATTCCCGACGCCCAGGGCGTCTGGCTAACGGCGAGTACTTGCACAGGGATATCCAACTGGCCAGGATTATTCACCAGCAACTTGCTTTGAAATACAAACTTGGGGATTCTGAGGGATCGGTCTATCATTACTTTCAGGACTTTTTTTGCCAATAAGCCTGATATAGTGGTGATAGACCGATTAGCGCGCCGCATAATGATAGTCAATGTCACCATCCCACATGACGGGAACGTCGTGAAATCTGAGAAAGAGAAACAAATTAAATATCTCGACTTAGCACACGAGGTTGTCGACATATGGAATGTGGGCTCGGCTATTGTTGTGCTAATTGTCATAACGGCCAATGGCCTGATGGCCGAAAGCCTCGACCAACATCTCTCGTGGCTCTCTTTAGGCGGTTGGATCAAGGGCCTGATTAAAAAGGCATTACTCCTGGATACGGCTCGCATTGTGAGAAGGTTCCTGTCTCTGCAGCCCTAACCATCGGGAGCTTGGACCCTCCTCAAGTCACAGCGGAACACAATTTTTATATATTTTTTAAATCGTTTTTGAAGAAATATTTAAAATTAAATATATAACTGACTTTTAACGTTACTACTGTTATGTAGCGGTTAGGGTCTGAACTCACGACCCAAGGGCTGTTGCCTCGTATAATATACTATTTAAATGAAAACACAACATCTGTCAACCAGGCAGCGATTATTTCTGGTGGTATTTAAATAAAACACAAGTAAACATTTGCTACTGATTTAGCCGATGCTACAAAGGTTTTTCAAGATTAGCCACTTATGAATTTGGTAATAGATAAGGAGACCAATTTTTTTGAAACAGGTCAGATCTGAAAGGAATAGAATGTAGCATGAGGTTCCCAAGCCCTTGGTCGTGGTGGTAGTTGCTTCATGCAACCCATCCCTTCTTGTACGGATCATAAATCAACATTCATTTACTTGATTACATGTAAGAAGATTAAAAATACGGCTGTTAAAGACGGAACGTTGTTTACTTTGCTCCTCAGATTTTAAATGTAAAAAGTGGTAAAAAGTGAATATTGTGGCCATATGATGCTATTGACTCAAAGCCAGTGAAGTGACCTACTGAACGGTGTATTTTTTATAGTAATTGGCATATGCAATCTAAAGTTATAACAAAAATAAACCCGTGGAAAAAAACTCAAAATTCAAAAATTGTGATAACGAACTATAACCGTGACCTACGACAACCCGCAGCGCGCTCGATACCTCCCGCGCTAACCGCTACCGTCCCCGTCGTCGCCTGCGCAATACTCTTAACCCAGCGCATAGCGATCAAATATTTCGATTCAACTGGTAAAGTCTCGTTGGCGGAGCGGTGTATATAGCTGCCGCACTGCACGCGCAGTTACGGGTTCGCATCCTAGCGGAAATGACTTATGCGGATTTCTCTTTATGATTTTACTTTTTGCATTTTTTTAAGCATACATTTTTATATATTTGGCAAATACTACACAAAAATATAATGGATTTCAATAATATATCAATAATGGACTCAACACCTAATAATACAAGCAAGAATGTAACAATGCGATCTAAGCGATTACATAGAGCGAAATCAATAGAATCTCTATGTTCATCATCACTCAACTCGTCAGCAACGGAACCACACACACGAAGCTTAGATTTATCTACTGGTCAGGACGTAGATTTACTAGAAAAAATGAAGGCCGAAAATCAATTATTATCAGAGCAGTTACAGGTGGCTAATAATGAAATCGAAAACCTTCACTTAGAATTGAATCAATTAAAAACCTTATTAGTCAGCAAACTCGACAAATAAACTCCCTAAAAAACATATGTACTACACCCCCGACCCAAAATATTAAGAATCAGATACAGTCTAAAAGGCGAAAATCAAGACGAATGCTAATTGACAATTCTAGATTCATGGAAATTAAAAACGTCGAAACTCAAGATATGAACCAAGAGATGCATGATCCTGTACTGGATATTACTGAGATTTCAGCTGACCAAACATACACTCCAGAGGTATGTGACTATAATAATGACAGGAAGGGTACGGACAACTTAAATAAAATTCACATATTTGGAGGTGAACAATGCCGAGGACTATCTAGTCAGCTTATAAATTCACGACTAGGAAAAAAACACCGAAAATATTCTATTATTGGATTAATAAAACCTGGGGCTAGAGCCAAAGACATATTAAAACCAATTCAAGAACATCATTCTCAAATTCAAGAAGATGACCGAGTTATATTATCTATAGGAGAACACGATGTAAATCCCACACACGTGATGGCAGAAATCTCAGCTGCTTTAAAACTTCTTGAAGATCGACAGGTTTTTGTAACAAGTATTATAAGCAGTAAATATTTAAATGAAAAAATATTGAGTAATATGCTAAAATTAGTTTGTAAAGAATTCAAAAACTGTCAATTTATAGACTTGAGTATAGGAAATGGGTACGATAGGGACAATATTATCACATACTTTGATTATTATGACAAGGATGAGCATAATGAACTTTGTAAACAAATAAATTTGGGAATTGACTTTATTGACTACAAGCAAAAATATTTGACATATAATAGAACTAGAACTCCCAAAGATGTACATACTACGTGGCCAGTAACTATCCCCACCGAGAAAATCAAAAACAAAATAAGTTTTCCAAAGAAAGGTACCATACCCTATTATTTTCAATTGCAAACTCAACATGATAAACACACCAGTACTGAAGTAAATTTGAGAATATCATCGGAAAACAAACCAAAAATTGGTACAATCCCGTATTATTTTGTAAAAAGTACTAAAACCGTGCCAGTAGAAAAATGCGAGTCAAATATTGATGACTTTTTTCGTTCACAAAAAAAATAATACATCGTTTTTTCATATTTTGCATCAGAATATAGCGGGATTAGTGTGCAAAAAAGATATTATTGAATTGACCCTCACAAATTTACAGGTAACAAAAATCATCCCACATGTACTATGTTTCAGTGAAACATTTTTAGGAAAAAATGATATAAAAAATGCCAAAATAACTGGATACAACTTAGCATCAAAATACTGTAGGCAAAAAAGGCGAGGCGGTACTTGCGTATACATTCAGAAAGGTATATTGTACAAAGAAATAAATATTTTACAAAACTTTGCTCGTGAAACGATCTTCGAATGCTGTGGAATAGAGGTGCCAAGTTTAAAAATTGTGATAATATGTATTTATCGTACACCTCAATCAAATGTTGAGTAATTTTTAAAGCATTTTGATACGCTGTTATATAAATTATTATTTAACAGCAAATACAACCAACATAAAATTGTTCTTGCAGGTGATATTAATATTAACACGCTCAAAGTATGTAAAGCTGTCAAAAATTTAAAGGACATCATACATAACTATAATCTGACAATGCATATTAATGAGCCAACAAGACTAAATACCTGCATAGATCATATAATTAGTAACGTTAAAAAAGCGTCTAGTAAAATATTGAAACTAGGACTTTCCGACCACGACACAGCACAGATGTTAGACGTGACAATAAAAACCAAAATTTTTCAGTCTTCGAAATATTATATAACAAAGAGAGACTTCTGTCAGGATAATATTCGAAAATTTCGGGAAAGTCTAGACAAGTTAACTTTTGACAGTGTTTACAAACAGCCTAACCTGAACTCAGCCTTTAATATCTTTCATGACGATTTGTGCTTATTTTTTGAATTATGTTTCCCAAGAATTAGGAAAATGATTACCACAAAGTATAGGGATATAAAATGGATTACTAAGGGGCTACGACTCAGCTGTAAAACCAAGCGACATTTAAGATTTAAATTTTACGCTAAGCGAACAAAAGAAAATAAAGCTAAGTACCACAACTATTCAAACTTATTGCGTCGCTGTATATCAAAGTCGCAAAAAATCACTAATGACAATTTTATTGAAAAATCTAAGAATGTATGTAAAGCTGCGTGGAAAGTCATTAATGATGATATGGGATATAATGCCACTCAAGAGTTCATAAATGAAATAAAAACTGACAATGGTATGGTAACCAATCCTTATGACATAGCAAACCATTTCAATAATTACCTAATACAACTATCGAACAGTAACATAACATACAAAATACAAATAAAAACCGTACAAACAATACCATATTTCTTACACCGATAGTAGACATTGAAATTGTAAATATTATTATGTCCTTAAACAATACAAGTTCTGTCGGTTACGATGGTATTACAACCGATATTTTAAAAAAATGTGTCGTCAGTATTGTCCCCGTGCTCGGATACCTGATAAATGTATCCTTCCAGGAAGGAAATTTCCCTAGCCGGTTAAAGAAGTCAGTAGTCAAGCCATTGCATAAAAAAGGAGAGAAAACAGAAATGGGTAACTACAGACCCATAACTTTAATCCCTATCATGTCTAAAATATTTGAAAAGGCTATGCATAAAAGATTATCTTCGTATTTGAATAAGTACAAATTAATTAAGAATGAACAGTATGGCTTCCAAAAGGGAAAATCAACTACACTTGCTGCATTCGATTTAGTACACAATATCCTAGTAAACATTGACAAGAAAAAGCAGACAATAGTAATATTTTTTGACATGTCAAAAGCATTTGACTTCGTTTCTCATGATCTGCTTCTACAAAAGCTGGAGAACTATGGTATCAGAGGCCCAGCATTACAATGGTTAGAACAATACTTGAGTAATCGCGAACAATGTGTAGAAATACCTTGTGAACATAATACAGCGGTAAAACAAGAGAGGTCTGAGTATCTTGTTAACAGTTACGGCGTTCCGCAGGGAAGTATCCTCGGACCCCTCCTTTTTCTTATATATATAAATGATTTACCTGACATTCTTACTAAAAAATGTATATTATTTGCAGATGACATCTCAATAATATTAGCATATGACAGTATAATTAATAATAACTTTGACATTGATATAAACAATACAATTGATTTAGTTATAGAGTGGTTAGTAAGGAACAATTTACAAGTAAATATCAATAAGACGACTTTTGTACAATTCCAAACCCGTGGATCAAAAATTGTTCCAAGGCATATTTCATATGACGGTATAAAAATAAATGAATCTACCAGTGTAAGATTTCTAGGGTTCACCATGGACAAATACCTAGACTGGAAAGGACACGTTGACGGAGTCTGCAAGAGAGTTAACACTTTCGTATATGTCCTAAACAGACTAAGAACTACGTCTAACCAAAGTACGGTATTGTTGGCATACCATGGCCATGTAGCTTCCGTGCTACGATACGGGTTAATACTATGGGGAAACTCAACAGACTCCCAGCGGGCGTGTCTCTCCCAAAAACGATGCATAAGAGCAATTGTTGGTATTCCTCCTTATGAGTCATGTAAACCTCACTTTAATAAACTCAAGATATTACCCCTGCCGAGTATGTACATTTTTGAAGTTTGTGTGTTCGTAAAGTCCAATCCTAATCTATTTGTAAGAGCTCGTGATATTTATACACGGGATAATGTCTACCCTCGTAACTCCAGACATGGTCAGCGACTAGTGTTAGATTTTGCACCAAAGACTGCGGTGTTCAAAAAAAATTGCTCAGCTATGTGCGTTAAAATTTATAATAGGTTACAAACAGACATTCAAAATCTCCCCCTACCAAAATTTAAGAAAACGCTTAAAGAGCTACTGCTTAAAAAAATGATTTACTCGGTAAATGAATGGCTACAGGAATAAGGAAAATATTCTATATATAAATATTTTAAATAATGTGTGTTGTGTATTATTAATTCAACGTAGAAATGACTGAGTTTTATTGGCATTTGACAATGTATTTTACCAGGCACATAATTATTTTATTGACATTATATAAGACTATGAATTTCGGAGACACGTATTGGCTAAGACCACGGGCTAAGACTAACCATTATTTATATTTCTTTATTCCTTTTTACTTTTAAGAAAACGATTCACATGCCATACCACAGGCTAAATAGAATTATAAGACCAAATAATGGAACATGGAAACCACCGATTGTATTTACTCTATTTATACGTGAATAAATGAATTTGAATTTGAATTTGAATTTACAGTGCCATCAAAAACGGTGTGGAAAACCATGCATCGTATAATACAAGAAGATTTTGAAGCTCAGTGCGTGTGGAGTATTTCTCGTAGACGCGGCAACACGACTACACTTCTACAACCTTGTTACCAGTTACATTATAGTACTGCTACAGTTTTAATTTCTGTAGCTAAGTTATATTTAAAGACTTTGTAGCCGATGTTAATTTTGAAGCTTTTTGTTGTGTAATAGAATATAATGTTTGAATTATACTGTAATTTATTGTGTCTGAGAAATGCTACTGTATTGTACTTGTATGATAAAAAAAAATCTGGGTTTACTGTGTGCAATTCAAATCTAATTTAAAATCTCACCATTGACATCTTCAATGCCATAAAGGACTATTGGCGGCGGTTTTGACACCTTAGGTGTGGTCACTATAGCTTAGGTACCTAGCTTTTTATTATGTTCTCTTTCTTTAAGGTTATAAATATTCTCCTGAGTTATTGAGTACATCACTTACGTAAATACTAAACACAGACATTCATATTTGATTAACATTTTCCAAATGATAAAGCAATCGATCATTAAACATAGACTGTAGTCATGTTGGACGTGCCATCTGTAGCTGACATGCCTGATAAAAGAAAATTAAAGGAAAATATAATCGTTTTTGAAACAACCCATGAAAATACATCACTACTTGCTAGCAATTTTCTTGAAAAAGAATTGCAGTCAGCGTTAACACCAATACATGTCATGCTAGTTTTGTTTTTCTGCGCTAAGTACAAGATTTGGAATTGCAAAATAACACCTAATGGTGTTCTCTACAACATCTTTTCAGTTTTCGCCACGCTAACAATATTGGGCGGCTGCTTTTTTTTCATGCTTGCATTTTCTTCCACAGATCAGTTAAGAGGTTTCAAATGTTTTCTGTTTTTGAATAAGATCTATTTATATCTTTTACTTTTCATCGGTAGCTTTTTAAACTTCTGCATTAATATTATTCAAAAGCATAATAACGTTTTCCTTGTCTTAAAAATCCAGAATGCCTTTAGAATTCTCAAGATCAATGACATTTTCAAACGTTTCATCTTTCCTAACTGGATTTGTGTCGTAACATTGAATTGTTTTCTCCTTATTTGGGTGTTTTATTCCTATTACAACTATGATTTCAATGTTGTTGCATTTGGAATTAGTTTTGTTTCGTATTCTTTCTGTTCGTTTGACTTGGCTTTATTGTATGCTGCGAGAATTATGAAGCTCGTGACGAAGCCTCTCAAATGTTGGTTCAAAAATGTTCAGATGTCGTGAAAATTCAGAAAACGAGCTTTATTGGAATAGAATGTTCGAAGTTTATATGGATATATTGGAAGCTTATCAAATGATTGAAAACACATTTCATCAAATGGTACTTTTTTATTTTCGTTTTTCGAATTAGCTTACATTGTTAATGAAACCTGCATACTTTTGATAATTTTATCTATGTTTCAGATTTTATTTTATGCCGTACATACAACTACTAAATCTTTGTTTGGTATTGCAATACGTATCGAAATGAAAAAAGTAACTACTGGAAGTGCAGCTATAGTAAGATAATCCAACTGCTTTTGAAGTCAAAGTTGTAGTCAAATCGTTTTTTATTTGACCATTAAAAGCACTTTTGAACATCAATAATTACAAGAATGAAGAATAATTGATTCTAGTTTCCCATTCCAAAAAGTAGTTCCGAATAGAGAAGACTGGACAAGAAACTTCATAATTCGTTTTAATTGAGTACAATACACTTAGATATATTTAGTTAATAATGGATGGCTAATAATGGATTTCCGAAAGGTCCGTTGTTTTGTCTAGTTTTACAAGGTTTTATTTTAGATTCTTGTAATATTATAGTGGGCAGCTTTTTTTTCTTGGAATAAGAAAATTTTAAAAAAACAATTGTCGCTTGTAACGAAACATTTTTGTATTTATTCCAGTTTGCTCTGCTATCATTGATATCATTAACATGGATTATTAAAAACATGCTGCTACTGACATCTTTGAGCGTGGAGAGTGAAAGATTCTACTCTACTATGAGAGAAGTTCAGAGCACTTGTATACAACTTGCAAACTCAAGCAGACGCTCGGGTAAGTAAAATAAAAATCCAGCAAAAATAATTTAAAGAATAAGATGTGTCTGTGGACAGATCTAAAAAAAGGTTTTTTGAAAAGGAAACACAAAATAGCAGCTGCGCAAATAAAATTATGGAATAATTTGTTACAGATACTCAAAAAAGAGTCTGCAAGAATATCCTTCGAGTTGCAAGTACCTCGTTCAAGAAGATGCACGCGTGTGGCCTGTTCATTATAGACGCTGAACTTCCCTTGAGCTTGTGTGCTCTAATCACTACTTATACTTTCGTTATACTACAGTTTGAATTTCTGTAAATGTGCACTTTGATCAATTTAGATTTATGTATTTGTATTTGACTGAGCTTGAGTCATCTGATTTGTTTGGAAGCTAATAAAGCAATAATATATTAAACATAAAAAATAACGAATTAACTCCAGTATGACAAACGTTTCACTTTTATTTTAAACTAGCTTCCGCCAGCGGCTTCGCCCGCGTGATATCTTTATAAATTATAGCCTATGTTACTCAGTGATAATATAGCATTCTACTGATAAAATATTTTTTTAAATCGGTCCTGTAGTTTTTGAGTTTATTCATTACATACAATCATACAAAAAAACAGCTGCTCCATACATTTTGATCGCGTAGGTATTGCACTTTTCTATGAAACAGCAGATTTTTTTTTTATATCCGACTAAAATTTTCAACGCAGTGGGGTTCAGAATCATGTACTGAATCCATGGTAGCCGGCTTCGCGTCGATGTCCCTATGTCCCTGCCACCCTGTATAGTAATTCTAACTAAGTAAATTCCAGAATCAATAACGAACAACGATAATTTTTCACACACGGTTTATTTGTTTCTTCTGTACAGCCTACTTAGCTGTGATAGTTTTCCTTTTAACTTCGTTATATATATACGAGTATGTCGGCGCGAGGCGCGAGACGATGGTGTCAGCTCACACCTCGTCCAGTTCTTATCAGCGTAAGACGAAGGTGTCAGTAACACCTCGTCTAACTCTCAAGATCACGGTAGTCTTTGTTAGCGCTTAGAGCGTATTAATAATAAATAATTAATAATGGTTTCCAATATGAGAGGCGACGACGTAAATCTTATTACGTTGAACGTGGCCGGAGGTCGGTTTGTATTTACCTGGGAACGTTTTAAGACGATAAGAGTTAAGCATCAGAGGTGCCTGGATCAGGCAGTCAGTTCCATTCGGACCACGAGATCGATTGAGCGCGACCTGCGGACTCGTTACGCCCTTCTAAATTCATTTAAGAAAAGCTTAGATTATAAGTTTAAGTAACTAGTGATTATATTTACCTCGCGCGTTTCCTTTGCCCACGAAGTAGACAGACATTTAAATAATGAACGATTTAATCGATAATTACCCTTCTGACGACGATTGTGAGCCCGGCGCTCCGACATATACTATACTATATACTACTGCTGTGATTTTTTTTTGCATTTTTAGCTTTCAAACTAACAAAAAATTTAGATAGGTCTACTATGGAAACAGTAAATTATTTAAATTTAAATTTTATACTATTAGTATAACACGAAATAATAGGAAATACCTACCTTATCCCTATTGCATAACTCTAAACTGTTAGCATTTTAAACGGCAATGAATTCACTAAAGCTATTTACCACCAATGTGACTTTTTCAATTCATATGTACTTTCTGAGTTTATCTTGAACACTACTGACATCGGTGAAGGAAAACATCGTGAGGAAACCTGGACTAATATAGTTAATATAAGTCTGAAATCACCAACACGTCTTGAGCAAGCGTGGTGATCAATGCTCGTGCCTCCTCTGTATGAGAAGAGGCATTTTCCCTGCAGTGGGACAGTAACAGGCTGGTATTATTATTATAATGTGAAATAAAAATACTTTATCTTTACTGGACTAGTTCGTTCTATTTTTAAATAACATGACAGATATTAGTTTTCTTAGGAATTTATTCAGCCGCTAAACACGACAGAGGAATTTCATACAAACGTTGCCGTTACCACTCGTATGTAATTGATATGAGTAATTGGCCAGCACATCTGCATTTTCGATTTATCTCGAAGATGGTTGTTAAAATAATGCTCGAATTTCCAAGCATGTTTCCAAGCTTTCTTCCCAAAGTAATTCAGGAAACTCCGAACTCGTCTAGTTTTAAAACGTTATTTTATTTACTTTTATTTTTCCAAACCTACTTACAGAACTAAAATTTATCAATGTTACTGTATGTCGTCATGTCGCATAATGTTGGACTTGTAACTTCGGTGTGGAGGTACAATTCCGTACCCGACCGCAATGTAAAGTATCTAGGAGTACTCATTGATCAGCATCTCAACTGGCATCCCCATATACTAATATATGTTTTCAAGAAGCTACGAAACTCTGCCGATTACGAAACTCTGAAATTAGTATATTTTGCCATATCCTGTCCGGCCTAACGTACTGCTTACCCGTTTGGGGTGGTGCTACCCAAAATGTATTAATCCGACTTGAGAGAGCCCAGAGAGCTATCCTTAAGGTAATGCTTTCCCTTCCGCGTAGATACCCCACTGTACAGCTCTATTCCGTTTGCGAGGTACTCACAGTCAGGCAACTGTATGTTCTCCTATCGACCTTACGCAAGCACTCTGCCCGCCCTCCCAAGGAACCGACTGGCAGGCTTAAACATAATGTTTTCCCACACGAACGCCATAGAACTGCCTTTGCCAAACGCCAATTTTATGTTAGTAGCATTAAAATGTACAACTTCCTAAATAAAAAGATAAAAATTTATTCGTGCCCTAAATATCAATGCAAAACCCTACTTAGAGATTACCTCCAAACACTAAGTTATAACAACACTGAGGATCTTCTGCTGGGTAATTTACAATGAAAATGAAATATGTAAAACTAAATCTAAACGTAAACGGATATGTACTCGTTATATGCCTTTCTTTCTTACTACACACACCCTAAACCCTACTCACTACATACACACACACATATATCCCACACTCACTCACTACACACACTCAACCCATAGTTTTATTCACCACAGTTAAATGTTTTTCAGTTTGTGTTTTGTTTACTTAAATTATATCCTGTTTTCTCTTACACCATTTGCTTATTGTTGAAACGTCCTGTTTAAGTATAATATGGCTTTGTTGTTACGGAGAATCACTGACTCCTAAGACACAGGCACATACACCTAGTTTAGGAGTCATAGTATTACAATTATTGTGAACTAGTTATAAGCCTTATATGCTCTTAGTCTTAGTCTTTGATTTTGTAATGTGATGGCTTTTGGTGAAATAAAGAAAGAATATTATTATTATTATTTTATGGGGAAAGAATGGCACCCAAGTCTTCGGAGGATGAATATTGGAAATCAACTATGATGAATTTATAACAAAAAATAGCTTGTACCATTGTATTAAAATAAATGGTATTCTATAAAATGTCTCTTGTTATTCGTGTGTACCGGTTGAAACGTGGCTTTACTTTATAAGATGAGGGATAACCACTATCTTTATTGCAATTAGCTTCCTCACGAATTCATTGTCGTCAAACGTTCTGAGTACCGAGCCTCCTTCTAATTGAGCTTTCCCTATAAATTCTTGCATCATGTGCTGCATTCGGACGAAGAATATAATATATATAATAATAATTCTCGTAGCTCATCTAAATGAGACTCATAGGATTTCCGCCATCTTCTTCTCGTCAGCACTTTCAAATATTTTAATTATTCTATGTCCCGGGACTGGGTACTCTTGGCAGTACATGGTATGCATAGTGAAGAGGTTCCTCTCTCTAGAGCCCTGACCTGTTAAAATGTCAGAACGCATTAAAAATTCAGAAAAAAATTGTTATTGGAAAACAATGTTGGAAGTTTATATGGAAATATTAGAAGCCTATAAAACATTTGGGAAGACCTTTCATCAATTGGTATGTTTATTAATATATAATGTTTTGACTTTTATAATGTTCATTTTTATTGATGTAGCTCCATGTTCCAGATTCTGTTCTACATCATAATGACAACCTCCAAATCTTTGATTTGCATAGCGATACGAATAGAGATGAAAAAAGTAACTACTGGGAGTGACAGTTATGTAAGAGTAATTCTACTTCACTAAGCACGTAAATAAGCAATTCATCCTTTACATGATCAATCAAAACTATGGTGAATTAATCATTAAAATCAAAATGGCACTCAAAATTATATTTGAGGGAAATGTTTTCACGAAATAATATTGTGTCGCGTATTCGATTTTGATCAATGTAAATAATAGCTGCAAGTTTTGCGGGCTACGTTGACTGTTCACCGAATTTTCTTATCTGTTATTATTCTTACTTTAATCTGTTATTTCTCTTTGAATATATTATTTCTTTTGAATCGGCCAATTATGTTAAAGATTTTTTTTATTATGAGTCTAATAATATTTTTTTTCTGTTCAAGTTTGCTCTGTTATCATTTATATCTCTAACATGGATTATTAAGAACATGCTGCTGGTCATATTTTTGAGTGTGGAGTGTGAGAGATTCGTTTCGGCTATGAAAGAAATTCAGAGTGCTTGTATAAAACTAGTAAACTCAAGTAGTTGCTCAGGTAAGTAGAAGTAAACTGATGACTTGCAGTTAATTATTAAATATCTGAATACGTATAGCTTGGTTTTACATGTGACGAAATATATAACACTACATATGAACTAAAACAGATGTATCCTACATCGCAATTTCAAAGTTTGACATCCGATTGGCATTTATACAGCAATCCGATAGCAACCGTCTCGGGCAGTAGCCCAACAGACACAACACATGTGTTCGGAGTACTCTCCCTTTTTAATGGAGGATGAGGAATTTTTAAAGTAATATGATGCAGTGGCATTCAAATTGCTGTTACACTTTATAAACGTGCCAGCTCTCAATCAGGGTATATCTATTTTATCTCCTGGCCGGGCAAAGTTTTATTAGATTTTCCTCATATAAGTTCTCAGGAGCAGCCCGGAGTCCGGCTTTGCACCCGGTAGAAGGCAAGCTCTCTGCAACATTGGACTTAAACATAACCGGTAAAATGATTCACAACACATTCATGACAGCGGTTATAGAATAGTTGGTCTATTCTGTAAAATTGTCACCGGTAAAATTTTGTAGAACGCAAATTTTGACAGCCGATTTGTCGCTAGCGATATCAAAATCTGTATATTGACGTGTGAGTTTGAAATCGCCAGCGAGTCACCAGCGAACAAAGTCGCTGCAAGTGTACCTTGTATAATATACTATTGTACTAAAACAGAATCAAGCTGACCAAAGACATACTCACAATCTCATGTCCGTCAAGTGCAGTTAATTTCAACATTTTGAGTGTCATGAGCAATTTTATCAACGTAAGACAAAAGAACTCTACCGTGTGAAAAACGATCTGTAGAAAAAAAAACACACTTTGCTTTATTATGTTATTCTTAGCTTTCTTTTTGTAAATAAGTAATTGTACTAACCATTTGCTGATAAGAAGTCCTGTAGATGTTATAACATTCCAAAATATTTACGTATACTTCAAACATTATTTTGCAATTAGCTTCATTATCGCTAGGATTCATCTGTTGCAAATGTTGAGCTTTAATATTCCATATGTGAACTTTATCCTTTAAAAACTTTATCAGTCTGATAGCGTACACGTATGTTAACATCAAAACACAACGCAAGTAACGCACATATGAGATAGAATATGTTTTGGTTTAGTGCTATATAGATATAAATATGTATGCAAATATTAAAACCTAAGGTTAGAACGACACTGATCCAATTCCAAATAACGAAGCCCCTAAAACTGGTATATTCATTAAGACATCTGTGAATTTCTTGCATTTTCAAGGCAAAAAATATATTTCTTTTCGTTTGCAACACATTGACGATATAATTAGTTGTAAATCCAGTGCTATAACAGACAACGCATAAGTAAGAGTAGATGTTCATCGAAGGCACATGTTTTTCCATTACTCATTCGTTGCTAATAACGCGATATACGTTCAATAAAATGGATATTACCAGTTCACAAAATGACACCACCTTCACTCTAAGACTGTTTGGAAATATGGAGTTATCCTTTATACGATACTCGGGGCACAACGAAATGGTATGCATTAGGTTTAGAGGCAGAAGCATCGACTGCACATCTTTATCAACAATGTTGTCTAGCGTGGTTGTCACACAGTAAGTTTTACTTCTTCTGAGCTGTTTGCTTTTTATGAGGTTCATTTTACCAAGGTTGGTGAACACACTAGCACCAGTGAGTCATCAAACTTCCTTTTACCAAAAATAATGTATTAGAGGTTTTTAATGATAAATGAAAGGGCCATTTGCCATTAGGAATATTCATTTAAATAAAATAATGCTATTTGTTTCTGATGAGCAAGAAGCAGACAGTGATGGTTATTAATAATAATACTCGTACATGGTAATTATTTAATAGCTCTCTTTGCTTTTCGTTTTTTCTCTACAATTTTAATTGGCAGTGTATAGAGTGCCGCAAGTGACATTCTATCCCCATCGGTTATTATAATGCCTTCAGTTTGCGGTATATTAGTACAATATTTTAAAAAGCCGCATGCGGTATTATAGTACGATCAGTTATAATACCGTCAGCTTGCGGTATTTAGCACATTATTTTAAAAATCCGCCAGTGGTAACATAGTACGGTACGACAGTGCTATGAACTTACAACCGGAGATAGTGTTTATTGGTTTGTCCGGAACCACTGCGTTTTTAACCTGTCGGTGAGATAAGGCCGCTCCTTCTCCCCTGGCACCAATCCCATGAAAAGGTAACGCACCATTCTTGAGAATAACTAATAATTGTAACCTAACCTCAAAACACTTTAAAAGCCATTGCGGGTTGCGTATTAAGGTTGGATCCCTTGCTAGACTATACATTGCTTTTAGATGAGGGATGAATTGCATGAAAGAAGGTAAATACTCGTAGTATCAAAACATTACTGTATTGTCCCAAAGGTACTTAAAGTAAAATGAGCTTAATAGACTGATGTTGTAGAAATGAAGGGGCTGACGCGGCCCTTGTTGGCTGTAACGAGAACGCCTGGCTGCATTGATAGCCCAACGCGAACTGAACTAATTATTATGAGTTGAAATGAATGTGTTGCGTAAACTGCAGAATTGCAGAATGTGCGGTTGGACCGTAATTACAAGGTGGCAGGTCTTAATTTGTTTCCAATCAATAATTAAATTGTTTAAAAGAAATAACCACGAAGGGGATAACGTGGTCTTTCCCGCCATCCCCTTCGAACTTATTATTTATTTCACAATTATATTATTTGACCTATATACAACATGTTGATCGACGATGCATCACACATTTCTAAATTAGATATGTATGCTTCGTCAAACACAATTAAGTAATTATTATTTATTGACCTCTTCCGAATTATAATAATGGATTTATGAGTTCTTTTACACAAACCATTTAGTATCACTTGTGTGTCTTGGAAGCTACATAAAGATGTTTTTAAAAATGAAGAAACTCCTTAATATTGGAAAATACTATCCTGTAAATTTTGTTTTAAACAATTTAGTGGACGAAGAAGTCCAGTCAATGTTTCTGCCTTTGAATCTGATGCAACATTTTATGTTTTGTCCTAAATATCGCATTAAAAATCATTTGATAACTCCAAATACTTTAATTTCTAATTTTGTTTCAATAATTGGAACATTACTATTTATATTTTCATTTGTATACTATATTATATTATTTTCATACCCTGTTTGTCCAGGGTGTTCGTCATTCATAAATATTACGGGTTATTTTGACTGTTTCTTTTATTGCGCCGGGTTCACTTTGAATATAGTGTTTGGGATAATCCACTCCAAAAAAAATATCAAGTTTGTCCTTACTTTTCAACAAGTGCATACAATTCTCAACAATGAAAGTTCCACTAAACGCTTTATCATTTGGAATTGGATTATAATAATATCATTTCTATTTGGCTATATATTTTTTAACACTTACTTCTTCATAAGGCTACGTTTACCTATATATCTACTATATTGTGTGTTTCTTTTGGTTTTTATAAATCTGAATGTAATTTATGCCACGCGAGTTATTAAAATATTGGAAGACAAAGTCGCTCTGTGGAATATTCAAGCTATAAATTCTAAAAATATTGAGGAAACGCACAGACAAAGTTATTGTGAGAAAATGTTTCAAGCTTACGTTTATATATTAAAGTGCTATAATATTCATAAAGATTGTTTCCAGCAACTTGTAAGTATCATCTATATCCTCAACACCGCTGCCTGATAACTCGTTCAATTTATAGCGTGTAACAAAAACTGTCCAATCCGAGAAGGTGTTGTTAAGAATCATATTGAGAGTCTATTTATGTGGTAATTTTCTGGAAACGAACAAAAAAAAATCACCGCATGTTTTTCAATGGGGAATTCAACCTGGTCTTTACATGGCAGGCGGGCGGGCAGCCGTTGTTTAGCTAGCTTTTGCTAATTTAGAAATTGGGGTAATTTTAGTACTAACAACGTAAATTTTAATAGCAATAATTGTTTCTTTCGTTTTTTTTCTTTACTTTTTTGTAATCGGATCGGTCAGGCTTTTTATTACATGCTGTATAGCATGCGGGAACACCCCGCAGGCGGGGTAATGACTAATGAGATTTAAGTCGATAACGCGGTTAGTACACCGTCTGCGGGAAATCCCCGTAGCGGGCGTAGTGACCAATGAAATTCATCAGTTGATAAAAACCGTTTAAAGACCAACCAATGAACATGTGTCTTCAAATGCCAGGTTTTCCGTATACCGCAATCGTTCCCTATCGACTAATGTAAATGGTTCCCCGAATACGGGCCTTATGGCATGCTTAACAGAAGTCTTCAGAACCCCACATGAGGACCCTATCGACCAATGAAAATGAGCCTTTACATTATATGAGTTTCGAACGATTGTGGCGTTTTAGCTTTAAAGCTGCGGGTAACGTAACCGGCTATCTAATTACGTAACACATTTTCGTAAACGATTAACACTAATCTGTTTCATTTTGACATTTCAACAACATTCATTGCGTTATTTACGTTGTTGAGCAGATTTTTTTTCCAACTTATGAACCAATGGTTTAGCAATCTGTTTCAAAACGATTTAGATTGTGATTGATCGTTTATTACGCAATACTGATATGATACGACGTTGCATCGCATTAACGAGGGCCCTAACTTTGCCGTTTTTTGCAGTATGATACCTACTTCTGTCATGAGCTTAAAATAATTTTAATTAATTATTTTTATCTCTTTCAGATACTTTACCACATTGTGGCAGTGTTAATCCACTCTCTGGTTTATATACACATGGCAATTGAAACTTGGAAAAATGGAGTTTCATTTGATAAGCTGGTAAGAAATATGATTTTGTGTCCAACTTTATTTATTGTTTATACCTACAAATACATTCGGGAAAAACAAGACGAGATATAATGTCACATTACAGTACCTGGGCGACCGAGCTCTGCTCTAGTGAAAATAGAGAATGCTCATTTAATAGTACAGGATAGTTCATACTAATTCCATGCTGCCATGATAGTAGGTACTTACTAATTCCATGCTACGATGATAGTAGGTACTTTCTAATTCCACGTTGCCATGTAATGACATTCTTGAGACACCTTGTTCTAAAGTTTGGGTGACCGACCTCTGCTCGGGAGAAAACGATTTTTTCCAGATATGAGACCTTGCTCGATCGATTTATTGCCCCCGTAAACCGCTAAAGTGCAACTATCATTGAAATCATTAGAGCCGTTTTCCAGAACTTGATTACAAATATATATATAATACAAATATTGCTCGTTTAATATTATTGGATTTTTTAATATTTGCATTTAAAAATGTAAAAAATAATTGTCCGTCGGGGCGGGAGCAGGGTCATAAGCTACCGGTGGTTAGGGCTCCTGAGAAGGGAACCTCCTCACTATACGAGCGGTATCGAGGAGTGTCTACTGCATCAAACCCTAGATCCAGCCGCGTCACAAAGCCAATGATTTTGTGTTAACTTTCTTATTATTATTTTTTATTTGGTTTGATCACAGTCACTGTCATGAAATTAATTCTTCATCTTCTTCTTGGAAAATACACTACTGTGGCCTGAGGCCATTCCCATTGCTCTCTAAAAGTAACCGTATTTTCAAGTACATATTGACTTTTTTTGTAGCAAGCATCAAAAACTGAGTTTTTTTAGGATGGCGCAACTATTTCGTGGCTTCCTTTATTAATATGGGTGTTAAAGGACTTGACGTGGCAGACGGTACTGAACCAGCAATGCGAGAAATTCTACTTAGCTGTTCAAAGTGTTCAAGATTCTTGCGCGATCATTTTGAAGTCAAACTGTTCAGGTATTTTATTTTTAACTGTTTATAGCTGTTACCCACGACTTCGTCCGCGTGGAATTATATACTTAAATTTTATTTATTTGTATAGCTGTCAGTGAAAGTCCCATCAAATTGGTCTAGCCGTTTCGGAGATTAGCCCGAGAAAACAGACAGACAAACAGACAAAATTTAAAAAAATAGTGTTTATGCTGTGTGTACGTATAGTACATACAGCAAAAACACATATTATTAAGCATATAGTAAAAAGCTGTTATTTTGACATTACAGTCACTTCAATTTTATTTATTTGTATGTATATATAAATAATTATATATACATACAAAT
Source organism: Agrochola lota (assembly GCA_947364205.1). NCBI lineage: Eukaryota > Metazoa > Arthropoda > Insecta > Lepidoptera > Noctuidae > Agrochola > Agrochola lota. The sequence continues at coordinate 2,622,086 of OX376239.1, forward strand.
AAATAAAATTGTAATATCTTCTAACTATACATAAGTATAGTTAGAAGATAATTTACTTATGAAATATAAAAGTGATTCTAAGTATTCAGATTTATCATCACCATCATTATCATCATCCACAGAGCAATCTTACTCTATTCACATTCAACTGTCAACTGATTCCATATTAGTTTTTCAAAATTATAAATTTTTATTGACAGATGAAGAGAAAAAGTTATGCAAGAACGTACTGCGCTTGCATCGAGCATCATTCAGCAAGATACGTGTGTGTGGCCTGTTCTACATAGACGCTGCGTTACAATTAAGTCTGATGAGTCTTCTTACTAACTACACTGTTGTATTACTGCAGTTCGCAGTTTTGTAATCTAGGCTTCAACCAGTGTACAGTATTTATAATTATTGCATTCGACGACATTCATAGTAGGAACAGTATAATTACAATCATTTTCCACCCAGTTTGTACAGTACTTTTTACATTAATGTGTCGTCAAATACACTTAAGGAAATTACTGATGCCATCTATGAATATTATAAACTCAATATGTATTTGATGTGCGGTGTTCATAAATTAAACACCACTCTAGTGTGATAGAAAGCTACTGTTATTGATCTATTAAAAATGAAAAATTTCCGTAATAAAGGACAAGTTTTAAACGAAATGGTGGACAAAGATGTGCAGTCAATGTTTTTGCCTTTTAATCTGATGCAATATATTATGTTATGTCCTAAATTTCGTATCAAGGACAATGTTATAACATCAAATAGTTTCATTTCGAATGTTATTTCAATGATTGGAACCCTAATATTCATATTTTCATATGTGTATCGCACCTATATGCTCTGCTTTACCGACGCCTTTCAAAAATTTACTTATTCCGTTTTTATCAACATTTATTTCGACTGCATCATCTATTCTTTAGGCTTTATTATGAATTTCGTAAACGGGATATTTCAAACCAAAAAATCAATCAAATTTGTCCTTAAATTTCAAAAAGTTCACAGATACCTCAATAATGAAACCGGATTTAACCACTTCATTATTCAGAATTGGATGATTATAATTGTATTTTTTTGTTGTTACGTTTTTGTTTTTACAACTTTCTGCATTCGGCTTGGAGAACCATTCTATATAACCTTATGTATCAACCTTTTGGTTGTTATTGATTTTAATGTAATTTATGCCACGCGAGTCATTAAGATATTGGAAAATAAAGTTTACCTATGGAGTGTGAAAGCTCAAGAAACGGGAGATATGTACGGAGATAGCAAAAAAATGTTTCAGGCATACGTTGATATATTAGAGTGTTATGATATCCACAAAACTTGTTACCAGCACTTTGTAAGTACCTTTTTATTTGTCAATTCATAGACTTTAAGAGAATTTGGTAAACATGATAGTTTTATATGTTGATGAAAGAGTATTAGCTGAATTCTCCCAACCCTCCTTTAAAAGAGGGTGGGAAGGTAATATTTTTTTATGGGAATATACGAAATCTATGCCGACGAGCACAGGCGAAGTACTAGTTAGGTTTGAACTAAATATATCAACAAGTCTTTTTTCAGGAACTCTATCATATTTTAGAAGCATTCATCCACTCTTTGCTGTATCTTCAAGTGACAATTGTCACATTAAAAAGAGGATATGCATATGATAAATTAGTAAGTAATTTTACCATAAATATTAATATCTTTTAGCAGTAAAAGATGATGATTATACTGTGTACATCTTTAAATTCATCCAGAGTTCGACTTCACCCACTGTCCTCCGTACACGCTCCTGTGCCAATCATCATACTCTTGTGTCCGCCTCATCCCGGGATGGCAACAATGTCTTAAACGCAAGCCGGACTCCCGACATGACCGGATTCGTACGAATAACAATTGCGAACGACGTTCGCATGATCCTGCATTGCTTTCTATAAGAACATCTTGTTAGAATGCCAAGCTAGTGTTAATAGACATTGAATATTCAATCTGAGAAATCGAATTCTTTTGAATGACGTCATGGCACTTCAAATTGACTTTGTTATAGGATGAAGCAACGCAGAATGCGGTCCCCTTGTTCTGTTGGGTGATAAAATGTTTGGTTTGGCAGACAATACTAAGCCAGCAATATGAGAAATTCTACTTAGCATTTGAAAATATTCAAGATACCTGCGCACACGTTTTGAAGTCAAGTTGCTCAGGTAATTTATTTCAAAATGCTTTTTAATGTATTACTTGGAGGAGGAGGAAGGTGTTTTTTATAATCATTGAATAAGGTAGATCTGCCGACGACATGGTTGTTGTTTTTGGAGGGTCACTGCCAAATGACCTGATGAATACTCCGGCAAAGTAAGGGACATAGACGCGACACGACGCGACGCGATTGAGTTCAGTACACGATTCTGGACCTATCAGTATTTACATTTCCAGTATAAGCAGACCTCGCATTGTTATAGGCTTTCCATATAATGAGAAGTCAGCTTATACTAGAAATGATTAGCATGATAATTATGTCGTCATGTACTGATCACGGCGGTACATTTTGCTTATGCAATCTAGTATTCAGTGACGTTAGTGGTCTTTGTCGTCTGAAACTTGTTGTTTGCTGGCTGTCAGCATGGTTAAAATTACCCGTATACGTGGCTCATTATCATTATCATCAAAATGATACCGCCTTTATTTTATACTGGTAATGACAATCTACCTACAATCTCTTCTATATTACTTATTCAAATTTTGGTTTGAATAATATCAGCAAAATAAACATGTTACATAGTTTTTATATTCATTTCTAATAATTCTGTTTTACAGATTATTCGAAAACACTATGCAAGAATGTTCTGCGCTTGCATCGAGTATCATTCAGCAAGATACGTGCGTGTGGCTTGTTCTACGTCGACGCTGCGCTACAATTAAGTTTGATGAGTCTTCTTACTAACTACACTATTGTGTTGTTACAGTTTGCAGTTTTGTAATAAAGCTTAAATACAATTGAATTTGTGCTAATTCTTTTTTTTTTTCCTAAACTGAAAAAAATTACAAACACTGTGACCAAAATTGATAGACAATATTTAGCGCGTGCATTGGCTAACGGCCGAACCCAGTACCCTATTTTCAGTAAAAGATAGATCGCTATTGATGGTAGACAGTATAATTCTATCTGTCATTGAATGTCGTCCCACAATTCCGTAAGATTCCATTTTCTAACATATTATTGGGACCTTAAAACCATAGATAGATACGTTTTTCTATCTTCAGTATGCTAAAACAGGTGATAAATTGGTTATTGGGTTCGACCGTAACATGTGTTGTGATTTAACAGTTGTGTAACAGTGACAGGAATAGAACTCAGCTGAAGCACGTGCTAAGTAATGTTTATTACTTAGCACGGGCCGGTTTCTAAACACATAATTATACTATTGGACAAATAGTGGGACCAAGTATACATCCCTGTGGCACGCCGTATAAGATTAAATAAAACAAACGACCGACATAGTGACTTGAGAAATGACAATCCAATTGTATTTTTAAATCATATATCGAGAGCAGTGATAGCCTAGTGGTGTGACCATCAGACTGCCAAGTCATAGGTCTCGAGTTCCAATCCAAGGCACGCACCTCTGACTTTTCGAATTCATCTGCGTATTGTAAAATTATCACTTGCTTCAAAAACGGTGAAGGAAAACATCGTGAGGAAACATGCCTGACAGATATTTCTCGACGGCAACTGAAGCCAAGTCAGAGGCCCATGGGCGGCTATAAAACTCTGACGCTAGGTTAGTGATTAACCGCATGAAAAGAAAAAGTAATCATATATCTATCATAATTCCGTAGCTAGACCTAGAAAATCTCACATAATCTGATATCTGGCCGCGTAGTGCGCAATGTCCCTTAACCAACAATAAACAAAGTGACATTCTATCAGCGATAACGACAGTGGGCAAGTCTGGATATCAATACAATATATTTTTTTTTCTTCTGAGGTAATAACTTTAAAACAGAAACAGAAAGAGTACAGACCGACTGCTAAACTGAGACGGTGCCTAAGGTGGCTGCACGGTATGTGAGGGGTGTGGCGATGTGTCGCGAGAGGGCAGTTATGGGTCCGCACAGCCTAATTAGAAAAAAAAAAAAACGTTTGCGGAATGTGCGGTAGGAGGGGGCCCCGTCAGGAACGAAGTTCCTTCTCACGTATGATTTAAATAAAAACAAGATTTTCATATTTCATAGCGACTTTAGCAGCCGCTAAAACTATGAAAACGATACCGGAAATGAAAATCTTCGCAGCCGCCATCTTGGATTTAGATTTTAACGCCACTATCGGCTTTAACACCCTCGAAAATCATGAAAAGGACACCCATGACGAATTTTTTTATATTTTCGCAGCCGCCGTCTTAAATTTTCATTCTGACCATGAAGTCCCTTGGAGGGGACTGACTTACATACAAGTATGGAAGCTTTTCGCATGACAATTTCTTCTAGTTAACTTCTCGGATTGTGGTAGAATACCACAAGCCGAGTTAAAAATCCTCATTCCAATATACTTACCTAAGCCTACATCGTTACTAAATATTCCCATAATGTTAAAGTACACTCCCTAGCTAGATGGAGGCTAGACGAACGAACTCAAAAAAACAGCCGGGTAGACAGGATCCGGATGCTGGAGAACCGGGTATTGTAACAATATATGGGAGAGGCTTTTGTCCAGCAGTGGACAGTTTTATAATTATGCTGAGTTGATTCATTGATTGACAATAGTATAAGGTCCCCATCTGACACTAGGGAATAATTTTGCATTAACAACATCCATGGAATGATGGTGCTTACACTTCTACCGTTAGCAGCAATAAGTATGGCTCTATCTTTTATTTTTCCAAAAATCATGGCTTGCCTATGAATTCCTCTGGGGAATCTGCAGATATCTCTAGTGCGATAGATTTGGTAAACTAATATGTTCAAAAACTTTAAGAGTCATCAAATGTTATAATATTTTGGCCTGACCTTCAGTTAATTTGAATATTCTAAGAGTAGACTGTGTCCTTAGAATATTGTAAATTGATAAGCTTAAAAGTTTAAACTAGTTTCTGTCAATTTTGTTATAAAAACCAGATTAAAATAATCAATGATAAATTGAGGTCAAAGTCCAACCAGTCAGTAGTGAACCTGAAAACAAAACGTAGTACCTATAATGCCGAACAATTAGATAGTATCTGTTCCATCTATATGTATACAATCATATAATAAAATAGTAACGAAAGTAATTGCTGCTAGGTGCAGGAACGAGTCTGGTGCCGAAAATATAGTTATTAGAATTTTTATTTAGTTTATAAGCTGGATAAGGTACTTTTAATCCCGGTAGTACATTCCCATGGGATTTTTCTAACGTACACGCAGGCAAAGCTGCGGGCAAGAGCTAGTAAAAAATAATTTCCTGAAAGCCTAATTTTGACATTGACTCATACAAGTAGGGTCCTACATTCCGAACCAAACTACAATGAGACGGCTACTTCTGGTCTGCCACAATAACAGTATTGCGCATAGTTAATAACGCTACCTCCTAAAGTATTCATGTTAACGACATCGAGATAGTGTTCAGGAAAAAAAAGATCAACTTTGAAAATGATATATTGTATCCTATAGCTACCCAAGTTTTATCTAAGTGACGCATTTACATTACAAAACATTTACACGCCTGTATTTCCCGATGGGTCAGGCAGAGGTGTACACCCGCATTTCACCAGTTATTTATGATTTGGACGAGGACGAGCCCATACCATCAACTGGGGACAAATTCAGATTCCGGGCTGCTACTGAGAATTTCTTGATGGGAACCCCCAATAACAAATATGCCCGACCTGGGAATCGAACTCTGGACCTCTTGCTCAGTAGCGCTTGCAACTTCTAGATCAACGAGGGCAATCATACACATATTTACATCATGACTAAATAAATATTTTTGTTGATTGAGATGAAAGATTTTTTATATTTAATCTATCTAAAAATCCTATTTTCTTAATTGTTGCATTAAACAGTTAACTGTCCGCCACAATATCTAATTGGATCGATAAATTCATTTACAGTTTACATTTACGTATTTACAGTGCCACAATACAACACATTAACCCATCCAAGCTATATATATATATTTATTTATTTTCACCTCTATGGGGCACCTCTTTGCCTGCATCTCACCTGGGGGCCTAGACAAGATCGCTTTTCTGTAAGCGTTATCGCCAACGGAAAGATCAAATTGTATGGAGTTGACATTAGCTTTAGAGATGTCAGGTGACTGCTGCTAAATTGGTAGACTTATTCCTCATGCGGAAAGGAACGTTGAAGTGAGCGTGACATACAGACGCCAAAAATATTCATCAAATTGTTAGACAAGCCACTTTTGACAAACTTAAATGCTATTTTTGCGATTCTACAATACGCTACATTAGCGGGAGCTCGGACCCTGACGCTAACAGTGATAAATAAGTAATTTTTGTGTGTGTTTATTTCAAATTAGTCAATTCAAATGCATAGTTTGAGATTATTATGAGCAGCTAATAATTAAGGAGTATTGCAACGACGTCAAACAAGACTAAATCTATGTAAAATGGAGCAAATTGTGTAAAGCCGCCGGAATTGGAATTTCTTCAACGTTTTAGGCTAAATAAACGAAGCTTTTGGCGTTTTTGTCATGATCTTCGACGTTTAACCTCATTAAAGCCCACTCAGAAAATTCGTTTACAAAACACGATGGTTAAAAATAGTATATGACACGACGGGGTATCTACTCTGTGCCGTGTCTGAGTAGTCTCCGGTGTAATTCTTCGTTGATGGTAGATATAGGTTATAGGATATAGGTTTTCAATCACACATAATTCTTAACTCAAACTCAAAGCATTTATTTCAGTTATAATATATCGCGTATTCCAATACAAAATCGTATTACTTATTTTTTTTTTACTTAGTTCAATAAAACTTATAAATAATGCTAAAATGCTAATCAGTTAATTATTTTATAATTAAACAATGCTAATATTCACAAATACAAAGGTCATTCAGAATTAAAGTTAAATTAGAACCTTCATTACTTTTTACACCTTCATTATTACTTTTGACAACACTTCCTGTGATTCAAGGAATTCAATCAAACAATAGGTATTCATTAGTAAATTGCAGTGTAAAATAATCTTATTACTTTATAGTTGGTTTTCTATTATTGAAAATTATTTAGTTCTCGTATTAAATTATTACATTCAGTTATTGATCACAATATTGGCAAATCGGCGCCATCTTCGTGACATTCGGTAGCGCTTTGCCATAAACAAATTTACTATCAAATGACCACTTGTCAAATATGACTAAAAACCCAAAACATCATTAATTAAATGTTCCCTTTTAATTCCAACTATAGTTTTGGCTCTAACATCGAAATAAGTTTAATAATTTCACTATCAGTGATATCGGCTACCACAGGACTGAGTTCACAAGTTTGGCAATAGATGGCGTCTGATCTCAAAGGAACTGATACCTTGATTAATGCTTGTGACAGCGTAGCACTTTATGGCTACGCATAGGATTATATTATAATCTTTACAGGTTGATGCCTTCGCGGCGACATATATAAGATAAGATTAATATACAATAAGAATAGGAGCCAGTAAACATGAATTTTGGTATTCTAACACATTAAGGTATGAATTCGAGTTTATCTATAGAATAATAACAAATGTAAGGACCACAAGCACACCATTTTTTATATTATGCATTCCATATTCTTAAATTTGACAACTGTTACACACTATTCCATAGGCTAAATGTAGAGTGTTTCGTGCGACGCTGTGGAATAAGTGTATCGCGTTCCATGTGTAACTTGTTTACCATTCTCTTCACGCTAACGTGAATTCCTTAGCGTAAAAGGAAAAAGCGTGAGCAGAAAACGCTTGAATTTTGTCTAGGCCCCCTGATGGTAAGTTATGATCAGGCCGAAGATGAAAGCAAGTTTCACGCAGAATCCTCTACCACCTATATGCTCCAAATGTAGAAGCAGTTATTATAGTTAACTTTTTAAATTTAATATTTATTACACCTGGCTGTATTCTAAAACCATTTATAAAATAAAAATATTCGTCATAATAATTATGATAGGTAATGGTATACTTAAAATTAACCGGAAATACAGGCGCAATGTTATGTATTTTATGTTATCATTAATGTTTCAATGCAATTAGGAATATTAACTGCACCTCATAACGTTGATGGGATCAGTACATAAGTTAAAAAAACATAACTAACACGTCATATCTTCGTAAATATTGTCAACTTTAATTTCCGAGTTAGTAAGTCATCACACGACAAACAAATAATGAAGTCGATAATAAAAAATATTATGCCCCGTAAGCAAATCTCATTACAAGTGTTACTCAATAATAGACTGGAGAAAGATATACAAAGAATGGTGCATTCTTATAACTTAGCACTAAACTTTTTTTTATTATCAAAATATAATGTGCGAAATAATTATATTTATCCAACTGGAACGAAATATCACATACTTGCATTCTGCTGTATGTTATTCATAAATGGGTTGAATATCTATCGAATGTACATCATAGAAGTCATAGATCAAAATATTACATATTCAGAAAGAGATCTATTTTCATGCTTTGCTGTACTATACGGTACCACCGTTTCTTTCGGGTTCACGATGATGTTCATCCTCGACTTTGCGCATAAAGACAACAACGTCTTACTTATTTTGAAGGTCCAAGCTATTCATAGAAGCATCGATTTTAGTAAAGATATCCGGTGTTACATTGTTTCGAACTGGATCTCAACCATAACAATTATCTGTGCTAACATAACTATCAATGCTGTTTATTATGAAACTTTTAAAACGTATGACATCGGTACCATACTTGACATTATTAGTGACATAATGTGGGTCGCACTGGATATAAATTTTGTTATAGTCATCCGAATTATAGTTTTGTTAAAGACATATCTAGAGAAGTGGATTAAAAATGTCCTCATAATGAATGATGAATACGACAATGATGAGCACTGTCTCAAACTGCATGGGATATACCAGAATATTTTGAAGGCTTACAATCTGTACAAGAAAATTTTCCAGGTGTCGGTAAGTTCATCCTTGCTAAATTCTTCGACACCTCACTTAATTAAACCTCTAATTGTACGGAAAGCTTACATAATGCAAGGTCAGCTTATAATGGAAATTCATACCATGATTTATTGCCGTGTATATATATATAAATACATAATATATTCTTCCTTATCGCATTGAGACATCATATTATAAAACTATGTTTTTTGCAGACTTTATGTCGTTTAATTGTCGCATTTTGCCGCACCATATGTCACGTTAACTACGTATTTTATTTAATAAAAGTAACTGGAGAATTGGAAAAAGAAGTAAGTGTAAAATGATTTTTTTAAATTTATTTTGGAAACCGACGACCACCACCATGTCGAGTGTGCAGTTTACTAAATAAACGCATGTAACAAAAATAGTTATGAATACAAATGTTGAGGGATAGAGAAAGAGGAACACCAAAGAAAAGATGGATAGATGAGTGAGGGAGGATATGTAAGAAAGAGGAGTGAATTATAGAGTGACGGCTGACAAGGAGAATGGAAGAAATTTAATGCACTGATTACCAGTGATATGGAACAAGGGCAGGAAGATTATGAGTTTACTAGACCGTTAAACTCCTTGATATTTTCCCCGTAATCATTTAGCAGAAAAATTGGTTTCCATAATGACTGGTACTACGCTTCCCGCAACAAGCGGCTTCCAGTTACCTTCAGGGCGTAGGTATACCTGGCGTCGATATACCTAAGCTAAGCCCTCAAGCTTTATATATTCTGATATAGTAAGTCCCTTGAATGAATCTTTCTTTATGCATGAATTTTTCTTGTTCTTTCCAAATAATCATATGGGACCCTTGACAGGAAGATGATGAGTTAACTAGACTGTTAAACTCCTAGATATTTTCCTCGTCATCATCATTTAGCAAAACGTTTGCTTTCCATAATGACTGGTACTACGCTTCCCGCAACCAGCTGCTTTCAGTGACCTTCTTCGTAGGTATACCTAAGCTAAGCTCTCAGGGTCTATATATTCTGATATTCTGATATAGTTAGTCCCTTGAATGAAGCTTTATTTGTTTATGCATGAATTTGTCTTGTTCTTTCCAAATAATAATATATATAACATTTTCCAGAATTTGCTTCAGAGCTTCGCGTTTCTTTTATGGATAATAAAGGATATCATACTAGTTATAATACATAGTATATACTGCGAGAGATTCTATATAACTGTTGAGGAAGCCGAGACGGCGTGTATACAGCTGATGAAGAATAGGAACTGTTCAAGTAAGAACAACATAACACTATTGGCATAGTTCCTTTGAGGGTCGATGAAAATAACTAACGGGCAAACTAACTAACACTTTAAATAATTGCCTAAATAAAAGCGCGCTGTTAAATCAAGGCTCGGTTCAGCGCTGAAAGTTGAAAATTCAACAGCAAGCATTCATTTAATTGTCGCCTAGTTTTAGTGAAAATAGGCATGTGAGTGTCATGCTTGCATGTTTCTATTACACATTTTCACTCCGTCAACTTTAGTAATTAAAGTTATTTTAACTATGTATTTAGAAACGCATACTGTTAAATTGTCCAATGAATACTACTATGTATCTGAACAAATCTGAGTGGTATTATTTCTTTACAGAGAGTCAGAAACGACTGTACAAGAATTTTATACAGAGCAATCGAACTTTCTACAAGATGCCCGCGTGTGGCTTGTTCTTTGTAGACGCTACGCTACCAATGTGTTTGGTCGGAGTTATCAGTCACTATGTCATCATGCAGCTGCAATTCTTTTTTGTGAAATAATATAATTATCTACTGAGTAAATAGACCTGACTTATTTACTATTTCTATCGCCGTCTAGGCAAAATTTTAGCAGATAAAATAAAAATAAATTCAATGTACAGTTTTGACATTGTTGTTGAATTTATTGTACAAGTTGCAGTTGTAGAGTCATCCGAAGTATATTCAGGAAGAATCTAATAAGTGGATTAAGGTTATCATGGTGATGAATAATGAAAGTTGTCTCAAATTGCTTGGGATACAAGTCAAGAGCCTTTGTTCTATGTAGACGTTACGCTACCATTGTGTTTGGTAGAACTTATTGGTCATTGCGGTCGTAAACCTGAATTTCTACTTTAAGGATTAAAAAATAAATGTGTGTATATATAATAATAAGTTTAATTTTATCACCACTTCGCCAAAATCTTCAAAAAATGTAGCTGAATCAAGATTGATTCATGTGCATCATTGTCAGATTTTATAAATGCGTATGTTATATGTGTGTCTATTGTCTTAACGAATGTTATGGGCGGCGGCGGTAGTTCAATCTTTAATTCGAATTCTGTTTCTAAAGTAATATTTGGTCAAAGAGTAGGACTCTAAATTATAGTAGCAGTGGCACTAAATTCTATTAAGTATTATGATGGTGGGCGATATGACTATGATATGGCTAATAAACTTAAAAAAGTACGGGCTCGGGGCAGGACCCCTTACCCGGTCATGTACGCTACCTTCAGCTGATGCGTAGCTGTGTTGCACGCTAACTACGCACGCTGCCAAGGTCTAAAAAAGGCCTGCCCTACCTGCGGCTTACCGCCGCAAGCTTCCTGCGCGAGCCTGTACTGACAGGCCTAAATGTGCTACCGACGATTACTACCTGTCGTCTTAGGAGGGCCAGCCCGCCTACTGCTGAGAATGTACCGAGCAGGCCCCCTCCTCTAAGACGTGCTACCAAGGACAGTACCCTTCTTACCTATGTGTGTAAGTGCTCAAGACTCAGTGTTTAGGACCTTACCCACGACCTAGCCGTGTTACTACCTAAATATATGTATAAACTTATCCCAGTGTTTCAAACATCTTCTACCTATCTACCTATTTATCAGTTAACGGCCTGCGCAGCCTACCCTGCGCAGCCTACCCTGCGCAGCCTACCCTGCGCAGCCCTAGCCGTTACAGATGGCGTACTTTTAAAATTTTCCTCTTAATATTTTTTAAAATTCAAAATACTATGTGCGAAAAAGTCTTATTTATGCAACTGGTCAATATATCATGGATTTGCATTTTGTTTAATGTTCTTTTGAATGCGTTGTGTTTCCTGAGAATTTTCATCGTAGAAGATACAAAAGTGAATAAGACACAATTCTAATATGATAATTATCTTCTCACTTTCTACTGCTATCAGTAACATCACCTGTTCAATTGGGTTCTCGATGATATTCATTCTGGATATTGTGCACAAAGAAAACAACGTCTTACTTGTTTTGAAGAAAGAAACTGTATGTAGGACCATTGATTTCAGTTACAGAATCCGAACTTTTATTATCTGGAACTGGATCTCAACTACGTATATATTCGTTCATATTTTAATAAATGTTATGGTTTTTGTACCTTTAATTTATGTTGAAACCGGTTTTATTATTGTGAATTTTCGACTTAATGTGTATACCGTGTCTTATTCTGCCATGCAGAATCACGTCCTTAGGCTTTCTATATGTATACTAAACAAACCAACCACCTTTTGATTTATTTACCTATTGATATTCTATGTGTCACATGTACTTAACTCACTTTTTAGATATTCTGTAGCACTGTTTAACTCTGTTAAGAATAATTTTAATTATCTCTTGATTGTTTTAGAATCCCAATTTATTTTATACTATTAACTTTCCTTTTTGTAAAAATCTTGAAATATTTATATTCTGACATTTTCATCATTATGCTGTCATCTGTTTAAGTTATTTTTCTAAACCATAGACATAACGCACCATAGACAAGTACACTCTATCTTCTACCAGATCTCTTATAAAGCTGGTGAAAACACTTAACCTTCGTAATAAGCCGTAGGATTTTCCCTCTGTAAACCGTTTTTATTAGTTCTGGCCATAACTAAATTAAGAAATAACTTGATATGTTTTTGAAATGTTTAACATATGACACAGAACGATAAAAACGGCCTTCAAGTTTTGAGTGTGGTCTTGGATTGAGGAGAGTCTTGTTTTGGCTTCTGGCGTCGTCGCTGTTTTTCTGCCGCTTGAGTCTTATTTCTTGAATACTGTTAACTACTCGAACTTTAGTCTCATGTAACTAGCGTGCGCGCGTGTATATATCGTAATTATACGTGTACCTAATCATACTGTGTAATCTAAACTGTCGATACTTAGTGGTCTCTAACAATAAACATTCTGTGCGTGTAATACTGTGTATGATTCGTCCGAACTTGCTGCCTAGCCCTGTAGGAGATGCCCACTCCAATTCCAAACGAACTTTAATCACATGGCGTAAAACGCCACGAATACACATACACAGAGGCCTCCGACGCCAAGCGGCGTAACGCCAGACGACGTTACCCTCTGGGAGAGGCCTCCGCTGTGACATGTGACCCAGGCGCGGTCCTGCCGCTAGGCGAGGCGCCTCAAAGCGCCTCCGCTACCTACAAACTCTCACACCCTCCTCTTTGTTCGACAGGGTGGATAAATCCACGCTGCCTATTGCCTGCCTGCCTGCCAACCTGCCTACCTGTCCGACTGCCTGCCTGCCCGACACGAAAAAAATAAAAATAACATCCGTATAGGATTCTAAATGTCTTATTTAAAATCCGACTTCCAAAAAAGAAAACACAAAATATTGAAAAATTACTTTAATTTCGGAAGTCGTTGGCAAAAAACATAAATACAGAACCAAAGTCAACGACTTCTGAAATTTTTCACCGTTTTGAGTTTATTTTTTGGGCGTCGGTTAGTTGATAAATGAATAATTATTATTTTAAGTAGGTAAGACATTTAGAATCATAAACACCCGTTTTACTTATTAAAAAAAAACGGATAAGTGTAATTAGGACTCACGCCCTGAGGGTTCCGTCTCCGACCTGCGCAAGTTCGGCTTTCCGCATTTCCAATTTCGGATTGTAGTACAAACTTAAGTTTTAGTTGAAAAAGAACTTTAAATAGAGTGGGAAGAACCGATTTTATTTAAATAAAGAGTAAATGCAACTACAAGACACGGTTTATGAATTACCGATCAAATTTAGTGTTATATTTGTAATTCATTATACATTTTCTAGTTCACTAGTTAGCCATATTTCTTATTTTCATATTGCCAAATTAATCAAAACAGATAAATATTTGGCATTTTCTGTGACCTCTCAAAAGCGTTTGATTGCGTTGACCACAAAACGCTGATCCGTAAATTACACCACTACGGAATTCGTCGACAAGCTGCTGATCTTGTTCATTCCTATCTATCATACAGGCAGCAAAAAGTATACGTTAGCGGGGCGACGTCCTCAGGGTGTCTAGTTAAGATGGGCGTGGGGTCCTCGTGAGTCCCATACAGAAAAATTCAAAGAAATTGATATACTTACTCAGCCTTCTCTTTATATATTAGAAAGTATTTTGTATGTTCGCAAAAACTTAGGACTTTTCAAAATAAGAAGCGATTTCCATAATATAAATACACGTAGTAAACATGAAATTGTGATACCCAAAACACTAAAAACTAAAACTAGTAAGTCATTTGTTAAAAACAGTATTCGCTTTTACAACAAGTTGCCAAAGTCAGTTACAGAACTTAGCGATGGAAAGTTCAAAACCCAAATCAAACGTGTCCTTATCAAAAAAGCATACTATAAGATTAAAGACTACGTTGAAGACAAGGAAGTTTGGCAATAATTCCTTCTGCACATGTGGCTTCCCTGGTACCTGATCAACGGCATAACTATGTAAATGTCTATTAACTGCTCCCAAATTACGATAATTATTTTATTTTACCTTTGGTTTTTATTTTATTTTACATACTTTCTTGACATAATGTTTTTATTATTTGACATTATATACTTACAATATTCTAAGTATATATATATTTTTTAAATTAAATTTGGTTTGTAACAGCTGTGGTGGCAATCATATCATTTGTTTTAAATAAGTCTTTATTTTTATTAATCTTTTATATAGTTTCTTTTCTTAAAAATTTTGTGAATGTGAGAACGTTGTAGGCTTAACATACTGTAGATCTGTGGACAATTTTATATTTTCCTAAGTGTAGGCCTATCAACAAGTACCAGGTGGTACTTGTTGATAGGCCTACACTGTCCTCTCATACCTTTTAACACTGTAATTTGAAAACATTGTAAAAACCATTTACTTTTAAAAGAGTAACCGAGTTTCTTGCCGGCTCTTCTCCATAGGAAACGACCAATTCGAACCGTGCACCTAGCTTCTGACGTTTCATGAGTGCCCTTGTAGGTTTATGTGAAATAAAATATTTTGAATTGAATTGAATTGACAGCTATTTGCGACGTTGCCAAGTTTATGAATGAACGCTCTTAAAGCAAAAACTTAACTTTGCAGTTGATATATAACTATAAATTACCAATTTTCGGATTTTTCACTTTACTTAAACTGTAAGGCCTTGCTTCTCGCCAAACGTTATACTGCTAGGTCAAGGTAAAGTACCATAAATACTTTAGTTTATTTGCGAGTGTCAAATATGTGGCGTAAATGGCCGTATTTTTTTATTGCGTTGACTTGGGAGTTCGACTTTCTTTACAGCTCCAAGGGGACGTAGATCTAAGTTTTTGATATCTATTTAAACTCTAACTCAAAGCATTTAAATCAAACCATTTACAAGCATTTTTAAATTGTCAAGGTTTTATTCCTCCACACGGTTCTGAGAAAAAGGGTCTTGATAGACAAGGAAGTCATCTTATAAGGCCGTTTGTCCACCGTTCCGTGAACGTCGTCAACGTGAACGAGACGACGGCGCCGATGATGTATCGTTTACGTATTAGCGGATTTATCCAAAATGTTTTGCAACGCCTACTCCTTCCAACGTACAAACGCAGAAGAAGAAGTTGTCGCTGGTCCGACCTAGATAGGTAGGTACGCAAAATATACAAGCGATATTATTCAACAATTCCCAATATGGGGTTTACACTGGGTTTATTAAGGACTCGTGAGTATAAACGTAGCCAATTTAAAAAGAAAACAGTCACAAACAGCGCCAACTGTGACGGCATACACACGTATGAATTTCGCGCCAAAGGGCGACGCGAACGTACATAATATATCGGCCATGACAGTCTAGGACGGTGTGCCTTGCCACCGTCGTATTAATATTTTATCACCACCTCGGAAAAGGTCCTCATTCATCTAAAATCTACATTGTTTTTAGTTTGTTATCATTTTTATATCTATTGGTTAAAATAATGTCCATGGGCGGCGGTAGTTCAATATCGAATTCAAATTCTGTTCCTATAACGATAGTAATAGTTAGTCAAAACGTATGGCTAGTAATATCTAAAGTGACTCCAGTATACGTAGCACTAAAAACTATTAAGTGTTGTGAAGATAACGATATGATTTTTATTGATTATGACTGCTCAAAAACTTTAATATTTTTTATGTACCAAAACCATTCCGAACATTAATCTTATTTCCGCGTCCTTGTCTTGTCACCGTATCAATCTGATCAGTTTAAAAACTTTTTATAATTACTCCGTTGAAATGTTTTTTTACACAGCCATGTTGGTCAGGTATTCATAAAGCTACGAACAGTTGCAGTAGATAGTAAAGACCATGTCACAAACACGAAAAGAGTTACTCAATAATCGACTAGACAAAGATATACAAAGAATAGCATATTCTTTCAACCTTCCTCTTAATCTTTTCTTAACTTCAAAATATTATCTCCAAAAAAGTTTTATTTATACAAATGGACAAAAATATCATGGATTTGCGTTTTGTTTAATGTTCTTTTTAAATACGTTGTGTGTCGTTAGAATTTTTACCGTAGAAGACATAGAAGTGAATAAAACACAATTTAAATACGATATCTTCTCACTTTCTAATGTTATCAGTTTCATCTCTAGCTCAATCGGGTTCACTATGATATTTATTCTGGATATTGTGCACAACAAAAACAATGTCTTACTTGTTTTGAAGATCCAAACTATACAAAGGAGCGTTGATTTTGATAAGAGTATCCGGAGTTTTATTATATGGAACTGGAGCGCAACTACAACAACAATAATTATTCATATTTTAATGAATGTCATGTATTTTAATCCTTTAATTTCTGTTGAAACCGGTTTTATTATTTCCGAAATTTGCGACGTAATGTGTATCCCATTGGATTTGAATTTTGTAATAGCCATTAGAATCATATTATTGCTAAAGAAATATCTAGATACGTGGATCAATTACGTCATGATGATGAATGATGAAAACGACAATGATAATGAGTGTCTCAAACTGTTTGGGATATATGAAAATATATTGAAAACTTACAATCTGTACAACGATATTTACCAGGTATTGGTAAGTTCGAGAATTAATTATACGAACCAACACATAACAAATCAACGACTTGACGATTGTGGACGACCTTTGTACGATGATGCATAGATGTGTTTGACATCAGGCAAACATAATATATTATTAGATAACTATTTTAGCTGTTGAACACAGTACGCAAAATCGATAGAACTTGATTATAATTAACTAGCAGAGAGTCCCCGGAAACTTGTTCCCAAAGACAGGCCATGACATTTGGCAGCTGTCTCTTGTGCTGTTAGACTTTACTAATGAGTTATCATCTAGTACCACTTAGATGAAAACTGAGTAGACTTTCACTATTTTTATTTATAGGTGTTATATCACACATTCTGCGTATTCCAACGCGGCTTATGCTATGTCACCTATATGATTTACGTGATGAAAAACTCTGTTGAGTTGGGAAACGAAGTAAGTATGAAATGTTAAGTGATAAAACAGGATTTGTATTTGGAAAGATAAGTTGAATTTTAACGATGTCCCCGAGCGTTGACTTTGATTTTAGCCAAAGACTCAATCAATTTTATTTTCCAGGCTTGCCTTCGAAGTGTTGGTCTTATTTTATTTCTGACAAAGGATATAGTACTGGTAATATTTCATTGTATTTACTGTGAAAAGTTCTATATAACTGTTGAAGATGCTTTGTCGGTGTGTATACAGCTAATGAAGAACAGGGACTATCCAAGTAAGAATTTGAACAATCACAATTCTAGTAGGTAGGTCTGAGGGACAGCTCAGTCATTCAGTATCAAGCTGGCAGCTGTTTTTATTGTAGAAATAAGTTTTAGTTGCCCTACATTTATTATGTCTGCTAATTTGGTTTTATATTAAACACAGTTAGTTCCCTTTTCTTTTCATTCGGTATAACCTAAATCTCATTTTGTTTTCTTTGCAGAGTGTCAAGAACTTCTGTACAAGAACGTGTTACAGACAAATCGAACATTCAGTAAGATGACCGCGTGTGGCTTGTTCTATGTAGACGGTACGCTACCAATATGTTTGTTGGGAGTTATCGTTCATTACGCTATCATAGAGTTGCAATTCTATTTTCTATAAATTAAATGCTAATAGGAAATATACTAGATTTATTTGTTCTTGTTTTTATCATCCGTCTCACGTGATAATAAGATGCATCGTAAATTTACAGTTGGTACGGTTGTTGACCGGTGGGGGTGGTTACAATCGACGTCATAATATCTATAAAAGTAGAAAGTGACTAACTGATTGACATATCAGCGCAGCAGCGCTGACGCATACATATCACCGCTCTTGTATAATATAGGCGAACACTAAGAAGGGGTTTTTGGAAATTCAACCTTTATAGAAAAAGGTTGGATGTTGTTTGTGTGAAAAATCATATTCCTTCGGTTAATAAACTTAAAACTTGGCCCGAATGCACTCTTAAGAAAAAAATAAAGATTTACATTATTAGTCTTTCAAAACTACCCCTCAAACGGGGTGTTGTGTTAAAGTATGTATGGAAGGATATCAACGAGCAGTCCGATAACTCGAAACCCGGTATTAATAGTTTTAACAAAAAAAAAAACGAACATTAACACCTGCATGGTTGGTGCTGGTGTGGAGCATTTCCAACGCTTGGCTGCCAGACTGGAGCAAGGGCCGTGGCTGCCTTTAAGCGGCTCCTGCCCAATCTAGGGGGTATAAACGCCTCCTGCCGGAGGCTCTACGTGGGGGTCATGCAGTCCATGGCCCTTTACGGGGCACCGGTGTGGGCGCGTTCTTTGAGACGGCGCGCGGCGGCCAGCCCTCCTGTTTAATGCGTTCCAAAGGGTCATGGCCATCCAGCTGGTCCGGGAATACCGCACGGTCTCTGGTGAGACGGCGAGCCTTCTTGCCGAATTGCCGCCATGAGATCTGGAGGTAAAAGTCCTTGACATTTGGAAGTGGTGCGAGGAGGCGAACTCCGGTGCCGCGAGAAATCACGGTACCGTAGGCGCGGGCCTGCGAACGGTGAGCAATGGGTAGCTCGCCGTCCGATAAGGACCAGGCCCGGGTCGACGGCGCGTTGTGTTCCACGCGCGCCTCAAAGAAATGTCAGCACTACTGATGGGGTCCGCTAGGGCCGATGGTTGCCGGGGTCGCGGGAAATTCAGAAAGGGATACCGTGGCCCCTGGCAATATACAGGCAACTGAAAGAACACGGGTGGGTTTTAGTCAGTAAGACTCTGACACGCCCTCCCGCTCCGCGCAGAGCGGGAAAAGTTTTTGATAATTTCCCAAGCAAAAAGAAAAAAAAACGTGGTGAAAGGTAAGGTACCTGATTAACTCGAAAAATTTTATAAATCATTTTTATGACAAATAATAAAATAGAGAAAAACTGCTAAAAAACAGCACGTTTGGCTACGCAGCGTGCCAAAGAACTAGACATACATATACGTATACATACTCTTACATATGTACATTGTGTATGATACACATACTGTCAATCGGGTAAAAAGAATATATCCCGATAATATACCCGTAGTTGAAACTAATGATTCATTAAACTCTTGCGACAAATGGAGTATCATCTGATAATGCTACACATTTATTTTAAACATAATTATAAACTGTTGTGGGATTAACAACGCTACGCTGAACGGTGTCGCGACAACTTGAATATTTTTATGACTTTTCCAAAAGTACTATTCATTCTAAAAATCTTCTTACTTTACACTTTAATAAAGTTGATATCTTTTTAAGTGGAAATAATATCATTTGGAAACAAGTTTAGACCGTAAGATCACTATTGATTCTCTCCATGATGTATTAGTAAGTTAGATGTGGAGATAATACTTTTATCATAGATGACTGTGACACATGTTGGTACGGGAGTTATTGTAAATTATCTAATTAAATATGAAGAAATTACTAAATATCGAAAGAAACTGTCTTGTGAATTTTGTTTTAGACAATATGGTGGACAAAGACGTGCAATCAATGCTATTGCCGTTAAACCTGATGCAATACATGATGTTTTGTCCTAAATATCGCATCAAAAACGATGCTTAACTCCAAATAGTTTCATCTCCTATTTTGTTTCATTGCTCGCCACAATGCTATTTACTTTTTTATTCTTGTGTCGCAACTATATGTTATACTTTTTTAAAGATTTTATGGGATTCACTACTTTTACGTATTTCATCTCTTATTTTGACTGCGTTTTTTATAGTTTTGGATTCATTATGAATTTCGTGATCGGGATTATTCGAACCAAAGAATGTATTAAATTCGTTTTAACTTTTCAAAAAGTGCACAGATACTTGAACAATGAAACCAGTACTAGGAGCTCCATCAATTGGAATTGGATCATTCTAGTCACGTTCATGTGTGGTTATATAGCTGTTTTTACTTTTTTTTGCGTACTTATAAGTACACCTTTGTATCATGTTTTAGTTACTTACTTTTTTATTTCTTTCGATTTTGATCTGTTTTATGCCATTCGACTCTTGAAATTGTTGGAACACAAAGTTATTTTGTGGAATCAAGCTTTAAATAATCAAACAGAAAACATGCATAGAGAAAATAATGTAAAAAAAATGTTTCAGTCTTACATTGATATATTAGAGTGTTATGACATCCAGCAATTTTTTTCTCAGCAATTCGTAAGTACCTTGTCAATATTAATATTCACGTGAAAGTGAGAAAACAAATACCTTTTTATGATAAGAAATGGTCAAATTCCGTGAGCATTTTTCGAGACAAAACACCAGGCACCGACCAGTCCTGTGAAACCTTTAAAATATTTTAAATATATTAACGTTTTATACAGTCTTTACTTTCCAGATACTTTATTACATCGTAGAAGCTTTCGTTCACGATCTGATTTACATCCAAGTGACGATTGAAATATTAAAAAGAGGCACCTTGATTGATAACTTAGTAAGTTTCTTTAATATACCTACATATATACCTGTAGATATACCTACTCCTACCAAATAATGTGTACCGTGGAGGAGTGATTATCGCTTCGTAATTTATAAATCGTTACAAACGATTGCTACAATAAACTATTGCTACGTCAAGAAGCGACAATCAGTCGTCCGCGCCAGTTTAACATTCCCGAAACGCAGCACCGGCCTGGCAGTACTACCTCGCCGTGATTGACTTAACTCAGCCCAGACACACAAAACTCTTATAAACCTCTTTTCACTTTTATTATCATTGCGCAGCATCAATTCATAATATTACTGAACGCAGCATCAATGGCGTCACTTTCCATATACTGTTGGATGTTTAAAAAAAAAATCATGGCAAGCAATGTTGAGCCTGCAATACGAGAGATTCTACATAGCTATTCAAAATATTCAAGATATTTGCGCACTCATTTTGAAGTCGAATCGTTCAGGTAATTTGTATGAAACGACATTCTGTAATCCATTGTTTTATCCAGTACTGGTAAGTTTGCACGATGAGATTTTTAAAGAATAGATAGAGTATTACACCAAGTTGTCTTCCAGCTACAAGCTATGTCTTTGTAACTAGTATGTGGTTGTGGTGGAACCAGCAAAACTTAAAAACTTTGATTATCAGAAGAGAAGATTCAATATGTTGTGTGTCACGATTACTATGTAATTTTCTATTTTAGGCATAGCTTGTCCAGTCTGAAATAACGCGCCCCACTACCATATTTTATGCACACGGCGCCGCGGCTTGTACGTAAAATGTGGTAGTGGGGCGAGTCATTTCAGACTGGATCAGCTATACCTAACTATTTTATGTTAAAAGAAAATGGACAAATAATGATCTTATGGTGTTCACCACTGATGCGACCTATGTAACTGAATAGTAGGAGTATAGATTAAAATACCCATGAAAAAAATCTGTCAGTTAAAAGTAAATAATTATTAATTCTACGTTTAAGCATAATAAGCCCTAATATTGATAAAAAAAGAGAAATGTAAAATATTCCATTCAGTGTCATAGGTCTTATTAGTGGTGGGCATTTGCACCAAGATCCATACATTTCTGCCCAATGTCCTTTCATCTGTTGACAGACGAAGTGAAAAAACTGTGCAAAAACATACTCTGCATGCATCAAACAATCAGCAAGATACGTGTATGTGGCCTGTTCTACGTGGACGCTGAGTTACAATTGAAATTGATTAGTAATTTCACTAGCTACATGATTGTGTTGCTACAGTTAGCATTTTGGTAATTAAAGTTTCATTAAATCAATGTATTTTGTAAATGGTTTTCTTATTTCTGAAACGTTTATTTATTTATTCTCTCTTTTGCTGGGATAACATTGTAGAACTTTACTTCGCACGCTCCCTGTTGCTCAGCGAGACGTCGAGCGGTGTGCGAGAGAGAGCACGCGAAGTTTAGTTCGCGATAACGTGACAATGTATCCCCAGCATTAGAGCTATCATAACACGTTTGATGGGTTGTTAAATAAACTTTTTTGATGCTCACCTTGCAACGATGAGCATACATAGAGAATAACAAAGTTTCACTTACCTAATCACCAAGCCAAAAAAAACTTTTTTGGTAATATTTGATAAACGCACCCATAACACTGTCATATAACTATTAAAATATGACATACCTACTTATAGTTTCACAAAGATCTTTTGGTGTGTGGCCATAGTCGGAATTAATGCCGCCGTCTCGTGTTTTCAATACACTTACTTTTAACTACTCGAAAATCTATGCTTAATCGGTCGTTATACTATGTCCAAGCAACTATTCTTCGAGTAGGCTCGGAGTAGTCAACTTCTCTAGTTTTCTATAATTTCAAAGACAAAATGTTTTGAACGTTGTCGTTGAACATACAACACAGGTTTTCATAATCTAGCTAGGAGAGCAGTGCTCACCCACGCGTTTGTAGATAGATGTATCTACAAACAGAAAGATGGCCTGTTACAAGTCGGTGTCATCAAAACTGCGACCGGGACGGTGCGAAGGGCATTCTCAAAAATATGTCCTTTGTTACCACAAGAAGAGAAGGAGAAGACGGATCCACAAAAATCATCCATTATCCATGGAAAAATTTCAACGCCGTTTCGTTGGAAGCAGGAACTTCCAAGGTACAAAATAAGTACTTATAGTACTTTAGTACTACTTACAGTTTTTACAAAATAAGTACTTATAGTACTTATTTTGTAAAAACTGTTTTTTTTTTACGTGTACTGCCTTGTGCTTGAGTAAATAAACATTATTTTAACGCCATGTATTGGCACAAAGTCGACAACACGTGGCACCCTCTAGCGTCCAGTAGACGGAGGCTCGGCAGAAGAGCGAGCGAGTGAAGGAGCGAGAGCGGCGCACGGAGAGCGCTGATTGGTCGTCGCCGGAGAACTCTCCAGAGAGTTCGATTCCTTCGATCCATGGTTCAGCAGTTCGACACACAAGAAAAAGATGGTAGTCGGTCCACCATCAAAAATTGTATACTCATATCGCAACCTATGTAAATTCTACAATAAACTCCTGAAAAACCCTAACAAATAAAAGACATTTCATTGAAGACGCCTGACCTTGAGGGTCAGGCGTCTTCAATGAAACGTCTTTCCTCAACATCTATTCTTTATCCAACAACATCACCTGTTTATTACCTGATATTAGCAATTGGATTGCTAATATTTATTGTTTGAGCTCATCATATATTTACAGTAGGTATATTTAAACTCGGACTTACAGTTAAGAAATTCGTTACTTTGTCCAAATCAAATAAGTATAATGATTTTTTACCCGTCACAGGGTACAATCATAATCATGTTAATACTTGTATGTCTTCGTTGAACAAAATTATATTACAGCGACGGCCATTTTTGATTACATATTTGACAGATAAAGTTGTTAGTGAAAATATTTAATGGTTGTAGGACAGGTCGATGTTTCAAATTAATTGCGTCTTAATATTGATATTTTCAGTTGGTACATTTTTATGTAAATATAATAATTTTAATAATTATCTTCACTTCATAAAGTCATTCTTATAAAAGGCTGTCCAGAAATTTGACAATAAATTAAAATGGTTCTAGAGGCTTCACATGTTCACATGTTACAAAATAATCGCCTGGAAAAAGATGTGCAAGGAATAGTGTGTTCTTTTAACTTTGTACTCAATCTGTTTTTGACTTCAAAATATAGTGTACGAAAAAATCATATTTATCCAAGCGGAAAAAAAGATCACATACTTGCGTTTTGTCGTATCTTTTTAATTAGCGTGCTTTGTATTTATCAAATTATATCTAGAGACTTCACAGATGTAAACAGTGCCGTCTTGAAATTCTTTCTTGCTATCAATTATATCGGCTTTTTGATCGGGATCATAATGATGTTCATGCTAGATATAATACATAAGGACAGCAACGTCCTACTTATTTTGAAAATCCAAACTATTTACAGAAGCATTGATTTCAGTAAGAGTATCCGGAGTTTTATTACTTTGACCTGGATCTCCATAGCAACTATTTTCTTAACAGATATTTTTATATACATTACGTTTTATATAACATCAAATCGCTCTAATGACATCGGTTTTATTTCTGAGAATATAACTGATATAATGTGTATCGCATTGGATATCAATTTAGTTGTAGCTATTCGAATTATAATATTACTAAGGAAATATCTCGAAGAGTGGATAGAAGGTGTCCTGCAGATGGAAGAAGAACACGAAAATTATGAACGTTGTATGGAGTTGCTTGAAATATACCAAAATATAATGAATGCTTACAATTTGTTTAAGAAAATTTTCCAAGTTGCGGTAAGTTCGAAATTATTTTACTTCAACTAACTCATATCAAGGAAATAATATTTATTTTTTAAGAAATGAGTAAGCAATGTAATGATAATGACCAATACCGCATTAATGGTGTAGATAAATTAGGATCAATCTCAGTAATAACTTAGTTTTTCACCGTTTTTTCGAGAAATACTATGAAATACAAACTTATTTTTGCGGTCGATTAAATCAATACTGTGACACATGCGTAAATATTCATCCCAACTATACGTACGAAATGCTTCACTGTTCGTGGTTCGACACGCCCTTGGCCAGTTTATTATCAAATAGCCGTCATAATACGTAACCATAGTATTTTTCTGCCACCAAGCAGTGTCGTTTATGCTTATAAGATACGAGTGTGTAGAGAGAACTACACGCTGTGATAAAAACCCGTACTTACTACATACAATGGTAACCAAGCTTTTTTATACGTGTCAATTTTAAAATGGTTCAACTTTATTTGACAAAAACACAATGATTTTCTAAGTAAAAAGAGGTAAATAGGTTACACGTGGTCCGAGGCCTCTCTTTCTCCTTTCCACTCCTCTCTGTCTTCAGCTAGTGTGGACCATCCTGTCTGTATGCGTCAAGCTCGTCCCGCCATGTTCCCCTGGGTCTGCCTCGATCTCGCCGGACGAAATTTCCTGGGACCCACACTGTGGTAGATTTGGCCCATGACTCATTCGACATGCGGTATGTGTCCGGCCCAGTCCCACTTCAGCTTGTCTGTTTTTTGGGTGATGTCGGCGCTCCATTGCTCGCTGGCAAACCACAAGCGTGAACCTCTGCTGAACTGTCAAAGACCGTGTGTGGGATTATGCACATGTCCATTAATTTGCGTTTATGGTAGGTCATGAGGTTTTCATCAACCAACAGCTCTTCTATGCATTTTCGGTGTGTCGAGCATTTTTTTGAACATAAGCAACCTCCCCACCTTCTACATACAGTTTATGTTGGATTCTGTTGATCATTAGTTTGGAACTCCAATATCAAGGCTCGCCTTACTTAGGTCACTTAGCATTTAGTCAAAATCAGCTGCCAAACGATATCGTCGTCGAAACACAAGTTAGTCAACCTTTTTTCTCCGACGACGGCCTTTATCTGCCCCGCACGCGTAGCATGACAACCATAGAAACAGGTTTTCTACGGGTTTTGTCGACGGAAGAATAGACATGATGACAGATTGTGATTGTTTATCTGTCATTTTGTCTATTCTTCTGTAGACAAAACCCATTTCTATTGTGGTCATGCTAAGCATGCAGGTGTCAGTTAGGCTTTTAAAAATCTCTTCAAAGGTGGCAGTGATCAGCTTAGCGGACAGTGGATTTCCTTGCTTGACACCTCTTAGATTTATATATATCTGTATTTGTGTATATTTTAATTCATTTGATCTTGTGTATATTTTTTTTTGTTGTAGATTTGACTTTTACCGTTGATTTGTACATTATTAATTAATATTTTTTCGTAGGCTGTCAATCACACATTTAGCGCCTTTTACGGGAATCTAGTATATTTCAACCTAATGCTGAACGAGCTGAAGAATTCAACGGGAATGGGTTACGAAATAAGTGTTTAAAATATTTACGACAAAATTTTGTGGTGAAATCGCCAGTTGCCTACCTTTTTATGCCTAAAAACTTGGTGAATACTTATATCAACTGTGTAAATAAATAAAATATGATAAATAAACATTATATTTCATCAAATTATTTATTTTTGATCACAAATGTTTATTAATTATTGTTTATAGTGTGTAGTAGGTTTTGTATAAATATTCCGTTTTTATATTTTGTATAATAGGCTCTCTAGCAGTTTCGAGTTTGTTCCTATTCTTGAAAGTGCGAAGGCAGGACAAAAACAAACCACGAGTTATTTTTGATAAATTTTTGTCACAAAATATGATGTTTATGGAATTTCATTTATTGTTTCCTCGCAAGTGTATTGAAAAACGTCGTTTAATACGTGTGAGCATTTGTCATTGCACACTTCCATCTGAATATACTATTTTCAAGTTGTTGTTTTTTGTTTGTAGCAGTAATATTTTCATAACTTTTTTACTTCAGGTGCAGCCTTTAATTTATAGTCTTGCAACAACTTTATGGGCAACAAAAAATGTTGGACTAGTAATAGTACACAGTATAAGCTGTGAGGAGTTCTATTTAACTGTTGTGGAAGCTGCGACGGCGTGTATACAGCTTATGAAGAACAAAAACTGTCCAAGTAAGTATGCTTTAATACATTGTAGGTTTTCACTACCATTTTTCATATACTAAACGAAAAATATTATTATTTCACATCTTAACTTTTTTAAATCACAAAGAAAAATTTGTGGTTCATAATGATAATTATGAATTACAAAGCCATTTTTTACAGTTGCAGAAAATTACCCATATTTAAATAAAATACCTTATGAATTGGCGTTTTTAGTTTTTTGATTATAAACAGTTTAAGGCACATAATATACAGAAGTTTCAAATTTCTAACTTGTTTAGCTGTTGAGATAGAGCTCGGACAAAAATGGTCAAAACTGGCGACTTTTACAGCCCGCCATTTCTTTATTTTTAAAGATAACTAAAAATAAAAACTGCTCATTGAGCTGTAGACAACGACACTTCACATGCAAGGGTTTTTTCATAGTCATAATAAATTGTTGTATGGAGAACCCCCTTAAATTTTTATTATTTGTTGCTATAGCGGCAATAGAAGTACAGTATGTGATATTTTCAATTGTCTACCTATGACGGTTCATGAGATACAGCTCGCTGACAGACAGATGGACGGCGGAGGCTTGGGGTTCCATTTGGCATCCTTCGGGTACGGAACCCTAAAAATGAGTGTGTCTTCTCAAGTAGTGAGAAGGAAATAAATAAACGTAGCTACTATTCTTATCCATAAGTTGCACTTACTTATTACTTATTTTCTCATAGAGGATGACAAATGAGAGAGTCCACCTCGGGAGGAACACAATGTTAAGATCGAGTTTTGAATCCCTCGCTGCGCTCAGGATACAAAGAAAAAATTATCGCCTTAAAAATAGTTGTTTGCTGCCTACAAAAATAATCTACTATTTTTACCATTGCCACTCGAAAAAGAGCATTTGATTAATCGATAATGAATAAAACTCTCTTTTAGTCACTGACTTAATAAAAACATTTTGAATTTGGAACTAGCACTAATTATACGAATTATGTACAAAAAATAAATAAAAGATGCTGAAAGTACCTACTGGCTGGCTAAATGGAATTATTCCATAAAGCTATAAAATTAAATTTAAAAAAAAATATCTCGCCAATTTTAGTTAGGTTGTTTTCTATCTGTTGTTGTAGTTGTTTTATGTCATTGGAAACATTTACTTAATTAAGATCAAGGTTCCAGTGACGAAAATGAGACACAAACTCCGGAATCATTTCGTTCTAAAGCAACAATTATAGTAGATAATTTGTTGCCGGATAAATATAAATACGAGGTATTTATTTTCTCGCAGTCAATGGTAAAAAGTAGATAACTCGTGAAAAAATATTTCATCAAAGTCCTTATATCCCTTGCTCCGCTCAGGATTCTAATCTAGAATCCCCGCTACGCTCAGGATTCTACTCTAGAATCCTTCGCTGCTCTCGGGATCCAACTAAGCCCTCGAATTAAATTGCCTTTTTTTCACTTGTTGTATAATCTACTATTTCACTCCTCTTGCTCAAAAAGTTCGTCATTGTAGCGTACCAGAGCGGGGATAAAATAGCATATCATCCTCTAGGGGAAAACGTTTTTATTTTCTTTTTCCCAACGATCCTTCAAAAACGAAGAAGCCTTGATTCTTATGTAGAATAATCATGAATAAGGGACTCGACTTTTTACTGTTTCACAAAAAAGTACTGCCGTTTAATTTTTTAAACTGTAACTAAAATCGTCGTTAAAATGCCGGTAATATGCGTGCATTGCGTTGCGGCTATAGAAGAAATAAAAAAAAAGGCATTGGCACGAAATCTTTAGAATATTTCTCAAATTACAAATTGAATTGGTGACCGTATTATAATTTTATTCACAATAGTGAAAATGGCATCATCTTGTGAGAATAGAGACCCGAATTTGCAGATGGAAGAGAAAAGAAAAGAAACAATTTTGAATCTGTTGCCGTCAAGGTCATAAAGCATTTATTTAAATACTTACGAATTTATGAAGTGGAGGACCGTAAAAGGAGTGGGTTCGTTTACGAAAGGAGTTTTTTGACGTATTTTGATGAACTTTTCAAAAAAATATCAAAGTTGAACCCTTTGGAGCACATATTCAATGTTACTCGTACGAACAACTATACAGACGACATAATGTCATTATAAAGAAATATGTAAATTTGACGGCTTTTCTCAAGAAATTATCCATCCGCTACAATGCCCAGAAATCCAAAGTTTTCACGAGGAAAGACATCGTGAATTTTGAAAATAAGGCATCAATATTGAAAAATACTAGGCACCAAAGGTAAGTTACCTACTTACATTTGTAAACGTTTTTCTGTTATTTTCATGAAAATAAATTGGTAGGTACCGTTGGTACAAAATACAGTGTTAACACACTTATTTTTTGTTTTATAGGTTGCTTTAATTTTTGGGATAAGCGATGCCTGCAGAGGGATAGAACTGGCTAACATAACAGTGGAAGATGTCGAAATTGATACCCATCTTAAAGCCATAAATTTGCCCAATATAAAGACAAATAAGGATTGGAAATTGTTTGTAAGTAGAGAATTTCAAAAAATTGTCAAAGCCTACCAAGATATACTGCCGAGTGAAGTGGACACACCGAGATTTTTTTCTCAACTATCAAAACGGATAATGCACAAGAATAGAATAGAATAGAATATTCTTCATTATGTACACCATAAAAAATACAGATATAAATGTAGACATTTTACATAGGGTGACACAATGGGCGGTCTTATCGCTAAAAGCGATCTTTTACAGACAACCTTTGGATGGATAACAAGACAAGTTATAATCAAAAATTAATTCAGCAACATGCCAAACGAAATCGCTACCTTCCTAAATTTGCCTAATCTGGGATAGTATACTGGCCATTATTAATCCGAAGAACATCCGCCACTCTCTTGGTGGATTCTGATGCAAATATAACAACGCTAAAACGGTGGATGGAGATCCGATCAAGAAGGCAGAAGACGGAAGGCTATAAGAACTCCGTTCAAAACAAATTTGATATCACCCAGCGTATCAATATTGTCCCAACTAGCCCACGACCATCGACATCAAGGTATGAGTCAAATCAGCTGATTCTTTATTCAGAACATTTGAACGAGGGACCCTCAAACCTGGAACTACGTGTAACGTTTACCCCACAGACAATCAACATAAATTTTCACAGAGGACTGAAATTAAGTTGTCGGGAAAAAACATGTCGTTAAATATTTAGAATTATACATATTAAAAATGTTTTTTTTTTTTGTAAAATAAACAATTTATTGTATTGGATTTTTTATTTTCTCGCAATCGTAGTGAAAAATAGAGTTAACACAGCGCTAAAAAACCGTTATAACTCTGTTTCTATTTACTCCCTTGCTACAGTGTAAGTAAGTAAGAAATCGAGAAATGGAGTCGAGAGAGAAAACTACCTCGTTATAATGGACCATTTTAGCCCCTTCTCTAACAAACTGCTATTATGATTTATGCCTTCTAGGCTTTATACAGGGTAAAATTAAATTTGCTAGCGAAATTCCGCAGAAGATTTACACGAATAACTGCACTACGAGCGGCCGTTGACTCCGTAAATAGCAGTAGTTAGGTACTTGTAAGAATTTGTAAATTTTTTGTTGTTATTTTTATGATGATAACCAATAAAAAAATTGTTTTATTTATTTTATCTGCCTCTTTGGTGTACTGTGCGCAAGCGATACTGCTGAGCACTAGGTCCTGGATTCGATTCTCATGTCGGGCAAAGTATTATTGGGTTGTTCCGTCAGAAATTTCCCAGTAGCAGCCCGGAGTCTGGATTTGTGCCCGGTTGATGGCGATAGGCTCGCCCCCTATTACATGGGACTTAAACATAACTGGCGAAATGTGGGTGTACTATAAGTAGACGTAGGTTCTAGGTTATATTATTTGTATCTGTTAATGGTATCTTTTGTTACAGAGAGTCAACAACGTCTTTGCTGGAATGTGATACACTCAAATCGATCATTCAGTAAGATGACCGCGTGTGGCCTGTTCTGTGTAGACGTTACGCTACCAATACATTTGTTGGGAGTTATTTCTCATTACTATATTATATTGCTGCAGTTCAATTTTCTGTAAAATGGTTTGCTTTACCGTCCCTAAGTATAAATAAATAGGTATTAAAAAAACTCTTAATAAACGACGTCACCTACTTATTTTGACCTTTTCATGTCTATTCGTTTTTATAAATACTTTCGTTACGTTTTAATTATTACAACAGATTAAATTTTTGTATTTCCATTACGTTTTTTCATTTCCTTTTAAAATCTAGCAAAAAATCTGTACAAAGTTATTTGAAGGTATTATTTATAATAATGTATAAAAATAAAAATATAATAAAATGATATAAATATGTAATAAAAATTCAAACTATACAATATTTGTTTTAATCGATATTTAAAAATACAACTGACGCATCTTTTATGGAAGGCAGAACCGTAAATACTCACAGTTCATTAAAACTAAACTAAGCTATAGCCAATCTGTTACAACTCAACCAAACGTTACTGATAATTTATGTCAAACATTTTTTATTAATAGGATTTGAAATAAGTAAATTTTTGTCTGATTCTGTATGTGGCTTTTCCTGTCTACAACTTTCAATTGTATGATGTCATATTATTATAAAAATACTTTCTCTTTTTTTTAGATCTGGGTCCATACAGTAATTCTGGTTTCATGGCTAATAAAGAATTTAGTTCTAATAATTATGTACAGTATATACTGCGAGAAGTTCTATATAAGTTTTGAGGAAGCTGAGTCAGCGTGTTTACAGCTTATGAAGAACAGGACCTGTCCAAGTATGTTTAAATAAGCATAATTTTATTTCATGAGTTCGATGCAAATGATCGTGTGTATAGGCCAGTAATCGTTTATGTGGTTTAAATTTAGTAACTCAGTAAAGTCAAACAAAAACAGTTTTCGTTTCAAAATGTCCTGAATAAATATAACGACAAAACGCTGATGGTACAAATTCCTTCTATGGTATTATTATGGTATCTTTCGTTACAGAGAGTCAAGAACGACTTTGTAAGAAAGTGATGCAGGCCAATCGATCGTTCAGTAAGATGACCACGTGTGGCCTGTTCTATGTAGACGCTACACTGCCAATATGTTTGATCAAAGCTATCACTAATTATGTTCTTGTACTGCTGCAATTAAATTTTCTGTGAAATATGATACTACTTAGAATTTACTTTTTAAGTTTTTTTTTTTTTTTTTACTTGTATAGGATATTACTTAGCCACGAGACTAAGCAGACGTGTACTTTGTGTTGATTAGAACGATATTGATTTAAGTAATTACGAATAATGTTATTGCAATAATTTGCGGAGTCAGTTTATTGTGGAAGTGACGAGTGTGACTAACAACTTTTTTGTTGTGAAAGATGTACTTAATAGTTTATAAACAATCAACGTTTTCGGTGTTAGTAGTATGTCTAACCCAGGAGACAGCCCCTTCGGCCGCAGTCAATTGGTACGACGAAGCCCCCCACCGACGCCATCGTCTGCCCATCAAAACCAGACAAGGGAACCAGCGCCGCCAGCAGCAACGGAGAACGAATTACTGACTGAAGTCGTCTCTACGGCGGAGCTTCAGAGATGGCTTGGGTCCATCGACACAACTTTGACCGAAATTTGCTCAATTATGATGGACGAAAAAATGAATTCCGACCAAAAACTCCGTGTCACCAATCTCTGTCGAAAAGTAAACCATGGGACGTCTCAGATGGCCGTGCTGTGCCAATCCCCGAAGCAGAAGTCCATCCAGGCGTACACAACCATCCAGCACCTTCAAGTGCAGCAGAATCTTGCGGAATCCCTTTGCCAGTTCAAAGAGGTCGTGGAAACGAAGATGAGCCGAACCGAACCAGAAAGTACTTCCTATGCTAATATGGTGAAGACAGGCTCTGATTAGTTTATTCGCCCAGCAAATTCAGTTCAGTCGTTATACAGAGTTGATATAACAGAGGGGCATTAAATTACACTACGTATTCTATACGTGTTTAGTATTAATTCGATACGGTATAAAAATAAAAAGCACCAAAAATGAGTTTTTTTTTTTTCAAACAAGCTAAATAGCTTACAAAACAGAGTAAAACGCAACCACCATTTGTAAATAAATTTAACTAACCTTAGATACCTAGGTAAAAAAGCGGCAACGTCGCGCGCGCGCCGGAGCGCGGCGTGTGTTATCTCGTGTCAAAGCGGCCGTCCGGCGGCGGCGGTAGCGCGGGCGGCGGCTTAGGCCTCCGCTCGCGCTGGCTTTTATGTTAGGTAAGGTTTTGAAGTAGGTACGCGCACAACAAAAACACAAAATTTTTAAATTTTCGATGTGTCCTCCATTCGTTGAATGCACAAATTTACCGCGTTGTTATGTTATTACGTTTATTTGCCGCGGTGGCAATCCCTCCTGTTGCGGCACTATACTTTTATTGTCCCTTAATCTTTGTACTGCCAATTGTATGGTGCGGGCGTTTCTAGGGCAATTGCGGCTGTCACCATACCTCTCTCCGTATGTTCGCAGAATTAAAGCTGCGTTTCCACGGCATTCGCCGTAAATTAAAATCATGTCAGTGTATTCTGACGCCGTGTAGTTACACGAGGCATTGTTGAACACTTTAATTACACACACACAAACAAAACCTAAGATTAATTACGTGTCGTATCACAATAAAAGCAGTCAATCAGTAAAAAATAACACTAACACTAAATAATAATAATCCCAAGTTACGTGTCCTGTCACAATAAAAAAAGAAATACTGTCTTAAACTTATGTAGTGTCCTGTCACAATAAAAAAGAAATACTGTCTTAAACTTATTTAGTGTCCTATCACAATAACAAAACAAAATCACAATTGTCAGCGCGCGAGTTCGACAAAACGAAAACGGCGCGGGTGCTTCCGTGTTACGTAACAGAAGTACGTTCCGAAAGGACAGCGTCGGTGCACTGAAAAAACCAGAAGCCCCACTTACCGATCGCAAGGATCTAGGATGCAATAGCAACACACTGACCTATTTCTATTTCTTTTACGCGCGGGATGTTTTGCTATGATTGTCACTCTCGTAGTGAAAGTGCAAGTGTGTGTGTATTTATTGCTTCCTTGTTTGCATTGTCATCTTTTTAGCGAAAATATTTGGTTGTACTTGTGACTTGCGTCACAGCGGCAACAACGCATCGTAGATCGTACTCAGATTTATCGTTTTAAGGTGCATGACCTATGCGTAACATAAACAGCTGTTAGGAAAGATACATCGTGTTCAAACGGGGCAAAAACTTAAAAAATCATTTGCGACTAAACTACTGCTCCTATTTAATTGATTTTTGGTACAGAGCTTGAAAATGGTTCCTAGTATAAGCAGTTTAAAGGAAAGCCCCTCTGTCGTATCAACTTTGTATATCCCAGCGATAAAACCAAAACCAGCGACGAAACCAAGTCGTTGGTACAAAAAACTATCTCGCCAGAGGAATTAAAACTCCATGTTCGTGGTCTAAGGAAAATTAGAAACGGAGGAGTCATCATTAGGACGGATAACAAGGACGACATTAATAAATTAAAAAGCTCACAGAAGCTAGTTTTCTCAGGCCTTACAGTTGAAGAACCATCCAAACGCCGTCCCAGGATTGCTGTCATTGGTGTCCCCGTAGTCCTAACTGAAAAAAAGGTATTTGATTGCATTTACGTCCACAACTTGACAGATAAATTGCCGAACACTACTCGTGAGTCCTTTTTAGAAAGTATAACATTGAGCCATAAGTCAGGAAAGAAAGATCGTCCTACTTGTAATTATATATTGGAAGTTCCTGCTAATATCAGGAAAATTATGATGGACCAAGGCCGAATTTTTATAAACTGGACATCATGTCCAGTGAAAGATTTCACTATTGTAACCAAGTGTTTTAACTGCCAGCAGTTCGGACACGCAGCCAAATTTTGCAGAGAAACGAGCCCTACCTGCAACCTCTGTGGCGAAACAGGACATTCTTTCAAGGACTGCAATAATAAAGGTTCTCCGCCTCAATGTGTGACCTGCAAATTCTTCAAGAGGAAAGATGATCATCCAACTGGTGATGTAAATTGCCCAGCACGTAAATATGCAGATGACACTATATTAATTCCATTGACTATGAAGGCGCCTAGGAGCGCCGCACAGTGGATCGTCCCCATACAAGAGGTCGGACATAGAATTAAAAATTGAAAAAGTATTTAATTGAAAAAAATGAAATATACAGTTGCATTACTCTATTATGGAACTACAAAAAATGTTACTACAATTTTTTTATTTGACCAATACTTTATGAGCAATTCGATGAAAACTGTTATTTTTCTATGGAAATGGTCACAAAAATGTCTGTATCTCATGATTCCCTCCTTGTTTCGATTTGCGGTTTTCACTACTGTTATTTACCTATTTTATGCCACATTTTCTTCAAGGACACATGGTGCCCCCAGCGACCCTCTTCCGAGATATTTTGCTTTTAGTAACTATACTTTTTATTGTATAACTGATGAAATGGGGGTACATTAAGTATATTCATTACTGAGAATAAGTCATCCCTAAGTAGTTCCTTAAATAACAGGTGCATTTGCGATTACTTTAATGACTTATGAACGCTTCTGTTGCCATACAACAAAAGCGTTAATGAGTCCTTAAGTAAAGATTACCAGTACTTGCTTAATCTAATTAGTTATTGTAATTACTATGTTAACAGCCCTTAATCTCTGCATTGTGATTGTCTAATGTCATCATTAGCTTATCAAATTCATTGCTAGTTGCCTACTTGCTGCCCTATATATTTGAGTGTGTTTAGCAAATGTAATTCAGTTGTAATTATAACTTCTATCAAGTGTTGTCATTATGGCTTTCCGTGGGTTTTCTACTTATCTAGATCTTTACGTTGCTCTTCGTAATCATAAAGATCTTCGTGACTATGACAATTTATTTAACACATTGAAGTCGAGTACTAACGTCCAGTTAAGTGAAAGTGATGTGACGGATCTCAAGAACTGGTGTCGACGATTTTGCTATAGGGCTTACACCAAATGGGTGCAATCAAGAAGGACAGTCGACAGGTTCATTAACAAGAACGGAGAGTGGTTAAATTCCGATATCGTTTGGCCAGATTGCTTTAAAGAAAATGTTGTTGACACTGAAAAAGCAAATGAAAATGAGGCAGAAGAGGTAGTCAGTCCATCAAAATCAGATGCATCAACTTCAACATATACATCTCCTCGCAAACGCTTTGAAGATTTATCGAAAAGAAGACGTGTTAATGAATATGTTGCTAGTTGCAGTCGTCCGGATGAGCTTTTGCATACTGTTGAAAGTATACTTAAGTCTGCCGGAAAAAATGATATGGCCAGAATAATGAAAAATTTGCTGGAAAATCCTGAACACGTCTCAACAGTTTTAAATGTCCTGGAAACTAAGCAGAATCCTTCGCTTCGTGAAGTTCCTACTCACAAAGCACTTGCTCTTTACGTTTACTTGCAGTTATCCAAGTGGCGTTACATCACACTTCGGGACTTTAGTTTAAAAGAAGGTCATGCGAAATACCCAAGCTACTACTTGTTAGTTAAAGAAAAGCTTAAATGCTACCCGGCAAAAGAAGACATAACTGTGACTGAAACTTCCGCAAAGATACGGATCCAAGCCCTCCTTGATCTCACAGTTAGGAGGCTGATCGATTCACTTGAATCAAATTTTGATGCTTGTGAACCACTTGTGCTTCACAGTAAATGTGGTTTTGATGGAGCTTCAAGTCAAAGCATTTACCATCAAACGACAACAACAAGTGAACAAGACTTATCCAGTGTATTTATGGCAAGTCTTGTACCGCTTAAGTTAGTGACTTCTAGTGGAAGTATAGTGTGGCAGAATGATCGGCCATCGTCAACCACATATTGTCGCCCGATTTCATTTACATTTATGAAAGAAACGGAAGCGAATGTTAAGGCTGAAATGGAAATATTTGAGACCGAGATTCGTGAACTGAACCCGACTGATTGCGGCAATGCTACTGTTACTCACAATCTATGGCTAACCATGATTGATGGTAAGGTACATTCAATCATATCTGGTACATCGGCAGCAGTGTGTGATTTGTGCAAAGCTCGCCCAAGCGAAATGAATAACTTGGAAGAAGTGAGAGCTAAACCCGTGAATACAGATTTATACAAGCATGGATTTAGTTCATTGCATGCTTGGATTCGGTCTATGGAGTGTTTATTACACATTGCTTACAGAATGGACATAAAATCATGGCAAGCAAAAGGTGACGAAAATAAAAAAAAAGTTAAAGAAGCCATTCAAGAAGCTTTCCGAAGAAGCACAGGCTTACTTCTAGACGTTGTTAAGCAGGGTAGTGGCAATACAAACACTGGAAATGCTGCAAGAAGGTTTTTTGCAAACCCTGAAACGACTGCGGAAATGACTAAATTAGACGTTAATTTAATTAGAAGACTCGCCGTTATTTTGCAATGCATTTCCTCAGGCGAAAAAATTCAAGTCCAAAAATTTAAATTATATTGTGATGAAACAGCAAATTTATTCGTGGAATTATATCCATGGTATAACATGCCAGCAAGTTTACACAAATTGCTGATTCATGGATCACAGATAGTGGACCACTTATCAGTAGTACCTATAGGTTTTTTGTCTGAAGAAGCATCTGAAGCAAGAAACAAGGATTTTCGTAAATTTAGAGAATATCATACACGAAAGCATAGTAGCATCGCCACTAATGAAGACATTCTTCATAATCTGCTATTATCTTCCGATCCTCTTCTAACCAGCTTACGACCGAAGATGACAAATAAAGCCAAAAAGTCTTCATTTAGTGAACTAGACGATTTACTCATAGTTGACCAGAGTGAATTGGAGTTCATTGACGTTTCAACTGATACACTTGCTGCATGTAGTGACGTTGAAGAAGATGATGACGATAATAATGATCATGATGTCGTTATTGATGAAGATGAAGAAAATATAGTTTAAGTCTTATAGTACCTAATATTATTATTAACAAGCAGTTTCTTTGTTAATTTCTTGTTTTTGTGTATTTTTTTTTATTCTGTTCTTTTTTTGTTTTGTGTTATGCCACCCATCGGCCAATAAATGTTTTTCTTTTCTTTCTTTTCTATTGTTATTAGTAACTAAATGGTCGTGTTAATTAATTAATTTCCTATTATAATTTAGTTCTTAGTAGTTGTTTAATTTTTTAGTTTGTTTTAGGGTACATAGTTGTTTTATTTTTAAATTATTTTTACAGTGTTATATTATTTAAATTAAAAATATTTTTATACCTACATATTTTCTTGTTGATCATAAAACTCTATTTCTTTTCGATGTGTTATTGTAAATTCGACTCAGTCATTACTAAGCTAATGATGACATTATCCAATCACAATGCAGAGATTAAGGGCTGTTAACATAGTAATTACAATAACTAATTAGATTAAGCAAGTACTGGTAATCTTTACTTAAGGACTCATTAACGCTTTTGTTGTATGGCAACAGAAGCGTTCATAAGTCATTAAAGTAATCGCAAATGCACCTGTTATTTAAGGAACTACTTAGGGATGACTTATTCTCAGTAATGAATATACTTAATGTACCTCCATTTCATCAGTTATACAATAAAAAGTATAGTTACTAAAAGCAAAATATCTCGGAAGGGGGTCGCTGGGGGCACCATGTGTCCTTGAAGAAAATGTGGCATAAAATGGGTAAATAACAGTAGTGAAAACCGCAAATCGAAACAAGGAGGGAATCATGAGATACAGACATTTTTGTGACCATTTCCATAGAAAAATAACAGTTTTCATCGAATTGCTCATAAAGTATTGGTCAAATAAAAAAATTGTAGTAACATTTTTTGTAGTTCCATAATAGAGTAATGCAACTGTATATTTCATTTTTTTCAATTAAATACATTTTCAATTTTTAATTCTATGTCCGACCTCTTGTATGGGGACGATCCACTGTGCGCCGCCGACTACCTAGTCAATTCAACACATAGATAGTAGGTTAACTTCTACATATATTTTTACTTTTTTATGACCTTTTTTATGATTCACAATACAATACTTAGTCCTAAATGTTTATATACAATATAATATTTAAAATAAAATTGGCATTTGGCTGAAAACTATGGCAAAAACAATTTAGTTGGCGGTAATACATGAAGTATTACGAGATTAAAGAAAACTAAAGTAAAATTATTCGAAGATTCAAGAAAAGGCAATGTATGTCGTAGAACCGCTGTGAGTTGCCTGCACCAGAGTGTGGCGTTGCACTGCTGGTAGGCGTTGGAGGTTGCCTGCTCTAGGAGGCACGGTGACGCGCCGCTGGTAGACGCTGGGAGGCGCTCGCTGCTATCGCTGCCTCGGGGTCCTCCGCAGAACCACCCACTTCGCCTCAGAAGCGCCAGGATACGGTAGTCGGTCCCGCGTGGACAGCGATGGTGCAGCGCCTGGCAATGCACAGGCCTGGCAGTGGGGCTGTAGACGGAAGGTGGGGCCGAAACCGGCCTCTTTTGTTGGGATCTGACGTAAACACCATTTTAGACCCGAAAGGAAGGCGAAATTATTTAGGGAGGCTGAGTGATAGTCAGACAACTGGAATACTCACATGTTGGTATGGAGAATACCTTATATGGGAAGAATATCCCGGTCCCTGGGAAGGACCTTAACAATTACTGCAATACTGGAACGTGCCTGTTCACGAAAGAAAACACACAAGGGACAATTTTGTACAGAGTCAATTTAAATGTTCAAGTACGCCTGGGTAGGTGACAACTGACTTTAAACAAACACGATTTTTTTTTCTTCTTCGACACGACTGAATTCAAAAATATTTTACAAATAAAACATGTTCGGCCTTTTTCGCGTGTAAAGAGGCCTATTTGGCAGCGGAATGCATATTACATGCATATTACATTTCTGATACATTTTAGTTTGTAAAACGCATTGGGTTTATTTAAAAATCATTAATTTATATGTCGTCTTGTAAAATGTAAAAAGACGTTATGGAAGCTCTTAACTACGTGGTTGCGTCTTTAGCAACGATAAGATCAGTTTATACATATTTAAACGCAATTATGTTTAGTTGTATTGTCCTTGTGTAATATTATTGAGCTCACGAAAGGAAAGAAAATTTAGTCTGGGTCGCTGTCGCCGGATACGGTGAAGAGGACTTTATATACACGATTAAATATATAGTATTATTACTAACAAAGACTGGCAGTTGACGTTGATTATAAAAACAATGCCTCAAGGACCAAACATTGCTCAGGAAATCTCATTCCGAAGGTTACTTGTTAATCGACTGGAGAAAGATATACAAAAAATAGTGTATGCTTTTAACTTTGCTCTCTATTTGTTTTTGGTTTCAAAATACAATCTACGAAATAATCATATTTATCCAACACGAAAAACATATGAAATGTTTGCGTTCTGCTGTATGTTATTCAATAATGCGATTTGTATCTATCAAATATTCATCGTAGACGTCACGGACATAAGAAAGAATAATTTAGAAAATAACCTCCTGACTTTTATTACTGGTATCTATTTTGCTACCAATGCGATCGGGTTTACGATGATGTTCATTTTGGATAAAGTGCATAACGATAACAACGTCTTACTTATTTTGAAGATCCAAACTATACACAGGAGCATTGATTTCAGTAAGAGTATCCGAAGTTTTGTTATTTGGAACTGGGTCTCAATAACATCTACTATCTGTGTTAACATATATTTACATTATACGTATTATATCACATGTTATTATGAGAGAGTCTACGATCTTATTCTTGACAATATTTGTGCCTATCTGCTATACGCATTGGATATCAATGTAGTTATAGCCATCCGGATTATAATATTGCTAAGGAAATATCTCGATGAGTGGATTAAAGAGGTCCTTATGATGGACGGTGAAGACAATACTGACGAAAATTGTTTCAAATTGTTTGGAATATACCAAGATATTTTAAAAGCTTACGATCTGTATAAGACTATTTTCCAGGTGTTGGTAAGTTCATTTTTCTTAACCCTTACTAATAAACTAATTCATAAATAGATAGGTCACTGGTAGTTGGGGCATTTAATACATGGTCATTGAGTACCTAGCGTGTTAAATAGAATAAGCTTAAAAGGTTACTATATATAGTTCTAGCAGTATTAGATCAATGACAAAATCAATATGGCTTTATTATACTAGTCATAGGACTGTGGTATATTAAGAACATAATTATTTATTTTTACTAGAAATGGCACATGGAACATTTAAACTCCTTCACTATAATTTGAGGCTGTTGTTCTTCAATAATTTATTCGTTATTTGATATGTCATCTTCTCTTATTCTGAACAGTGCTTTAATGACCTTTTGGCACTTGAATAACATTGGCAGGAGACGCTGGTGGTCAAAAAATGTGAAATTCTTTTGTGAAATTGTATTGAAAGAAGTGGGTGGCGTTAGTTCCGATTTTGGTCACACGCCAAAAGATCCTTGTACAACTTTACCTAAACCATGTTATACTCTATAACAAGTTTAATTATTTTGATTTTTCATAGGCTGCATATCACACATTGGGCACATTCTATCATACCATATGGTGTGTCGAGTTAATGTTATCAACGCTGCGAATTTTTGGAGATGTAGATGTAAGTTTAGAATATTTTTCGATTAATCTTTTTCGAACTCATTGACTCTTTTTTACTTCTTCTACCTGCCACTTGTCCCTTGTTACTGGAGTTGGCGTAAAATGTTTCTTTATTCTAATTTCTGCTATCAACCATTACCTTATCATTCATTTTCATTTTTTTCGTATCATCCCTCACTTATTCGATTTATCTTTCGTTAGTATTCCCCTCCATTCCTCAATATTGATATTCATCATTCTCTTTGTCAACTAACTCAGCCTATCGCAGTTCACTGGTCATAGGCCTCTACCAGGCTGCGCCACAACAATTTTACTTTCTCCTTCCGCATCCAGTCTGACCCAGACACCTTTTAAGGTCGTCGGTCCACATGGGATGGACCGATATGGGGTCTCCACTCCAGGACTCGTCTACTCCACCGGCCATCGGTCCTTTTACAAACATGGCCAGTTCGCTGTCTCTTTAGCTTGCTTACTCTGCATGCTATGTCGGTAACTCCGGTTCTTTTCTGGATAATTTAATCCCTGATTTTATCCTTCAAAGATGGGACGACGGTCAGAAGCCGGGCTTCTTTTTGTCACATACGTTATCCCTCTTCATAACTTACCTACATCATGCCAAATAACTCCCTTATCACTAACTCCCACGCTCTTTTATTGGCGGCACTTTCAAATCTAAAATTATGGCTTCATTTGATTTTGATCCTAACAATATTGTTATAATAATCGCGACTGAACTATATTAATCCAGGAGTATTAACATTAGAATTTTTTATTTAGAGAATTTGAAATAATAAATATAAGGAATTATAAGAATAACTTTGTTTCATTCTATGACTGGCTTTTCCTATCTACAACTAGACTTTCAATTGTATGATTTAATTTTAAAATATTTTTTATTTTTTAGACTTGGGTTCATACAGTAATCTTGGTTTCATGGCTAATAAAGAATTTAGTTCTAATAATTATGTACAGTATATACTGTGAGAAGTTTTATATAACTTTTGAGGAAGCTGAGTCAGCGTGTTTACAGCTTATGAAGAACAGGAACTGTCCAAGTATGTTTAAATAAATTGATATAAAATTTTATTGCATGAGTTTGATGCAAATGACTATGGGTGTAGGCCCGAAATAGTTTATGTAGTTTATATTTATTGTAAAAACTCAGTAAAGTTAAACAAACAGTTTTAGTTACAAAATGTTTACGTTTTTCCTGAATAAATCGGCAAAACGCTGATGGTACATATTTCTTCTACAGAAATTTAATATGCATGATTATGGTATCTTTGCTTACAGAGAGTCAAGAACAACTTTGTAAGAATGTGATGCAGGCCAATCGATCGTTCAGTAAGATGACCGCGTGTGGCCTCTTTTATGTAGACGCAAGACTGCCAATAAGTTTGATGGAAGCTATCACTAATTATATTTTTGTACTGTTGCAATTTAATTTTCTGTGAAATATGATGTTTATAAAGTAGTATTAGCTGTAGGGGGGATTGATGTTGCACGCAGCTAAAGAAACATTGTTTACAATTTAATTCTCATTCTACTCGTCGTTTTTAAAAACGTAGTCCTCGTCGTCGTTGTATTTTGGTAGTTCTAAAGTCCCACATAATTATTTAGTTGTGACATTAATGTTGGAAACGTGATAGTGAACACTTAAAGAAGAAGTTTCCGTTTCAGTTTGTTTTTTTTATGATTATAAGTACATTTGACACACTTGTACAAAGGTACAAGTTTGTCAAAAGAACTTAAAATCATTGAGCAAACCGTGGATGTTATCCATTCCGTTTTGCGATTTCCATACCGAATTGTTATGGTTTTTTTTTAAAAGAATTGTTTAATAAATGTATTACAACAATGAATAACTTCAACTGAGTCTAGACTATTGATACGATCAGTCCATAAATATTTAAACGAAATTTTATTTCAGTGCCATGTTGTCTGTTTATTATCATGGATAGACTCATTAGCCATCCAACAATGGACAGAGTCAAGATGAAATTTAAAAAAATGTTCAAAAAACAGAACTACCCAGAGAACTCTTTCAAAGTATTACTCAACAATCGACTAGAAAAAGATATTCAACGAATTGTTTATTCTTTCAACTTCGCACTCAGTCTGTTATTAAATCCAAAATATAATGTACGATGTAGTTATATTTATCCAAATAGTAAAATAAGCCATTTAATTGCGTTCTGCTGTGTGCTATTTTTGAATACGTCGTGTATCTATCTAATGGTCTTCATGGGTGTCAGGGTTATAAATAAGAATATTGAAAGTTTAGAAAACGACTTTTTGTCACTGTTCACCGCTGTCTACTTTATCATATATTTGGTCTGGTTTACACTTATGTTCATTTTGGACATAGTGCATAAAGACAATAACGTCTTACTTATTTTGAAGATCCAAACTATACACAAGCGCATTGATTTTAGTAAAAGTGTCCTGAGTTTTATCGTCTGGAATTGGATCTCAATACTTACTTTTATCTTTATTCCGTGCTTCCTTTATCTAACGTGTTACTACCCGCATGTCTTTGACTTAATTCTTGACAATATTTGTAGCATACTATTTTTTGCCTTGGAAATTAATTTAATTATAGCCACCCGAATTATAATACTTTTAAGAAAATACCTAGACGA
Organism: Agrochola lota; assembly: GCA_947364205.1. Classification (NCBI taxonomy): domain Eukaryota; kingdom Metazoa; phylum Arthropoda; class Insecta; order Lepidoptera; family Noctuidae; genus Agrochola; species Agrochola lota. Next base: position 2,666,761 of record OX376239.1, read on the forward strand.
GTGGATTAAAGAATTTCTTATGATGAATGATGAACACGAAAACGATGAACACTGTCTGAAATTACTTGAGATATACGAAAGTATTATGACAGCATACAATTTGTATAAGAGAATTTTTCAAGTATTGGTATGTTTGTGAATATTTTACTTAAACCCTTACTTATGTAAGCATAGCATAATTAGCATAGCCTCCTCCTTTCGAGAGGGAGTGGGCTGTAATCTACCACGCGGGTCCAGTACGGGTTGGTAGATGACATATGTCGTCGAAATTTTGGTTCTAGGACATCCCGGTTTTCTCACGATGTTTTTATTCACCGTTTTGAGAGCAGTGGTGGTGAAATTATTTATACAAAGTAAAGCGCCTGGGTTCGAACCCTTGATCTAAAACTCGTAGGTCAGGGCCGTTAACAGTGGGCCTCCACTGCTCCACATACTGCTCCGACTACTTACATATAAAGGCAATAAATAAATATACAGTAACTGGCCTTTTTAGGTCTCTAAGTACGCATGGAATATCTTTATCGTCACCAAGCTAATCACCAATATTATCTTTTTCATAGGCGCTATGTCACACATTTGGCATATTTTACCGTAATCTCTTTTATGTCAACTTAATATGCTCTGTGCTGAAAAAATCTACAGAATTGAAATACCTAGTAAGTATACCTATAAAATACTTTAGATGTCGTATACAGTTCAAAATTCAAAATTTTATCACTATCAATCATTGTCTTTGTCATCATCCAATCTTCCATAGGAAATTATCTTAACTTATTGAATTTAGATTTGTAGCTTTAACTTTATTTGCGGTCAGCGCAGCACATTTAGCTTCTGAGCCATAATCTAAAACACGCATACATTCATACATACATACTTATTAACATTAATCTGTCAAGTACAATATACAACATAAAATCTTACTTACCTTAATTTTGTTTTCTTAAATCTTCTATCAAAATTAAATTTAGGGAAAAGGGAAAAAACACCCTTAGTTTGGCCTAATCAAATAGTTTCTTAAGTGTTGTAAATGTCTTTTTGTAATGTTCAGCTTTTATATTATAATTCCGCCATGGAAGAGCCCTGATTTCTGAGATACAGGATTAACCTAGTTCGGAAGTCAGGAGTTCATTTAGTTTAGCTGCCTAATTCTTTGTTATATAAATGTTTTTACTAGTTCTTGGTAACATTTCTGTATTAGGCTATATTATTTGGTCCAAATAAACGTTATTATTATTATTATTATTATTAATCTTTCACACTGTCCATCTATCTCGTATTATAGCCATCATTGATTCTTACATTTTTCTTGTCATATACTCCATAACCATCACGAGAACCAAAACGGTACGGAATTCAATTTTAAATGTTAAAAGCTGGAAATCACTCATTAATATATATAGTTTTATGATACAGTTTCTATTTTAGTATATGCGGCTGTCACTACCTATTTTCAATATTGTTCAATCAAAACAATATTTTCTCATTTTCAGACAGTGTTTCACATTTCTGGGATATTGTTATGGCTAACAAAGAACATGGTTCTAATATTTACGCACAGTGTACACTGTGAGAAGTTCTATATCACTGTAGACGATGCAGAGATGGCGTGTTTACAGCTTATGAAGAACAGACACTGTCCAAGTAAGAATATGTTATACTCTCTAACTCTATCAACGAAAATACGGGCCCATCCGAAAGTAGTTACGAGCTAAATAAAACACATCGGGTTAAGGGGCAACTGTCAAATAGTGTTGTCATTTATTCTTAGTCGCCACAGCTTCATAGTTTAGCATTATCCAAAAACAAATTCATAAAACGCGCTAAGAACTAACTCTTCCTTCACAATTTTAAATCCAATTAAGTTTTTTTTTTTCAGAAAGTCAAAAATATCTTTGCAAGAATGTTATACGGACAAATCAAACGTTTTGTAGAATGACTACGTGTGGCTTGTTCTACATAGACGCAACGTTTCCAATATCTTTCACGAATGTCACCACTAATTATGTGATTGTACTGCTACAATGTAATTTTCAGTAAAATAGTAATTATGAGAAATGTCAAAACTTTTTGGTGATCTTTCCCAAGTGTCCGACCGCACTTGCACTTTTGACAATTGGAGAACGCTACCGATGTACCATGATGTACCATGGTTAACGTGGCAACCTTCTGGGCCCAAGCATCAGAAGGAAGCTTCTTTTAAGTATTGTCGCCGCAAATATCATCTACATTTATTCTTTAGCCTTTCTCATTAGCCTTTTCCCAACTATGTTGGGGTCGGCTTCCAGTCTAACCAGATGCATCTGAATACCAGTATTTTACATGGAGCGACTGCCTATCTGACCTACACAACCCAGTTACTGGGTAACACGATACCTCTTGGTATAACTGGTTGACAGACTGCCAAAGATCTACAAATGACAGCCAGGACCAACGGCGTAACGTGCTGTCCGAGGCACGGAGGGGTCTTTGTATGTAAAGATGGTCACCCATCCACGGACCAACCGCGGCAAGCGTAGCTTATCCTGATCGATCGACCCGTACGGCTGTTATTACTTAGCCACAACGAGAAGATAGAGAATCCCGTACAAATTTATAAGAAAGTAGAATTTATTCTAGTCGCCCCTTCCAAAAGATTGTTTCTTATGGAGAGGAACGGGCAAGAAACTTCACAGTTACTATTTTAAATGTCTTACAATATTTTGAAAGAAAGAAAGAAAAAAAAAGTATTTATTGTGACTCGCACAGGAAATCACACATTAAACTAAAAACTCACTAAACATAAAAAGGTAACATAAAAATTTAAAGATGGAAGTCCTGTACGAGGCCAAAAGGCTCGTATCTCGGCAAGATGCCGCGACATTTAAATAAATAAAAAATGGTGCAGCGCTGGTAATCTGATAGGGCCCGCAGTGATGTCACGGACAGATAAATACATTAATTATGTATAAAGACGAAGTAAATAGAAGAAAATTACTATACCACAAAATTACAAGTACAAACAATTAAAACTGAAGCAATGACAGATTAATTAATTATGTGATACATGGTGCTCACATATTTACAAATATGGTTAAAGTAGATGATTTTCCTAAATTTTAACAAGTCAGCGTGTGAGTTAAATTAATCACGGAATGTAAAATTAATGTCACAAAAATAATAAATTATAAGATTACGTTAGCAACTAGTTTGCTTTTGTCTAGACTCTACATTATCCTATGAAGCAGGACAACATAGAGTCTAGACATGTTTCCAAGCATTCAATTAAAATCCTCTTATTTGTAAAAGATGATGTTAATTCTAGACTTTGTGCATAAGAACAACTACGCCTTACTAATTTTGAACATCCAAACTATACATAGAAGTATCGATTTCGGTAAAAGTATCGGGAGTTTCATCATTTGGAATTTCGGCCATGACGTTATTGGTTGTTTTAGTTTGTAGAAGTTTACTAACATAGTTTTTTAAGTCATTGTTACTAATACTATATGGATTGTGTGTTGTATTGTATGTGTAGTCCGAAATAAAGAACATAGTATTATTATTCGAAATGTTATGTATGTATATTATTTCTTGCCATTACACTAATCTGAACAACCTAATTCTTAGCAATATTTTTGGCATCATTTGCATAGTTCAGGATACGTAATTTAGTTCTAGCCATCCGAATAATAATATTGTTAAGGAAATATCTACTGTACAGTATTTAAAAAACGGTCAAATTCAAGTTGCAATATGTCAAAGTTGTCAAAAATGTTGTATTTTTGACAGATTGCGAATGACATTAGAATGCGTTCTTTCTTAAAAATTACGGGAATTGTCCCTCTGATGTTGAAAGATAAACAGGAAAATGATGAAATATTTTTAAATCGTGCAAACTGTTTATGACAATTTACCAAAGAAAGTTAAAGATTTGAAAATCCTCAAAACAATATGGCTTACATTCTGTGCGTGTGTTCGTACGTGTTTTATAAACCAATAAATAATGTTATGTAGGTAACACTTTTGTGTGAGACTGTTTCAAAAACGAAATCTTGTACTACAAATTTAAGAAAGTTGGCATAATGTACTGCGCGGCCGCTTTTATACAGTCATTCGAATTCGTTCGGTTAATCGTGAAATTTCTTTTCCTATGGTTTCCACTTATATCTGTGTAGTTACAAGGATTTTCCAGCTGAAACTTTAAGGATAAGCTATTGAATACAGGTACTAATTATTCGTCGAATCATAATTACCGTCACTTCTCATGTGTTGGAGTGTTACATTTTAGCGTAGCCAGATTTTAATTAAAATGGAATAGCTCTCTGAGGAGTTCGAATAGAAACATCTATTTCGCATGATGCTTTGAATTCATAAAAGGTACAAACCACCATAATTGGTAAGTTTCAAGGGCTTCTCATTGAAACGCAAGGATCGATTTTAGGGTTTTTGAAAATCAATTTCTTATTTCCCAACGATTTTGATTATAGAGAAAATAAAATTGCACACCATAAGCACAAATTAAGACCAACCGAAGTAAAAAAAATCGTAGTTGTATGTCATTCCGTTTGAGAGTTACAGCAATTTGCTAAACGTTATCCCAGAGGCATCTTGAATAACTCTGAAACCTCAAGACGCACAAATTTAATTTTTTGGGCACAATTAGGCACAAATGTGATCTATCTAAGTAGCTGGTTTGTACTCAGCTAAGACCACCGGTTAAAAAACATGTCGCTTGGGTAACGTTACTCCAGCGGAATCTGTATGTCGTGAATATCTTTGGATCGGCTGGTCGCACAAATCCAAAATTTCGGGCACATTTACACGAGATGGGGTACTAATTATCTGTCAAGCCGAAATCCTAAAAAGCGACAACATTCCGCTGACGTAACGCACACTTACGCAACTGACATAAAGTTCATGTACATTCCATTCCGTGGCAATGTAAATTGAGCCTACCTTTACACCCCTATCACATTCATTTGATCATTATAAAATTGGACAGATAGGTAGCCTGGGACCTGGTTATGGGATATTATATCATATTTGTGTAAAAAATAATGCAATACAGAATACACGCCGACCCACGTGGGCAATAGCTTCTATCTTAAATAGAACTTTGTGTACGGCTGCTATTTACTTTTCCTAAGTAACGACAGCTAATTCATAACTTTCTAATACAATTCTTTATTCTTTTACTTTCAGTCTTACTACTCTTCACCTTGTGAAGTTATTTCTTTCGATTTCAAAGAAAATTGTATTAGTATACATAGTCATAATATATGTCTGTGAGAAGTTCTATATATCTGTTTAGAATCCTGAGCCGGCACGGCATGAATGTGGCTTATTAAAAACAGGATCTGTCTAAATTTGATTAAAATATCTATTCTTATTTTGCAAATATGGAAAAATAAAATACAATGAAGAAGGTTATGTTCGTTGTGATTTGGATATGGTTCAAACAAAGCTTATTATTATTTATTTAACACTTTAAGCACACAAATGTTCAGAGGCGGACTTAATGCCATAGGCATTTTCTACCAGTCAACCTTTGGGTGATGCAAAGATAAACAGTGGTAGGTGCAATATCGAAAATTGTGGAATAAATATTTATTTAAATATATGGATATACATATACCTATTAACCTATATATATAATACAATATAAATAAATACAAGAACAGATAAATACACATAAATACACATAAATACACGAATATACTAACACAAATAAGACAAACAATGGGAAAACATTACCGTTGTGATGATACTGCCAGCTTCTTACGAATGTGCTCGCGAACTTTAACTTTAAAGGATAATCGGTTGGTTGCCATCCTGATTTCCTGGGGGAGCGCATTCCACAAGGATATAGATTGAACGAAGGAAGAGTGAATAAAGTCAGATTATAAAGAATGAAGGAAGTGAGATTATTGATTTGGAAGTTCGTAAATGTTTACAACAGAACTTGTAATAAGTTTGTAAAATATCAGTTTTAACTAAATACTCGAAAAGCAGATGGTATTTCTTCTTTACTAAAATAAAAATTTAATTAAATTTTTTACTGAGTGCCAAGAACATCTTTTTAAGAAAATGCTACAAGCAAATCGAACGTTCAGTAAGATGACCGCCTGTGGCCTGTTTTATAATAAAAGACACGCTAGCAATACGAATAATCAAATCTATCACAAGGCAAATGACATACTATTAATCTTTTAATTTTCAAACTGTTTTTTAAATCAACAAACTTTTTTTTTATTTAAATTTTAAACGTATCTAGGTATAAGTAATATATCTAAAATTGCACTTTTTGAATGTATATATTGCTAAGTAGTCCGTTCGTATGTTTTATACTTATCCTAGTTATCCAGGGAAACCTATTCTTAGGCATACAATACTCTGCTAGCGTTGCGGGTTTGTCCGAAAAGGATATCGCGGCCCCGGCACACAGGCAACGGAAGGAACACCGGTGGGTTTTAGTCAGTAAAAGTCTGACACACCCTCCCGCTCCGCCCAGAGCGGGAGAAGTTATTTGATAATTTCCCAACCTAAAAAAAAAAAGGCATACAATACTGAAACACTTATACTCTGTAATATACTTATGTGTATCGCTGTTGGTTGCCTAAATAAAGAAAAGAAAATAAAATCACTAATTACGTTCTTGATCTGTTGCAATTTAATTTTCTGTGAAATACTAAAGACAAATACGTCTTTTTTTCTCAACTTTTGTATAATGTGGTCAAGTACCTAGAGTGGATACATCTAGTCATCAAACCAGGGCCAGATTAAATTTTGCAAGAATAGCTTTAAAAAAAAATACCATATAGATTCTCTCTCTTACCAATTCATTGCTTATGCAAAGCATTTTAAGCCTAAGTTAATACAAAACTACATTCGTGTATATTTTGAATAACATGTAATTATATTTATTTATGTATGTGTTGCTGTGACAATTTAACCTATTTTTATTTCTTTCAAATTACATTATCTGCGTTTTTCTTTACCATTGATACGATTAATATGGACATGTTAAAATATTAATTTTCTTCGTCAAATTATCTCATAATAATCATGTCAGGTTCAGGTGTTAGTCGAATACATTACTATTTATTTATTGGAATTTATTACTGCTGTTAAACAAAACAAATTCATTTGTTTGTAAACTTGTCACTGTAAAATATTATTTCAGCGTCAGGCATTCGTCATCCAACAACGATCAGTTGAAGTTATACACTAAAAACTAATACGTAAAATGTTTCCAGACATCTCTTAAATCTCTTAAATCTCTCTTAATAAGTTATCTCTTCTTGGAAATAGAAGTTCAAAGATTGGCTTATTAAAATCAATCAAAATATAATATATGAAATAGTTATATTTATCCAAGAGGAAGAAAATATCAAATATTTGCTCTTTGTTGTGTTTTATTAATAAATTCGATGTGTATCTATCGAATGTTCAGCGTAATATCACGGATATAAACATGGAGCATTTAGAGAGCGACCTCTTGAATCTCTTTGCTGTATTTTACTTTTTCATCTATTCGATCGGGTTCAAGACGATGTTCATTCTGGACTTAGTGCATACAAACAACTACGTCTTTCTTATATTGATGATCCAAACTATACACAGGAGCATCGATTTTAGCAACGGTATCCAGAGTTTTATTATTTGGAACTGGATTACAGCTACACTCTTTACATTTATAAATATTTTTATAAGTGCTATGTATTATTCTTCAGTCTATTACGATTATGTCATCGACATTGTTTTTGATAGTATTTTAGATATTATGTACACAACATTGGATGTCAATTTAATTTTAGCCACTCGAATAATTATATTGTTAAGGAAATATCTGGATGAGTGGATTAAAGAAATCGTGATGATGAATGATGAATACGATAATTATGAACAGTGTCGGGAATTGTTTGAGAAATACAAAAATATTTTGAAAGCTTACAATCTTTACAAGAGAATTGTCCATATTCTGGTGAGTTCGTAAGAATTTAACTAGATCCCCTTTTTTTCTTTGTGAAAATGAAGAATTACGAGTAAAATACGTTGCGATGATCATCATCATTCACAGGAAAACTTAATTCATTGCAGGGCATACATTTTCCCTAGTTGTTGCCACTTTTTGCCAGCTGAAAACTCTTAACCCGTATATCATTAATGGTATTGTATGAGCATGATTCCCGTACTCATTCCTGCCAACAAGCATTGTCGTTTGTTCTGTATTTTTGTTATAGATGTTGCTGATGGCTCAGATAACTTATATTTGTCTCATCTTCATCTTTCTGCCCTAGTCCCATGTTGCTTTGGATCGGTGCAACATGTTTCTTCTTTAATTCTCCCTCTTTCAGCCGTCACTTTATCATTCACTCCTTTTTCTTCCATATCATCCCTCACGCAATCTATTAATATTTTCTTTGGTCTTCCTATCCTTCTCTAGCCATTGATATTTTTATTCATCACTCTTTTAGTTACATGCATTGTATGCCCCCTCATCACATGCCCATACCAAGACAAACATTTCCCTTTAAATTTTTATTGTACCTTGTATTTATGTAACTACAATATTTTATTATTCACAGGTTTTATATCATACTTTTGGCACAATGTACCGGAATCTTGTTATATAGCACTTCATGATTTATCCGCTCAAAATACCTGCTAGATCCAAAGTAAGTGTATTTTTTTATTAATCTGTTTATAGGTAACTATAGTAACTAAAAATTAAAACTTTCCAGCCTTTGTTTCGATGTGTTGCGACTATTACATCGCTAACAATGAATATTACACTAATAATAATATACAGTATATACTGTGAGAAGTACTATATAACTGTTAAAGAAGCTGAGTCGGCGTGCATAAAGCTGATGAAGAAGAGCCCAAGTAAGATGCTAAATATTAAAGTAGCCAATAATCTAAAATTAAGTTTAAAAAAACGCCAGTTATATTCTTATCCATGGAAATTGACATGGCGGCGGCTTTAGTAGTGCTTATCTTGAAGAAAATAGCCCTACTAGATCAGCAAATAGAAAACAATATACTTTCAGTAAAGAAAACTAAAAACAAAAAAAAAACGATATAATGAGGCAATGATGAACAAATTTACGGCGTACCTCAGGGAAGTGAGCTAGGTCCCTTGGTATTCCAATGTTATAAATATAAACGATTCCAAGAATATAATAATATCGTTATCAGCTAACATCATACATGAAGTTATAAAATACTGGGCTTAAGCCATTTGTTACAAGATTACAACGGAACGTTTTGTTGACTAATTAGTAAAAATTAAGCTTCATCTAAATTACCTTTTCTTTACAAAAATACAATTTCAAATCAAATTGTGGTCATTTCCTTACAGAGAGTCAAGAACAACTTTTCAAAACAGTGATACAGGCAAATCGAACGTTCAGTAAGATGACCGCGTGTGGCCTGTTCTATGTAGACGCTACGCTCCCAGTACGTTTCATGGGAGTCTTCACTAATTATAACATTTTTCTGCTGCAATACATTTTTTTGTAAAAATAAGTAGGTATTTATGAGACGTAAAACTTGACTCATATTATATTTTGTGCCATTGATGATTACAATGTATTCTGGAAAATAATATGTTTTTATTACTGTATTTAGTATTTACTACCTAGTGGATGTCGAAAAGTGAATCACAAAAATTGGACCATGTTAAGAACAAAAGCTTATTGGTTGTAGTTGCATTTGATATAGCTTATTGGATGAGAAGAAAGAGAGTGCTAGCTTACTACACATGTTCAGCTTATTCGGCTCGTGCCGATCGGCATCTACCCTCGCTAAAAAAATGTTCGTAGCCGCCATCATGGATTTATATTTTAACGTCACTATCAGCTTTAACACCCTCGAAAACCTTGAACAAGACAACCATGATGAAAAATTTTAAAATTTTCGCAGCCGCCATATCGAAATTTAATTTTTACCAAACTCACACTTTCTCCATTCGCTTGGAAGGGATAACACTTTTTCCTTTCGTTACGTGACGATTTCTACCAGTTTACTCCTACCGCAAGTCGTTTAAGAACTTCGTTCTAATAAAATGAGAACATCTATCCGAGTGATGGTTTCGAGAGAAACGGCTTTCTTCAAAAGTTACCCCCATATTCAAAATAAATTTATTTACGTGGTAATGCTGCCAGCCTTTGGGCACTTTTCCTATTGACAGCGATGCGGATGAATTTTTTGATGCACTATGATAATTTCCCACCCTTTTTTATGTTGTACTTGTACATTATTATTATTTTAAGTCTGTAAGCTTTTAAATTATTTAAATAAGTACCTATAAATAAAAATACCTTTATTTACGTAAGACGCCCGTGTTTGGGTCACAGAAATTGGTATGTGTACCAAATTTCGCCGACAGACAGACACACGACTGATCCTATAAGGGTTCCGTTTTTTCATTCGGACATACGGAACACTAAAACGTAGTCGAACTACCTTGTAAGTATTGGAAGAGGTCGCATATATGCATGCACTGGCCTGTTGCACATGCCTGTCACCGATTCAAATTAATATTGTTACGGCATATGTTTTCTGAACCTTGTCACTTGTGTAAAAATATTGACCACGAAATATATTAATTATCAGACCACTGCTCATTATTGGCTTCTCTTTTCCATTAGTAAGTACTTTTAAAATTGCTTTAACGATATTAATCTATCAACATCACACATTATTGGTTAGCATAACAGCCACTATTAACATAATTGCTATTTAATTTCTCTCTAGTCTGAAGACGGACGTCTGAAACTTCTGTATTTTTTAAAATAAAAATATGAAATCTGCAAGTAAAGTATTGCTAAATGTCGACTTTCTAAGTATCTTCTATCCTTTTTACTACATGAATACTATCTTGTGTGTGCGGAAATATAATATCCATGATAATTGGGTAGAAGTTGTAACAAGAAAAAACATTATATGTGCTATATTCATTAATTGTCTGATGCTTTGTTTTTACTGCTTAGTCATGACATACACCAATTTTGGTTTGGCATTCAAATTGGCCTACTATTTTGTTTATTTCGAATATGCATTCAATTTTGCGGCTGTGCTTGTCATTAATTTATATTATAGTGACAAAAGTGTGCGTTTGCTATTAATTTTGTTCGAGATTAACAAAAACCTTCATAGCAACAAAGATATGTGGAAACTGAAGATTTTCACATGGGTGTCAATTAACTTAATACTATCCAATTGTATTGCCCTAGTACTTTTCAAAGTCACATACGACGAACACTGGTCTTTCATGAGAGGTATTTTTGTATCAATATCTGCACTCTTAGACATGGAAATAGTACAAATCATGATTACTGTTAATATGTTGAGTTACCAAGTTGGAATCTGGAACACGATTATAGTAAATACACATTATGGCAAAGTTAATGACGAAGAAATAACAGTGGACAGTGAAACAGCATTGGAAGAAATGAATAACGTATTAATGTCTGCTAGTGAAGCTTGGGATCTAATAAGATATTCTTCTGGATTTATAGTAAATTATACCTTTTTATTGCACCGGTTGATGACGTTTCATCCGCTTATCCTATTTCCAAAATGCCTTTTTCAAGGCAATATTAGAAGATTATATTCTGTTACAGATTGTTTTTCATTATGTTACAACGTTTATACAATCTATGTTTTACGCTGAAATTCTAATTGGATGGTCGAAAACGCGTTTTGTAAGTATTTCTAGCATTATGAACTTTTTTATTCAGATCGTCATAGTTATTATTCTTTTTAATTTCATTATTAGTAGTCTTCATCTTTAAAACATTTCTACTAGCCGTCACCTCAGTAATAAACTCTTTTCTGACCATAATATTATCTTTAAAACAACCATCGTTTCTCTGGTCTTCCCTCACTATAGCTTTAAAGCTATCCACATTCATAATAGGGTTGATGCCTGGATAAAAAAAATGAAATTTTAATTAGTCCGTCAGTCAGATAATAAAAAAATATTAGACACGTATTTTTTCCTTTATCATATTAATAAAAAATTACTTAGATAAAGCGCATTTTAAATTGGGGAGTGGGGGTCGCTACGACACTAGTACGTATAAAATCTACATACTTGTGACGTCATAGTACATTTTACCTCAATGTATCACCGTAATCTTGAGATTACGTAAAAAAAGAAAAAATACGTGTCCAATATTTTTTTATAATCTCAAAGACGGACTATATTTTTTTTTTGTCATCATCCCTATTAAATCCTTCTTCGCGAATTGTCAGTATTAATTATGTCAATAATTTAGCTAAAACATTTCTAGGGGGAAGAAAATATGATTCTAAGCCATGCCGTTGGTATGGTGCTGCTGTTATCCAAGGCATTCTTCGTAGAAACGCAATTGTGTATTGCTTGCGAAGGATTTTACAGAGAAATCACAAGGGCTCATACTAATGTCATTTTGAAATTATCCCAAGACTGTGAGTACCAATTCTATAAGTAAAAGTTATTTTATAAAAAAATGGTACTGTAGGTTGCTAATATATATATAGTGTACAGTGTTTTATTGTCGTGTGCCGAGAATTTCGCTTCTAGTTTGGCGCCATCAGTAGCGTTCTTCAGATCCTGTAACATGCAGGCAACGGCAACAAAGGACTCGCAGGACACGATATTAAGTGTTCCATCGTTTGAGGAACAGCACCACTTTATTTGCACTCCAGGACAGTGACATCTCCTGCTGGGGTTGCGGGTTTGTCCGAAAGGGATATCAACGCACAGGCAACGGAAGGAACACGGGTGGGTTTTAGTCAGTAAAAGTCTGACACACCCTCTCGCTCTGCCCAGAGCGGGAGAAGTCATTTGATGATTTCCCATCCTCAAAAAAAAAAAAAAAGACTGACATTTATGAATCTCTGGAACATAATGAGTGCTTGAGTGCTTTGACGTTACTACTGTAACGGGTTGGGTTAAAACTCAGGACCCGTAGGGATGTTGCCTCTTATACAAATGTTTCGAAGGAAGGTCTATTATTTGGTATGTTATGTCATATCACTTATAATTTCTTAAACGGACCATAATTCAACGATCATTTTCTTAATTTCAGTGCCATCAAAAAGGGTCTGGAAAAATATGTATCGTATAATACAAGGAGATTTTGAGAAGCTCAGTGCGTGTGGAGTATTTGTCGTTGACGCGGCAACACTGTTACATTTCTGCAACCTTGTCACCACTTACATTATAGTACTGCTGCAGTTTGCGTGCGTTTCTGTAATATTTTGATGTTCTGCGGCCTAATTTGACTTTTTATCTTACTGTTGTGAAATTGAATATAATGTTCGGATTATTTTGTTATTTATTGTCTCAACAGTTGAACATTTTTCAATTGATTGGTTGTACAATCAAATGGTGCAGTGGCTGAGCGATTGGTTATCAATATCCAAACGAAACAAATAGTTGTATGATGTTCAACCCAGTTTAAAATCATAATAATTTAGACTTGTATCCTAGAACAATGTCAAAACATGAATCAGATCGACACAGCTACTGATCCAAACGCAAATATACAATTTAAACCAATGTTCATGTTTGAGAATCTTAATTGTTGTTGATTAAATTAGAATGTGAACTTAGTATATACATTTTGGCAATAATTCCTTCTGCACATGTGGCTACCCTGGTACCTTATTTAACGGCATAACTATGTAAATGTCTATTAACTGCTCCCAAATTACGATAATTATTTTATTTAACTTTTTTTTTAACATAATTCCTTGACATAATCTTTTCATTATTTGGCATTATATACCTACAATTTTCTGTATTTTTATTAAATTTTATTTGTTACACCTGTAGTGGTAACCATGTAATTTGGTTTAAATAGGTCATTATTTTAATTATTTTATTTATCTTTTTTATGGATTATTTTCTTTTAAATTTTGTGAATGTGAGAACGTTGTAGGTACAGACTGTAGATCTATGGACCATTATATTTTGTTAAGTACCTGGTACTTGTTGATAGGCCTACACTGTCCTCTCTTCCCTTTTAACACTGTAATTTGTAAACATTGTAAAAACCATTTACTTTTAAAAGAGTTTTTTGCCGGCTCTTCTCTATAGGAAACGACCGATTGGAACCGTGCACCTAGCTTCTTACATTTCATAAGTGCCCTTGTAGGTTTATTTGAAATAAAATAATTTGAATTTGAATTTGAATTAGTAACCGAATAATTAGTTTACAGTCGTGATAGGCATCACGACTGTAAACTAATTATTCGGTACTAATTATTCATCGTGAACGTACACATATTTATTTAAATACAAACGAGTTTTATGTGATTAATTGATTGGAGTACCATCGATTGTTTTATTATCAGTTCAAATTTTAAAAAGCTACTGAAAATAATGTTCATAGACATGCCGAACAAAAGTGAAGTCAAGCAAAATCGACCAAAAATTCTTTCGAATAACCTAGTTGACAAAGACGTGCAGTCGATGCTACTGCCTTTGAATGTGATGACATTTATTTATTACTAGCTTTTGCCCGCGACTTCGTCCGCGTAGAAGTCGAAAATGGTTCTAATAGGACTTTTTATTGGTTTTTTACGTTATTAATTTTGTTATATAAATTATTATGTTAAAATGTTTGAATAATTATAAAATATAACAATCTTTATGATAGTGTAGGGATATAAAGGTTAAATAAAACTGAAAAATAAAAATGTTGTATTTTATGAACACGAAGCTCGGCCTTTGATCTGGCGAAAGTTACACGGGTGTATTATCTTTTTACAACGAAATCGAAATAGTACACCTACCGCAGTATTTCTTTGTAAACAATATTTTTTGTTTTTCTTTCGGGTGCTAGATTCACCGGGCTACTCTGTGCGCTTACTCTGGAGCATACCACATACAACTAAAACCCACCCGTTTTCCGTCCGTTGCCTGTGTGCCGGGTCCGCGATATCCCTTTCGGACAAACTCGCAACCCTGGCAGGCATTGGCCCTTACGGACCCCATTAGTTGGTGCTGACATCTCTTTGAGGCACGCGTGGAACACAACGCGCCGTCGACCCGGGTCTGGTCCTTATCGGACGGTGAGCTACACATTGCTCACCGTCAACGCCGCGCCTACGGTGGCCGGAAGTCGGCTCGCGACTCCCGACGCCCGGGGCGTCTCCTGCGGCGACTAGGGGCGCGAGAGCGCGAATCTTGCCTCTCCCTCGCGCGCTCCGCCTCCTCCTTTGCGAGCATTAGTGCTTCGCAGAAGGAAGTGACGGCCTCCCATGCACTCTCGCTCCGGACCATGGCCTGAACCAGGACCGGACGCGAGAGATCGCCGCCGCCGATTGCTTCCGTGAGGACACGGCGGTGCTCCACCCAAGCAGGGCAGACCTCCACCGTATGCTCCACCGTGTCCTCCGAATATGTATAGTACCTACGGTGACTTTCGAGACATTCCAATTTTAAAGAGTATTTGCATTGCAAGCACCAAGGCTTTATGTGAGTTCAACCTTTTTTGAATAAAATCGGGTTGACTTTTCATACATGTGTCAAAATAAAATGTAATTTAAATCAAAAGCACTTAGGAGTATTGATATCAACTTCGATGCAAATCACTCCCAAAATAACTTTCTACCCCTATTTAACCCCGTTAGGGTATGAATTTCAATAAAATACGAAACAGATCTTCCATTAATTCTGTTAAAAAATGTTTATGCAAAATTTGAAGTAGATTGGACCAAGGAATCACGTTGTCCCATACAAACTTTGCCCGCCTTTTTCACCCCTTAGGGGTAGAATTTTGAAAAATCCTTTCTTATCGGATGCCTACGTCATACAACGAACACACCCTCCAAGTTTCAGGTCTTTGCGGTCAGCGGTTTAGGCTGTGCGTTGATCCGTCAGTCAGTCATTCAGGACAAAGCATTTTATGTGTATAGAATTATTTTTTTATAAAAAAAAAACAACTTATATTAACAGTTTGCACCACACATACAAATTATAGGTATTAGTTATCTATTAGTCATTAGTTAATTACATATACAATCATAAAATTAAAATTAGATTAAATTACATAAAATTAGACAAAATTTGTTGAAATGAAATTAGTCAAGATTAGGCAAAATTAGACAAAAGTGGACAAAATTGATAAGATTAGATGAAATTTTATATAATTGGAATAAAATTATAAATATCATGAAACAATTTAATTTAGTCACTCCAAGGAGATTGTACTGGGAGTGGCAATGGATTCCAGGTATCGAGTAGCAGTATTCAGGAATCTCAGTTCAGTACTCGCGAAGACATCTGAGGATTCGTCATACAGTAAAATGTTGTTAATATGGGTGAGGGCTAGGTACAATGGACTGGTCTTGAGGGTTATGGTACTAGTTTTCTGCCTTAAATATTGTATCAAAAACATATTTATTGGTCCAATTGGCCTCATACATAATTACGTGTCGTTGATCGGAAGTAGAATATTGATTTATGAATTTATTCATCGTCTTTAAATTCTCTATAATTTGTAATGCGGAAGATTATCTTTTCGTAGAGTATTTGCTGTTTGTTTGATTGCGGTTATTACAGCCTCGGACTCGCCACGAACTTCATCAGTGACGTTTTCAAAACGAAACGATACATTTAATTCGCCTTAGTTTTTCAAAACATTCATAAATTCAAATTAAAAAGTCATTTATTCATAATGTAAAAAATTTCAAAAGACAAAATGAAGACTGTATGTTAAAAAAACTGTCTTAAACAAATCAATTGATTGGATTGGATTTTAAAACACTTACGAATTGCTGAAAACAATGTTTATGAATGTCATAACACTCTTGTATATCAACGTAAGCCTGAAACATTTTCTTACAACTTATAACTCCGTACGTGTTTTCTATTTGGTGAAAAGGAGATGGGCGAAAGTTCATACAAAGTTGGGCCTGACGTTACAGTAACAATTACTGCATTATTTTAATTATTTTAATTTCGATATTAATACCATTTCAAAAAAACTAAAATGTTCACGACTGCTCCATGGTAGAAAAAAAATATTGAGTGTTATTGGTTAGTCCAAAAACAATGTCGTTGCTTCTTAAAATTATTCTTACACCAAGCTCTCACGTTATATTTTATGTAAATAATGATTAGTCTTTATTGTAGACTGGAATATAACAGAATTTATTGTAGGACATTAACACATTGAGGACTCAAACGCCGTCCAACTACATTCTAGAGGTTTGAGATAATTATGAAAAGCCGAGGGAGTATGAATTAAAAACACTTTCTCTTTAATTGATTTATTGATTATCCAATTCATCGTAAAATATGTTTTTGAGCTCACGTCTCGATTTTATTTGACCTCTTAATAGCCAGCAAGAATGATTGGATATTGATCATTCTCTGATGCACCAAACGGTCTTCCATATTTTGGATATTGATAAAAATCAAGGTCAGCATTTGAGTGACTTTTTAATTCAAGCATGTCTTGAATGTGCAACGCTGTAAACACATTAACTTAATTTTCTAAAGCTCCAGTGAGAAAATCCCAAGATTGCGTATTAATATGGTGATTGCATAATCTATTGTTTTTTGGGATATAGAAGTAATAACGATCTAACAACATTTTCCTAGTTGTGACAGGAACTTTATTCCTTTCTTGACGCCGGCAACCTTCAATGAAACGGTTTCGGTTTCTACAGCTCTTATATAGTCAGGTAACACTATAGCTTCACTCGGCCTGGGTGTAGACTGTGAAGTAGCCTATGAAATAGCTTGTGAACTAGCCTGTGAAGTAGACTGTGAAGTCAATTCCTCGTGCTCACTTGTTTTATATACAGATGCTGAGGATCTAGATAGTGCAGATACGATGTGATGGGCATTTCTATCAGCTCTCACCCAGCAACTGTGACATATGAGAGCTCTGTTACTTTATATCTGGAACAATAATTTTATAATAAGCCTTTGTCTGAGAAAGAATATAATATGCGGAATGCAGGTGTACTACGCTCCTCTGCCCTATCCCTTCGGAGAATACAGCAATGATGTCATGTTGTATTATATAAAGCATTGCAACCAAGGTCAAAGTGATCAGTTATGTTTATTAACACTGTCCGAGTATATGACATTACCATACAGTAGTACGTATAAAAATAATAAAAGCAACTGAGCCCAATAAACACTTACAGTAGGAGGCAAGATCCATTCACAAATAACTGTATGAATCCTTCTTTCTCGTTCAGTGTAAGTACGCAATAAATGAGATCATGCAAGTAAAACTGAACATCCACAGTTGACACACACTTAACACTTACACACTCACACACTTAGTTGTTGAAGATGACATCTTATCCACGCCCAAAGAATTTATGAATAAATCCCTGCATCCTTGGCAAATGTGATGAGAACTGTTGACCTACAACAATAACAATAGTTTGTTACTTACAGTTTTCAGAAAGTAATAATACATGGTAGTGAGACTCAGCTAGAACATTGTATTTGTGGCACAAAGCACTGGCCGCTGCAGAGCACTGGTATAAACAACAGTGAGAAGAAGACAGTGATTATAAAACCGAAGCAAGCCAAACTCATTAGTGGAGTATATTTGTGATTACATTAAGATTATTATATTGATAAGCTTTCATACAATGACAATTACCCTATTGTTGCTTAAGTAAATTGCTCAATGCCTGATATTAATATAAAACCTTCACTAGTTTATTTATGTATTTAGAAGTATAAAAATTATGTATTATATAGGTATGTTGAAACTGTTTGTACTCTCCGTCACTTGTCCTTAAGGGTTCATTAGAAAACCAGCGTCAGACAGCATTTGTCTGGTATTAATGCTGAAATGAACCTTTTTGGCGCAGCCGTGAGGCACACTTATTGTTAAAATAGTACTATCAATTTTACTTTGTTTGTATTTTGTGTTTCACGTGTCCAAATAAACGTATTCTTTCTTCCTTTCTTCAGTACATAGGAAAAAATCGTGAGGAAACCTGGACTTATAGTTAGTATGAAATCACCAACCCGTCTTGAGCAAGCGTGTTGATCAATGCTCGTGCCTTGACTATATGAGAAGAGGCCCTGCAGTGGGACAGTAACAGGCTGGTATTATTATTATTAGTACGTAAAGATTTTGGCTGCGCGTCTTTTAACTAACAGAACTTTTTTGAAATAAATGTCTTTAATTGATGATCAAACCATCCAGTAAATCTTGTGTTTCAATCATGAGAGATCTTATAGTGATAAGAATAATAATGAAGTAAGGTACAGCAAAACGTGAACTTTTAATAAAATAAACTACTTACCATTGCTGAATAACTGAAAGAATGCCTTGCTTATTTGGTGTAATCCTACGGAAGGATTACGTCGCCAAGTAGAGCTATGCCGCAGTTCCAATGATGACGTTGATTACTCAATCTATTAAACTTCGAAATCCAGTAGATGAGGCTGAGGTAAGTCGAGTAGGCAAATTATCTAAGTCCATTGTAAGAAATGCGTGGGTCCTTCGTTAAATTAATAACCGTCAGAATCCTTTATACGTAGCCAAAGTCGCTAAAGAATACTAATCGAATAATAATTACAGCACACGAAAACACAACAGAAAGTATCCAATATACAAACTCAAAGCTCTGTCTGACATAGAGACGTGTCCCTCACTCATGAGGTGCCTCGTTTGAGGTACTCGTGATCGCAAATTGAAAGAGTTCCTCGAATTTCAACATTGAACCAACTCACTCGTTCACGTGTCCTCACTTAAAAATTGACATTGACATTAGTGACGCGAGTACTCGCGAGTGAGTATTGAGTGAGCTTAGTGAGTGAATGAACCGACTTTCATAATTTGAATACATCGAAGTACGACTCCTCGCCTCAAATGAGGGGTACCTCTTGAGGACCTCGCGAGGTAAAATGAGGTACTCCCTCAACCTCATATAAAAATGATGAGTTACCCATCACTAGTCTGACATTGACATGAGTTCCACTTTGTTGCCTGTATAAGAAAATAATATGATGATCGTTTGTTAAATCGATTTATTAATCAATTCATTCGATTTATTTTTACGACTTGTTTAAAAACGTTGTTAAATGGCACTGGGTAAACATTACTTATTTTGAAATAAGATTTTTTACTTATCTAAAGAAGAAATTAATATCTTATTGGCATATAAAGAATTAATGTATTATTATGAATTCGATTAATCGATTAACTTATTTCATCTGGCAACATTGTTTATATGTGAAAATAAGGGAAGTCAGTGTTTTTTCTATTAAATATTTAATTTCTTATCCCATGATAAAACTGCTTAATATTTCATGATTAACTATTAAAAAAAACTGCAAGAAATATTGACAAATATATCATTCGTATAACGTCAGGCCCAGATTCGCCCGTCTCCTTTAAAACTTGAATCCTCCAAAGATTAATTTTATTTTCCAACAATTGTATTAATTACTCGGGTAGCGTAAAGAACATTACAATCAAAACACATCGTTAGGCAGCTAAAATAAATTGCCATGTAAGGAAAATCGGTCTGTACGCAAAAACAAGCGAATACAGAGACAAAACCAAACACAGTCACGATTACAGTAATCCAATTCCAAATGATGAAGTTATTAAAACTGGATTTATTGTTGAGGAATCTATGCACTTTTTGAAAAGTTAGGACAAACTTAACAGATTCTTTGGTGCGAATTATCCTGATCACGAAATTAATAGTAAATCCCAAACCATAGTACACAGCATCGTATGAAGTGACATACTTGAAAAAACTATATCTGATCAAATCTTTCTGGCGTGACGTCATAAAAGTGAGGTAGACAAATGAAAAAATGAATACTAGTGTTGCAATCATTGAATCTAAATTGGAGATAAAACCATTCGGATCTATAAAATTATTTTTAATGAAATATTTAGGATAGAAAATAATATATTGCATCAGATTCAAGGGTAAAAGCATCGATTGCACATCTTTGTCCACTGTGTTGTTAAAAATATTTTTCACGGGGTATTTTTATCTGATATTTCGAATTGTTTTCATTATTTATGAGTTGCTGAGTTAGTTGTAAGTTACCTTCTTAGTTCACAAGTGATACATAAATGTTCGGTTTATACCTGCGCACGTCATTTCATTATGATAATGGGGATATAATTAACATTTTTTTTTTTTTTGATTATGTGTAATATAACTATTTTACTAATTGTGTACATACACATACATATATAAATAGTAAATTAATACAGTGTGCGTGGACGCCCAAATCGTAAACTATAAGAAATAGCGAAAGATACTCAACTCAAAGGAGTCACGGAGACGATTTTCATTTAAAACTTAAACTGGATCAAAATATATAATTTTCGTAGCCGGGAACCGCGAAAACTCCATCCAACACCTAAAAAAAACTGTGAATTAGTCACAAGTACTTTCACTCAGTTCATGGTTAGAAGATTTTTTTTGTAACTAAAGCCGACACTACACGACAATCATCATAATACGCGTATTATCTATACCCTAGCCAGTTGCCTTTCGAGACGTCTTGTACATTCAATTGCTTTTACTGAGATTTACCGCCGCTGTGTCAAAGAATAGAAAATAGTACTGGCTGTGCTGTGAACCGCTTCCTATCCTTTAGGTTATGTACTTGGTGTGCCACAAGCGTTTGCACAGTGAGTCATTTAAAAGAATAAACTTGTGATTATAATAATGGTTTAAAATTTTAAAAAACTTTACATTCGAGAGACGAAAAATATTTTTTTTAAAGTATTACAGAAACTCAAACTGTAGTATAACGATAGTGTAGGTAGTGATGAGAGCACACAAGTGCAACGACAGCGCGGCGTCTATGATGAACAGGCCACACGCGTGCATCTTTTTAAATGAGGTGTTTTGGACGCGTTGGATATTCTTGCACACTCTTCTTTGCGTATCTGTAAAAACATATAATTGGTTCACCACTTATGTTTAAGTCCCGTGTTATGGAGAGTAGAGCCAATGGCCTTATACCAGGCACAAAACTGGAATCCGGGCTGTTCCTGCGAAATTTTCACGAGAATAATCCAATAAAACTTTGCACGGCCAGGAGATAAAATATGTAAATCCTAATTGAAACCAGGCACGTTTAACGGCCAGTTTCTTCATCAACAGCTAAAGTAGTCAGTAAAAGCATTGACTTTTACTTGACCTTTACTGATACTACGGCTAAAGTGTTTCTTGACAAACCCGCAACCCCAGCAGGCATTGGTCTTTCGACCCCGTCGGTTGGTGCTGACATCTCTTTGAGGCGCGCGTGGAACACAACGCGCCGTCGACAAGGGCCTGGTCCTTATCGGACGGCGAGCTGCCCATTGCTCACCGTCCGCAAGCCCGCGCCTACGGTGGCCGAAAGTCGGCTCTCGACTCCTGACGCCCGGGGCGTCTCCTGCGGCGACTAGGGCCGCGAGGGCGTGCAGCTTGCATCTCCCTCGCGCGCTCCGCCTCCTCCTTCGCGAGCATAACTGCTTCGCAGAAGGAGGTGACGGCCTCCCATGCACTCTCGCTCCGAACCATGGCCTGAACCAGGGCCGGACGCGAGAGATCGCCGCCGCCAATCGCCTCCGTGAGGACACGGCGGTGCTCCGCCCAAGCCGGGCAGACCTCCACCGTATGCTCCACCGTGTCCTCCGGGCGATCCACACAGTGGTGACACCCGAGCGTTTCCTCCCGCCTTACGCGGAACAGGAACCTCCCAAAACAACCGTGTCCGGTGAGGACCTGCGTCAGGCGGAAGGTGAGGACGCCATGGCGCCTCTCAAGCCATTCCTCAAAGAGGGGACTTATCGCCGCAATTGTGGCGTGCCCAGCGCTGGGTTGCAACAATCGCACACTCCATGCCGCCATGAGATCCCGCCGGAGCTCTGTCCGCTGTGCCGTGATTTCTCGCGGCAGCGGAGTTACACCCCGGCGTTTCGCCTCCTCGCGCAACTCCCACATGTGCGCGAGGACTTTCGCCTCCAGATCCCATGGCGGTAGTCCGGCAAGGAGGCTCGCCGCCTCACGGGAGACCGTGCGGTATCCCCGGACCCGATGGCCATGACCCTTTGGGACGCGTTCAACCGCCGGGCCGGTCGCAGCCTCAATGAATGCGCCCACACCGGTGCCCCGTAAAGGGCCATGGACCGCACGACCCCCGCGTAAAGCCTCCGGCAACGCTTACTGCCCTGTCTCAAAAATTCATCCCGTATAGGCTTCATACTTTCGATTGGTTTTAAATTTATTCGTTAAACGAATGAGTGCAATGTTTAAAAAACTATTATTTTAAAGTTTTAATTATTTATAGTCTGGCCAGGATTTTTTTAGCCGCTAAATTTGAAACAAAATACTTTACATCCATTAAACGAATGGGTAAAGGTCGTTTCTAGGTCGGATCTTAGACTGTAATATTTTCTTTGGTTTTCCTCCCCCTCTCCATCCATTAAAATAATTATAATCATCCGCACATACGTTTCATAGTTCTACAATTAATACACCTCATTAATTTAATTTTTGCGTTTTTTTTTTTTACCTGAGCATTCACTTGAGTTGGTTAGTTGTATACAGTTATTTCGGACTACGCTCATAGCCGAGTATAATTTCTCGCTCTCCACGCTCAAAAATATGACGAGGAGCATGTTCTTGATAATCCACGATAGAGATAGAAATGCATGTAGAGCATACTGGAAGGGAATTTAAAATTTAATAATTTTAATAAACCAATATTAATAGTAAACACTTGGCACATATTTGATGATCTTATGAGTATATTAGTATCATTCCAGGAATTTGCTTTTTTCAACTCGATACGTATCGTTATACCAATCAAAGACTTAGAGGTTGTATGAATAGCATAGAATAAAATCTGAAACAGGAACTTAAATCAATTTAAAAAAACTTATCTGTGACTATAATGGATAATAATTTACATTATTTGGATAAAATTTATCCACATAATAATTATAAATTATTCATTACATATTATTTTATTCATTTATTACGTACCAATTGATAAGTAGTTTTCTCAAATATTTTATAAGCTTCTAATATTTTCATATAAGCTTTGAACATTGTATTCCAATAACAATCATTTATTGAATTTTCAACGCATCCTGACATCTGAACATTTTGAACCCAATTATTGAGAGGATTCGTTATGAGCTTCATTAGCCTTGTAGCATACAAAATATACATGTCCACGCATATGAAACAATACGACGTAAAAATATATGCAAAACCGATTGGTTCAAATACGTAATAGTTATAAAACATCCAAACAATATGGAAACAGTTCAGTGTAACTACACAAACCCAATTGGACATGATAAAACGTTTGAAACTTTTGTTTATTTCGAGAATTCTGTAGACATCTTGGATTCTCATTACAAACAGCACGTTGTTGTGTTTTTGAATTCTATTTGTGAAGCAATTCAACAAACTACCTATAATGAACAAAATATTGCTATACATTATACTCAAATGTAAAAAATATTGGAAACCTTGGATATTAATCGATAATGTTCCAAGTGTTAAATGAAAGACACCACAGAATAATGTAACCGCAACGACGACTGAAATTATGTCGTAGAAAGCACCATTTGTCGATATTATATTGTTCCGGATCTTGTACTTAGCACAAAAGAACATAGCTTGCATCATATTTATTGGCTTTAATACTGATTGCAAGTCTTTTCCAAGTAAATTGTTAGTCAGTGATCTATTATTTCCATTGGTTACGGTCGGTTCTGTTTCAAGAATAAAGTCATTTTCTTTTAATTCTCGCCCATCTCCGTCAGTTAGAGACACAAAAGTAGAATTTGAAGACATGTCTGTTTCGGAGCGCAATTGAATCCTAATTGGAGTGCACCTTGACAATCGATACATTTTTCATTTGGATGAAATATTTAGCTACATAAGTACCTACGTGCAATGGAATTTGTTGTAAATGATAATCAATTATTTAATTTATTTAAGTGTGTAAAAACATTTATCACATCAAAATTAAATTATGTTTTAAAACTAGATGAGTTTAGCGTTTCGTATCTGACTTCTCTGAGAAGAAAGACCGAAAAGCTTAGGGGTTCGAGTCTCTTTTAAAGTCCAGACATAATCTTAGTCAGACCATATAGATTAGTGTCTGAAATGGTCTCACTGAGATTTGAGTGGACCTGTCCAGTCAATGAACGCATTTCTCAGTAATCGTGTAGCTCAAGTAGGAAAATTCAAGAAGCTCAAAAACTTGATGAACAATACGAAAGAAAGGAGAACATTTGGAATCAGGCGACTGTGAAGGCTAGTCTAAGAACCTCGGAAGGGCTAGATATTATTTTGTTGTAATTTTTAAACATAAATAGTCAGATAGAATATTCTTTATTGTGTACACCATAAATTACAGGTATAAATTGAGAAAAATGTCTCGGTTAGGGGCAGTTTCTTAATGATTATGTACTTTTAATCGGGTACTATATTTTTAATCGGCTTCCACTAACCGTTTCCTGATAGTAACTCGAGACATATTAAGACCCTCTTGCATCAATATTTCCTGACCTTAAGGACTAGATAACCATGGTTTCTGTTTTAAAATTGTAAGTTGCTTTTTTCTTCGGCGCGACAGCACACTTAAAATTTTCAGTCTAGTTTGTGTTACACGCTGGATCACGTTAAACACACAAAAATACATAAATGCAATGCAAGCAAGAAGTAGATTAAACCATAAGGAAATACTTCGTTTGAAGTACAGAAATTACTTTATAAAATACTAGCTTCCGCGAGCCTATATATAACCTTCCTCAAGAATGAGGAAGGTTATATATATACTCAACTTATCCAATGCAAAAAAAAAAAATCCAACTGGTAGTTCGGGAGATTACCCCCTACATACAAACTTACAAACTAACAAATTTTACCTCTTTATAATATTAGTATAGATCATTGAAAATAAAAGTGGTGACCTTCATGAGAACAGTGGACTTTTACAAAAGTGTTACAATAATACGTATACACAGACAGATAATTAAACTTCATTAAAGCAGCATAACAGTTACGAAAAGAATTGGAACTGTAACGTTACGTATAACTCTATGGAAGTGTTAAACGTAGGTCCCAATAAAAAAAATATAATATAATAAAAAAATAGGATTGAAGGTAGGACGTTAAGGGCCGGCTTCGCAGGACGTGGGATTCTTGGTATAGGTGGGAAGCAGGATCAGGCAGTCAGCCAGGTAGGCAGATAGGCAGGCAGGAAAGCAGCATGCAGCGTGGAGCAGCTGGGTTGCGGCGCCACACGAAGCAGATTTATCCACCCTGTCGAGTGGAAAGAAGGGGATGAGAGTTTGTAGGTAGCGGGGGCGCTTTGTGGCGCCTCGCGCTAGTGGCAGGACTGCATCAGCGTCACTCGTGACGGCGGAGGCCTCTCTCGGAGGGTAATATAGTCCGGCGTTACGCCGCTTGGCGTCGGAGGCATCTTTTGTGTGTGATTAAAGTTCGTTTGGAATCAGGGGTCCTACTCCCTAAGCGAAATCTTTTCGTTCGGCCGTCGTTACGGGCGCTTCGTTCTCCGTCTCACTTACGGACATACCGTAAGTTAGATAGAGAGCAAAGCGCCCGTAACGACGGCCGAACGAATGGATTTAGCTTAGGGAGTAGGCCCCCAGAGTAGACACCTCCTACAGGGATAGACAAGAGGGTCGGACAAATGATACATAGTAATATGCACACTCAATGTTTATTGACGAAGACCACTAAGTATCGACAGTTTAGGTTACACACTTAGTATAATTACGCTATATACACGCGCACACGCTAGTTACATGTAACTAAAGTTCAGGTTCCGAAACAAAACTGAAAAACTTGAAGGCCGTTTTTATCGTTCCTGTCATAACATTCTGTTTTGGAAGCACATGTTAAATATTTCAAACATATCAAGTTATTTCTTAATTGAATGATGGCCAGAACTAATAAAAAACTGGCCAAGTGCGTGCCGGACCACGCACAATGAAGTGTTCCGTAGTTGGGATTAATTTATCCCAAGAACAAACTTAGCATTATAGTTGAAAAACATGTTCTCCCATACGGAATGTATGGGAGATCATGTTTTTCAAACCGCAAATTTAAGTTGGTTGATTATTACACGTTAACCTGTACAGCCTACTTAGCTCTGATAGTTTTCATTTTAATTTCGTTATATATACTACTGCTGTGATTTTTTTTACAAATCCAAGTACAACCATTTAGCTGGCAGTGGGGGGGGGGGGGGCACTTGACTCTAACAAAAAAAAAACAGTTAAAATCTTAATATTTTCCTGAGTCTAAAAATGGTTTTCACAAACTCGTAAAAAGTAAATATTAAACTCTGATTTGACAAATAGGTACTTTTCACTCTATGAAAGAGGAGAGGGGGAAACCTATCTATATCACAATTCGGGTTATTATAGAAACGATACGTCGGGTCAGGTTAGGAAGAGGGTTACGTTCGGAATAAATATTATCATGTTTTTCAAGTTCCTAACCTAACCCGCAACCGGGTTAGGATTTCCGGGTCAGGTTAGGAATAAACCAAAAGCATGCTTTTTAGATGTAACAGTGTTAAAGAATATTTATAAAAAGTGAGTTACATGAGTGTCATAGGATTTCAATAGGTCAAAAGGTGGTTTGTTTAGTATAATAACATATACTAAATCACTATGACAACATGTTGAACCGGCAATTTTAAACTCCTTTCCATCCTATGTGCATTCTATGTATCATATCACACATGCTTATACAAATACATGATCTTTATCTTTATTACTACGTCTGGAACTCCTGAGAATTATACCTTCCTTAATATCTATCTTCAGAATTTATGTGAAATAAGTAACAAAACAATGTATATGTGTGTATTACGGTACATTGTTTGATCACAGCACAATAAAAATATGGACAGTATGAAAACTAAGCCTATTTATTGAAATAATTACCTACGTTCCATTTTTTAAAAGATCGATGCGACCTCTCTTTCGACACGGGGCACCCGCAAATGACAGCACCGCGACAATCGCTTGGGGTCTCGCCAATGAGTGCGTCTGTATGAGTTTGTCGCTTCGAACATTTACTACGTAGTTTCTGTACTGTCCATATTTATACTGTGACCATAGAGTCGGCATCTCTACTTAATATTAAAAATTATAAAATGGTGTCTTTTACTGCACGAAAAAATGAAAAAGGGGTGGAAGCCTAATAATGGCGAGTAACGATATCGTTTGTTAAGAGGTGCCTTTTTGTCAAAAATTATACAAAATTGAAATCTTTGAAATATGTGGTGTTAAAAATGCTGAAACAAACAACTACACCTTGTGCTATTACAGAAATCCGGTTGATCAGAATTATGAAACATTTTTAACTACGTTAGAACAATTTTATTGGTCAAATATTTGTTTCGTATTTTAAATTATTTTTAATGAGTAATTAAGTAAAATTAAGGTATAATTTTATGTGTAAACGTAATATAATTGCAGAAATACTCAGGATTATTGTTTTTCTGTAAATATATGAATTAAAACACAGTTTGGTTACACACCGGTAACCTAAAATCAACAGCTGACGATCGAACTACGGATTTAAACGGGGAGTATTGCTTCACTTTTTACTTTGTATTAGCAAACAATCGTCACTATAACTCTGTTACACGTCCTCGTTAAGTCTTAACATAAATAGTTTGCTGATTTAGCACTCTGCATTCGGTGTAAATCGGATTGTTTACATAACAGAAAACGTAAACGTTAATATATATACAATATATAAAACGTTCATGTTCATTATCTGCGGGGATTTCAACGTCGAGTTACTTAAAAACAGGCGTGAGATGTCACACATGTTTTTTCGAATTGTTCCATAATGATGATTTTGGACCAATTTTATTATAAACGAAGTGACGTATAAGAACTAGCTAAAGTCATTTCTGACGGAAAAGTGCTAATGAACTCTTGATAAGTTTCTCAGTGATGTATAGGGACTGTGTCTGGGGGACTGTCAAGATTGTTAAAAAAAAATCCCACTCAAGGACACTTGCATTTATTGGCGTTTTAACTTAAAAATTACCTAAGGTAGGTAATTAAGGGCTGATTTCACCAATTGCACGTTCAAGAGCTGTCAGTGTAATAAAAATGAAACGCTTATCATGGAGTTAATTCATTTTTTTTGTTTCTTAATGCTTTATTAAATTTCCAAACAAATCAGATGACTCAAACTCAGTCAAAAGACAAAAACATTAGTCTAAATAGATCTAGTTGCACATTTACAGAAACTCAAACTGTAATATAACGATAGTGTAAGTAGTGATGAGAGCACACAAGCTCAAGGGAAGTTCAGCGTCTATGATGAACAGGCCACACGCGTGCATCTTCTTGAAAGAGGTAGTTTCAACTCGAAGGATATTCTTGCAGACTCTTTTTTGAGTATCTGTAAAAAAACAAAAAACATTTGTGCAGCTGCCGTTTGTCTTTCCCTTTCAAAAAACCCTTTTTTTGTATCTGGCCATAGGCCCATCTTATCCTTTAAATTACTTTTGCAGGATTTTAATTTTACTTGCCCGAGCATCTGCTTGAGTTTGCAAGCTGTACCTATACAAGTACTCTGAACTTCTCTCATTGCAGAGTAGAATCTCTCGTTCTCCACGCTCAAAAATGTCAGTAGCAGCATGTTCTTAATAATCCACGTCAAAGATATGAATGCTAGCAGAGCAAACTGGAATAAATACAAAAATGTTTCGTTACAAAGGGAAAACAATAATAATTAAATGATTTTTTTTTTCAAGAAAAAAAGCTGCCCACTATAATATTTCAAGAATCTATAATAAAACCTTGTAAAACCAGATCAACAAAAAAAAAATGATTTCCCTTTTGAATTTTCAGTTTATCAACTCAGCCTTTAGCGGTCCACTGCTAGACGTAGACCTCTCCCAAGATGCGCTACCACACTGTTTTACGCCTTCCGCATATAGACTCTCAGCCCATAATCAGAACAAATCACTAATTAAAACTAATTATGAAATTTCTTGTCCAGTCTTCTCTATTTGAAACTACTTTTGGAAGGGGAAACTTAGAATCAATTTATTCTTCATTCTTGTAATGTTTAACGTTCAAAAGTGTTTTTAATGGTTAAATAAATTTATTTGACGGAACGATTTGACTATGACTTTGACTTCAAAAGAAATTTGATT
Source organism: Agrochola lota (assembly GCA_947364205.1). Classification (NCBI taxonomy): domain Eukaryota; kingdom Metazoa; phylum Arthropoda; class Insecta; order Lepidoptera; family Noctuidae; genus Agrochola; species Agrochola lota. The sequence goes on from OX376239.1 coordinate 2,696,927, forward strand.
ATCTTACTATAGCTTCACTTCCAGTAGTTACTTTTTTCATTTCAATACGTATCACTATAGCAAACAAAGATTTGGTAGTTGTATGTATAGTATAAAATAAAATCTGAAACAAACAAAACGCATGTTATCTACATTATCAAAGTATTATTCAGGTTCAATTAATAAGGTAAGCTGCAAAAGACGAATATAATAAAAATTACCATTTGATGAAACGTCTTTTCGATCATTTGATAAGCTTCCAATATTTCTGTATAAACTTTGAACATTCTATTCCAATAAACCTCATTTTCTGAATTGTCAACGCATGACAACTGAACATTTTTGACCCAACTTATGAGAGGCTTCGTCACGAGCTTCGTAATTCTCGCAGCATTCAATAAAGTCATGTCAAAGGAAACGAAACAATACGACATAATACTAATTCCAATTCCAATAACATTAAGTTCATAGTTGTAATTAGAATAAACAACCCAAGCAGTTTGAAAAAAAATCAAGGTAATGACGCAAATCCAGTTGGGAAAGATGAAACGTTTGAAAATTTCGTTGATCTTAAGAATTCTAAAGACATTCTGGATTTTTAAGACAAGAACCACGTTATTATGCTTATGAATAACATTAATGTAGATGTTTAAAAAGCTACCGATGAAAAGTAAAAGATATACATAGATTTTATTCAAATGCTGAAAATATTTGAAACCTCTTAAATGATCTGCAAATGAGAATCCAAACATAAAATAAAAGCACACGCATAATATCGTTAACGTGGCGAAGACTGAAATGATGTTGTAGAGAACACCATTGGGAGTTATTTTGTGATTCCAAATCTTGTACTTAGAACAGAAAAACAAAACTAGCATGATATGTATTGGCGTTAGCGCTGACTGCAAGTCTTTTTCAAGAAAATTATTAGCAAGTAATAAACTAGTTTCATGAACTGTTTCAAAAACGATTACATTTTCCTTTAATTTCTTTTTATCTTTGTAAGTTAAAGAGATGTCAGTGACAGAAGGCAATTCCAACATGATTAAAGTCTGCGTTTAATGATCGATTGCTTTGTCATTTCGATGAAACACAATAGTTGGTCAATTACATACCTGTAGTTCTAATATTAATGTGTTTATTAATCTAAGTGATTTTTTCGAACCCTTCAAACCATTTTAGTAATGTGTTTAAATAAAAGAGAGGTCGCACAGAGATCAATCAATCAATTTATTAGAATACCAGCTTTTGCCAAGGGCTTCGCCCGTGTACTTACATGTCGGAAATAATGCCACGGGACAAAAAGTATAAAAAAATAAAAACAACACACAATGAAGGTTTCCGTAGTTGGAATGAATTTATCCCAAGAACAAACTGAACATTGTAGTTGAAAAACGTGTTCTCCCATACATTCCGTATGGGAGAACATGTTTTTCAAACTGCAAATTTAAGTTAGTTGATTATTCCTCGTTAACCTGTAAAGCCTACTTAGTTATGATAGTTTTCCTTGTAATTTCGTTATATATACTACAGCTGTGATTTTTTTCATAAATCCAAGTACAACCATTTAGCTCTCAGGGGGGGAAAAACTATACTCTAACAAAAATTTGCTCTTTAAAGCTTAATATTTCAGAAACCAATCCCTAAATTGAAAAATGGCTTTCACACACCCATAATATTTTGAAATGACCTTTCCAACAAAACCCCGCACCATAGGATAGACAGAAAAGAGAAAGATGAAGAGAAAAAAAAACATCCCTACTTTACGAGTAGAGGCGGTTCCTTAAAAATATTTTTTTCTTGTTTTTATTTTACCACTTTGTTGGCGTGATTAATATGTATACCCATGCTAAATTACAGCTTTCTAGTACAAACAGTCTCTGAGCTAAGCCGCGGACAGACAAAGAGACGGACATGGGGAAACTATAAGGGGGAACCCTTATAGTTTCCCCATGTCCGTCTGTCTTGTCTGTCCGGTTGTTTACTACGGAACCCTAAAATCCTATTTCCTAACCCAGGTCCTATCCGTGTGGCGAATGTTACATCAGATGATATCAATATCAGATGAAATACAATACTTAGTCAATTATGTACCTACCTGTAGTTCCAATATGAATTTATTAATCTAAGCAATTTTCGCATTTTGATGATTTTAAAAAGTACCCTATGTCCTAATCCAGGTCATGGCCTATCCATATGCCTTTCATCTAAATCAGTTCGGCCGAGGCATGAAAAGCCTCAAAAAACATTGGAACCCCTAAAGAATGACTTCGTTGTCTGTCAAGACCCCTTTTCTCAGGAACGCGTGGTGGTATCGAGTTGAAATAGATATCAAAAACCATGGTCCCTTCGGGATCTACGGTCCCTTGAAGCTGTAAAGAAAATCAAACTTCCAACACAACGCAATAAAAAAATACGGCCATTGACACTCGCAAATTAACCAAAGCCTTTGTGGTACTTTCCGTTGACCAAGCAGCATGAAGTTTGGCGAGAAGCAAGGTCTTAGGCCGCGTCATATTTAAAAGCGATCGTACTGCGAAGGACATTTGTTTATTTTTATAAATAGGACATCGGAATCACTTTTACATGTCAAATTAAAATATAAGCTAGATTGGAGTCGACATTTTCTATCTGACTATCCCTGAGAAGAAATGGCGAAACAAACTCAAGGGTTAAAGTTTATTTTAAAGACCAGATATAATCTTGCTCAGGTCATATTATGAGGACCATATAGATTATCTGAAATGGTCTTTGAGGAAAGAACCACACAGATTTGAGTGGAACTGTCCAGTCAGTGCACGCATTTGTCAGTAATCGTGTAGCTAAACTCAGAACTAAAGGAGCTCAACCACTCGACGAACAATACGCGATCGTTCGCGCCCTCTGTCGGCGCGACCACAGGTTCATCCAACAAAAAGTTCGAACAATCGTGTATTCGCGTGAAGATCGCTTTTAAATAGGACGTGGGGTTACAGTTCAAGTAAATAGTAAAATCCGAAAATTGATAATTTATAGTTTTGTAATAGGGATGATGCCTGGGTAAAAAAAATTAAATTATAATTAGTCCGTCAGTCAGATAATAAAAAAATATTAGTCACGTATTTTTTGCTTTATCATATTAATAAAAAATGACTTAGGTAAAACGCATTTTATGTTGGGGAGTGGGGGTCGCTACGTCACTAGTATGTATAAAATCTACATACTCGTGACGTCATGGCACATTTTACCTCTATGTATCGCCGTAATCTTTAGATTGCGTAAAAAAAGAAAAAATATGTGTCCAATATTTTTTCATAATCTCAAATACGGGCTAATAAAAAAAATTTAGTCATCATCCCTATTATCAACTGCAAAGTTGAGTTTGTTCTTCAATCTGGGATCGGAAATTCATAGGCCGTATCTTGAAGTAACATTTAGTCTGTATTTCATTCAAATCGGTCCACTCCATTCTAATATCAGTTCTTATTCTTTTTTCAAGTAAAAAGTAAGTGTTTCCTTCAGTCCGGAATTGGAAATTCGGGTAGCTGAGCGAGCACATCTTTGAAACGAACCCCTCAGGGCACGAGTCCTTGCACAAGTCCGAGTCGGGTTCCCAGATCACGGCGGGAGGGGTTCACATCGGTGTCGAGTCGACGATGAAGTACCTGGGACTCGTCCTCGACAGCTGGTGGAATTTCGTGGAGCACTTCCGACGTTTGGCTCCCAAACTGGAGAGCCAACTGAAGCGGCTTTATTTATTTATTTATATATAAAAGAAAGAAAGAAAAGAAAGAAAATACATTTAGCACAGACACGCACACAAAAGGCACACAACACAACATATTATACTATAAACAAAAATCAAATTAAAAAAGAATGAAAACAAATAAAGTGTAAATGCGTTTTATGATACTAGCAGGAAAGTGTGCCTTATTATATACTTTATTGTACACCAGAAAATACATAGTAAAACATAAATTTAACACTACAAAACATACAATGGGCGGCCGCATCGCTTTCTGTGATCTCTTCCAGGCAACCTTGGAATGGACAGTGATTGCGTGGACATAAAAATGGGGTAGACATTGGTGCAAAATAATAAGGATATAGATACAATATATTATAATAGATACATAGATAGATAGATATATATATGCTATATAATAGATACATAATAAATATATAAGAATATTTATATAAGCAACGAAAATAAATGACGACTACAGATTATTACAGCTACAAGAACAGATCACAACAACAAGTAATGTTCCTTCACGAGTCTCTTAAATACTGGTAACGATTGCGCGCGTTTTATTTGAACTGGCAATGCATTCCACAAACGAGCGGCCCGGACAGAAAAGGATTTGTCGAAGAAAGTTGTGGAATGTATTGGCATTTCAAGCTTCAGGTTATCTGATGACCTTAAACATTTATAATAATCATCATTAATATGTACTTTCTAAGCTTATCTTAGATACTAGCTATTGCCAGTTGCTTCGCCCGCGTTTATATCAGAAATTATCCCACGGGAACGTACTGAGGGGATAAAAAAAATCCAGGTCATGGTCTACCCATGTGCCAAATTTCATTGAAATCCGTTAAGCCGTTTTAGCGTGGTAGCGTAACAAACGAACAAACAAGTAGTAAGTAGTAGTAGTAGGAGTAGTTGTTCCGGGTCTGGGTGTTAGTGTATGTGATTTTCTATGTTTGTAAACGCACCCACGATACAAGAAGAAATTCTTAGTGTGGGGCAACGTTTTTAAAAAAATAAAATAAATAATAAAAACATTTCAACATTTTCGCATTTATAATGTAAATATGATATTAAAAAATATATATAATAAAAAAATATAAATATATTGAATATATTAAGATATATATATACATATATAATTGTTTTTTAAATTCAATTAATGTCTTCTTTCAGTAAAATGTTCCATCTACATTATTCAAGGTGGCATATCCATGGGACGCCCTGTATATACAGGATGGCATCGCCATCGACGCGAAGCCGGTTACCATGGATTCAATACACGATTCTGAACCCCCCTGCGTTCAAACTCGTCAGTTATTTAAAAAAAAAACAAAAACTGTTTCATAAAAACTGCAATATTTATGCGGTCAAAATATATGGAACAGCTGATTTTTTAGGATGAAAACTTTGCCATTTTTTTTTTACTTTAAGAAGTGAAGAACATAACTCTGTTAAAAATAAGTAGGAATTTTTATCGTTACTTCCAATAATCAATACGATAATGTCGTCACTTTTTAGTCCTTCTGATAATTTGTCAAAATTGCAATTGTTGAATACTCCAATAGATAATAATGGATTTCTTTCTTTTTGGTAGAAATATTCTATTAATCTCTCAAATACATTGCTAACTATAGTTTTGTATAATTTAGAAGCATTAAAAAAAAATGTAAATGTGAGTACCATGGAGCCGTTTATTATGTTATTATAATGTATGTTGTCTTGAAAGAGCATGGCGGTTGAGAGTATGTCATGGTCACATAAATGTCTCGCTGATGGTGGCGAGTGTGTTGGATCATTCGATTCCCTAAAGAAGTGTTGAGCTGGATGGTGCTGTTCCACCCGTCATGTTCGTGAACGGGCGCCGTCAGTTTAGACTGGTCATCTCTTATCTGGCAGGGTTTTTTTTTTTTTTTTTTTGTATTTTTTGTACATTGTTTTCACATATAGAAGCAACAAGAATAATGTAGGTACCCAGAACTTTGTAATATCTATATTTGAAAGAGTGTCCTTGTAGTTTCTTGCCCGTTCTTCTACATAAAGATCTACGTTTTGGAATGGGCAACTAGTTTCAACTTTCTGACTAAATGACCGACGATTAGACAGTAATTGAAAAGTGCCTGTTAATGATTTAATTGAGATAAATGCTTTGAGTTTTGTTTTTTTTTTAATAACAAATTCATCATTTTTAGGGTTCCGTAGTAAACAAGGAACCCTTATAGTTTCGCCATATCCGTCTGTCTGTCTGTCTGTCCGTCTGTCTGTCCGCGGCTTAGCTCAGAGACGGTTAGTACTAGAAAGCTGTAATTTGGTATATTTATACATATTAATCATGCCGACAAAGTGGTAAATAAAATTAAGACAAAAAAAATTTTTTAGGTTACCTCCCCTACACGTAAAGTGGGGATGTTTTTTTTTTCCTCATCTACCCCATGTAGTGGGGTATTGTTAGAAAGGTCTTTCAAAAATATTATGAGTTTGTCCAAACCATTTTTGGATTCAGGGATCCGTTTGCGAAATATTAAGCTTTTAACAGATTTTTTTTGTTAGAGGGTTGTACTTGGACTTGTGAAAAAATTAGTAGTATATATAACGAAATTAAAAGGAAAACTATGAGAGCTAAGTAGGCTGTACTGGTTAACGAGAATAATCGGCCAACTTAAATTTGCAGTTTGAAAAACATGATCTCCCATACATTCCGAATGGGAGAACACGTTTTTCAACTACAATGTTAAGTTTGTTCTTAGGATAAATTCATCCTAACTACGGAACCCTTCATTGTGCGTGGTCCGACACGCACTTGGCTGGTTTCTATTCATCTAGCTGCGCCCCGCGGTTTCACCCACATAAGTCTTGATCTTTTGTACTTTTCCAAGTCATGGTCTACCTATGTGCAAAATTTCATCCAAATCCGTTCAGCCGTTTAAGCGTGAAAGCGTAACAAACAAACAAACTCACCTTCGCATTTATAATATTGGTTAGGATAATGTTGCTCACACATGAACCTTGATTTAAATTATAGGTAAATATATTTGCGTATGGACAGCAGTGACAACTGTCTCTGTCATTCAGAATTTGAATCCAGATTCATACTTGTACATCATTCTAGAATACAAATCTCAATAATTATGATTTTAAATTAGATTCGAGTGGCACACAGTAAACCCTGAACAAACTTTGATCATACATTTACTATTTGTTTCGTGTTAGGGAATTAATAGCCAATGGCTCAGCCATAACGCCATTAGGAGAATCATAATATAGGTATAATAGCTATTCAGACGAAACAAATTACCGTATAACTCAAACATTATATTCAATTACTCAAAAAAAACCTTCAAAATCAATATCAGCTGCTAAGTCTTTAAATATTACAAAAACGCAAACTGCAGCAGTACTATAATGTAAGTAGTGACAAGGTTGCAGAAGTGTAGCAGTGTTGCCGCGTCTACGAGAAATACTCCACTGGCACTGAGCTTCTCAAAATCTCCTTGTATTATACGATGCATGTTTTTCCACACCTTTTTTGATGGCACTGTAATCAAGAAAATGCATGTCGATCTATGACCCGTTAAGGAAGAGATGGGTTGCACGACACAACTACCACCAAGGGCATGGTAACCTCATTCTACTTCTTTTACATTCTATTTCTTTCAGGCAAGCCTTTCAAAAAGTGGGTCTCCTTAGCTATTTCTAAATTTATAAGTGACGAATCTTGAGAAACCTCTGTAGCGACGGCTAAATCAGTAGCCTATGATTACTTGTGTTTTATTTGAGTACCACTAGAAGTAATTGCTTCCTGGTTGAAAGAACTTGTGTTTTCATCGAAACAATATATGCAACAGCCCTCGGGTCATGAGTTCGGACCCTACCCGCTACAGTTATAGTAACGTCAAAGCACAGTCATATATTTAACTTTATACTAGCATTTGTATCTTCTAGAATAAGTTCCTACTTACAGTCTTGGGATAATTTCAAAATCACGTTTATATGAGCTCTTGTGATTTCACTATAAAATCTTTCACAAGTAATGCACAATTGCATTTCCACGAAGAATTCCTTGGATAACAACAGCACCAAACTAACGGTATCTGTTATAATCATGTATTTTTCTCCCTAGAAACATTTAAATTAAATTATAGAGATTATGACTGTTGAAGGACATATTTTCATGAGGAAAGTTTTGGGTGTGAATGTAATGGCTTTAAAGCTATAGTAGGGGGAGACCAGAGAAACGACGGATAATTTAAAAATGATATAGGCAGAAAAGAATTTACTAGTGAGACGATGGTTGACAGAAATGTATGACAGAAAAAGACGCCAATAATAATAAAAATAATAAATAAACTTAATATAATATTACTTTAATAAAAGTTGATAATACTTACAAAACGCGTTTTTGACCATGTTATTACAACTTCAGCGTAAAACATAGAGTGTATGAATGTTGTAACATAATGAAAAACCATCTAGAACAGAACATAATTAATTAATCTATTAATATGTTGTCTCCTCTTGAAAAAATGGCTGTAGGTAGGCAGGTGAAACATCAACATTATAAAACAGACAGTGAAATATAAAGGTATTATTTACTATACATCCAGAAGCATTTCTTATTAGATCCCAAGCTTCACTAACAGACTTTAATGCATTATCCATTTCTTCCAACGCCGTTTCACTATCCACTGTTATTTCGTCATCATTATTTACTTTTTCAAAATGTGTATTTTCTATAATATTGTTCCAGATTCTAGTTTGGTACCTCAACATATTAACAAATATCATGATTTGTACTAATTCGAGATCTAAAAGTGCAGATATTGATACAAAAATACTTCTCAAGAAATACCAGTCTACGTCGTATGCCATTTTGAATAATACTACGACAACACAGTTGGATAAGATTATCACAATTGACACCCGTGTGAAAATCTTCAGTTTCCTCATATCTTTGTTACTATAGAGGCTTTTGTTGATCTCATAAAGAACTGATAACAAACGCACACTTTTGCGACTGAAGTATAAATTGAGGACACACACAGCTCCAAAATTGAATGCATATTCGAAGTAAATAAAATAGTAGGCGAATTGGAGTGTCAGACCAAAATGGGAGAATTTTATAACTAAGCAGAAAAAACAAAGCATCAGACAGTTCATGAATATAGCACACATAACGTTTTTTCTTGTAACAATTTCCACACAATTTTTGTAGATATTATATTTCCGCGCACACAGGATCGTATTTATGTAGTAAAAAGGGTAGAAGACACTCAGAAAATCTTCATCTAACAATACTTTACTCGTATAATTCATATTGATTATTATCCAAAAATACTTATAGAATTTTTTCAGACGTCCTTCTTCAGACGAGTGAGAAATTAAAAAGCAATTATGTCAATATTGGGTGTTATGCTAACCAATATGTATGATGGTGATAAATTAGTATCGTTAAAGCAATTTTAAAAGTACTTACATGGTAGTCTAGCCACTTTTTTTTAAATAAAATAGCTTATGAATTATCATCATCATCATTTCAACCGAAAGATGTCCACTGCTGGTCATAGGCCTCTCCCGAGCATCGCAACTTCGATTGGTTCTGTGCTTCCGGCATTCAGCGAATTCCTGCATACTACTCACACACACTCCTTTTTAACAATTTTTTTGTTAAGAGGTTCTCAATCGGACTGTATGTGTTGGTTTTTGTATGTTTTACGCGATTACTCCGTCAATAATGAATTGATTTTGATGATTCTTTTTTTGTTTGTTAATATCGGAGAGTGACAACAACGCATTTTGTAATATTGTCATGTTTCCATTTACATCACTGACGGTTACGTTGAACATTCGATAAATGCACAACGCATTATTGAATAACATACAGCAGAACGAATATACAATGTCGCCCATGGGCATGTGACCGCCCGTATTTTTCTGAATATTCATGACAAATTCTCGAAAATAAACTTAAAAAGGGGGGGTCTATCTTTTATTATTTTTTCTTATTCTTTTTTTTATTCTTTTTCAGTATCCCGCTATGATTTTATGGATTTACACTTGTGTTTTTAAAAATAAATACCGTTTCTTTTTGGAAAAAAAATTCTTCACCTCCGTTTTTTTTTTATAGTCGACAAATTTTACTTTTTTTACTACAAAATTTAGTTAATCCGATAAAATAACTCATAGGCTATTAGAAATAATAAACAGAATCCAAATCGAGCCAATAACATAGACAATATGGCAAACGCTACTAAAAACATAAAAAATTGAATAACATGAAAAATATTAAAGATAGACCCCCCTTTTAAAGTAAATTTTCGATAATTTTTCATGAATATTCAGAAAAATACGGGCGGTCACATGCCCATGGGCGACATTGTATACGATTTGTTTTCCCATTTGGATAAATATGACTGTTTCGTAAAGTAAATTTTGAAGCTAAAAACAAAAACAAATGTGTAAGAACAAAAAGCAAGATTGCAAAGTTAAAAGAATACGCTATACTTTTTACATCTTTTCCAGTCTATTATTGAGTAGCACTTGGAAAGAGGTAAAGCCTTGTTGAGCACTAACTGGTCCGATGTTTTATGTCCTAAGACTCTATAATATTGCTTTAATACAACAACACAACAATGCAATACTTCTTCTAATATTAATAATTAACTGGTTAGATTAGATACTCGACGATTGATGTCGAAAAGTTATCGCGAAAACACTCCCAAATATTATTACAAGCCGTCTAGCTCCTAAAATGTAAATAATCGCTGAAAATTCATGGGTATGTTTCGGGAAGCCCTTGGAAAGAGGTTTCTAAAAAAATATTGGACCTCAGTTTGTGGCCCACCGTGTTTATTGACGGCATTATTCAAACTTTTGTAAGAACATTGATTATATTGTGATGACAAAAGACAAGCATATTATTTAAGTTACCAGCGAAAAGTACCTACTTAAAACTGCAAAAGGAGGATTATTTTTAAAACGACAGATATACGGCCACGGCCACTGAGGAAGACAAACACCAGAAGGACACCAAAAGTCATTGAAAGTCAAGTTTATATAAAAAAAATATTTAATTTACAGAAAATTGCCTTGTAGCAGAACTATAACGTAATGAGTGCACATTTGTGTAAAAAATATTGGCAGTGTAGCGTCTATATAGAACAGGCCACATGCGGTCATCTTACTAAACGTTTGATTTGTCAGCGAAACGTACTTGCAAAGTTGTTTTTGACTGTCTGTAAAGAAATAAATTAAGATTTAATACCGTCAGACGTTCTTAAAATTTTTGACAAGTTTATGACAGGCCCTTTTTTTTTTGAGTATTGGAAATCATCAAATGACTTCTCCCGCTCTGGGCGGAGCGGGAGGGTGTGTCAGACTTTTACTGACTAAAACCCACCCGTGTTCCTTCCGTTGCCCGTGTGCCGGGGCCGCGATATCCCTTTCGGACAAACCCCATGACAGTCCCGGGTTTTCATTTCTGCATAATAATTGTATAGAGATCGACTGCCTAAAATAATATAATAATATAATAAATAATATACACAGCGCTTTTACCAAACAGGAAGATGTATATACTTTTGGATACACAATGTTCCAGACACTGTGTGACAAAAAGATACACATGGCGCTGAAGGTGTTATATTGTGTGTGAAGGTTACTAAGTGTGATTGCGAAACGTCTTTTGAGTATATTAACTTCAAACATAATATTCTTACCAGGGCAGTGTCTTTTAATCATAAGCTGTATACACGCCGTCTCAGCTTCTTCAACAGTGGCATAGAACTTCTCACAATGAATACTATGGATAAACACTAACACTGTGTTCTTTATTAGCCATAAAAATATCGCAAAAATGTGAAGCACAGTCTGTAAATTGAAAAGTTATTATTTATTTAAAGGTTACCAATTAATTGTTAACAAAAAAGCAACAGCACCAACAGCTAGCAACAGTCGCATACACTAACAAAAAATGTATATGTAGGGTCAAATTAAATTACCTATATTACCTGCCTTAATAAGTATCGGTATCTAAACTCGACAAAATAAAAATAAAAACATTTTATGATTTGTTTTAAAAATGTTGTTTTTTGTTTTATCGTGTTTAGATATCGGTACTTATCACGTCGGTAAAGTTTACACAAAAAAATACTCATATTTTTTACAGATATTTCAAGTGCATTACACTACCGGAGCACACTGGGGTTTTTTAAATGGAGATAGTTATGAATGAGAATTTTTTGTTATTATATTTGTAGTTGAGGTATTCTCACATGTATTAATGACATTTCGATGACTGTGACCCTCACAGACTTAAGTTAACAAATAACATCTCCGTAGTAGTCAATAGCAATATTGATAAATGAATGCATTGTAGTATATTTTTAACCGACTTCCAAAAGGAGGAGGTTATCAATTCGATTGTTTATATATTTTTTTTTTTTTTTTGTATACATTTTAGACTTTTTATTTATTTTGTAGTTAAACTAGTGATAAAATCCAGTGGCGTCGGATATGGAGCAAGGTATGACGAATTTAATTAATGTTGTGCAAGATCATTGTGTACAACTACAGTCTTGTACAACATTAATTAAAATCGTCGGGTATAGTAGATTTTTTATGTTGAGAAAAACAATCAAACTTAAAAATAAAATGCATATTATTTTACAACTGCGCGTGGGTGCGGCGGTAGATGAACCCAAAAAAAAAAAATCGTATTTTAAATCACTGAATTGACATTTATGGAGGTCATCTGATTCTAAGGACCATGCACCATATCGTACAAGATTTAACACAAATACTAAATTATTATTTTTTTATTTGCAAAGGAATGTATTTCATAATGATACTGTGAATTACTAATTTATTTTTTGCAGTTGCAGAAAATCGCCCATCCTTATCCTTAACCTTCATAACATATTATAAAACAAAGTCCCCCTCCGCGTCTGTGTGTCTGTTTGTCTGAATGCGATAGAGCTCATACAAAAATGTTCTACAACTGTCAACTATTACCCTATTTCTTCATCATTAAAGATAAAATAAAAAAATTAGCCTGCTCGATAAGTTCTAGACACTGACATCCCACATGATAGAGTAACAAAATATTTTTTTTCAAAATCTATAGTTTATGGGAACCCACTTTAACTTATAATTTTATAAAAAAAATATTATTTTTTGTTATGGTGGCAATAGAAATACTAAATCTGTGAAAATTTCAACAGTCTACCTATTACGGTTCATGAGATACAGCCCGCTGACAGACAGATGGACGGACGGACAGCGGAGCTTAATAGGGTTCCGTTTGGCACCTTTCGGGTACGAAACCCTAAAAAGGTAGTATGAATGTTTTTAGATAAGAAAAGATATATAGATTGTTTGAATGTAGATATAGCTCACGAGGATGTTAACTAGACCAGAGATAAGCGGTTAAAAGAGATGGAGGGACGTAATGCAAGAACAAACGTGCTACGCTGACACCAAATACATTGAGTTCTTAAAAAAAGTGATAAAAAAATAAGTTTATAATTTCAGAATGTTAAAAAAATTATTTATTTATTTATTTATTTATTTGGATCTCCAACAAAGATTACACCTTACATGCTGAAAATAAAACATAAAAAGATACAGATCCTTGTGCATCTTCAATTATAGGAGACCACTTATACTCACTTTGTTTTTCAAAACTGCAGACGTTTTTAACGTAGAGAATATTAAGTGGAAATATATAAGGTTTCGGTAGAATGTGCCAAACGTGTTATATAACACCTAGGAAAAACAAAATCTGGTCATTGATTTGACAATGTCACAGTATAAATAAGTACATTATTCTATATTCATGGAAAACGGCCGAAACGACGCGCTTCGAAATCTCAGTGTAGTACCTACGCAACTGTATCGAGTGCGCGGCAGTTACGTACGGACGAGGAAGGTAATTATTTCAAGGTCACTGCCGAGATATAATACTGCTACTTATTTATTCTGCGGTAATGTGGACAATTTCAAATCATTCCACTTTGCCCCACCAAGCCGCCTACTGCTGGGGGCAAAGTAGCATGTCTAAAATTTTTTAGTGGAATCTGCCCCACTACTTCGATTTGGCGGGGCAAATTCCACTAGTCTAAAATCGAATTCCATTACTGGAAAAGATGAAAAATCAAATAACTCATTATTAGGTCACTAAATTGTTTCTAACGATGAACAACAGCATCATCATTTCAATCTATTACAGTCAAGCGCTGGACAAAGAAAGGTTTTTCTAAATAATAAAGAAACTTCAAGAGTACTTTGGTTTCCTACGACAGCGGTGGCCGCCAAATAACGGCCCCGGTGATGGCTGTCATGAACTTGATGGCTTCGAGGTTTGACTTCACGGTGCCAAAAACGCTCTCTAGGGAAACACACTACTTTACTTTCATACATCACGTTTCAGTGGCGTCATGCGACTGTCAATTGCGGACGATATGTGGCGTTTACCGCAGTCTTAGGAAACACTAGCTTTAGTGAGCTTATTATTTTCAGTTACTGTTTATTTTATTGAGCATAATATTCACGGACTTACCAATACTTGGAAAATTCTTTTATATAAATTGTAAGCTTTTAAGATACGCTGATATATCCCAAGTAATTTCAGACAATGTTCATCATTTTCAAGTTCATCACTCATCATTAGGACATGTTTAATCCACTCATCGAGGTATTTTTTTAACAATATAACAATTCTGGTGGCTATAACTACATTGATTTCCAAAGCGTTGAAAAGTATAACACAAATATTGTCAAGAATCAAGTCGATGACATTAGGGTAGTAACACGTTAAAAAATACATAGTGTGCATACAAATATTAATAAAGATAATAGTAAGTATTGAGATCCAATTCCAGACGATAAAACTCCGGACGCTTTTACTAAAATCGACACTCCTGTGTATAGTTTGGATGTTCAAAATAAGTAAGACGTTTTTGTCTTTATGCAATATATCCAGAAGGAACATAATCGAAAACCCGACAAAAAAAGTGATGAAATAGAGAACAGAAAACAGTGACAATAAGTCTTTTTCTACACTTGACATATTTTTATTTATATCCTTGACATCTACGATGACTATTCTATAGATCAAAGACGCATTTATCAATAACACACAGCAAAACGAAAGTACACGACTTGTTATTCCATTTGGATAGATATAACTATTTCGCACATTATATTTTGAATTCAAAAGCAGACAAAGAAAAAAGTTAAAAGAATACACTATACTTTCAACATCTTTTTCCAATCGACAGTTAAGTAACATTTTGCATGAGATTTCTGGATATGTTTTTTTTTGTTTTTTGGATATTTTTTTAAATTTCAATATGAACTTGTCCATTGCTGGATGAGTAATGACTAAAAAGTCCATAATATTATAATGATGAGATAAAGTGACGACGAAAACGAACATTAAAGACTTTAATCATATTTATGGACTGATCGTGTGATCGTATGATTATTCTAGATACAGCTGAAGTTTCGAACAGTTATAATACATTAGTGACATATCAGTTTTTGATAAAACTTTTTTACTAAAAATTATTTACACGCTAGAGAAGTCTCTAGCGTGTAAATATTTTTTTCAGTCGTGAAAGCTTGTACTTGAAAGTCTCCATCATTAAAGTTTCAGATTTTTAAAGTTCCTTTTCTTTGTTTATAAGTTACTAGCTTTTGCCCGCGACTTCGTCCACGTAGAAGTCGAAAATGGTTCTAACAGGATTTTTTATTGTTTTTTTACGTTACTAATTTTGTTATAACATATAAATTATTATATTAAAATGTTTGAATACTTATAAAATATGACAATCTTTGTTACAGTGTAGGGATTTAAAGGTTAGATAAACATGAAAAAATTCTTATTTTTTTTTTTTTTATGGAAATATATTTTATGAACACGAAGCTCGGCCTTTGATCTGGTGAAAGTTACATGGGTGTATTATTTTTCACAACGAAATCGAAATACTACACCTACCGCAGCATTTCTTTGTAAACAATTTTTCAATTTTTTGTTTTTTCTTAGGGTGCTAGAATCACCAGGCTACGCTGTGCGCTTACTCTGGAGCATGCCACATGCTAATGGCCGCGGGAGAAGCAGATTTCCCACAAGTCTACTCCCGCTGACTTAAGAGTTAAACCTTGAGCTTTGTTTATGGTCATTCACTTTGATGGGAAACTGCACTCTCTTGAATTCGAAGGGGTAATTTGATGGTGTTAAGGGAATCCTTCAAATGCGGCACTAATATAGTACGGTGACTTTCCAGACATTCCAATTTTAAAGAGTATTTGCATTGCACCAAGCTTTTATGTGAGTTCAACCTTTTTTGAATAAAATCGGATTGAGTTTTCAAACATGAGTCAAAATAAAATGTAATTTAAATCAAAAGCACTAAGGAGTATTGATATCAACTTCGAAGCAAATCTCTCCCAAAATAACTTTCTACCTCTATTTAACCCCGTTAGGGTATGAATTTCAATAAAATACGAAACAGATCTTCCATTAATTCTGTTAAAAAATGTTTATGCAAAATTTGAAGTAGATTGGACCAAGGAATCACGTTGTCTCATACAAAGTTTGCCCCCCTTTTTCACCCCGTTAGGGGTAGAATTTCGAAAAATCCTTTCTTATTGGATGCCTACGTCATGCAAAGAACACACCCTCCAAGTTTCATGTCCCTACAATCAGTGGTTTAGGCTGTGCGTTGATCCGTCAGTCAGTCATTAATTCAGGACAAAGCATTTTATATGTATAGATGACTTTAAAAACGACAAAAAAGTAGAATAACGATAAAATTTAATAGTTATTCTACTTTTTTAAACATTGTGTACAATGTTTCTTGAGCTGTATTACTATAAAAGTTAACCCCTCCTACAGTCAACACTTAAAAAAAATTGTATTTCACAGATAATTTATTTGCAGCAAACCAATAACGTGATCAGTTATAACTCCAATCAAACACATCGGTAGCGTAGCGTCTACACAGAACAGGCCCCACGCAGTCATCTTACTGAACGTTTGATTAGCCCGTATCACGTTCATGCAAAGATGTATTTGACTTTCTGTAAAAAAAAACCGGCCAAGTGCGTGTCGGATCACGCACAATGAAGGGTTCCGTATTTGGGATCAATTTATCGCAAGAACAAACTTGACATTCTAGTTGAATAACATGCTCCCCCATATAATCCAACTTTGTTTCAAATTCAAAATATTTTATTTCACATAAACCTACAAGGGCATTTATGAAACGCCAGAAGCTAGGTGCACGGTTCCAATTGGTCGTTTCCTATGAGGAAGAGCCGGCAAGAAACTCCACGGTTACTCTTTTAAAAGTAAATGGTTTTTACAATGTATTTAAATTACAGTGTTAAAAGGTATGAGAGGACTGTGTAGGCCTATCAACAAGTACCAGGTACTTAGCAAAATATAAAATGGTCCACAGATCTAAAGTCTGTTAAGCCACACAACGTTCTCACATTCACAAAATCCAACAGAAAAGAATAAAAAAAGATAAATAAAATAATAAAAATAAAGACCTATTTAAACCAAATGCCATGACTGCCACTACAGCTGTAACAAATCTAATTTAATAAAAATTATAGAATATTGTAGGTATATAATGTCAAATAACGAAAAGATTATGTCAAGGAAATATGTAAAAAAAAGGTAAAATAAAATTATCATCGTAATTTGGGAGCAGTTAATAGACATTTACATAGTTATGCCGTTAATGAGGTACCAGGGAAGCCACATGCGCAGAAGGAATTATTGCCAAACTTCCTTGTCTTCAACGTAGTCTTTAATCTTATATTAAGCTTTCTTGATAAGAACACGTTTGATATATGTTTTGAACTTTCCATCGCTAATTCTGTAACCGACTTTGACAACTTTTTATAAACGCGAATACTGTTTATAAGAAATGAGTTATTAGATTTGGTTTATCTAATTTTGGGTATAACAATTTCATGTTTACTACGTGTGTTTATATTATGGAAATCACTTTTTATTTTGAAAAGTCCTAAATTTTTGCGAACATACAAAATACTGACTAAAATATTAAGAGAAGGCATTTAGAAGGCGTTAACATATCAATTTCTTTAAATTCATTTGTATGGGACTCACGAGGACCCATTTTATAGATTGCGCGAATTGCTCTCTTTTATCAAATGAAAATTGAATCTACGACAGCTGCCGATTCTCACAATAGAACGTCATAAGACATAATACTGAGGAAATAAGCAAAGTATACTAACCTAGCTGTGGCTACATCAGTCAACTGCCTTATTTGTCTTACTGCATATGGAGCTAAACTTAATCTACCTGAAAGAGATCTAATGTGGGCGCCCCACTGTAATCTCGAATCTAAAGTAATTCCTAGAAATACAGTTTCCGTAATAGAATCTAGTTTCTTGCCATCGAGTTTTAAATTTAGACCTACTTGAGGTACATTTTGGTAATGCGGACTTAAGAGATTTAGTTTTGTTCGCATTAAGTAAAAGATTAACTGCAAATGTAAGTTTGTACGCACAATATTGAGTGATTTACCATGTTTTTTTAAGACCATAGACTTCTTATAGGTTTTCCTATAATCTATAAGCATAGAACTATCCTCTGGGAATGGTAAATTTTCATCTACTTTCTTAAATATCGTTAAAAGTATTTATTATAAAATTATTAAAAAAAAATGTGGTCCTTGCAATAAGCCCTTTCATTTGATATGTCACACGGTACAGAACGCAAAACTTTCGTTTTAAATTTTCTTATTTGACCCCCAAAAGTGACCCCCATCTTCAAAATTCATTTATTCACGTTACACGTTCGTGTTTGGGTCATAGAAATACATAAGTGTACCAAATTTCAACTAAATTGGTCCATTGGATTCGGAGCAAATTGGCTGAGACAAACGGACAGACAGACAGACAGACACACGGGTGATCCTATAAGGGTTCCGTTTTTTCCTTTTGAGGTACGCATCCATAAAAAAGGCAAAATTAGATGGCATAAGTATAAACATAATCAGCCTCTAATGTTCCCACTATTGGGACACAGGCCTCGGGTGTGGGACATAATCTATCACGAGGGCCCCGTGCGGTTGGTAAATGTCATAATTATGTCTTCGATATTTTTTTTCAAAATATTTTTAGTCTTTTTTTTTAAATGTGATGGAAATTGTTTATTCTATAAATAGGTTATCAAAATCGCTTTTACACGCCATAATTATTAAAAAAAAACAAAATCTACATGGAGTCGACATTTTCTATCTGACTACCCTTGAGAAGAAATGGCGAAACAAACTCAGGGGACAGTCTCTTTTAAAGTCCAGAAATAATCTTGGTCAGATCATGTAGATTAGTGTCTGAAATGCTCTTTTGAGAAAAGCACCACACAGATTTGAGTGGACCATTCCAGTCAGTGCAAACATTTTTGTCAGTAATCGTGTAGCTCAACTCAGAGCTTGAGGAGCTCACCGACTCGACCAACAATACAAAATAAAGGAAATTTGGGTAGGCCGCACAAAGTACCTACTCAAACTACCAGATCATCATTAAAACTAATTGAGAAAGAAAAAAACGACCCACATAGCCCTCACATTCACAATAATGAATGTAATCTGTAAAGATTACCTAAAATGTAAGTTATGGGTAAGGTTATAAATGGCTCGGACAGCCTTTTTCTGCAAAATAAAGAAATGTAGTATTAATGTCCGCACTTTTTCCCCAGATAAAAATCCTATATGACATAAGACTGAAAATAACGAAAATAAACAGTTCCGGTTGTATCTATGTCAGTTATCTGTCTAATTTATTTATCAGCATAGGTGACCGAACTAAGCCTTCCTGACAATCTTTCTATATGTGGCCCCCATTAATTATTTATTTATTTATTTTAATATAATTGTAATAAAATATGTTTTGGTTGTTTGTTGTGTAATTGTATTTCATTGTAATTTACCGTCAATAGTTATTCCAAGAAAACTGTCGACTCAATAGGGTCTAACTCTATTCCATTAAGTTGAACATTGATAGTGCGGTGCCGGACTTTTGGCGAAGTTTTTTTTTTTTTGAGTTATTCGTTGAGGAGATGATTATTTTAAAAATTGTAAATAAAAACACGTGCTATTTACATAAAAAATCTTACTTGAACAGTGCCTGTTCTTCATAAAACTTCTCACAATTTATACTGACTATAATGACTAGTACCATATTCTTTGCTAGCAAATACATTATCGCGCAATAGTGATAAAAAATCTGGAAAGCAAAAATAATAAAATTAACTAATAAACTGTTGTCACTGCAACAAACACAATCAATCTGCCTAGCCTTTTCCCAACTTTATTGGGGTCGGCTTCCAGTCTAACCGGATTCAGCTGAATACCAGTATTTTACATGGAGCGACTGCCTATTTGACCTCCACAACCCAGTAACTAGGTAATACAATACCTCTTGGTAAGACTGGTTGTCAGACTTTCGGGCTTCTGACGACCCGTAAAGACTGTCAAAAATCAACGAATTTCAGCCGGGACCAACAGTTTAACGTGCTTTCCGAGGCACGGAGGAATCTCGGTATGTAAAGATGGTCACCCATCCATAGACCAACCATGGCAAGCGTAGCTTAACCTGACGGATCGACCCGTGCAGCAGTTATTACTTAGCCACCAGCTCCTCACAAACAAACACAATTTACAAAAACTGAGTAAAGGATATAAGACAGAGAATCATCAAAAAAAAAGTGTATTCTATTACTCCCGTTCCCACTTTTATTTCAGAGAACATAAAGTCGATGTAACACAGCACACGGTAAAATACGCCAAACGTGTGATACAAAGCCTATAAACAAAAATAATACTAAAGATTATTCTATCTATCTCATAGTTGTAGATCATCGGCTTGTTATGTGGTTGAAAACGTCTGAGCTTAATCTACTATCGGTATAAATGACATTTACACACAGTTCAAGCAACAGTCATTGGTGGCTCAAACAAGTATGGTATGTTACCAATTATAACAGCTTTTATTTGTGTCAGAAAACTTTTGGGTAACCTTCACTTTTATCATCATTATTATCCATAGCCCGATTTCACTCACAACTGGGCATGGTCTCTAGCTTTGTACTAATCTCTAAGTTCCTGTAGAAGACTGTTCTGATTTATCATTTTATCTAGTTAGGTTTAGCACCTCGAAATAGAAAACTCGTGGTAAAGAAACTTTAAGAGCATCTCTTTTGCTTCACATAAAGTTACTGTATACGTTTGCGTGGTCTTAATGTATTTAATAAGCCTTGTCAATAACTGAAACCAGATTGTTTAAATTAAAGTTAAAAAAATGCAATTATTTTAATAATAACTTACCAATGCCTGGATTTTTTTTAGCTTTTAAAATGTTTAGGTATACCCTGAACAATTTGAGACAATATTCAGCATTATCGTGATCACTATTTCATCATCAAGATATCTTTAATCCAATTTTCGAGATATTTTCTTAATAAAATAATAATTCGGATGGCTATAACTAAATTAATATCTGATGCAATGTACATTAAGTCACAAAATGTCACAAAAAAGGTTCAAAACATTAAGGTAGTGACATGATAAATAAAACATAGCATGTAAAACTATATCAGTACAGACAATAGTAGTTATTGAGATCCAATTCGAAAAAATAAAACTTACGACACTAAACTCGATGCTTTTGTGTATATTTTGGATCTTTAAAATTATCAACACGTAGTTTTTCTTATGAATTTCGTCCGCAACGAACATATTCAAGAAACTAATCGCAAAAGAACAGAAAAAGATGACAGCAATATGTGATAAGAGGTTGTTTTTTTAATTTTGACGTATTCTGTCTCGGGTTTACGGCAAACATCCTATAGATACACAATGCATCCATAAATAACACAAAGCAGAATGCAAATATTTGATATCTCCTTCCCCTTGGATAAATATGATAATTTTGTAAATTATATGAAATTATGCGCATAGTTAAGAGAATAAGAGATTCTCTGTATATTCTTTATCCAGACAGTTGTTGAGTAACAAACGGTATGATATACAGTCCTACCAACTTATCTGTGAACTGAAAGAGGACGGCATCGTCGATTCAGTGTTGCTAATTAATATAAGGTGAACAAAATTGAGTAAGTTTTCAAGAAGGAAATTTCACATTAGACATAATGGTTTAATAAGAATTACAGTTTTTACAAATTAAAAACAATGATACCTATATAAAAATAATAAAATAAATAAAAATAATTTGATAATTTACAGTTACGTAGGTACGCTAACAGTTCAGTCTCTCAGCAATAAACAATGGCTTTATCTAAAAAGAATTCCAATGAAGTGGAAATTCAGCAGATAAAATGTTCCACGGGGGGGATACAACTTTCATTTAATGCGAAGTTAAATTCAAATTCAAATTCAAAAGTCATTTATTCAAAATAGGCTGAGAATCAGCACTTTTCAAACGTCAAAATTACATAAGACAGTCCCCCAAAAACGCCGTAAGTAGGTACCTACCCTGCAAGAGGTACGTGGATGTCAAGCATTTAGTTATGACCGTACCTAACCCCTAACACCAGATTTGACTAATTATAATTAGCAGTGGTACCTAGTGGTAGTGTAGTGTAATAAAAAAAAACAAATTGCTTTATAATAATTTATTGAAAACCAGGTTTACAGTAATTTTGACCTCACAACCAGGATAAAGTTGTGTAACTTCATCCTGGTTGTGAGGCCATACTCCGCTTATTTCCGTACCACTATCATCATTATCACTATCGCTTTCGGTTTCAGTGTCACTTACCACTTCTATAATAAAAGGTTTATCTAAATACAAATCATGTTTTAAGTATTCTCTTTCTAACCTGCGAACGTGTTTACAATGCTGTGCCCACTCATGAATTGTAATAGTGTCAAAAGCTTCTCTAACTAGGCGGGGAATTTCAGCATTTTTGTGCTCAATATCTACATCAGCAACTTTTATTTTTATTGTGCATGTATCACAGTGATAAGGTGGTAAATATAAGCATTTGTAACAAATCCAGTATCTCCTTCCGCATGAACAATAATATATCTTTTCCCTTTCGATACAGGCTCCAATACTCCGTTCACCCTCTCCTTGCCAACATTTATCCGATGTATGCGAAGAGTGAATATAGGTCTCATCTAAATAAATTATGGGCCGGGGCTGGGGAGATTTATTATTGTTATCCACTACATGCAAGTACTTAGCTCTCCAAGCTGATATTTCATTACGCTCCCTAAGAACCTTCCGATTAGATTGAGATTTTTTTAAACGAAATCCCACCTTGTGAAGCAGCTTTCGCAGACTCTCTCGCTGTCCTGTGTAATTTATATCTGTCTTTAAGACCTCTAGAAGCTTTTTAACAGTAGGGACCTCTTTTTTAGCAGAATAAAATTCATGTACTTTCCTCCGTATAACTCTCATGTCAAAATCATCAACATGCACAAATCCACTTTTACGTTTTCTCTCCTTGCCTGGTGTCCGAATTTTTGTACCAGTTTCTTCTGCTGCGTGCCCTTCCTTAACTATTTTTGAAATTAGTCCTTGACTCACACCTGAAACGTAAGATAATAATATAAATGTTAGTAGAAATTTGAAATCTGGCAGGTTAGTTGGCTCACTCACTTAGCAGGTTACCTAATAGATGTACGTTACCGTTACGCTAACCTGCAGCAAGAATAGAAACGAATATTTCGTGGACTTAAATAATTAGTTAAGTATCGCGTAATTTATTACAAGAAAGTTGACAACACTAACCTGTCGCTGCCGAAATTCGTTTGTATATTTGATTAAATGTAATAATCGGAGAACCCGCCCGAGCTTCTTCTTTAAAAAAGGTTTTACCCTTTAGAATAATGTTTCGAGCATCACTTTTAATAGCTTTCGACATATTTAACTTTATAAATTCAGCAATATCACGACAAAAGAACCAGAGAACCCGAATGTAGTAGACACTGACAATCGAATCACATTTCAACATGACGGCCGTAGTTCCAATGTTCGCCATTTCACAGATAAGTTGGTAGGAGTGTATGTGGGATGACTTCTAGTTTATATGTCATTGTTTTTATTATCAACTTCAACTTTCATATGTACATTCTTGTCTGTTTTATTTGTATAAATTGTTATTAGATAGTTACGGAGCAATTTGTTTGTGTTAAGAGGGTGTAGTAACCAAAATAACCTATCTTCAATTCGATTTTTCAGGAAGTAGATAAAACTTAGGTATAAAATAAAAATAGTATGAGTAACTACATGATATTTTTAAACTTTTTGTGTAACAGAAACACAAAATATAAAAATTTTCTCTATAAAAAAACATCACGAAGTTACCTCTAATTTTCCCGTATTTTTGATTTGTAATGATTATTTGGATATAAATTAGATGATTATTTATTAGGCGAAAAAAATTGTGTAGGCTTTTTTTTTATTCCTTTTATTTTTAGTTTTATTACGAGTACAAGCTTTTAGCACTTACGACGGTCTTAGTTCGTGGAAGAAGTCATCTTCCGTCGCACGTTGCGGGAACTTCAAGCATATTTTTGTTTCACAAATCACCGTCGCTCTGTTGAGACGTGAGGACTGCGCTCAATTTTTTGGCCACGCTCTGATATAATTTAATATTTTCGTAATTTATCACATTCTAGAAAAGAAACTGAAATAGAAAACATGAAAAAAACACTAAAACCACTTCCGAAACGATTATTAAAAGCGATGAATTGATAATCTAAATAAATTCTGAGGCTAAATAAAAATATAAAATTCAATGTTGTTATTTGAAAACTCAAGATCACATACCTACATTTTATTTGACAGATTTATGACTTAAAGTACAACTAGCGCCATTGTCCTGTATTTCGGTCAATTTTCTTGCGGAGAAAATTTACGACATAGCCAACTAGACAATTCCACGTTTATTTGAAAGTTTGCGCTGGAAGTTTTAAATCTTATTGCGATTAACTCAAGATCCAAATTCGTTTACCACACTTTTGTTGACACACTTCTTATAAGGTAACGCTTAGACGACCTATTTCGAGCGACTTTTGACCATCCCCTAAATCAGGTTGAAACCCGAAAAGCATAATAGGTTATTGGTATATTATTATATTCTTTATTTCTTCTACATACATATCATATACATTTTAAATATTTTTATAAAAACAAATAAAAAACATAAAAAAATTGTTGTCCGGTATCGGGAGCAGGGTCCAAGTTACCGTGGTCAGGTCTCGTGTATTATCTATGCTCCTGAGAGAGGAACCTCCTAACGATACGCGTCGTGTGCCTTTGAAGTCCTCTCTGGATCAAGCCCTTGATCCAACGAGAGCCTCCTCAGGTGTTGGTCGAGGCTCTCAGCAATTATGCCATTGGCCATCACGACTATCGGATTATTTTTCAAAAATACAAACAGCTTAAAAACTCTAAACATAAATTTGACAGAAAAAGAGATAAGCTTGATATTATGTTTATAGTAAAAAATAGCATTTTCTCAAACATGCTTGGAAATTCGAACATTCATTCGAGCGCCGGCAATATCTGGCGTGTTTAGCGGCTAAATAAATTACTATGAAAACTCATATCTCGACACCAGCAATGAATACAACGCTAACTTGAAAAAGTTTTAAATGAAAATACAATAACATTGGTAGGCAGCGTAAAATTCTTAGGTATTCACATTGACGAAAGCCTAAACTGGAAAAAAGAATTGACAGCCATAGAAAGTTCAATTAACTCAGCTTGCTATGCTCTAAGAAGTCTTCGATATGTGATCGCAATCAAGCAACTTAAAGTGGTATATTACTCGCTTGTAGAGTCAAAGCTTAGGTACAGTATCACTCTATGGGGAGGTAGCTACGCGTACAATATAAATACAGCTTTCATTATACAAAAAAGGGCATTAAGAACCATGGTGAGAATTCCGCAGTGGGTATCGTGTAAGGAGTACTTTAAAGAACTTCAGATACTAACGGTCCCTTGTTTGTATATTTTAGTTCTTCTCATGGATCTTTTGAAACAGCTGCAGACTTTCGAAACACCAGAAGAAAGAGGTAAGCGGGAAGCTACTAGGCGTAGGGACTTACAAAATAAGATACAACCTCATTTAAAAGTCGTGAGTCATGCAGCAGGTTATGAATCAATTAAACTATTTAATAAACTACCTGTACACTTCAAGTCATTATACAACTTAAATCAGTTTAAGCAGCAGCTAAACGCTAAATTAAAATTCAATCCAGAGTCTAAACATAAATGCAAGAAGATTATTACTGATTGGCTAAAAACGTTATCATATGAGGAAATCGAACAGATTTTAATCAGACCTTACTAAAATGGAATCCATAACATACACACACGCTCACATACCATATACACAAACATGCACGCACGCACACTCACACATACACACATGTACACACACACACACACACACACACACACACACACACACATACGTACACATACACAATTCGAGCTGCTCTTTTTGATAGAATTCTAGTTTTTATTTTGTATCCTTTTTATTATCTTTGGTTTATTAGTCTCCATTTTGTAAATGTACTACAGGGGAAGTAGCGAGTCAGCCCCAACACAAGTATTGTTAATAACTTAACGGGGCTGCCTCATGCTATACGTATTGTAACGATTTTGGAACAATAAACAATTTTTAATTTAATTTTTTTAAAGCTAAAACCATTTCTGATAGAAAAGTGCTATTACACCCTTGATGAGTTTCTCTGTGAAACATACAACTAGACTTTAATTATTATTATACTATTTTTATTGACATGATAGATTTTATTTTTTATTTTTGACATTGTGTAATGGATGAATCTTATTTAATTTGTTTTTATATTCATTATATGACATATCATTTATAACATCACTATTTTTATTGACATTAGAGTATATTTTTGTCGTAATAGTGACATTTTTGTTTATTTGTTTAGGTATTATTCTTAGTTTTTGTTTTTTTTTTTTTTTGTTTTTACACGTTTTGACATTTATCATAATAACAGGGAATCGTAAATGTTTTACTTTTTAATTTCTTATTTGGTTAATGTTATGATAATGATTTAAATTGTAATTGTTATAAAATGTTGTGTAAAATTTCGATACAATGTAAATTGTTACAGAAATAAATAAATAAAAGTCGATTTAACACCAGAGGCATTTCAAAGAAAAAATGTGATAAGTAACTTTTTTATTAATAAAGATAATTAATTGTTTTTTTTTTGTGTTATCAGTTCTCTTGACAATACAAAGAATGTCATTATTTAATTTCTTTATTAATTGTTAGTTTTGAAATTAGCCCGAGTTAGCCGTGTATTCACAAAAAAACAGATAAATGAATGTGCAATAAATGACACCAACTCATAGTTAGCGTAGCGTACATTTAAATGGAATGTCAAAAGGTGAGAATGCTAATACATTACATTAAATTCATATTAATTGTCAAAATAAACCTAAAATAAATAACATAAATTCTTTACAATATTAATTACTACAAAAAATCAATACTAATAGCTTAAACCGCCATGTAATAGTACTGGTAAGAGTGTGCTTACTCTCAGCTAAGTCTTGCCTTTTTTGTTACGAACATTCACGAACGGAATACACTAGGCTAACTAGAGACAGCGTAATGTATGTCGCGCTATTGCAAAAATTACATTCACTTAGCGTTATGTAAAATTTGTAACTTCGTAATTTTTTGAAATTTCTATATAATTGTTTTGGTACTAATTGAAAGTCCATACCATAAATAATTTAGCATTCAAAACGGAAATTGTCCAAAATTCAAGTAAGCGTACTGTAAATTGCTGGTGTCGAATCTGCCGTGTCATTAAAAAAGGAACGACCCTTTGTTGATTGGTTGCTCTATGGCAACCAAGGAGTCAACTTATCAAAGATTTTATTTAAATTTCGATTTGGCTTGCAAATAGAGGTGTTTAAAGTAAAGAAGAAATAAATGAACATAATTGGCGCGTGTAAAATTATCGTTGTTCGTCATTGATTCTGGAATTTATAATTCACTCACTTAGTTTTAATTTCCGCGCATTGTTTGAGAAAAGTGCTATTCTGATGGACTCACGTATGTGTGCCTCGGTTTCGCCTTGGCCCACATTTTCATTTAGAATCGTCACGTGAAATAATCAAGAAATTAAACGAAATTGACAATTTTTAACTTCTTTTTCGAAGTTTTCCTAGCACTTTCCGATATCTAATCCTCGCGATATTGATATCAAATGTTGCGTAATTTAATTTTCTACAGGGGTTTTTCAATTTATATTGATATCTCTTTTAGTTTTGTAATTAACTAAGTTTTCGTAAAAAGAACCAAAAAACGAAATTATTTGTTTTGATAACTTCAAAAGATTTTGAGTTTTTTTTTTTTGTAACTTGTAGAGCATTTCATTCTTCGTATTTTGTACCCATTTCATTGACGTAGTTTTATTACTTCTATCATATACACACGCAGATACACGCTTTCACTGGAAATGGGGTCCTTACTGAAGCGATCGAAAAAACATTTTCAATGTTAAAATTAAAAACTCCCAAACCTATTGGGGTAACAAAATAAAGTGTTTTATTATGCCAATGTCACCGGGAATATTAAAATAAACAAAAAATCAAATTGGCTGATTTCAAGGACCAAATTCAAAGTACATATGTTTAAAAAAATAATACTTTGAAACCTATCGAGTGGGGTATCAAAATGATGGTATGGTATGGATGATATTGGCACTGGGTAAACTCGAAAAAAAAAAACTAAATGGTGGATATTTGACGCCAAAATGTATGTTCTAAAAAAAAACTCCCAAACTTATCGAGTGGTTTTAAAAGGTGATTATAAAAATGTAAGCAAATTATTTGTTAAAATGTAATTTGGAATGAGAAATGGTAAAAAAATCCTAACGAAAAAGCGAAAAATAAAAAAAGTTAATTTTTTTTAAGACTGTAATAGGTCATCTTAGTTCCATCTTTTTTAAAGTTCACTTTGTACGTCGTCGGTTTTTTGTTTTTTTTTTTATTTATTTTTTTTGTTTCACAATGGTTTTCGGTGGGGTTTGTTTCAAATTTCTAGTCGCGCTTGGCGCAGGAAAGGGTTTCATGACACATGCTATGTGTCTTTGCACAATACAGTGCAAAATCCACTACACGAATATTATTTTTTAATTGGGTAACACTGTTGCTAAGTGCTTAATCCACGATATAGCATTATATTTTTTTACTTGGGTATCACAGTCTTCCACGAAGACGTCGTGAGGTACAAATTGTACAAGGTCCTAAATAAAATTTGGTTACATTTGAATTTGAACCTTGTCACGTCAATATACGTAGTTCCAAAACTTGCATTTGATCTAAGATTCTGAATTCAAGCTTAGCGTATAGTATATGCAAAATAAACAGATGTTTTTAGTTTTTACCTATTGAAGAATTGCATTGAAAATAAAGGGAAAGGGCAATGATCATATTTCGTTTAAATATGAAATGGTTTTTCAAAGGGTTGCTGATCACTGCGGTCCAACAAATATTCTAAGTTCATTAATATTTTTGTTCAATCATGTTCATCCTTAATAATTATGACCTTTTTGATCTTATCACTCTAAAAAAGCTTGTTTTCCTCAAAGTAAGAAAGAGAAGATAAGTGATACGATTAGTTAGACAGTATTTGCTTCCATATCGTCAAAAAAGCAAGTTTATTGAGTTTATTTTCATCATGACTGATAGTGTAGTATGTAGTATAATACTTTGATGATGATCTGCTCGCATTTGCACGGTTTTCTAATCAATGCATAGACTGACTAATAAACATCGGATATATGTAAGATAAAAATTATGTTCAGAGGTTTATAAAAACGTTAAAATAGTAGCCCACAAGCATCGGTAACAGATTCACGGACATACAATAATGTAATAATATACCTACTTGTATACGGCGATCATACTTAGGTAAATTGGATAGAGCCGTTTCATCTGATTATTTTGCGTATACTTACTACAGAAAATTCAAATTCGAATTCTATACCTAGCTAGATAAACACCGGGCGAAAACTTTCTGCCGGCGGGAATGGATTGTGTTTTGTTTTCGTCGTGTTTGATGAGAGGGGTATGGTTGCACGGGTGAAATTTGATTTCATGCTGGCTTTATGCGCCCTCTTAAAATTTATTTATGGACTGATCACACCAACGTTCAGGAATTAAATAATATTACTAAATATCTTGATAAATTAGTTATATTGAAACTCTAGGAAGTATATGACAAAAATAAGATACAATAGTAGGAACATAAATTCTGTTAAAAGTTTGACAGCATTATTTGGGCAAATTAACAAGATTGATCTAGAATAGAAAGTTAAAGGCAGGATAAGTAGAAACACTGGCCAAGTGCGTGTCGGACTACGCACAATGAAGGGTTCTATTGTTGTTGAAAAACATGTTCTCCCATACATTCCATCTGCAAATATAAGTTTGTACGCACAATATTGAGAGATTTACCATGTTATTTTAAGAACATAGACTTCTTATAGGTTTTCCTGTAATTTATGAGTAAAGAACCATTCTTTATATAATAAAATAAAAATAGGCTCAGTAGTTTCGGAGATCAGAGGTCAATTTTCATCTGTTTTTTTAAATATATTTATAACTATTAATATTAAAAAGAAATAATAAATTGAGATCCTTGCAACAATCCTTTCATTTGATATATCACATGGTACACTTTACAAACTTTTGTTTTAAAGTCTCTTATTTGCCTCCAAAACTGACCCCCATATTCAAATTATTTACGTTACACGTCCGTCCGATTTCAACTTAATAGGTCCTTTAGATTCGGAACAAATTGACTGTGACAGACGGACAAACAGACACCCAGACACAAGCCTACTTAGCTGTGATAGTTTTCCTTTTAACTTCGTTATATATACTACTGCTGTGAATTTTTTCACAAATTCAAGTACAATCACTTAACTGGCAGGGCGAGGACACACTTGACTCTAACAAAAATTTCCACTTTAAAGCTTAGTATTTCGCAAACGGATCCCTGAAATGATTTTCACATACCCGCAATATTTTTGAACGACCTTTCCAACGACACCCCACAACAAGGGATAGACGAGCAAAAAAAAATACATCCCCATTTTACGTATCAACTCAACTCAACTCAATGCATTTATTTCAAATAAACCAATTACAGGCACTTTTGAATTATCAAGAGGTCGGTCAGTCAGAAAGTTGAAGCTAGATGCCCATTCCAAAGCGTAGTAGGTACCTATGGAGAAGAACGGGCAAGAAACTCCACGGACACTCTTTTAAATCATGATATGGTTACAAAATATTGGTTACATCATTCATATTGAAGATATCTTACTAAGTAAAAACATTACTATTTGTGAAAATTGACTGTAAAATAAAGATGATGAAAATGCATAAGTTCTTATTAATTCAATAAACCAATAATAAACTTATCATTTGTTGCAATGTTGCCTCTATACTTATGTAAATCTTCTGTATATGCACGTATTCACCAAACATTTTATTCCAGTAATCTTCTCTTTCTAGATCTTCGTTGTTACTGGAGATTTGTTTTTTTTCTATCCATTTACGAAGGATTTTCGTAATTAATATCAATATGAAAATAGCATAAACAACGTTACTGTCGAAAGCAATTCCATAAAAAGTCACTATGTTCATAAAAATATTAAAGATTTGGAAAATAAATAAGAACCAAATGAATATACTAATAAATACAATAGTAAGTGTGATAACACAAGTCCAGTTGTAGACTATTAAAGCTTTGAGTACGTGGCCATTTATTTGTAGGACGCTGAGCACGTGTTGGATTTTCAAGACCATCAAAATATTATTGTTGAGTCGCTCTGAGCAGCTATTCATTATATCTCCGATCAAGTAGATTGTGAAATCAAAAGCACCGCACGAACAATAGAAAAAACGTCCCATCTATTACTGTGTTGTATTAATAATGTGATCAAATTATGAAAACATATACATTGAAATATACACAAACAAAACAATCTAATGAAATTATAAAGAAATGTGTTAGCAGCTATAACGTTGTAACGAATTGAATACTTGGCGCAAAATAAAATTCTCTGCATGAGGTTCAAGGGTTTCAGTACTGATTGTAAATCATCTTCAATCACGGAGCTAAGCAATATTTCATTAGATGAGACTGTTGGTATATTCTCGATTATATCAGCGTTTCTGTTGGATTTCAAGTATTTTTCTAAATACGAAAACATGTTTGTTTCATGCTGTTTAGGACGAATTGAAAGAAATGAAAATCGATCTGTGAGTAAAAAGATATTACTTACGGTACTTAAGCAAATGGTTTTTAATATTTTAATGTGGTGTTTGGTTTGTTTTATATACATTTTTTTTGTTTTCTTAACATTTATGATTACAAAATACAACATGAGGAGTGACGCGCTACTTTTTAAATTGGTGCCAGCTACATTAGGTTTATCAAAAAAAAATAGATCAAACTGGATATTAACTTATATTACAAATACGCAAACTGAAGAAAAATAATAGTATATGATGTAATAAAGCTTGACAATTGTACAGATAGCTCAGCGTCTATGATGAACAAACCGCACGCGCTCATCTTCTTGAATGATGCTTTCTGCACGCGTAGGATGTTCTTGCAAAACCTTCTTTGATCTAAACAAAGAAATAATAACGCAAATAGTAAGACCTATACCAAGGTTTTGTCTGCATCACCTTAAGGGAGACAGATAGAGAACACGAGCATCTCATTAGAAGCAATCTCTGTTACACATAAAATAACACATACCAGAACAATTACTTGACTTCATAAGCATTACACAGGTACTCTGAACATCTCTCATTGCTGCATAGAATCTTTCACATTGCACACCCAAGCATATAAATATGATAATGTTCTTCATGTTCCAGGTTTGAGATACGAATATTAGAACGCAAAACTGAAATATTAACAGGATATTAGGATAACTTGAACCATCTACTTTATCTTTGAACTGACTGTTTTTATTTAATTTCCTGATTTAGCTGATCCTTTAACTGATTTAGCGATAATGACTACTTACGTTAGTTACACCTACATCTATTGCTATAAAGTTTTTTAAAGCTAAGATCAAACTCAAATTCCTTAAGCTGATGTAAACTGTGAATACTGTATAATATATGATCTGTAAGAAAATAATCCAAATTAAAACATGTGTTGTGGTTACGGCACATTCTTTAACGGTTAAAATTATTTCGGAAATTCCTAAAATACAATTTGCAGTTCTTGAAATATTACAGAGAACAATAAACGCAAATTTTGTTTAAGCTTGAACTAATTTAAACCTAATTACACCTAATTATTATTATTATTTATTTACACCTAATTTAAATAAACTCACCATTTGTGCGAAAGTCGTCTCCACAATCACGAAAGTCTCCTGTATATTCAAGTATACATCAAACATTGTATTCCAGTACTCTTTTGTTTCTGAATCATCGGTGTTTCTAACTTTTTCAATCCACATGCGAAGTATTTTGTCTATTAATTTCAATACTGACAAAGCATAAACAACGTTCATATTAAAAGAGATACTAGCAAAAATCGTAACAAGCTGAATTATTTTTATGCTTGGAAAAATAAAGCGATACGTAACGACAAAAATAATACAAAATATGCTTAAGATTAGAATAGAAATCCAGTTGTATGAAATGAGACCTTGGAGTTCGCTACTGTTCATTTTAAGGATCTTGAGCACGTGTTGGATTTTCATGACCAGCAAGACATTCAAGTTTCTGTGCTTTATGTGTGTGAAGGTGTTAATTAAATCCCCCATAAAATAGATTAAGTAGTCCAATACACTCGTAGAACAATAAAACAAATTGAAATCCCAGGTTTTGCATTCCACGAGCAATATCTTCAAGTTATGCAAACAGCCACATTGATATATGAGCATGCACAACACTCTCATAGAATAGTACAGGTAAGTATTAGGAGAGATAATGTTGTCACGAACAGAATACTTCGCGAATAAGAAAAAACTCTGCATCAGATTCAACGGTCTTAGTACTGATTGTAAATCTTCTTCGATCACGTTATTAAGTAATATTTTAGTAGATGAGACTGTTGGTACATTCTCGATTATAACGGCGTTTCTATTTGATTTGAAATATTTTCCATCATACGAAAACATGTTCGCCACACTAGACAGCTCCTTTTTGATTGAAGTAGAAACGATAAACAATCGACTGGCGAGTTATTTACTAATACTTTAGTAATTATCTGTAGTAGCCTGGTGTCCAACAAAGCGGAGATGTGCGGAGATGTCCGAAGCGGAGACGAGAAGAGATGTTTTTCAGCTAGGGTGTACCCACCGAAGCTGTGCGGAGACGTACTCGCTAGACTGGAGCGGAGATGTGTGCTGGCTAGAGCGGAGGTGTGAGCTGGCTAGTACGGAACTGAGCTGCGTGGGGCGAATGATGGATGTTGACCGCTTACTGCACGCCGCTCACATCTCTTCTCGTCTCCACTGTGTGCTGTCGCCAGCATGCGTGGCACAGTTCACATCTCCGTTTTGTACCGCCGCCCTACTCAATCTCGGCAAGGCACAGTGTTTAAAACACATCTCTCCTCTCGTTTCGTCTCCGCTTTGGTTGAGTCCGGGCCGTATGCTGTTTGTTGTCTTTCAAACGTAAAGCCGCAATATCTTTATTTCAATCGATGGTCGAGTTATTCACAAATATTATAGTCTCGTTTTGTTCGACATAGTCTATATTTATCATTATTTATTTAGTCACATGCGTTTCATTTATCATGTCACATACCCATATCAAAACAAAACAAACCAATAGAGCAATCCCTTTCAACTTTTCTGTCACTGGCGTCATTAACAAACTCCCTTTAGGGGAGGGGTTAAACAAATATTTTACTTTATCCCCTCTCGTCACTACACACGTTCATCTCAGTATAATGATCTTCGCTACATGCAATCTTTATCATCTTTCATTGTTATGGCTTAGCATTCCTATCTAAAAAGAACGAAAAGTTTTAAAACAGATTGTTTATAAACTTTACCCGTTAGCTTGAGGGTCGATTCAGTGCGTTACATTATGTTCTATTTTACCATTTCCATTGCCGTGACCGTGACGTACCGGGAGCCATTAGTAGACCGGCAAGGCCATTCAGGCAAGAGTTTCGGGAACAAGATCTCAGGAACCTACGAAATTGTAAAAATAAATACTCCGTTTTTCATCTCCTCAATGTCAGGGGTAATGATGATGAATGCGGAACCTGCTCATTTTTGGAAGTCGGTTAAACATAGCAAAAAGCACTCAACTACTTATGTAACAGATACGTAAACTGTAAAAAAACAATAATAAGAGAAACAGCCGAATATGAACAAGCCGTAAGCGCTCATCTTCTTGAATGATGCCGTATGTACACTTTGGGTGTTTTTAAATACCCTTCTTTATCCCCTGTACATACATACACCTGAGGTAGTAGTAGTTTTAATTGTGAGGGCTTCCTACAACTTAATTGTAAGCTAACTTGTACGAAGCCGTCACAATTAAAAGTCTATGTTTATAGTTCATTATTTACATAAGGTAGCAGCTCTCTTCATAATAAATATACTAGTCAAATAAACGTTAGTGTGCTACCCGTTATCCGTCACTTTATTTCTACTTCATAAGTCATAAACTTTCGCCTACCGTAGACTCCGTATCAGTGACGCCAAATAGCCAAGATTTAAAAAAACATTACTCACTTTGGCTTATTTTGTTGAGTTTTGACAATAACAACCAGTAATAGCAAAACTCTAAGCAGCCGATTTTTCAATGGTTTATTACTAACTATATCAACAACCTAAAGGACCCAATGGATGTGAAAGGATGGGCAACACGCACCGGCGGCGGCGAGTGCGCTCAGCAAGAGCGCACCCGCCGACAGCGCAGCTTCCGGCCGATTTGGCTTTGCCAAAAGGAATATCGCAGTTGCCTTTCGAAGACATTCTCACTGTTCTTGAAAATCACTTCAAACCAAAAACAGTTAATGAAAACCAACCGCGAACTGTGTCTAGAGTTGAGTACAAAAGTTTTTATTAATGTTAACTTAACTTTATTTTGTCAAGCTAGGGGAAGGAATTTCATATAGTTTTTTATTTATCTACGGTAGATCTATAATATTATATTAATATAATATTTATAATACGTACTTGTTCTTTTACCTTAAGAAACCAATTGCTGGGAGAGTTTACTTCTTCGCAGAGTTCAGCAAAAATGCCAGACAACTAGTGCCTGATGCTGGTTTTCAACTAGACCTGAAGTGTGAGCTGACGGATGTAAATCAGTTACATACTGCAATGTGTATACTTAAATATAGTAAATTTGTGTAAGCTAATAATAATAATGAATATTTCAATAGTTATATAAATTAAATTAAATTGCAAGACAACAAAACAGAAACCAAACTGACAAATAAATGAGACGGACGCATGATAGATCCCGAACTCATTCGAAACGAACAAAACCTGTTTTGAACGTTGCCAGACTTCCATGTTCGAACACATAATTTATTAATCCGTGCACTTTATCGCACAATACGCTGCAACCAGCCGATCGCAACGGACTATTTCCGGACAGTTTTGCAACTTATTGCGTTTTAAACTTGCCTCACATATGTTTAATTTATCTTATCGAAAGGGATGCATTGGCATTGACACAATACGATGCACCAAAAAAGAAATCTGAGGCACCTTCACGCTTCTGTATCAGTCATTGCTGATAATGAAACTCCTCGTGAATCTTTCCAACGACATTTCGTTGGAACGGTCCACAAGGGCTTTAATTCCTTAAATTACCTATGTTTTCTATTACCTTCTTTTGCTGTTCTCAATTTCTACTTTGCCATTGTATTTTTTTTTCAATTTTTTTTGGTTACTACTTACCATGTCTCGAAACGTCGTCTCTATAATCACGTAAGTCTCCTGTATAATCAAGTAGACATCAAACATTAAATTCCAATATTCTTCTCTTCCGGACTCTTCGCTAGTTCTTGAGTCTTGAACATTTTCAATCCACACACGAAGCAGTTTCTCTGTTAATTTTAATAGTGTCAAAGCATAAAGAACATTCATATCGTAAGCAATGCAGAGGTAAATCGTTATATAATCGAAAACATGTAAGTGGAATAAAAAACAAAAACAAATGATAAAACCAACACAAAAAATATTAAGGAAGATAACCTAAGTCCAGTTGCAAATGATAAAACCTCTGAATTCTTTGTCATTTATCTGAAGAACTCTCAGCACGTGTTGGATGTTTAAGACTAACAAGATATTATAGTAGCTATGCTTGATGTTTGAGACGTTGTTCATTAAATCTCCGATCAAAAATACGAAAAAGTCAAGAGAACGGCTTAAAGAATATAAGAAAATGTTTTGCCTTTTATTTTTGTTAATATTAATTATCAAATTATACAAATAGGCAAATCGAAATATAAACTATAAAAATATAAATTATAAAAATAATTATGAGCAGTGATAATGTTGTCGCGAATAGAATACTTCGCGCAGAAGAAAAGCCTTTGTATCAGATTCAACGGCCTTAGGACCGATTGTAAATCTTTTTCAATCACAATATTGCATAGTACATCGTTAGATGATACTGTTGATACATTTTCGATTATAACAGCGTTTCTGTTAGACTTTGAAAAGTTCTTAAAATACGAAAACATGCCTAATATCTGGCAGTTGACTATTAAGGCTGTTAGAATTATTATGATCTAGAAAACGAAAGTCAATCGATAAGCAAGTAATTAACTAATGAAGACTTCAGTCAATGGTGTTTAGTATTCTTTTGTCGGATACAGATCTGTATTATATTTATTGTTAAGTTCGTAACGACCATTCGTAATATGAGTCAAATATTCGTTGCCAACGACGTAGTGGCAACTAATTGTAAAATTAAAGATGGACCCACAGAGCACGGAATCGCCGGCAGTGTCTATAGGTGACACTTTTTTTTTAAACGTGGCGCCTGCGCCGCGATTGAGTTAAGAGCAAACATTCGGTCACGGACCACCTTTAAGCCTATCGCGCTCTAAAGATAATTTCCACGCAATCTCTGCCCCCATGCACCCCGCCACTCCACTATGTGCTAAACGGGAACATATCAGTAATAAAGTTGAACATCGCGTGAGCTCTTTGACCGTGTTCGAGCACGAAACTAAATGGTCAATCTCAAGTCTTATTTCGTTTATAACTAAAGGTATGATTGATCTAAAGAAAAAATACTTTGTGGCTGAATAACTATATTTTAACAAACTGTATTTTTTTATTGTGAATTTAAATGTTAGACATAAAAGCCGAGTAATCTTGATTTTATTGAAATAATCTTTAAAGAATAACATGATTTTCGAATAAAAAATGAATCGGGCGAAAATGTTACAATTACGTAACTATGTTGTACATGGAAACAAAAAGATAGTATACGAGTATAAGTATAATAAAATTCCATTTTGATTGTGTGCGTGAGTGACTGTTTCAGAATATTAATGCAAATTAACGTACAATTTACGGAGCTTCCCCTTAACGCTGACATGCTTGATTTGTATGGAAAGCGTTTTAAGCGTTGCTTGGTTTGTTGTTGTTTGTAGATTAGGGATGCAATCAAATCACTGTCAAAATTATAAAAAATGATCCTTCACATTCTGTATATTGCCAACCACTAGATACCAAAGTGATTACTTTTTAATCGAATAGAAAAATTATTGAATTACTTTATTTAAGCATTACTAACGCGTAATCGAATTACTAGATTGATTGCCTTGTCCTGCTACATTAACAAACAACAAACTGTATAGCGTAACAAACATGTGTACGTGTTTTAAAAACGATGCAAAATCAAAACAGAATTTTGTTTTCGTCAAAAGTGTTTCAACAATTAGATACAAAGAAGTACCATTCAACAATATAATTGGAAAAAATCTACTCCCCGGCGGGGTGCCATTAGGCGTGGAGCGTCAAACGACTGAATTCGTTGTACTAATTTTGGAGAAACAATCTGTTTTTATAATTTATTATATTACAGATCGTCATAATTGCAATATCGTATCACTCATGGCTTGTCAAAAATATTCTGTTGCAAATTATGTTAAGTGTGGCAATTGAGAAGTTTCATACAGCGATGAGAGATGTACACTGTGCCTGTTTGATGTTTATGACGTCACGAGATTTTTCAGGTTCCTAATATGATCTATATACCTATAAGTTTAAGCACTTGCAAACAGACAATACGTCCGTCCGTTCAGTCGTCTTCTTCCAATCGTGTTGTCGAGGTCAAATAGGCAGTTGGTTCATGTAAAATATTAGCATTCACTATTCAGCTGTATCTGGTTAAACCGGAAGACGACCCCAACATAGTTAGGAACAGGCTAGACTGATGATGAGTGCGTACTTGCACTACGTCCACGTTAGATCAATAAGCTGCAGATAAATGTATGCTAATATACTTTTCGATACTGGAAAACTTAAACTTCCTAGAGTAATCCATTATATTTTATTCAATAATTATTACAGGCGTAACGCCTTCTCCATTCGTAGTGTTGAAGCCTTCAATAGTCTACCATCGCACCTGGAGATCGATCTATTTTGCACCAGCGCACACAGTATTAGAAAGATTTAGGATCTTTCTAATACTGTGTGCGGTGGTGCAAAATAGATCGATCTCCTCGAACTTGGCATTTTCACCAGCGCACACAGTATGAGAAAGATTTAGGATCTTTCTAATACTGTGTGCGGTGATGCAAAATAGATCGATCTCCTCGAACTTGGCATTTTCACCAGCGCACACAGTATGAGAAAGATTTAGGATCTTTCTAATACTGTGTGCGGTGATGCAAAATAGATCGATCTCCTCGAACTTGGCATTTTCACCAGCGCACACAGTATTAGAAAGATTTAGGATCTTTCTAATACTGTGTGCGGCGATGCAAAATAGATCGATCAAATTACGATAATTATTTTATTTTACCTTTTTTTTTTTTTTACATACTTCCTTGACATAATCTTTTTATTATTTGACATTATATACTTACAATATTCTAAGTTTATATTTTTTTTAATTAAATTTGGTTTGTTACAGCTGTAGTGGTAATCATGTCATTTGGTTTAAATAAGTCTTTATTTTTATTAATCTTTTATATAGTTTCTTTTCTATAAAATTTTGTGAATGTGAGAACGTTGTAGGCTTAACAAACTGTGGATTTGTGGACCATTTTATATTTTGCTAAGTACCTGGAACTTGTTGATAGACTGTCCTCTCATACCTTTTAACACTGTAATTTGAAAACATTGTAAAAACCATTTACTTTTAAAAGAGTAACCGTGGAGTTTCTTGCCGGCTCTTCTCCATAGGCAACGACCAATTGCAACCGTGCACCTAGCTTCTGACGTTTCATAAGTGCCCTTGTAGGTTTATGTGAAACAAAATATTTTGATTTTGAAACGTGGTGAAATAACAGTACAGTACATTTTAATAGATACTTAATCCATAGTATTCAAATTACAAGCTAACTATCAACTTTTTGTTTAAGAACTATGATTTCTTCCAGAAATACGTTGACTCAATATTATGTGCATCTTGTCTGGTATCACATAATTAGAGAAGAGATACTTAAGCGCAATTTAGTGATTCCCCAGGCTTTATTTGTTGATCCCTATAACAGTAATCCTATAATGCTATGCGACGCGACCTATGTACACAAGAGCTCAAACTTTCAGTTCCAAATCAGAACCCTCCATACATTATTATTACGGACGGTGAGCAATAGGTAGCTCGCCGCCCGATAAGGACTAGGCCCGCGTCGACGGCGCCTTGTATTCTACGCGCGCTCAAAGAGATGTCAGTACAACAGAAGAGGTCTGGTAGGACCGATGCCTGCCGGGGTCGCGGGAAAGTCCGAAAGGGATACCGTGGCCCCTGGCAACGTACAGGCAACTGAAGGAACACGGTTGGGTTTTAGTTGGTAAGAGTCTGACACGCCCTCCCGCCCCGGCCAGAGCGGGAGAAGTTATTTGATAATTTCACAAACTAAAAAAAAAAAA
Organism: Agrochola lota; assembly: GCA_947364205.1. Taxonomy (NCBI): domain Eukaryota; kingdom Metazoa; phylum Arthropoda; class Insecta; order Lepidoptera; family Noctuidae; genus Agrochola; species Agrochola lota. The sequence continues at coordinate 2,737,778 of OX376239.1, forward strand.
AAGAAAAAAAGAAGGGGTCAGCAACGACATCACAAGTCAACTATTCGAGAGAGGTAACTATGTGTCGTTGGGTCTTATTATTAAATGAATTCCATGCTCCAATTCCAGACAATTTGCTCATTCATTTTTTTAATAAAATCTTAAATTCACTTATGTAAGTTTTTTGAAAATTCTTCCCCTATACGAGATATAGGGGATGAAACTTTGTGTAGAAGTTCGGAACTTTAATACAACCAGTGCGCCCAATGGGAAATCCCATCGAGCGCACCGCTTGTATTTAATGATTTACTTCTATTTCCAGCTTATATTTTATATAATATCAACAACTTACTTGAGTTTGAAGAACCTATCAATGGTATTACTTTTATTAAAGAATTTTATTGCAAAACGTGAAATGAAGGTAAGTAAGTTGTATTACTAAACACGATATCGGAAATAAATTAAACAGGAACTAACAGACTATCATCACCACTGACGGCATTGATCCACCCACTACTGTTTATAGCCGCCTCCTTTTCGTGTCCTGGTTCTCTGGTCTGTGCGAGTCTCATCCAGGTTTTGTAGGTCATCCATCGCCTACCTACACTTCATCTTCCGTCTGTGCTAACCTAACCTAACCATTCAGTTGCAGGTCTGCTTCACCTGTCATCATTATTTCTTGCCTTGTGTCCTACATACTTCCATTTCAAAACCCATCATGATATCCAAAAAGTAGTGGTGGACAGAAATGTATTTTTCGGAAGGATCCCCAATCTGCCTGTAGTAGTTACTATATAATAATAATAATAATAATAATAATAATAAAGTTTATTAATCAAAAAGTAACAATACAAAGTGACATGTTCGGTGAGCCACAAACTAAGCGTCGCTTGTATCTTGTGGCTCTGGAGTGCGAAATTTTTCAAAGTTATAAAAGTTACATTACAATTATAGAATGTTTGATAATTATTACACATTTTCCATAAACAAAAGATGAATGAAAATAAAATAGAACATTCGTGAGAATCTGAACACATAGTAAAAGAGCAAGTGTTGTCGTTTGACTTGCGCTGTGGTGTGTTTTTGTGTGTGCATGTATGTATATGTGTGTGTGTGCTTGTGTGTGTGTGTGTGTGCATGCGTGTGTGTGTGTGTGGGTGCTATATCAAGACTTCGGTGTCATCGTATGATAATTTTAAAAGAGCTGACGTTAGGGTTTTTTTACAGGTCGTGGTTGAGCAGCCTTTTAAGTCGCAGATTTTCAAAACTTTGTTGTAAGTGTTGGGATGGGAAAAATAGGTACAGCGTCTAGCTAGTTCGGATTTGGCTTTTGGTATGGGTACTCTGAAGACACGCTTGTTTATTATGTCGCTATAGTCAGGCCGTTTTTTTATTAAATCGTGATATTTAAGCGTAGCTTGGAGTACAAATATTTGTCGTACCCTGAGAACTTGAAACTCACGGTAAAGAAGATCTGTAGGGAATCTGAAAGGTTTTTTTAGTGCAACCTTGATCAGTGCCCGTTGTGTCCTCTCTAATGTTATAAATGTGCTTTTACCAGCACGACCCCAAATGCAGATACAGTACTGCATTATTGACTGGCAGAGTGCGAAGTAGACCATTCTCAAAATATCGATAGGAGTACAGTCGCGGAGTTTTTTCAAGACGTGTATTAGTTTACGTACTCTGGAAGAAAGGGCATAAATGTGGGCTTTGTATGTTAAGTTGCTGTCTATGGTTACCCCGAGATATTTAATCGTGTCAGTACGTTCAAGGACTATGCATGCGCAGGGATGGTGTGTCAGGTGTGAGGCAATATTGTATTTCTGTGGGCAGGTGTGTATTTTTAAGGACTTAGTCTGAGAGGCACTGGAGGAGCTTGTTTTGGAGAAAGCAATATATTTACTTTTACTAGCGTTTAGTGTCAGTAGGTTAGTGTCTAGGGATTGCGCTATCTGAGTGAGGCCTTGTTCCGCCAGTTGATACACTCGGTCCCATGACTTGTCGTGGAAAACGATGGCTGTGTCGTCAGCGTAGGATATCACTGTAGCGTTTCTGAGAGGAAGATTTACTACGTCATTAATATACAGCATAAACAGCGTTGGGCCAAGGGTACTTCCCTGCGGAACGCCAAAAGTGATAGGGAGTGCCCTGCTTTGGTGACTGCCTATTTTACAATATTGATACCGCGATGTTAAATAGCTGCGAAACCATTCTAGAGGTATTCCTCTTATGCCTGTTGCCTCGAGTTTCTTCAAAAGCAGACCAGGTGACACGGTATCAAATGCTTTTGCCAAATCAAGAAAGACACCAACACAGCATTCTCCATTTTCTATGTGGTGCGAGACTTGATTTGTCAAAAGTGACACCGCGTCTTCGGTGGATTTTCCCCGGCGAAATCCGAACTGCATATCTGAGACAATGTTGTGCTTCTCTATAAAATTTACCAATCTCTTGTTTACAATTTTTTCTAAAATTTTAGAGACTATACTCAACAGGGCGATGGGTCTATAGTTTTCCGGCAAGTCTTTGGGACCACTTTTGTAGATAGGGGACACTGCAGCAATTTTCCAGGAATCGGGAAAGACACCTGATTCTAAACTTAAATTAAAGATGTGCGTAAGTGGCTTGATTATGCTTTCTCGGGAATTTATTAGTAATGGAGCGGTTAGTTGGTCTGGCCCTGGTGCGCTGTCTATTTTCAAGTTGCGTATTATGTTGGACACTTCTTCTTCGTCGGTCGGATGCAGATAGAGAGATTGTGAGATAGAGCTTGGAGCTATGTTTGATTCTATTAGTGAGTGGTGAGTGGTTGAAAGTTTGTATAGGATCTTGGCTGCATGGTTTTCCCCAACAGAGACGAAGTGTCGATTGCAATTGTCAAGTGCTGAAGTTGGGGAAATACTGGAAGCAATTAGGTGCGATGATGAATTTTGAAGAGTTTTAGTTCCACATATATCTTTTATAACCGTCCAGAGCTTTTTTGGGTTTTTCTGGTTCCCTTCAATTTCCTGTCTGTTATGTAAGTTTCTGAGTTTCCGAAGAAGCGTTGTCACGAAGTTTCTGTATCTGGTGTAAATTAGTTGTTTTGTGATATCTTCAGGGTCGGCTTTACATTCAAGATGAAGTTTATCGCGTTGTCTCATGCATCTAATTAAACCAGGAGTGACCCAGGGTTGGATGTTGGCCATTCTGCGGCTAATTTTAATTCTTTTTGTGTGTTTGTCAGCGGCGCGTGAGATAATGTTGTTGAAGTAGTTTAAAGCAGTGTTTACACATGATGAGCTAGTAACTGGATCCCAGTTTGTATTAGTGATCTCACCAGCTACACCAGTCCAGTCAGTTCTGACTCTCCAGCGCTTAGTGTTTTTAGGGCGTTCCGGGTTAATAGGGACACTACACAAGGCTAGGTCGTGATCGGTAATGGATAAGCTACAAATGAGACCAAAAGGTATTGCAGGTGATTTTATAAATATGTGGTCAATACAAGCCCCGCACCTTGTTGGGAGAGTGATAGCAGGGGATAAACCGTGTGAGGCCATGAGACAAGCGTAGTTAGATACTTGGTAATTACTTGGATCGTTTATGTTTAAGTTAATGTCGCCGGCCACAATTAGTGTTTGTTGGTTATTAAGATCAAACAGGGAGGCGTCAAGGGAATTAAGAAATTGCTCTGTGTTTGTAAAAGAGGGAGACCGGTAAATAGCTAGGAGGCTTAATTTGTTGTTGGTTTTTATTAATATACTGTCGGCGTCTGCAAGGTTAGATTCTACAGTAACAATACTGCTGCTCCAGGCTGTTCTTGTATAAATAACAATTCCCCCGTTTTTATTTACTTGTTTAGTTGTTCTGTGTGCGCTATATCCCTGTAAGTCCTCTATAATGGAGCCATCAGTTAACCAACACTCAGTGAGTACGACCACGTCGATATTCGAGTCTAACCGATTTAGAGCAATTGCAAAGTCGTCAAAATTTTTCTGATAACTTCTGATGTTATATGTTAGCACCTTAATATTGTCTTTGGAAGAATTTAAGATACTCTTGCAGTTTTCAAGAGATTCTACTGTGCGACATTCTATATTAAAGGTTTCATCTAGATCGTTGGATACGCTAAGTAAAGCCATTTTTAAGTGTTATAATATAAAGATGAAAACCGAAATTCAGTGAGGTGATTTTATGTAGAAAGTTTGTTGCAAGAGATTTCATTACTTTTATGTCACAGAAAAATCTTCCAAAAGACAAATTATGTAGTATGTAATTGTGCGAGTACCTTTGTGGGGGAGTGTGCGTTGATGTGAGTGTGAAAATTGGATAGTTAAGATGTGTGTATTTGAGTACAAGCTCTTGTAACAATTTTACCAAATTCAGTACAATAAACAAGCAATAAATATATTTATAAAGTAAAAAAATTGAAGTGAGACATACCAGGTGAAAGGGAACTAGCTCTTGTAGGTATTTGACTAAAAATATTTTAAATAAGCTATTAAAAATAATCAAAATTGTTGTTAAACTTAAAAATAGATTTAACAGGTGCTTAAATCCCAGTCTTCTTGTGTATTTGAGTTTAAACATAGTAAATAGGCAGTAAGAATATTTTGAACTTATTTTTATAGAGAAACATAGCGGGTGCTTTTGTACAAGCCCTTGTTTGCATTTGAGGAAATTAACCGTAAACAAACATAGTGAATATTTAAATATTATTAAGTTAGAGAAACATAATAGGTGCTTGATTGCAAGCCTTTCTAGGTATAGATAGGTAAACAACAAATAATAAAAATATTTAGGAAATAAAAAATTCAAAAAGAAACGTATCAGGTGCTTACATGAGGACAGGTCTCGCTCGCTGAACTTCTGTTTGTACAGTTGAGATCGGGCAGTGGCACGATAAGTCATGCTGGTTCCTAATAGCGATGGCGGGGTTTCCTTCTTGCTTGCGAATATTGACGGTTCCATTTTTGATCCAGCAATACTTGTATCCGCATTCCTTAGCTCTTGGCTTTGCTGCTCGAAATAACTGCCGGTTTTCTTTTGTTAGTCGCTCGTTGAAGTATACAGTCCTGAGGGTACCGGGTATGTCTAGATCCTCACTAGAGAGGTTGCGTCTTGTTTTTCCTGCACGTAGAAATTCGTTACGTTTGTTTCGACGCAGAAACTTAACTACCAGCGGACGGGGGTGATTTTCCACGGGGGCGCTAGTGGTGTTCTCAATGTTGGTGCTGTGGCGTGGCCCAGCTCTAGTAACGAATTCTAGATCTGTGTCTTCGAGATTTATGCCAATTTTTACTGCCGCTGTGAGAATGATGTGAACCGGGTTTTCGTTGGCAGTTTCGTTTACGCCTAATATTTCGACTTGGTTTTTCAAGTTAGCTTGGGCGTGTGATTGTACTTGTTCACTGAGTTGTTGAATTGTGGCCTTTAAGTAGGGGATTTCACATACTTGTTGCTCAAGCGCTTGAATTTTGGCTTCTGCGCAGGCCAAGCTAGCTTCGGACACTTCAAGACGTTGGTTACACAGTGTTAGGTGTTCTGTAAGCGTTTTGAGGTGATATTTGAGATCGCCTACGTCTTCTCGTAGTAGTTTTATTTCAGACGTTAGTTGAGACAGGCTACCGGAGTCCGATGCAGCGGATGGGGTATTGAGTAGCAACGTGCTGTTGCTGGTATCATTTTTGTGGTCGTCATGTTCATTTTGTTCCGATTGTGTGTCAGAGTTGCTCGAGTTGAGCTTTTTATTTCGACAACCCGTGCATAACCATGTGGACTTTGCGGCCTCTGATAATTTACGAAAATCGGTTATTTTAGCGCACAAAGGATGGTAAGAGTTGTCGCATTCAATACATTTAGTATATTGGTTGGCTCTTAGTGTTTTAGCACAGGTAGCGCAGGTGTTTACCATTTTGAAGTAGGTATTTTTGAGTAGAAAAATCAAAAATAATAAGAATAAGTGCTGTTGTTTACTTATTTCGGGATGTGTTCGTGGTATTCGCGATGGATCGGAATTCTTCGGGCAAGCTCGGGAGGATAGTGAGTCCTTGATTTCGGCAATCAGCGGTTGCCGTCCGCGCGTCCTACGGAGTTACCCGCGTGCGACAAGGACGAATTATTTTGATTTCGCGTCCCGTCTCTTTTTCGCGAGGGGGAGAAGAGCTTACCTCGGCGCACGACTATGCCTGTTGCCATTGCAGCAAATGTTTCTACTAGCCTCAACTCAAATTTATACAACAAAAATATCGTCATAATAATATGTTTGAGCGTGGAAGGTCAGATATTCTATGCAGCAATGAGAGATGTTCAGAGTACCTGTGTTATGCTCATGAAGTCAAGAAATTGTTCTGGTTAGTTGTATATTCTGTGCTATATTTTAATGTGCTTGAAAGATAGTTTTAATTTCATTGCTTGCGGGCTCTACCCGCAATCCTTTATGGTAAAGAAGAGACAAAACTTGATAAATGCACCAAGTATATTAATTATTGCAATAAGTTTGTCCTAGCCTTAAAGAGGATGCTCCGATGGTCCGTCCATGCATTTTTCGTTAGGATTATACTCAAAACATAGACACTCTTTGATTAAAATGAACAATTTATCACTTTTAGAGTATGAAGAACAGGGTGTAAAGTTCAGTCATCTTCTATAGAAAAGGGAGGATCTTCCGACCAGACGGGTGTCGTGTCTGGCGGGTAACTGCCCAGAGGTTGAAGTCGGGAGCTTGTATATATGTCCATAGCGCGGCAAACTCTAATTGCGTGATGCAGGATTTGTGTGACGTCAGAATGTTCTGATACGTCAGGTCTTTGATGCGTTCGCATGTGGCGATGTAGATGCCGCCACACTACAGTTAAATGTGGTCGCGTTTTGTCTTAGTGTGAGTGAGTTTTAACAAGCAAAGCAAAGAGCCATGATTGCGATAGTTTAGAAATTTGAACGCTAGATGGCGTGAAGGCGACATTCTAATTCTGATAAAGAGCCTTTAGACAGCGATGACAACAATGTTATTACTTATTATTGTTGTGTGGCAACATAAATATCATTATTCGTAGTGTGTAGGTAGGTAATATGCTACGTTGCCGCCCTTCGTAACCTTGACCTACATGAAGAAAGAGGGTTGCCAAACTTCGTTCGCTCGTTTGACTTGTCATAAAATACATTTTGAAGTTCTCGCTTGTGATGCGATGGGAGTTATATTTTGTATGCTATGCATTTTCATTGATTCAAATTGCAATATTTATTTTTATTTTCTACTTTCTAAAGCCCGTCATGCCGGTTTCAATCGCTTCACTCAAGTGAAGGTTATTTTTTATTTCATTCCACGTACAGACAACACAGACGAAATTATATAGAAACTAACGTTCATCTGCTCCTTTCATTTAATTTTGCAATTATTCCGTAGGTGAAAGTGCCGAAATCCAACAGCATTGGATCGGATCACTAACGAATGCATTTTCCATTTTTGATTCAATCTGCGTCCGACGTTTCACTTCGAGTGAAAGATGCCGAATGAGTGGCAAAAATGAACAACAAGTGTAACATCTGAAACCGTCTTTAGTAACAACCGTAAATATGCCCTTTAAAAAAAAAGAAAACCTCGCATTGAACAACGTTCTTTTAATTTGTTTCAGATATATAGATCAGAGGGTTCGCATGAACATCCAACGTTTACAGAAGGCATCATTCAAGAAGATGAACGCGTGAGGCTTGTTCATTATAGACGCCGAGCTACGTCTACAGTTATCAAGCTTTATTACTTCTTATACTAATGTTTTATTACGTTGTGTTTGTAAAAAAAAAAAATACGGCGACTTTACTCTATTTATTTCGTGTCCATTTCCACCACAAGATAAAATAAACACCATAAAATAAAATGAAATAAATATGTACTAATAAATATTAAGTAAATTAATGGCTTTCATTTCTAAAACTGAATTATAAATTAACTTCATCATCAAGCGTAGCTTGGATTCATAAGGTGGATGACACAGTGATATGAAAATTTATTCGTTGTTTCATTCATTTGTTTCAACTTCGGACATTACTCGCACTACATGATTAGCAACTAATTATTTTAAGTCATTAATATCTCTGTTGATCATAACAGCAGCTAACGATAATATTTGATAAATGACGAAAGTGAATTTGAATAATAAGAAAGAAAATATTCGATATAAAACTCTGTTAAGAGAAAAATACTTACCTATCGAATTATTTAGGTTTTAGTTCAATTGACATTGAACTGTTAAGTTAAACAAACATGTTCTCGTATTTCAAAGCAAACCGAAATGTTGTTTCCATCATTACACATACACTTCGTAATAATAATAAGATTGGTGAAGATGTACTATCAGTGCTAAGACCATTGAATCTGATGCAAAGTTTATTCTTGCGGTCGAAGTATTCTATTCGTGACAATATTATCACAGCTAATACTTATCGTTACATCGTCATTCAAGTGGTTTGCATGCTCTTATACCGCTGTGCCTGCTTTGTTGAATTGATCGTTTCCATTATGCAGAATACTCATAACTGGGGGGTTCACAGTTTGTTATTTTATGTGTGCATGTGTAGTGACGTCATTATCTACTTGGTCGGGGATTTAGTAAACAGCTTCTCAAATATCGTGCACAGTTATTACAATATCTTGTTGATCTTGAAAATCCAACACGTTCTCAGAGTCCTACAAGTAAATGGCAACAAACTCAGAAATTTCATTGTTTGCAGCTGGACTTCTGTTATCATCCTCAATATTTTTTCTATTAGTTTAATCGTTTACTTCAGTTTTATTTTTAATATTAATTTTTTTGATTGTTCGAGGCTTTACACTAGTCTCCTTTTCGATATTAACGTTGCTTATGCTATAGTTGTATTAAAATTATTACAAAAAATGCTTCGTGTGTGGATAGAAAGAGTCCAGAATTCAAGAAACACCGAAGATTCAGAAAGAGGAGAGTTCTGGAAAATAATTTTTGATGCATACTTGAATGTACATGAGTCATACATGATTTTAGAGGTGACATTTCGACAAATGGTAAGTGTCTTTTTAAGTAGAGAATATGTAAAAACAAGTCTCAACTGTGATGGCATTTGGCATTATTCCTGCCAGGGGTCTATTTAAAACCAACTGGCGACAATTTCACAAGTTTCTTTAATTTTTTATTGTTGACATAAGCAAACAAATAATCAAATATCATAAAATATTTATTTATAGATATATGATCTTTGTCCATATATGAGATGTCACATACTAAAGTAAAAAGCAAATGGATATGTAAAATCTATATTATTATATATAAAAAAATTAAATGCTGTTCGTTAGTAGCTTACGATATTTTGTCTCTTAGAAAATGGAGATGGAATGATCTACTCGACGTGCGCTGGGTAGGTATGTTCTACCGTTTGATACGTAAACTTTATTAACAGGATGTTTCATAATTCTAATGCATTATTTATTTTTCTTTGTACCTATTTTGTTTGACTTTGACTTAAATAATGGTATTTTTTTTTATCGCTCCTAGAGGTATTTTATATCGGGTAGATTGAGTAGACCTTCTTTGTTAGACGACTAAAATGTATAATTATACCAAATATAATATTTAATTGGTAAAAAAAAAAACTAAGTAAATTAATTATAAATTCCAGAATCAATGTCAAACAACGATAATTTTTCACGCGCCAATATGTTCATGATTATTCTTTAGAAAAAAAATGGATTTGGATTTTCATACTAACATTGCAAGCACTCGCATGTATTTGACCAATTTCAATTTATTTCGAAGAAAGTTGAAATTGAAACCCCGTCGGAGTCTATTTTTCAGATGAAGTGCGCCACACTGATCTAATGTGCGCCGCGGCCGCCGCGCTGCTGTCGCGCGGCTGTTCTTACACTGTGAAGGCATCTGCTTCTGTCGTGCTGCTAACGTCCTAATGTGAAACTGGCCATCAGCTTTCATATTATATTAGTATAGATTAAGTAAAGCGAATTCGCCATTAATACTTAATTAAGTTAATCTTATCACTCCATCTGTCAGAAATAAGTCCAATCTAGGGTTCTTCACAAGTGCGTTGAGCATCATACATTTTCTGCTTTATTAAACGGCACCTATTGAGAGAAAAAATCCAGTTTGTCACTTTTTGCCATATATGTTGCATTGTCATTATGTTACATTGATTATAGTCAAACTTTATTTAAAAAAAATGTTTGTTGTTTCAGATTGTATTTTATACGATATTTGCAGCATACCTTAATGTGCGGAATCTCTCTACGGTGTTATCTTTAAGCCGCTACACTAAAGTAAGTAGTAATAAATAAATAAATACTAATTAACAATTTGACTACCAAGAGCTACTAGTTATCTATAATATAAATAGCATAAAACTAAATAGTTTTTCATATGTGTGCTCTGCTCTTATTTCTCCTGAACTACACATGATTTTGATGTGGTGTTCACCACATATTCCGGAAGTTTTATGTTGTGTATAATACATTCATATTTAAACTTAGATACTTATGGCAAAGGTTTTGACGACATATCGCCACATCAGTATATTACATCTGTGCCAAGCAGAGGCGGGTCGATAGTTTTTTATACCTAATAGCTTTGTATCGCTTGCCCATTGACTACATTAGCTGTGGCCTCGTGAAGGTCGGTCATAGTGAACATTTAATGTCTGTGATACGATTTCATAGCCCGGGATGTGTGTCTCATCAGCATATCTCTATCCGCAAAGGGTATACCTGTAGTGGCTCACCTGGCTATCTCTTCTCCAGGCTAAAGGACTATCCAGTATATAATATTAAACCTTAATGAACCAAAAGCTAATGGAGATCACCTATTACAGGTTTTTTTTTTCCGGCCTTTTATTCATCATCATTTCAACCAAAAGACGTCCATTGCTGAACATAGGCCTACCCCAAGTACTGCCACTTCGACCGATTCTGTGCTTTCCGCATCCAGTGGATTCCTGCGGCCTTCACAAGGTCATCGGTCCATCTTGTGGGAGGCCTTCCAACGCTTCGTCTTCCGGTACGCGGTCGCCACTCCAGAACCTTTCGGCCCCATCGGCCATCTGTTCTACGAGCAATGTGCCTTGCCCACTGCCACTTAACTTTGGTAATTCTTTGGGGCTATCTCGGTTTCTTTGGTTCTCCTACAGATCTCTTCATTTCTGTTCGATTCGATCACGTAGGGAAACTCCAAGCATAGCCCTCTCCATTGCCCTTTGGGTGACTATTAGCTTTCTGATAAGGCCCATTGCGAGCGGCCTTTAATTATATTTACATATTTTGAAAGTACACATCAAACGCATTATTATTTCCTAAGGCGTCAAATTCGAGAAAAAATTGGGTGCGGAGATATACATCAGGTAAGAATTAAAATGTCGGCGACGGGTAACGCATTGTGGTGAGCACCTCAGAGACGGGGTGAACATTGATCCGAATTAGCTTGCCTGATATTAATAATTCGACACGATTTCTAAGAGGTCGCAAAACTCGAGGGCCCGTGTCTAATACTTTTATACTATGGCAGATTATTTCAGCAGGAGTGCAATAAAAAAATATTATTGCACGTGTCTTGCTGGCAGAAAAAGTCTTGGCTACTGTGCACACACAATGACAGTCAATTGGCTTCTCGGTTTGGCTAGGCACCTAGATGAGCCCTTACAAACACCGGCAGGTTTTTTAGATTACGTCATAGTACAAGATGACGAGCATACTATGTAGACCAGTAATAAGAATACTAAATATTTTGATGCCTTTATTTTATTTTATTATAATCCATACTACGCCGATTACAAATGGTCTAGTTGACAGTGTTGTATGAGTAAGGTGGTATTGTGGCAGCATCTACATCGCCACATGCGAACTACGCATCAAAGACTTGACGTCGCACAACATCCTGACGTCACTCAAATCCTGCATCGCGCAATTAGAGTTTACCGCGCAATGGACATATATACAAGCTCCCGACTTCAACCTTTGGGTAGTTGCCCGCCAGACACGACACCCGTCTGGTTGGAGGATCATGGGGATGAGTGAAGTTAACACCCTGTTCCTCATACACCTAAAGTATGACCCAGCTCAAAAACGCGGAATAATAATCATACGGAATCTAACACGAAATGGCGGGATGACATAATTTATTACATCTAGAGATTGTTGTATATCTTTGGGTTCTTTAGACGTTGAAGAACACGGACGCTCCTAATTGTGCTCCACCAAAGTTTTTACTGACTAGTGAAACATGCACACCACATGTTGCAAGTTTTAGCTATAAGCCGGGCATGGAAATCGAAGTTTTTTTTCTTTTGCTTTGGTTGTGACTTTATGTCGCCAAAATTACATTAAAACAGTACAATAGTGGATGGAATAAGCGTTCCTGATCTCAGGCGAGCGGTTCAGTGCATAAGTACAAAGGTATATCTGCCGCAGAAAATCTGGTGAGATCTTTCCATCTTTCAGGGATCGCAGAAGAAGTGCACCTAAAGTCATGAGTGGATCACATTAAAAATCCATACATCTTATATGCTGTATTTACAATTTGTTCGACTAACTTTAAACTATAATACGTGTGTGATAATTTGTGTAGTGCAGTGTTTCAAAATGTTTGTTTTTTGCGAGTGCGCATCCTTTTTTTAGATATTTGGAGTGAGTCAAGAATCGCAGGTAGTTAGTTGTTGACCAACAAAGCATTCCTTTTAGATATTATTGCTCTTGACTCTGACATTGAATTTTAAACCCTATAACTTCGAAGCCAAGTGTAGTTTTGTTTATTAGGGTGGTAAATTTAATTGTGTGAAGAAATGTTTGAGTTTATTTAAGTAGATATTTGTGAACTTGAAAACGGCTGAACACCACGACAAGATTAAGAAGGCTGCTAGCGAGAGTTATAAGAAACCTGAAACGGATAGTAGCCAGACGAAGACAATGGCAATAGCAACGTGTAACACAGCATAGCAGTGTCATTGAAAAGAGTCGAGAAAGCAGCGTAACCCCGTCTCAAAATTCATCGGTGAAGATCGACTCGAGCCGACATAACGACGACGTCGCAAAAGATGCCCATCCATAGATAATTAACACCCGTCTCTCCACTATTCGAATTCTTAGTCTAGGATGCATATCCGGTATGGCAATCAAATCCTTCCTTATCCTAAGGGCACGTATTCCTTACCATTACCCACGCCACCCGGTCTACTGCTCGATTTGTAATGGCCTTTGTAGTCCCATGAAATATGAGGCTAGTGCAAATCTTGGGGTTCATTCGATTTATCGAGACTGGTTAAACCTCGCTGGGATGCGCCGAGCATTTCATTCATCCATTCATTCATTTAAAGATTGTTGTATATCTTTGTTCGCAAATTCATAACAGAGATGTCGCCATACAAATAAATGTTTCTACTTCTGCCAAAATTCAAATAAAATGTAATTCAGTCCTGGCAACGTCAACGTCAACTTTTTTTATCACAAATCGCCAAAAAGAATGGGTGATCTCCAATTCGAATGAATTGATTATGGATTAAGCCAATATTAGCATTTTACCATTTCAGTTTGTTAGTCGACTAATTTCAATTTATTTCTGGAACATGAAGTTTATAATTTTAATCATATGGTTTTGCGTGGAATGTGAGAGATTCTATGCAGCAATGAGAGATGTTGAGAGTACGTGTGTAATGCTCATGAAGTCAACGCATTGTTCTGGTTTGTATTCTTTTATACCAATTTGTGCTTCTAACACTGATAATTATGTCAGGATCAAGACAAAGTGAGAGCCGACATATCAGCGTTGAGGAAGATGGAAAATTCAAAATTGTATTAGATTGGCTTTGTCAATCTTATAAAATTTTGAATTCCCCTCTAACGAAATGCTTAAGTCAAACTGTGTAGGTATTTATGCTCAGAAAAAACTACTACTCCCAATCATGTATGTAATAAAATGCTTTAAACACTTTTTTGCTAAAACTGTTTGGTTTAACGCAGTTCGGAAGAATAACTCTTACAACGCAGCCTTTTTTCAAACGTGTAGCGATCTTAATTCATGAAAATGGCCTTTCGCTAAAAACTTAGATGAAAAAACAAAATGGCTATGATGACACTTTGGTTCTATGCCCTTACGGTTTTTTTTTTTCATTTTAGATCCTGAAAGAAGAGTTTACAAGAACATCCAACGCGTACAGAAGGCATCATTCAAGAAGATGAGCGCATGCGGTTTGTTTATCATGGACGCCGACCTACCTCTACAGTTGTCAAGCTTTATTACTAGTTACATTATTATAGTACTACAGTTTGTGTATCTGTAATATGCCAATGATGGTTTTACTACCGCAGTGTTTTACCAGTTTGTAGTAACTAATTATAGGAAAAGGAAAAACTAATACGCAAATAAAATATAATATGACTATACCTTAAATAAAAAAAAAACAATTTACTTATTTTTTTATAATAAAACATTATTTTGTACTAACAGTAGTACCATTACATTTCCTTCTTTTCGCTGAAAACCCTATACTTTTGACGGTTGTCGCCATAGTAAAAAATGAATAGTTAAGCCAAGACTTTTTAAATTAAATATGTCTCAAGCCTGATCACTAAGTTTAAATTTTGAGGACGCCAGTTCCAATCGTCCATTTTCAAAATTCATTTGTTGGTTCAATAGAATTCAATCATGTGTTTCAACTTCAGTCATTACTCGTATTATATTATGATTAGCAACTAATTATTTTAAGTCATTCAAATATCTCTTTTGATCACAACAGCAGTTACCGATAATATTTGATTAATGACGAAAGTGGATCTAAATGATAAGAAAGAAAATACTCGATATAAACTCTATTTATGAGGAAAATACTGGCCTATCGAATACTTTAGGTTTTAGATCAATTGACATTGAACTGTTAAGTTAAACAAACATGTTCTCGTATTTCAAAGCAAACCGAAATGTTGTTTCCATCATTACACATACACTTCGTAATAATAATGAGATTGGAGAAGATATACTATCAGTGCTAAGACCATTGAATCTAATGCAAAGTTTATTCTTGCGGTCGAAGTATTCTATTCGTGACAATATTATCACCGCTAATACTTATCGTTACAACTTCATTCAAGTGTTTTGCATGCTCTTGTACCGTTGTGCCTGTTCGATTAAATTGATCGTTTCCATTAACCAGAATAATCATAATTGGGTTTACAGTTTGTTAAATTGTGTTAGCATGTTTAGTGACCTCATCATGTACTTGCTCGGGGATTTAATAAACAGCTTCTCAAATATCGTGCACAGTTACTACAATATCTTGTTGGTCTTGAAAATCCAACACGTTCTCAGAGTCCTACAAGTAAATGGCAACAAACTCAGAGGTTTCATTGTGTGCAGCTGGACTTCTGTTGGCATCCTCAATATTTATTGTATTATTTTAATCCTTTTCTTCAGTTTTATTTTCATTTTGAGTATTTTTGATTATGCGTCGCTTTACACTAGTCTCCTTTTCGATATTAACGTTGTTTATGCTATAGTAGTCTTAAAATTATTACAAAAAATGCTTCGTGTGTGGATTGAAAGAGTTCATAATTCAAGAAACAGCGAGGATTCAGATGTAGGAGAGTTCTGGAATATAATGTTTGATACATACTTGGCTGTACATGAGATATACAAAATTTTAGAGGTGACATTTCGAGAAATGGTAAGTATATTTTTAAATAGAGATTGGATGAAATCAAAACTCAACTGTACTGACGGCATTTGACATAAGTACTGCCAGGATTCTATTTAATAAAACCAACTGGCGACAATTTGGCAATTTTAAATAGCCTTCCTCAAGAATAAGGGTATCATAATGCATATTTTTTTAAAATCCTCCTTGTATTTAACGCGTTCAAACAAACAAATTCTTCAGCTTTAATATACTATGTATTAGTATAGATTTCGTAAAGCAAATTTGCCATTAATACAGAAATAAGTCTAATCTAGGGTTCGCGAGTGCGTTGAGCATTATACATTTGCTGCTTTTTAAACGGCAGAAATATACGGCTATAGACAAAACTTCAAGTCCAGTTTGCCACTTTTTGGTAAATATGTAGTAATGTCAGCTACATTAAATAAAAACCTGGTTAAGCAGAAAAAAAAATGTTTGTTGTTTCAGATTGCATTTTATACGATATTTGCAGCATACCATAATGTGCGGAATCTCTCTACAGTGTTATCTTTAAGCCGCTACACTAAAGTAAGTAGTAATAAATAAATAAATACTAATTAACAATTTGACTACCAAGAGCTACTAGTTATCTATAATATAAATAGCATAAAACTAAATAGTTTTTCATATCTGTGCTCTGCTCTTATTTCTCTTGAACTACACATGATTTTGATGTGGTGTTAACCGTATATTCTGTAAGATTTATGTTGTGTATGATACATTAATATTTGAACTTAGTTATGGCACTGGTAGCTGTATATTTTGACAACATATCGCCACATCAGTATGTTGCATCTGCTTGAAGCAGGGGCGGGTCGATAGTTTTTTAAATATAATAGCTTTTTATAGCTTGCCCATCGACTGCATTAGAAGTGGCCTCGTAAAGGTTGTGAACATCTAATGTCTGTGATATGGCTTTACAGCCTGGAATGTGTGGTTTGTCTCATCAGCGCATTTATATATATATATCTGCAAAAAAAAAATATAAAAAAATTTATTGTAGTCAGTTCATGCTAGGATCTCTTCTGCTGGCTAAAGAACTCCAGTATAGAATATTAAACTTACTGAACAACAACATTCTGTTTTTTTTTTGACTGCCGTCAATAATAGTGACATATTTTGAAAGTACACAGAGAACAATTCGGGTTTGGAGATATATATCAGGTAAGAATTAGAACGTCGGTGATGGTAAACGTACTGTGGTGAGCACCTCAGAGACGGCGCGGACGTAATCGAAGTTCATATTGATCCGAATGTAATTAACTTGCCCGATGTTAATAATTCTACACGATTTCTAAGAGGTCATATCCAGTCATAACACTCGAGGGCCCGGGTCTATTACGTTTATACTGAGCCGGCATCTACATCGCCACATGCAAACTACGCATCAAAGACCAGACGTCACAAATCCTGCATCGCGTAATCAGGGTTTATCGCGCGATGGACATATATACAAGCTCCCGACTTCGACCTCTGGGCAGTTGCCTCCCCGACACGACACCCGTCTGGGCGGAGGATCCTCCCTTTTCTATGGTGGATGAGTGAACTTACACCCTGTTCCTCATACCTCTCGAATACTATGACAGATTGTTTAGAAAGTGGCAGGAGTGCAATCAAAAAATATAACTGCACGTGTCTTGCTGACAGAAATACTCTCGATGTTGTATGTGTCAAGGGGTATCACCCAGCTCAAAATAGCGGAATTAATAATCATACAGGATGTTACACGACATGGCGGACGAAGATCCGAAAGATCGTTGTATATCTTTGTTCACAAATTCATTACACCGATGTCGCCATACAAATAAATGTTTCTACTACTCCCAAAATTCAAATAAAACTGAATCAACTGGCGGTCAACTTTTTTTAATCCCTAATCGCCAAAGAAAATGGGTGCTCTCCAATTCGTATGAATTGATTATGGATTAAGTCAATAAAAGTATTTTACCATTTCAGTTTGTTAGTCGCCTAATTTCAATTTATTTCTGGAACATGAAGTTTATAATTTTAATCATATGGTTATGCGTGGAATGTGAAAGATTCTATGCAGCAATGAGAGATGTTCAGAGTACGTGTGTAATGCTCATGAAGTCAAGGCATTGTTCTGGTATGTATTTTTTAAATAACAATTTGTTCTTCTAGCACTGTTATCTCAGGGCCTAGACAAAGTGAGAGTGGTATAACAGCGATAATAAATAAATAAATAGATAAGGAAGACGGAAAATTCAAAAATGTACAATGGCTGCTACACACAATGCTGGCTGCCGCCACTGCCACGGCTGCACGTTCCGCTCGGCAAATGCCGCCAGCATTGTGTGTAGGAGCCATTCGATTGACATAATCAACCGAAATGCTTTTGGCAAATTGTGTAGATATTTTTGCCGAGACAAAAGTACTTCTCCCACTCATGTATGTAATAAAAGGCTTTTAACACTATTTTGCTATAACTGTTTGGTTTAACAGACTTCGGAAGAATAGCTCTAACAACGCAGCCTTTTTTTATACGTATAGCGATCTTAATTCATGAAAATGGCCTTTCACTGAAAACTTAAACGATAAAACAAAATGGCTATGATGCCACTATGGTTCTATGCCCTTACGGTTTTATTTTTCATTTTAGATCCAGAAAGAAGATTTTACAAGAACATCCAACGCGTACAGAAGGCATCATTCAAGAAAATGAACGCGTTCGGCTTGTTCATCATAGACGCCAAGCTACCTCTACAGTTGTCAAGCCTTATTACTAGTTACATTATTATTGTACTACAGTTTGTGTATCTGTAATATGTCAATGATGGTTTTACAATGAATTTACAACCGCAGTGTTTTCCCAGCTTCTAGTAACTTATTGTACGAAAAGGAACAAATAATACATTGTAGATATCTGAATAACGAACTTGAAATTTAAAATTAAACATCATTTATATAAATCTTTGTTAATTGCTCGCCTAACGATTGTCTTTCGTTTTTTGTGCTTTAATTAACATCAAACTGCCTAGTGTAACAGACATGTTTTCGTATTTCAAATCTAACAGAAACGCCTTTCTAATCAAGAATATACCAACGGTGTCATCTACCAAAACATTACTTTAAAATGGGGAACACCCAAATACTCCGAAATATGTTATTCCGAATTTCGATGTTCGTTAAGTTACTAAGAAATTTATATTATTAAAAATCACGAAATTTATTTTACCGAAAGTCGTAAATGCGATTTGTTAGTTTCCGATTTTCATACGTTCGAAGAGTCAAATGCTCGAAGAGCGTTCGGTCCAAAAAACGACATTTCATTTTTCAATACTTCGAATAAACTAAAAGTCAATATGTTGTGCTACAAAATTTAGTGACAGAAACGAATCACTGCAAAACCGACTTCACGTAGTCTTGTCTGCCCTACCCTAGAGTATAAGCCCTATTAGGCGCGGAGGGGTGGGGCGGCCCGCGAGCTGAGGAGCAGGTGGTTTGAAGGCCCGCCACCGCGGCTGAGGCGCGTGGGGCCGCCCAAACCCCGCAGTGCCGGACCCGTGACAGAAACAATGCTTGCTGCATGTTGCATGCCTGCTTGCTTGCTGCTTGCTTGCTTGCATGCTGCTTGGCCTGCTTGCATGCTGCATGCCTGCTTGTAAAAATAACTTAATGCAAAAATACATTTAATGTATTTTACAAAATCTGGGTTGTTATGTACAAATTTTGCAGTCCCTCAGTTTGTATACGTCTATATATAATTTGGCCAAAGTGAAAGTTTCAACCTAATGTCAATAAATTATCAAAATTTTGTCGAATACTTGTTTGTTTGTTCTTTTGTTTTAATTTCGGAATTGTATTAATCGGTATTTTTATAATCGGAATTCGTATTTTTGATGTTTCGAATTATCATTAAGTCGGACTTTTTGTTATTCGATCTATTGAAACATGGTATTTTGAGAATAGTAATTATAATCGTTAGGAATATTGAAATTTAGGAATTATAAAAATACATATATATCATAAGTCAGAGTTGTTATATTCAGAATTTTGAACCATTCGGAATGATGAAAATCGGTATTTTGAAATTCGTATTTGTAACTGACGGAATAAAGTTTTTCGTATTTATGTAGTGTACCCCTTTATAATGTGATTGAAGGAGATTTACAATCAGTACTAAGGCCGTTGAATCTGATGCAAAAACTATGCATCAGATTCAACGGCCTTAGTACTGATTGCCTCCTTCTCTGCACGAAGTATTCTGTTCGTGACAATATTATCACTGCTAATACTTATATTTACTACTTTATACAAGTGTTTTGCGTGTTAATATTTCGGTGTGCTTGAAACTGCATCTCAAACATTATGCAGAGCTTCTACAATATCTTGTCTGTCTTGAAAATCCAACACGTGCTCAGACTCCTACGAATAAACAGGCACGAACCCAGAAATTTCATTGTTTACAACTGGACCCATGTCATCATGCTCTATATATTCTGCATTGCTCTATTATATAGTTAGCTACATAGGTCGGTACTGCATTTTATTTTTCGTCAAAATGAAGGAAGCCAAACATAATTATTGCTAAGTAATATAAAATTAAACTTACAATATAACATATCATTACTCCTGTAATTGTCTAACGGATGGGCTGAGATGTATAAGACACCCAAACTTTTCGCAAGTTAGGTATTTAATGATTCCCCGCATAGACGTGAAATACGCAAACGGGGGAGGGGTAGGCAAAGGAACACTTCTAAGCTACGATTAATTAAAGCTATACTTGCTTGTACTTTCCTCCACAATGTAGGAGATAAAAGATATCTGATATTAGATTAACTATAGAAGATACTTCATACAAGTAAAATAATTTATTCGATTTACATTTTTAAATTTTAATAATCAACTTATTGTCTACCACATTTTATTGTTTTCCCTGAAATCCCATACTTTTGATGGTCATCCATCGCCATAAGAAAGAATGAACAGTAAGCCAAGACCTTTTAAATGAGATATGTCGCAAGTCTGTTAAATAAGTTTCAGTTTTGGGGATGCCAGTTCCAATCGTCCATTTTCAAAATTCATTTGTTGGTTCAATAGAATTCAATCATTTGTTTCAACTTCGGTCATTACTCGTATTACTCGTATATTATGATCAGAAACTAATTATTTTAAGTCATTCAAATATCTCTTTTGATCACAACAACAGTTACCGATAATATTTGATAAATGACGAAAGTGGATCTAAATGATAAGAAAGAAAATACTCGATATTAAACTCTATTTATGAGGAAAATACTTGCCTATCGAATACTTTAGGTTTTAGATCAATTGGCATTTCACTGTTAAGTTAAACAAACATGTTTTCGTATTTCAAAGCAAACCGAAATGTTGTTTCCATCATTACACATACACTTCGTAATAATAATGAGATTGGAGAAGATATACTATCAGCGCTAAGACCATTGAATCTGATGCAAAGTTTATTCTTGCGGTCGAAGTATTCTATTCGTGACAATATTATCACCGCTAATACTTATCGTTACAACTTCATTCAAGTGGTTTGCGTGCTCTTATACCGCTTTGCCTGCTTTGTTGAATTGATCGTTTCCATTGTGCAGAATAATCATAACTGGGAGGTTCACAGTTTGTTATTTTATGCGTGCATGTGTAGTGACGTCATGATCTATTTGGTCGGGGATTTAGTAAGCAGCTTCTCAAATATCGTGCACAGTAACTACAATATCTTGTTAGTCTGGAAAATCCAACACGTTCTCAGAGTCCTACAAGTAAATGGCAACAAACTCAGAGGTTTCATTGTGTGCAGCTGGACTTCTGTTGGCATCCTCAATATTTATTGTATTAGTTTAATACTTTTCTTGTATTTTATTTTCATTATGAGTATTTTTGATTATGCGTCGCTTTACACTAGTCTCCTTTTCGATATTAACGTTGTTTATGCTATAGTAGTCTTAAAATTATTACAAAAAATGCTTCGTGTGTGGATTGAAAGAGTCCATAATTCAAGAAACAGCGAGGATTCAGATGTAGGAGAGTTCTGGAATACAATGTTTGATACATACTTGAATGTACATGAGTCATACAAGATTTTAGAGGTGACATTTCGAGAAATGGTAAGTGTATTCTTAAATAGAGCTTGGATAAAAACAAGACTCAACTGTACTGACGGCATTTGACATAAGTACTGCCAGGAGCCTATTTAATAAAACCAACTGGCGACAATTTGACAAGTTTCTTTCATTTATTAGTGTTGCCATAAGCTAACAAATAATCAAATATCATAAAATATTTATTTAGCTTCGGCTATACATGAGACACATATTGAAGTAAAAAACAAGGAGATGTAAAATCTAGTATACATAATATACCAAATATAATATAATATTATTGATATAACTGCCTCGTTGGTTTAGTGATCGCAAGCGTTGCTGCTGAGCATCAGGTCCTGGGTTCAATTCCCAGGTCGAGCAAAGTGATATTGGGTTTTTCCATTAGGAATTTCTCCAGTACCAGCCCGGAGTCTGGATTTGTGACCGTTTGATAGCAATATGCTCGCTCCCTATTACATGGGACTTATACAGAACTGGCAAAATGTGGTTGTACCTAGTATGGGTACACCTCTGCCTAACCCTTCGGGGAGACAAGGCATGATTATATGTTCTTATTGGCGTATTTAGCATGACAAACAAACTCTTCAGCTTTAATATATGTATTAGTATAGATTTCATAAAGCAAATTCGCCATGAATACTTAACTAAGTTCATCCTATCACTTCATTTCTCAGAAATAAGTCCAATCGAGGGTTCTTCTCGGGTGCGTTGAGTATCATACATTTTCTGCTTTATTACTATATGAAACGAGGTGTCGTTAGAGAAAAAATTGGTCTAGTTTGTCACTTTTTGCCAAGTATGTTGCATTGTCAGTTACATTAAATAGGGTCCTGGCCAAATAGAAAAAAAAGAATTGTTTTCAGGTTGCGTTTTATACGATATTTGCAGCATACCATAATGTGCGGAATCTCTCTATGGTGTTATCTTTAAGCCAGTACACTAAAGTAAGTAATCAAATCAAATCAAATAATTTATTTGCTTACAATTTATGTATACAGATATGATGACTGTATTTTTTATAAATGGCCCCGATACATTTTACTTTAGAGCATGCAATGTTTTCAAACAGTAGACACACTTTTCCAATTGGTATTTTCGTAAAAAAACAGTGGGTTTAGTAAATTCACACATAACGCAACAATATAAATAATCCATTTTTATTTTTTAATAACAAACTTTCACATATTAACAAATTAATTTCAAATTACTCGCAAACAGCAAAATCCACTTAAAAGTTCCGTCATTTAAAAAATCCTTAGTTGTATAATAACATTTTTCCAATAGCAACCCTTTTTTTTTTTTTTTGAGGGTGGGAAATCATCAAATGACTTCTCCCGCTCTAGGCAGAGCGAGAGGGCGTGTCAGACTTTTACTGTCTAAAACCAACCCGTGTTCCTTCCGTTGCCCGTGTGCTGGGGCCGTGATATCCCTTTCGGACAAACCCGCAACCCCAGCAGGCATTGGTCCTTTCGGACCCCGTCAGTTGGTGCTGACATCTCTTTGAGGCGCGCGTGGAACACAACGCGCCGTCGACCCGGGCCTGGTCCTTATCGGACGGTGAGCTACCCATTGCTCACCGTCCGCAAGCCCGCGCTTACGGTGGCCGGAAGTCGGCTCGCGACTCCCGACACCCGGGGCGTCTCTTGCGGCGACTAGGGGCGCGAGGGCGCGCATCTTGCATCTCCCTCTCGCGCTCCGCCTCCTCCTTCGCGAGCATAACTGCTTCGCAGAAGGAGGTGACGGCCTCCCATGCACTCTCGCTCCGAACCATGGCCTGAACCAGGGCCGGACGCGAGAGATCGTCGCCGCCGATCGCCTCCGTAAGGACACGGTGGTGTTCCACCCAAGAGGTCGGCGCGCAGCACCCAGTCGTAGCCGATGTCCCACAAATGCGGCCCCAGGACCGATCCCTGTGGGACACCGCACGACATCTCTCGCCGGTTCCACTCTCCGTGGTGACCGGGGTAGATGACGGCCCTGTCCGTCAAATAGGCCTCGACCTCTCGACAGAGGCATCCGGTGATACCGAATGCCAACCACCGGACACCGCCAAGACTACCCCACCTCGGGCAACAGCATCACACGTCGTGAGGGCTCGAACGCGCATGATGGCATCCACCGTAGAGCGCCCCTTGCGGAAACCATACTGGCTCTCCGCCAAATCCAGCCCCACTCGCACCAGCTGCCCGACAAGGCGGTCTGCAATTACTCTTTCAAAGAGCTTGCCCACCTCGTCGAGCAGCACGATGGGCCCCGGTAAGCGGACGGAGAGTCCGCCGGGCGCCCCGGATTCTTGATGAGGACAAGTATGGTTATGTTGAAATATTTAGGGCCTTAAATACTGGTAAGCAGCTTCCTGTTGTCTCGTCGTTATAATATCAGATTTTTTTTTTACTACAATGGTTGAAATGCCGTCGTATCCAAAACTTTTATTTTTTATTACACTTAGTCGAAGTACTAAAACAATTTGGGCTCGGAGATATATATCAAGTAAGAATTAGAACGTCGTCGGCGACGGTAAACGTACTGTGGTGAGCACCTCAGAGACGACGTGGACATAATCGAAGTTCATATTGATCAGAATGTAATTAACTTGCATGATATTAATAATTCTACTC
Organism: Agrochola lota; assembly: GCA_947364205.1. Taxonomy (NCBI): domain Eukaryota; kingdom Metazoa; phylum Arthropoda; class Insecta; order Lepidoptera; family Noctuidae; genus Agrochola; species Agrochola lota. The sequence continues at coordinate 2,762,148 of OX376239.1, forward strand.
GATTAAAAAAAATATTACTGTACATGTCCTGCTGGCAGACAAACTCTCGACTCTAGAAATGCGCTTGATGCGCGAATGCTAATTGATTATTATAGATTAAGCCAATGCCTTTTACTTGCCTTTTACTATTTCAGTTTTTTAGTCGCCTAATTTCAACTTATCTATGGAACATGAAGTCTATTATTTTAATCAAATGGTTATGCGTGGAATCTGAGAGATTTTATGCAGCAATGAGAGATGTTCAGAGTACGTGTGTAATGCTCATGAAGTCAAGGCATTGTTCTGGTTTGTATTTTTTTATATACCAATTTTTGCTTCTAACACTGATATATCAGGACCCAGACAAACGAGAGCCGACATATCAGTGATGAGGAAGATGGAAAATTTTAAATTGTATTAGATTGATATAAGCTACCGAAATGCTTAAGTCAAACTGTGTAGGTATTTTTGCAGAGATAAAACGACTTCTCCCAATTATGTATGTAATAAAAGGCTTTAAACACTTTTTTGCTAAAACTGTTTGGTTTAACGGACTTAGGAAGAATAACTCTAACATCGCAGCCTTTTTTCAAACGTGTAGCGATCTTAATTTATGAAAAAGGCATTTCGCTGAAAACTTAGACGAAAAAACAAAATGGCTATGATGGCCTTACAGTTATTTTTCATTTTAGATCCTGAAAGAAGAGTTTACAAGAACATCCAACGCGTACAGAAGGCATCATTTAAGAAAATGAGCGCGTGCGGTTTGTTCATTATAGACGCCGACCTACCACTACAGTTGTCAAGCTTTATTACTACTAACATTATTATTGTACTACAGTTTGTGTATCTGTAATATCCGAATGACGGTTTTACAACCGCAGTATTTTAACCGGCTTGTAGTAACAAATTGTACGAAAAAGAACAAATAATACATTGTAGATATTAATCTGATTAACAAACATAACATTTAATAGTAAACACCATATATTTAAAATATTTGTTAATTACTCGCCTATCCATCGATTTTCGTTTCCTACTTTAATCAACATCAAACTCCGTAGTGTAACAGACATGTTTTCGTATTTCAAAAACTATTTCAAATCTAAAAACAGAAACGCCATTTTAATCAAGAATGTACCAACAGTGTCATCTACCAGAACATTACTTTATAATGTGATTGAAGGAGATTTACAATCAGTACTAAAGCCGTTGAATCTAATGCATAGATTTTTTCTCTGCGCGAAGTATTCTGTTCGTGACAATATTATCACAGCTAATACTTATCTTTACAACTTTATACAATTGTTTTGCGTGTTAATATTTCGGTGTGCTTGTTTATATCATTTAATCACTATGATTGCAACTCTTATTAAAAAATGGGGGAATTACAGCTTATTCCATTGTTTAAGCATTTCATTTGACTTCATCTTCTACTTGATCGGGGATTTAATAAACTGCATCTCAAACATTATGCAGAGCTTCTACAATATCTTGTTGGTCTCAAAAATACAACACGTGCTCAGACTCCTACAAATAAACAAGCACGAACTCAGAAGTTTCATTGTCTGCAACTGGACCTATGTCATCATGCTCAATATATTCTGCATTGCTGTCGTCGTTTGTTATTCTTTTGTGTTTGACTTAAATATTTTCGATGTTATATCGCTATACAACAGCATTACTTTTGATTTGAACGTTGTGTATGCTATGTTAGTATTGAAGTTATTGGAAAAAATGCTTCGTGTTTGGATTGAAAAAGTCCATAAGACAAGAAACGCTGAAAATTTGGAAAAAGAATACTGGAATAAAATGTTTGATATATATCTGAATATACAAGAGGCTTACATGATTATAGAGAGGACGTTTAGACAAATGGTTAGCTATATAGTGCGTAATATAAACACTAAGGTTTGCACATTGCTACACATGTATCATTTAATTTATATTTTTTCAGATTATATTTTATATAATTTTTGCAGCTTACCTAAGTTTGCGGAATCTAGCTTTGGTCATAACTTTTAGATATTTATTAACAAACGGAGTCTCCAAAGTAAGTATCGATTGAAATAATTCGTCAGCAGAATTTTTTATCCTGATGACGAATTATTTCAGTCGGTTGTAAGAAACATTAATAGATTAGACGAAATGCTTACAAAGGAAGTGAATACTGAGATGACAGCTATTAAAAATGTATGTAAAAATGTATTTATATGTGGCCAGTGTAGTTTTTAACATAGTTCAATAAAATATTGAATTTGTAAACAAGTTTCTAAATCAACAGCTGATGAGAGATAAAATTTAAATATTTTGTAATTGGTTAAAATAGCCAATTTTATTGTTTTGGAATTTAGCAATATTAAAAAAAAAAAATTGTAACTATTTCAGTTTATCATCCTAGTATTCATCACTCAAACGTGGAACATGAAAAATATCATCATACTTATATGCCTGAGTGTAGAATGTGAGAGATTTTATGCAGCAATGAGAGATGTTCAGAGTACCTGTGTAATGCTCATGAAGTCGAGGAATTGTTCTGGTAAGTAGTATTTGTATTTCATTCCTTTTACCTTAGACTTGCATTGTCTACCAGTATTTATTGGGTTCCGTACGTCCAAATAAAAATATGGAACTCATATAGGATTACTCATGTGTCTGTCTGTCCGTTTGTCACAACCAATTTGCTCCGAGTCTACTGGAACAATTAAGTTGAGATTTGTACATGTATGAATTTCTGTGACCCAAACACGGACTTGTAACGTAAATAAAAGAATTTAGATTAAGGGGGTCACTTTTGGGGGCTTATCAGATTATTAAAAAAAAAATTGCAACCTGTACCGTGTGACATATCGAATAAAAGGGCTTGTTGTGAAGTCTCATGTATTTTTTTAAATAATTTAAAAATTAGTCAAGAAAATAGATGAAAATTTACCATTCTCTCCCCCCATATCTCCGAAATGACTGAGTTTAAAATTAAAAAAAAATTACTGATAATATTTCTTTACTTATTGATTACGGAAACACCTATACGAAGTCTATGTTTTAAAATAACATGGTAAATCCCTCAATAGATCGCGTACTTACATTTGTAGTTGGAACAAATCGGATAAAATATTTTTCAAAAACAACGTTAAGTTTGTTATTCAATACGGAATTGTTTTATTTTTCTGGTTTTAAATTAGGTTCGGCCGGTACACAAAAACAAAACGGTACCTTATTTTGTTTACCGGAACGGAAACTTCACCAACTATTAACAAAAGTTCCTTTAACATTGTAGATTCAGAAAGAAGCGTTTGCAAGAACATCCAACGTGTACATAAGGCATCATACAAGAAGATGAGCGCATGCGGCTTGATTATCATAGACGCCGAGCTACCTCTACAGTTGACAAGTTTTATTACTTCTTATACTATTGTTTTATTAGAATTTGTTTATCTGTAATATGGTTATTGTCACTGAGACTGTCTGTTACTTTCAGTTGACATTTACTCAAATATTTAAATAGATAGTAGAGTATTTGATTGCTATAAATGTAGTTCGTTATTATTTAATTAAAATGATATCATTTATACAATTTTTTTTTTTAATTATCGAATAACTTGTTTCGCTCTGGGCGGAGCGGGAGGGCGTGTCAGACTCTTACTGACTAAAATCCACCCGTGTTCCTTCATTTGGCTGTGTGTTGCCAAGGGTCATGGTGGCCTTTCGGTCTGACCCGCTGCCCTGGCAGGTATCAGCCTTAGTGGACCCCGTCAGTTGTCCTGACATCTCATTTAGGCGCGCGTGGTAAATAGCGCGCCGTTGACCCGGGCCTGGTCCTTATCGGAAGGCGAGCTACCCATTGCTCACCGTCCGCAAGCCCGCGCCTACGGAGGCCCGGAATCCTCCTTCGTGAGCATTACTGCTGCGCAGAAGGAGGCGACGACCCCCTCGCTCCGTACCATAGCCTGGACCAGGGCCGGACGCGAGAGATCACCGCCGCTGATCGCCTCCACGAGGACACGGTGGTGCTCCGCCCAAGCTGGGCAGACTTCCGCCATGTCTTCTGGCGATCCATACAATGATGACACCCAGGCGTTTCCTCCCGCCTTATCCGGAACCTCCCGAAGCAACCGTATCCGGTGACGACCTGCGACAGGCGGAAGGTGAGGACGCCCTGGCGCCTCTCTAGGCACTCCTCAAAGAGGAGACTTATGACCGCAACTGGGGCGTGCCCAGCACTGGGTTGCGACAATCGCACTCTCCATGTTGCCATGAGATCGCGCCGGAGCTCTGTCCGCTGTGCCGTGATTTCTCGCAGCAGCAGAGCTACGCCCCGGCGTTTCGCCTTCTTGCGTCACTCCCATATGTGCGCGAGGACTTTAACCTCCAGATCCCATGGCGGCAATCTGGCAAGAAGGCGGACTGGCCGCCGCCTCAAGAAACGCGTCCACACCAGTGTCCCATAAAAGGCCATGGGCCGCACGACCCCCGCGTTGAGCCTCCGGTAGGAGGCCCCCCCCATCCCTTAGATTGCCCCTAGATTTGGCAGGAGCCACTTTAACGCAGCCCCAGCAGACCGCTCCAGTCTGGGAGCCAAACGTCGGAAATGCTGCATGAAGTTCCGCCGGCTGTCGAGGACGAGTCCCAAGTACTTCAACGTCGACTCGACGCCGATGTGAACCCCTCACACTATTAAATTATAACTCTTCTACCAGAATTAATTATGTTAGTATATACCTCTATTTAGATAATCTAACAGAAAAAACAAAAAACGAGTGAGTAGTCGCATATAATGTGTAACATCTGACATCTCACCTTGGTAATAAACAACATTAAGATAATAAGCAACATTAAAGGGGCGGGGCTTCATCAAGGTCGTTTCTGACAGCCAAGTTTAGCACTGCGTGGGCTCATTAGTCAAATCAAATAGCGCGCGCTTTCGGGGCTTCCTGTTACATACATCCGTTGCTTTTCACGAAATCACTCCCACATGAAAGCGAAAGGAAATATGTTACACATCAAAAATATAATCAAAAGTACTCTATCGATTTCCATGTAGGCACTACTATATTAATCAATTACAAACTGTCTACTATAACAAGCATGTACTCGTATTTGTGTTTAAAAAAGAAAGCTAAACCAGGACGGAACGTTATTTTTATTAATAGTTCTTCAACAGTTGCATACAAGAAAATTGCATTCAAAAAAGAAATTTGAAACGATTTAAAATCAGTTTTTAGGCCTTTCAATTTGATACGAGCCTTCTTCGTCTGTAAAAATTATACGATACACGACAACTTTATCACTTTCAACAATTATATGTACAACGTGACAGGAATCTGTTGCACACTCATATATGTAGGTACGAGTACTTACATAATTGTTCATATGTTGCTCTGCATCTTTATAGTTCATCCCTATAGTGTGCAACTTCTTCTGAAATTCTTATGGTCCGTGGTTCGTTTGAGCCAAATTTTCGATGTTGTCTGCTTTTCGGCCGGACTTGTGATAAACTACTACACAAACATTGTTCAGAACTACAATAACATATTGCAGGTCTTAAAAATCCGAAATATACATTACTTAAGGGCAAAGATCTCAAAATCTTACATATCTATAACTGGATTAGCGTCTTGACTTAAAATAGTTTCTATACTTTTAGTAACTTCTTTCCTAAGAATTTCTTAATTCAGTTTCTCAACATTTTTAAACTTGTGTCCGATGCGGTTACCTTATCTTTCGATTTAAATGTTTTGTATGCTTTATTGATCTGGATGATAATGGAGAAAACTATTCGTGTTTTGATTTTTGGTTTTCAAAACTCAAATGACAAACATTCTTACGAAAGGCGTTTCAAGATGATGTTCGCGGTGTATCAAAATATTCAAGTGACATTAATTTTCAGATTGCCGAAAACGCTATTTGACCACATATAAGAAAGTTTCCGTCTTTTATTTTGTAATAAAGATATTTCATACTCAATTTAATATTTGTTATGAAAGTTGGTTAGAGCAACTTCAAATGGTACTCATATAAATATTTTTCATCACAAACTGTTCTTTGATCGGGATTGTTGTGTAGTTTGTAATCAATTTCAGATTCTATTTAATAAAACATATACTGCTTTTCCAATTTTGAATAACAAGGCTACTATTAGCTATAGCTAGCCAACACAACAAGAGGCTTCGGAGTATCTAAATTTGAGTACCTAATTACCAATAAACTTCTTCTAACTGCAGCCCTAATATAATTATGAAGGATCCTCTTAGTAATTCAATCGTCTATATCTCAGCTACGGAACCCATCTCATTGAGCATGGTTATTAATTTTGCGGGCTAGCCTAGTGGTTTAGCATGAAGTGTCTTTTTACAAGCTTTATATTAGCTTGCTCTGTTGGTTTTTCCGGTTACTCCAATTATCATCAATATTTCAAGTGCTTCCTGGCAACCGATTGAGCTGCAACTTGGCATACTTATACAACAACCGAGACATTTTGAAAAAATTATACCATGGAGTTGGTCTGATCATGGAGTCGGAAGGTGGCCATAGAAACTCCTCAATTAAACAAGATAGCACTATCGCGTTTGGACTCATTGGCTATGTATTAACAAGTGCTATTACACTAGGTGGTGCCCAGAGTCTGATGATGGAGGCGGAAGGTGGGCACGCGTACTCTTCAAGTAAACCAGATAGCCCCGTCGTGTTTGGTCTCATTGGATATGTATTCGAAAGCATGCAACAACGATGCTCTAAAGGAAATGAATATGATGAGAAATGTTATCGAACATGGTGTATAGACTAAGTGAATAAATTATTTAATAGACTAGTGTTGGGCTTGTTGGATATCTCGTGATAAAAATATCGTAATGCCAAAAAGTACGAAATAAAATATAAGTAAAAATCTTTTTTAAAAGAAGGTTTTCTTTATCTTCAAGTTTAGAGACAGAAGGACATTTACGCCTCAAGCTTTTAAGAAAATATTAAAGTTCTATGTTTACGTAAGTTTTATTTAGTACTTTTTAGTTAATTAAAAGCTTGTTTTAAAAAAGATTTTTTACTTCTATTTTATTTTTCATAGCTTCGCAAAGAAGCAAAAGCATTTAACGAGAACAAAGAGCATCGTTTAGGAAAATGTGGTTGCACAGTATACTAGAATAAACGAAAGTAAGCCTTTTTATGATCATGCGCAGGGTGATTGGTAATTGGGTGCATTCCTTAAAACTGGTGATACTAGAACTAATTTGCAACATATTGACCCAGATGTTGCGAAAATGGGTTGATTTGGAGAACTTTTATACTTTTATACTTTTTTACTTTTATACTTTCTTTGAACTTTTATATATTTTTCGAGCTTTTATGTTTTTTTGGAAATTTCCGTGTGTGAACAACGAGTTTTCCAAGTGAGAAATCTGCTGCGCTTTAGACGTTAAACTGATACTTTTCTGATACGAGTAGCTCATGAATGACTTAATCCTTAAAAACCAATTTATCAAACTAACTAAAAGCCAACATCACATACCGATAACAACAAAATCCGCAACAAGCAAGGTGTGCATCGAAAAACCTGTACTACCAAAATACTCGTACTACCCTGTCAGGAACAACTTCAATGTTTTATTCAAACATTAATTGGTAAGAGTAGTGCGCACTCTTACCAATAAACGTTTGAAAAAAACACAAAAATGGTGAAGGAAAACATCGTGACGAAACCGGCATGCCTGCGAGATATTTCTCGACGGAATGTGAAGCCAAGTCAAAGGCCCATGGGCGGCTTTAAAACTCTGACACCAGCAGTCTAATTACGCAACACATTTTATTTCGGTTTACAATTCTGAATCGAAAGCAAGTCCAGTTTTAAACGCATACCATATTTCGAATTACGATACACAATTTTTATCAGTCGACCGAAATTGGATAGGGTTGTTCTAAAAAATTGGCTATAATTTATTTGGATGATGTGTTTTGTTACACCATATAGGAATGATTTATTTCCAAATTATTGTGCTATAATTGTTTTTTTTTTATTACAACTGATGCTCTACTAGTGCTTATAAATGAAAATGTACAATGATTGCCGAAAATATTTAAAACCAATTTTTAAAACACTTTCTACCAAAAACTACCATAATTGAAATACGTAACAAAACGTTTTTCTTTTCACGTTTTTGTTATCTGTGGCTAATGCCAAAATCGTAGAAAAGCAGTGTTGTCAACTTAGTGGGATTTCCACTAAACCTGGGGGTTTGGACACCCCTACAGGCGAAAAAAATTGCTTTCTGTGGCCGGTGGTTTTGTCTAGTGGTTAATTAAATTAAATTTGTAGAAAACAATACAATCAATTACTAAAACTTTGACTCGAGAAAATATTAAAATAATACGATAATGGCATGTTTCATTGTTTGTTAAACCTGTGTCAGTGATTTTTCCATTTATTTCTTTCAAATGCCGAAACCACTGTGGATTCGAACGCTGATTTGGAAAGACTGACACAGCATGACGAATATATTGAAGCCACACAGAGGCTCCGCCCGAGTGGAGATCGAGAAACAACGTCATTTCAAAAAAAAAAACATCTTTATAAAAGTCAAAATCGGTTGAACGGACTGTAAAAAACGTCTATTTAAATGTCTAATACGCTTGACTCAAAACTACAGTGGGGTCCTCACTTAACATCACTTGCAGGGCGGCTAAGTTCAGCCGCTTACGCTGTTTGGAAAATCCGCCAACTAACTGACGTGGATACCGCGAGACTGGTCTATTTTAGTTACTTTCATAGCATCGTGTCTTACGGTATTTTGCTGTGGGGACGGGCTGCAGATATTAACTATATCTTTATTCTGCAAAAGAGGGCTGTCAGAGCCATATATAACCTCCGCAGACACGAAGCTCTAAGGGAACTGTTTAAGAAAATTAACATCATGACGGTACCTTGTAAGTATATATATGAAAACATGTATGTTCGGAAAAATCTTCATCTTTTTAGTAAGATAAGTGACAGGCATAATTTTAACACTAGAAATAGGAACAAATTAGATCAACCACGTTTCAGATTGTCTAAAGTGCACACTTTTTTTATGGGGTACTGTGTAAAATGTTATAATAAAATACCACTCGATATTCTTGAACTGAATGAGAAGAAATTTAAAAAATGCATTAAACGCACACTATGTAGACAAGCAAATTATAAGTTGGATGATTATATCATAGATAAAAATGCTTGGCTTAATGCTGGTCCTGCTCCACAGCCACTTGGGCTCATTAGTCAAAAATTTTAATGTTTGGTAGAGTTGCTTCCCCTTTTATTTTTTTCTGACATTACAAACTTAATGTTTATTTTTTATTTAAACTAGTTTTAATTGTTGAATACTCTAATGGATAATGATTTTCTTTCTTTTTGGTAGTAACATTCTATTAATCTCTCAAATACATTGCAAATTAGTTTTGTATAATTTAGAAGCATTTTTTTAATTTTTTTGTAAATGTGAGTACCATGGAGCCGTTTGTATTTTTTTTTTAAATTTTATTAAGATGTATGTTGACTTGAAAGATCATGGTAGCTGAGAGTATGTCATGCTCACTTAAATGTCTCGCTGATGGTGGCGAGTGTGTTGGATCATTCGGTTCCCTACAAAATGGTTGAGCTGAATGGTGCTGATCCACGCGTCATGTTCGTGAACGGGCGCCGTCAGTTGTGACTGGTCATCTCTTATCTGCCATGGCTTATTTTTAATCTTATATGATGAATTGTTTTGATTATTTTTTTGTACATTGTTCTCACATATAGAAGTAACAAGAATAATGTACCCAGGATTTTGTAATTTTCTATATTTAAAAGAGCGTCCTTGGAGTTTCTTGCCCGTTCTTCTCCATAAGATCTACGTTTTGGAATGGGCAACTAGCTTCAACTTTCTGACTAACTGACGCGACTATTTGACAATTCAAAAGTGCCTGTAAATGGTTTAATTGAAATAAATGCTTTGAGTTTGAGTTTTAAGTTTGAGTCTAATCTTATTTTATAATCCAGTATAGTTTATTTCTGGTGGTTTGAAGAACTGTCGCTAGTGGACTAGACATTGGTGTTTTGGATTTTTACGCAAACGGTTAAATATCCTATTTCAGATATTGAAATCGTTCTCAAATTCTGTTATTAGAAATCGATTTCAGGAGAGGCTCCGGCTCGCAGTTTCGATCGTCTCTAGTAATATTATTCGGTTATATATGCATCGATCAAAACTATTCAAATATAAACAAATACTTGCTTATGCAAAGCTACCCTTGCCGTGGTTTTGTGAAATCGCTTTGTCTAGTTCGGATAATCGATACTTTAACACTAATCGATTTCTGATTGAAATCGGATTTTATAATTCGGTTTGATGTATCTGACGCATGTCTATAGTGGACTCAGGGAAAAAAATTGGCAGCACTGAGTAAAAGTTGAAATAACGTGACGTATTTAGTCGAATTTAATGCGAAATATTGCGTGTCTAAACTATACCTTTGCTGCTCTAACTTTATCAGTGTGTAGGGAAAAGAACAGGAAAGGCATAACATCCCATGTTAAACATTGGAAATAATCTGCGCTGGAATGATCATTATTTGATGTCTGTGGAGGATACGCTATCAATCATGGCGATGCTTTGTTTACATTTTGGTTTCATTAATTTCGGTAATGTTTTTGTTTAAGCATTGTTTTGCCTTGAATGCTTTATATTTTTCAACATTCAACATTAAATTTACTATTCTCTTACAGAAACATGGGCCCATGCTAAGCAGTTTTGGAACATTTTTCTTGTGGCTCGTCGGAAAAACTTTGGAAAATTCTCTCGTTCAAGACAGTGCGTACTCTGTTTACGTTTTCTACTGGCTGCACTAAGACTTACTTAGGCTGTTTTGCTCAATAGCGAAAAGTACCTAAGTTGATATTATCACTACAAGTAAGTAAGTCAATATAAATAGGAATATCGTGTGTAAGAGAGTACCTTCGTATCTCATTAGATTATTGTAGCTGTAGGTACATTATTTGTGAATCTGCCTATGGACAATCATTCCTTTGTTGCGTAGACACAAGCATCCTACTATCCTACAACTATTTATTGTGGTTAAAATAATTATTAATTATAGTTACTATGTCCGTCAACCTCACATTCGAACTGAAATAAAATTGTTAATTGATATTTATGTACTTATGTAGATGTTGAAATAAACTATTATAACCTCTAACCAAATAACTAACTACAAAACATATTTATAATATTTTCACAGATGGTGCTAGAGCTGAAAATACAAGAATGGAACGCTACCCAAAACCAATCTTGTTGAGCAAACATGGATTGGATAACCAATCTTCTGTAATCATTGAAGGTAAGCTTTTTGACACACATGGTTAAGAATCAAGCGTAGCAAGTCACCTAATTATAAGATTATGAATATATTTCCTTGGCCGAACTTACTACATAGACACATCATATATTTTGTGAAACCTAACTAATGTTTACTATTATAATTTAGTATTATTAAATATCTGGAGACTGCAATATCAGCCCTAAATAAAGAAGAAATTATACAACCTGCAGCAGTGACTAGGCTGATGGCTTTTGTCCAGGCATGGGCCTAATGAAGGCCTAGTTGATATGCCTCCTTTACTTTACCACAGAATGTTTCAGTACTTTATTTGAGCAGAAAATAATAAGATTTTGTTTTAAAACTGTAGAGTTCGTGGGGCGTTTCACCTATGAAGACATAAAGGCAGCATAAATGATGTCGCCCATGCTGCGTTGCTCCGTTGCTCTGCTACTTCAGTTTTCAAACTTCTCAAGAATTAAAGTAGAAACTGAAGATTGTTAATAAATCATTTTTTTTTTTAACTGTTCAGTCTTGTACAACAGCGATATAAATGTGTGTTCATATTTTGTTAATTGATAACAGTGTAAACTTTAATAAAGTGTTTTAATTATGAACTATAGAAGTACAAATAAAAATAACTTGTTATGAAATATTTAAGAATTCAATACTTTTTATAAACACAGCCAATTGATTATTATAATGATACTATTTAGAGGTACCTATTTACCTAAATTAACTGTCATTCATTAGGTAACAGTAAATAGAGAGAAATAAATTATGGTAAACAAAAATGACTTTTATTATACCTTCAATAGCATTTATTCACATTATTATGAAATATTTGGACATGGGGCAAAAATAAATTGGAAGAAATATACTGTAAGGATTAGTGGAATTTGGGATTGTCTTTCTGTGGCAGTCATCATGGAATAAGTATGTACTGCTTGCTAATTCTTGCTGTAAGCACTCATGAGAGTTTAATTTTTTCCTGAATAATGTAGTTGAGCCTGACACCTGAAATATAAAAATAATAATTTAAGTAAATGCTCAATATATTCCATGAACCATTACATCCATCCACAAAGTCTAATACACCTGTCCTTAAACACTTCCATGCACAATCTATCTACTTTATAGAACAGCAATATTCTGCTATATACAACAATTAGGTGCCTACAAATGACTTTATTTAAATGTATGGTAAGTTTACGTTTGATGGTGCATTTCGTATTCACCAACGAATAATAAGATTGTGTGTAAAATTGTTGCTGTGCTAAACACACAATCAATGTTCAACTCTAAGAAAGAAAATAATATTGATATTAAGTAGGTACCTTAAACAGACAATGATGTGGAAATAGATCTATGTATGGTGTGGTGAGTATGTTCATCGATGTCCTTCCAGAATTCATTGACATAAAATGCTTCAAACTATATTATAATATTTGTTCTTCCTCTATTATATTTGCTTTTCCAATGAAGTTCAAGTTCAACTGGGTTGTTAAGCTTGTGGCTTATGATAAGTTTGATACGGTACGAGGTACGAATTTGTCTTTCCTTTAAAATGCCACCAAAATACCTCGTTTCTGAAATATCATAATATATATCTTTAGTTTAGGATGTAAGCACTTGTAACAGAAGAAAACTTTCACAATTATTATTAAAAATCGACCTCGCTGCTTCGATATTTTACAGACCACTAATATTGATCTATCATTGAAGTTTCACACAAAAACACATTCACAATTTATGAAGACGATGTTCACTTACATAATTTTGTAATAATTAAGGAGATTATACGAGTAAATCCCGAAAATATTGCAAAGAAAATTGATTGCGACTAGCAAGCTGCCTTCTGGTTCAATTGACAGGACGAAACCAATTTTCTTTGTATTGAAACAAATTTTCAACTGTCAAAATGGTTACGTAATTCGAAAATAGCCTTTTTAGACGATTATCGTTCACTCTTTAGCGTCTGAAACAGAGTGCAGTTGATATCACAGATTTTATAGTTACGTAATTCGAAAGTTGTAAACTGAAAGCAATTCTAGTCGAAACGAAACAAATTTGACTCAATTGTAAATCGAAAATGTGTTGCGTAATTAGATAGCAGGTTAGTCACTACTAACCACACGAAAAGAAGAAGAAGAATAATAGACTCATACCAATGATAATCAACTTACCCAGTAGAAGTATTACTCAATAATCGGCTAGACAAAGTCCAAAGAATACTTTATCCTTTCAACTTTACGCTGACTTTGTTGTTATCTTCAAAATACCGTACACAAGATAATTATATTACTCCAAGCGAAAAAAACTTATATAATAATAAACCACAGGTCTTGGGTGTTTGCTTCTCGATAGCGTTGATGTTTTATCGATTGTACGAACTGAGATGGAACGTTTTTTTTAACGAGATGCTACTACTATTATATTAATTATTTCATATTTTTTACCTATCTCTCATCGTTTTAAGGTTATTTGGAGATACGACTACAAATGTTTAAAGATCCAGCAGCATCACATGTCGAGGTTAAAATAATAACGGATTTCACACATTCCCTCTGCTGGCCTATGGGCATCGCATGCGCGACAGCGAATAACTGGGAAATGGTAACCGATGAAATCTAAAGCTATCATACTTTTTCATTCTGTTATACACTGCTATCGTCAGCCTCTGATATCAACATGTGAAACGAGCCTTATGATTTCTGGTTTTTGTTATTCCACCAACAACAATAACTGACAACAAATTTACTGATCGGAGACTGAAACTAGTTTTTAGAAACTAGAGTTATCTTTCTTCTAAGTTGCCTTTACTCATGATCAAAAATGTCAGCGAATATGATTTTTTTCAGCAAATTTTCCGGACGCCTGTGCTCGGATGTGTGACAATTCTATGGGTGATGAAAGATTTGATACTAGTGATTATTCATAGTCTGGAATGCGAAAAGTTCTATAAAGCGATTAATTAAAGAAGCAGAAACGACGTGTATACAGCTTATAAAGAACAATAACCATCCAAGTACGTTCGAAAGTTTCATTACTAGGCAGGCAGGGTTTCATTCTTGATAGAGGTTTTAGGGATGCAATTCCATTCTTGCAGCAGCATGGTTACAAGGCTTATATGCCTGAATCTAAACAGGCTGGTGAATATCAATTGTCGACAATTGCAGCCAACAAGTCCCGATGTGTGACCTTGTGTAGGTGGGTGGTTGAAGTTGTAAATGGCAGATTTAAACGGGACTTCAAATTGTTCCGTCAGGAATACTTCAATACAGCATCCAACCACCTGATGCTTGACTTAAAAGTAGCAGCTGCATTAATAAATCGATTTCATACATTAATCCGTGATAATTTTTATGCTGAAGAGATACTAGCGATTGCTCAAGCAAAACTAAACACCCCAAACCATTTAGCCTCCTACGTGGAAATGCACAATTTGAACAGAGTGAGGGTGCAATTTGCCAGCATTGATGCTAATCTTCCAGAGCTGGATAATTTTCCTCAATTGACATTCCAGAAGTTAATTCTATTCGCTCTAGGAATTTATCAAATTAAGCAATCTCGTTCGTACTATGGTGAGCATGTCAGGGCCTCTGGACAATACAAAATCGAGGTATACCGGCAACCTGTCCATGAGTTTGGTCCAAATAATTATCTTCTACGAGGTAGGATACAATCAAAGCACACTAGTAGAAAAACTTATTATATTTATATACTAGTTGACACCACCCCATCAATTTCTAACAGTAGGGCTGCTCTTGCTGGATATTGTTGTAATTGTTTAGTGGGCAGACGCACTGTCGGCTGCAGTGCACACGTGATGTCTGTCGTATGGTTTTTGTCTTGGGCACGGCATCAAAGTGAGGTTGGGCCACCTGCATCTTTTTTAGATGAAATATTTCTTTTAAGAGATGACTTTGAAAATGACGATGATTAACAGTACGCATTTAATAAATACTTTTTGTTACGTATGTAAGTGTTTTTTTTTTCTCCTTACACAATCACCTTAGAACATTATATTATACATCTAATCCATTTTCGTGAATCAGACTATCAAATCGTGAAAATCTTATCAAAATCTGTCACATACTACAAAAATGACATTGTTTTATAGTATTAATTATTGAACAGTGCACTATTTCAACTTTAAATACCAATGAAACCTATTCACTCATTAGACAATCGCTCTTGTGGGATTTAAGGTTATAGTGAGAGTAATGTTTTGATTGTCGTATTTCACAGTATTCCGGTTACATAAAGATTTGCTAATATTACCACTGTAATCTAGAGATTATAAGGAATAAACCAACATGCAATTCATTACTATACGCCACAATATGTGGTGGGCCCATTCCCCAAACAAAAAAAATTGTCTCCTTTCAAAATAGTGCACTATTTTCGAATTCGAGCTCCGTCCAGGTACCAACGCAGCACTGACAGCATGCAATAATAACGACGTGTATGGACAAGGTAGCGCATGTGAACGCACGGTGCGTTTTTTGCTTGATCGATTCCGTTTTGGAAATTTTGATTTCAACAATGAGCCCCGTGGTCGAGCGGAGACGAAAGACGATAACGATGAATTAAAAGCCATAGTGGAATCAGATTCATCTTAAACCACGTCGGAACTTGCAGCAGCCTTCAACTTAAGTGATAAATCGATACTGATTCATTTACGTCAAATTGGACAGATCAAAAGTGGGTACTGTATGAACTCGCTGAACAAAAACAACAAAATCGCCTCGACGATTGTCTTTACTTGTTGGAAGGCACACAAATGATTCTGGATCGGATTGTCACCTATGATGAAATGTGGATCCTGTATGACAATCGAAAACGTCCGTTTTTCGGTCTTTTGATAACATTTTTCGGGCAAAAAATGTTAAATCCAACGAGGTGGTGAAAAACGCCTTTAAAGACTTTATCGATTCCCTTCCCAAGGAGATTTTTATAGCAGAGCCATCAACGAACTTCCATTAAAATGGCAAAAGTGGATCGACACTAATGGCTAAAACCTCGATTAAATTAATATATATTTTTTTATTTTTTATATTTGGTTTTGTCTATGTAAAACTGCAATTTCATAGGTAAGGACCTTTTTTTTTTTTTTCAGGATGGGAAATCATCAAATGACTTCTCCCGCTCTGGGCAGAGCGAGAAGGTGTGTCAGACTTTTACTGACTAAAACCCACCCGTGTTCCTTCCGTTGCCTGTGTGCCGGGGCCACGATATCCCTTTCGGACAAACCCGCAACCCCAGCAGGCATTGGTCTTTCGACCCCGTCGGTTGGTGCTGACATCTCTTTGAGGCGCGCGTGGAACACAACGCGCCGTCGACATGGGCCTGGTCCTTATCGGACGGCGAGCTGCCCATTGCTCACCGACCGCAAGCCCGCGCCTACGGTGGCCGGAAGTCGGCTCTCGACTCCCGACGCCCGGGGCGTCTCCTGTGGCGACTAGGGCCGCGAGGGCGTGCAGCTTGCATCTCCCTTGCGCGCTCCGCGTCCTCCTTCGCGAACATAACTGCTTCGCAGAAGGAGGTGATGGTCTCCCATGCACTGTCGCTCCGAACCATGGCCTGAACCAGGGCCGGACGCGAGAGATTGCCGCCGCCGATCGCCTCCGTGAGGACACGGCGGTGCCCCGCCCAAGCCGGGCAGACCTCCACCGTATGCTCCACCGTGTCTTCCGGGCGATCCACACAGTGGTGACACCCGGGCGTTTCCTCCCGCCTAACGCGGAACAGGAACCTCCCGAAACAACCGTGTCCGATGAGGACCTGCGTCAGGCGGAAGGTGAGGACGCCATGGCACCTCTCAAGCCACTCCTCGAAGAGGGGACTTATCGCCGCAATTGTGGCATGCCCAATAGGTAAGGACCTAATAATATAATACTAAATATGATCAAGTGCTTTTATGAAAATTGGAATATCAAATTTCGTGTCCACATTTATACTATACGGTCATTAATAAAAAAACGTTATTATAAGAACACATTATAACTAAGTACTTTTCTATTAAATTTTAAATGTATATAAGTCTAATTCATTAATAATTTAAAAACGGGCTGGAAACGTTGTTAATAATGTGGACTAAGCTTAAGAACGTATTCCGAAAGAAAAAACCACAACCAAACTTGTCATTATATCCACCAGAAGTATTACTGAATAATCGACTGGAAAAAGAAGTTCAAAAAATGTTTTATCCTTTACACTGTCCACTTTTTCTGTTGTTGTCTTCAAAATATACTATACAAGATAATTATATTACACCTAACGGGAAGATACGTACACTATTGTCGTTCTTGAGTTTGTGTTATGTTATCGGGATCTGTGTTTATAGCATGTATTTCAATGAATCCAACGTAGACTACATCATTACTCATAGTGACACTACAATTTTGTTAACAGTTTTAATTTCGTACATTTACTTTGTTATCGGTATGATAATGGCTTTTGTTCTCAATGTTGTTAACAGTCAAAACAACATATTACTCGTTGTGACGATTCAGATTATACATAAAAGTATCGATTTTAGAAAGGACAGTTCCAGAAGTTACATTATTTGGAATCGGGTCTCAGTATTTATTGTTTTTGGTGTTAACATCTTTATTTATCTCTTATATTATGCAGGGTCTAAATATAATTTATTTGATTGGCCAGTGCTAATTCGTAACTACATGCTTATCAAACTTGACATTGATTGTGTTTATGCGACTCGTGTTTTGGTTTTATTAACAAACTACCTCAATGAATGGATCAAAACAATTTTGAAGCTGAAAAATGAACAACAAGAAAATGATACCTGTTGTATCAAATTATTTAAAATTTATCAGAATATTCTGATAGCGTACAATGTGTACAAAACTATTTTTCAAGTATTGGTAGGTACTTGCAGAGCACTCATAATATATAATATGTATATATACTGTCTTATTTTATTTATGAAACACAAGCCTACTTACTCTTTTGCAGATAATGTATACCACGATCAATGTGTTTACTAACAATTTACTTTTTTTGGAAACGATATTGAAAATTATCGAAAATCGAACAGAATCACAAAGACAGGTAACATTTACATTCATTCACAATTCCGGGTCCTTATAAGTCTGTCCATATCTGTTACATTATTTTTATTTCACGAAATGACACGTGCTTTATTTGTGGTGACCAACTGTACAAACACGCTGTGAATGTGTGTGTAAGCTCAGTAGCTCTCGGTACCATCCAAGACAGTGGCGAAGTCCAAAATGTGTGTGTGTGTGTGACATCAGTAACGTCAGCACATACGCTGACGTTACTGATGTCCACGCATACATTCACAGCGTATTTGTACACTTGGTGACCACAAGTAAAGCGCGCCTCGCTTCGTGAGATAATAATACATTATAAAATCTTATTTCAACTTAATCACTTTATTTTAAGATTGGTTGTACTTTTGTCTGACGAATCACAAACATGACATTTAATAGCAAACAAAGGTTTACTATGATCCAAATTCCTGGTAGCAGAGTCTTTCTTTAATCACTTTTTAGTTTTACTCGTGTCTCACTATTTCAAAGCAGACATTTTGTAAAAAAGGATTAAATATTTTCAGCATATCGATAATTTACCGCCGTCTTTGATGGCATTGCTGACGATTCTATGGATAACTAAAGACATATTACAAGTGTTTATACACAGTTTGCAATGCGAGAAGTTTTATATAACTGTTGAGAAAGCCGAGTCGGCCTGTATACAGCTTATGAAAAATAAAACCTGTCCAAGTAAGTATCAAATATTTAATCTAGGATGTCGCTACCAATTGTATTTTGAGTTTCTTGCCCATTCTTCTCCATAGGTATCTACTACGCTTTGGAATGGGCAACTAGCTTTATATATCTGACTGACCGACTCCTTGACAATTCAAAAGTGCCTGTAAATGGTTTAATTGAAATAAATGCTTTGAGTTTGACTTTGATAACAAATGTGGCTGAATTTTATTCAATTCTTTACAGATGATCAAGCACGTCTTTGCAAGAAAGTGCTGCAGACAAATCGAACGTTCAGTAAGATGACCGCGTGTGGCCTGTTCGATGTAGATGCTACGCTACCCATTTATTTGATGGGACTTGTCACTAGCTACGAGATTATACTGTTGCAATTTGCATTTCTGTGAAACAACTCAATTGGCGGAATCATTCTAGATTTTACAACCAATAAAAACGTTTGATGCAAGGGTTTATTATTATTTTTCTTTAATATTACATTATATCTTCTTGGCGGACAATACTGCAAGGGATTCTGATGCCATCAAATAATTCACGGGAATATAAAATGGTAATAGGATTTTGTATTTTTACTGGTAATGACAAATATAATAGTCACATGCTGTACGTTTGGACGATTAAAAGTCTGATATTGGAAATTATTTTGAGTTTGTACCGTTAAAAGTTCTACATAATAATGAATGACGTCCATAACTCATGCGCGTGTTAGATTGCTCTTATTTATAGTAAAATAACTTTTTTATTAAAAACACTGAACTATATTAAATAACAGAGACAATGTCAGCTGTCATAACGACAGGTCGCATTGTCAATGCCACAGGAATTGTCCCTCTGTTTATTTAACCGCTAGAGGCCAGCCGCGCGGCGCGTGCCAAACCTGTTGAGTACCGGAAGACCACCCGCGGTGACAGATTTACGACCGCACTTAAATAAACAAAACACTCGAGCTTTTTGCATACGTCTCCGGTGTTATCGTTGACTGATTTGGGTTCGTGTTTAGACAAAGGATTCTTTGTATTGCTTCGAAATTACGTGTGCGTTTGTTAGAATTGATAAATATAGATTTTTATCGACCGTTGCGCCGATTAGTGATAAGACGATTTATGATAAAACAACTGTTTCAATTTACACGAGATTTTGCAGGGTACTTTATGAATAGATAAGTTATCTAAGAATAGGGTTTTTTACAGAAAAACACAAAAAATAAAAACACAAAAAATTACGATATTTGAGTAGGTATTAACCGTTTGTTTACGTAAACATATTTTCCGTCATAAATATTTTAAAACGGAATATTTTAGTTAGAATATCGTCTAAAACGATATTCTAACTATTTTCTAATAAGAATTTAAGTACTTACAGCGATATAATACACAAATCACACACAACACTCAAAATAACACAATAATCACTTTTTCCACAGAAACTTTTGCTCACATGTTTTTGGTTGGTTGAAAATAGGTTTAGTACGATGTTATTTAGTGCAAATATTATCTTCCACGATGTAAAAACTACTTAGTAATCAGAAAAATACCACTTCCCGTCGATTTACACAAGAAAACTATTTAAAATAATTAAATACATGCGGACCGCGCACTGTCGAACAGCTTAGTTTGACTCGCGTTTGACGTGCGCGAGCTGTCAGTTTCAACATTTTTTTGCAGTGTTTTCTATTAATATTTTTGTGTAAGAATGATTTAATCGACGAGAATATCCGTCAAGCCCTAGAGTGAAACAGCCCACAGACCAGATTCACCCTTTTCTATAGTACAAATAGAGATGAAAGCCGCGTGTACCTGCCGTAAAGCCTAGAATGTTGCACTCCAAAGTAAGTTAGTGATCCTTGACTTTTATATATCATTTCATAGATCAAGCTTGGTGTCCATAGGCACAAATTAATACAGATGGGACACTCTGCAAAATCATTTAAATAAAAAGCGACTCTTGCTACGATACGATATAGGTCGCACAGCGCTAATCACCTACAGATATATTCACCTAGAAGTTGCCTCTTTTTCTATCGCGTAACTTTTAGATCTTTTGACTACGTTACACTCACTGACTTGGCCCAGCAAGACGGGCCCGCGCGTACTTGTAGCTTCTTACCTAAACTGCGGAGTGTCCCATCTGTGCCTTAGGTTGAATGAAAGCTATATCTAACAAATCTATTATATAATTCTTGATTGTTGCATGAAGTTCATGAATAAGTTTGCTGTTACTAATCGCACTAGCACTTGATATACGATTAAATTAACTGTCCATCTCCAATATTCGGAGTGGAAGCCTTCTTGTCAGAGGCATGACGTGCCCCCAGCTGCTGATTATTTCTGTTTTGTGCCCGTGATTGTATTTAAATTTATTGTGTTTTATTTTATTGTTCTACTCGAGTTAATTATCTTTTCTTATGCACGTGTTTCTTTGACAAACAAAATGTATTTTTCTTTCTTTCTTTTCTTTCTTTCAGTATAACATAGTTCTTTTATATTATTATTTCGATTAAAAAACACACACAAAAGTATAGATTCTTGCAAATAATTCAGTAAGAATGTACCGATAGTCGATCTAGCACTTTTGAAGAACCTGTAGTACCGCCCAAATCTCGATCGAACCGAAGGCTTTCCCATTGTCCACAAACGCTAAGCAAAGAAGCAGATTATACTCTTCAGTCTTCTGTATAAACCGCCGCAGCGTATGTATGTGTTCTACGGTGCTAAAGCGCTTACGGAATCCAAATTACGGATGGCCTAAGAACGGGTTTTCCAACGGCCTACATGAGTTCGGTCGTAATTCCGTCATCACCCTACCACTTGTTGCTTTTAAGCTGCTTCAGAGCCATCCTAATCACGTACAAGCTGACGTCCGGGATGTCTTCGGTATAGTCTTCGGTGCAGTAAGCTCTTGGGTTATTTGCCAGATTCGTAACAAGGTTACTTGTTGACGTGTTTATCTGTCCATCATCGATATTCAGTTTCACAAGCTGGATCTACCCACTAGACACGTTTTTGGTACATATAAAACCGGCCAAGTGCGTGTCGGACCACGCACAATGAAGGGTTCGGTATTGTAGTTGGGATGAATTTATCCCAAGAACATACTGATTGTATGGGAGATCATGTTTTTCAAACCGCAAATTAAAATAAAATATAAAATTGGTTGATTATTACTCGTTAACCTGTACAGCCTACTTAGCTCTGATAGTTTTCCTTTTAATTTCGTTATATGTACTACTGCTGTGAATTTTTTCTCATATCCAAGTACAACCATTTAGCTGGCAGGGTATAGAGACACTTGACTCTGACAAAAAAATTCAGTTAAAAGCTTAATATTTTGCAAACGGATCCCTTTTTTCTTTTTGTTTTGTTTTTTTTGAAGGTGGGAAATTATCAAATAACTTCTCCCGCTCTGGGCAGAGCAGGATGGCGTGTCAGACTTTTACTGACTAAAACTTACCCGTGTTCGTCCACAAACCCGCAAATACCCAAACGCCAAACGCCAAACGCCTTCACCCGCAAACGGATCACTGAATCCAAAAATAATTTTCTCAAACTCACAATATTTTTGATCGACCTTTCTAACGATACCCCACAAAATGGGGTAGACAAGAAAAAAAAAACATCCCCACTTTACGTGTAGTGGAGGTACTCAAAAAAAAAAAATTGATTTATTTTACCACTTTGTCGGCATGATCAATATGTATACATATGCCAAATTACAGCTTTCAGTACTAACCGTCTCTGAGCGAAGCCGCGGACAGACAGACAACAGATAGACAGACGATCATGGCGAAACTATAAGGGTTCCTTGTTTACTACGGAACCCTAAAAACGCAAAGTCTAGCAGTACGAACGTATATTTGCTAAGTAAAGTCATCATTTTTAATGGAAAAGTAGCATCGACGCGGAACATTCCACAGACGTTCAATTTGGCAAATGTCACTCGATGAAATCGTTGAATATTTTTGCACAATTTTCTCTCAGTATCAGTAATCATAATCTTGATTATTACAACTTAGGTACAATAGCGTCGATTTATTATAATAATATTATATGAATTGAAAAAGTCACATTAGTACTTGCCCGGATTTGAACCCACAACCTCGTGCATAAGAGGCGAGGCCTTAATCGCTGGGCCATCACGACACGGTTCATAATATTATTATCAAATATAAAAGTATCGATCCGGAGTAAAAATTATTGTTACATTTTAAACTTATCAGATTAAAGTTCACTTTTTTAATGTTTTGTTAATTGCAATTCTTGTGTATCTTTCTCGGAGGAAATACTAATTAATCATCCAAGTTTACACCACATTAATTGTTTTCCCCTAAGTAGGTATGTATAATGATAATGAGTTAACCACGTGCTACTGAGGCACAATAATGATTCAAACCGTCTAATCTGGCATAATTTCATAAGAGTACTATGTCTAAACCCCAATACATATAAAGAAAATCGTTCTCAGCTACCTAATAAAAAAAAACTGTGATTGACTATTATAAAAAAATATCATATTTGTATACGTCGGAAGTACGTTACTGAGTGGACTAATTACGCCAGCACCGCCTAGCAGCACTCGACAAAGTCTACAACATAACGCTCGGACCGGCCTAAAGTAAGCAGAGTTCATTGATGGCGGTCAAACAGTGAAGTCGTTGAGAAACTGTCACGCGTTTCGAATATTTGTGTCGTGTACCTACAGTGTGTGAAATGCTAGTGTGATTAATGTGATCGTGAAAACGGTTTTTCTATTGCGCAATAACCAACACTACCCACAGTACGCCCACAGTATTTAAAATATACCTGATAATAATGAGAGAGACACATACCCGTCTCCGTCATATACATATAATTGTATCTCGTTATAAGCTAGCCCGCTTATCAATCAGGTTTTTGACGGGTGTCAAGACTCAGGTAAAACTGAATTAAAATTGTAGTCTTTAATTCTAATTAAACTAAAATTGTTTCGACAGAAACAAAAAGCAACGACAGCTGTCAAATAGTGATCAATTATTATTTTTAATAACTATTATATAAGCATTATTTTCGTTTAAATTAATGGCCTTTTCATATCATTAAAAATCCTCACCTCTAATAAATAATGTTTTGGTAAAAGGATGTTTTGATGACTCACTGGTGCTAGTGTGTTCACCAAGCTAGGTAAAATGAAGATCATAAGAAGAAAAAGTTGCCGTGTGACAGCCACGCTAGACAACGTGGTTGACAAAGATGTGCAGTCGATGCTTCTGCCTCTAAACCTAATGCAGACCATTTTGTTTTGTCCTAAGTATCGTATTAAGGATAACTCCATATTTCCAAACAGTTTTACATTGAAGTTGGTGTCATTTTGTGAACTGATTATATACTCTTTATTTTACTTATATTGCGTTATTCTTAACGAATTTACAAGGAAAAGATATGTGCCTTCAACGTACATCTACTCTTACTTATGCTTTCTCGGTTATAGTATCGGATTCGCAATGAATTATGTCTTCACTGTGTTGCAGACGAAACGAAATATATCTTTTGTCTTGAAAATGTTAGAAATTCACAGATTTCTTAACGAAAAGACCGGTTTTAGGGGATTCATTATTTGGAATTGGATCAGTACCATTCTAACCATAGGTTTTAATATTTGCATGCATATTTATATCTACATAGAACTAAACCAGAACATATTATATCTTATATGTGTGTATCCTGCGTTGCGTTTTGATGTTAACATTGTATACGCTATCAGAATGATTCAGTTTTTAAATGATAAAGTTCACTTATGGAACATTAAAGCTCAACATTTGCAACAGATGAATCCTAGTGATAATGAAGCTAATTGCAAAAGAATGTTTGAAGTATACGTAAATATTTTGGAGTTTTATAACATCTACAGGACTTCCTATCAGCATATGGTTAGTACGATTACTCATTTACAAAACAAAACTACGAATAACATAATAACAGTCGAGAGTGGTATCATGGCACCCGGTTGGAATGAAGTTCTTTTCGCTTTTGTACACTTGGCGAATGAGAGTTAGACCGGATAAACCGGCCAAGTTCGTCTCGGACCACGCACAATGAAGGGTTCCATAATTGGGATGAATTTATCCCAAGAACAAACTTAACGTTGTAGTTGAAAAATATGTTCTCCCATACATTCCAACTGTAAATGTAAGTTTGTACGCATAATATTGAGAGTTTTACCATGTTATTTTAAGACCATAGACTTCTTATAGGTTTTCCTGTAATATGAATTGATGAATAAATATGTTTTTTAGATCGTGTTTCATGCTACTGATTTCTTCTGTCTTACTTTGATCAAATTGCAACAAACACTCGAAATTTTTAAATTAACTGCACTTGGCGGACATGAGTTTGTGAGTATCTGTTTCTTCATTTTAATTCTGCTTTAATACATTTGTATCTTATGCTAGGCACACTTGCAGCGACTTTGATCGCCAGTGACTTGGAGGTGATTTCAAAATCTCACTCACGTCCACACTCATATTTTGACATTGCTAGCGACAAATAGCGATGACTGTGAAAATCTGTGTGAATTCAGTTGATTAAAATTCACTCGTACACCTGCAAGCTAACCTAGGTGAAGTGAGTTTGAAATGAGCTGTCATTCCCCGTGTCCCGTGTGGTGCCGGACGTAAAGAATAGTACCGGTTTCTTCCCGTGGGTGTCGTAAAAGGCAACTAAGGGACTTACTAGAGAATGGGCAGCAGCGTTCTCTATGCATTTTAACACCATACTGCGATCGCTAAAACGCCTCCCAAGCGTGGCGATTATGGCAAACCCCTCCATTTGGGGGAGGCCTATGTCCAGCAGTGGACGTCTTTCGGCTGAAATGATGATGATAATGTCATTCCTTAGATTCCCTAGCGTCAGGTAGGATGACAGTTCACTTCCAGCACACTTCACATTAATTTTCACGGTCAGATTTTCCAGCTATTCCACAACCGCTTTTAATTCAGTTGGCAAAACCATGCAGATAAAACCTCTGCAGTTCCTAGCATTACAGAGCTATACTTTTTTCCAGGATTCAGCGGTTTTGTACACCATAGTTTTGTACATTTGGGCGATAAAGAGTTTAACACTTCACACTATTTTAAGCGTGTGCTGCGAAACATTTTACACTGCGATGAATAACGTTCAAGGTTCTTGCGCAGTTATTTCAACATCAAATTGCACAGGTAACTAGATCGAAATTATTTTTAATAAGTTCTAATATTTTTTTTGGATAAAAGGTGAGAAAATGACATCAGACAGGTCGCTGGAACAATATGGTGCAGTGCTGCCTGAGAGAGACAGGACTGGTCGAGGAGTTTGCCGACTGGAAAAAGTATACGTACATACAAAACATAAAGAAATGAAATACTGTAATCATTCTTGGAAAGCGTCCAAAAATTATTATATAAATAATACCTTTGGCAATATAATAGAAAGAGTGTCGTAATTATACATATCAACTAAGATCTCATTTATCAAATTCATTGTCGCTTATTCTAATATTCCAGATGCCGAGAGAAAGCTAAGCAAGAATATTCAACGCCTACATCGAGCTAGATTCAACAAGATGAATCTCTGTGGAATGTTCTACGTTGATGCTAGTTTTCCGTTGAAAATGATGGCTTTACTTACTAACTATACCATTGTATTACTGCAGTTTGCGTTTTTTTTAATTCTCGTAATAGATGTTATATATAAATCAGGATCAATAAACCATCTAAGTATGCAAGTCGCATTTTACTCACGCCTACGCGGGCTACGTCAGCTATTTGTGTTTTGGAGCGTAGTGTGGTATTACAGAGGTCTGAAAGCCAATTCCCATAATAAAAACCGGCCAAGTGCGTGTTGCATCACGCACAATGAAGGGTTTCGTAGTTGGGATGAATTTATCCCAAGAACAAACTTAACATTGTAGTAGAAAAAACATGTTTTCCCATAAATTCTAACTGTGTAACTCACAATATTGAGAGATTTACCATGTTATTTTAAGACGATAGACTTCTTATATGTTTTCCTGTAAACTATATTAATCTATGTATTTCTTTAAAAATGTTAGGCTCTGTAATTTCGAAGATAATTGAAGAGGGGGAATGGTCAATATTCATATATTTTCTTAAATATCTTTAAAAGTATTTATTTTAAAATTATAAAAAATAATCATTTGAGATCCTCTCAATAAGCTTTTACAAGCACGGTACAGTTTGCAAAACTATTTTTTTTATTTTTCCAATTTTCCCCAGAAAAGTGACCCCCATATTCAAAATTCATTTATTTACGTTCCACGTCCGTGTTTGGGTACCTAAAAATTGGTCCAGTAGATTCGGAGGAAATTGGCTGTGACAGACGGACAGCCAACCAGCTAGCCAGACACACGTACAGAGAACAAGTTTGAATAAAACAGTAGGCTTCTATGGCAACGAGTGACAAGTGATTGAATATGACTGACAACTACATACAATCAGTGTTTCCAGATGTTTGTATTTTTTTTACCCGAAACTTTTTCAAGAATCTGCTTCGGAAAAAATACTACCTTCAAAAGAACTTAAAAATATATTATAACATCTTAGTAGCATTATTTTTTTACCCGAAACTTTTTCAAGAATCTGCTTCGGAAAAAATACTACCTTCAAAAGAACTTAAAAATATATTATAACATCTTGGTAGCATTATTCATATTGAAACTATACATAAGTTTAGTTTCAATATGAATAATACACATACACTAGCTAAGATTAATCATAAGATTATGTGAGAAGATAGACCGCATGTTAACTAGTGTCTAGAATAAAAAAAAAAAAAAACAAAAAGATAAAAACTGAATAATGCAGTAGGTAAAGAGATGACCAGCCGTTAGATTCTGTAAAAATATCACCGTGAAACTTAGGTGAAGTGAGCGTGAAGTGAGCTGACAATAGTGTTAATCCCTAGCATCCTGCCGGTCGATTCTATGGCAGTGACAGCTCACTTCACGCTCACTTCACCTAAGCTTCACGTTAATATTTTTACGGAATCGACCGACCGAACTAACTGACAGTGCCCGCTCTGAGAAGAAACGCTGAAACAAACTCAGAGGTCAAACTCTCTTTTATTGTCCATACAATTACTTATAATGATCAGATCATATATGAAACAGATTATGAATTATAATGCATACAACTTAGTAAAACTATGACAAATGAATCAGCATCATTTAGCTCAAACATTTTGAAGGAAACCGTATGATTCAACACTAAAGAGATGAGTACTAGTAGAATAGAATATTGATATTTATTTATTTCGCTGATTACACTTTTATTCGTCAAACATGTCTTTAAACTAGACGAGGTCAATGTTTCCTTGCTGACTACTGTAGGAACAAACAAATCTGTTTCTTTATGTAAGCACCCTTAGTCGTTGAAGTGCCATATCAATAAATAAATAAATAAATAATATGTTGACCTCCATAGTTATCTCCCGTACCTCATAAATGACTATGTATACTATATAACATTGGGACAATGTGATCAGATGATGATGGTAGGAACCACTCATCTGATCGCATTGACCCAATGAACGGAAGGAACAGAAATAAGTAATGTTTCACTCATTGTCGCCGTTAAATCGAAAACGTAAATGGAACTACAAATATTATTAATTTTTATTCAATCTTAAAAAATGCTTCGATAGACTCTAGACTATTATCCAAAATATAGTTTGAATAAATGAAGGATACTTAAAAATATGATTGGCTGTATAAGGTCAGGGTGTGGTGTAGTATGTAAGCATGTTACAGTAAGGATGTGTGTCATATTGTCATTGAGTGTCTAACAAGCTTTCGAGATGTTTCATTGTCTTTAAATCCCGTCCTTATATGGCGACCCTGCCATTCGAACGGCGAATCATATCATGTTCGCGTTTAGTTTGGACTGTGCTCTGCGTGATACTCATCTATTTGCACACTATTTGCAAAAAATATCATCATGTGTCATAAATGGTCATCGTCATTTATTTTTATTGATTTTTGTAAACATGTTTTATTTTTATTATTGCTGCAAGTTTACTTTTAGAATTTATATTTATATTATTAATTATGATGTTTGTAATGTATACACAATATAAATAGTTCTTGAAAAAAAAGCTGTAATTAATCTATTGTAGAGTAGGTTCTTGCTATACGATTAAATTAATTGTGCATCACCAATATTCAATTAGTTGTTTGGTAATATTACAAGATAGGATACGATATGACTACATGTCACACCGGACACCTAATTCATAATATGTTGGGGTCGGCTTCCGGTCTAGCCGGATGCAGTTGGATACCAGTTTTTTACATGGAGCGACTGCCTGTCATTCTAACCTCCACGTCCCATCTATTGGGTAACACAATACCTCTTGTCATGAGTCTTGTCTGATTTTCGAGATTCTCACTACCCTTAACCACTGTTAAAGATCTACGAATTACAGCCGGGACCATCGGCGTA
The DNA here is from genome assembly GCA_947364205.1 of Agrochola lota. Taxonomy (NCBI): domain Eukaryota; kingdom Metazoa; phylum Arthropoda; class Insecta; order Lepidoptera; family Noctuidae; genus Agrochola; species Agrochola lota. The sequence continues at coordinate 2,791,695 of OX376239.1, forward strand.
CATTTTGCCGGCTTTCCGAAGCACGGAGGGGTCTCGCTTAAATAACTGATCACCCATCCACGCAAACGTAGTAAACATTGCTTAACCTTCGATCGACCCGTGCGGCTGTTTTTATTAAAGCCACGAACTCAGTCCTTTCACAACGAACACCTAATTAAATATTTATAAGTTTTATGTCATACCTGTATGCTACTCGTAATCTTCTACTTACATTTTCTACTAAGCAAATTATAGTTGTTTTTTGATTTAATTCCTGTCATTTGTACTACTATCCTGTGGTGACCACTGCAAATCAGCGCTGTCCTGTGAGTCTCCATAGCAAAGCATCATGCCGAGTGGAAGCCTTCTTGACACAGTCATGATGTGCCAGCAGCTGCAAACTATTTCTGTTTTGTGCTCATGATTATATTTTATTTTATTGTTCTACTCGAGTTAATTATCTTTTTTATGCACGTGTTTCTTTAACAAATAAACGTATTTTTCTTTCTTTCAGTAAAACATAGTTTTTTATGTTATTATTTCGATTAAAAAAATAAACAAAAGTATAAATCTAGCAAATAATTGGATCTCATTCTGTAAATTTGAAAGTTTATAGAAGTAAAACCAACAAAATATTCCAAAATCATTCATTTTAAACGGTTTTTCTCATGTCATGTTCTAACTTAGCATTCTGTGTGCAAGTATAGTATGTGCTGTAGAAAATATCAATAACAGCTGTGCTGCTGGGGACTTTGTTGCGCCACTTCTACTTCCCAGCTAATGTACTAGGAAGTGGTGAAGGGTGGGCGTTTTGGGGGACTGTCTTATGTAATTTGACGTTCGAAAAGTGCTGATTCTCAGCCTAGTTTGAATCAATGACTTGAATTTGAATAAAAGATCATAAATATTTCTGATGTACAGATAAAACCGATTAAGTTTATTGCCTTGCCAATTTTTTTGTGTGTTATTTAGTCATTTACAGAACAATTTCTGAAGTTTTCTTAGTTAAATCCAACCTGTTACAATCCATCCAGTTTGTCTTTCCTTCATAATCTCGATGTGAACAGTTTCGGAGAGATAACGTCTCCCTGTCTCACACCTCGCTGCAGAATGATTAGATAGGTTTCAAGGTCTGGTCCTGAAGTCGGACTGACATAGTGGCGTGTTCGTACAGATACTTCAGCAACTTTATGAACCAATAGTCAATCTAGCACTTTTGTAGCAGTACCGGCCGAGTCTCGATCAAATCGAAGGCTTACTCATTGTCCATAAACGCTAAGCAGAGTGGCAGGTTATACTCTTCGGTCTTCTGTATAACCTGCCGCAGCCTATGTATGTGGTCTACGGTGCTAAAGCCTTTATGGAATCCGAATTACGGAGGGCGTTAAGAACGGGTTTTCCAACGCCCTTTAGAAGTTCGGCCGTAATGCCGTCATCACCCTACCACTTGTTTTTTAACTGCTGCAGACCCATCCTAATCTCATACAAGCCGACGTCCGAGATGTCTTCGGTATAGTGTCGGGTCAATCTAGCTCTTGGGTCATTTGCCAGATTCGTAACAGGGTTACTTGTTGACGTGTATATCTGTCCATCATCGGTCTTCAGATTTGCAAGCTAGATCTGTCCACAGACACGTTTTGGATATATACATATATATTAATACGATCTGGGATCGAAAACCAAATCAAAAAGAATATTAACTTTATTGCAATCGAAAAGAACACTATTCTCATCTTAATTCCACATGAGAATAATTACGCCTTAGACAAAAATTTTAGAATTCGAGACAACATAACTGAGGATAAACTTTACAATATCCTTAAGGAAAGGCTTATACATATAACGTTTTAATAACCACAAAGGCAGATTGATCGCTGACACATATAACAACGAAACAACTTTTAGACAAAAACACCATTTCAATGTAAACAAGATTATAAAAACGCGGACTGCATCAGTACGAACGTATAGCGGCTATGTAAAGCCATAATTTTCAATGGAAAAGTAGCATTGACGCGGAACATTCCACAGACGTTCAATTTGCCAAATGGCACTCGATGTAATCGTTGAATATTTTTGCACAATTTTCTTTCAGTATCTGTAATTATATAATCTTCATTATTAAAACTTAGGTACTAGTGATGGATTAATTAGCATTCGCATTTATTGTTAGCATGCGAATGCTCATTTAGCATTTAGCAAATGAAATATAGTTGCGAAATTCTGTGAAGTGCTAAGTGAATTTATCGCTTCGTACTTTTTTATACTATCATACGTCAGAGCGTCGACGCACGCAGCGGTAGCGTGCGCTCTCTGTTGTACCCACGGGAAGTCGGGAATACTAAATCTATCGGTTTCTCGTAACCATGACCTCGTTCGCGAGTGAAATTTATTAGCAGTGCTGCAAACTTGCGAAGAATGGGTTAAGCAATTGTTATCTTATTTTCTTTGATTTGCGCGTACTTAGTGTTGTATATTGAATGAATGCGAGATTGTTAATAATAATTTAATTCGCATATTAATAAAATTCACATACTTCATTATTAGCAATTAGCATAGCAATAGCAATTAGCATGCTCCGACTCATGAATTCACATGCTAATGAAATTTATGCGAAATCGCATTAATTGACATTACTATTAGGTACAGTATAACGATTTTCTTAATATCCCTCGGCAAACTTCGTGTTTCGTCATCTTCGGATTTCTATCAGTTGCCCTTTGCGCTTGGTGCTTGTACGTATTGAGTCCTACCGCTGCGCCCGCGTTACCTTCAACCATAATGACCAAGTGCAAAGGGTAACTGATAGAAATCCGACTACTGACGAAACACGAAGTTTGCCGAGGGACATTAAGAAAATATTTGTAGTGTAGGTACGTCTATATTTTTAGCATAGCATTTATTCGGTAACCCGCCAATCCGCCTTGAGTAAACGTAGTACAATCCTGAACATTAATTTTATGTATCTCTTACAGTTTACACGGCGCACGCCTGTAAAGCTTCTAGTTGGCGTGATTTTTCTGACATCTTCAACAATGATCGTCATATTTCAGTCAATGTACACTTAATCTTAATGAATTAAACCTTTCTAATGAATCACTCCGTTCATTGGTGCAACCCGTTTGAAAATCCATTCTGTAGTTTTTGAGTTTATCACGTTCAGACGGACAGACAAACGTGGCGGGGGAACTTTTTTTATAATATGTTTAAGGAACAAGCATTAATTTGAATTTTCATATCCTTAACTTAAGAAATCCTTGCTTTCCCATACAAACTTCCATCTCCTATATCACCCCTTTTACGATTATTTTTCAAACAAAAATTAGCCTATGTCCTTTCCCAGAATGCCAATCTCCTTGCTAAATTTTAACGAAATCCGTACAGTGGTTTAGGCGTGAAAAGTTAACATACAGACAGACAGACACAGTTACTTTCGAATTTATAATATAATTAGTAAGAGTATATTAGTACTAGTATCGACTAAAAGATTAAGCATTCGCACCATATACCGAAAAGAAGTTCTGGATATATCATAATACTCCAAAATATGAACGTAACCTTCAAACATTCTTTTGCTACAAGGTAAAAGCATCGACTGAATATCTTTGTCAACTAATTTATCCAACGAAACTGTTGCACGATATCTTTTATTTTTGACACAAGGTTTTACTCTTATGGACTTCATTTCATTTTGATTATGCGGGCACAAATGAGCTATTTAATACATATAAATTGTCATCGCCTAGAAAACAATGAATAAACAAATAGGTGGATTCAATTAAATGTAACTAATAGTCCATTAACAGTATTAGTCTACGTATACACGTATTGACCACTATGGTAAAAACAATCGCCAAAACACAAGCAGTAGTAGCGCGTGATTCAATTAATGGGTTCTGTGTCAAATATCGCAACATCAACATCCTTCCTCTGCAATGAAGGAAAATAAAAGATAGGAATATTTATTAATCGTCTCATGTACCCAAGAACCAAAATATAGTTAAAAATAGTACATTACTGTCGCGGCCTGCAACAGAGTCAATGTTGGATATACGTGAGTGCATCAATCTAGTTAGTTAGTCATTGTATTTAGTACCTAGTGTAAATAGTTAATTGTGGTAACAGAGTAAAACATTTGAAAATCAACAATAAAGTAAAATGTATAATTATCCTAATTATAACTAATATCATAAATGCGAACATTGATGGGTACATTCGAGGTGGCGCTAGTTGTCACGCCAACATTGGCTCCGTTTTCAAAATATCATAAAAAATACTAAACATCCGTTTTTAAGTCTAGTTATAAAATTTATCAGTTACTTTACATGTAGTGATTACCGTCTATTGTGGGCAAGAGAGTATCTAACGTGATTTGTGAATAAAAGTGTGATAAAAAAACAGACTCTTACTGAGTGTTTACAAACAAAGTTATGCACTGAAATATATAAACAGTGTTTAAACCAAGTGATAACAATAACACCTACAATTTACAGTATAAAACAGTGGCACAATGAAGCTAAAAACAAGTGAATCCTCAAATATCTGCTCGTTATCTTAATTCAAAAGTGGTGACGCTTAATTCTCGACCAATCAAAACAAACAAAAAAAAAACGAACTTTTATTTTCGTACAATAAAACGCATGACACATGTACGTATTTCGACACCTACAGTACATGTTGACATAGCTGATTGCAACAAACGTCGAGTCAACGGTGCTTGAACCGTATGTCCCAAGTTCAAATCTGACCAAATACAATTGCTTTTTTGTTTTTTTTTGGGTTTTGTTTAGGAAGACTAGAGCGGTTGTTTTATTGTATTGCTACTTTTTATGTTTTTTTCTGGTTTTTTTTTACTATTTTTCTGCAAATTTTACAAATATTTTGATACACATTCTCTGAAAAGATGGAAAACTACAGTAATGTTACTGTAAGGAAAAGTCGCATGCGACGCTGTCTTTCTCGTTTGTCCGATGAATCCATTGACAGTTTGGCATCAAACTTAAGCGTCAAAAGTATGATGGACCTATCAACACACCGGAAAAGTGATGAAACATTACACTTAAAAAATACAATCGAGAATCTTATGGAGCAGATCATGAGCATTAATCTTGAAATTGAAACACTAGGTTTACAGAATGCTTCATTGAAACAACAATTAGCTGACGAAAAGCTTAAAACTGAGCACTTCAGGAAAATGTACATCACGAGCACAAGTGCCAAAAGGACAACTTCTTTACACAATACAGACATCTCAAAAAAAAAAAAACCGAATAAAAGCAAAGTATCCGCTAGAAAACTAGACCTAGACATCGAATTCCATACGCCTAAACCATCTTCCACCAGTACCGTTACTGATATTCTCAGAAAAGAAAATAAAAATGAAACTGAAAAAACCGATGCTAAAGATTCAATAGAAACGGATTTAATTGCAATTATTGAGGAGAACACACAAGAGCCGACCTTACTGGAACCAAAATCACAGGCTACAGTAAGCAGCAAACCTGGAAATGGAAACTTACTTATTCTGTCGGATGACCAAGGGAAAGGTATAGTTCAAGGGCTACTGGAGAAGGAAAAAGAAAATAAATTTATTATTAATAAATACGCCATAACAGGGATTAGAAAACCAGGTGCAACTACAGAAGAAGTCTTGATAAGTTGTAATAAATTAGCGGAGAACTTTTCAAAAAATGACAGCGTGATAATAATGACCGGTAGAAATGATTCGAACCCTATAAAATTTATGGCTGAAATGGCTGCAGCAATTAAGCTACTGAAGAACTATAATATATTTATCGTAAATGTTAAGTATAATGCATTTCTGAATGAGGGTAAACTTAATTATCAATTGAAATTACTTTCACAAAACTATCAAAACTGCAACTTCATTGAAGCAAGTAGCTACAACAGCCTTATAGAACAACTCTTATACAAAATTAACGATGTCCAATACTACAACAAATATCTTCTTTATAACAATAATAACGTAGTAATGACAAAAAAACGAATATGTTCAGATTATATTATACAAGATAATGCTCAAACTTTATCACGTCCGGTAGACGTTATCTTGGAACCTGTAAATCTACCACATAAAGGCACTATTCCATATTATTTTCCAAAGGCTGTTAAACCACAAATGTCACCTATAAACACTTCTGCAGACAACGTAATGGTAAGTAAAGAAAGTTTTTTTCGTAACTAATAAAACACATAACAAAAGTAGCAGTTTAAAATATAGTAGAAGTAGCTTTTCAGTACTGCATCAAAATATTGCAGGGGCTTTAAATAAATTACAAGATATTGATTTAACTATTAATGAAATGCATGATTCTCATATTAATATAGATGTTTTATGCTTGAGCGAACACTTTGTTATAAGAGGGGAAGAAAAATACCTCAAACTTAATAATTTCTATGTTGGTGCCATTTATTCACGGCCTGATCAGCGGCGAGGGGGAACATGCATACTATGCAAAAATCATCTCCAAAGTACTGAATTAAAAGAAGTAAAAGAATTTTCCATTGATAAACACTATGAGATTTGTGGATTAGAAATTAAATCTATACATGTGATCATAATTTGTTTATACAGAACACCCTCATCTAATCTAAATATATTTTTTGAAAACCTGAACAAAACCTTACTGAAACTACAAAATAAAAAAAGTAAAATAATAATAGCTGGCGATTTTAATATTAACCTTTTAAGTAATGACACTAATTGTACAAAATTTAAAGAACTCATCTCAAACTACGGTATGCGGTGCCACATTCAAGAAGCCACCAGGTTGAACACATGTATTGATAACATCATCAGTAATATTCCAAATATTACAGGTAAAACTCATAATGTTTGTTTATCTGATCATAATACAGCACAGGTTGTTAAATTCGAATATGATCAAAAACCCATATCAGGCCATTACTTCATGACCGTTAATGACCTGAGTAAAGACAATGTCAATAAATTCATTGAACACATGAGTCAATTATCTTTTGCCGATGTTTACAACATTCCCGACACTAATAATGCTTTTGATAACTTTCATGACACAATCACTTTATTTTATAAATTATGTTTCCCTCTAATAAAAGTTAAAAAACAATTTAAATATAGTAATTTAAAATGGATCACAAAAGGAGTTAAAAAGAGTAGTAACACTAAACGAACATTAAGATTTAAATATTACCTAAACAAAACCAATGAAAACAAAACTATGTTTAAGGTATACTCTAGTATGTTAAGAAAATGTATTCATAACTTACAATCTTTATGTAATCTGAAGCACATTGCATACTCAAAAAACAAGGGTAAAGCATCATGGGATATTGTTAAACACAGTACAGGTAACGAAAAATCTCGAGAATATATTAATAGTATAGTTGACGATGATATTACTGCAACTTCAGGCTTGGATATCGCAAACCTATTTAACAATTTCTTTATAGATATTGTTGAAAACAATGCAATCTTTCAAAACAACACTTACGATCTAAATGTTAAAAGCAACGATAATAGCATATTTTTAAGACCTACTAATCCTGCTGAAATTTTTAGCATCCTAAAAACATTAAAAAACACAACGTCCTCTGGCTATGATGATATATCTACAGATCTTCTAAAACAAATCGCTCAATATATCGCAGAGCCTCTTTCATATATTATAAATTTATCATTAGTACAAGGTTGCTTCCCGGAAAAACTCAAAATATCTATAATAAAACCGATGCATAAAAAAGGATCTAAAACAGACAAAAATAATTATCGACCTATTGCGCTGATACCAATTCTATCAAAGGTCTTTGAAAGAGTTATGTACAAGAGAGTCCTTTCTTTCTTGGACAAGTATAACATGCTTGCAAAACAGCAATATGGTTTTAGGAAAAACAAATCCACCTCATTGGCAGCGTTTAACTTAGTCAAATCGATCCTAAATAACATCAACTCAAAAGTTACAACTTCAGCTCTGTTTTTAGATCTTAGTAAAGCTTTCGATTATGTAAATCATTCCATTCTCATTGATAAACTGAGTAAAATGGGTATAAGAGGTCCAGCCCTAGAATGGTTCAAATCTTATTTATCAAATAGAACTCAAATCACGAGAATCACAAAATTTGATGACAAAGTAAATATTATCACCGACTTTAACTCTCAGCCCCGACCAAATTACTTCGGAGTTCCACAGGGAAGCATCTTAGGGCCACCACTATTCCTTGTATATGTTAACGATCTCCCTCAAGCTATAGAACAGGATTGTGTTCTGTTTGCTGATGACACAACGGTTATCATTGATTGTAAAAATGAGGAATCATACGAGTCTGATATAAATAACACCTTGAATAAAATTATTACTTGGTTAGATAAAAACGCTCTAAAACTTAACGTAGAAAAAACTAAAATAATCAATTTCAAAACGCAGAAAAGTAAATATACCCATTATAAAATATCGCATAGAGATCAAATAGTAGAACAATTACATAAAACAAAATTTCTTGGTATAACACTTGATGAACATTTCACCTGGAAGCAGCATATCGATGAAATATGTATGAAAATCAATAGGTTTGTTTTTGCTTTAAAGAAAGTTAAAAATGAGACATCCAGAGAAACTGCTTTAATGGTGTATCACGCCTATGTTTGCTCCGTCATCCGGTATAGTATAATTGTCTGGGGAAACTCTTCCGAAATTTCTAGAGTAATGTTAGCTCAAAAAAAATGCATACGAGCAATTTTCAATATGGACTGGACTGATTCCTGCAGGCCAGTGTATAAATCACATAACCTTCTCACAGTTCCTTGCATTTATATATATGAAATCGCTAAGTTTGTTAAAACGAATTATTCACTTTTTGAACTTAATAATAATACAAATAAACGAAAAGTCACACAATATTTATTAAAACTACCTGTACCTAGGATCGAACTATTCCGACGCAGTTGCGTATATATGGCACCACTTATTTATAATTCAATTCCAAATTTCATAACTGATCTTCCTTACAGAAAATTCTGCGTAGTACTAAAAAAATGGCTCATTTCACATAGTTATTATTCAATAGGTGAATTTCTAAAAAAAACTTCTTGTCGGTCCTATCATTTCAGGAATGCATTGTAGACTTTACTTAGAATATATTATTAAATCTGCGATTGTAGATATAATTTTGATCTGTTTTTTTTATGTTGTGCCAAATGTATTACATATACTTTTTTATTATTACTATATTTCTGTTGTGTAACTTGAAGATTGATTTACTTGAAATAATTTCAGGTTTAGTAAATATTTTCAACTTGAGTTATAGATAACTGCTTATTTAAATAAGCCTTACTGTTCATATTTGCATGCCAAAATATGGCGAAATGTGTCATCGCACAATACTTATTTATTAACACCTTTGTAACCGCATTTAAAGCAAATAAATAACTTTGACTTTGACTTTGACTTTGACGAAACTGAGTTAGTTTGTTACGCTTTCACGCTAAAACGGCAGAACAGATTTGGATGAAGTTTGGCACATGGGTAAACCACGACCTGTATTAGGACAAAGGAAGCTTTTTATCCGATATTCCCACGAGATTGAGACTTATGCGAGTGAAACCCTGGGGCGCAGCTAGTTATGTATAAACAATTGATGTAATGTTAAAAATTGTTATATATATATTAGTCTGCCTGTATCGACCACAAATAATGATACATCAATCAGTCTCTGATTTAACATTCCTGTTCAAGTTGCTTAATAATAGTATTGACTGCCCAGATCTTCTTAGCAGAATAAATATTAATGTCCCGGCCAGAATGCCGCGTTATTCCCGCCCATTACTCAAGGCCCTTTTTTTTTTTTTTTTTTTTTTGGATGGGAAATCATCAAATGACTTCTCCCGCTCTGGGCAGAGCGAGAGGGTGTGTCAGACTTTTACTGACTAAAACCCACCCGTGTTCCTTCCGTTGCCTGTGTGCCGGGGCCGCGTTATCCCTTTCGGACAAACCCGCAACCCCAGCAGGCATTGGTCTTTCGACCCCGTCGGTTGGTGCTGACATCTCTTTGAGGCGCGCGTGGAACACAACGCGCCGTCGACACGGGCCTGGTCCTTATCGGACGGCGAGCTGCCCATTGCTCACCGTCCGCAAGCCCGCGCCTACGGTGGCCGGAAGTCGGCTCGTGACTCCCGACGCCCGGGGCGTCTCCTGCGGCGACTAGGGGCGCGAGGGCGCGAATCTTGCCTCTCCCTCGTGCGCTCCGCCTCCTCCTTCGCGAGCATAACTGCTTCGCAGAAGGAGGTGACGGCCTCCCATGCACTCTCGCTCCGAACCATGGCCTGAACCAGGGCCGGACGCGAGAGATCGTCGCCGCCGATCGCCTCCGTGAGGACACGGCGGTGCCCCGCCCAAGCCGGGCAGACCTCCACCGTATGCTCCACCGTGTCCTCCGGGCGATCCACACAGTGGTGACACCCGGGCGTTTCCTCCCGCCTTACGCGGAACAGGAACCTCCCGAAACAACCGTGTCCGGTGAGGACCTGCGTCAGGCGGAAGGTGAGGACGCCATGGCGCCTCTCAAGCCACTCCTCAAAGAGGGGACTTATCGCCGCAATTGTGGCGTGCCCAGCGCTGGGTTGCGACAATCGTACACTCCATGCCGCCATGAGATCCCGCCGGAGCTCTGTCCGCTGTGCCGTGATTTCTCGCGGCAGCGGAGTTACACCCCGGCGTTTCGCCTCCTCGCGCAACTCCCACATGTGCGCGAGGACTTTCGCCTCCAGATCCCATGGCGGTAGTCCGGCAAGGAGGCTCGCCGCCTCACGGGAGACCGTGCGGTATCCCCGGACCAGCCTGATGGCCATGACCCTTTGGGACGCGTTCAACCGCCGGGCCGGTCGCAGCCTCAATGAACGCGCCCACACCGGTGCCCCGTAAAGGGCCATGGACCGCACGACCCCCGCGTAAAGCCTCCGGCAGGAGGCGTTTGGACCCCCCAGGTTGGGCAGGAGCCGCTTCAAAGCAGCCCCAGCCCTATCCAGTTTGGGAGCCAAACGTCGGAAGTGCTCCACGAAGTTCCACCGGCTGTCGAGGACGAGTCCCAGGTACTTCATCGTCGACTCGACACCGATGTGAACCCCTCCCGCCGTAATCTGGGAACCCGACAGTGGCGCGTTCCGAGGACCATAGAAACACATGGCCTCGGACTTGTGCAAGGCCACCTCGAGTCCCAGTTGCCGGATCCTTTCGACGATTGTCGCAACCCAACGTGTCGCTAGTTCGGCCGCCGCCTCATGCGACCTCCCCTGCACCAGGACCAGCGTGTCGTCAGCGTAGCAAACCACGCTGACGCCGCTAGGGAGGTCGGCGCGCAGCACCCAGTCGTAGCCGATGTCCCACAGATGCGGCCCCAGGACCGATCCCTGTGGGACACCGCACGACATCTCTCGCCGGTTCCACTCTCCGTGGTGACCGGGGTAGATGACGGCCCTGTCCGTCAAATAGGCCTCGACCACTCGACAGAGGTAGGTCGGCATCCGGTGATACCGGAGTGCCTCCCTAATGCAACTCCAGGGCAGGGTATTGAAGGCATTGGCGATGTCAAGAGACACCGCCAAGACTACCCCACCCCGGGCAACAGCATCCCCCGTCGTGAGGGCTCGAACGCGCATGATGGCATCCACCGTAGAGCGCCCCTTGCGGAAACCATACTGGCTCTCCGCCAAATCCGGCCCCACTCGCACCAGCTGCCCGACAAGGCGGTCTGCAATTACTCTTTCAAAGAGCTTGCCCACCTCATCGAGCAGCACGATGGGCCGGTAAGCGGACGGAGAGTCCGCCGGGCGCCCCGGCTTCTTGATGAGGACCAGTTTCCCCGTCTTCCAACGAAGTGGGAACTGGCCCCTCTCCAAGCATGCGCTTAGGAGCCCCCGAAGTCGAGGCCCGAGAGCCTCTAAGGCCAGAACCCAGGCTTTTCCAGGTAAGCCGTCGGGTCCTGGGGCGGTATTTTTGGCACTCAGCCTACGTACCGCCACTCTCAGATCTACCTCGGTCACCTCCGGAGTATCGTCGTCGTCGTCCCTGGTGTGGTCCGCATCGGGCACCGCAGGAGGCGGAGCCATGGGCGGGGGAGTATGTTCCCCTCGCGAGGGGAACAGAGCGCTCACCACGTCCTCCACGAGCTGGGGCCGGAGACTCTGCGTCAGCGGGGGAGCCCATGGGCGGAGTTTATCTCTCACCCATTTGTATGGGCGTCCCCACGGATCTCTGTTCAGAGTCTCCAGCGACTCCTCGCGGGCCAGTCCTCTGGCCCGCTCGATCCCCGCTTGGAGGGCGGTCTTCGCCGCTCTGTATCCTGCGTACAGCTCCGCCTCAATGGCTTCCGTATCCGGCGGGCGGATACGGAGCCTGCGGTGCCTGGCGTACAGGTGGCGCGCAGCAACGCACGCCGCGCGTAAAGCGGTCAGCTCACGCGACCACCAGTACACCTGGCGCTGAGCACGTCCGGGCTGGACCCGGGGCATTGCCACGTCACAAATTTCGGACATGGCCTCCCGGAACCACTCCGCCTCGTCGTTTATGTCGGCAGGCCTGTCCGGTGATGACACCCAGGCCTGCACGATCGAGGCTTCCAGGAGGAGCTCCCGGTCCAGCTGCTTCAGCGCCCACCGCGGACCACTCGGGGTCTGTCTGACCGGCGTGCCCGAGGTCTGGGCGGAGACGTCAAACCGGATGTACCGGTGATCGGAATAGGTCTCCACCCCCTCCATGACGCGCCAGTCAATGACACGCGGCGACAGAGCGGGGCTGGCGAACGAAATGTCCACCACTGACTCGCCCCGCATCCGCACGCACGTGGGGACAGAACCCCGGTTTAGGACGACCAGGCCCGACTCCAGAGCCCAGTCCTCCACCATCCTGCCCCGTGTGTCCGTTAACCGGGAACCCCAAGCCACGTTCTTGGCATTGAAGTCCCCGAGGACGATCACGGGGAGGGGATGGTACCCGACGACGACGACTCTCAACTCCCCAAGGGAGTTGTGGAACTCGGCGAGAGTTCGGTTCGGGGAGAAGTACGCTCCTACCACGACAATCTCCCCGAACCGTGCTGCCACGCAACCCGGTCCCCTCTTGACGGCCTCGAGGGACGGGGTACCGGCGGCGGCCGACGAAATTATGGTCACTGAGCCGCTCAGGTCCTCCACCCAGTCATCCCTGGGCGGGACAAAGTACGGCTCAGCGACCACGGCGATGTTAATCGACCACTGCGCCATGCTCTGGAGCAACAGATCCTGAGCTGCGGCGCAGTGGTTGATGTTCGCCTGGAGGAGGCGTAATGGACCTATTAGCAGTCCATTTTAGCCCCCCCCCGAGCCCCGCGTGAGGGCCCTGCCACGGCGTCAACGGCGGTGGCGGCGACGACGGTGGAAGCGGCAGCGGCGGTGGCAGTAGTAGCGGTAGCGGCGGCCGTGGCGGTGACAGCGGTGGCAGAGGGCTTGCCCTTGGCTTTGCCTTTGGCGGGTTGGACGCAGGCCTTGCTCCCAATCCGGTGCTCGGCCGGCTTGCCAGCCGCCGCACATACGGCGCAGTGCGGCGTGGCTTCGCAAGAGCCGGCCTTGTGACCGGGCTGACCACAGCGATAGCAGTGATCGCTGCGGTCCACCTCCGAGGTGCATTTAGCTCCCACGTGGTTGCCCACATGGCAGCGGAAGCACCTCAGAGGTTTGGGTTCGAGCAGTTTGACCTGCGCGGATACCCAGCCCACCAATAACCTTTGGCCCTCCCCGGCGATTTTCCTGGCCGCCGACACGGGGCAGCTCACCGTTACGGCTCGCATCCCCGTGAAGCCAGGACGGATGGTGCCTGCCCTAACCTGCTCGGCAGAGCACCCCCCAGTCCTGACGACAGCGGCCACCACCTGTTCCTCCGCCACTGAGTCGTCCAGGCCCGAGATGCGCATTTCTACGCACTTCGTGGGCCTGGACACTCGGGCCTCGTCCGCATTTAAGGACGCCCTAAGCTTTTCAGCTAGGGCGTCAGCGGCCGGGCCACTGGCCGCTCCGGGGAGCTCCAGCATCCGGGCCCCGGTCGCGGTGACCCTTACCCGGATGCCCTGAGCGGCACCTATCTCGTTAAGGTCCACCGCCGCCCCAATCTTGGAGAGCACGTCGCGGTAGGACACGCCCTTCTTCTCCGCTTCCGGCTGTAGTGTAATCACTACAGCTGCGGACTTCGGGGCGCGGAGCCTAGCCGCGACGCTTTGCTCCTTGCGCCGCTGCCGCCTCGCCTTCTTTTTGGCCGCCCTTTTGGCCTTGCCCGCCTTCTTCTTCTCCCCGGCTATTTGCCACTCGGCGTCAGCCTGGGGAGATTTAGGAGGCAGAGGCGGCCGTTTCGCCACCTGGGGTGGAGCTCCCGCTGCCAGGGCCGAGGCCGGGGCCCCCACCGCCTTGGCCGGGGCCCTCGCTGCCTGTGTAGCAGCCCCACCCCTGGTCTGCCCTGACGGACCTGGTTTGGCCACGGCAGCTGCGGTGGTGGCATAAGATGCCACCTTCCGCTGGCCCGAGGCCGGCTGGCTCGCCGCTAATGGAGGGCGCAGGACCACGGCCTCCAGTACGGAGAACCGGCTGTTGAAAGCAGCCAGCTCCTTCCGCACCAGGGCCAAAACCCGGTCCTCCGCCGGCAAGGGCGGGCCCTGCCCTTGCACCGCTCCGCGCTGCAGAACAACGCGGGGGCCGGCTCCACGGAGCCCGGCCAGGTTTGCTCGGAGCTCCTCATTCTCCTTTTGGAGAAGCTCCGTGGCGGCTGTCAAGCGGGCGACCTCCGCCCGCATTTCCGACATACCGTCTAACGGAGGCCCAAGATGGAGAAAGGCCTCCGCTGCCGCCATAATGGAGGCCGTGGCCGCAGGTATGGCCTTCTCTTTCGAGGACTGCAGCTTTTTTAAGGCCACAGTCCTGATCGCGGCCGCTACGACCTCCGCAAACCTGGCCGCTCGCTCCGAATTGGAGCCCCCAGCGGCGACTTTGGCGGCCTCGTCGGACACCACTCCTCCCTTGGCACGGTTCGCAGCAGCGCCAGCCCGTGCCGTCGTGACCTTATTCGGGACGGTGACCCCTACCGACTCCTCGGTTGAGGCCCCGGACGAGACCTCGGGGTCGCTATCCCCGCCGATTCCTGGGGGGGGTATCGGGCCGCTTGATGCGACCCCGATTGCCACGCCCCAGTTTCGAGGTCACCGCGCTGCCTCGGCCTCTCCTAACCGTAGGCGTTTTAGCGACCGGCAGGCTTTCCTCGCTTGAGGATTGTCCCGCCGATCCTGCGCGGTCCATCTTCTCGTCACGCGAGCGTTTCCCCCAGAAACGCCCGCGTCCAGTGTCCCGATCGGACCTAGCTTGGTCCCCGGAGGGACAGGAGTCTCCTCGACTCTTGTTGCCGTCGCCGGCAAGCGGGTCCTCCGCCAATAAAATTGGCACGACTTCGATGTTTGGGTTTTGTTTAAAGAATTTTTCCATTTTATATCCCACGAGTAAAAAATATATCCAACCAACCAACCAAAAAAATAGTGGTTCGCACTAGTGACTAATTAAGCTACCCATTAGTCAAGCTATCAACCTCCCTCACGGTGCGCCGCCGCTTGGAGGTTTGGGGTGATTTTTTATAGAGGTTTTCTACCTCGCGGCCCGGGCGGTTAAGCCAAGACCCTCGACCCCCGTCAAATGCCAGAGACATGACCTTGACACTCTTCGGGGCTACGAGACCAACGGTGGCAAGAGAAAAGACTTCCTCCTGCCTGCCCGACGGCAGGGTTAGTGCACGCCGAGCCCGCTCCCACCAGAACGCTGCTCAACGTGTGCTCTTAACGAGCACACGTTAGAGCGTTCACTCCTCCGACAGGATATTGGCATACGGGCAACGAGACCCCTTAGGCACGCAGTACCTAATGGGGATACATTGCCCGCACCCCAGGGTGCACCGTCCCGGAGGCTGGCCTTCCCCCCGGACGCATCCGTAAGGGAACTCCAGCCCCCAGGCACACGGGGAGGTTTCCTGTCCTAGCACCCCATTACTCAAGGCCCTACGATACCGAACAAATCTGGGTAAACATTCACCGGTTTCCAGGATGACCCAGCAGTCCGGGGCGCCCGGCGGACTCTCCGTCCGCTTACCGGCCCATCGTGCTGCTCGATGAGGTGGGCAAGCTCTTTGAAAGAGTATTTGCAGACCGCCTTGTCGGGCAGCTGGTGCGAGTGGGGCCGGATTTGGCGGAAAGCCAGTATGGTTTCCGCAAGGGGCGCTCTACGGTGGATGCCATCATGCGCGTTCGAGCCCTCACGACGGGGGATGCTGTTGCCCGGGGTGGGGTAGTCTTGGCGGTTTCGCTTGACATCGCCAATGCCTTCAATACCCTGCCCTGGAGTTGCATTAGGGAGGCACTCCGGTATCACCGGATGCCGACGGTCTCCCGTGGGGCGGCGAGCCTCCTTGCCGGACTACCGCCATGGGATCTGGAGGCGAAAGTCCTCGCGCACATGTGGGAGTTGCGCGAGGAGGCGAAACGCCAGGGTGTAACTCCGCTGCCGCGAGAAATCACGGCACAGCGGACAGAGCTCCGGCGGGATCTCATGGCGGCATGGAGTGTGCGATTGTCGCAACCCAGCGCTGGGCACGCCACAATTGCGGCGATAAGTCCCCTCTTTGAGGAGTGGCTTGAGAGGCGCCATGGCGTCCTCACCTTCCGCCTGACGCAGGTCCTCACCGGACACGGTTGTTTCGGGAGGTTCCTGTTCCGCGTAAGGCGGGAGGAAACGCCCGGGTGTCACCACTGTGTGGATCGCCCGGAGGACATGGTGGAGCATACGGTGGAGCTCTTCCGCCCAGCTTGGGCGGAGCACCGCCGTGTCCTCACGGAGGCGATCGGCGGCGGCGATCTCTCGCGTCCGGCCCTGGTTCAGGCCATGGTTCGGAGCGAGACTGCATGGGAGGCCGTCACCTCCTTCTGCGAAGCAGTTATGCTCGCGAAAGAGGAGGCGGAGCGCGCGAGGGAGATGCAAGCTGCTCGCCCTCGCAGCCCTAGTCGCCGCAGGAGACGCCCCGGGCGTCGGGAGTCGAGAGCCGACTTCCGGCCACCGTAAGCGCGGGCTTGCCGACGGTGAGCAATGGGCAGCTCGCCGTCCGATAAGGACCAGGCCCGTGTCGACGGCGCGTTGTGTTCCACGCGCGCCTCAAAGAGATGTCAGCACCAACTGACGGGGTCGAAAGACCAATGCCTGCTGGGGTTGCGGGTTTGTCCGAAAGGGAAGGAACACGGGTGGGTTTTAGTCAGTAAAAGTCTGACACACCCTCTCGCTCTGCCCAGAGCGGGAGAAGTCATTTGATGATTTCCCATCTCGAAAAAAAAAAAAAAAAAAAAGGATGACCCAGCAGTACAATGCCTTATCATGTTCATTAGAAGACATAGACAAATTTTCTAATAATCTGGATAAATATAAGTCACTAATCCGTACGCAATTAAATGATAATTATGTAAGTGTTGAACTGCCTGCCTAGTAGGTAATGCATTGTTCGCTATTTCTATTTTTATTTGTCTGTAAGTACAATTTTTTCTAATATGTGTTCGTTGCTTTTTAATCTTTATTTTTATTAAATTTAAATGACCAAATTTAATAATGTACTAGTATAATACTATATAATTTTAACTTTCAGGGCTACTTCCATTTTTAATATACTGTTTGCTTGTTTTTATTGCATAATGTGGACTCCTATAATTGAGGAAGCACATATATTGTTGTTCTTGTCTTTATATTATAAGTAAGTAAGGTGTATTATTTGTTGGAGATCCTAATAAAACAAAATAAATACATCAAAGTTTATTTCAAGGTTGGCGCAAATCGTATGGGCTCGCGTCACCAACATGCTAATGTTAACAGTACCTATAATGTAGTTATGAGTATGACGTTGCGCTTGTTTTTGCTCGGAGTAATAATAAGATAAGATGAACGTTAAGAAATAAATATGATTCATCAAATTGTTATGCCTAATGTAAAATTAACACGAGAAGAAGCGTAAGATAAATAAACTGTTTAATTTAAATATTTTAATATTATTATTGAGAGGAATTATAGGATTTAAATTCCAATTAAATATTTACTATAAATTATTGATCTAAATTGAACGGATCAAAGTGGGTTAGTCTGACTATAAACAGAGCGAACGCGCCAACTCTACGCACACTTGTACGCGTACTTCTGTGTGAGTGATTTTTGCAAAGAATTTACCTAAATTTGACTTCCCGCGCTAGACGTTAACGCTCTTAAGCGTCTTCTTTACACCCGTTAAAGACATAGACGATATTATTGTTGTCTATCACGATGACAGTCGCTTATGTTCTGATAACATTCAACGTCTACATCGAGCCATGTTCGACAAGATGAATGTCTGTAGAATATTCTACGTTAATGCTACTTTTCCGTCAAAAATGATGGCTTCACTTAACTATACTTTTGTACTGCTACAGTTTGTCTTTCTATAACCTAGGTTACAAGTGATGTTACCTTGATTATATGGCAGGCTCTGAACGTAAATGTACCTAATAAAACATAAATTAATTTATTAATTTACTGACAGACAACGCACACCTTAAACCGTCTAGAAGAATGAAATTTAGCTGAAGAGTTCCATAAATTTACTATTATAACGAATTATTTAATAAGGGATGAAAGTTTGTATGGGAGTTCCACATTACCCACCAGACCTAGCAGTAGGCCAAGACGGACGTAGTAGTATTCTAAAAGTAGGCAAATAGCTATGAAATATTTTCCGGTTTGGATTATTTTATCAATATAACTGACTAACTAAAGTTATAAAATATTCGCCCTCTAGGGGACTATTACCGACAATAAAGTATATTGTTCATTATCGAGTCATCATTATATCGTTAGTGACAGAAACATTATAAGGATATTCAAATTCGATATCCATATTTCACAAACTTTATCAACCACTCAGAAACTATTAGTCTTTTACATCATAACGCCTTCGGTAGAACGTCATAAATACATACATCAAAAAATGATTGCCCTCAAAAAATGTTTGGAAAAGGCAAAAATAAAATTGATCGATAATGATTTTATGAGCATTTTCTTTCCCATATACTTTATCGGAATAATCGTGTGCGAATCAGAATTTAATATCAGTGATAAGATCAAGGAAAAAGTTTGTAAAAAAAAAAACATGTATGCTGTGATCGGTAATGGTGTATATTTTTGTTTGTTATGGGCAACTATCATGTACAATCCTTTTCGTTCCTTCTTGTTCAAAATGTTTTACTTATTTCTTTACTTCTTATTTAGTTTTAACTTAGCAGCTTTGTGTTATACCAATATAGACAGGAGCTATTCAATTTTGCGCATAACATCGTCACTCCAAGAAATAAATAATTGCCTATACAGCACCAGCGATTTGAAAAATTTCAAGATATATTTTTGGGCGTATTTTTATTTAATAATTTTTCTGTGGGTAACTAATGTGACTGGTAAAATGGTTTTCGACTTATACTGGTCTTGGGTCAGGGTCTTTTATGGTTCTATATCCATAATTATTGATTTAGGTATGGCTCATACACTAATGGTAATTTATATTTTGACTCGCAAACTTGAAAAATGGAACTATATCGTAGAAAACATTAATGTTGGCAATGAAGACGAAGAAATAACAATAGACAGAGAAGCAAAAGTGAAGAATCAGCATCAAGTTATAAAGCTAATCTGCAAAGCGTGGAAACTGTCGAATGAAATATCTGGATTCAAAGTAAATAACATTTTTATAGCTACATGATGACCAAAAAGAGATCCCAAAAGACTACAACATGAATACATCTTCTAAAAATAGTATAAAACAAAAAAACTTCGATGTTTTGACACCATGTTGCCACATTAGGAGGAATATAGTATCCGTGCGAAGCAGTGGCGGGTCGCTAGTACCGCATTCTCGGTTGAAAGTCGCATATGTTCGTAGACATGATAAGTCAACTTATTTGATTTCAGATTCTACTCCATTTTGTCTCTACATTTATCATGTGTGTCATGTATATTATGATGATATTAATATTTTCGTGTAGAAATAAGGTTAGTATTCATTTTATTTACTGATGATATTATCTACAACCGTACATTTTGCTACTCACCTTATTATCAGCCTGTAGGTATGGTTTCGGTCGGTCCGGGTACATTAATAGTACGTCACCGACTACTGGATTAAGGGCACTTCATTCGCAGGTTCATCCAGCTGGCACCATATTTTTTTTTTTTTTTTACTCAATCTCAAAGCATTTATTTCACTTAAACCATTTACAGGCACTTTTGAATTGTCGGTCAGTTAGTCAGAAAGTTGAAACTTGGTGCCCATTTCAAAATGTACGTAACCTGTACTGTCCCACTGCTGGGCAAAGGTCTCCCCCATACTTCGCCATTCATCTTTGCCTGCTGCCTTTTCCAAAGTCAAGA
This sequence comes from Agrochola lota, assembly GCA_947364205.1. Lineage (NCBI taxonomy): Eukaryota > Metazoa > Arthropoda > Insecta > Lepidoptera > Noctuidae > Agrochola > Agrochola lota. The sequence goes on from OX376239.1 coordinate 2,812,153, forward strand.
AAGAGTCTAGGTCGCCGCGCCAGCGATTCTTAGGCCTGCCGCGGTGACGACTCCCGTCTTCAGGCACCCACTGCGTGACGACGCTCATCTGTCCTGATGCATCCTGTATGTGTGGCTCGCCAGTTCTAGTCCCATTTCAGCCTCGCGGTCTTATCGCCAACATCGGCGAGGCCTGTCTTTGAGCGTATTGCTGTGTTGCGAATCTGATCCGTTAGTTTTATATTCAAAATGCTACGCTCCGTCGCTATTTGGCAAACTTTAAGTTTAGACTTCTGAGCCTCGGCCAAAGACCAAGTCTGAGCCCCATAGGTTAGGATAGGCAGGATACACATATCGACGAGCTTAATTATATTAACTGTATTTAAAAAAAAAAAATTGCCAATCCTCCGAGTGCAATGACAAACTTTGCACGCTTGTATCATAATGTACTATTTTAGATGGATAAAAATATCATCATCAGTCACACATTCGGTGTAACCATGTGCCTGTGCAAGTTGATCATAGTGGAGGGGACAATTTGTTACGCCTGCGAAGAATTTTATAGAGAAGCAACAAGAGCCAGATGTAATGTTATTTTTAAATCATCACGAGACAGTAAGTTTTTCCAAATTAATAAGTAACGTTCTTTGTCGTTCACTACCGCATTGTTCTAGTGGTCGCAAGCACGACTGCTAGATAAAGTCCTTCTTAAGAACATGATTCACATATTGCACTTTGGTCACTAAAGTAAGTGTCGCATACGAATATGAACATTTTACTTGTAAAGATAAGTTTCAAATTCGTATGGTCACTAAGCACAAATAATTGGCTACACGGGACAGGGACAAGGATCTTATGACTGCATCAATGAACGGAGTTTGCGTGGCTGAATTTTGGGCCAAACATAATAATTTTAGTTTTCACAAGTTTCTTATTTGCCATCGATACGCTAAGAAGAAGAATAAAACCACGCTGTTCAATTTTCGACTTTGAGCGCTGAGCAGAGCCATCAAAATTTGACAGTGCCCTTTCTTAGCGTTTTTCTATATCGCGCGCGCGTTTTTTTGTTTTTGTTTTTACTGGCTAGAAAAAAAAACAACCTCTACTACATCTTAATAATTATATGTTTCAGTGACATCGAAAAGACTCTGGAAGAACATGAAACGAATGATGGATGTAAATATAGTAAAAATGAATGCGTCCGGACTATTCACTATCGATGCAGTGACAATGATAAATTTTTGTTCTATTATCACAAGTCATATTATTGTATTACTGCAATTTGCTTTTCTGTAACAGCGCATTCCTTCATGGATGAATCGTTTTTTTTATGGCATTTATGTAACCTCAATGAAATCCCATTTTGCTTTCTTTTAAATATTATTGTAAACTCTAATATACTTAATTCCTATTTTGTCCTAAATAGCCAAGAAGCTGCGTCCAACTAAGACGTAACTGTGACCATAGTTGGTCATAGTTCTAACCTAACCTAACCCATTTGATCCGGGTACCCTAGTTACTATGACCAATTGGGCTCGCGCGTGGTTGGTGGAAGGGGCCGAAATTTCACGCGGGCGAAGTCGCAGGCAGAAGCTAGTATAAAATAATATCTACTCAATGTAGTACTTTAGTAGTACTATTTGGTTAGCAACACTGTAAGGCCTTAAATTGATAAAAAGTATTGTACTACTCAATATTGTTAATGGAGCTTTGAAATGATTGAATAACAAAAGTCGTTTTGTCTGTATAAATCCGTTGTTTTACTTTAACTTTTATCAAATAGCTTATGAATAAGTACAGTTTTTATTCGATGTAAATTAAATAATTATCAATATCAGTAAAGTGTAAGTAGGACATTTTCGCCTCAAGCTTTTATTTTGTACTTTTTAGCATTAGAATTTATTGAAATATCTATTCTATCACCTTCACTTGAAAAGTATTTTTAAAGAGAAATCCAACGAACCCAAACACGTCTTTACATAAGTCATGGTGTGAAACCAACCAAGTTGCACTATCCAAGTCTCGCGATAATTTAGAACGGGCTATCATAATTGAATGCGTATATAAAATTAACTGTTTGTGCTGACGGAGCGGAGTTTCCTCATCTGGAGTAATCCCTGGGTGCAGCACCGAGGTCATGGTGGGCTTTAGAACGGGCTATCAAAATTGAATTAGTATATAATATTTTGCGTCTGTGCCGTTGACCGCTGAGGAGTGCGCTCTTCTGGAACCAATCGTCGTTGCAGCAACCAGATCATGGTTAAATTTTGAACGGACTATCATAATTAAATGCATAAATAAAATTTCGTGTCTGTACCGTAGATTGTTGTAGAGTTTCTTCATCTGGAGTCAATCCTGGCTGCAGAATCAGGTCATGCGTCATAAAAAAATTAATTGTCTTTGAAACTGAACCAACATGTAAAAGGAGATGGACAAAAATTTCCCCAAGCTGTACATAATTAAAAGCAATACAATTAATTTAATTAAAATAAATGAAGAATTTATAACAGCTAATAACACTTCATAGCAGTCTCTGAAAAAAATACTAAATTAAAAGAATTTTATGCGATTTGATTTTATACGTTCAATTTCAGTTTGAAGTATCTTCAATGTTGCCACTTAATAATATCAATGCTTGGAGGAAATGTTAACTAAACGCACGTAGCAATAATTAAAATATTCGTAGCAAATTATTTATGTATTATATCTTTGACGGAAAGTAATCCATCAAACCAACCTTCTCTTAATGATTATATAGATCAAAAGTCAAAGTATACATACGGATAGGATATTTTATTTAGATAAAATACAGTAACGTCGTGTATTGTAACATTACTTGACTTAATTACTAGCAACACTCAATGAATCTGTTAAATGTCAAATAACTGTCATTGGTATTTCAAATCTCGTCCCTCGTGCTCTTTTACGGTATTCGTTTGCTTCGTATTTGTGTTGTTATTTTATTTCACGTTTGTTTTATTGTGTCGTAGCCCCACGCGAGTGCTCCACTTATTATAATAAACAGTGTAATTAAGTAAGGGAAATGGACCTTATACAATCGTGTGTTAACTGTGGTATCGCTATTAGAGAACGCATCAGGCGGCATGAAACATAATCATTACCCCCTGATATGACTGTTCTTCTATCGGAATGGTTAACTTTTGAGGTAAGTTGTCGTATACTAAATCGAAAGGAATTAAGTTCGAATCTTCTTTACCCAATAATCTTACATGGGTTTAAAATCTTAAGTTTACACGTTCATATTTAACTTTCACAGGTATCACCTCATAGCTGCGTTTGCGGCACCTGCTATGACACAATGACCAGATGTCTTGCAACCAATTCAAGAGAAAGACAACTTGGGCATGTCAATGTTTGTTACGGCTGTGGTAGATCCGTCACACGTGTAAGGAGACACATTATTTCGGAATCTAGACTTCTAGCCTTAGTTGTATCATCATGGCATCAGCATGTAAGTAAATTATTTTTACAAAAGTTAAATAATAAGTATGTAAAAGCATAAGTGGGGAACTGAACTGGGAAAATGTTGATGTTTAAAGCCGATCTTTCACCACTTGCTAAACTAAGTTAGTTTGCATAGTTGAGCCAGTTTTTCATACATATTAGCTTAGCTGGTATAGTTTGCGGTGGACGCATATGTATGAAAAACTGGTTAAACTGTGCAAACTAACTGAGTTTAGCTGACGGTGGACGATCAGCTTGAATTCTAGAATATTAGAAGTTCCTGTACTGTACTGTTAATATTATCACAACATATTTATTTTTATTTTATATTATTTATTTGGCTCACCAACAATTGAATACACCGATACAAAGATATGAGATAGGTCCAATACTTATAGACTAGACTATTTTGAAAAACATCACAGTTAAATATTGTAAAGTACTCGATTATTGTGACCATATTGTCAAGAATTAATCAAACAACTGTAAAGCTGTTTACTTTCCATAAATAACATACCATTTAACCTTACCTTGTATATTATATATTATTATTATATTATTACTGTACAAACAGTAGTATTATTAGATGTGTAAATGGTTTACAATATTATGGTTTTGTTTTTAGGTAAGAGTGGCCAACTATTTGTGTCATGGTTGTTATGTGAGAGCTAACAGAGAAGTGGCCCGAAGAAATATTGTTGATGCTGCTAGATTTGAAAATGTCGAAGGAAATCAACCTGTTCAGGAAATTCAAGCACCAGTTCCTCCACCACTCCCCGCTGGCCCAGCTATAAGGAATGTTCAAGATGTATCTACTATTATCTTACCGAATTATAGACGCTGTGCCAATACATCTAGAAGATGCATATTTGATGGATGTCAAAGTAGTGCAGGTCATTTAGTGCCTACCCTGATTAAGTCAGCATTGCTGTTGAATAATAAACTTTATGTACCTCGAAGTGCGAGAGTATGTGAAGAACATTTACAATCAAATGAATGGGAATTATTATTAGATAACACGAGTTTAACTAATACCTTCACAGCTGTTCAAATTGAAAGTTTATTAGATAATAAACAAGAAGAAAATGTTCTTGATTTTGAAAATATGGAAGCAATGGCTAGTCACGTATGTCACTATTGGACAGGGCGCACTACCCGAGAATTTTTTGAATTGTATGATAGCATACCAATACAGTCTGTTGTTTTCAAAAACTCAAAAACTGCATTAGCAATGCTTTTAATTAAATATAGGACTGGTGACAGTGACGCTAGGATATCTAGTCTTTTTAGGATTCCCAAATCAACTTTACAGTACAAAATGAACCTTGTAAGGAACTGCCTAACTAATCAATTTGTTCCGCTTAATCTTGGGGTGTCTCACATATCTCGCCAAGAAGTAGCAGAAAGAAACACTATAATACCTGAAAAGTTATTTGGAAATCCTCAGTCTAATTCAGCTGACAGGTGGGCTATTATACAATGTGATGGTACCTACCTCTATGTGCAAAAAAGTTCTAATTACAAATATCAAAAGAAAACATATAGTCTTCATAAGTATCACAACTTAACAAAACCATTTTTGGTAGTGGGTTGTGATGGACATATTATAGATGTGTTTGGACCGTTTGCTGCAACTCAAACCGATGCAGAAATTATGAACTTTTTAGTTTCTAGCGATGGTGGCTTGTATCAATACTTTCGTCAAAATGATGTATTTATTTTAGACCGTGGCTTTAGGGATTCTATTTCTAACTTAGAAGCTCTTGGTTTCACAGTACACAAACCTGAAACCAGAGATGAAGGAGAAAGACAACTAACTACTCTACAAGCTAATAAAAGCAGATGTGTGACACTTTGTAGACGGGTTGTCGAAGTAGTAAACGGCAGGTTTAAGCGTGACTATAAACTGTTTAGAAATGTGTTTTTTAACTTAGCTTCTGCACATATGATGGAAGATTTTAGGATTGGTGCTGCCCTTATAAATAAGTTTCACAAAGTTATAGAAAATCCCGAAAATGCTGTTGAAATTGCTCATATAGCAACCACAAGGTTAAACTTGCCTAATTATTTAGGTCAGTTTATACAAAATTATAATTTAAATAGGAGAAGAGTGTTATTTAGGAGTATTGATGCAAACCTGCCGGCGCTTAATACTTTTCCGGAACTAAATACAAATGAGTTGAAACTTATTTCACTAGGTCCTTACCAGGTAAAGCAGGCTCGCTCGTATTATGGCGAACATATCAGAGATCGAGGTATTTATGAAATAGAGATAAGTCCAGAACTAGAGTTTTCCGAGGAACTTGTAATGCACATAGGAGGTAATCATCCTGTCCTTTTAAGAGGTCGCATTAAATCTAGACATACTTCTAGACGTGAGTATTATTCTTATATAGTTTACGATGAGCACCCCCCGAGTCAAGACCAACCTAGAAATGCAATCTTAGGTTATTGGTGTAATTGTGTAGCTGGAAACCGGACTGTTGGATGCTGCGCACATATTATGACAATCCTTTGGTACTTGGGATGGGCGAGATACCAAGAAAGTATTGTTCCACCAGCTGCATTTCTGGATAACGTACTTGTAACATGGAATGATTAAATGTATAAAATAATTTATTTGTTTTTATTCTGACCAATATACCTGTGCTACAAAAAAGTTTAGTAACTGCTGTACTAGTTTTTCCAAGTTTTAATATGATATACTAATCACCTAAGACAAATATATACACCTCAACCTATTTAACGTTCAGGAAATTATGTATAAATTGTAAAATCATGATGAAAACTGAGTGAAAAAATCAACTTTTTCAAAACTTCATAACTATTCCACGACTGCTTAGCTTTATGTAACTTATAATTCTTAATTATTGAAGATCTGCCCTATTGAAAGACATAGATTTCATATCTGTACATTCTGGGGTACAAGTCCTAACGATTTTTGGCCATGTCCTTTCAACTCCGTAGGATATGAGGAACTGGTTTAAATTCAGCTAGCAAGATTTCACTAATACATAGTAAGTATACCAAGGCATAACAAGGCAAGTTAAATATAAGCTTGTAAAAACTAATCGCAATGACTTCTGAAGCAACGCTTAAAGCTTTTAAAATTAAACGAATAAAAAACATTTGAAATTCGTAACGCGACCCATTTTGGAGCCATAAGGGGTCGCGTTACGAAGTTCAAAATTTATTTATATAATTTTCACCAGTAGAAATCAATAAGCTTGCTATGAAGTTATCGTGAATCGAGACATTATTTATTGAATTTGGCGAGCTGCAGAACCTGATAGAAGCACGATGTAAGGCTAATCTGCCCAACGAGATATTTACTCGCGATTTGATTGAACGAAAATTTGATAATTGTATCGCATTTGCCCAAACATTTTTATAAACACATAACACTTCTGGTTTCAAAGAAGTGTTATGTGTTTATAAAAATGTTTGGAAGAAAACAATCGCTCGCATTGTGCTCAAGTCAATGAGTGTCACCACCATGATAGCTATAATAGTCTAGGATTTAAATTACCTGTTATAAGCATTCCTAAGTTCATACATATTATATGTATATGGTTAGAATTTATAGAAATTTTTCCTTGATTCATGATAACTCCAAACTTATAAATGTATACTTTCATTATCTAAGTTCTTATTTAGAGGGTGAAGCTACCCGAGTTTCTAGTAATCTAGAAGTTTCTGACCCAATAAAATTATAGTTTATTATTCTTTGTGGGTTTAGCATAGAGACAATGTTATCATTATTGTTGAAATGTATTAATGCATCTTTGGATCTGACAGAAGATTAATCATAAAAAATGTAGAACAAGCTTTACATACATACGTTGTTAATAATCATAGAGGTTAACAGGTTCCCAAAACACTATGAAAAAAACATTTTTAACTGTTTTGGTTTATAAACAGAGGCGGTGAAACAGCTTCATATCATAATGTTTGTTTCATCAAAATATTTCATGAGTTAGAAAACAACTAAGACGCTTTTTGTTCAATTTCATTTATTAACAAAGTAATAACATAATTAATGGAACGCAAACCAAAAGTATTGTTAGCAAGTAACACTATAATGTTGAACGGGAAAATAGCATCAACGTAGAACATCCGACAGGCGTACAGCTCGATGGAGGCGTTTCACATTCCTGCATTATATCCCCTTCTCAACATCTGTTACACTCTTTTAAATCAAAATATTGATACAAAATAATGGTTACGTCTTTCAAACTGAAATTATACATGTGAGAACAATGTAGAAAGACGTGCACGTGAAAAGCATCCGTAATAAAAAGATAAAACAATTCGAAAATTAAAACAAATTAAAACAAGCCCTGGCAGCTATGAGATGACCAGTCTCTACTGACGGTGCCCGTTCACGAACATGAAGCATAGATCAGTACCATTTAGCTCAACCATTTTGAAAGGAGCTTAACAATCCAACACGCACGCCACCACCAGCGAGACAATTGAGTGAGCATGATATACTCTCAGCCGCCGGGGCACATTCAAGTCAATGACAGTTGTACCCAGTAAATGGTAGTTTTGTAGAAGGTACATGGTCACAGTGCTCACACATATGCTATGCTATTATACAGTATTAAGGGATTGAATTTATACAGTGCAAAGATAGTTTTTGCAATCTTCAACAACTCCAACAATATTTTCGAATGGTAATCAAATAGTTTATGCGCCCTTGTGGAGCTGGACCACCGTCGAGCCAAGCATTTTTGTCAGCGATGTAATCCCTTAACTTATATGCTTGGCAGCATAGTGTGCATTTTATACAAGATTTTTCGTTTCATTCAGTTGGAGTATGTGTGAAGGTATTTTATTGTAACATTTTTAACAGTACCCCATGAAGGTTGAGACTACATAATGTTTTCATAGATATATTGACAAGGTACCATGATTACCAGGTTGGTCATGATGTTAATATTTTTAATCAGTTCCCTAAGAGAATCGCGCCTACGGAGGCCATATATTGCTCTAATGGCTCTTTTCTGCAGAATAAAAATCTGCAGCTCGTCCCCATAATAAAATACCGTAAGACATGATACTATGAAAGTAACTGAAATCGACTAGCATCGCGATATCTACATCAGTATATTGACGGATTTGTGCAGCATTGTGCTGCTGAACTTAGCCGTCTGCAAGATATGTATGAGGACCCCATTCCAGCCTTGAGTCGAGTTTGATCCCCAAGAAAACAGTTTTATCTACGAATTCTAGTTTTTCTTTATTCAATACTATAACACGATTACTAGTTTTAACATTTGGTAAAGCGAATCTTATTTAATTATTTTTTTCCATTTAATACTAAATAATTAGCAGTGAACCAATTTAAGACCTGCAGGGCGTTATTTACGTCATCAAGATTTGATTCACGTCGATTTATCTTAAAAATTGGGGATGCATCGTCAGCAAATAACACCTTTTGTGATTGGTTATATAATAAATGGGGTAGATCATTAAATGTAATAAAAAGAGCAAAGGACCCAATATCTAGCCTTGTGGACCATCCATTTTTACTTTTAAACTGAGTGAATTGACACCATTAATTTAAACTTGATGTTGTCTATCATTTTAATAAGATTTTACTAAACTGAGCGCATGTTTACCTAGTCCGTAATGCTCAAGTTTCAAGGGTAAGGTTTTATGATTTATTTATTTATTTATTTTATTAAAACTTCATGCACAAGTAAAAAACTGTAAATTTAAAATTTTACAGATTTGCCTTTAATTTATTTCAAATTTTTCAGGGCTATTCAATGCATAACTTTAATTGAGGGTTAAAAATTACTATAGGCGTTCGTTGCTGATAACGCTATTTCGAACTAAAGCTATTCTGGATAGCGTTCATTCGAGATTTAAAAGTGATTCGGGATTTCGAATACCAGCCTTACGTATATCATTCGATATTTAGGTGGTAAAGGGTGTGTGCTTTTCGTCTAGTTTTGCCTAGACTGAAATGCTATATTAAATATAACAATAGTATACAATCATTAACTATGACCCTATGGTACGTACTATGTAATTGACTTTTAGCCGTGGTCATTAATAACAATTGTCAATTCCAAGGGTAGTGTGTTATTAAATTAGAAGGTGGCATGTAATACAAAATGGATTACTTCCTTGATCTTAAGGCTCAATAAATAATTGAATTAGCTTCATTAAGTACGGTACAGGAATATGAATCATTCGTGTTCAACAAAGCTGAAATAAAATGCTGTCAATAAAAAGAAAAAAGAAATTTAATCTTAAAAGCCTTCGTGTTGAAGTTTTAAACAACATCGTTGACAAAGATGTGCAGATGATGCTTCGACCTTTGAATTTGTTGCAAACTATTCAGTTATATCCAAAATATTGCATCAAAGATAATTTTATAACTTCGAACAGCCGACTATCGAATTTTGTGTCATTGTGTATCACGATATTATTTATATCGATGTTATTATACGAAACTGCCTTATCAACTATTCAACCCTCGGTTATTTTTGACAGTATGACGAATTATATCACGAACATCTTAAGATGTGTTCTGTTCAGTTTGGGGTTCTTAATGAATTTAAAGCAAAGTGTTTCATATACAAATGAAAACGTTTTATTCGTTTTAAAATTACAAGATATTCACAGATATTTCAATGATAGATCCAGTTTCAAACGCTTCACTTTTGTTAACTGGACTGCTGTTATCTTGTTTTTAGGATTGTATATCAGTAGCACAATTATTTATTGCACAATGCTTGAAATATCCGTTTTCAGCATATTTTGCGTTGCAATTTTACTAAGTTTTGACACTAACATAATTTATGCTATAAGATTCATTCAACTGTTAAAAGATAAAGTTGATCTATGGAACATTCAAGCTCTTCAATACCACAACATGGAAGAAAGAGACAGAATGGATTATTGTAAAATAATGTTTCAGGCTTACGTTAATATAATGGACTGCTTTGACATCTACAAGGTTTCTTTCCAATTAATGGTTAGTTTGATTAAGCAGCTTCCTTTTTACACGAGGAAATTGTTAAAAAATGTATTCAATCTGAAATCTATTGTTTTTCAGATCGTTTTTCAAACTACGCAGATATTTTATGACTACCTCGTTAAAATTCAGGCATTTATAATTTTTCTTAAATTGTTTGCATCGAGTGGCCGGTTTTATGTAAGTAGTTTATAGAAACATATATATATAGGAAATATGTATGTATGTGTATGTAGTTTGTACTGTTGTACCTATTTTAGTTATAATGCATTAGAATACTTTTTTTAAATTTATCTTTGTTCCTCTCATATAGAGCACCTGTCATCTAATCTCTTCACCACCCTTGGTTGACTGGTAGAGAATGCCTAAGGCATGAAGTCCGCGTTTGTACTTTTTTGAGTGTGAAAAGTTTAAATAAATAAATAATAAATAAACATACATTCCATGTAATAATTTCTTGTATCATCTAACATAACATTTCGAATTACTATTGATTATTTTATTTTATTGGTTCACCAACAATTGTTTGCATTTGTTTTATGCCAAAGGCAAACAACAGGGAACATTATATGCAACGCACTAATCACTTATGGGTAAACTCCGCATGCATAAAAAAGTTTGTACAAAAACTAATGTCGTTTAAAATTACTCATATAAAAGTCTAAATAATAAATATAATGAATTTATCAATGTAAGGTACTTATTCACTGTAAAAAAAAAAAAACTAGCGTAATAATGGTGAAGCAGTGAACACGTTTTATATAGCATTGCATATATATAGCACTTGTATAGATAAAACTATTTAAGAATATACTTAAGAAAATTTGCTTTCAATTTGCCCAAACTTTCAATGTGCAAATCGTTTAATTCGATTGATCCAAATATAAACAAAATGTGGTGTTTTCCTCAGATGTTATGCTATTTTTTTTTAATAATGTGCTCAATTAAAACACGCACTTATGTAAAAGATAAGATTCTTTAATCAGTTTCTTTTTTAGTTTATATCGTTTATGATGGCGTTAATAGTCACTTGGATAATAAAATCTATGTCATTATACATCGCATTGAACCTACACTGCGAGAAGTTCTACATAGCTATGGCGAATGTTCAAGATTCATGTGCACTTATTTTAAATTCAAACTGTACAGGTATTTCTAAGTTCTTTGCTTGTTCTCTCTTTCTAAGCACTGATACACGGGTTCGCCCACTGCGCATTTAATTTGGTCAGTCCATCTCATGGGTGAGCGCCCGCTTCGTCTAGTACCCTCCACTCTACCCTGCACGACAAGGCGCTCTATAGAGTCACTCTCACGCCTCGAGACTTTTCCGATTTATTTGAGCGAATGATGCGCGTTTCGAACAAAGCAGAAAGACTCTTTTTGATGCAAAGTTGTTGGCGTATAAAGGTGTTAGTGCAAAACTCCGTCCACGATACCTCAAGCATTTTTCTCCAGCACCATATTTCCAGAACGTCTCTTTTCTTCTTTTCGATGTCACGCGGCGAAATTTGGGTTTATTCTTCTGAATAACCGTTTGGGGAAGACCGTCGTGATATCATGTTATGTGCTGTTCTAAGTTTTTGTTGATTGTGTTTCACTTCTTTTTTTCTACAAATTGAGTTGTGATAAAAATGAGTTTCTTGTTCTGTTTTGGTTTTTACATGTATTTATAAAATTTCAACCTCTACCTCCTTTACAGATGCTGAAAAGAGGTTCTGTAAGAATGTTAAACGCCTACATCGAGCAAGATTCAATAAGCTGGATGCCTGTCAGATATTCTACGTTGATGCTACTTTGCCCTTCAAATTGATAGCGTTACTTGCGAACTATACTTTTGTGTTGCTGCAGTTTGCGTTTTTGTAATAAATAATTCTGCTACTAAAAAGCGATATTTAGAAAAGGGTCTTTTTATTTATTTCTACCTTTTGTCTAATGGTTTTTCCTAAAATTGATCCGATCAAGTATAAAAATATATTTTATCGACTGAAATGCTGTGATAAAATATATAATGGTATTTTTCTGGACATTGTGTCATTAATAACAAAATTAAATGTCAATTCCAAGGGCAATTTGAAATTAGAAGGTGGCATGTAATACGTAGGTAATTGATTGTTTTATCTTAAGAATCATCAAAAATAATTGAATTCGTTTTATTAGGTACGGTACTGTAAGATAAAAGAAATGACTGGGAGAAATAGATCGTAGCAAAAATATATTCGGAGAAAATTTATTGGGTGACAGACTATGTGGTGAATGTGTTCTGATGTACTTTTGTCAAGTGTAATAGCCTCGTATCCACTAAACAACAATTGACGCGCAACACGTGACGCTAAACATGTTCGGCAACGTTGCACAACAGCGCGCAGCGTTGCCAGCTGGCGCGCAATACGACGCGCGGCTTGTTGTTTGCTTCCGTGCAATGTGAGTTGTTTTGTTCATTCGCGTAAAATTCTTAAAGGATCCCTCAACCACACGGAGATCACTGAATACATTTTCTTCATTTTGTAAGTAATTTCTAATCCTTCAACGTGGTTTTTTTCTTTTTGATCCATATTTCGATGTAATTATAACCACCGCCGTACGCCGCTGAAATCAACACGAGTTCCTCTGGCGACATATTGTCGATGACAGATCATGCGTAGACAGACAACGTTGCTAAACAAAAGTTCCACACTAACTTTCAACATGTTGACCAACATCTTGTGCAACTTGTCGCACGCTAAATGTTGCCTAGTGGATACGATGGCTTAACTTGACAAAATTAAATCAGAACATAATTGATTTTAAATTCAAAAGTTACTTCATCAGCAAGTCATATAAACACAAAGTTTTTATATCCAACCGGTACTATGAATCATTCGTGTTCAACAAGCCCTAAATAAAATGCAGACAATAAAAAGAAAAAAAAAAATTATCTTAAAAGTCATCGTGTTGAAGACTTATTAATAAACTTCGTTGACAAAGATGTATCTATGTTATTAAACGAAACAGCCTTATCAACTATCCAACCCTGGTTTCCTTTCGATAATATTATTACGTATTGTATCACGAACATTTCAACATTTGTGTTTTATTCAGTGTGGGATTCTTCATTAATATGAAGGTTAGTCTTTCCGATACAAATGATAACGTTTTTTTCGTTCTAAAATTACAACATATTCACAGATGTTTCAATAATAAGGCCAGTTTCAAAAACTTCACTAGCATTAACTGTTTGCTGTATCTTGTTAATGGCATCGTTTACCAGTATCGTAATTATTTTTGCACGATCCTCGAAATAACCGTTTTCAGTATATTTTGTGGTGCAAGCAGTAGTGCTATAAGACTCATTCAAGTGCTTAAAGACTAAGTTGATCTATGGAATATTCAAGCTCTTCAATATTTTCAAAGCATAGAAAATAAAGACAGAGAGGATTATTGTAACAGAATGTTAGCCAAACTGCCTCGTGGTCTACTGGTCACAAGCGCTACTGCCGAGGATGAGGTCTTGGGTTCGATTCCCGGGTCGGGCGAAATGTTTTTGGGTTTTCCCATCTGGAATTGCTCAGTAGCAGCCCTGAGTCTGTCTAGATTTGTGCCCGGTTGATGGCAATAGGCTCGCACCCTATTACATAGGACTTAAACATAACTGGCGAATTGTGGGTGTACTCTATGTGCCTAAAACCCTTCGGGGAATATTGGTGTGATATTATAATGCTAGCCAAAAGTCTGACAACCAGTCTTACCAAGGGTTATCGTGTTGTAGTAGATAACGTCACGTTCCTCAGATAGAAAGATTTCTTCTCTTCTGGCGCTTATATTAATTCTGCTTGTTTATGTCATTTGTTTTGCATCGTGTAAGTACAATTTTAAGGGCTCAAGGACATTTCCTTTTACACCGTAAGCATCAAGTTTTTTTAGTAAAAATTAATAATACCAGTATATGAATATCGCGTAACCTGGAGTGTTTTTATCCATATTTGTCATAACCAAAAGTATGTAAAAAGTTATAAATAGCCATGTTTATCGTCTTGTTTTTCCTAAATCCTTTTTTTTCTTTGCAAAGAATATTATTTGCTTCTAAATTGAGTTCTTTATAAATATAGTTTTCAATAATTTTAGAGAATATTGGTATCAATTAAATCGGCGGTAAAAAAACAAATTAGAGAGTTAATGGAATACTACAGTATTCCAAAAACTCTCTAATTTGTATTTTGGTCAATGATTTTATCGCATATATTTTATTTTTCTCGCTGCATTTTTTGATACCACGTGATTTTTGTATTTTATTATCATTTGCCGAAATGATAGTTTCGGGAAAGCACCGTCTGTGTTTGGGTCATGTGTTGCTTAATCTGCTGAAAACGTCAGACTCTGCAGATAGGCCTTAAATTTATGAATGTTATCGTTATGATAGTCATGTCTTCTCCTACTCCACAGATTAAAAGTACATACTGTGCTAATTGGACATTTGAGTAACTGGGCTGTTTGATCTGACAACGCTCACTCTAATACTGAAGCCTTACAGGATCTGTTAAAGTTATGCGCAAAATTGTCAATGCATGTTTTGCTCTGAAGACGAGTCGGTTGATAAATTGCCAGTTTCAAATTAAATCTTAATAACCTATTTTCGAATTCTATTGATTAATTATTTCTTTGTAGATACATGTATATTAAAATCTCCCGCCAACACAATATTTTTACAATTGTTTTTCTGCTAAATATGTAATAACCGTTCTAGTTTACTAATAAATTCATTGAAATTATTGGCATTTGGTACCTACTCTATAAATGCTAATATATACGATTTTGTGGGTCATTAGTTCAATGGCGCAACATTCAAAGACACCAGTTGTTGATATTTTTGGCAGCTTTATCCACTGATGACAGGTCCTTACTAATAAGCATGCTCAACCTCTTTTGGTTTCTTTCCGACTGAAACAGGCCGCTAAGCGGTATTTGTTTAAATTCAGGTGTTGTTCATCAGTTTCCGTGAAAAAGATAAGTTTCCATCATAGATAAGTAGTGATCATTAATGTATGGATAAATATTAATGATCACTATTTATCTATGATGGAAACTCAAATGCGCATATGTAACTGTCTTCGTCCACACCTTTTACTCAATAACGTAATTGAACGTAAACAACGGAACTTTAATAAATAATGAAGGCCTTCAATATGATGGAGTATGTGTGGACTATCAATCGAATTCATTGGTTTTCTATTTATGTCCACACCACATCGACCGTTTAATTTCATACAAAAAAGAAGAGAATATAAAATGTTATCGTCATCGAGTATCCGCATCAAAGAAGGTCCTAAAAACAAAATCGACAAAGATGTACATGCATTACTTTTCCCTCTGAATCTAATGAAAATTCTAGCTTTTCATCCAAAGTATCAAATCAAAAACGACTTTATAACTCCAAATAACCGTATAAATAATTTAATTTCATTATGTGCGACATTATGTTGTTTGTCAACCCATTATTATAATTGTATTATTGTTCTGCAAGACGATAACATGATACGATACCAACTGATACATTTTCTTTATTTCGCGTCCTCTTTCGATGTGCTGTTCGTAAGTGCGGGTTTCATCATGAACTATATCACATATTTCATTCAAACCAAGAAGAATGTTACATTCGTTCTGAACTTTCAAAAAGTGCACAGGTTTCTTAACAAAAAGCACAGTAGTAAGACTCTTAGTTGTTGGTTCAGTGTCGCTTTAATCATCGGGTTTTATATCGTTTCTGCAATTTATACGAACATAGAGTATCTAAATCCTCCATGGTATACGCTCTTTCACGTGATTAATCTGTTAACTCTCGACTCTGATACAGTTTATGCAATTCAATTAATTCGGCTATTAACAGAAGAACTTGACCTCTGGAACAGACAAGCAATATATTCACGTGAAGATGGTCAAAATAAAGTGTATTGTAATAGAATGTTTCAGTCCTATGCCCAAATATTTAAATGCTACAAGATCGTTCAAAAACATTATCAACCAACGGTGAGTAGTCCTAAGTGTGGATCGGTTGTCATGGTATGGGTCTGTATTATAGAGGAATGAAGAACACGTCGTCGTAAGGAAAGTTTTGAGTGTGAACGTGGATAGTTATAAAAGTAGAGGAAGACCAAAGAAACGATGAATAGAATTATGTATAGATGTTATGACTACTGAGAAGGTGGCTAATATATATGTGGAAGAAGTAGACACGCTGCAACAATCCCAAATAAATTGTGTGTGCGTAAGGACCAATAAGTATTCATGATTTCAATTTTGTTACTTTTGTAATAGCTAATGTAATCTGGTAAACTGTTAAAATTTTCCTCTTCTGCACATCTCTATCAAGTGTTGTTTCAGTATTTTTCATTCTGGCTATATCGTCTTTCACTCAATCCATCATTTCCTGCTTTCATACCATAATTACTTTTTCTGGTAATTTCCATAAATACTTTAAACTTTTCTCGCGATATGTTACTAGTTCCTCCATCTAACATACCCAAACCATGACAAGCGATTTCCACAAAACTCCTAGATTACCGCTTTCCAATTTTCTCTTCAGCTATGCGATTCTTTTAATGAAATTATTGTCGTTTTTCAGATTTTTTTTAAGACGGCAGAATCTTTCTTCCATGAATTGGTCACCTGTCAGATCTTGATAGATTTTTCCAAGTTTGATTTTAATAGAAACGAGCCAGTGAGTACAAATTTACCACATTTTATGTAAAAGTCTTGTTTGTTACTAAAACATTAAAAATACCTACATTATGAACTAAAGCAACCAGTCACTAACAACATACATAAGAGAAGTGATCACGAAAGGGAAGGAGAGGAATAGGATGGATTCTCTAAATACTGAATGAAGAAATGGAAAACATGGAGACAGAATGGGCTAACAAAAATAAAATAATGGGTCTGTTTCTTTTCGAGTCGATGGTACATGTTTTTTAGATAACTTGAGCCTAGTAGATGACCACGTTAATTACAGCGTCAGTGGTGTACATTATGAGAATTCATACGGTGTATGGGAAATACTTGGGACAGTCCAACAAGCAGGAATGGAAATAATTACAAACGTAACTTCATTTCATTTTTCGTTATTACAGCGCCATGTACAAGGATTGCTTTACGCTTGGATAGTAAAAAACTTGATATTGCAAATTACACTCAGTTTGCAACTCGAAGAGTTCTATCTTACAGTAGAAAATGCTAAGGATTCATGCGCGATTGTGTTGGCATCAAATTGTACAGGTACCTTAACTATATTTATTTATTATTCTAACAGTGATCATTGCAATAGTGTAAAATCTTAAAATAGAAGTAGTAGTACAGTTCATGGTAAAGGAGCTAGCCCAGGGAAGAACATCATTACAGTTTTCTTCTACACAAATGTACCAGTTGGAATGTCCCATCGAAGCCTTTTACATTTAAACATAAATCTAAGTTGGGGTTTCTAACTTAAAAACCGGCCAAGTGCGTGTCGGACCAAGCACAATGAAAGGTTTCGCAGTTGGGATGAATTTATCCCAAGAACAAACTTAACATTGTAGTTGAAAAACATGTTCTCCCATACGGAATGTATGGGAGATCATGTTTTTGAAACCGCAAATTTAAGTTGGTCGATTATTACTCGTTAACCTGTAGAGCCTACTTAGATCTGATAGTTTTCCTTTTAATTTCGTTATATATACTACTGCTGTGAATTTTTTCACAAGTCCAAGTACAACCATTTAGCTAGAAGATAGGGGGGGCACTTGACTCTAACAAAAAAAATCAATTAAAAGCTTAGTATTTCGCAAACGGATCCCTGAATCCAAAAATAATTTGGACAAACTCACAATATTTTTAAAGACCTTTCTAACGATACCCCACAACATGGGGTAGATGAGGAAAAAAAACATCCCCACTTTACGTGTAGGGGAGGTACCCCAAAAAAATGTTTTTTTCTTTATTTTATTTTACCACTTTATCGGCATAATTAATATGTATACATGTGCTAAATTACAGCTTTCTAGTACTAAGCGTCTCTGAGCTAAGCCGCGAACAGACAAACGGACAGACAGACAGACAGTCGGACATGGTGAAACTATAAGGGTTCCTACGGAACCCTAAAAATGACGAACTTTCAAATAAACTTTCATCCTCATTTAACCCAATCAGTGCAACGTTGCATTAATAAAGCTTGACAACAATAAGTATACTGATAATGATAATTATTTTATTTACAGACGAGGAAAAGAAATATTGCAAAAACGTTCTTCGTTTACACCGAGCGTCATTTAGCAAGATGAGCGCTTTTAGAATGTTTTACATAGACATTTGTTTTACACTAAGTTTGATGGCACTTCTCACCAACTATACTGTTGTCCTGTTGCAGTTTGCATTTTTGTAATCCTAGTGCTTAAAAATAAATGGAGTGAGGTTCGAAGTGACCTTTAGTGTTCTTACAATATATTATGAGCAATTAGAGAACAAACCCAAGTACAGAAGGCCGCACGTCATTGGTAACACTTTGACCTTGAGTTAAATTTGACTGGTTTTACTACCACTGACGTGGCCTACCAACCAGCATAATTATTTTTTGAATAAAATATAGTAAAGGTATATTTATCTACTACTGATATAATATTTATATCAGTATACTGGAAGCAATTAAAATCACAAAATATAATTTTGTATCGTTGTTTTATTTGTTAAAATTACATTTCATATTTATAACTTGACCTTGAGCATTTTACCATCTTTCTTAGTATCACGTAACATATTTATAATGATTTAGGTATGTTTATCACATCGTAACCAAAATTGACATTGATTTGCATTTAGCTAATTGAATAAATAAATGTAAGTATAAAGCATGAAGATTTTTTTTTTAAACCAATTATTTCTGATCATACAAAATAATTATATCATGAAGAAAAAAGCCATGTAAATCCATAATTTAGAATAGCGAAAATTTATTTTACATTTCTTATGAACTGTATTTATTCATAAACAGATGGTAAATATTTTTTTTTTAAAATTGGGTAGTCGTAGGAGTTTAGGGCCATTAGATACAACATAATAAAGCTCATAAAAAATGGAAATATTTAACAGATCTTCTAAAAACTTATTGACCTTCTAATGAGTACCTACCTATGCTTCTTTTAAATTAATGAACTTCTTAAGAAAAATTGGGATACTAATGATGCACATTCTTTTAAAATAAATGAGCCTTATTTCTCTTTGGCCTTTTTTTACAGTTGGTCACAGTAACTAAGCTCGGGCACCCATCGGTCACAGTTACATCCAAGTTGGACGCAGTTACTTGGCTATTTAGGACCCCAAAATAGGAATTACATTAGAGTATTCAATAATATTTTTAAGAAAGTAAGCAAGCAAGGCTTTATTTGAGTTACATTTGAGTATTCAATAATATTTGAAGAAAGCAAAATGAGATTTATTTTCGGTCATGCCATAAAAAAACGGCAATTCATCCATGTGTGAATGCGCTGCTATAGAAAAGCAAATTGCAGTAATATAATAATGTGACTTGTGATAATAGAACAAAAATGTATCATTGTCACTGCGTCAATAGTAAATAGTCCGGACGCATTCAATTTTACTATATTTACATCCATCATTCGTTTCATGTTCTTCCAGAGTCTTTTCGATGTCACTGAAACTGATAATTATTAGGATATTATAGGGTGGTTTTTCTTCTAGCCAGTATGTGTAAGGTAATTGAGAAAACTCTAAGAAAGGGCACTGTTTAATTTTCAAGGCTCTGCTCAGCGCCAAAAGTTGAAAATCCAACAGCGCGGTTTTATTCTTCCTTCAGTCAGATGAACTCCATTCGCTGACACAGACATAAGATCCTAGTCCCTGTGTAACCAATTGTCTGTGCCTAGTGTTCATACAGATTTGAAGCTTATTCTCACACGTAAAATTTTCATATTCGTATGCAACGCTTACTTTACTGACCAAGTTAATTGATTCAGACGTGACTTTGCGGAAATCCATTATAAAATACAATAGTAGTAATACGACGTACGTAATAGTAGTACGACGTATATGTAGTAACAATGTCAATTTTCCCAGTGAAAACCATTTCATACAATTACAGTTATGATTTGGATATACTGACAGTCTTAGTAAGTAGCCACTTTGTTACCTGACTTTACATCTATGACGTGTGGACACGTCAAGCGTCGAGAGCAAAGTACTGAGCAAAGTACGATCTGTGAATCTTGCTCTTAGAAAGGACTTTATCTAGCAGTCATGCTTGCGACCATTACACCAATGAGAAAGGGAACGAAAAAAAACGGTTAATTACTGTGCAAAAACGTACTGTCTCGTGATGATTTCAAAATAGCATTACATCTGGCTCTTGCTGCTCCTCTGTAAAATTCTTCACAGGCGTAACAAATTGTCCCCTCCACTATGATCAACTTGCACAGGCACATAGTTACTCCGAACGTGTGGCTGATGATGATATTTCTATCCATCTAAAATAGTACGAGTACATTATGATGCAACCGTACAAAGTTTGTCATTACACTCGGAGGATTGGCGAGGAATACAAATAAAAAAAACGCAATCATATTTTGCCTGCTGCCTTAATCCAGCAGTAGATTGCTACAGGCTGATAATAAGGTGAGTAGCAAAATGTACGGTTGTAGATAATATCATCAGTAAATAAAATGAATACTAACCTTATTTGTACACGAAAATATTAATATCATCATAATATACATGACAAAGATGATAAACGTAGAGACGAAATGGAGCAGAATCTGAAATCAAATAAATTGATTTATCATGTCTACGAACGAACATAATATGCGACTTTCAACCGAGAATGCGGTACTAGCGACCCGCCACTGCTTCACACGGATACTATATTCCTCCTAATGTGGCAACATGGTGTCAATAGTGTTGTTTTATAGTATTTAAAGAAGATATTCTTATGTTGTTGTTTTTTGACATCTCTTTTTGATCAGCATTTAACTATAAAAATAAAAATGTTTCTTACTTGGAATCCAGATACTTCGTTTGACAGTTCCCAAGCTTTGCAAGTTAGCTTTATAACTTCATGCTTATTGTTCACTTTTGCTTCCTTGTCTATTGTTATTTCTTCGTCTTCATTGCCAAAATTCATGTTTTCTACGATACTGTTCCATTTTTCAAGTTTGCGAGTCAAAATATAAATTACCATTAGTGTATAAGACATCCCTAAATCAAAAATTATCGATAAAGATCCATAAAAGGCCCTAACCCACGTCCAGTGTAAGTCGAAAATCAATTTTCCAGTCACATTAGTTAACCAAAGAAAAATTATTAAACAAAAATAAGCCCAAAAAAATATCTTGAAGTTTTTCAAATCGGTGGTGCTGTACAGGCAATTATTTATTTCTTGGAGTGACGATGTTATGCGCAAAATTGAATAGCTCCTGTATAAGTTGGTATAACACAAAGCTGCTAAGTTAAAACTAAATAAGAAGAAAATAAATAAGTAGAACATTTTGAACATGAAGGAACGAAAAGGATTGTACGTGATAGTTGCCCATAACAAACAAAAATATACACCATTACCGATCACAGCATACATGATTTTCATTTTACAAACTTTATCTTTAATCTTATCACTGATATTAAATTCTGGCTCGCACACGATTATTCCAATAAAATATAAGGGAAAAAAAATGCTCATAAAATCATCTATCAATTTTCTTTTTGCCTTTTCCAAATATTTTTTGAGGGCAATCATTTTTTAAAGTATTTATTTATGACGTCCATAGAAGGCGTTATAATGTAAAAGACTTTAATAGTTTTGAGTGGTTGGTAAAGTATTATGTTTCTGTCACTAACGCTAGAATGATGACTCGATAATAAACAATATACTTAATTGTAATCGTTAGCAGTCCTCTACTCAGCGAATATTTCATAACTTTTATAGCTTTTTACGACGTTGCCAACTTTCATGTTGTATAAGCGGCCATGTCTTCTTGGCCTTCCGCGAGGTCATTTACTGCTTTTTGGGTCCCACTTGGTGTTGGTTTTCAAATACCTTATTGTACAATTGAGAACAACTTAATTAGGCTATTCCCATCTTTTTCTCTCTAACAAACCAAGAATGCGATGGACACATTAGAGCTGTCAATTTTAGTTAGACTTTAAACTTCCGTAAATGTAAAGGCAGGTAACAAAGTGGCTACTTACTAAAACGGTCAGTATATATCCAAATCATAACTGTAATTCTATGATAGTTGTATGAAATGGTTCATTTGCTGGAAAATTGATTGCAGAACGCATAGACTAAAAATACGGCCAAGCTCAAGGCATTAACTTATTTTTTATCATTATGTCACCTTGCTTTTCTCAAGCTGTCTGTTAGTAGAAGATGTCAGTTCACAAATTTTGGTTTATATAGCTGTATACGAATCTTTTGGCGCGCGGCCAAAATCAGAACTAACGCCGCCATCTTATTTTTTTCAATTTATTTCACAAATCTATTGGACAGTTACCAACAGCGCCTCCCTGTCAACATCATTCAAGCTCCACAAGATCCTTGTAACAGTTTTGTTTGTGAGCAAGGCAATCGACGCCAATGTCTTCGTTTTCATGTTCCTTATTTAAATTCAGTTTTGTTTGCTCGGACCAGAGAGAAATGACGCCTGTCATTACCAAGTTTCTCCGTGTCAAAGATTCTTAAAGTACGCTATTCTGTCGTGAAAGTAATTACTAATTAGGTTTAAATATTTATATATTTTTTTTTGTTTTTATTTATTTACACCACAACATGGGTTTCTGAAAACGTCCAACGGCATCGTGGAAGATCCAGGCTTAGATGTCGGGACGAGCTTGATGCTTATATGAGGGATTGCTGTATAATTATCGGCTTAGGATCGAGTTGAGTGAAAAAAGGAAAGGTAGGCCTTTGCCCTGCAGTGGGACAATAAAGGCTTAATATAATACGTTATGAAAGGAACTCTTGTGCAAAATTTCATCCTTCTAGACCCAATGTCAGTCAGTGAATGAAAAAATGAATTTGAGATTTTTATAAATTTACGTTCATATCCTGCCTCCGTGATATTCATCCATACCAAAACGAAAATGTTCCGTGATTATAGAAAGGCAAACTGAAGCAAGACAAAAGTATAGTTAGTAAGCCAGCATTTTTAACGGAAAGGTAGCATTAACGTAGAACATTCCACAGACATTCATCTTATCGAAGGTCGCTCGATGTAGACGTTGAATGTTCTTGCACAACTTTCTCTCAGCATCTGCAATATTAAAATTATAACATAAGCGACTAATTTATCCTGATAGACAACAATATATTATTGTCTATGTCTGTAACGAGCGTAAAAGGCGGACGTCGCTTCTTGTTCTTCCCATCTTTTTTTTATTGGTATCGGGCCATACTTACTTGGTAACCTTTTGGTTACCGATATATTGACGGTCACAGTTTAGATTTTTTTACATAAATAAGTTTGAAATGCTATAATTTAACTTTAAATACACAACCCCTGTTCCGTTGCGTGCACCGCGCATGAGCACAATAATTTGCATGCGTCGTCGGTACGTTACCGTAAGCAGCGATTTTTCACACCAAAACTAAAAGTCGTTCTATGTTAATTAAAAGTCATTTTCCAGGAATTATTTTTTTGCAAAACGTTTTTTGATGAAACTGAATGTGAGGCTTTGTGATCGGTCTTTTTATACCCGTATACTAATGTCACATTTTCATAGAATTAAGTAATATTATTTCCTTCTTTTTTTTTCGTGTGGTTAGTGAGAAAAAACAATACGTGAAGTTTTTAATAACTTGATTATAAAATACCTGTGCAACTTGATCTCAAAGTGACTGCGCACATGTTTTGAACACTATTCATCGCCATGTAGAACTTTTCACAGTACAAGCTCAAAATAATTTCAATCACTAAACTTTTTATTACCCAGGCGTACAAGATTATGGGCACGCCACAATTGCGGCGATAAGTCCCCTCTTTGAGGAGTGGCTTGAGAGGTGCCATGGCGTCCTCGCCTTCCGCCTGACGCAGGTCCTCACCGGACACGGTTGTTTCGGGAGGTTCCTGTTCCGCGTAAGGCGGGAGGAAACGCCCGGGTGTCACCACTGTGTGGATCGCCCGGAGGACACGGTGGAGCATACGGTGGAGGTCTGCCCGGCTTGGGCGGAGCACCGCCGTGTCCTCACGGAGGCCATCGGCGGCGGCGATCTCTCGCGTCCGGCCCTGGTTCAGGCCATGGTTCGGAGCGAGAGTGCATGAGAGGCCGTCACCTCCTTCTGCGAAGCAGTTATGTTCGCGAAGGAGGAGACGGAGCGCGCGAGGGAGATGCAAGCTGCACGCCCTCGCGGCCCTAGTCGCCGCAGGAGACGCCCCGGGCGTCGGGAGTCGAGAGCCGACTTCCGGCCACCGTAGGCGCGGGCTTGCGGACGGTGAGCAATGGGCAGCTCGCCGTCCGATAAGGACCAGGCCCGAGTCGACGGCGCGTTGTGTTTCACGCGCGCCTCAAAGAGATGTCAGCACCAACCGACGGGGTCGAAAGACCAATGCCTGCTGGGGTTGCGGGTTTGTCCGAAAGGGATAACGTGGCCCCGGCACACAGGCAACGGAAGGAACACGGGTGGGTTTTAGTCAGTAAAAGTCTGACACACCCTCTCGCTCTGCCCAGAGCGGGAGAAGTCATTTGATGATTTCCCATCCTGAAAAAAAAAAAAAAAAAAAAGGCGTACAAGATTAGAATGGAAAATAATACTGCAAACTGCAAAAAGTTTTTTTTTTTAATTATAATACACTTTTACTCATCTATTTAAATGGGGTGCGTTAAGGTTAGTAGTGAAATTAAATTTTTCTTACATTGTTTTGTAATTTGCAGGTCAGTGTCATGTTGTATGTAGGTAGGTAATGTTGATCAAAATATGATTCGCGAACCATCACTTAGTTTTAAATTAGCTTACTGAATGATTGTTGCATGAAATCATGACATTTGAGGCCAATTCCAACTTAAGGAGTTGTATTCAAATCATCATTTGAATCAACATGCAAACTGATACTAACCAGCAAATTGCAACAACGTTAGATTTATTTTAATTTTGTGAGCGACGATTTTTTATTTTTTATTTTAGTATCCCACGGGAATGTACTACCGGGATTAAAAGTGCCCTATGTTAGTCCTGGTAAACAAAGTATAATTCTGCAATAAATTGTTTTCATATACCTCTATTGGTTTACGCGGCGCATGCCAGTAAAGCTATCAGTCAGCATGATTTTTTCCGGCATCTTCAACAATCATTGTCTTATTTCAGCCAATTTACATAAAACCTTACTGAGTTATACACCTTAACCTTCCTCATGAATCACTCCGTCAATTGGTGAACACCGTATGAAAATTCGTTTGGTAGTTTTTGAGTTTATTGCGTTCAGACAGACAGACAGACACGATGGGGGTTTTTGTTTAATAGTAACATTTATAATATATTTGTAGTGATTGTGATAACTGCCTCGTTGGTTTAGTGGTCGCAAGCGTTGCTGAGCATGAGGTCTTGAGGTCGTTGCTCGGGCCGGGAATAATAATTATTGGGTTTTTCCATATGAAATTTCTCAATAGCGTTCCGGAGTCTGGATTTGAGCCCAGTAGATGACAATCGCTCCTTATTAGATGGGACTTATACATACATGGCAAAATGTGGGTGATCTATACCGTGATGTTATGTTATGTATGATGATATGCTATTCCAAATATGTCGACCATTACTTCTTCTTTTCGTGTGGTTAGTGATTAACCTAGTGTCAGAGTTTTAAAGCCACCCATGTGCCTCTGACTTGGCTTCACATGCCGTCGAGAAATATCTCTCAGTCATGCCGGTTTCCTCGCGATGTTTTCCTTCACCGTTTTTGAAGCAAGTGATAATTATACAATACGCACATGAATCCGAAAAGTCAGAGGTGCGTGCCTTAGGTTCGAACTCGAGACCTATGACTTGGTAGTCTGACGGTCACACCACTAGGCTATCACTGCTCCACCATTACTTTAATAAAATATTTATTAAGTGGCCTTTCACATTTGTCGACACGGTTGGCGCAGTGGCTGAGCGATCGACTGCTGCGCAACGTGTCGCGGGTTCGATCCCCGCACGGAACAAATATTTGCATGATCTGCAAGTAGTTGTTCCGGGTCTGGGTGTTTAGTGTATGTGAGTTTCTGTGTTTGTAAACGCACCCACGTTACAAGAAGAAATTCTTAGTGTGGGGCAACGTTTTAAAAAAAAAAAAAAACATGGCGCTGTCCTGTGTGCTATTATACGGTTGAATGTCAATCACTCGTCAACATCGTAGCATTTGTTTATAAAGTTGAAACAAATTCACTATGAAACTTCCACGTGATCTTAAATTTTACAGTAGTATATCGTACTAATCAACGCCGCGTGAAGGTGGTCATTGACTGTGATGATGTGCTATGTCATACTTGCCTTTCCTTTTAAGCTAAACTTCTAACTGTAGATACGATAGATACCATCAAAATGCTATATCATTACCTGAACAATCTTTTAATTTTATATATACGAATAGATACGTTGGGTCCTCCAATGTATACGTAAAATTTCTCACTGCCAGTGCATAACAATAGTAGTAACAATAATAATTTGCTTTTTACCACCCAAAATATTTTTTTAATACTAATGAATATAGCAAAAACTGTAAAAGAAAGAATGATTAAATTAAGAAAAGCCATTTTAATGCTGTCTCTGCGGTTTTTAAATAAGTACAAAAATATATACTTTAAAATTAAAAAGTACGTACGTTATCAAAGTGGTCTAACATCTGATATAATTGTAATAAAATGGATACAGTTACCACGCTATAAGAAACTGTGAATATTATATAAATTAAACTTCGAAATAAATAAAAAATAAAATTTTAAAAGTTAATAATGAGTACAATAACTCCCACTCAGAGTGTTCAGTTATTTCAATTTTAATCTGCCGCAGTGATAGCCTAGTGGTGTGACCGTCGGACTGCCAAGTCATAGGTCTCGAGTTCGAGCCCATGGCACGCACCTCTGACTTTTCGGATTCACGTGCGTATTACTCACTTTGCACTAGCTTAACTTCGTGCTGTCGTGTGGAACTTGTCCGTGAAAGCGAAGGAACGCCACGTCCTGCGGCCAAAAGTCTTCTTCCATGACGAGGAGCAGATAACATTTCGGTACACGCACGACGAAAGCCTTGAAGTTGACGTTCCAGTGCGATTCTAGTTACTGCACCCTCGGCGTGTACCTCATCTTTTGGCGCACGTACTCCACGATGTTCTCCGCTTTAGTGGTGTAGTGCAGGCGGGAGATATACACCGGTGTCTTGGGCTTTGCGGCACGCAGGCTCAATTCGGGGTCCGTAGGAGCTTTGCCGCAGCGGTTCTTGTTCGTTCGCGATCGGCGCTTCCTCCTTTGCACCGTCACGAAACCGTCATCATTAGTCAGCCCTATTTGGCACCTTTTCTGGCATGGGCTTAATACTAGCAGCGCCAGAGGCAGTCGCGGTGTCACTAGCGAAATTCTTTCGTAGTGGTTTCGCCAGGGCTGCAGACACTGGCAGCGGGACGGGGCAAGAAGTGCGGATGGCGCAACTGCAGTCGTGTGTCGGAGCTGACACACACATACTTTTTTCTTTTTTGAAATATTAAAGCATGATTGGTATTCTATTCAGCTAGGTGTATGTTGAAAAAACATTCGGCTTGGTTTATGTTGAAAAATTTGTATTACACGACAGTAATGTTAGAAAGCAATCATTTAAATTCATATAATGTGAAAGTGACACAAAAATATTGTGACAGGAATATTTGTTTATTTTTACTGTTGACAAGTGCTTGCCTCAATCACCAAATTATGGTGATGTAAATATTTAAGACCATGTTTTTTTTAGTATATGTATAAATAATATAAAAAAATTAAACTACTTTTCTTCAGAATAAATCAGATGTATACGTTCCTTACGATAACATACTTTTGAAGTTGCTAAGAAATAAAAATGATGAGAATGCCTAAGGCATTAAGTCCGCCTTTGTACTTTTTTGAGTGTGAAAAGTTTAAATAAATAAATAAATAAATGAACATACAAAAAACTGTTATTCCAGTTCGTTTTTACACGTCACTATCCTAAGAACAACTTGTCATCACGCGTTTTGTTATTTTATAATATTTTGAAATTGGTGGAGTTACACCAATATTCTTAATAGACACTTCATTACCTTTTCAACTTTGCCTACCTTACTTGTATGGTATAATGTATTTCTATGGATACAATCGCTTATATTTTGTGTCCACATAGTCTCAACGAAATGAATTCTATATTAGGAAAAAGACATTTAAACAAAAGAAAAAGTTTTCGTGTAACATTTCTGCTAAACGACTCGGTAGATAAAGATGTTCAGTCGATGCTTTTGCCTTTGAACCTCGTGCAAAATATTTTGTTCTGTCCCAAATATCGTATAAGGAATAACCTAATATATCCGAATAGCCGTACATCGAATTTGGTGTCATTGTGTGGCATGATAGTGTTCATTTCTATATTCTGTTATCGAGTGTACGAGCAGTACTTGGCCAAAATCGTAGGCAATTATTTTCAAGTCTACATCTACTCTTACTTCGACTTGTTCTTGTACTGCATCGGATTCGTCATAAATTTTACTGTAAATATTTCACAATCAAAAAGGAATATGAAATGAAATGAAATACTTTATTGCACAAAAGGTTTTGCAGTGAATACAGTAAAAAAAAGTTACACTTTACAAATGAACACTTGTATGCTACAAAAATGGTGGGGGTACTGTCCTCTTAGATAGGCTATACAATAGCCTGTAGTAAAGAGAATCAGTGCCGTATCCCTCTAAAAGTGGAAAAGAAAAATATAAGCTGTGTTTTAAAAATTCAAAATGTTCACAGATTTCTCAACGACAAAACTCGTTTCAAGCGCTTTATTATTTGGAATTGGATAAATGTCATCTTAATCTCTGGGTTTTACATTACCGTTGTCACTTCTGCTTTTGTAGGATTTAGTATTACTATTAACGGCTTAATGTGTGGTTTATCGACCATTAGTATTGACTTTAACATTATTTACGCTAACAGACTTCTGAAATTGTTAAGTAATAAAGTTAATTTATGGAATATTCAAGCTCAACGTTTGCAGCAGATGGTTCATGGTGACAATGAAGCTTATTTGAAAAAAATGTTTGAAGTTTATGGAAATATTTTGGAGTGTTATAACATCTATAGAACTTCATTCCAGCATATGGTACGTACGCTTATCCTTTTTGTAAACAAATATAGTTATGAGATCCAAGAAAACTATCTAATCCAATACAAAAAAAAATATTTTCAGATATTTTATCATTCTCTTGAGTTTTTTTTTCGCGTATTAATCAAATTGCAAGTGACACTTGAAATTTTAAAATCAAATGCACAATTGAGCAATATTTATTTTGTAAGTATGACTTAAAAGTTTTATTTACATGCAATTCCTATAATATTACATATTTTTGAGTGGTAAGAGTTTTCGCAATAGCATGATTTTAACCCAATGCCGAAATTAAATACAAGTGCATGTGAAACAAATTAAGTATCTCTTCCTCGTATGGTAACTATTTACAAGATATTGCTCAAGTGTAAAAGTAAATCACCAAAACAGATATCTGAATTATGTGTGTGTTTTTTACAGATTGCAGCCTGGTTTTTTATTCTATTTTTAGATATCTGTGTGATTAAGAGTATTATAATTGAAATTATTTTGAGCTTGTGCTGTGAAAAGTTCTACATAGCGATGAATAATGTTGAAAACTCATGCACGCTCATTCTGAAATCAAATTGTTCAGGTAATAATTATTATCTTACGATAATGACTGTGTTTCATTTGTTTCACTTGCATCATCCCCTTGATAGGCAAAGGCCTCCCCGGGACTTCCAGCTATTTCGGTCCAGGGCTATCTACTATGTTTATCATCTCATTTTTTCAAGCTTGTCTCGTCATCTTCACCATAATGTACAGCGACGCCTTCTGGTGCTGTCAAGGAACGACGCGCTATAAAAAATGATCTGATCATGACCTTTCCACATTATTTTACCTTCGTATCAATAAATCAATCAAGTAAGTGGATTGTGTAAATATTACAGATGCAGAGAGGAAGTTGTGCAAAAATATTCAACGCCTACGTCGAGCGACATTCGACAAAGTAAATGTTTGTGGCATGTTCTATGTCGATGCTACTTTCTCGATTAAAGTTATGGCTTTACTTACTCACTATTCTCTCGTTCTGCTGCAGTTTGCGTTTTTGTAATCCTAGTTACATAAAATTATTTAATTTAATTTGCCTTTTACTCCTGAATATTAATAATATGATGTAAATATATAAACAATTTCGTCACTTGTTAATTAATATCTTGCATAACTTAAGGTTCATCGTTATATTATTGGAATAATATTTCATGGTCGATAAATAGTGTTGTGATTATTTTCTCGAATTTGTGCAATTATTGATGTGATGTATTATAATTTATTTATTTTAGTAAATTGGAATTAAGAAATGTTTTTTTTTTTTTATTACTCTTTTTTCATGCCCGGCGTCTCCCGGGTAGATTATGATTCCGGTGGATTTTCCAAAATAAATACTTTCATACAAACCTTGTCCTGACAATATAAACACAAAAAAAGAACTGCCAAATCGATCGAATAGTTATCATTCATATATGCAGCAATCCATTTTTATTTATAATGATTGTTGTTAAAAGGATAAATCATTATTTTATTTTAGTTTCTTGTCCCATAAATTCAAAGTGTTCATATAATCGTCTATGTATACAAAGACAGATTTTGTATAGTAAAGGATGGTGAGTACATTTGTTTGCAAGGATGTATAATACGAGTATAAAATAAAAGTCATAAGTAGCCATATACATTTGC
The DNA here is from genome assembly GCA_947364205.1 of Agrochola lota. NCBI lineage: Eukaryota > Metazoa > Arthropoda > Insecta > Lepidoptera > Noctuidae > Agrochola > Agrochola lota. The sequence continues at coordinate 2,843,544 of OX376239.1, forward strand.
ATGCATGTGTTTATTTTAGTCATTCGTTCCAGCCTGTATGATTTGCATTTATTTCCAGCTGGTGAAAAGCAATTCATAGATCTAAACAAGCATTTGTTTTTACACAAATAGTCACTGTTCGTAATTTTCAAACAAAGTTATAGTGACATCTCAGGTTCAGTTATGAGAAGAGTATGACGTTAAACCACTACAATAAAAAATATCAATTAGGACAAACAAATACTTATACTTCTCTGAAAGAAGTGACTGTCGTGTGGGTACACGAAAGTCACTTTTTCCAGAGAATAATATTAAAAGTAAATATTAGCTAGTCAGTTATCGTCTTTTTTTCGCTCTGTTTATAAGTACAATTAGCAATAGGTAATACACGTATTTAAGTTTAGTCGCTATACGGAACTTTAAACGTCAGAATCGTAAAAAGAGCCCAACAGTATGCATATTAGTATTGTTTTTATAATATTCCAATGGTACTCAACACATAATAATATTCATAATGGACTAACATTTAATCCATCAAATACAAAATGATTGTATTTTTGGGTTAAAATTGTTTCTATGGAAATAATTGCTCATTTGTGTTAGCATAGTTCGTAATGAAATGAAGTCCATACGAGTAAAACCTTTTGTAAAAAATAAAAGATATCATGCGACAGTTGCTTTGGATAATTTAGTTGACAAAGATGTTCAGTCGATGCTTTTACCTTTAAACCTCATGCAAAACATTTTGTTATGCCCGATGTATCGTGTTCAGAATAACTTCATATATCCAAAAAGCCTAACATCCAATTTGATGTCATTAAGTGGCATGATAACATTCATTTTAATATTCACTCGTCACGTCTACGAGCTGCATTTCACCGAAACAATTAGAAAAATATTCTCTTACTGCGACTTGTTATTGTTGGGTTCTTCATAAATTATATCATCAGTGTGTTGCAAACGAAAAAGCATGTATTATTTGTCCAGAAAATTCAAGACGTTCACAGATTTCTCAACGAAAAGACTGAATCCAAGCGCTTCATCATTCGGATTTGGATCAGTGTCATCTTAATCCTTGGTTTTTATATTTCAACCATCGGTTTTGTTTACATAAGATTTAATATTTCCATCAACATTTGCGTCTGTGGGTTAACTATCATGTGTTTTGATATAAACATTGTTTATGCTATCAGACTTTTGAAGCTGTTAAGTAATAAAATTGGTTTATGGAATATTCAAGCTCAAAGTTTGCAACATATGGACCATAGCCATAATTAAATTTACTCCAAAAGAATATTTCAAGCTTACGTCCACATTCTGGAGTTTTATGAATGACATAATATGTAGGACTTCTTTTCAGCATAAGGTACGATCATACATAAAAAAAAAAAAAAAAAAAACAAGTAAAGAAACGTTAACAGAATCAAATATTAATTTTCAGATCGTTTATCAGCAAGTGGAGTTTTTTTTTCGCATTTTAATGAAATTGCAAATAACACTGAACTATCTGAAATCAACTGGTAAAAGCAATAATGTGTATGTGAGTATGAAGTAACTTTATTTTTTTATCTATGTAATTTTAAACAAGAGTCTCATTTACAAGTTATTTTTGCAGCGTCTAAATAATTTAATACTTATTCTAATGAACCATTTGAATATTACAGTTAACGTTAGGTCTATATAATTTACAGATTGCAGTGTGGTTTTCAATGATATATTTGTACATCTGGGGGATAAAGAGTGTGATATTTGAATCTGTTTTGAGCTTGTACTGTGAAAAGTTTTACACAGCTATGAAGAAAGTTCAAACCTCAAGTGTGCTCATTTTGAAATCAAATTGCACAGGTAATCATAAACCATTTATTCGGATAAGTTTGGGAATCAGCATGTTTTGAACGCCAATAGTTTCAAAAGAGGGCCCTTCGACACGTCACCACCTTTCATTGATTTAATAGAATAGAACAAGTGACGTAATTAACTCCTAAGTAACACATCTGTCTGTACAGTTTTATGCAGTTTTAATTATAATTATGCAATAGTAATCAAAATAAACGTTATTGCAATATATATTAAATTACAAAAATAAAGAGTCTATCTTCAGTTATAAATAACTAGTTGCGCCCCGTAGTTTCACCCGCATAAGTCTCGATCCCATGAGAATATCGGGATAAAAAGTACTATGTCCTAAACCAGGTAATGGTCTACTCATGTGCCAGATTTCATCCAAATTTGTTCAGCCGTTTTAGCGTGAAAGTGTAACAAACAAATAAACAAACTCACTTTCCCATTTATAATACTATTTATAAAGTTAGGATTTACAAGAAAAATTTAAATAGGATACAGTACCCGGTCCTTGAAAACACGATTGAGAAAAATATTATCGCACAGGTATGTGTGATTGCCACACAAACTTGTATGACAGTCATAATATTACAAAGCGATGTTACATGAGTGTGGGAGAGACTACGCTACAAACCCGATTTTTTTCTAAAACTCGCTAAATGGTATTTTGTAATAATGAAGAATACATTTATGATAGCCACCAACCGTGGCCTTGACAGCAACCAATGAAAAACATTGTTTTACTTTTTATATTTTTATTTATTGGATGAACACGAGGCTTTTGGCTACTTTTGTAAATGTGTATTTTATGTGTTTTTATCTTTATATGTGCGTTTTGTTTGTGCAGAATAAAATATATTTTTTTTGTACCTGACTTTTTGCAATAACCTTGAAATCTTTTGCACGTTTCTTGAGCGACAAAATAGATAAACGATGATAACTAGTCGCTTCCTCGTCGGCTCACGGTGGGACAGGAGCCTAAGCGCTGAGACTGCCATGATTGTAACTTAACATAACCTATGTTGTATTAAAATGTATAAGTGTTTTTTGTGGTAGATTAAAAAGCTTATTTATCCTCTCTATTCCTGATAACCAAACAATGTTGCCTAATGTGTGATTATTGAAGGAAACAATGTTACTATTACGAGTAGAATATGATTTCAATGGGTTTTTATTAATTTTCAACTGCAATAACGTTCAGTCTTTGCAATTTATTGTACCAGTTTCAGTTCAATTATTTTTTTTACCTCTACTTTTTGCCCACGTGGATGTTAGAAAATATCCCAGGAAAACGTAATATCGGGATTAAAAGTACCTTATGTTATAAACTACCTGTGTGTCAAATTTCATCCAAATGCACCTGTTTTTGCGCCAATCCGGAACATACATCCACACACACAAACAGACTAACGAACAGAAAATAATGATATTATCGGCATTAGACTCGATTCCACACTTCGTAAAAAATTACATTTAAAAAAATATATACATTTGAAGTTTTGATTTTGATACTATTTTATTAAACAGGGCGTCTCAAAGGTAGTGGTCCAAAGGCAAATGTGGTAAAGCGGAGGTAGCCTATCATTTAAAAACTTAAGCGAAACTTTCTAAGCCAGATTACTAGATTTAAAAAAAAAGTATTACCGAGAAAGTATCGCAAAAATTTAATAATAAATTAGAAAAGACAAGTAAAATAAAATCTTAAACGTGCAGAACCACACTGAACGTAAATTTAACATAATCTTACCTACACTATCAAGGCAACTTTGGAAAGGAAAATTTTGTTCACAGGGTAGAAAAATCCAAGTGAAAGTGAAAAATTTCTTGAAAATGATTAAAATACCGATTTTTTTTTAAATGTTGGGAATATCAGAGCTTTCATATTTTTAAATGATAGTTGGTCAACTCTGCTTTACCCCATTTGTCTTTAGACCACTACGTTTGAGACACCCTGTATATATGGATATAGATATGCATAGATAAATATTTTCAGGTACTTTTAATATATCGTCTATGCATACATGTTTCGTAAATATAAGTGCGATATTTTCCCTCTTCAGTGATTTACTCTTAGTAGACCAAATATAATTGGAAGTCACTGAAGTAAACAATATTTTATATACTGGCAAATCAGCACCGAGTAAAAAATCTTAAAGGACGTCATCTCTTTCTCTCTCTGCTTTTATTAGTAAAGGATACCCTAATATTGCTATTTCAGGTTAGTCGCTGACCTTAAAATAAACTTTGGTGTAAAATTACTGATCGATACAAGCAGACTAATATTTTTAATGGACATACAAACAGACTTGAATCGAAATTGTTGTCATTTTATGCCACGATTCATCAATTGTATGATATTTATAAATAAGATCAAGCAAATATTAATTAAAAAAGCATACTGCACAATAAAAGAATACATCAATCTACCTAGCCTTTTCCCAACTATGTTGGGGTCGGCTTCCAGTGTAACCGGATGCAGCTCAATACCAGTATTTTACATGGAGCGACCGCTTATCTGACCTCCACAACCCAGTAACTGGGTAATACGATACCCCATGGTAAGACTGGTGTCAGACTTTCGGGCTTCTGACGACTCGTAACGACTGTCAAAGATCCACGAATAACAGCCGGGAACAACAGCTTAACGTGCTTTCCGAGGCACGGAGGATTCTCGGTAAGTAAAGATGGTCACCCATCCACTGACCAACCCCGGCAAGCGTAGCTTAACCTGATGAATCGACCAGTGCGACTGTTGTTACTTAGTGGCTAAGAGCTTCTCAATAAAAGAATACATAGAAGACAAAAAAAAATTAACACAAACAGACACCATGTCGGTTTGTGTTAAACTCGCCGCCAGAGAGAACACCCAAAGTGCTTGGGAGCAATTGCTCACCTTCCCGTTTAGAATTCTACATGTGCAAAAAAAATTAGCAAATAAAAAAACATTAACAGCACAAATAAAAGATAATTGTAACATTTCGGCCTTAAGTTTAGACCCCAAATTAACCGCATGCCTCCCCCAAATAAATTTATTGCACCACGTGGAGTCTAAACTAGACGAGGGTAATATCAGAGGTGCAGCTAGGATCATCTTTAGTAGCGATGTGGTTGCGCCGTACTCCCCAGAGACACGTATAGCTCTGGAGAGCAAACATCCTGCCCTGGCAGATGTCCTCTCCTTCCCTAACCCACCCGATCCAGAATCCAACTCACTTGAAATTACAGCTCAACAAGTACGTGCCGCCGTGTGCTCCTTTTGAAGTGGCTCCGCCGGCGGCCTCGACGGCCTGACAACGTGTTCAGGTGCCGGGGAGGCTGGTAAGTCCCTTTTGAAGGAGCTGACGGCCCTCATCAATCTCATGCTCTCCGGCAATGTGAACGAAGCCGTCATTGATATTTTATATGGGGCAAACCTATGTGCCCTGCGCAAGAAGGAAGGCGGCATTCGTCTCATTGCCATAGGGTCCACTTACCGTCGTACCGCAGCCAAAATTTGCTGCGCTTTCTACAGCGAAACACTGCAACAAATTCCAGCCACTACAGCTAGGCTTCAGGTCTAAAGGGGGCTGTGAGGCTGCGGTACACGCATTATCCACTTACCTCAATAGCGGTAAAGGTGAGGTCATCCTAAAGGTTGACATTAAGAACACTCTCAATTCCGTAAACAGGGACATCCTGTTGACAGAAGTTCTAAAAGAAATACCCAAAATTTACAGTTTTATTATCAATGCTACAGGCACCACTCTAAATTACTATAAAAAGACAAACTATTGGAATCAGCCGTCGGATGTCAACAGGGTGACCCCCTTGGGCCATTTATTTTTAGTTTGGCAGTAAATCCAATTATTCGACAACTAAATTTGGAATTCAACGCATGGTATTTGGATGACGGAACCCTAGGAGGTGATGTAGACACAGTCTTAAAAGATTTAACATTTTTAAAAGAAAAATTCAGTTCCATTGGCCTAGACCTTAACCTATCAAAATGCGAAATTTATCTTCCCCAAACCACTGACAGACAGACTACCATAGCAAAATTTAATACTATAGCACCATACATCAAAATTACAGAAAGAAACTCCCTGCACCTCCTGGGGTCCCCAATTTTTGACGAATCCTTTCTAACGTTTATTGAGCAGAAAATACAAAATTCCAACGATGTCTCGGAAAGACTTTTCAAAATTAATATTCAGTCGGCCTTCACACTCATTCAGTACTGTTGCTTATGTCTAAAATTCACGTATAGCCTTCGTTCCTCCCATCTGTGAAGGCATCCACAACTTTTAGAAAAAGTGGACCAAATTATTAGAAATACTTTAACCTCAATCTTAAATGTGGCCCTGGACGACCGAGCGTGGCAGCAAGCCACACTTCCCATTTGCCTGGGTAGTCTTGGTGTCCGCAAAATTTCAAGTATAAGTTTACCGGCCTTCCTCTCCTCGGTCCACAGTACCAATAAATTAACCAGGAACATTTTTATATTCCTCACTGGTCGATTTTGAGGTACCGTGTTTCACCGATGCGTTGAACGCTTGGAAAATGGCTTGTCCCAATACGGATTTGCCTGACAACCCGTCCTCCCAGAGACAGTGGGACGTGCCGCTCTGCAGTATTATACGGAATTCCCTGGCAAACACGTCACCTAATACTGTTGAGCGTGCCCGTCTGCTAGCTGTGGGAGAGTGGGAGTCAGGCTTGTGGCTGCAGGCGCTCCCGTCATCCACCATAGGCACCATGATGGATGACTCATCTTTTCGGCTCGCTACGTGTCTCCGCTTGGGCGCACCTTGTGTTGCTCCGCATCGGTGTCTCTGCGGTGAAGCTGTTGACAGTTTCGGGCACCATGGCCTGTCCTGTTACAGGAGCGCAGGTCGCATTGCACGGCACGCCAGCATCAACGATATTATTCGTCGAGCCCTTGTCACCGCCGTCGTACCAGCGGTATTAGAACCAAACGGCTTGGTACGTGACGATGGGAAGAGACCAGACGGCATGACGTTGTTGCCATGGAAGGTGGGTAGGCCTCTGGTGTGGGTCGCAACCCGTGTCACCACCATCTCATGTTCTTAGCACGGCGGGCTGTGCTGGCGCCGCTGCAGCGGCTGCTGAGACCCTCAAGCGGCGCAAATACTGTAACCATACGGGTAACAACACTTTTGAGCCGTTTGGGGTCGAAACGCTCGGGTCGTGGGGTCCGAGTGTGCGTCTCCTTTTTAAGGAAATTTCTCGCCGACTGGTCGACACTTCACGCGACCAGAGGGCTGACTCGTTCTTTGGCCAAAGAATTAGCATTGCCGTTCAACGTGGCAATGTAGGATGAGTGGCAACACTGCCCAAGTGACATGTCAAATTATTGTTCCGTATTTTAAATTATTTTTAATTAGTAATTAAGTAAAATTAAGGTGTAATTTTATGTGTAAACGTAATATAATTGCATAAATACTCAGGATTATTGTTTTCCTGTAAATATATGAAGTAAAAACAGTGTTTGGTTACACACCGGTAACCTTAAAATCAACAGCTGACGATCGGACTACGGATTTAAACGGGGAGTATTGCTTTACTTTTTACTTTATAATAGCACACAATCGTCACTATAACTCTGTTACACGTCCTCGTTAAGTCTTAACATAAATAGTTTGCTGATTTAGCACTCTGCATTCGGTGTAAAACGCATTGTTTACATAGCAGAAAAAGTAACTTAGCGTAAATTCAGATACCTCAATCTGATCTTTAATATACCTAATAAGTATACAATATTAAAAACGTTCATGTTCGTTATTTTTGCATTGTCGTTATACTTTAATATCAAATATTAAAATCTAGGCAACCTACCCACTTATGGAAAAGTAAAATCATAAAAGGCAATTAAAACATCATAAACCTACATTTAATTTGATAATATAGCTTTGATAAATATATTTATAGAATAGTCCCTTAAGCCAATTCAGTAGTTTACCTCATTTCTCCACTAAATAACGCTAAATTCTCCTATTTTCCCTTTCATCTCCATCTTTACTAATTTATTTGTCTTCTGTCCTACTTGTTCTCACCGTTTCTTTACTCTAATTTCAGTAACTAATCCTGAAACCATGCCTGTGATGACCCGTAAGGCTACAGCTCAGGATATGGAGCTCAAATTGAGAACGGCCCTCCAAAATCTTGAAGCATCTAAACTACAATGTAAACAATTGTTACAAGAGAATGACGAAAGTGAGGAGGAAATCAAGAAGATAGTTAACAAAAACTCAAGCCTTAAACGGGAGCTAGTAGACCTGCATCAGCAATATCTGAATGTTGTTGATGAACGCGATCAACTGAAGGCGGTCACAGATGGTTTCAGCAACTGTAGTAACTTGTATGAGGAGGCTTTAAGCAAAGTTAGGGACCTAGAAGACGAATTAATTCATGCTAATTCTCATATTATCCGTTTAGAGAAAGAAAAAGAATGTACACAGGTTAAAGAAACTAACCACTTATACAATGAATTATTAAATACTAATTGTAACCCTCATTCCATAATAACTATTGACCTTACTGAAGATTCCTTGCTGAAACAGAATTTTAGTTATAATGTTAGTCATAAGAAAATGAAAAAATATGCAAAATTGAATAGAATAATTAAAAAATGTAATCAAATTAGGAAACAACAAAAACACTTTTCCAAAAATATTCCACGGAGGAAAGAACGTGTTGATCTACTCAATAAATTAAACAAATATCAAATAAAATTAGAAGACAGCAAAAAAATATATGAAATTGATACACAGCGCTTACAGTCTGACATACAGTTACTTGAGGGAAGACTTCTTTCCCTTTACATTAAATATGTGGGCTCTCAGAACCAAATTAAAGAACATATTCTTGCTGCTAATGAGTTATTTATGTGTCAGTGTTCTTGTCAGAAGATTTCAAACCCTGATGCTATCCAGCCTGAGGCAACGGAGGACCCGTCCCAGACTGAGAGTTTGACTCAAGGCTGTATCCTCAACCAAGATATATCTGATACAGTACAAGATTTATCTCAAGTGGTACAGCCTGAGATTGTTAGTTGTCCATTTTTCAGTAGTTATGATTGTTATCATTCAGTTATGTTCTCAGATAGTATAGGAAGAGTATATTTGTATAGTTAGTTTGTATTTAGTACCTAGTGTAAATAGTTATTAATATAATTTAATAGGATATTTTTGATTATAATTCTGTAAATAAAAATTTACGTACTAAAATCATACAATATAAATCCAATACATGATTTTTGTAGGATTTTTTACATAATATTGCTGCAATAATTATTTATGCTACAAGTACGGAAAGTATTGAAATCATCTTACGCATGTGTATCATACAACGTTTTACTATGCATTGTGAGAGGGAATACAAAATATATATTAAAAAGGAGTTTTTTGATTGACAGGTCGACTTCGAATTAAGCAAGAAATTAGTACAATGGCGGGCTTATTTGAAATACATACGCGCTCAGTATATCTATTACGCTACTATAAAAAACTGCCACGTCGTATCGCTAAAACGCACGAGCAAAATATACGTTAAGGCAAACTTATATTTAATGAATATTTATTTTAAAATTAATTTATTGATCAAAATTTAAATCTAGAGTAGTTATATGAATGATAATCTGTACTTAACTAATTTGTAAAACTTTTCTCAAATAATAAAAACTCTTTGCGTTGGGCTGACGACGGAGCAAAAATTTAAAACAAAAATTTGAAAGTTAAAAACACTAGTGGAAAAAGCAGCACTTTCCGCACCATTTTTCTGCTTGGAAAACGCTCTTTTCGAGCACATGCATTGTAAAGTATTATAAAATCCGCTGTAAAGCTTCATTACCTTCGGGGTAATCTACCATTGATGCTAATGACAAACACAAGGTATAGGTGGGTTCGCCGTCCGATAAGGACCAGGCCCGGGTCGACGGCGCGTTGCGTTCCACGCACGCCTCAAAGAGATGTCAGCACAACTGACGGGGTCCGCTAGGACCGATGCCTGCCGGGGTCGCGGGAAAGTCCGAAAGGAATAACATGGCTCCTGGCAACGTACAGGCAAGTGAACGAACACGGGTGGGTTTTAGCCAGTAAGAGTCTGACACGCCCTCCCGCTCCACCCAGAGCGGGAGAAGACATTTGATAAGTTCCCACCCAAAAAAAAAGAAACGGTATAGGACACACACGCCGGCAGAACGATTCACTTCGTCTGTCCCTGGGGTATAAAACATATAGGTATTCGACATATAGTCCTGTTTCCGCTTATTGTTTACACCTAAATCAAGTTGTAAAGCCAAAAGTTAACAAAACTTGTGGAAAACTAACCAAAACGTATTTGATTCAATGTCAATACCTCAGAGTAATAACTAAAGCATAGAGCGAGCGTGAAATTTCAGTCTAGTTAAACTGTTTATACTTATGACACATTCAGTGTGAAAAACAAGGCCAGATATATGGTTATAAGGGTTGCTTATGGCAGTGTTGTCCACTTTTTTTGTCTCGGTAGTGATGAGCCGTATTTTGCAGAGGTATCGATATTAATTTATTTTAGACAGGTAATTTACTTATTGAATTGAATGTACGTTATTGTCTTGTCATACATTCCATGGATGATTAAATCAAAGAATGCATTGTTTGTTTAAAATCGCTCTGGTTCCAACAGGCTTTTACATGTTAATCCTATTCTTCTTCTTGTCGTGTGAGCTGCAAGATCTATTAACCAAACACTGATGTCAGTTTTTTTACCGCTTTCCAAGCTCCAATGTAAGTAACGACCATTACTTCGCAGCTTATCGTTCCTTCCGAAGCATGAAACCATCTTACTTTTCTTTTTACCGACTTCTAAAAAAAGGTTAAGTGTCAATTCGATACGTATGTATTTAATATTGTTGGAATTGCACAATATTCATATATGTTACTCTATGTGCGCTTCTAAACACGTGTGCCAAATTTCATAAGTGTATCTATGTATGTTTGTCCACGCATTTCTCCGAAACTCGTTATCGGATCGTGGTCATTCTTTTTTTATTGGATTAGGTATCTCTCAACTTAGGAAACAGTACAAGTTTCATCAAAATCGGTTCAGCAGTTGTCAACATATGGAACATATAACCGAACTCCTTAACGACAAACAGTACGAATGTGTAAATTGTGTTCTTAAGGGTATTTTGTCTTAATATAGAACTTACTCATTTTTTTGTGATGGTGTACCAAAACTAAAAAGAGAAAAATAATAAATTTTGTACGAAAAATAAACCGACTTCCAAAGCAAAAATAAAATTCAAAATTCAAAAGTCATTTATTCAAACTAGGCTGAGAATCAGCACTTTTCGAACGTCAAAATTACATAAGACAGTCCCCCAAAACGCCCACACTTCACCACTTCCTAGTGCATTAGCTGGGAAGAAGAAGTGGCGCAACAAACTCGCCAGCAGCACAGCTGTCTGTTCAGTTAGAAGAACAAAAAAATAAGATTCTATATAATAGTATTCAAAATAATTTAGATTACGCAACACAAAACATAATTTAAATTATTAGCCATATGTTAGCTAGCACACGCCAATATACCACACAAAATCATCGAGAACTATACTCAGGCAGAAATAAAAACTAAACGTAAACAGAACTTAATATCTAAATAAAAGCCTCCAGGCATAAAGGGCGTGCCCGCTTACATATAGTTGTAACTGGAAGTTATAAATGTTATCATTTGAACCTATCTACCTATTAACCTACCTATACCTTTCCTACCTATTTGGTCCTAGTTTATACTAGGACCATCGAGATAAAATAAATAAAACAAACAGTTAATTACTAATAACAATAACTAATATGATCAAGTGTCGAGGTCACTAGCTAACCACATATTGCAATTTACAACTCATTAGAAAAAAATAAGTAATGAGTAGATTATGTCAACAACTAACTAATAACTTTCGTTTCGGAATTCCGTGTCCCAAAACGACAAAAAAATAAGAGGTAAAGATACCGACTTTCGAAAAGAGAGTTATTTTTGCTTTTTAGTGTTTTGCTTTGGAAGTCGGTTTATTTTTTATGGAAAAGTTGAATTTGAAATAGACTAGTTATGAAATGGATAACGAACCTTGGTGAAAACGCCAAGAACGATAACGATTCGTGAGTAAATCGACGACACAATCTCTCACCAAAGAAGGATTCGTCGACAAAGTTTATTTAGGCATGGTTTGACACTACTAGTGACGAAATCTAAAGAATAAACAGGTTATATGAAATATATTTGCACATGAAAATAACTTTTATTATTAATAATTACATACACAACATGATTAATACAAAAACACAACAAAACAACTATAATTAACAAATAAAATTCTAAACTTCATCGGACACATTATTTTGTATTATTGAAATGGAAAATGTGCGCCCAGTCATTGAAGTAGTTTTTAATGTCCTTAACATCCTTTTTTGACAAATGCTGATTAATCCTCTCTTGATAGTATGATTTTTTTCTCTTAAGCATTGTGTGTGCTTTTGTTCTTTCTGGAACTCCATTATTGTTTTGAAAATATTCTAATTTTGCCGGTCCTATAAGGTATTCCATCTGTTGTGTCCTGGCTCTAGCGTATTTTGTGATAATGGTAAATGTGAAAGTTGGCTGTCATGTACTGACGACATGCTTGGGGGACATATTGGCGGACTTTGTTTTACTGCCATTTTGGGGCTAATGGATTTTGTAACTACCGCTGATCCACTGACATAATAATTTTCAAACCATCGCATCACTCTCTTACCTTTACTAGGTATAACTACATTTTTAATTATATCAAGTGCATCGGGAATTTTTATTGGCTCTAAAAATGCCAGTGCACCAATATGTCTCATTTTATGGGCAAATACTGGATCACTGTTGTAACGTCTCGCGAGACCAGCTGATTGAATGTGACGCCATATGCTTTGGTTCAAATGAAAAAACAAAGTTTTTTTTAGCAGTCTGGGAAAACCATTTTTATAGCTTTCATTGCTGCGCGTTCAAAATCGGTGAGGATTATTTGTGGGCACTAATCAATATTCAAGGTATTTAGTGTGTCTTTTTAATATTTCATAACATTTTACAGTTTTATGTAAAACTTAACCATAAAATAAAGGTAGTACTTTAAGCGTACCGTCCGGAGTTCCGGCTATTGCATATGTAGAATATATTTGTCTAAACGGAGGAGGACAACAGTTAAACGTTACGTCCATCAGCCTATAATTTACTACACTTAAGAGACTGCCATGCTCATTTGTGCCAAAACCGATTACGGATTCTTCGTTATGATTGTAGTGACCGATAAGGAAATTTTCATCATTGCTAATTTTGGTTATTCATTGGGAATCACAACAGCATGTAAGGAGCACTAGCACTTGGTACATCTTGAATGTACGGCACATGAACAATTTGAGAGGGTGCATCCATTGAATGGTGGGCTTTTTGTTTGATGTTAGCTTAAAGTTAATTCTATCTGCTTATCGGGATCCGGTAAATGAAAATGTTTTTTTTTTTTTCGAAATAATAATATGAGAATTAATCGTAGACACTGTTGAAGCGACAGCCACATTGCACCGGATAGTATCTTCTAGTATCTAGAACTTCGTATTCTGTTTAAATGATAGGAATAATATCCTTCAATCTTTATCGCATTTTGACTTTAACATTACATAATCACTCATTTTTGAACAACAAATCTATACCTTTTCATTCACACGTTGGTAAATGATTTCGGGCACACGTAAGAACGTAATGAGGCACGTTGACAGGTAAAAAACTGAGGACTACCCACATTTTCATGTTTAATTGTTTTCGTTTAGAAATAAGCGAACTTGCTTTAATATCAAGTATGTATAATTACCACAATAATACTAACATGCACTGTGTATTGTAATTTTGACTTATGATACATGTAAGCAGTTAAAATGATAAGCTAGCCGGAATGACAAAATCTTTCGAAATTACTATGAGTGCAAAGTTTAATTTTATTTGTTTAGTATTATAATTTGTAAATTTTTTAAACAATAAACTGAAATAGGACCATATGTCGAATATCTATGTTTTATACCCCAGAGACAGCCGACAGTTGTGTCGGCGAATCGTTCGCCGGTGAAAGGTTCTACCGATGAAAATTTATCGTTCTGTCGGCGAATCGTTCGTCGGTGAAACAATGAAAAGTGAATCGTTCTGTCGGTTGACCGTTAATCGGGGAAACGAATGTCGGAGAACTGTCAGAATCGAAGTTTTACATCAATGTGGCACTATTCGTATCTAACTAATTTTTCCTGCATCTCTTCACTCAACGCACAACGACAACAATAGTAGGTATTTATTTTGGATTTTCCGAAATACTGTGATATCCGTCATGGATAACAATAAAAACTGAAAAAAATCTGATGGCTAGGTAGGCACCAAATTCAAGAAAATCTCTTTCTTCCTGTCAGTGTGCAATAAATCTTTAGAGCATTATTTTAGCCAGAAATCAATCATTTATCATATAAAATTATATTTTGACATGAAATATATAGCCAGTTCTTCTTGACATGTTATAAAATAATACACGACGCGCAAGCGCGACGCGTATTATTTATACCTACCTGAACGGTACTCTTACCTACCTGAACATACAACAATGAGTTTAATTCAATCGACATTCTTTTTCTTACTAAAAATGTATTTAAGAAACAAATCCAAGCAACCCTAAAGGACCAGTAAAGTATTAAAGTATTATATAATTAACATACTTACTAATGTTTAATAATGTACGCACACAAATTTACTTAAATTCTAAAAATCCAGATATTAATTCTGGGATAACGCCTAGGTATTATGTGCTAGGTATTGTCTGTGTTACTAGCTAGTTTTTAAGTACTTTAAATTGTAATCTGTGGAGAACGTAGTGGGTAGCATAATTGTTATAATGTACCTAATGTTCAAGATCATAAGTGTAACCTTATTGTGCTACTGTTTGTTTTTCCTTAAATAAATAAATAAACTTTCCAAGATAGCTTTCTATTCGATTGTTTGATTCTTATAAATATGCTAACTGTTGCCCGCGACTTCGTTTGCAATCCAAGATAAAAAGGATAAAAATAGGATAATAGGATAAAAAGTAGCCTATGTACTTTTCCAAGTCAAGGTCTACCTAAGTGCCAAATTTCATCCAAATCCGTTCAGCCGTTTTGGCGTGACAGCGTGACAAACAAACAAAGGAACTTACTTTCGCATTTATGATTTTAGGATTATCATGTATTCGTTTGTTAAATGAGAAATGAAAATACTCTGAGTAAAATCAATAAATAAGGTTACTAAAGATGAACGTATCATTAAGTATTACAATTATCGTCTGCATACATTGAACCAACGTGAAAATATGTTTATTTTTGTAAACGAAAACAAAGCTGACAGCCGTGAGAATAGACTGCTATGAGATTGCAACCGGAATGTAAAAAACCGAATTTTAAGATTAGCGGAATACCATTTTTTGTCGCTTCGTGATCTCATCGTTTTCCGGTCTGCTGTTCAATAAAATTCTACCAATTAACGTGCAAAGTGAATCTTTGCACGTTAATTGGTAGAATTTTATTGCCCTTCAGATGTACGCGTATGAACGTAAACGAAGTAAATTGAGGATATAAGGACCGTAGCAGGTGGGGCCCACCCCCATGGGCAGATAGCGTGAGTGTATGTTTAAATCAACATTGTCTTGAAAATACACTTTGGAATAACTTTTGTTTTATAACAGTGGTCGATACCGACCAATATTCTTAATGGACTATTATTTGCATTTAATTCAATCCACCTCTTATTCATTATAATTTTCCTTGTTGGTATCAATTGCTCATTTGTGTCCGTATAACCTTAATAAAATGAAGTCCATAGGAGGAAAAAAACATTTAAACAAGTCACAAAGTCATCGTGTGACTTATCCGATGGATAATTTTGTCGACAAAGATGTTCAGTCAATGTTTTTACCTTTAAACCTCTTGCAAAACATTTTGTTCTGTCCCAAATATCGGATTAAGGATAACTTTATATATCCAAACAGCATTGCATCGAAGTTGGTGTCATTGTGTGTTATGATAATATCAATTTTTTTATACATTCTTCGCATCTACGAGTTGCAGACTAGCGAAAATTTATACATAAAATATACAAATATTATTATAGCGTACGCTTACTTTGATTTGTTTGTATATTCCATCGGATTCGTCGTCAATTACGTCATCAATGTGTTACAAACGAAAAAAAACATTTCGTTTGTCTTGAAAATTCAGGATATTCACAGATTTCTTAACGAAAAGACTCGTGTCAAGCACTTCACCATTTGCAATTGGATCATTGTCATCATAATCTACGGCTTTTTCATTCTTGGTGCCACTATAACATGGCTTGAATTTCGTTTTCCCATTCATTATTTGTTGTATGGGTATTGTACCATATGTTTTGACTTAAACATTGCTTACGCTATCAGACTTATAGAGTTGTTAAGGAATAAAGTTGATTTATGGAACATTCAAGCTCAAAGTTTACAACAGACGAATCATAGCGACAATGAAACTCATTGCAAAAGAATGTTTGAAGTTTACGTTGATATTTTGGAATGTTACGAGATGTACAAGAATTCTTTCCAGTATACGGTATGGCTTACCTAAAAAAACCGATTAACGATGAACGCGATTAATGTTATTTTAATAGCATATAAACGTTCCATTTTCAGATCCTGTATCAAACCATTGAGTTTTTTGGTCACGCCTTGAGCAAATTGAAAATATCAATTGAAATGTTAAAATCAACTGCAAATGGAAATGGAAGCAGAAGCGCATTTGTAAGTATCTGTTTATATTCTATTATTTCTAAATTATACCGTTTCATTTTGTCCAGTAATTCTCATTAAATATATCCATCCAAATATTAATATTAATGGAAGGCCCTTATAGAACGTGTTCTTGAATCCATTTTTCTGCAGGTTTTTGCAGTTTTTATGATCATCATGTTGTACGTCTGGGTGATGAAGACTTTGATATATGAAATTAAATTGAGCTCGTGTTGTGAGAAGTTTTACATAGCTATGAATGATGTCCTAAGCTCATGCGCGCTCATTCTGAATTCTGATTGTACAGGTAATTTTATCAAAAAAGTTATTGTTATAAGTAATAATAAGATAGTTAATTGACTCAGGCTTGACTTTGCGGAAATCCATTATAAAATTCAATAGACGACGTATATTTAGTAACCTAATCCGCTTAACTGTTCTTTTAGAGTCATAAAGAACCGTGTAAGAAATCGACATGTGTTTCACCTCTCAGCAAAGGTCAAAGTATTCCAAGGTCTTTGCTGCGACTGTTCGCAGCCCCTTATCGCGCTGATACTGTTCCTAGCCGAGGTTGGCCGAGCAGTAATCCTATATAAGTGGGATTGTCGGGCGGTGTGGCTCACGCGGCTTACCCATGACAAATAGAGCTCCACAATCGCTACACGACATTAACCGTGCGCAAAGTGACCTAGGTTAATATAGGCGTAACGCGCGCGGCCCACACATTCATGACTCTACACTCGCAGAAAAACCCAAATAAGTACCACACGAGCAACGCACACACAACTCTAGTCGCTCGACACACACTACAACGCTCCGCGCCCTGCAGCGCTACCGGCTAGATCTGGTCCACGCTGTGGGCGGCGAGGAAGACTCCCACTGTGGGGAGCGACAACCAAAACCGACGCCCTCGTTGCTACATCGGCCTTCCCTAGGGAACTAGGGATCTCACCCGGCATCGGCAGGGGCCTGGTCGCACGGGCGTCGTAAAGTACTTCGAGCGCTCCTACAAATACACCCCATAAACACACCCCAAAGTGCTGAGGGGAGGCAAATTCCCCCCTTGGAGAGTAGGTGTGCAATAAGCACTCCCACCCCCTCCTGGAGGGAGAGTGAAACCTAATGACTGGTCCCCGATTTTGAGGGTCGAGAGAACAATTCCTCGGGCAAGGGGCCAAAAAAGCCCCAAAACCGATTCCTCGCGCCCCCTCGCGCACACAGTGTGTTGCTCAAACTGCGTGCATCACGTCATGTCCGGGTTCACAACAAGTCAATCGTCATCCTGAGGATGCCTCGTTGAGACGTCAAATACTTGTCGATTTCTTACAGGGTTCATTATGACTCTTTATGAACAGTTAAGCGGATTAGGTTACTAAATATACGCCATCTATTGTATTTTAAGTAATAGTAACTTACGATCCAATTGGTCCTTCTAAATGACAAGCGACATCGCGACAAGCCCAGACAGAGATGGCGGGATGAGCAGGAGTCATTCAACAAGAACTGGTCTTTACCAGCTTTAAACAGAGAAGTGGAAAGAGAGTAGGGAGGCCTTTACCTTGTAGTGTTTCATCCCAAGCTTTTGATGATAATGATGATGAATAAGTGAAGTTTAGTCGTGTATGAGAATAGCTTATATTGTATATAAAAATAATAGCCAATTACCAAAACTTTAGCGAAACTGAATTCGTTTATTTGATAAAATTTATTGGGAAACAAAAGTTTCAGGAAATAGTGAACATATAGATAAAATTTTGTTTCCCAATGATTTGCTTATGTAAATATTGCAGATGCTGAGAAAAAAATGTGCAACAATATTAAACGCCTACATCGAGCGAAATTCGACAAGATGAATATCTTTAGGATGATCTACGTCGATGCTTCTTTTCCATTAAAGATGATGGCTTTAGTGACTAACTATACAATCATTATATTGGAGTTCGCGTTTTTATAATCCTGATTAAATCTAATTTGCTTTTGCTTGTTCTTTGGCCAAAGAATTAGCATTGCCATTCAACGTGGCAATGCTGCCAGTCTTCTGGGCACGTTTCCGGATGACAGCGATGCGGACGAATACTTCGACGCCTAAGTGTCCTTTTGTTTTTTGTATCTATTCGTATAGTTAGTTATTGTATTTCGTACCTAGTGTTAATAGTTTGTAAATAATTTATTTTATTTTACTAAATGTAATAAAAAATCAAAAAACTTTGCTTTTTAATATTAAAGAATGAAAACGACTATGAATAAATATTACTAACTTTCATTGCACAGGAAGGACTCTTGACAATATTTTGATACAGGGACACTCAAAAAACTGGCTAATTTCGAGTTGGACTTGCACATGAAGGGTTCCGTACTACCTACAGTATTAAGCAAATAAATGAAATTACTAAACG
This sequence comes from Agrochola lota, assembly GCA_947364205.1. Lineage (NCBI taxonomy): Eukaryota > Metazoa > Arthropoda > Insecta > Lepidoptera > Noctuidae > Agrochola > Agrochola lota. The sequence continues at coordinate 2,862,585 of OX376239.1, forward strand.
AAGATTATTAATATTTTATCATCTTAAATTAAAAAAATTGCTAAGATAAATTTGTATTTCATAATGATACCCAATTACAAAGTTATTTTTTGTAGTTGCAGAAAATCACCCGTTAATAATAATATCAGCCTGTTATTGTCCCACTGCAGGGCAAAGGCCTCTTCTCATACAGAGAAGGCACGAGCATTGATCACCACGCTTGCTCAAGACGGGTTGGCGATTGCAGACTTATATTGACTACAAGTCCAGGTTTCCTCACGGTGTTTTTCCGTCACCGATGTCAGTAATGTCCTAGATAAACTCAGAAAGTACATATGAATTGAAAAAGTCACATTGGTACTTGCCCAGATTTGAACCCACAACCTCGTACATGAGAGGCGAGGCCTTAACCACTGGGCCATCATGACATTTCGACAAAATCACCCGTTATTAAATAAAATTCCTTATGAATCGGCGTTTTTAATATTTGTTGATTATATACTCGTAGGTACAGTATAATGGTACATTATATACAGAAGTTTCAAATTCCTAACTTGTTTAGTTGTTGAGCTCGTACAAAAACGACCTAAAACTGACCACTTTTACGGCCCCTATTTCTAAAAGATAAAAAACTAAATAAAATTGTTCCATACTCAATGAGCTCTAAGACAATGACACCCCACATCAGGGTTAGATTTTTTTTTCAAAATTTAGAGTTTATTGTATAGACACCCCTTTTATTTTTAACTTTATTTAATCTTTATTATTTGTTGATAAAGCGGCAATAGAAATACATTACTCTGTGCAACTTTCAACTGTCTACCTATTATGGTTCATGAGATACAGACAGACGGACAGCGGAGGCTTAGTAAGACAGACAAAGGTTCCGTTTGACATCGTTCGGTTACAGAACCTTAAAAACTAACATTTCACATGTTCTAAACTTCTAGGGTACCGTTTCACTCAATGCACCATATTCACGACGTCGCACTGTGGATCTAAATGAAGTCGGTAAAAAAGGCTCCCGAAGACATTGGAGCTTAAATTTTAAAGTGTCGGTTTTTGGCTTGAAATATGTTCTAATAGCCAATATTATGCATAAATATGACATAAGATACAATCTGGTAGGCAAATTGGCAACTTATCTTTTTATGCAAAAAATATATATGGAGCTAATATTCATATCTCCGGAATGGAGAGAATGGCCGTTATATCCTTCCACACGGTGATGTAACTATTTATTTATAATTTTTTGACACATTTTGTATAACGAGATTTAGTGCGATTTTTGTAAAATAAACCCGCAACTAATCTGAAAAAATTAAGTATGTCAAAATAATCAGTCAGTCGTTACGAGTCGTCAGAAGCCCGAAAGTCTTACCAAGGGGTATCGTATTACACAGTTACTGGGTTGTGGAGGTCAGATAGGCAGTCGCTCCATGTAAAATACTGTTTTTCGGTTAGACTGGAAGCCGACCCCAACATAATTGGGAAAAGGCTAGGCAGATTGATTGGTGTTTTAATCTCAAACTTGATGACAGGACTAGCTACAATATTTTTGTAATATGTGGTATTAGAATTATTGAGGCATTCGATATTTTTTTTTTTTATTGCAGTTCTTGGCACGGTTTTCGAATTTTTTTTGTACCTCTGAATGATAAAAAATAAATTTGATGTATGAAATTATTTTGAGCTTGTAAAAAGTTAGCTGGCAATGGAAGATTTTTAAACCTTATGCGCGCTCATTTTGAAATCTAGTTGTACAGGTAAGTTTATCGTTTTAATTCATCAAGAATAATTTAACATCGATATTGATATACGTTCATAGCCTTTGGCTTACCGTATGTTTTGTGTTCGTCGCACATCTGTCAGAGTTCTCTAATTTTGTTACTGCGACCAATTTCGAAGTACGCGTATTTTGTATGGAAACTGTTATTTATGGTGTTGATAGTACCACCTCTAACAGTTACCGCTGTGGAGTCTTCGTGCTCTGTACTACAGAAGTACGAACCTTGGTAATATTTCACAAAAACAAACAGTTTTACCTCTTTGTAATTTTAGTGCAGATTATAGTCATAGTGTTAATTTATTTCTTTTTTCTTTCAAATTCTCAGTGAAACCCTGAACCATACATTCACGATGATTTAAAAATACATTTTTATTCCATGCAATTTACGGTCCCAATAAGAACCAGACATTTAGGCCGCCTGTTCCTGGAGCGGAGAAGAGAGGAGCGGAGTAGCGGTGTACCAATATTAACCAATGGAATTGCATAAAACCTCCGCTCCGCTTCAGTGGACAGGGATTTGTGAACTACTTTAAAAAATCATACAAGCCGGGAAGTGGAGCGGGGAAACGGAGCGGAGAATCGGAGAGGGGAAGCGGAGCGGGGAAACGGAGCGGAGAAGTAGAGCGGGGAACCGGAGCGGGGAAGCGGAGAGGCGATGCGGAAAAATACGTGAACTCGGTCTATCTCCGCACAGTCCGCCACACCGCTCCGCTACCTCGCTCCGCACAGTCCGTAACTCCGCTCCGCTGCCTCGCTCCGCATCAATGGAAGCCTTAGTGGCAATTTACGAATCATACAATCTTTGTTTTAAGTAAGTACCATCAAAAAAGTTCTTACGGTGGTAAACAGACATACGACATAATTATAATTTTGAGTACAAAGTAAAAGTGTTTCCGAAGTGTTTCATTGATTTTTATTAATGCCTCGACGTGTGTATATTTTGTTTTCATAAAATATTTCCATCGTAGGTACCTACATATTTAAAATGTAATTACTTAAGTCAGATAAACATGGCACGAATAAATAAAATTGATGTGAAGCTTTAATCAGTATTAGTTGTATTAGAGACTAGATTATATCAACCCGTACTTTTTTTAATAACATCATTTAAAATGGAGCCTAGAGCGCGTCATGTCAATGGTTTTTTATGTAGCTACTTAGAAAAAGATTTGCAGTCGATGTTTCTGCCTTTAAATCTGATGCAAACTCTGTCGTTAAATCCTAAGTATCAAATCAAAAATAATTTTGTCAGTCCAAATGATCACACAAGTAATGTTATATCACTGTGTGGGCTTGTAATATTCTTGTCGTTGAATTTGTACCGAGTCTGTGCGATGCTATTTGACGAAAATATGCAACGATACCAGACTGTCAATTTCCTCTACTTCGCGTCTGTTTTCGACTCCCTCTTCTATGTTTTGGGTTTCGTCCTGAACTTTGTCATCCATTTCGTTCATTCAAAGGACAATGTCCAATTCATTTTGACTTTTTAAAAAGTTCATAGATTTTTTCAACATTTGGGCAGTACCAAGTTCGTTGTTAGAAGAAATTGGTTCATTGTCATTTTACTCTTCGTGTTCCATATCATGACATGTATTTATGTATATGTAGTTTATTCGCATCCTCCGTGGTATATCATTTGTTGCTTATTTGTTATGGGGAGTAACGATTGTAATATAGTTTACGCGATTTGCTTGATTAAGTTACTAACGGAGAAGGTTGTACAGTGGAATACAAAAGTTATTCTTTCTTTGAGCAATGGCAGTTGAGTATTGCGCTGTAACAGGATGGCCCAGGCTTATGTTCAAATACTGGAATGCTACAATATTTACAAAAAAGTTTTTCAACTATCCGTAAGTAGACAAAGTTTATACAATTTTATTCAAAAGATTGTTTAACAAGTTTCTGAAAATAAAAGTGTTTAATTAATCATTATAATTTTCAGGTACTATTTCACACGGCAGAGACTTTTTCCTTGGTTTGATTAAAGTTCAAGTATTAATAATTTTTTTACATTTCTATCCCAAAAATCCGGAATGTGTGAGTTTGATTTTTGATTTCATTGTCATTCATTTGACTGTTGCTACAATTTCTTTGTTGTTGATCTATTCTTGTTGTTTAATTTTTCTAGGGCGTTATCGTCGTACAGGGATTACTATATGCATTTATGTTGAAGTGCTTGGTGATACAGATCGTACTCTGCTATTATACCCATGCGTTTTATGATGCTATGAAGATCTCACAAGATTTATGCGTACTTGTATTGGCATCAAGTTGTACAGGTACTAAAAACAATCTAGTTATGTATTTCGTTTCTAAACAGAGGTAATTCGAAGCATTTCTCTAAAGAAACGCATATAATCCCTGAAGGATTAGGCAGAATGATGTGTACTTATAGTACACGATTAAGTCTCATGTAATAAAGGGCGAGGCTATTGCCATCAACCGGGCATAAATCCAGATTTCGGGGTGCTACTGAGAAATTCCGGATGAAATAAGATTATGCCCGAAAATTTCTCAAAAGAATCTTTGAATAGCTAGAAATGTGCTTAGCTAGAGAGCGGAGATATCTCACTTAAAAGACGATTAATTTGAAAAATGAATCTTGCTGAATTCATGAGATTTTAATAGACTGGCAATGTGTAATTGAGTTTTTCCACTAGGAATTACAATAGATAAAAAAATATTCGGTGCACACGAAAAACACACAAAAGCACAATTAAATGATAACAAATTATATGAATAGATATAAAACAAGGTGCAAATATACAAAAAAGAAAAAACATACTTAATGAATTGAAGTGACATTATCACATACTTCAAACCAAATAACGAAACGAATTTGTTGTGGTATTTGATGCAATGCTCCAATTAAAACAAATGGGACCAGTGACATTTGAATCACAGTTTTGCTAGAACAAACGTTGTTCAGACCATGGTCTACTACCATTCTATAGCATCAAATATGTTATTAAAACAAACTGAACTAGGCGTTCTCAAATTAGTCGTATGTTGCTCAAACGTGTTCAAACATTAACCGTAACATCGAAGTACTCATCGCGGTAGTGATATGGCATTCAAAAGAGTTATCAGGAGTCCACGTGGACTACATGGATGTCCGGCCAATGCGGGCAGAAATTCAAATAAATTAAGCCAATGACATGTATCTTTCCGCCCATTTCTTTTGTTGACTGCCGCGGGCCGCCCGCACCTCACGCGCCACTGCCCGGGCGGTAGCCAGTCTACCGAAATCTCTCGAGCGGGCGACGCGTATGCATCCGATGTACTTACGTCACAGGCACGCATCGCGGGTTTTTTTGTGAAATGAGTTCTAACTATTCGAATGTGGAAAATTGGAGTGAATGTTGTCTTGGTGCACACGAACCTTACCCAATTTTGTGGTATAAATTTTGTTTTTGTCGTGTTCCTGTAATATCCCAATAAATAAATAATACCTAGGTAATGTCACGTTAGATACAAAAGTTACCCGTACTTGGTACCCACAGGAAATAAAAACCATGTCTGATAGTACCTACCTTAAGGTCGCACCTAGAACGAAATGATAAAATTACAGGTCAGCCACCTCGCCGCGGGCACGCCACAATTGTGGCAATAAGTCCCCTCTTTGAGGAGTGGCTAGAGAGGCGTCACGGCGTCCTCACCTTCCGCCTGACGCAGGTCCTCACCGGACACGGCTGTTTCGGGAGGTTCCTGTTCCGTATAAGGCGGGAGGAAACGCCCGGGTGTCACCACTGTGTGGGTCACCCGGAGGACACGGTGGAGCATACGGTGGAGGTCTGCCCTGCTTGGGCGGAGCACCGCCGTGTCCTCACGGAGGCGGCGATCTCTCGTGTCCGGCCCTGGTTCAGGCCATAGTCCGGAGCGAGAGTGCATGGAAGGCCGTCACTTCCTTCTGCGAAGCAGTAATGCTCGCGAAGGAGGAGGCGGAGCGCGCGAGGGAGAGGCAAGTTTCGCGCCGTCGCACCCCTAGTCGCCGCAGGAGACGCTCCGGGCGTCGGGAGTCGCGAGCCGACTTCCGGCCACCGTAGGCATGGGCTTGCGGACAGTGAGCAATGGGTAGCTCGCCGTCCGATTAGGACCAGGCCCGGGTCGACGGCGCGTTGTGTTCCACGCGCGCTTCAAAGAGATGTCAGCACCAACTGATGGGGTCCGTAAGGACCAAATTAGATAAATCCTCACTTCAACACTGTGAAGCATAGTTCAGAATATCAAGCAGTGCAATATTACAATAAGTTACCTCTTCACTTAAAAAGCTTGATGTAATACATCTGCATTTAAAACAAAGCTTCAAGCATTCCTACTAGATAAGTGTCTCTACTCCGCTGACGAAATATAATAATATTATGACCATGCGTTTCTTCCTGTCAACTTAAATACTCGTATAATGTTAGAGAGCTGACAGAAGTTATTGTTTTATGTATGATAAGGAAATTATTTTGAAATTACATATTTATTATTAATCCTATTAATTATTTAAGTTGACATTGAACTATTTAATTTGTTTATAATTTTTTGATTTTCTATTCCTAATGAGTTGACATGATTTTTTTTTTACTTTTTTAAATTTTTTACTGTAGGTAATTTTTATTATGATGTTAATTTTGATGATGATGTGAGTTTTGTTATTAATGTTTGAATGTGTTTCTTGTACGTTATTCATTTTTAAATGTGTTATTACTTGTTTTTTTTTATCATATAGAAAATTTCAAACACAATGTAAATTGTTTGTGAATAAATAAATTGAATTGAATGCCTGCCGGGGTTGCGAGTTTGTCCGAAAGGGATATCGCGGCCCCGGCACACGGACAACGGAAGGAACACGAGTGGGTTTTAGTCAGTAACAGTCTGACACACCCTCCCGCTCCGGCCAGAGCGGGAGAAGCTATTTGATAATTCCACACACTCAAAAAAAAAAAAAAAACCACCTCGCCGCGCTATCGGTACGGTGCGTCGCTGGTCGCGTCGTACAATCGTGCATAGCTAGAAAATAGGCCCCTACCAAAGTTTACCATAGCCAAAGCCATACCTTTTTCTTTTTACTGTTTTGAAATAGACACTTATCAGTGATAAAATACCTACTACTACCTACTAGGATGCTATAGAATGGTAGTAGACCATGGACTGAACAACGTTTGTTCTCGCAAAACTGTGATTCAAATGACACGGTGTATGTGTATATCTCCGAAATATAATGTGGGCGTTCTCCATTTCAAGAAGCTAGTCATATAAGATTTTTTTTAACATTTACTAATCAAATCAAACCATTTATTTGCTTGAATATGGGTACATATACAACAAAAGTCCTTTAAACCATTACCTAAACAGGTGTGCAAATATCTATTATGTATAATAAAAATATTTCGTACATTATTCATTAATTTATCTATTACAAATATTAAAATATTAGATTATTTATGAAATGTATTAATTATATAATTTTATTATCGTTACTTAGCTTTAATTTCATTACATTTATAATTTAAATGATCATTATAATAATAGATAATTCCTTTAATTTATATTACAGATGAGGAGAGGAGGCTTTGTAAGAATATTCAGCGTTTACACCGAGCTTCATACGGTATTATGAGTGCCTGTGGCCTTTTCTACGTAGACATAAGTCACCCACTTAGTGTGATGGCGCTTCTCACTAACTACACTGCTGTGCTGTTGCAGTTTGTATTACTGTAATTTCTTGTAGTTAATAATTAAATCATTATTGTGTACATTTTGCATTAGTTTTTATTTTATTTTATGAAACCTCACAAATGTATAACTGTATGATGAAAAAAATAAAACGAGTAATAAATAGACAAAGTTTAAAATAACACTGTAGGTACACTCGAGAGCAATTACCAACAAAGGTGAACTTATATCTTATATAACTTATATGATATCTCAGAAACTAAGAATAATATCAGGTTAGTCAAAAAAACTAAAATGTCTTAAATTACCTACTTTAAGATGTGTCATGAAAATAAAATGTATTTAATTGAACATATTCAGTAGTCCATAGTAAAGCGTTCGTACATATTTTATAAGTTCCGTTGATGCGACATCTATAAAACTGCGTAGGAACTATGTAGCATAGTAGCGACACTAATAAATCAATAGATGGCGCTCCGAATCCTGCATCGCGCATGTAAAATTACGTAGCAACTAGGTACCTCTACACTCATAAATTAAAACGTTTTTGGTCTGTCAGTGTGACCGTGTTTTTCTTCTTCTAAACTAGGCAAAAGATTTCGATGTGGTTCACACCTATATAATTTATTCCGGAAGGGTTACGTGTATAATAAGCAGGTATATTAAACTGACATTTAATAAAGAATGTTTTTTTTCAAGCAGTAAAAACCATGCAAAGCAGGAGCAAGTAGTTAGTGACATTATTTTGGTTGCTTAACATAGAATCTACGTAGCCTGTCAACTTTGAGGGATTAATAGATGGTGCTACTGAAACCTGCATTCCACAATTAATGAGGTGGTGTTAAATAGAAAAGTACCAAGTTTTTTTAAAGAGGTTTATGTTCTCGCTTCTCTTCCACTTATTTGTCTAGCGCCTGGTACATAATGATACTATTATGAAAGAAAACAAAGAGTCGTTTGAAAAAGATGTCATTGTTTGTTTTATTAGCCAATGAAAATAAGTAGTTATACGATTTTCCACTTGTGTAGAAGCGTTAAATAACGAGACAGTGCGCACTCATGTCTTCTATAGTTATTTATGCTATAAGTGCGGAAATCATCTTACGCATGTGTATCATACGTTTTACTATGCATTGTGCGAGGAAATTAAAAAAAAAGGGCTAGCCTTACTTACGGTAGTCGCGATGTTTAACATCTAACATATGACGACGTATATAAATGATAAAAACAACATTCATGACTTTGAGTTTTGACTTGGATTTTTACTTCGACTTCAACTTCGACTTCGACTTCGACTTCGACTTCGACTTCAACTTCAACTTTGACTTTGACTTTGACTTTGACTTTGACTTCGACTTCGACTTCGACTTCGACTTCAACTTCGACTTCGTCATCGCAATCGTCATCGCCATCATCATCGCCATCGTCATCGTTATCATCATCCTCTGATTTTTAAAACTTTTCTCAAATAATAAAATCTCTGAGACGAGACGACGGCCTCAAAAATTAAAAAAAAAACCGAAAAGTAAAAAGCACTAGTGAAAAAGTGACACTTTCCGCATAAATTGACTGCTTGGAAAACGCTCTTTTCGAGCAAATGCATTGTAAAGCAACTGTAATCATGAAAAAATTTGACATCAGTATAATTTTATTTTAATTTGGACCAATAGTTTAATTTAAAAAAGTAAAGTAATTTGAAAAACAGGCAATTACACAAAAAACAAAAACTAATATTCAGATTTACTAGGATTACAGAAGCTCGAACTGTAAGACAACAATAATGTAAGTACTAAGGAGACTAAACAATTGTAAGGGGAGCGCCGAGTCAAAAACAGTCCACATGCAGTAATTTTCTTGAAGGAAGCAGTATGTACTCGTTGGATATTCTTGCAGACTCTTTTTTGGGTTTCTGTGAATAATCAGATATTTAAAATAAGAAATCTGCCCCTTAGTTACGACGACTTAGCCTAGAGCCATGGCGTTCCGAGGAGAGGAAGTTCCTTCAAACGGAATTAGAATATCAATATAGATATAGATAAACACTGATATTCTAATTCAAAGAAAAGAGATCTACTTCCACTGCTTCGGCTTGATGAAGTTAATGGTAAGAAAATAGGGGCAAAAAAAAAGATTTCTTAAATTTACACACGTTTGGCAATATTAATTATTGTTGTTCATCATTGTTTAAACTGTAATGGGCGTTCACCTAATTATGTAATTCACTTATGCCTAATTTAACTGCACTTGGTTTTTGCTTTTTTGCACTTGGTTTGGGACTATACCTTTTTGAACGTATAGGTACAAATAATAACACCAAAATCGTTTCTCGCTGTCTTTATTAAGCTACTCGTATTTTAATATTATAAAAAAACCTCATTAAAGTGATGATAATTAAAACTCGTGATTCTAACAACTCCATGATTTATTTTATTACATTTAGTTAATTTTAGATAACGTTTCAATCGTTTTGGGGACAGAGATTAAAGTAACGCAAACTGTAGCAATACAATAGCATAGTTAGAAATTAAAAACATCATTTTTAACGGAAAAATTGCATCGATATAGAACAATCTACAGATATTCATCTTGTCAAATGTCACTCGATGTAAGCGTTTAATATTCTTGCAAAACTTTTTCTCAGCATCTGAAAAAAATATTTACATTTCACCTTTCGCACGTTTCACATTTAATTTTTATTCATAGTCAGAAATATATGAGGAATGTAATTTTGGAAATAACACCATGTCTCACAAGAAATGCTAAGCGCAAGTTCATTTCAATACTCGTACAATTGAATGAATTATAAAAATACCTGTACAATTTGATTTAAAAATGAGCGCGCATGAGTTTTGGACATAATCCATCGCTATGTAGAAATTTTCACAGTACAAGCTCAAAATAATTTCAAATATCCAACTCTTGATCGTCCAGATGTACAAACAGGTAATCGTTAAATATGCTGAATGCTGTAAAAATTAAAATGATTATCATTTTTGTTAACACATTTCGTGATTATTTTTCTTTTTTCATCATCACCTTTTCCAAAGTATATTGACGTCAGCTTCTATTCTAACCGGATGAAGCTGAATACCAGTAGCCATTATTTTACTTTGGTCTGACTCTTTTCTTGATTTTTGTTGACAATAGTATACAAATATGGTCTATATGAACGATGATATAGCTGAAGTGAAAACTGAGACAAAGGCTAATAGAAGGAGGAAGATAAAAGTCGTACCGCGTCAACTGAACCGGGGCTTGGGAAAAAATTGCCCTGTCAGGGTGCTCTGTATTTAGGGTTTTAGACTGGAGTTTATATGGAAACGTATTTAGGGAGCTACAAATACAGGCCATATTTACGTCCTTTATTTGTTGCTTAATTCTTAAAAAATCACGCATGTATAATGTCTCGCTCTCGGAGGAGCTTGTGGTTAAGTTATAGCAGCCACACGGATCAATCCATCAGGTTAAGCTACACTTGCCGGGGTAGGTACTTTTTTTTTTTTTTTGGGTGATCTATCTTTACATACCGAGACTCCACCGTGCCTCGGAAAGCACGTTAAGCCGTTGGTCCCGGCTGTCATTCGTGGATCTTTGACAGTAGTTACGGGTCGACAGAAGCCCGAAAGTCTGACAACCAGCCTTACCAAGGGGTATCGTATTACCCAGTTACTGGGTTGTGGAGGTTAGATAGGCAGTCGCTTCATGTAAAATACTGGTATTCAGCTGCATCCGTTTAGACTGGAAGCCGACCCCAACATAGTTGGGAAAATGCTAGGCAGATTGATTGACTTGTTGCTTGATTTTGAATTGTATTCAATCTTGTATTTGAAACTAGTTTCTGTACGCGGCTACAATTATTGCGTGTTACGATGATAAAAAAGATTCTATTACTGAAATGAAACGAAATTGTTTATTCTGTAAATAGGATATTGGAATCACTTTTACACGTCATAGAAAATTAATAAATTAGTAGATAGAAAATAATAAAAATAGGTTAGATGAGTTCGTTGTTTCATATTTAACTACTCTGAGAAGAAAGGCCGAAACAAAGTCAGAGGTCGCAGTCTCTTTTAAAGTCCAGATATAATCTTGGTCAGGCCATATGAAGACCATGTAGATTAGTCTCTGAAATGGTCTTTTGAGGATAGAACTACAGAGATTGGAGTGGACCTGTCCAGTCAGTGCAAGCATTTGTCAGTAATCGTGGAGCTCAACTCAGAACTTAAGGAGCTCAACTCGACGAACAATACTAAAGAAAGGACATTTGGGTAGGCCGCATAAACTACTCAAACTGCCAGACCATCATTAAAACTTACTGAGAAAGAAAAAATAAATAAATTTACATTAAGCCAATGCAGAACTTTAGACAGTGCATCGTTAACTTGTTTAAAGTTGACTAAGTGACGTTTGATTAAAAAAAGTAAGGGAAATGTCATCTGCGAATAATACGATCTTGTGATTATCCCTTATGTGGTAAGTCATTTATATAAATTAAAAATAAGAAAAGACCTAGAATGCCCTGCGGAACACCAGTGGTGACCGCAGATCCTGCGGATCTCTTGCCATTAACATCGACCCTCTGAATTTTGTTGTTGGGATAAGAAGTCAGAAGGTCGAGAGCCTTGTCCTTCATACCATAGTGGTACAGTTTCCTGATGAGTGTATCATGATGTACGCAATTGAAGGTCTTGGACAAGTCACAGAAAATGCCAAGAGCATCTTGCGACTCCTCCCAGGCCTCGAATATGCTCTTCAGTAATTCCACGCCCGTGTCTGTAGTTGAACGACCCTTTGTAAAACCAAACTGTTTCAAATGAAGTAAATTATGTGCATTGAAATGTCCTTACATTTGTTTTAAAATTAATTTTTCAAAGATTTTCCTCAATGTAGGTAATATCAAAATAGGTCGAAAAGTGGGATCAGTTGCGCTGTCAGACTTGAACAGTGGAATCACTTTGCTAAGTTTCATTAGATTAGGAAAAACACCAAATGCAATAGAAGAGTAAAAAAAAATTGCTAAAAAGGGAAATAACATCAATTATTGTAGACATGTAAGTACTGATAATCCCTAAAGGTCAACAGTTTTTTTACATCAAGATCTTTGAAGGATTCTATAATGTTTTTAGCAGTAATAATTATTATGAATTCAAAAAGTTCGTCACATTCTGGTATAAGTTTGTCGCATTCTTTAAATATTGAGTAAGCAGAAGTGGAGGACAACGATGACAGAGTTCTGGTTGTTAAAATGGGAATTTCCAAACTCAGTTACCACCTCCACGTCTACCTTAATATCTACATCATTGATTTTTAGATGGAAGTCACGACTACGTACTGTCGTTCTTCTCGTTTCTGAATTAATAATGTTATGCCAGTTGTAATTAAGGATTGTTGAATTTTGAATTGAATACATAATTGTTATTATGTCGTAATAACGTGTGGAATTCAACGATAGTTATATAGGTTGGCGTATTCCAGGCATGAGTTATAAGGTCGTAATAAATCGGTTGAGTTAAAAAATAATACTCACATATGTGCCACTACGGGCTGCAAAATCAAAAATTTCAAGCGATATTTGAAATTTGATCACAACGTGCAAAAATAACTCAAATGTGTGATAGAGGATCTGAAAACAAAAATAAGTTAGATCAGAACCTGATAACTATCAAATTTCTTAAAAAAATGTAAATTTTCATACCACATTCTGGGAATAAGTCCTGTAGATCTCGTAACACTCCAAAATATTAACATAAGTTTGAAACATTTTTTTGCAATAAGATTCTTTGTCACTATGATCCATCTGTTGCGAATGTAGAGCTTGAATATTCCATAAATCAACTTTACTGTTTAAGAGCTTAATAAGTCTGATAGCGTACACGAAATTTATTTCAAAACTCAATAAAACTAACCCACAAAAGAATTCATACGTAGGAAGCGAAAGCACTATGTAAGAATAGGCGATAATGTACAAATAAAAACCTGAGATTAAAATGACACTGATCCAATTCCAAATAATAAAGTGCTTGAAGTAGACCTTCTCGTTGAGAAATCTGTGAACTTCTTGAATTTTCAAGACAAAGGAAATGTTTTTTTTTGTTTGAAGCACATTGACGACGTAATTCATAATGAATCCGATACCAAACGTAACAAAATCGAAGTAAGAGGTGATGTAGATTAAATTGACATATTTTCTTGTATTTTCGTCAAAACACAGCTTATAGACGCGATAGCAGAACAGAAAAATAAATATCATCATAGCACACAATGCCACCAATTTCGAAGTAAGGCTGTTTGGATATATGAAGTTATCCTTAATGCGATACTTGGGACAGAACAGAGTGTTTTGCATAAAGTTTAAAGGGAAAAGCATTGACTGAACATCTTTGTCAACCAAATTGTCTAATGGGACTTGGATATTCTTTGTTTTGTGATACTGTTGTTTTCCTTGTGTAGACTTCATTTCATTGAGATTATGTAGGCACGAATGAACAATTGTAACCATAGAAATTTGTTTTTCTAAACAATAAGATCAAAAGTGGATGATGAAAATGTAATTAATTTATTATTTGACGAATAACCCATTAACAATATTAGTTGTCTTCATAAATATTTAAATAACAAATATGAAAATGGAGTGAAGAATAAATATTATTTGAAACTTTATGTAATAAATAAAAATAGAAAAGCCTTGCTTGAAAAGCTTTCTTTAATAAATAGATTATACATTCACAAATTATTTCATATTATTTTCTCTAATATACTATGTTAAAATCGTTTTGTCTGTATTAACTTCAAACAGTGACGGGAAAATGCAAATACTATGGTACTGTACGTTCTAATTAGTTTTAAAAACCCCGCCTATTTCTGAGATTAAAGTTTAGTTAAAGTAACGCAAAGTGCAGTAACACAATAGTATAGTGGGAAAGTAACGCAATCATTTTGAAAGGAAAAGTAGCATCTATGAAGAACATTCCGCAGGCACTCATCTTATCGAATGTCGCTCGATGTAGTCGTTGAGTATTCTTGCACAATACTTTCTCAGCATCTGCAACATTTATATGAGTGACTTATTTATATTTATAGACAGGTTTATGACTCGTCGGGCTCGTGGTTGGGATAATAACAGCCGCACGGGTCGGTCTCCAAGGTTAAGCAACACTCGCTGAGGTTGGTCCGAGGATGGGGGATCATCCATTACCGATTCTGGCTGTCATTCGTAGATCTTTAGTAGTCGTTACGGGTCGTCAGAAGTCATCAGAAGACTTGCCACGGGGTGTCGTGTTATCCAGTAACATTTTTGATGTTTCCATCATCGTTATCGCTCGATAGAATGTCACTTTGTCTAGGCCTTCAGGCATTAGTAGCATTATGGCGGCATCTACAACGCCACATGCGAACTACGTATCAAAAGGCCTGCTGTCACACAAATCCACACAAATCCTGCATAGCGCAAGCAGGGTTTACCACGCAATCACCACATATATAACTTTCCGACACCAGCCGTTGGGCAGTTGCCCAGACATGACACCCGTCAGGTTGGAGGATCCTCCCTTTTCTATAGAGGATGAGTGAATTTTATACCCTGTTCCTCATGATTTTGTACTGGTGACACCGAGTATGAACGTCAGCGCAGCCTTCGTGCAACTTCTTCAACGTGACATTATAATCATCACTCCCGCAAGCTTTCTTGAGGTGAGTCAGACAGCCAGCCAGCGCCCACGGCTTCAACGGGTATCCTGACTACCAGCATGCAACGGACGCGCATTCCTGGTCGTCACCCTCGCACTCTGGTATCACATTTTTTTTTTTTTAAATATCATTACCTGTACAATTTGATTTCAAAATAAGTGCGCATGAGTTTTGAACATTTCTCATCGCTATGTAGAAATTTTCACAATGTAACCCTAAAATGACTTCAAATACCCAACTCTTTGACGTCCACATGTACAAGATTAGGAATATTATATACACTGCGATTCATTGTCAAATAAAACCTGAACAGAGGAGACTATCTAAATTATTATTTTTATTTATAAAACTTTTTTTTTTGCCATTAGATCCATATATGTTTAATACTTGAATTGATATTTGAGTTTTTACTAAGACGTGTAAAAATAACTCGAAGGTGTGAAACACGATCTAAAACGAAAATATTTGTATTACAGGCGTACCGCGCCTGAGATAGCTGCACGTTGCGTGTCACAAGAACTTAGTTTTTGCCCGCTGATGAGAGCCAACACCCTCCCGCAACGCACAACTACCTCAGAGACCGGCTTAGTTATACTACTATTGATTAACATGATGGACAAAAAAGAGTAAACGAATTTACCATTTGTTCGAAAGAAGTACGGTAGATGTCATAACACTCCAAAATATTCACGTAAGCTCGAAACATTCTCTTGCAATGAGTTTTATTATCACTATGATCCATCTGTTGCAAATGTTGAGTATGAATATTCCATAAATCAACTTTGTGACCTAAGAGCTTAATAAGACTCATAGCATAAACAATGTTAAAGTCAAAAGACACCAAAGAGAACCCACAAAAAAAGTCGTAAATGGGAATTTCAATTAAAAGGCAACAAAATGTGAGAATGAAAATGTAACAAACATAAGCTAAGATGCCACTAATGCAATTCCAAATGACAAAATGCTTGAAGTAAATCTTTTCATCAAGAAACCTGTGAACATCTTGAATTTTAAGACAAACAATACATTTCTTTTCGTTTGCAACACACTGACAACATAATTCAAAAGAAATCCGGAGGAGGATGAGACAAAGTCGAAATAGGAGCCGATATACACTATATTAACTTTTTTTCTTATACCTTTATTAAAGTGTAGATCGTAGACACGATATAGGAAGAGAAAAAATTATATTATCAGGCCACATAGTGACACTATTTTGATGTGAAGCTATTTGACTTTATTGCGTCATTCTTAATATAGTATTTGGGACATAAAAACATGTTTTGAAGTATGTTTAAAGGTAAAAGCATTGACTGAACATCTTTGTCAATCAAGTTATCTAACTGAACTGCAGTCATGCGATAACTATTTCTTTTATTTAAATATTTTCTTATTATTGTGGTGTTCATTACATTTAGGTTATGCTGGCACTAGGGTACCAGTAACCACTGAATCTATAAAGTTCGTACTGCCAACTTAAACACACGAGTGGTGACGATATGTACATATTATTATAAAATTAGATTCCATTAAGATTATTGGTCTCGTTATATGAAAATATTTTATTGCTGTCTATCAGATAAAGTCCATGTCATTAAGACGTCATCAACTATCAAACTATTTTTGCTTAAAATGTTTTGAATGATTTCAAATTCAAATACAAATTCGTTTTGAATGATTTCGTTAACAAGAATATCCGTCAGACCATTGAGTGGACCTGCCCACAGACCATAATAGCCCTTATTTAACAGTTTAAGAGGGGGTAGTAACCAAAATTGCCTATCTTCAATTCGATTTTTCAGGAAGTTGATAAAACTTAGGTATAAAATAAAAATAATACGAGTAACTACATGATATTTCCAAACTTTTTGTGTAACAGAAACATAAACTATTAAAATTTTCTCGATAAAAAAACATCACGAAGTTACGTCTAATTTTCCCGTATTTTTGATTTGTACTTAATATGGTAATGATTAATTGGATAAAAATTAGATGATTATTTGTATTAACACAAGGCGAAAATAATTGTGTAGCCTTTTTTTTATTCCTTTTAGTTTTGGTTTTATTACGACTACAAGCTTTTAGCACTTACGACGTTCTTAGTTCGTGGAAGAAGTCATCTTCCGTCGCACGTTGCGGGAACTTCAAGCATTTTTTTGTTTCACAAATCAGTCACCGTCGCTCTGTTGAGACAAGAGGACTGCGCTCAAATTTTTGGCCGCACTGTGAAATAATTTATTTACGTTAATAATATTTTCGTAATTTATCATTTATCTAGAAAAGAAACTGTGAAATAGAAAACGAAAAAAACACTAAAACCACTTCCAAAACGATTGTTAAAAGCTTTAAGAATTGATAAACTAAATAAATACCGAGGCTAAATAAAAATATAAAATTCAATGTTGATATTTGAAAACTCAAGATGACATACAGTCCTACCAACTTATCTGTGAACTGAAAGAGGTCGGCACCGTCGATTCAGTGTTGCTAATTAATATAAGGTGCCCAAAATTTAGTAAGTTTTCAAGAAGGAAATTTCACATTAGACATAATCGTATATTAAGAATTACAGTTTTTACAAATTAAAAACAATGACACCTGTATAAAACTAATAAAATAAATAAAAAGAATTTGATAATTTACAGTTACGTAGATACGCTAACAGTTTAGTCTCTCAGCAATAAACAATGGCTTTATCTAAAAAGTAATCCAATGAAGTGGAAATTCAGCAGATAAAATGTTCCACGGGGGGGATACAACTTTCATTTAATGCGAAGTTAAGTAGGTACCTACCCTACAAGAGGTACCTGGATGTCCAGCATTTAGTTATGACCGTACCTAGCCCCTTACACCAGATTTGACTAATTATAATTAGCAGTGGTACCTAGCGGTAGTGTAGTGTAATAAAAAAAAAACAAATTACTTTACAATAATTTATTGAAAGCCAGGTTTACAGTAATTGTGATCTTTAGATGAACACTTCATCCTGGTTGTGAGGCCATACTCCACTTATTTCCGTACCACTATTATCATTATCACTATCGCTTTCGGTTTCAGTGTCACTTACCACTTCTATAATAAAAGGTTTATCTAAATACAAATCATGTTTTAAGTATTCTCCTTCTAACCTGCGAACGTGTTTACAGTGCTGTTCCCACTCATGAACTGTAATAGCGTCAAAAGCTTCTCTAACTAGGCGGGGAATTTCAGCATTTTTGTGCTCAATATTTACATCAGCCACTTTTCTTTTCATTGTGCTCCATATGAGTTCAATGGGATTGAGATCACAGTGATAAAGTCGTAAATATAAGCATTTGTGTCTATTGTCTTCTAAAATTTTTCCAATCTCATATACAGGTTCAGGCTTGTTTCTCTTAATTATTTCTAAAAGCTGAGGTTTAGTCAAATTCTCTCCGTAGTCAATTTTATTTTGGGTCAACCATAGTTGCATATCTTTTTTTAAGGAATTCGTATTTGGGACTTTATTCACACAACTACGGTGATAAGGAGCATTATCCATCACTATTATGGATGGCTCTCGTAAATTAGGCTCAAGTTTTTCAATAACCCACTTTTTAAAGTTGGTACTATTCATCTCGTCATGATAATCACCACTTTTTTGTTTGATTTAAACACAAGTAGTGCATTTGTAACAAATCCAGTATCTCCTCCCGCATCTTTGCCCTTTCGATACAGGCTCCAATACTCTGTCTGAGAGAGGATCTGGGAGAGGGTGACCTCTCCTTGCCAACATTTACCCGATGTATACGAAGAGTGAATATAGTTCTCATCTATATAAATTATGGGCCGGGGCTGGAGAGATTTATTATTTTTATCCACTGCACGCAAGTACTTAGCTGTCCAAGCTGATATTTCATTACGCTCCATA
The DNA here is from genome assembly GCA_947364205.1 of Agrochola lota. Classification (NCBI taxonomy): domain Eukaryota; kingdom Metazoa; phylum Arthropoda; class Insecta; order Lepidoptera; family Noctuidae; genus Agrochola; species Agrochola lota. The sequence goes on from OX376239.1 coordinate 2,881,595, forward strand.
AGAACCTTCCGCTTGGAGTTCATGAGTGGGCACAGCACTGTAAACACGTTCGCAGGTTAGAAGGAGAATACTTAAAACATGATTTGTATTTAGATAAACCTTTTATTATAGAAGTGGTAAGTGACACTGAAACCGAAAGCGATATTGATAATGATAATAGTGGTACGGAAATAAGCGGAGTATGGCCTCACAACCAGGATGAAGTTGTGTATGCAGGTTCATCTAAAGATCACAATTACTGTAAACCTGGTTTTCAATAAATTATTGTAAAGTAATTTGTTTTTTTTTTATTACACTACACTACCGCTAGGTACCACTGCTAATTATAATTAGTCAAATCTGGTGTAAGGGGTTAGGTACGGTCATAACTAAATGCTAGACATCCAGGTACCTCTTGTAGGGTAGGTACCTACTTAACTTCGCATTAAATGAAAGTTGTATCCCCCCCGTGGAACATTTTATCTGCTGAATTTCCACTTCATTGGATTACTTTTTAGATAAAGCCATTGTTTATTGCTGAGAGACTAAACTGTTAGCGTATCTACGTAACTGTAAATTATCAAATTCTTTTTATTTATTTTATTAGTTTTATACAGGTGTCATTGTTTTTAATTTGTAAAAACTGTAATTCTTAATATACGATTATGTCTAATGTGAAATTTCCTTCTTGAAAACTTACTAAATTTTGGGCACCTTATATTAATTAGCAACACTGAATCGACGGTGCCGTCCTCTTTCAGTTCACAGATAAGTTGGTAGGACTGTATGTCATCTTGAGTTTTCAAATATCAACATTGAATTTTATATTTTTATTTAGCCTCGGTATTTATTTAGTTTATCAATTCTTAAAGCTTTTAACAATCATTTTGGAAGTGGTTTTAGTGTTTTTTTCGTTTTCTATTTCACAGTTTCTTTTCTTGAATTGAGATTTTTTTAAACGAAATCCCACCTTGTGAAGCAGATTTCGTAGACTCTCTCGCTGTCCTGTGTAATTTATATCTGTCTTTAAGACCTCTAGAAGCTTTTTAACAGTAGGGACCTCTTTTTTAGCAGAATAAAATTCATGTACTTTCCTCCGTATAACTCCCATGTCAAAATGATCAACATGCACAAATCCACTTTAACGTTTTCTCTCCTTGCCTGGTGTCCGAATTTTGTACCAGTTTCTTCTGCTGCGTGCCCTTCCTTAACTATTTTTGAAATTAGTCCTTGACTCATACCTGAAATATAAGATAATAAAATAAATGTTAGTAGAAATTTGAAATCTGGCAGGTTACCTAATAGATGTACGTTACCGTTACGCTAACCTGCGGCAAGAATAGAAACGAATATTTCGTGGCCTTAAATAATTAGTTAAATATCGGGTAATTTATAACAAGAAAGTTGACAACACTAACCTGTCGCTGCCGAAATTCGTTTGTATATTTGATTAAATGGAATAACACTACTACAATTTTCGCCATTTCACAGATAAGTTGGTTGGAGTGTACATTTTATTTGACAGATTTATGACTGTTAAAGTACAACTAGCGCCATTATCTTGTATTTCGGTAAATTTTCTTGCGGAGAAAATTTACAACATAGCCAACTAGACAATTCCACGTTTATTTGAAAGTTTGCGCTGGAAGTTCTAAATCTTATTGCGATTAACTCAAGATCCAAATTCGTTTACCCCACTTTTGTTGACAAACTTCTTATAAGGTAACACTTAGACCCTGCTGGGGTTGCGGGTTTGTCCGAAAGGGATATCGCGGCCCCGGCACATAGGCAACGGAAGGAACACGGGTGGGTTTTAGTCAGTAAAAGTCTGACACACCCTCTCGCTCTGCCCAGAGCGGGAGAAGCCATTTGATGATTTCCCATCCTCAAAAAAAAAAAAAAAAGGTAACACTTAGACGAACCATTTCGAGTGACTTTTAACCATCCCGTAAATCAGGTTGAAACTCGAAAAGCATAATAGGTTATTGGTATATTATTATATCCTTTACGGGAGCAGGGTCCAAGCTACCGGTGGTCAGGGCTCGTGTATTATCTATACTCCTGAGAGAGGAATCTCCTAACGATACGCGTCGTGTCCAGAAGCTCTTGAAGCCCTTTCTGGATCAAGCCGTTGATCCCACAGCCTAACGAGAGCCTCCTCAGGTGTTGGTCGAGGCTCTTAGCAATTATGCCATTGGCCGTCACGACTATCGGATTTTTCAAAAACATAAACAGCTTAAAAACTCTAAACAAAAATTTGACAGGAAAAGACATATGCTTGACATTATGTCTATACTAACAAATAGCATTTTCTCAAACATACTTGGAAATTCGAACATTCATTCGAGCGCAGGCAATATCTGGCGTGTTAGCGGCTAAATAAATTGCTATGAAACTCATATCTCGACACCAGCAATGAATACAACGCTAACTTGAAAAAGTCGATTTTACACCAGAGGCATTACAAAGAAAAAATGTGATAACTTTTTTATTAATAAAGATAATTTATTGAAATTATTTGTGTAGTCAGTTCTTTTGACAATACAAAAAATGTCGTTATTTAAAATCTTTATTAATTTTTAGTTTTGAAATTAACCCGAGTTAGCCGTGTATACACAAAAAACCGATAAATGAATGTGCAATAAATTACACAAACTCATAGTTAGCGTAGCGTACATTTAAATGGAATGTCAAAAGGTGAGAATGCTAAAACATTTCATTAAATTCATATTAATTGTCAAATTATACCTAAAATAAAAAACATGAATTCTTTACAATAATAATAACTACAAGAAATCAATGCTAAAACTTATAGCTTAAACCGCCATGTAATAGTATTGGTAAGAGTGTGCTTACTCTCCGCTAAGTCTTGCCTTTTTTGTTACGAATATTCACGAGCGGAATACACTAGGCTAACTAGAGTTATGCGTTATGTAAAATTTGTATTTGTTCATTATTTTTTGGGATTTCTATATAATTGTTTTGGTACTAATTGAAAGTTCATTACGTTACCTTAAATAATTTAGCATTCAAAACGGAAATTGTCCAATATTCAAGTTAACGTAGTGTAAATTGCTGGTGTCGAATCTGTCGTATTATTTAAAAATGGAACAAACTTTTGTTGGTTGGTTGCTCTATGGCAACCAAGGAGGCAACTTATCAAAGATTTTATTTAAATTTCGATTTGGCTTGCAAATAGAGGTGTTTAAGTAAAAAAGAAATAAATGAACATAATTGGCGCGTGTAAATTATTGTTGTTCGTCATTGATTCTGGAATTTATAATTAATTCACTTAGTTTTCATTTCCGCGCATTGTTTGAGAAAAGTACTATACTGATGGACTCATGTATGTGTGCCTCGGTTTCGCCTCGGTCCACATTTTCATTTAGAATCGCCATAGTTCACTGTGTACGTAGTCGGGTTTTTGTGTTTTTATTTACATTTTTTGTTTACAAAGGTTTTCGGTGAAGATTGTTTCTACTTGCGCTTCGCGCAGGAAAGATTTTCATGACACATGCTATGTGTCTTTGCACAGTACAGTGCAAAATCCACTATGCCAATATTATTTTTTACTTGGGTAACACTTTTGCTAAGTGACTTTGCTCGATCCTGCAAAGCGAAATCCACGATATAGCATTATATTTTTTTACTTGGGTATCACAGTTTTCCACGTAGACGTCGTGAGGTACAAATTGTACAAGATCCTAAATAAAATTTGGTTAAATTTGAAATTGAACGTGACAAGGTTCAAATTCAAATTTAACCAAATTTTATTGTCAACATAGAGTTTCTAGTTCCAAAACTTGCATTTGATCTAAGATTCTGAATTCAAGCTTATAGTATATGCAAAATAAACAGATGTTTTTAGTTTTTACCTATTGAAGAATTGCATTGAAAATAAAGGGAATGGGTAATGATCATATTTCGTTTAAATATTGTAATTGAAAAACCATTTCAACAAATAGGGTTGCTGATCACTGCGGTCCAACAAATATTCTAACTTTATTGATATGTTTGTTCAATCACGTTCGTCCTTAATAATTATGACCTTTATGATGTTATCATTCTAAAAAGGCTTGTTTTCCTCAAAGTCAAAAAGGGAAGGTAAGTGATACAATTAGTTAGATAGTTTTTGCTTCCATATCGTCAAAAAAGCAAGTTTATTGAGTTTATTTTCATCATGACTGATAATGTAGTATGTAGTATAATACTTTGATGATGATCCGCTCGCATTTGCGCGGTTTTCTAATAATGCCTATAACTGACTAATAAACATCGGATTTTAGAGGCAAATAAAAAACGTTTAAAATAGTAGCCCACCAGCATCGGTAACAGATTCACGGACATACAGTAATGGAATATATGGAATAATATACCTACTTGTATACAGCGATCATACTTAGGTAAATTTAATAGAGCCATTTTATCTGATTATTTTGCGTATACTTACTACAAAAAAATCAAATTCGAATTATATACCTAGCTAGATAAACGCCGGGTGAAAAGTTTCTGCTGGCGGGAATGGATTGTGTTTTGTTTTCGCAATCCTATCTTCCCCAGCGAAGGTCTTCAAGAACATCCTCCATAGTACTATCTATGAGCAAATAAACAAGTATCTTTGTAATGAGCAGCACGGTTTTGGAAGCAAAAGGTCAGTTGTCACAAATTTCCTGACACTGGTGGATTATATCTCGTCTAGTTTGGACCGTGGGCGTCAGGTAGACGTCCTTTAATTCGACTTCCAGAAGGCGTTTGGCAGGGATAACAATGACGCGCTGTTAATGAAGCTTAGCAAAATAGGGTTCTCACCATCTCTCCTCCGTTTCTTTGCAGACTACCTACGTGACCGACAGCAGTTTGTTAGGCTAGATATGTACGTGTCGGGTACCTATCACACGCGTTCCGGCGTGAGTCAAGGCTCAATTTTGGGGCCTTTATTATTTCTTATCATGGTCAACGATCTTCCTCAAGTTCTGCTTCATGCAAGATGTCTCTTGTATGCTGATGACTTGAAACTGTACCTGGAAATAAACTCCGAGCGTGACAGTTCGCCACTGCACGACGTCGATGCGATATGCAAATGGAGCGTGGACAACAAGACTGAGTTTAATTCCTCCAAATGCTTCGCTATGACATTCAGTCGAATGCGCCCAGTTAATTTTGAATATAATTTAAATAACAATATCAACATCAAGTCAACAGCCATGAAAGACCTGGGAGTCACATTCGATCGAAAGCTCACCTTCCATGACCATATGGCCATTTTAGCTAAACAATCGTACCAAAGGTTAGGTTTTGTTCTTCGTAATTACCGCGATTTTCGCACCGCTCATGCCATTAAAATCATATTTAATGCGCTCGTACGAAGGAAGCTGGAAACCAGTCCTTGCGTGTGGAATCCACATGAAAGTTCCTATGCACTTTTATTAGAAAAAAATCAGAAAGCTTTCCTTAGGTACCTATACAATGGGCACGCCACAACTGCGGCGATAAGTCCCCTCTTTAAGGAGTGGCTTGAGAGGCGCCATGGCGTCCTCACCTTCCGCCTGACGCAGGTCTTCACCGGACACGGTTTTTTCGGGAGGTTCCTGTGCCGCATAAGGCGGGAGGAAACGCCCTGGTGTCACCACTGTGTGGCTCGCCCGGAGGACACGGTGGAGCATACGGTGGAGATTTGCCCGGCTTGGGCGGAGCACCGCCGTGTCCTCACGGAGGCGATCGGCAGCGACGATCTCTCGCGTCCGGCCCTGGTTCAGGCCATGGTTCGGAGGAGAGAGTGCATGGGAGGCCGTCACCTCCTTCTGCGAAGCAGTTATGCTCGCGAAGGAAGAGGCGGAGCGCGCGAGGGAGATGCAAGATTCGTGCCCTCGCGCCCCTAGTCGCCGCAGGAGACGCCCCGGGCATCGGGAGTCGCGAGCCGACTTCCGGCCACTGTAGGCACGGGCTTGCGGACGGTGAGCAATGGGCAGCTCGCCGTCCGATAAGGACCAGGCCCGGGTCGACGGCGCGTTGTGTTCCACGCGCGCCTCAAAGAGATGTCAGCACCAACTGGTGGGGTCCGTAAGGACCAATGCCTTCTGGGGTTGCGGGTTTGTCCGAAAGGGATATCGCGGCCCAGGCACACGGGCAACGGAAGGAATACGGGTGGGTTTTAATCAGTAAAAGTCTGACACGCCCTCCCGCTCCGCCTAGAGCGGGAGAAGTCATTAGATGATTTCCCATCCTCAAAAAAAAAAAGTACCTATACAAGCAGAAACATGGCTACTATTCTTCCGACAAAATTCTTATTGGGTTGCCTCGGATACAACTCGCTAGAGGTAAGGCGAGCTCGAGATCAGCTCACAATAGCCTGTAAGACGCTCCGTGGAGCTATTGACGCTCCTGATCTGCTTGATGTGCTGGCGCGCTTCTTTGTCCCAGACAATTACTGCCGGGGCAGAAGGCACAGGCTGTTTGCCGTGCCTCCATGTCGTACTGTTGCACGTGCTAAGTCGCCAATTCCTCGCACCCTGGCCGCGCTTAATGGCCTCTTGGATTCCAACCCAACAGGCGACCTGTTTGCGGATGGATGGACGAAGATTTTATTGGTATGTCAGAAGTACTGTGAGAGGAATTTATGAAAGTGTTGTCAACCTTCTTTTTTTAGTTTGTGTTTTCATGTTTTTATTTTGTATCTTTAAAGTGTTATAATTGTCTCCTTAAATTTTTTAATTTTAGTTACTGTAATTGGCTGTAGCACAGCCGTTGTAGCTAAATAAATAAATAAATTCGTCGTGTTTGATAAGAGGTAAGGGTTGTGCGGGTGAAATTTGATTTTTTCATGGCTTTATGCGCCCTCTTAACAAGGCCTTGACGGACGTGCGGGTTCCGTGTACAAATGAACACGGTCGGGACTAGAGCGATTAAATTAAGAAGATTGTTATTTAGTTGTAGCAAGTGGAGAGAGAGAAAGAAACGTCGAGGGTAATGGGCTGTAAAATTAGTTTATATTTTAAACTTCAAAGGTACAATCCGAACTTATAATATTATAAATGTGAAAGTGAAATTGTTTGTTTGTTACGCTTTCACGCTAAAACGGCTGAACAAATTTGAATGGAATTTAGCACATGGGTAGACCATGCATTAGGACATAAGATACTTTCTATCCCGATATTCCAAAGGGATCAAGATTTATGTGGGTAAAACTGCGGGGCAAAGCTAGCAATAATCTATAGGAGAGTAGGAGATAATTTAATACAGTACCAAATAGTATGGTGACTGTTACTGGCATTTTATGCCTGGGTAAAAAAAAAACAAACTAATTAGTACGTCCGTCAGATATTAAAAAATTATTACACACGTATTTTTCGCTTTATCATATTAATAAAAAATTACTTAGATAAAACGCATTTTAAGTTGGGGAGTGGGGGTCGCTACGTCACTAGTATGTATAAAATCTACATACTCGTGACGTCATGGCAAACTTTACCTCAATGTATCGCCGTAATCTTTAGATTACGTAAAAAAAGAAAAAATACGTGTCCAATATTTTTTTATAATCTCAAAGACGGACAAAAAAAAATGTTTTTGACATCATCCCAATTGTTATAAATAAATACTTTTTTTTAAATATTATATTCCATTACGGCAAGGTGAATGAAAATTTAAAATTCTGGAGTTAATTAAAGCTATTCATCAAGAAGAACCCAAACATAATGAGGCAACACTGAGAAATAACGGTTATGAAAATATCGTTATTTCTGGGTGGGGCAACAGTCATCCAAAATGGAAAAATGTAGTGCAGAGTCAGTCGTCATTGGATTGTGAAATAGTACAGTTGTGCTGATTAAAAGTACCTATTACCAAGAAAAGAGTGTTTTCTTTCCACTAGTGTGATTAATTTGATCGTAAATTATAATTTGATCTGAATTACTGCAAACGGTTTTTCTATTGCGCAATAACCAACACTACCCCATAGTACGCCTACAGTAGTTAAAATATGGCTGATAAGAGAGATGTACTTTCTCCGTCATATACTTACTAACTTTCTGACTTTATAACAATAATCGATCACATTTTGAATGGTTCAGCTTAAGATAACAAGCTTTAAATTTGCCGTAAATTCGTTAGCAAGCGTTTAATATTTAAAGCCAATTAGATAAAGGTATTTTTAGAATAATTGACCTACTGATAAATTGATGCATTTACAGAAGACAGTCCAATGCTATATATATAGTCTTGAGGTTCTCAAACAGATAAAAAAAACACTGCGGAATTTCCGCATACATTGACTTAAATGATTTGTGTATGTATTTGTATGTAATATATTAAAAGAGACTTCCTGCACCTAAGATTATAAAAACGCGAATTGTAACAATACAACAATATAGTTAGCAAGCAAAGCCATCATCTTAAGCGGAAAACTAGCATCGACGTAGAACATTCCACACATATTCATCTTGTCGAATGTAGCTCGATGTAGGCGTTTAATATTCTTGCACATCTTTCTCTCAGCATCTGAAATATGTGCATTATATAATTTATAAAATACGTATTTAGATCTAATACAAACATAATCAGCCGATAATATTCCCACTGCTGGGGCATTGGCCTCCTCTTCGATCTACTACAAGCCTACTGCTCAATTGAGACGATGCCTAAGGAAGCTGCATAGTGCGGGAGGGGTGTGGTGACGTATCGCGAGAGCTCAGTCGCTCGAGTCAAATAGTGAAGCATTTTTCGTTAACTTTGCCTTTTATTCGGTATCTTTTACTCACCTACCGAATTTTTGAACGAACTGGCTAAGTGCGTGTAGCACCACGCACAATGAAGGGTTCCGTAGTTGGGCTGAATTTATGCCAAATATAAACTTAGCATTGTAGTTGAAAATCATGTTTCCAATACATTCCAACTACAAATGTAAGGTTGTTATCACAGTATTGAGATATTTACAATGTTATTTTAAGACCTTAGCCTTCTTATAGGTTTTCCTGTAATATATGAGTAATGAACCATTATCTGTATTTTTTTCAAAAACAACATACGATTTGTGGAAGACGTTGACAAATATGTTTGACGATTCAGGATATTCACGTAACATCAGTTTGCTGAGAAATCTTATTAGTATACGCATACACAACTGCGAGTTTATGATACATAGACCAGCTATGTCAGCCAGATCATCGAGACTGCTCAAAAATGAATCCGCACCGACTTTGAGATAAATGACCAGTGGATTGGGTCGCTTATGTTAGCTAGATTACCGGAAAATTTTGGTCCATTGATTATGCCAATCGAGCATTCGGGCGTAAACATTGGTGCGGATGGCATTAAAACAAAGTTATTGAACATGAGTGCAGATTTTGAGTAACCTCAAAATCTGCACTCATGTCGGAGGGTGCATTTGCCGCCAAAAATTTCCACAGGCGTAGTGTTGGCAGCACTGTCAAAACTCAAGCTCAATATGGCAGTGGAGAGACGGAACCTGACGTACTAGTGAAAACGACATGGCGCGGAAGAAAACAATTTATTGCTATAAATGCAAACAGATTGAACATAAAAAAATCTATGTCCGGGTGCAGAGAAAAATACATATAAGTGTAGTTTTCCTTACAAAGGAATTCAATCAATCAAATTGGCACTTGGATTCCGGCGCAAGCACACATATAGTTTCGAACGCGAACTTATTGTCAAACGTTTGTTATCAACCCAAAACTAAGGAGATAATAGTTGCAAATCAAATCGTTGTGCAAGTTTTATGCTCCGGAGACCTTCAGCTCACGACATGTGTCGGCGAAAACGAGTTTACAATTAATGTAAACAATGAGTGAGTCGAATAATTGCGAGCGGCAACAGCATGGATGTTTAATTCATAACTCACAGAACGATTGTATTGGCGAGGCACACTTAGTAAATGGTGTATACAGATTAAATGTTGTGAAGTCGGTACAAATCTTAGCAGCAGCAGAAAAAACTTCAAGCACTACTTGGCATAGGCGTTTAGGCCATAGCAATGGCAGTGATTTAAATAAATTGAAAAATGAAGCAGTTGAAGGTGTTCGTTTTGATGATAAATGTGATACTGGTAAGAACAGCTGCATAGTTTGTTGTGAAGGCAAACAAACAAGACTACCGTTCCCTCAAAGCACCAGCAGAAGTCAGGAAGTCCTAGACCTGGTCCACACGGATTTATGTGGGCCAATGGAGAATCTATCTCTAGGTCTTAGCCAGATACTACGTATTATTTTGGATGACTTGAACAAAATGTGCACTGTATATTTTTGTGATCTAAAAATGAAACATTTATGTACTTCAAACAATACAAATAATTTGTTGAGAATCAGCAGTAAAAAAAAAACATTAAGATCAGACAATGAAGGAGAGTTTTGTTCCGTACAAATGACTAACCATCTAAGGCAATGCGGCATACTTCATCAGAAAACAAACAGTTATACACCAGAGCAAAATGGACTATGTGAGAGAAACAATAGATCCATAGCTTACAAGACGTGTTGTCTCCTTTATGATGCCCAGTTTGAGAATTTCTTTTGCGCAGAAGCTGTAAACACAGCTGTGTAGATTAAGAACCGATCACCAGCAGCAGGCTTAGACCAGAACACTACTCCGTACGAAATATTGACTGGCAAAAAGCTGAATTTGAATCATCTACAGATCTTCGGCAGTTCAACAATGGTCCATATTCCAAAAGAAAAACGCAGAAAATGGGATAAGAAAGCGAAGAAAATGTTCCTAGTTGGATATTCTGAAAATTTCAAGGGCTATCGCTTGTATGGTCCTATTCGCGAGATATTATTTGAATTAAAAGAGAATCAATCGAAACCAACTATCATGTTAAACTGTTATTCTAGTCCGCCTTACTCGTCTCGCAGGCAATCATTCAGTGCGCTGGTTGGCGCGAGGCGTTAGTAGTTTGTCAATGGGAGAACACGTTTGGTTGTGATCCCCAGTTTATTGCTTCCCCGGCACCGATTGTTTTTTCAGCCAGAGATATTGTTGTCATGGAGAATACAGATGACAGTTTAACAAAATCTATTGTGATCGAAGAGAACAAGCAACCTGGTGGGTCTGTCGATGCGGTTCCAGTAATAAATTCAGATGAAGGAAATCAAGACATTTATTTCCCTGATAATTCATCAACTGACTCAGATGACAGTTTTAGTAACACTGTCTTTGTCGCCAGAAGCAAGGAATCTCATCTCTAGTCAGTGTGACATAAACCCACCAAAAAAACGTGTTAGACGTAAACCAGATTTCACCAAACATGTGTTGTGTGTGGAAATGTCAGGTGAACAGTTTTCTCTTAGTGATGCAATAAGTGGATCAGAAATTCGATCAATGGCAGTGTTCAATGAAAGAGGAATTGAAATCTTTTCATGATAGTGATTCATGGGATCTAGTGAATAGGCCAAAAGAAGGTACTGTAGTGAAAAATAAGTGGGTGTTTAAAAAGAAATATAACATACCCACAGAAAAGGTACGGACTTTCATGAGACCTTTTAACCAGTTTTGCGATATTCTTCTTTTAGATTATTGTTAGCTTTGAGTATTGAACTAGGTCTGAAAATGAACCACATTGATGTATGCACTGCATTCCTTAATGGATTTATTCATGAACATTATTAGCCTTTTAATCGGATAAACATAAAGTGTAATCGTTAGTCTCGTATTTGGCGTTTGTTTAGTTTGGCTTTCTCGAACATTCTACAGTCCTGTTTTTCTCAGGCACACTCTGCCCCAAATTATTCCAGTGACCTGTCTGATGTCATCTCCCCACCTTTTATCCAATAATTGTTAGGACTTTTTAAAAAATATTTTGATAAAATTACCTGTGCAATGTGATGTTGAAATAAGCGTGCATGCACCTTGAACATCGCAGTGTACAATTTTTCGCAGCACACGCTTAAGATAGTGTGAAGCGTTAAACCCTTTACCGCCCAAATGTACAAGACTATGGTTGAAAAAACCACTGAATCCTGAAAAAAATAAAAGCGCTGTAATCCCGAGTACTGTAGAGGTTGTATCTGAATGGCTTTGCAGTTATTGGCAAAATGTGGAGATAAACACTTATATTTGAAAGAAGAAAAAGGTCGAGTGTCAGCCCCGACGGCCCACAGCGGCTGTAGAATAACTGGTATTTTCTGAAAAAAGCTCACCGTGAAAATTAAGTTAAAGTGAGCTTGAAATGAACTGTCATCCTACGAAACGCTAAGGAATCTAGAGAATGACAGCTCACTTCAAACTGACTTCACCGTAAGATTTTTATAGAATAGCATTACTGGTTAGCTTGCAGGTATATGAGTGAATTTTTATCTACTGAATTCAATAAAAAACACAGATTTTGACAACCAATTTGGCGCAAGCAATGTCAAGATATGTGTGAGAATTTGAGATCGCCGGCAACGATCAAATTCGCTGCAAGTGTACCTAGCATAGGATACTATTGTACTAAAACAGAATCAAGATGAAGAGAGACATACTCACAAACTCATGTCCGCCAAATGACGTTAATTTAAAAAGTTTGAGTGTTATTCGCAATTTGAGCAATGTAAGTTAGAAGAACTCTACTGTGTGAAAAAATATCTGTAAAAATAAACAACTTAGCTTTATATCTCATTCTTAGCTTTCTTTTTTGTTTATGAGTAATCGTACTAACCATTTGCTGATATGAAGTCATGTAGATATTATAACATTCCAAAATATTTACGTATACTTCAAACATGCTTTTGCAATTAGCTTCATTTTCGCTAGGATTCATCTGTTGCAAATGTTGAGCTTTAATGTTCCATATGTGAACTTTATCTTTTAAAAACTTAATCAGTCTGATAGCGTACACAATGTTTACATCAAAACACAACGCAGGTAACACACGTATGAGATAGAATATGTTTTGGTTTAGTTCTATGTATATATAAATATGTATGCAAATATTAAAACCTATGGTTAGAACGACACTGATCCAATTCCAAATAATGCATCCCTTAAAACTCCTATTTTCGTTAAGAAATCTGTGAATTTCTTGCGTTTTCAAGACAAAAAATATATTTCTTTTCATTTGCAACACATTGACGACATAATTAGTGGCGAATCCGATGCTATAACAGACAACGCATAAGTAAGAGTAGATATTCATCGAAGGCTCGTATTTTTCCATTACAAATTCGGTGCTAATAACGCGATATAAGTACAATAAAATGGATATTACCAATTCACAAAATGACACCACCTTCACTGTAAGACTGTTTGGAAATATGGATTTATCCTTAATACGATACTTCGGAAAAAACAAAATGGTATGCATTAGGTTAAGAGGTAGAAGCATCGATTGCACATCTTTGTCAATCAAGTTGTCTAGCGTAGTGTGTGACAATCTTTTTCTTCTTCTGAACTGTTGACTTCTTATAAGCTTTTTTTTTTTTTTTTTGGATGGGAAATCATCAAATGACTTCTCCCGCTCTGGGCAGAGCGAGAGGGTGTGTCAGACTTTTACTGACTAAAACCCACCCGTGTTCCTTCCGTTGCCTGTGTGCCGGGGCCGCGATATCCCTTTCAGACAAACCCGCAACCCCAGCAGGCATTGGTCTTTCGACCCCGTCGGTTGATGCTGACATCTCTTTGAGGCGCGCGTGGAACACAACGCGCCGTCGACACGGGCCTGGTCCTGATCGGACGGCGAGCTGCCCATTGCTCACCGTCCGCAGGCCCGCGCCTACGGACTTCTTATAAGCTTCATTTTACCTAGGTTGGTGAACACACTAGCACCAGTGAGTCATCAAAACTGCCTATTACCAAAACATAATTTATTAGAGGTGAGGATTTTTAATTATATGAAAAGGCCATTAGGAATATTAAATTTAAAAAAATAATGCTATTTCATTCTGGAATAATTTTTGATCACTATTTGACAGCTCTTTTTGCTCTTCGTTTCTTTCTCAATAATATTAGTTTAATTAGAATTAAAGACACCTACAATTTTTTATTATTTAGTATTGACAACCGTCAATACCCTGACTGTTATGCGGGATAGCTTATAACGAGATACAGATATATGTAGATATACAAATAATTTATGATGTTTTTTTTAAAAGAGTCAATCTCAGGTTTTAGTGTTGCGTAGTCATCAAGAGACCCTTATAGTTTCGCCATGTCCGTCTGTCTGTCCGCGGCTTACCTCAGACTGTTAGTACTAGAAAACTGTAATTTGACATGAGTTTGGGATTAACCACGCCGACAAAGAGGTAAACTAAAATCATGAAAAAAAATCTTAGGATACCTTCTCTACACGTAAAGTGGGGATGTTTTTTTTCTCTCGTATATGCCATGTGTGGAGTTTCGTTGGAAAGGTCGTTCAAAAATATTGTGGGTGTGTAAGAACCATTTTTCGATTCAGGGATCCGTTTGCGAAATATTAAGCTTTAAAGTGGAAATTTTTGTTAGAGTTGTGTGTGTCCCCTCCTGCCATACAAATGGTTCTTGTGGATATGTGAAAACATTCACGGCAGTAGTATATAAAATGACGTTAAGGAAAACTACCACGATGAGAGTAATTTAATCCAAACGATGACCTATAATACCTACCAAACACAATTAATTAGAGATAGATGTTAAAAAAGCCCATTAAGGTTGTTGCATGATGATATATTTTATGTATATATATCACCATACAACAACATTATGGTTCATTTGTTCATTATGGTTTATTCACAGACTTAATAAAATGTTGAATATTGCTATTTCGCTCTAACAAGTGGAGCGAGTAAAAGACAGTGGCGCTATAACCTGTAAAATTAGTTAGAGCCATTTAATTGAAACATACCCGTTATAGGTTACCTAAGTACTAATTGGTGATAATGTATTTTCCAAAAAAATATTTATACAAATTAATTTTGCAGGAAAGCAAACTGCAGGAGCACAATAGCATAGTGAGAAAGAAGCGACATCACACGTAATGGATGACCAATATCCATGTAGAATAGGCCACAAGCACTCATCTTGTTGAATGACGCACGATGCACCCGCAGGATGTTTTTGCATAACTTCTTCTGATCATCTGTAGGAAATTCTTTTGGTGAGCAATAGATTAAAAAATAGTACCTATAGTAGAACAGAATTATTATTCTTAAAACATAATATACTGCTGGGGAGTTTCTTGCGCCACTTCTTCTTCCCAGCTAAAGCACTAGGAAGTGGAGAAGGTCGGACGTTTTTGAGAGACTGTCTTATGTAATTTTGACGTTAGAAAAGTACTGATTCTGAGCCTAGTTTGAGTAAATGTTTTTTGATGTTTTTGATTTTTTATTCACCTGTACAGCCAGATGTCAGAATGAATACGCAAGTATTTTGTGCAAACTTGACAGCTTCATAGAATGCTTCGAGGCGCAGACTGAGTGAGATTTTTATCACCCAGGTTTTTAGTGTCCAGAGAAAAAGAAACGTAGACATTAAAGGATTGTCCCGCTAGAAGATATAAAAACAGATAATTTTGTGGCACATGACGTAAACCTCATGGGAAAAGTAATAAAGTAATTAAGAATATTATTTTGATGTTGATGACACTCGCACAGACCAGGGAAGCATGGCACAAAAGGGCAACGGCCTAATAGGTACTCAGCAGTGGGCGGATCAAGGCAGCATATGTAGACGATGATGATTGTCTTGTTGAATAAAGACGCAGTAATTATTGCACCGATATTTTTTATAATATCAAATAAAACGAAAACCAGGAAACTTCGATCATGAGAGATAATTGAGTGGTTTGATGCAATGAAAATAATAGATCATCATCATTCGCCGCCCTGTTCCACCTACTGCAGAGATAGACCACCTCCCTATTGTGCCATGCTTCCCTGGTACCCAGATGATTTTTGTTACGAAAATTGATGCCAAAAGACCTTTCAGTTTTTTTATATCTGTTAAAGTGTTTTTTTTTTGCACATAAATATCCTCCCAATGGACTAAGAAGAAACTTACCTTCCCATAATTAAAATTGTGTTTGCAAAATTGTATCACAACTTCAATATTAATCAAACCTTGACAGAAGACTTCTGTCGTTAGGTACAAGACCTGAAAACAGTAATTGAATTATAAATTGCAGTTGAATAAAGCAGTTACCTATATTTACAAGTGTGAGTTTGTTACGCTTTCACGCTAAAACGGCTGAACGCATTTGGATGAAATTAGGCACATGGGTAGACCATGACCGGGATTAGGACATATAATACTTTTTTATCTCGATATTCTTACGGGATCGAGAATTATGCGGGTGAAACCAGAGGGCTAGCAGGTAGCTAGTATTAATTGAAAAAAACTTATTTCCTTTTATAATATTGGTTAGTAAGACCAAAGTATTAAAGTATTCGTGAGGGTGTTGTTAGGTATCGTACTGAGAGTCGATTTATGTGGTATTTTCAGGAAAAACAAAAATATTAGCCACATTTTATTTCAATGGGGTATTTTACGGGGTCATTACATGGGGCGTTTAACGGGTGTCTACAAGTCATAACTTATGACGCCTGTTGAAAATTTGCTAATGTTACATGGATTTGGGGTAATTTTGTTATTAAAAATGAGAATTTTAAATAGCAATAACTTTTTTATTTTCAATAATACTAAGATTTTTTATTATTTTTGGTAATGTTATTGCAGTACATACTATGTCCCCCTTTCGGATCTGACAGTTTTTTTTAAACATATTGTATGCATACCTAGGTCCTACGAAAGCAGTCCCTAATAGCCTCAACATAAAGATATGGCATTATGTTTTGGGGAAACGCCTCGGGTAAAGATATGGTGTTTAAGTGTCAGAAAAGGTGTATTAGAGCGATCTGTAACCTGCAAACCACTGACAGCTGTAAACAATATTTTAAAAGTATGAAAATTTTAACAGTGCCCTCATTGTACATATACCAGACATCTATGTTCGTTAAAAATAATATGTATAAATTTGACCGAGTAGGTAGTCAGCGTCGAGCTGACCGGCTACAAACTGTTGGATCTAAAACTGCTTTATACAAGAACAGTATTTTCGTAATGGCTCCAAAATTATACAATAAATTGCCAAAATGTATCAGAAGTGAGGAAAATGTCAGCCATTTAAAAAAAAAGTTGTTCCTGTTTTTAGTTGAAAAGACGTATTACTCGATTGAAGACTATTAAATGACAAATTATGACTAAATTTAATTTTCTTTGACATTCTTAATAATTAATAATATAATTCAATTACTTTATTTTATGCGGCTCATGACATTTTTCAATTGCTTCATTTCTTTTATCCTAGAATTTATTCATTATGATAGTAAAAATAACCTGCTTACTAATATTATATTTGTATGCCGATTATTGGCCGAACATACAGATCATCTAAAATGTATAAATAACATCTTTTTGTACTTATGTTCACAAATAAAGATTTGATTTGATTTGAATACCAATGATTTATTTATGATTTAAAAAAAAATCCTGGTTTCGAAAATTCTTTGTTACTTACTGGTGGTTGATAAATTCTTGTAATTATCTCGTAGCACTTTAATATTTGGTCATAAGCCTGAAACATGCTCACAATCTGCAGTTTGTTGCAACCGTTTTTCTTTGCCAGTAGTAACTGAATGTTCCAGAGTATAACTTTATCAGTCAATATCTTAATTAGCCTGATTGTATAAATTAAATTGGAGTCAAAACACACCAAAATCAATATATAAAATATGACATTCAACGGTGGCTTGAGGAACCTTAGATAGATGTAGATACTTATGAAGACAAAAAATCCAAAAATTGCAGCGATGCTGAGCCAACTTCTTAAGATAAACTGCTGGAGACTTGTCTTATCATTAAGATATCTGTGCACTTCTTGAAAGTACAAAACAAACATTACGCTTTTCTTAGTTTGAGTGAAGTTAATAATCGCGTTCATGATGAATCCTATACACCGAAAAATTACGTCGTAGACAGAAGCGAACACTAGGACATTCATTGTACTGTAACGCATGAAATTGTCATCTAGCAACATTTCCAGGATACGATGAATAAATGTAGTCAGGAATATGGCTGTTCCAATTATAACTACGAATTTATTTAAACGTTTATTAGGATATATAAAATTGTTCCGAATTTGATATTTGGGATTAAGCACTAGGATTTGCATCAAATTCAGAGGTAAAAAAATACGCTGGACTTCTTCATCGATTTGGTTATTTACAACTGTTGTAACACTTAATCCAATTTCGTTATCAATATCTAAGCTCAGAGTCTCCATAATGCGTAAATTACACTGCAGAAAATGTTACATAAAGAATTAAAATGAAATGCCGATAGCGCTGAGGGTGGACATGTTAGTTCAAACATGCATTACGTTATTGCTCAGTGCGTCATTACTTTAAAGTTTTGAACATAGCGGTATCATTGGTACAAGGACGGGCAAAGTAACACAAAACAATAGGACACTGGTAGAATAGTCGATATCGGGTCAGTTGCCAAAAATATATTTTTTCTTTATTGCGTCTCGCAGATTAACCTAGGAGGTTGTCCGCTGCTTATACGGGCTAAATTGTGGTTGCTTTAATAATTTAAGGCGTCCAGCCGGGGCAAAAAAGTTATAAACTCGAATTTACTTCCAATGCTGTACGGATCTCGGCTTAGGATGTCACTGGGGGAAGGCAGCAAGCCTGGATTATGGCTTGCGCAAAAATCCTCCTATTTGATTTTCGTACATTTTGTATGAACTTCGAGACTAAGTAATAACTGAGGAGCTCGTGGCGTAGTAACAACAGCCGCACGGGTCGATCCATCAGCTTAAGCTAAGCTTTCCGCGGTTGATCCGTGGATAGGTGACCATCTTTACGTACCGAGACTCCTCCGTACCTTGGAAAGCACGTTAAGCCGTTGGTCCCGGCTGTCATTCGTGGATCTTTAACAGTCGTTACGGGCCATCAGAAGCCTAAAAGTATGGCAACCAGTCTTACCAGGAGGTATCGTATTACCCTGTTACTTAGTTGTGTAAGTCAGATAGTCATTACTCCATGTAAAATACGGGTATTCAGCTGCATCCGGTTAAACTGGAAGCCGACTCCAACATAGTTGGGAAAAGACTAGGCAGATTGATATTGACATTTTATAAGAACCATCACACGGTCAACGCGAGCCGCAACGGTTTTTTTTTAATTGGAATGCGATGCAATGCGGCCAAATGCAGCTGTAATACATACCGATTATACAGGATAATGTGAGTATATAAGGGGAAGTTTTAAAGTAGCGGCGTCAGTAATTACAGAAAAGTTGATTAAACTCGTCTGACTTGTTATGGGCATGTGAGAGAGGAAACGCAAGTGACTAAAATACTGATGAATATAACTGACGATGGATAGAGAAAGAGGGAGAGGAATGATAAAGAAAAGATGGATGGATTGTGTGACGAAATGATATGAAAGAGAAGAGCATGAATGATAGTGTGACGGTTAACAGGGAAGAATGGGAAAGGAAAACGTGTAGCACCGATCCTAAGTAAGAAGAGACATGGACAGGAAGGTGATGATGAACAGGATACTGCGATATTAACTATATCTAGTTGGTTATAATAATTACCATAATAACTTTACCTACGTAACATGTAAGATGAATACTTTGAGAAGGAAAATTTTGGTGGACTAAAAGATGATTTCCACCACACAGCTCGCACAAAGATACGAACGGATGCAGCGTCAACCGATCGCATCCGGCAGTATCTCGATGCATATGATCGGCTCCGTACCATCGCTAGCGAACGTATCAGTTTCTGCGCCTAGTCCAATAGTCTCATTGCTACTATGTTGACGTATTCTAATTTTAGAAAATGTAGTTGACGTAGCATTTTTGGCTGTTGCATTAGAAGAAAGATGAAAATAATCATAAAACACAGACAAAAATGATGTACGACGACAGACGAACAGAGCCGATCGCGCGTCGTAGTATACTTTCAGTTACGATCACGTGTCGTTGAAGACGCCCGCGGTCAAGCTGCTGTGCGTGGCTTGGTTTAAATACTAATTACATTAATTAGTTTAATTATAAATACTTAGTTTACATGGACACGATTTAATATCGTTTAAAGATTGTTCCGATCCGATGCGATGCGAGCCGTTTGGTGGAAATCATCTTCTAAATGATCATTTAATTTGAATACTATTAAAGTGTAAGTGAGAATAGTATGGGAATAAACTGAATAGACGTACAATTCAACAAATAATTTATTTTAGTGAAATAGTTTCAGGAATAATTTCATAAACTCAATAATATTTAAATTATGAACAGACAGAATAGAAAAACGTTCAACTCTACGCGTTTTTTAAAACGTGGCGTGATAACATAAACTCAATATAAAGGTACTTAATTAAAAATGATTGTAAAGTGCAAGTCACTCATATGAATACCTATACCTACGTATATATCCGTTATGAAATAGTTATTTATGCTATAAGTGCGGAAGGTAGGTGATTTCCGACAAATGGCAATTTTATTCACGAGCGAGCGAAGCGAGCGAGTGTATAAGTCGACATGAGTCGGAAATCATCTTACGCACGTGTATCATACAACATTTTACTATGCATTGTGCGAGGAAAAAATAAATAAAACGAGCGTGCCTTACAGTTACAGTAGTCGCCTATGATGTGTAACATCTAACATATGACGACGTATATAAATGATAAAAACAACATTCCTGACTTTGAGTTTCGAGTTTTAGTTCGACTTCGACTTCGACTTTGAGTTCGACTTCGACTTTGACTTCGACTTCGACTTCGACTTTGACTTTGATTTCGACTTTGACTTTGACTTTGAGTTTGACTTCGACTTTGACTTCGACTTGGACTTTGACTTTGACTTTTTACTTTTTGATTTGACCATCGTCATAATCATTGCCATCGTTATCATCATCTGATTTGTTAAACTTTTCTCAAATAATAAAATCTCTGAGACGGCCCGACGACGCCGACGGCTCCAAAAATTAAAAAAAAACAGAAAAGTAAAAAGCACTAGTGAAAAAAAGTGATACTTTCCGCACAAATTTGCTGCTTGTAAAACACTCTTTTCGAGCAAATGCATTGTAAAATAATTTCTAGAATTCAATATTTGAACCATGTTTCGGCTACATGGTTCAAATATTGAATTCTAGAAATTATTTTACAATGCAAAGCTTGTAATTGATACAATTTTTGAGGAAGGCCTATATGAAAGAAAGAAAGAAAAATAATTTTATTCGTCACAGAAACACGTGCATAAAAAATAATAATAAAAACTCGAGTAGGTAACAAACCAATAACAATACGTATACAATAACGAGACTCGATAACGATTACATTCGGTCAGGTGCTTAATGATAACGATGATGAGAGAACGGCACCACAGTCACTATGCATTATTATAAAAACGCAAACTGTAGCAGTACAATGGTATAGTTACCATGTAAAACCAACATTTTGAACGGAAAAGAAGCATCTACGTAGAACATACTGCAGGCATTCATCTTGTCGAATGTCGCTTCATGTAGGCGCAATATATTCTTGCACAACTTCTTCTCAGCATCTGTAATGTTTGTAATCTTATCATCATTATCTATCAGATCTAATTTAACAACATCACTATATTCCCTTCTTGTTACATAACATACCAACACACCTGTACTATCCGAAGGGGTGGGCAGAGATGGATCGATAGTACTATCACTTCTTGTTACTTACGCAAATATTATCAAGCAATGATTTCTGGACAACATCAACTGCGACTGTCTGACTTCACCCACCTACTTGTGTCAATCTACAGTCTCCTGTGTCAGTCTCATCCAGGTTCTATCTGCGATAGCAATATTGTCAACAGCCCATCTCGCCGTGCGTCGGACTAGCGAAATTTCTACTTTCAGTTCTTGGATGCCACTTTTTATTCGACGAGACATCACACACCATACCTAACAGACGTATCCTGCCTAAGAATATTTGGGTTCCATCATTTGTTTTGCAATGCAGTCACTCATGTTAAATACTGGTATTCGGCTGCATTGGGTTAGACTGGAAGCCGACCCCAACATAGTGAAAAGGCTGGTGGGGAAAGGATAAGCAGACTTGTGTTCCAATTTAAAAAACCGCGTTTCGTAGTAGTCACACTTATCATACTTTTAATAAAACCTTGTTACCTACTACTTAAAAATAATTACAATTACCTGTACAATTTGATTTCAGAATGAGCGCGCATGAATTTTGAACATTATTCATCGCTATGTAGAACTTTTCACAGCACGAGCTCAAAATAATTTCAAGTATGAAACTCTTAACGACCCAGATATATAAAAATATGATGGAAAACCATGCTACATACTGAAAAAAATATAAAATTCCTGATTAGAAAATACTATAACAGCCGAAAGAACTTTATTGAAATACATTACTTTACTGAATCAGCATCAATTAGCGTAATTTTGAAATAAACTTACATTCACAGACTTGCCCATCAATGGAGCTATTTTAAAAACTTCAATTGATATTTGCAATTTGACTAAAGCGTGATAAAAAAACTCGATGGTGTGAAACACGATCTGAAAATAAAGATTTTCACATCAGTATTTTTCGAAGACTACTGTTTTGGCGCGTGGCCACAATCAGAAATAACACCCCCATTTTATTTATTCAGTACATTTCACAAAACAATTGCACCAACGGTTACCAACAGCGCAACTTTGACAACGTCATTCGAGCGCCAACAGGTCCTGTAGCAGAGTACAACAATATTTGTATCTGCCAGACAATATCTATAAATGTCTGTTGACTACCCCGTTGGTCTCGTGGTCGCAAGCGCGACTGCTGAGCGGTCCTGAGTTCAATTCCCGGTAAAGTGTTATTTGGTTTTTCCATTAGGAATTTCTTAGTAACAGCCCGGAGTTTGGAAGTTGACGATGTAATACCCCCGTGCTTCGGAAAACACGTTAAGCCGTTGGTCCTGCGCCTGATCTCTCTCCGCTAGTGTCGGATTGCCGTCCCATCGGACTATGTGAGTGAGGGAAGAGAGAGTGCACCGGTGTCTGCGCGCACACTTGTGCACTATAATATCTCTCGCGCCGAAGGCTAGTCTCCGTTGAAATTGGCCGCCGTGGCTGAAATACGGTCTGGAAGGCTACATCTATATATCTGTCAGAAACCGTCGGTAAAATCCGTGCCACCAATTAAGTCCGATAGACGCGGCGCTTGTGTCAATGTCATTACATCTCTTTTTTATTTTATTTATGGAACTATATTTTTTTAAATGTAGTTCCATAATTTACCGCTGTACTTCAGTGCTGGCGCAGACTCTACAGTCTTTTTACAGACACTTAACCTCTGACAGCAATCTTAAAGCAATGAGAATAAAGATCACTGTAATGCAAAATCAGAGCTACAATAACTGTTATAGGATTGTACTTACCATTTGCTGGTAGGAGATCCTGTATATGTCATAACACTCCAAAAGGTTAACGTAAGCTTGAAACATTCTGTTGCAATGAGTTTCATCGTCGCTATGGTCTGTCTTTTGTATATTATAAGCTTGAACGTTCCATAAATTAACTTTTTCGCTTAACAGCTTAATAAGTCTGATAGCATTAATAATGTTTACATCAAAACACATGATACATAACCCACAGAAGAAATAGAAATTAGGAAGCTTCAGTTTAATGTAAAAGTAAGTGACGATGTAGATATTAAAACCTAAGGCTAAGACGACACTGATCCAATTCCGAATGATAAAGCGCTGGAAATTCTTCTTTTCGTTCAAAAATCTGTGAACATCTTGAAATTTCAAGACAAAAGATATATTCCTTTTCGTTTGCAACACATTGACGCAATAATTGATTGTGAATCCCAAACTGTACAAGACAACATCAACGTTAGAGTTGATGAAAGTTAAGTTAATGTATTTTCGAAAAGTTTTGTCGACATAAAGCTCATAGACGCGATTTAAGAAAAGAAAAATGGATATAATTGCACCACACAGTGACACCAACTTTACCGTAAGACTGTTTGGATATATGGAGTTATTCTTAATACGATACTTGGGACACAACGAAATGTTATGCATGAGGTTTAAAGGCAGAAGCATCGACTGCACATCTTTGTCAACCAAGTTGTCTAGCGGAAACGAGAAACGATAACTTTTTCTTCTATTCAAATATTTTTTTAATTTGAAGGACTTCATTTCGCTAAGGTTAATAAGACACAAATGAACAATTGAATTTATAAAAATTGAAACAGTTTATTAGAGTGAAATTAAATGTAAAGAAAATACCATTAACACTATTAGTCTGGCCCTGAATCTTTTATTAGGACTGTGGCGTTTGGCATTATTAATGAAAGGAATTGGGTCACTGACTAAAATGTATTTAAACATGGCTTACGGCTGCCTTTATAAGGAAAAGAGATATTCGCAATGGATTTACTTATAATAAGAAACTGAGTTCTTGGTATAAGTTTTCTTTTTATTTACAAAAAAAAACAACCGATTTCCAAAAAAAGCACTACAAACTGAAAAATTACTTTAATTTGGGAAGTCGGTGTCTTTGGATCTGTATTTTAGTTTCTTGCCACCGACTACTGAAGCCAAAGTTACTTTTCACTTTGTAGTGTTTTTTTTTGGAAGACGGTTTATTTTTTGGTTGTAAAAACGTTTTTTATTTTTCTCTTTTTAGTTAAGGCATCTACCCCACACCAATTCGTATAACACTACCTGCTATGTTAACAACAGGGACAGGAAGTATTATAACATCAAGATACATAAAGTGGATTAAATACGTATCATCAAAGTTGATTCAAAAACTGCCCAAGCAAAATTAATAAAGTTTATATGGGACGCGCAAGCTTCTTCTACTAATGGAAAAAATAATGTTCCTAAAATCACATTTTTAGGGGTCCGTACCTCAAAAGGAAAAAACGGAACCCTTATAGGATCACTCGTGTGTCTGTCTGTCCGTCTACACAGCCAATTTTCTCCGAATCTAATGGACCAATTTAGTTGAAATTTGGTACACTTATGTACTTCTATGACCCAAACACGAACGTGTAACGTAAATAAATGAATTTTTAATATGGGGGGTCACTTTTGGGGGGTAATCAAGAAAATTTAAAACGTAAGTTTTTCGTTCTGTACCGTGTGACATATTATATGAAAGGCCTTATTGCGAGGATCTCAAATACATTTTTTTTATAATTTTAAAATAAATACTTTTAAAGATATTTAAGAAAGTAGGTAATTTTTTACAATTCCGCTCCCTTATCTCCGAAACTAATGAGCCAAAAAAATTGAAAAAAATGCAGAGGATAGTTCTATGCTTATAGATTACAAGAAAACAAAGTCGATGGTCTTAAAAAAACATGGTAAATTAATCAATATTGTTCGTACAAACTTACATTTGCAGTTAATCTTGTACTTAATGCGAACAAAACTAAATCTCTTAAGTTCTTATTACCAAATGTACCTCAAGTAGGTCTAAATTTAAAACTCGATGGCAAGAAACCAGATCCTATTACGGAAACTGTATTTCTAGGAATTACTTTAGGATTCGAGATTGCAATGGGGCGCCCACATTAGAGCTCTTTCAGCTACCTGAAAGTGCTGTATTGTAGGCGTATATACAGCGCATAATGCATATGCAGCTGAACTTATATTGATTAAGTTCAGCTGCATATGCAGTAAGACAAACAATGCAGTTGACTGATGTAGCCACAGCTAGGTTTGTTCTTTTTGCTTATTTCCACAGTAATAAGTCTTGTGGCGTTCTGTTATGGGGATCGGCATCCCAAAAATTTTAATACTTAAAATAATAAATGGGAGAATCGATATCTTTCCGATTTAGTCAATCACTAGCGTATATGTAAAATAAATGGCTTTTTCACGGCACAACGATAGCGTTCGATGTTTTCGTGTGAGTGAGTTGTACGGTGCGTGGTAACATGCACGCTGTGTTTGATGGGATAAGGTTTATAATTAATTGTGTAGTACGTTCTGATTTATAAATTGCAAGTGTGAGCGCGACCTCGTATTTATTGGGTTTACTGATCTGCATGTGTAGTTGTGGCAAGGTAGAGGGGATCATGTGAAGACATTGGGTTTCTATACTTTTTTAAACTACCGGGCATATCTCCTTCTTTCTTATATCTATGAAATAAATTCACAGAAATTGATATACTAACTTAGCCTGCTCTTAATATTTTAGAAAGTATTTGTATGTTCGCAAAAACTTAGGACTATTGAAAATAAGAAGCGATTTCCATAATATAAACACACGTAGTAAACATGTTTTTGTTTTCGAATTCAATATTATATAAGTAGGATAGTATATAATCTTAAATATAATATACATCTAACACTAAAATATATAAATTATGTACAAGTATACAGAGGAAATAAAAATTCTCATGCAATGGTTTCACTAATAACGTTGAAAATATCTAACTGTCATTTATACAAGTAGACTTTATCGTTTTATAACGTGACATTCAACCTTAGGGTAATAGTGTACGAGGTCGACTACACTTAGAACCTTCGTGGGACCTGTTCTTTCTTCCCACCCCTTTTTATTTTTTTGAGGGTGGAAAATTATCAAATAACTTCTCTCGCTCTGGGCGGAGCGGGAGGGTGTGTCAGACTTTTACTGACTAAAACCCGCCCATGTTCCTTCCGTTGCACGTGTGCCGGGGCCGCGATATCCCTTTCGGACAAACTCGCAACCCTGGCAGGCATTGGTCCTTACGGACCCCATCAGTTGGTGCTGACATCTCTTTGAGGCACTCGTAGAACACAACGCGCCGTCGACACGGGCCTGGTCCATATCGGACGGCGAGCTGCCCATTGCTCACCGTCCGCAAGCCCGCGCCTACGGTGGCCGGAAGTCGGCTCTCGACTCCCGACGCCCGGGGCGTCTCCTGCGGCGACTAGGGCCGCGAGGGCGTGCAGCTTGCATCTCCCTCGCGCGCTTCGCCTCCTCCTTCGCGAACATAACTGCTTCGCAGAAGGAGGTGACGGCCTCCCATGCACTCTCGCTCCGAACCATGGCCTAAACCAGGGCCGGACGCGAGAGATAGCCGCCGCCGATCGCCTCCGTTAGGACACGGCGGTGTTCCGCCCAAGCCGGGCAGACCTCCACCGTATGCTCCACCGTGTCCTCCGGGCGATCCACACAGTGGTTACACTCGGGCGTTTCCTCCCGCCTTATGCGGAACAGGAACCTCCCGAACCAGCCGTGTCCGGTGAGGACCTGCGTCAGGCGGAAGGTGAGGACGCCATGGCGCCTCTCAAGCCAATTTATAAACGATCCTTTGTTCACGTTATCGGGTTGCCCGGGTGACGTCATAAGTTTGTTGATTATATTAATGCCAGTGGTTTGAAAAAAATGTATGGGAAGGTATGGTTTTTTTTATTGATTAAGGTAAAATAGTATATATTTATGCTAAGAAAAAAAAAAAAAATTTTTTAATGCGTTTTTTTTAAGGTTTCTTCTCTATGGCGCAGAAACCACACATAGTACCTCTACAGACCAGCCATTACGAAACTTAACACATTTCACCTAAAGTATCTAAGATTCATCTTGAAAGGTGTGTGAGATCTATCTTGAATTTTAAATGGCAGACCGCGTTCCTTATACGAAGGTCCTGCGCCGTTCTAACATAATCTACGCATTACAATGTTTTTTTTAATGAGTTGTATTGCAATATGTGGTTAGCTAGTGACCTCGACAATTGATCATATTAGTTATTGTTATTAGTAATTAACTGTTAGTTTTATTTATTTTATCTCGATGGTCCTAGTTTATCATTTATAACTTCCAGTTACAACTATATGTAAGCGGGCACGCCCTTTATGCCTGGAGGCTTTTATTTAGATATTAAGTTCTGTTTACGTTTAGTTTTTATTTCTGCCTGAGTATAGTTCTCGATGATTTTGTGTGTGGTATATTGGCGTGTGCTAGCTAACATATGGCTAATAATTTAAATTATGTTTTGTGTTGCGTAATGTAAATTATTTTGAATACTATTACATAGAATCTTTTTTTTTTGTTCTTCTATCTGAACAGACAGCTGTGCTGCTGGGGAGTTTGTTGTGCCACTTCTTCTTCCCAGCTAATGCACTTGGAAGTGGTGAAGGGTGGGCGTTTTGGGGGACTGTCTTATGTAATTTTGACGTTCGAAAAGTGCCAATTCTCAGCCTAGTTTGAATAAATGACTTTTGAATTTTTGAATTTTGAATTTTGACATATAGGGCATGGAGGCTTAACTTATACAGCGTCAACTCAGGCTTCGCTTGGAGGACCATCGTTTAGCCAAAGAGTTCTTCTATTCTGAGATGGCGGAAGGTAAACGGAAGCATGGAAGTCAACATCTCCGCTGCAAGCATGGGTCTAAGAGGCATCTAAGCGCTTGGGCGCACACAACAGGTTGGGAGACATACGTTACATAGCTCGTCTTGCCGCTCTACTGTCGACCAGAATATAAAAACTCTCGATTAAAAGCGACTCGATATATTAACCGAAAAACGTCAAATACGTTAGGAGAAAACTAAGCACTCCTATCTATATATATAAAAATCAATTGCTGTTCGTTTGTCTCGCTAAAACTCGAGAACGGCTGGGCCGATTTAGCTGATTTTGGTTTTGAAATGTTTGTCATAGTTCAGGGAAGGTTTAAACGGAAAATTGCGAAAATTAGGGTAGGTAGGGTAGGTAGGTAGGGTAGGTAGGGTAGGTAGGTAGGGTAGGTAGGGTAGATAGGGTAGGTAGGGTAGGTAGGGTAGGTAGGGTAGTTAGGGTAGGTAGGGTAGGTAGGGTAGGTAGGGTAGGTAGGGTAGGTAGGGTAGGTAGGGTAGGTAGGGTAGGTAGGGTAGGTAGGGTAGGTAGGGTAGGTAGGGTAGGTAGGGTAGGTAGGGTAGGTAGGGTAGGTAGGGTAGGTAGGGTAGGTAGGGTAGGTAGGGTAGGTAGGGTAGGTAGGGTAGGTAGGGTAGGTAGGGTAGGTAGGGTAGGTAGGGTAGGTAGGGTAGGTAGGGTAGGTAGGGTAGGTAGGGTAGGTTGGGTTTAGTGCTACCCGTGCGAAGTCAGGGCGGGTAAAGCTAGTATCCTATAACTATACATTTAACTCTGCCGGCCAAGTATATTGCATAAGTTGTGACCAGATGTTTAAAACTAAATACTGTCTGGCGAGCAATTTTTATATTACACGCTAGGAAGTAATAATTTCAAAGGGTCGTTATTGAAATCGATAAGGAGGACTGGACTTTATTGCAACAATCAATGCATGAAGAATGTAGTTCTTTATCAGCCAAATTCTTCATGGAAATCAAGATTTAAACTAAAACTATTAATTGATCTATACATACAATAAAATCAAATACATTGATAATTTTTGAAAAAAATAATTGCTACCGAGCTCTGGGAACGATTCGAATGAAAATTCTCGAATTAGCTTTAGAATTTTTGTCTATTTGTCTGAATATTATGTCAGTTTCCAGTCTAACCGAATGCAGCTGAATGCCAGTATTTTATTTGGAGAAACTGCCTATCTGACACCCACAACCCAGTAATTACTGGGTAACACGATACCCCTTGGTAAGACTGGTTGTCAGACTTTCAGGCTTCTGACGACCCGTAACAACTGGTCTGGTCAGTCTGTATGGTATAAATTATCACGCTATTTGCTATGGGGATGACTAATATTGCAAATGTTTGTATTCCTCTATTATAGTGTCAAAATACGAGCCAAATGGTTAGAAAATTGCAGATAGTTACAAAAACCTTTTGAATGATTATCATCACGCTGTACCTTAATGGGTCTACGCAGTTAATCATGACACAAAGCAAATAGCTCAGCGGTTCGACGACTGCTTTACAAACCTAAGTTCCACTACCAACTATTTATAATTTATGTGATACTTTCTTTTTAAATTTTGTTATACTGTCATTCATGATAGTTCGTAGAACGTACAGAGTAACACATCAAGTTTAGGCCTCTTCTGTCATGTATGGTCATAATAAAAATAAATTTCAATGGCTAGTGACTGTTAATTAGAAATCGCGTGTTTACAATTTACTGTTATATTATTTTAGTGATAGCTGTTCAGCCGTCAACAATAATCTGTAAAAAATCATCAGTGTTTGCCATTAGGTAGTATATGCAGGACCGCAGGCGTTCATTAATTCAAAATAAAAAAAACTTCGCAAGCAATGGGAAATTGCTATGGAGGCTGCGGGTGTCGACCTGAGGATGAGCTGCTTCTCACACGGATAACTGTACGTCGCTTTCTCCTGTGTCGCCAGTCCTGACTCTCTGTATATTTTGGTCTCAGGGAACTTTTATATAAAATATAGCTGTTATTTTAGTATATTGTGGTGTCATACGACTTCAACGCGAACGAAGTCGTCGGCAGAAGCTAGTAATTAATAATTATTCGAATGTAAGTATTTCATTTAAATACACGTGTGTTACTCATTTGATTAAGTGCGCCTGTCCAATTTCTTTGATTGTGGATAATATTATCATTATTTGAGCTTACAAATATATTGTAACCCAATATCAACTCCTCGTTCACGTGCAAGACTGTTTCCTGCTCATTAACTGTTACAAAAAACAACTGCAGTTATTTTAAAAAACTTGTATAGTGAACAACATGAATACACAAAAAATATTGATAAACGAAAACATATTGAGCATTTGCTATCCGTTTTATTATATCAGAACCATCTTATGTGTGCGCGAGTACAACATCAATAATAATTATGTTCAAAAGGTTTCTTTAAAAAATATCCTCAGTACTATATTCGCGAATTGTGTTATGGTTTACCTGTTCATCTCAACCATGGTATACACACGTTTTAGTATGGCCCAGTCCACAATTACCTACAAAGTCATGTACAGCGAGTTTCTTTTGTATTTCTTTGTGGTTTCTATACCGAATTTGTTGTACGGTACCAAAAGTGTTCGTATATTATCAATAATGATTGAGATTAATCGAAGACTTCATTGCAGCAGAGATTTGAAGAAGTTCAAGCTTATTGCTCGTGTGTCAGTTTATTCCATCGTATTGTGTAGCTTCACTTGCTTTATCTTCAAACTTTTTTGTGACATGCATTGGTCATGGATGAGAGCCGTATTTGTATTAGTAATGCTATTCTTAGATTTAGAAATAGTTTATATAGTACTTCTCATTTATATAATAACTTGCAAAACAAGGAAATGGAACGATGATATAGAAAATAGAAATCTACGGAATGATAGTGAAGATGTTACGATTGATATTGATTCGAACTTGGAAGATATGCATTATGTGTTGAACTCACTTATTGAAGCTTGGAATCTGCTGACTGAAACTTCTAGTTTGAAAGTAAATACCTTTTTATTAAAAAAAATGAATAGTTGGGAAAACTAAATAAAAAAAGAATCATCAATATTAAAATTGATAAACAAGTTTCATCCGCTGATGATAGTGACAATAATAATTATATTATATTTTCAGGTCATGTTACATTTTGTTACAACGTTTACACTGAGTTTGGTGCATGTGACTGTGATGACGTATTGGTTGAAGGGAAAATTCGTAAGTATTTACTGGTGACGGTTATAACCATGTGTTATATTTCCAAAATTCGGCCGCTTTCATTGGCAGTATGCGTACAAGAATTGTCAAGTTTTCCAACAACAGTTTATTTTTACATCCAGAGGATTCATGACTTTATTTTCTTTCATCATCTCCTTTTTGCATTATTTTTTCGCTGTTGGTCATATTGGATCACTTCCTTAAGTATTTTAAACTGAGAATTTAAGTTTTTCAATTGGCTGCATTACAAATACCTTTACCTACGTTTAGGACAACATAGAAGAAAAAAAAAAAAAAAAAAAAAACTGGTTAACTTTCAGTACGACCCCAGCTTGGCTGTCAGCCATTTAATAGGAATATCTCTAATGTTACCGAAGACAATCTTGGTTGAACTGGCATTGTCCTTGAGTTGCGAAGCATTTTATACTGAAGTTGCGAGAGCCAAAAGTAATATTATATTGAAGTCATCACAAGACTGTGAGTATGATCTTGAAGGTGTGAAGGACACACAGTGCCAGCGGCATTCACGTCGGCCTTGCCCCCCAGCAAGCCGCGGTGCGCCCGGCTTGCCGCACAAAGGAGCCGGCAACACGTGCCGTTCGGCGAAACCCGACGGTCAGTAGTTTTAACAGGAACATGAAGATAGAATGTATCGATCAATCTAGCCTGGAATTTCCCACTGCTGGGCAAAGGTCGCCCTCTCCCTTTTCCACACACTTCTGCTATTGCGGTCTAGTACTTTCGTTAGGAACGTGGAAGGAATCGTCTCTTCATCTTGGATTCTTTCGTTTGCCGCGATGTCGCCTAGCATTCAATTAGAAAGCCAAAAAATAAAAATATAGTACATTCAGGCAGCGGCCTGCAAAAGAGGCATTGATGGACGAATGTGAAAATGTGGGCTGAGGCACACATATGAGTACTTTTCTCAAATAAATGCGCGGACCACAATAATTTTTCACGTGTCAATATTTTCGTTAGTTTCTTTTTTACTTTAAACAGCTCTATTTGAAAACTAATTCAAAAAAATAAACTTTTGATAAGTTACACGATAGATATGAGTTTTCATAGTATTTTATTCAGCCACTAAACACGACAGATATGGATTTTTATACTAACATTGCCGGCCACTGCTCTCATGTATACCATTTTAGATTTATCTCCAAGAAAGTTTTAAAAATAATGTTAGAATTTGCAAGCATTTTTGTGAAAATAATATTTATTTAAGTCTGGAAAAACACACATTAATGAACAACATGACCAAATCAAAATACAGACTAAGACTCTTTTTTTTGTTGCAGAGAAACAATTCGTCGATTATTGATAGTTTAACATCTAAGTTATTCTATTTGGTTTCAGTAACATCAAAAAGAAGATGGGTTAACATGCAACGAGTGTTAGATACAGATATTCAAGAGATGACTGCTTCTGGTGGATTCCCCGTAGATGCTGCCTTAATGGTTCAGTTCATCAAAACTATCACTAGTTACACTGTTGTGTTACTACAGTTTGCTTTCTTGTGATTAATGATAAAGCATCAACAACTTTGTTTTATTATTTGGTTCAGATAAAAAATAAACAGTATGATTTTTTGTTTATTGGAATGTCCAAAAAAACTATACATTTTATAAAAAGTACCTGGACAACCGAGCTCTGCCCGGGTGAAAATAGAGGAAACGAATTTTCCCAGATATGAGACCTAGCTAGATCGTATTGCAACTTTCATCGAAATCGTTGGAGCTGTTTTCGAGAACGTGATTACAAATATCAAATATATACAAATATTTTTCATTTAATGGTATAGGATATAATATTGAAAGAAAGAAAACGTTTATTTGGACACAGTTCGTGAAACACAAAACACAAACAAACTAAAAGTGGAAGTAATCTTTTGACAATAAGTGTGTGCCTAACACACTGCTGCGCCAAAAAGGTTCATTTCAGCATTAATGCCAGACAAATGCTGTGTGACGCTGGTTTTTATTGTCCTATTAAGACATTGTTTAATGTATCATGCAACCTCTAAACCCTTTACACGTTACTTCAGTCTAAATTACTTAGTACCAGGAGTTATCTTCACCACAACCACATCTCGACGCATGTTCACACGCTAAGAATTAATTATTTCAAAGGGCTCCCGCTATTGAAATCGATGGGAAGGACATAACATCTTTACCGTATTCCATAAAATGTTGGGCAGAGGTGTTAATAGTACACCTGCATTTTTTTTTTCTTATTAGTGTGGATACTTAAATTAATAAAACATTATATTTATTTTGAAGATATTATGTAATAAAAATCTTAACCCTACTTTTTGCTTCGCCGTAGTCAAGCAAACATGGATGAGTGGGAGTGAAAGATGGTATGAACGAAAAGGGAACAATTGATAACACTGACAAAGTGACAGGACTGACAAGGGGACTAACCGGGGAGAATAGAAGATGAAAACGTTTTGTGTCAAACCTTAATGAACAAGATTTATTTAGAAGAAAAGTGCTATATTCAAAACGATTCATCAGTACCAAAGTATTACAGAAAAGCAAATTGTAGTAAAACAATTGTGTAAGTAGTAACAACATTGCAGAAGTTTAACAGGGTTGCCGCGTCAACAGAAAAAAATCCGCAGGCGCTCATCTTCTCGAAATCTTTGTGTATCACTCGGAAGATATTCTTCCAGACTTTTTTTGATGGTACTGAAATGAAAAAGATGAATGAATTCTACATTTATTACAAGAAATCGGACTTAGCCAGAAGGGGTATCGTGTTACCCAGCAACTGGGTAGTCAAAGTCAGAAATGCAGTCGGTCCATGCTAATATTCAGCTACATGCAAAAAAGATAGGCAGATAGATGGAATACGACTTTAAATACTGAAAGCATAACTGACGAATTTTTTTACTAAAAACAGCTTGATTCGCAAAGCGCCCTTACATTCGAAGTATAGTCTTGCTTAATGCCTTTTATTGATAAAGCCTTTCTAATTACCTAAGCAGATAATTTTAAATCAATATAATCATTTCGATTTTCAAAGTTATAAGATGTGCATTTTATTTTATACTCACAGTCTTGTGATACTTTCCTTACAACATTACTGCGTGCTTTTCCAAGTTCTTTATAAAATGCTTCGTTAGCGAGACAGAGCCCCAATTCGACAAAGAACACCTTGGTTAACCACAGAATTACTCCAAATGTATGACTATTGATAACTTCGTAATTCTCCTGAAATTGTAACTAAACCATTTTAGAATAATCGTCAAGAAATCTGCCATTATATTTACTACTAGTGATGTTTCGACGGCTGTGGATAATAAGGTGGATCGACGACCTGAGGGTCTAAACAGAGTGACATTCTTCAGCGATAACGATGATAGAAAATTCAAAAATGTATGGGATCGACATAAGTTACGGAAAGCCTTAATCCCGTTGAAAGTCGTTGCAGAAATATCAAACTCTTTGAAAGCGAGTAATTAGGCCCTTTGGTGGAAGTCGCGGGAACTCTGAAAATAACGATGAAGACTGCCATCATTTTCATTGGCAATAATGTAGTACTAACAACAATAAGAGAAATCAAGAGGGCGCTGATATTCATATAACTTGGCATAATTCCGAAGCTGCCTTTTTCGGCATCCACGGATGTGAAAGATAAGTACGGTATGCGACAAAAGTCGGTTAACACTGCTACTCTTTCACGTAATCGTAATTACATAATAGCTTTAGGGGTATGAGGAACAGGGTGTAAAGTTCACTCATAATACACTCAAAATAGTCCACCATAGAAAAGGGAGGATCCTCCAACCAGACTGGTGTGATGTCTAGCGGGCAACTGCCCAGAGATTGAATTCGGGAAGCTTGTATATATGTTTATCGCGCGGTAAACTCTAATTGCGCGATGCAGGATTTGTGTGACGTCAGGATGTTGTGTGACGTCAGGTCTTTGATGCGTAGTTTGCATGTAGCGATGTAAATGCCGCTACATCACTTCCCTCCGGGGTCCTGAGGTCGATAGTGGGCTAAGTTTTGAATCTTGCGATGCTTCACAGTGCCAGCTGTGGTTCCAGTGAGTTGGAACCGGGTGCCGCATAGTTCGCGGTGACTCGAAACTGTCTGCGGTGGTTCCCCAGTGAGTCGGGGTAGCGCTGCGTTATGATCCAGTGGGTCGGATGTGGTACAGCGCTGAGTTGTGGTTGAGGGTGATGACCAGGAATGCGCTTTCGCTGCATGCTGGTGGTCAGGATACCCGATGAAGCCGTGGGTACTGACTGGCTGTGTGACTCGCCTCACGAAAGCTTGCGAGAGTGATGATGATGATGACGTCACGCTGAAGTAGTTGCACGAAGGCTGCGTTGACGTTCATATTCGGGGTCACCAATTTAGGGGTATGAGGAACAGGGTGTAAAGTTCACTCATCCACCATAGAAAAGGGAGGATCCTCCAAACAGACGGGTGTGATGTCTGGCGGGCAACTGCCCAGAGGTTGAAGTCGGGAAGCTTGTATATATGTTTATCGTGCGGTAAACTCTAATTGCGCGATGCAGGATTTGTGTGACGTCAGGATGTTGTGTGACGTCAGGTCTTTGATGCGTAGTTTGCATGTAGCGATGTAGATGCCGCTACAATAGCTAAAGGATATTTATTTTTACTTTTAATTTTTTCTTCTGTTCCGATGTTTCAATATTATGGTCAATAATTAATATTGAAATAACTGAAGTGTTACGAGTATCGATTTTTGACGCACATTCAGCGTCTCAAAACCGTCCGCAAGAAAAGAGCGCACAATTGAGAATTGTGCGCTCATTTCAAATAGTATCACGTCGCTCGCGTCACTGAACGCACGATAAAAATGCCGAAGTGTTGCTTCGAAAATTTTAAAAATATTACGTCAAGAACGTTAAAAAAGGATGGGATATCATACTTTCGGTAAGTTAAAGAGTTTGTTGATTTGTTTATGTTGTTTTTATGACTAAATATAGGGAGCAATAGGTGATTTTGATTTAATTTGTCTTAAAATTTCACTCAACAGTCCAATTTCAATGGCCTCTTTTTCAGCGTAAGAACAATGCATTACAACCTCCTTTGAAATTAGTCGTACAATACAAATCGACCCTGTTCTTTTCAATGGAGTCGATTTTTTTTTATTATGTTTTTATTATTTATATTAACATTTCAACTTTTTTGTATTTTGACTAAAATTAAATTAATGTTCTTGTATAGTTTTTAACCGACTTCCAAAAGGAGAAGAGGTCATTAATTCGAAGATTTTTTTAAATGTTTGTATATTGATTTCCTACTTATTTTATGGGCCAAACTGAGTAATTCTTTTTATGGTCTTTGTAAGAATACTCTTTGGTTGTGCCTATACAACCATTATTATGACATAAGAGCTACATAACGGAAATCTTCATAGAACAATAATTGCAAATCTTTGGTAACAACGAATTTTGTTCAGTATACATAAACGTGTTGTTGATAACCGCATTCCAAAGTGAGGAGGAAGGGGTTATAGTAGTAACTCGAGTTTTTCTTTGAATGATTCCATTTATACATTTTATAATAATGTTGATTTCTATTTTAGGTAGATATCTCGTATAAATTACTTGGGTGACTATAGAAACGTACGAGTTGTTTTACTTTCATATTTTATTTTTATTTTATATATTTTAGTTTTCCTCGTGACCCAATACGATGTGGAGAATGGACATCAATCGTCAGCCAGAAAAGGCGTGAAGAATTTTTTAAACCGAATAAATCAAGCGTCGTTTGTTTTGAAATTTTTTTTGACAAAGACATGTATGTCACTGCAAATCCATAATCCACATTCTCAATATTCACATAAATAAAATAAATACCAGAATCTGCATATTGTTACTGTACTTATACATGTTTAATGTTTTATCCTAAGTATTATGATAATTATAAATTTTAACCTAATTAGTTATTTAGTTTCGATAACAACAATACCTATTATTATAAAAGTATAAATATGTATTTGGAATACACATTTATATACATTTTAAAAAGTCTTAAAATACTAAGTAAATGCATAAAAAAATTTAAGTATAAAAATATATTCGACTCCATGCCTTGTTCTACCGGCAAACTTAGGTCATACAATTTTATTGCTTTATAAACATTGCTTTGTAAAAACAACTTTAAAACATAGGCGAAAGGCGTAGGCGTGGCGTAGGTGTCGTTAGGTTGAATTTCCAAACAAGTATGTTTATATCATGACTATAACTACCTACGTATAGTTGGGGGCAGTTTTGAGTATTAATTTTGTTCGAGACTGTGCATCTTGGGTTTTTATATATCAATGCGCACATTTCGCACATTTCGCCAGTTATGAAAGAATGAACATTCATCATTCTTTCATGACTGGCGAAATGTGGGTATTAGTATAGGTACACCTCTGCTTAGCCCTTCGGGGATTACAGGCACGATGTTATTTAATATGCTATGTAATATACATACTACTTTAAAGATTACACAAAACTACTTATGCTCATTGAAGATAGAACAGTAGCGCTATTCTGAAAAAAAACTCATCGTGTGAACTTAGGTGAAATGAGCTGTCAATATTGTGAGTCCCTTCTATTGGAATTATAGCTCACTTCACCTGAGTCTTCACGGTGAGATTTTTACAGAACAGACCGGCTGCTATCCTTTCTGTGTTATCGCTACCCTTCCTATGGACAATAATGCTGTATATACTCACGAAATGCGATTTTGACCATACTATCAAAACTCCCACATAAACCAGTGTCTGCACAAATGTGGTTATGAAGTGGAGCAAAACCTGAAAAAGAGTTTTAAAAGTAATTCTTTTTTACAGAAAGTATGATTTAAAAAAGCATCAGCATTATATAAAGATAATGGCAATATTATCACCACACTTGGATTTTTTTTTGTGAAAAGTAGATGCTTGTCTTTTTCGTCTACTCATATTATAACAATAAAGAAAATTACACTAAATCCAGAAGTTTTCAACGTAAGATCCCAAGCGTCAAAAATTGATATCATTGTATTTTGCATTTCTTCCAGTACTTTTTCTCTATCTCCAGTTATTTCATCATTGCCGTTTCCAAAATTAATGTTTTTTATATTATAATTCCATCGAATAGTTTTACAAGTCAGAATATGAGTGTATAGCATGATTTGAATTATCTCTAAATCCAAGAGTATCGATGTAGATACATATACTCCTCGTAACAATGTCCAAGAAGGGTCGTAAGATATTTTAAAAACTATCAGGATAAAACAAAACAGTAGGAGTGTAACTGTTAAGGAACACGACATGGTTCTGAATTTTTTTGTATCACTGCTGCTGTAAAGACATTTGCTAATCTCGTAAAGAAGTGCAAGTAAACGCACAGATGTTGTACTGTAGTACAAATTGATTGCACATACTCCTGCAAAGTTGAACAAATACTCCAAATATATAATGTTGTAAATACTCCCGTATGTTTTTACACTAAACGTGGTGTACTCCATGATTCCGTGATAAAAACAAATCATGGCAGAAATCATGATAACAGCGTACACAAAATTTTTTCTCGTAACATTTCCCACATAATTATTATTGATATTATATTTCCGCATACACCAGATAGTACTGATGTAGTGGAATGGGTAGAAAATACTCAAAAACTCTTTGTTTATGTAAGTTTTTCTCTGTTGCATATTGTTGAAGAACATTTTTCTGTTATTAAAGCGATCCGTAATAAAAAAAGTGACTGTAAAAAGCAATTCTGTGGGAGTAAGTGGGGTATATATATCGTTGTCAGTCATTCATCGCTAACGATGAGCTGGTATTTTTCCCTATAATATTAACTAAGCAATTATGTTGAAAGCTAGCTCAATTTATACAAAGTCTGCAAACAATAAAGTATGTTTCAACTTTTTTTTTATTAATTTGTTAATGGATGCTCGGACATAACATATGACGATGGCAACATATCCTAAACTAGAATTGATAAAAAATAATGTAGATAATATTGTTGTAGACAAACACATTAATGCTTTAATGATCAGGGCTGTTTGTATACTTTATTAAACGAAGTAACACGTAAAGTCAATGTCCTAAACCGAAACTATAATCTTTTGTTTCATACTGTGCTAATTCAAAAGAGCAACAATGATTATTAAGGGCAATAATTACTAATAGAAATAATAATATACCTACATAATATTTCACTTGTTATATAAAAATGGTATTATTATACTAGTTCTGACAAACTAGTATAACAATACCATCTTTATCGTACTTACAAGTAAATTCAGCAGAAGGTTTAAGAGTTCAAAACCAAAATACAAATCATTAGTTTTACTAAAGTTTAATTAAATAATCAATGCTACAAAATTCACCACAACTCTTTAATCATCCACCTTCCCTGCCTTTATAGTTACTGCTTTTTCTCTCTCTACCCTCTTCTCTTTCTTAGTCTTCAAGTCTTCATAAATCTCTTCCAAGATTCTTTGTTTTGTCTCTGGCACATAAATAAACACATAGGCGGTTGTGCATAGACAAACAGCTCCGTAGAAGTAGAATGCCACGTGAGCTCCTACTGCGTTTACTAGAGGCCTGAAGAACAACGTTTGTAAGAAGGCAGCAATTGACGCTGCTGACATTGTCGTCGCCATTACTGATCCTCGATACTGAAAAAAAGATAGAATTGATGAGTTTTTGTTGCAAGCTTTCATATTTCATTCTTTTATAATTTTGGAACATGCATGTTTGTTCAGCCGTTCGATTCTGTAAAAATATCACTGTGAAACTTAGGTGAAGTGAGCTGTCAATAGTGTTAATCCCTAGCATCCTGCCGGTCGATTATGTGGCAGTGACAGCTCACTTCACCTAAGCTTCACGTTAATATTTTTACAGAATCGACCGACAGGTCAAAGTAACCAAGTCACTTAGTCATAAGTTGAGTAAAGGAGAAGAGATGGACTATAGATTTTCACCTTGGTGCTTATAACTGCTCAACTGACGATTTGCCTTTAGAAGTCGATAACAATAATAATCCTATTGTCTCGTTAGTGGCAGTTAAAGTCATAGATATCATTGACACCTACCTTAAAAGAAAAGATCTCTCCAGTAACAATGACGGAGACAGGCTGCAACCCAAGCGCGTCGCAGAAGATGCACAGGCAGAGAGCGACGACCGGCAACCAGGCAGGGGTGAAGACGTTATAGTCTCGAGCCACGTACCAGGAGGCCAGGGCACACATGCTCAACCCTGACACGAAGGCTGTAGCTAAGAAGAGGGGCTGTGGATAGTAAGACAAATAATGAAGATTAAATGCATGTAATAGTCTTTTAGTGTTACTTACAGAACCCAAGCAAGAGAGGATTTCTAATTCGAGCCTTTTTTTCTCTCTCTGAAAGTGTGATTAGCTATGTTCCGAAAATTATTTTCTAAATCGGTCAAGACCCTTTTTCTCGGGAACGCGTAAAGGTATCAAGTTAAAATTAATATCAAATACGTAATATCAAATCTATGGTGCCTTGAAGCTCTAAAAAGTTCAAGCTTCTAAGTAACAACAACAACGCAATAAAAAAAAACGGCCATTTATGTGACATATTTTGATACTCGCAAATAAATCAAAACAGGGTACTTCCCATTGACCTAGAATCATGAAATTTGGCAGGAAGCAAGGTCTCATAGCACAAGTAATGAATAAAGTCCAAAAACAGTTAATTTATTGTTTTATCACATAAAAATATATATATTTGCCATTAAAAACTTATATTTGTAGTTGGAGTATTGACCGTGACGTATACGTATATCGATGTATGGGAGAACATGTGTTTCAACTACAATGTTAATTTTATTCTTGGGATAAATTATTCATTCCAACTATGCAACCCGTCACTGTGTATGGCCCGACATGCTTGGCCGATTTTTGAAATAGCTACTGTTGCTTTAACCGGTTGTAGCCCCAAAAAAAGAAAGTTATTCAAGCCCCGCGGTTTGACAGTGACGTGCGCTTTAAAAAATAATCAAAAAATTACAGGTAAAAATTCTGAAAAATTTCATAAGTGACGTTATGAAATTTTTCAGAATTTTTACCTGTAATTTTTTGATTATTTTAGGTCTTGTTGATGAAAATATCCGTCAGGCCATTGAAACTTCGCGCAGACCATATTAGCCCTTATTTTTATAGTAAAAATAGAGATTTAAGCCGCCTGTACCGCCGTTTACCTTAAGGACACAGGGGGTTTGAAGGAGATTACTTTTTGGTTTACCTCAAGGATTCACTGGGCGCCTAAAGGAGGCGAAAGGAAAGAAAAAATTATTAAACTGTCAATCTCACCTTCCTTCCAGCTTTCTCTACTGGGAAAGACGCCAAGGCTGCTCCAAGGACTTGCACAGCTCCCAAAGCCATTGCCTGTTGATTGGGAGTCAGGACCATGCCTGATCCTTCAGAAGACTTCAAGAATATTTCCCCAGCAAAGTTTAGTACTGGGCTAGAGCCACACGTTTCTCTCGCTAAAGATATTACCATAGCTATAATGAAGGCTCTGACCAGGATTTTGTCTTGTACTGTAAAATAAGATGGTGCAGTGAAAAAAATGTAGTCAGCATTATCGCGATAAGGTGAACTTCGAGTGCTCTCTCTCGCACACCGCTCGACGTTTCGCTGTCAACAGCGACCGCGCGAAGTGTAGCTCGTTTTATCGCGACAATGTAGCCGTTGCATTAAGAAAAATGCAATACATGTCTACGGTCTACACGCGTGATGTTATCTAATATTATGAAATAAAATAAAATACAATTGGTTATTACTAGTACACTGCTACAAGAATATTTTTTGGGCCTGAATCACATACTCGTATACAGTTTTGTTGGTAAACATGTATTGAAAAACAAAACAAGATGGCGGCTTTAGCTCTGAAGGTGGCTGACCACACGCCAAAAGATCCTTGTAACAACGTTGAATATGCGAGCTAAACAGACATATTAGGGGAACACAGGCGTGTTCTAAAGTATGTTGTTACAATGTATGTGAGACTAGAGATGCCACCAACTTTTATGACAATTTTTTTACTGTTAGAACAGTCCATTACCATAACATACCATACCACCATTACTTACCATTATTAGTAGCATTCCATAACCGTGCTACTGCTAGAGCAGTAGCACGGTTATGGAATGCTGTCAAATTTTAAAATTATAGTAAAAATACTTAATCTCTCCTTAACCTTCATCATTATTACCTCTTGTTTCATGATTATTATTATTATACAGGCAAGTATAATGCTTTATAAAATTATTTATTCATTTTATATGTAACTGGTTCAACTCAGAATACCTGCAGTATTGTCTCCCCATCTCCCTTTAAATCCATCCAAAGGTTGTCTTTAAAATATGGCTTTTAGCGATAAGACCAGCCACTGTGTCACCATTTGTAAAATTTCTACATTTATATCTGTAATTCGCATGGTGTAAAGAGTATTCTATTATACCTTATTAATCTAAATTTTACCTTCACCGTTCCGTACATTATTGTTTCCGATAACATTCATAAATATTGCTAGATTTTCATCAAAATTAATCAAAATTAACATTATCCTAACTAATATTATAAATGCGAAAGTGTTTGTTTGTTACCTTTTTACGCTAAATCGGCTAAACGCATTTGGATGAAATTTTGCACATGGGTGCCAAACCATGGCACCCATGGTTTGGCATGGTTTGGGTGAAAGGTCTGCAGTCCTTTCATCCTGGATTGCAGACGAGGTCGCGGGCATCAGCTAGTTAGGAATAAACTTACGAATAGCTTTGATAACGAAACGGCTACTGTCTTCATCTTTCA
Source organism: Agrochola lota (assembly GCA_947364205.1). Classification (NCBI taxonomy): domain Eukaryota; kingdom Metazoa; phylum Arthropoda; class Insecta; order Lepidoptera; family Noctuidae; genus Agrochola; species Agrochola lota. The sequence continues at coordinate 2,924,944 of OX376239.1, forward strand.
TTTGTTCTTTCTTGATCTGGTTTACTTCAGCTATCACATTAGGGTCATCTTCTTTTCTACATCTGAGCCATGCCATTGACCTGATTGCTTCCTGCAATACATTTTAATCAAATATAAATACATAGTTTAGACTGCGATAGGCTGAGTTGATTGATTGATTGACTTAGATACATAATACATATTGTACTTCTAGGCATAATAGAGAAGACGACAATTTTTTTTTTTTGTCTTTCTTTGAGATTATTAAAAATTATGGGACACGTATTTTTAATTTTCTTACGTAATCTAAAGATTACGGCGATACATTTAGTTAAAATGTGCCATGACGTCACGAGTATGTAGATTTTACACTTACTTGTGGCGTAGCTACCCCCACTCCCCAACTTAAAATGCGTTTTATCAAATTTTTTGATTAATAAAAAAATACGTGTTTAATTTTTTTATTATCTGACTGACGGATTAATTAGAATTTCTTTTTTTTTTACCCAAGCATCATCCCCATTGTTCAAAATCATGTCATCAAATATCGGGATCATCAAAACTTCTTTCGAGTCGCAAGCAAGATTGGAGAAAAAGGGTAGGGTTTCGCCGGGTCGAGAAATGTAATTGAGTTTTTCCTTTGGGGTCAGTCAGTCGTAGTCTGGATTTGCAGTCGTATAAAGTAACTGACCAACCTCTTTCGTGAAATAGAGCCGTGAATATGATGCAGTGCGTAATTTGTTTTAGAATTAAACTATTGTTGCTATCAGTCAACTCTAAGCATTGTTATCTATTCAACTAACCGTATTGAAGAGATAATTTATTCAAATAAAACGGCACAGCTGAGGACCTTGTAAAATTTCGTTTTATCTGACTACTCAAATATTGTGATTGCTCCTGTAAATATTGTTAAAGGGAAGGAAAATTACAATAGTAGTAGTATTACAGTAGAAGTGAAGATATTTGGAATGCTTCGTGGCAAGCTCAAATTTGTTTTTACTGTCTTGATTGTCAAAATCTCGTCTGCTGAAATGAAGCTGAGCTTAGCTAGTCTTACACCGCAATATCGAAGGAAATGGCTAATGAATTGCTTCAAATGTTGAAAAAAAACCCGTCGGATCAACAACGTAAATGACGCAATGAATATTGTTAAATTGTTGAAATGAAAAGCACTAACATTGTTACTGTGACGCAATTAACCCCGCAGGATAATGTCATTTGGAAATTCCAAGTAACAGCCAGGAGCATGGATGCATTGATTAGGCTCTCACATGGCAAGTATGGAATAACTACACCTCTATCCGTTCGGGGAATACTGACGTAAATTTAACTACACGAATACATAACAATGCTTTCAGGATGCTGTAAGGTTTCCGCGGTATTGTAGTCCCTCGAGTATGTTTGCTGAGGCCCCGACTGATGATTTTTTTTGCGATCATATAATAAGGAAACGGAGCGCTTCGCTACTGCATCGCCTACAAAACAGCTTGAACCGCGTCCTAATGGTTAGTCCGAGGCGGTAGGATCTACCCCTGCTGTAGAGGTGGATGCTGCTTCATAGTAGTAGTGCCCCTCGTATTATGTAAAAAAAAAAATTGTGTTGTTTTTTATTTTATTTGTTTTGGTTGACTTGTGTATGTATTTAAATTTTATTTGTTTTGTTTGAAATTTGTATGTACTTATTTTAATTTTATTTGTTCGAATGACATCTATATGTATTTTATATTTTATTTGATTTGAACGAATCGAATTTTTGAGTATTGTTTTATTGTGTATGTATGTGTTTTATATTATAATTTAATGTAATGTAATATAGTGGACTTTGTCTGACAATAGACGAATTAATAAGGTTCTTCCTCATAAAAGAGCTAATACGAGTATTATGGTCTTATACATTATAATTATGTGCGAGAGGACTTTGTGTGCAAGAATTTTAAATAAATAAATAATAAATTTATAGCAAGAATGTTATGATGGTTCCCAAAATATTATGTCCTAAAATAATAAATAATGTTATGTAAATATTTTTATCTACGTTTTACCTTGATAAATAACACGTGTTCGACAAAGTATATCCTACAATAACCGCAATGACATGCCAATAAATGAAAGAAGAATAGTTGGTCGCTGTGATTAACCCGAGACAAAGTTTATGTATGTTCTTTCTCGAGAATTAGATTACCTACTGACAGGTTATATGAGTTTATATAAGTAATTGTTTATTTTATTTGACTTTATAAGTCAATTTTATTTTATTTTAATTTATTGATTACATAATCTACTCATTACAATGTTTTTTATGAGTTGTATTGCAATATGTGGTTAGCTAGCGACCTCGACAATTGATCATATTATGTTTTGCCTGAGCAACTGGCAGCAAGTTGGTCATGCTCCCTTAGACGTCACTACTTGCGGTAGTGTCGGGGGTCGGGTTGCCTTCTTCCCTCAAATATGGCGAGGGGGGTAATGGGTGATCTTTACGTTATGCTCGTGAACGGGTGTTGCTTTTGGTGACTGGTTTTCATGGTTTTGTTATTATTATTAGTAATTAACTGTTTATTTATTTTGCCTCGATGATCCTAGTTTATAATTTATAAGTTACAGCTATATATAGCTATATGTAAGCGGGCACGCCCATTATGCCTGGAGGCTTTTATTTAGATATTACGTTTTGTTTAAGTATTTTTTTTTTTTTTGCCTTAATATAGTTCTCGATGTTTTTGTTTGTAATATTGGCTATGTTAATTATTTTGCATATAGACTATTTTTTTTTCTAACTGAACAGACAGCTGTGCTGCTGACGAGTTTGTTGCGCCACTTCGTCTTGCCAGCTAAAGTACTAAGAAGTGGTGAAGAGTGAGCGATTTGGGGGACTGTCTTATGTAATTTTGACTTTCGAGAAGTGCTGATTCTTAGCCTAGTTTGAATATAACTTTTGAAAGAGAATACAAAAACATATTGAGAGATTATAAAAATATTGATGTCTTACCTCGGTATCTCCTTTTTTAATCAGGTAAGATGGTGACTCAGGCATCATAATGAAGAGCACCAGATGGACTGTCGGCAACGCCAGACAAATCCACAGGATAGTGCGGTAGCTTAACATGTCACCAATGACGTAGAGGAACAAGTTACCCGTTGTGTGGAATAGGATTACCTGGAAAAGTAGATATGGATGAAATAAATGAAGAAATATTTGAAAATAATAATCATTTACTTTTAGCAAATGTAATTATTTAAACATGGATCAATAGCAACTCGCAAGGTCAAGTATTTCACCCGGTCAACAGTTCATTACTGTGTTCATTACATGACCCAGTTCTTAGCCTCCCACATCTACTGCACGGCCGTTTACATTCACAGTCATCGATCTATGTAGAGAGCAGTGGTAGTCCAGTGTTAACGGCCCAGACTTACGAATTGTAGCCGGTTCGACCCCCAAGCTTTACTTTGTGTAAATAATTACATCACCACTGCGCTCAAAACATCGTAAGGAAACCGGCATGTCCTAGAACCAAAAATTCGAAGACATGTGTCATCTACCAACCAGCACTGGGCCCGCGTGGTAGAACCCCATTCCCTCTCGAAGAGAGGAGGCCTGAGTCTCAGCAATGGGATTATTACAGGCTGATTATGCTATGATTATCTATCTACCAGTAGCTAGGAGACTTCCCACACTACGTTAGCCTTCTCGGTACCCGAGAATTTGTCTGCTGAATAAATATGTCTGCTATGAATATGTCTGCTCCAACCCCACAGTTCTTCGACAGATTTGGCCACTTAGCTTTGTAGCTCTGCAAGTTATGACCAACATAGCTCTGGTTCTTTTCCAGATTTTTTTTTCATTCCTGACCTTATCCTTCAAAGAAACTCCAAGGAATACTCGCTTCACAGCGCATAAGATTAACTTACCAATGTGCCAAGCATCCCTCTAACGTTGGCTGAACTAATCTCCTTAGTATACAGCGGACATGTGACGTAAGAGCCCGCCATTGTGAGACCAAACAATGCTCTGGCCAGGATGAAAGCCCACACTTCCATGGATGACAGTTTGATTGTCCAGCACGCCTGAAAAATTTGTATCATTAATGTTTTGACAATAATTATGTGGTTGTGGCTGTTATTATTTAGCCACGAGCCCCTGAACATGCGTTTCCTTTCAATCAATCTGCCTCAGGCAGCTTCCACCCTAACCAGATGCAGGTGAATACCAGTATTTTAGATGGAGCGACTGCCTATCGGACCTCCACAACCCAGTAACTGAATAATACGATACCCCTTGGTAAGACTGGTTGTCAGACTTTCGGGCTTCTGACGACCCATAACGACTGTCGAAGATCCACGAATCTCAGCCGAGACGAACGACTTAACGTGCTTTCTTACCGAGGCACGGAGGAGTCTCGGTATGTACAGATGGTCCCATCCACGGACCAACCCAGGCAATCGTAACTTAACCTGATGGATCGACTTGATTGCTTTGATGGAATGTCGATATGCGTTTACTTTCATGTAGTTTAAATCCCGGACCTAACCAGTACCTACGCACTCACATACGTATTTGGAAAAGATGGGTGATAATGATCGTAGTACCTATTAAGTAGCAAACTGAGTTGGCTAAGTTTTGAGTTAGTGCTTAACTTATAACTAACTAGCTGCAGCCCGCGACTTTGTCTGCGATCCAGGATGGAAAGTATCCTTCTCCAGGTCATACTCTACCCATGTGCCAAATTTCATCCAAATCCGTTAAACCGTTTTACAAACGCTTTACACGTTTTACAAACTCACTTTCGCATTTTTTATATTTGTTAGGATTATTTTATGCTTACGAATGAAACACCAGATATGAAGAATAGTGTCAGCTTTCTCCCGAACTTATCGCTTAGTATCGCCATTAAATAATTTGCTGGTATGCAAGTTAAGTATGGAGCCGCTGCTATCCATGAGATCTGAGAAGAATTTAAGAGTATTTAACACATTTTCATACGTCATTATCACAAAGATGGCGCGAATTTTTAGTCCCATGTTACGTAACTTCTACGGGTACCTACAAAATGATACTCCGGGCTTCTACTGACAAGTTACCTGATGGTTGTTTGAACTCAGGAACATAAGCTATAATGTGGCGCATGCGACAGCCACAATGCTATTGCAACTTGTACCTCATTGATCTAGTCTACGAGAAAGAATTTGCAAAATCATTGTGCAAATTATTTCTTTCAATAATGTGATAAATAAATACCGTACTATTGTCATAAAGTTATAGTTAAATTCATAAAACGGATCGCTAGTCATCTTTACAAGCAACTTTTTACTTGTGATTTATACAGAGTACATATTGCTGTAACATTTTTTACTTGTGATTTATACAGAGTACATATTATTGCTGTAACATTTTTTACTTCTGATTTATACAGAGTACATATTATTGCTGTAACATTTTTTACTTGTGATTTATACAGAGTACATATTGCTGTAACATTTTTTACTTCTGATTTATACAGAGTACATATTATTGCTGTAACATTTTTTACTTGTGATTTATACAGAGTACATATTGCTGTAACATTTTTTACTTCTGATTTATACAGAGTACATATTATTGCTGTAACATTTTTTACTTGTGATTTATACAGAGTACATATTATTGCTGTAACATTTTTTACTTCTGATTTATACAGAGTACATATTATTGCTGTAACATTTTTTACTTGTGATTTATACAGAGTACATATTGCTGTAACATTTTTTACTTCTGATTTATACAGAGTACATATTATTGCTGTAACATTTTTTACTTGTGATTTATACAGAGTACATATTGCTGTAACATTTTTTACTTGTGATTTATACAGAGTACATATTGCTGTAACATTTTTTTCTCCCTATTATAAAGTATGACACTTCGTGATACTTTATTCACATTACAATCTAGCCTATTAGCTAACAAGAAGGGAAGAGAAAGAAAGACAAAGTATTTATTGTGACAAGCACAGGAGATCTCAAATTAAACTATTACACACTCATTGAAACATAAACAGAAAAAAAAACAATTAAAATAAAAGTAGAAAGTCCTGTGCGTGGCCAAAAGGCTCCTATCTCAGCATGATGCTGCGATATTTAATAATAAATGTCGCAGCGCTGGTATTCTGATACGGCCCGCATAAGAGGGTATATGCACATACATAAATTCAAGCCTTCACCCATGGTGGTAGGCAGAAACTACAGCACGCCACCTTCTACGAACCTTACATACTCCTTTTGCTAATAAGTCATTTTTATACAAACTGATAAGTAACTATTAAATTAAGAATTCGCCCAGTAATATATTTTATATTCACTCTCTCGGAGTACATAATGTTGTAACATTGATTAGTTATAGCCTTACCTCATAATCTGTCAGTGGTGCCCGAGGCGAGTCTTTGGACTGAAGAAGCAGTGACATCGGAGACACCCATCCGATGCAGGCGCCGTATGCAAATACTGGCAAGTTTACTGCAGACAACATAACAATTATTTGAACACGTTCATATTTTTTGGGAGAAACTTAAACGGTTTCTAGATAAAACAGTATCTACATATATATCACTTTGTAAGACGAGCAGCCGTTTTATTTTAATTTTACAGAAAAGCTCTCCTAACCAGGGGCTCGTGTGTAAATAATAACAACCGCACGGGTCGATATTGAAGATTAACCAACTCTTACCGAGGTTCGTCTATGGATGGGTGATCATCTATTACATACCGAGACCCCTCTGTTCCACAGAAAGCGTGAATGACCACTTTTGGTAAATTCTATCCTGCGCCGTTAAATTTATTGTAACTTTTAACTGGTTCATAATATGTATTTCGTAGTCAAATTGTCGTCAAATTCGTCATTTTACAAACGGCGCCGTCCGTTTACAAACGCTGGCGGTTTTGCAAAATGCCTAAGGCAAATCGGCAATTCGTTCAATTGCTATAATTTCGACAGTGATTGTTATTGTAGAGTGACCATCATAAAACACAAGTTGGACAAATCATACTTTGAATGAATGAATGAATGAATGATCATTTATTTGTCCGAAACATGAGTATGCACACACAAAGCATGCAAGATGTTATGTACATTGCAGAAAGAATCACAGTCATGTTTTACCTTAACGGCGTACAAATATGTATTACTCGTATAATAACATTTGAAATAGTTATTTAATTAATAAAAATTATTAATTGTAATAAAATATTATTATACATTAAAAAAATACAATAAACTGAAATTAATTTGGTAACGATTACAATAAAATTAAATTCACAAGTACAGTACAAGTCAAAAAAATACAAAAAGTACTTACATTGGCATTAACAGAACCAAACTAGCTAACTCGCCCCTACATTAGAATTATTATGTTTTCTCCATTAGAAACTCAGCAATACTATAGAAACCTTTGGCTGCCAAATTCCAGCAATCAGGTACCTATTATGCTACCGTAAAATTGTGGGAACCGTTAGTTTAAAATTTATCGGTATTATTCCTGATAGATTATAAGCAATAGAAAAATTGTGAACTGGGTGAAATAGGTTAGAACTGTGACCAACCGCTGCCGCGGCAGCGGCCGGCGAGCACTACTTCCAAGCTACTCGCAGCTAGGCAGGCTATTTAGTATTAGATCAAGGCGCATTACGTCGCACGCAAGTTTGATAACAGTTCAGAATTTGTCGGTATTATTTCTGTTAGATTATAAACTATCAAAAAATAATACGTTATATTGTAAATTGTTTGTTGCAGTTAAAAAAAATCGACAATTTTGTACGCATAATATTCCGCATAAGTCCTCCGAGCACCAGATTCCATAGACACCTTACGTTTTTTACGTGCCGGATAACTAAATTCTTCAATTTGCCGCGGCATTTTGTAAACGGCGTCTGAATTGTCCATCACATGTAGTGGTATGGGCATATTATAAAATACCTAGGCAATTTACATTTTGCCTTAGGCATATTTCAAAACAGCGAACGTTTGGAAATGGACGACGCCGTTTGTAAAAAGCGGAATCATATAAATTGCTTGCGGGTTACGACTGTGTTCCATATTTGCAGACGCAAAATTTTAATGACCATTCATTGATTTTAATGTGACCGTGAACTCCAATAGAGATGTAAACAACAAATAACGTGTGTTTATACATACTGCAGAAATATTAAAAAAGGATTCGGAAATAAATAGCAAATAAAAATGTTTGTGTTATCTGTTTTTAATTTACGAAATTCGGTTACGGCAGGTAATAAAAAAAAAAAAAAATTGCACTTTAAGCATGATGAAAATAATTAAAATGGTACTTACTAAGCACAGCACATATTATTTGGTTGATCTTGCTCCCCTCGCCGAAAATAAAGTAATATTTCGTCATTGTTGAATACTACATAAAACTAATAAAAAATCAAGTTTGATATTTACATGAACTAAAACACTATCTTACAGATATAATTAAAAAATCTAAATAATATCACTTTTCATTAGTCACAAAGAAAAAATACATCAAAATAAACGGTCACCAAAAGTCGTTTTACTCATTTTCACTGAAAACTATTATTGAAATAGTTTTCACATTGACTCTAAGGACGGCAAAACTGCTCGTCGTTCAGCTTTCACGATCACTTATGAACTAAATTTAGAAACAAGAAAACTCTTGGATGTGCTTTGTAATGTTTGTGTTAAAGATCAATTACTTATCAAGGAATCAAAGTCTGATGGTAACAGAATGTTTCTTTGTAAAAATAAAAAAATGCGTAAAATAATATGTACATTTTGTACGAGTAAGTTATAGTCGCTTTTCTTGTCTGTTTGTGTAATCTTACAGATAGTAAAGAAATCTCAATATTTTGTCAAGTTTTATAAACTACGTCAGGCAGAGGCGGGTCGCTAAATAGTACATTGTATAAAACAAAGTCGGTTTTAACGTCTGTTTGTGACCGCTGAGATTTTACTTACATAATGGATTTTGATGCCCTTTTCACCATCGTTTAGAGGATAATACTTGGTCAATCGAGCTCTGCTCAGGTTAAAAAAGAGGAATAGAATTTTCCCAGATATGAGACCTAGCTAGATCGATTTTTCGCCCTCGTAAACCCCTATATTGCAACTTTCATTTCATTAGAGCCGTTTTCGAGAACGTGATTACAAATATATATATACAAATATTACTCATTTAATAGTATAGTATCTATTTGGGTGAATATACGTAGAAAACGAATTTTCCCAGAAAAACCTGGCTTTATCGATTTTTCGCCCGTAAACCCTTATATTGCAACTTTCATCGAAATCGTTAGAGCCGTTTTCGAGAACGTAATTACGAATATATAATTATATTTAATTACAAATATTGCTCATTTAATAGTATAGGATAATAATATAAAGAATAAACCGGAAGGTGCATAACACATTGATATTTTACTAAGATAAAGTACAGAAATCTCGATTTTTTGACGTGTCACCATTGCACCAGTGCTAAGTAGGGGTGGGTCGCTTGTGTGGAGATAAATAACAATGCATGCTTTGAATAAAATCACTGGCAACTGTGAGATAGATAAATAATTGTTTGTAACTTAAAGCTTTCTTATTATCTCTAAATGAATGAATGAATGAATGAAATGCACCGATCCGAGCGTGGTTTAACCAAACTCGATAAATCAAATGAACCCCAAGATTTGCACTAGCCCCTGGAGCATCATGTTTCATGGGACTACAGAGGCCATTGCATATGAAAGAGTAGACCGGCTGGTGCGGTAATTGTAGGGAAGACGTGCCCTCAGAATGTGGAAGGATTTTAGAGCCGTACCGGCTATGCATTCTTGAGTAGGCAATGGACTAGTGGAGAGCGAGTGATATTTATCTATGGATGGGCATCTTTTTACGACATCTTCGCCGCCAGTTGGCTCAGGTCCATCTTCACTGGTGAATTCTTTGGCGGAGTTACACTGGTTTCTCGGCTTTTTTCTATCCCACTGCTGTGCTGTGTTCCTTTGATGATCCACATACTTTGCTGGCCACACCATTTGATACGCTTTCTTATAATAAGATAATAAATCTCGAGAAACCTACAAAAATGGTCTCTTTTTAGGTCCCGACTATCTTTATTATCATTATTACGGATGAAGTCCACTTCTGAACATAGGCCTCCTCTATTCTGCCTGAATCCTCGGTAGAATGCCGGAGGATGGTAGAAAAAATTGTAAGCAGACTACTGACTACCATATCTTGAAGTATTTTTCTAGTACAAAATCAGTGACAATGTTAGAATCCAATTAGTTACAAATTGTGAAAGCTACATACAAACAAAACAGTGTGCATTATTTTTAATGTGTGATTTTAGTCGCAATTATATCCGACTTAGCCTGATGAATTCGTCATTGCTCGTAGAACTGATGGCCGATAAGATTTAAAGGTTCTGGAGTGGCGACCGCGTACGGGAAGACGTAGCGTTTGAAGGCCTCCTACAAGGTGGGCTGATGACCTTGTTAAGGCCGCAGGAATCTACTGCATGCGAAAAGCACAGAACCGGTCGAAGTAGCGGTGCTTGGGGGAGGCCCGTTCTCAGCAGTGGACGTCTATCGGCTGAAATGATGATGACATTGGACATACCATCCATACTAATCCATACTTCCGTATTATAAATGCCAAAGTAACTCTGTCTGCCTGTTAATTCGTCTGTGTATTACCTTTTCACGCCTAAACGGCTTAATGGATGGATGCTGACACACGTTTAGACCATGACTTGGGTTAGGTCATAGGATTTTTATCAAGGTAAGACGTTTCCGTGAAATAATTTCCGGAAGCCGCGGGCAAAAAGCAAGTGTTTCCATAATTAAATATTTGTTAAATTTATTTTTTGATAACTGAACTAGTAAAATGTAGTAACTTGAGCTGCTGTATCTTTAACAGGAAGTGTAAGAGTGTGTAAAATTACTCGGTCAATATTGATAAAACCGTTAGGCATACATTTTTCTTTTCATGTTACATAAGTAACACGATATAAAAAGTATTTCTTAAAGGTACTTTTCCACTGCCGCCATCTTAGATAGTAAATTTTAGTTAATTTTGACAGATTCAGTCAGTGATGGACAGTTGTAAATTTTTTAATACTTTGATGTTGTGGTTGTTCCCTGATTCTGTCCTCATACTTTCTCCGATTGCTGCCGAGACTCAAGCGTTATGGCTTCGCCAAAGAGTTATTTCGTTGATTGCAATACAGCCAGTATAACTATATTAATTTACCAAAGAACGAGTATTCTTTAGACAACCCACTGAGTAAGACTCATTGGGTTGTCTAAAGAACAGTTGAATGTTGATATACAAAATGTGTTTGCAATAATCTAAATGTGGGTTATACCAAAGGAACATACAACTATAACAAGAACTAGATCATTATGTTGTTGATATTCTTGACGTTTTAGTAGGGAGAAACCAACGAATTTTCTGACCCTGTTTACACAAAAATAATTTGGTAGAATGGTTGTAAAATGTGCATTCACGTTTGGTTTAAATCAACCAAAAGAGGAGCTTTAGAAGACAAACATGTCAGTCAAATGTAAATTAACCATGGAGCTTTTCAAAAATAGGCGATTAAATGATATGAAATAAACAATAAAAAATTATAATATTGTATTATTGGTGTTTAATCTACATAGATACATCACTATCAGCACGAAATAAATACTAGGATCCGTTTTTTCTGCAAACACTACCTAGCTTTGCGACACTAGCGCTTCGTGCATATCTATGGAACTAAGGCGAGTTTATGTCGTTGTTAGCTTGCTGCGCGCTTTGGTATTTACTGTAAGTGCAGCAAGAAATTGTTATAGATATAAATAAACGAGTAGCCCTACCCGTAGCATACCGTGTTTATCGGGTGGATTTTTGAAACGGGGCTGTAGGTAAGGGTACCTTTACCGTTACACTGTATTCACAGATTTTGGAAACTTAGGTACATAGCAAATGAAAGCGATGAGTCTACTCCGCCGAGATTCTAGATAAATTTATGGTAACTTCTTTCATTTGTATGACAAAGAAAAAGAAAGAACCATACCATAGCTATTGGATGTCTGCTACATTCATCGCAAGGAACGAGGCAGATATTGTAAGCAATATTGTTGACTCATTGAGCAGATATAAAAGTCAGTCAACTGCTCAACAGTGGTTTTCATTGAATAGAGTTTTAAGATATTTAAAAGTTGCCTTTAAGAATCTGATGTTTTCTTCTAAGTTAATATTTAATAAGAATGCAGGTAATGTTATTGAGTACTGCGATGCTGATTGAGCTAGCAATAGTGAATATCAAAGTTTCTGTACGGCTACCTTTTTCTCTTTCAGGCTGCTTTCATAAGTTGGTGTTTAAAGTAGCAGCCAACTGTAGCTGTATCCAGCACTGAGGCAGAATATTTATGTCCAGTATGGCTAAAATAATTAGAAAAAGCTTTTGGCCTGAACGGAAAAATACTTCTGTGGCGCCACATGTGAACTACGCATCAAAGACCTGACGTCACACAAAAACCTGCATGGCGCAAACAGGGTTTACCGCGCGATCAGCATATATGTAACTTCCCCGACATCAATCGTTGGGCAGTTGCCCACCAGACACGAAACTCGTCTGGTCGGACGATCCTCCCTTTTCAATGCAGGATGAGTGAAATTTCACACCCTGCTCCTCATACCTCTAAACTTCTATGCGTATGTACTGTGATAATCAAAGCGTCATTACATTAGTATTGCTGATAAACGAGTCTCTTAGTTACAAAAACCGCAATGTCCGTTGTATGACATCGCGCGTAATTTATGATTTTCATATTTCGCATTATTGGCCCTGTGGGCTTTAGTGCAACTATAGTAGTTTGTAAAACTTAATCATGTAAAATCTTTATGAACTAGAACAATAACCAGAAAAACATTATGGACTTTGCTGACTTTGTAACACTCGGATGGACTTTGCGGTTTTTGTTGCAAAAACAACATGGACTTTGTTGGCTTTGAAACATACCTATCGTGGCCTAGAATGATTGAACCATATCGATACTTCGTACTTGAAATAAAACTATGATTGTTTTATGAGAAGTTTATTAGTTAGACAAAACCGATGTTAAATTATAAGTAATGGTGACTCTTCTTGTTCTTCACATACCGACTCTTCAAGGAAATCGATATCGTCAACCATATTTTCGTCCGGTATTTCCTGTGTTGATGGTACTACTCTGTTATAGTACTCCAAAATCTCTAAATCACGCCATTTATCCCCGAAATGAGTAGATAACAATTTATCAACGTCCCTAAATTTTAACGGTTTTACTTGTGCGCCCTGTGGAATAGCGGTTGGAGAAATCATAGCCGTGTTTTTACCTTTTTTGCACACGCTTTTATATTGACCTGATTCAAATCTGTAGTGGAGTTCTCCTCTAACTCCAACCATGTCATTGCTTTTACTGGCTCGTTTCAAATAAAACCTTTTGCATTTAGAAAAAGGTACATGCCATTTTGTAGTTATCAAAAATATATCTTTAACGACGGTTTTCCAGTTGCATACTTGAACCGTAGTAGCAACGTTTATGGCGGTAGAATGTTTTTCCACTACATCAAAGTATTCTTTCGGTTTGATTATATTTTCAAGTTTCCGTAACTCCTTTTCAATACGAGCAAATACTCTGTCCGGCGGAAGAAATGAGTGTCCCACAACTGGGAAGACTACTTCTACCAGATGTATTTGGGCTGGTGCATCTTTTGTTAGCCAACGTGAGAGCATTGCTATAAGCATAGAATTTTTGTTTTGACCGGTGCACCCGTCGGCCATAAGTCGAACTTGATTACATTCTGGTGGAAAATCTGTATTGCAAAGCCGATGGTAAACTGAAGACACTATGAGATTTGCATCTTTTGCAAATTCATCCTCTGTCCAGCAATAACTGAACACATTTTCTTTTGTTAATGCTGATTTGGAGTTACCTTCCACAATAGTAAAATTGTAAAAGTACAGTTGACGAGAATAGTAGGTACTCTGGTCTGGTATTTTGGGCAGCGGCATGTTTTTCTGGCAGTCAAAACTAATAATCTTTATTTTACGGTTGTCTTCTTTTAACATTTTGAAAAATTCATTAGCTCGACGTTTGTGTACTGTTTTCTCAGCCATCAGCGTAGCTTTGTCACTATCATTTTGAACAATTTTTAGTTTTTCATTAAGCTGAAGACAAGTTGAGCACACGTCAACCCGAGGACTCCCAAAGCCCAAATTAAAACTAGTATTGAAAATGGCTCTAAAATACAACTTTTTCACTTTGAGGTTTTCTTGTGCTTGATCGTTATACATTTTGGCCATTTTATTAATACTTAGCTCTGAAGGCAAGTACATACGTCTCGAATTGCCACGACAGTAATGAGCTTCTGAACACTTAAATGTCTTTATGAATTTAATCACATTTTCTTTTTTGTCCTTGAATTTGTGGGATATACGGTCACCTCCGCGTTTTTCAATAGGAAAATTACCATGTAGGTGATAATTCTTTATAACATTTTCTACGCGGTATCTTTTAATTTGCAACACCTGAAGGAATGCTTTTTGGCAAACTTGCATCATTTTAAGCTGTGATCTACAATATATCATATATTTCAGCTGCAAGCCTCTAGGTTTGTAATTTCGAGATTCAGATCTTGGACGACGACGTTTTGTTTTTATACCTTTCACATGTTTCAATATAAATGAGTCTTGTTTTAATTTGTCTTTCAATCGGTAAAAAGACTCATGGAGTTTGCGTACATCTTGCAGTGGAATTTTAGAGCATTGTAACTTTTTACATTTATGTTCACAAGTCGGCTTAACAGGCAAATGTTTAGCTGCATACCTGAAAAAAAAATTCCTTGTCATTTGGGTTTTTAGTTATTAACAGTGGTCGAACATTCCGGTGTAATCATTCATAAAGTTGCGGAGCTTGCAAAATAGCCCAATAAAACAAATGTTGCTTCCACTATACTAATATAACTGCTATGTAGGATGAAAACAGAAATAAAGTGATATGTTAAGGAATATTATGATTTAAGTGAGATTGAGATTACTCAATCTCACTTAAATCATAATATTCCTTAACTTAACTTTTTATTAAAAATTAAACAAATTCATAAAAGGCTTTTATGAATTTGTTTAATTTTTAATAAAAAGTTGAATAAAAAGATTTCAATCATCATCTCGTACATACATAACTTTTTTGGGCATTAAGGATACAATATTTATGTTTGTAAGACTTTACCCTATAGGTACTTGTAGTATCCGGGCGACATATTATATACAAAATTTCATCACAATCGTTAGAACCGTTTCCGAAATAAATATACAAATAAGATTACTATAATGTTCCAAAAATCCAAAAATATAATAATATGAGGTGGCCCCAAAGGCTTACATTCTTCCTAAAAAAGTGAACAGGTAAAAAGTATCAAGACATAATCATCATAGTATACTCACCGTTGTTCTTTAGCACGATTCTTTGTCCAATTTGCAGCATTTACTCGTCGTTTTCGCGCCTGTTTATTGTCAACAACTTCAGGGTAACACTCCATGTCTCATATTTTAATAAACTTATTCCGAATTAATAACTTTTAGCACGAGAAAACTAAAATAAACCGAGCGCAAACTCACGACTGCACACAATAAACCGCCATATTGAAAAGCGTGACGTGATTGGTGGATAGGGACTATGCGTAATTTGATACAAACAGGAATGGACAATGCTGTTTTTGTAGCAAACTAAAAAGTTTCACAGCCGTTTTCTATTGGACTAGGTGGGTTTAGGTTCATACGACTAATATAAAAATGATTTATTTTGTCTATGGATTTTTGTACAATAGCTAATTCATTTTTACTTTTTTATGGACATTGCGGTTTTTGTAACTAATAGACTCACGTCCGCTACCATTTTGTGAGAAAAAAGGTCACAACCAAAAACATTTCAGTATTACACACGAAGACTGAAGATATGATTTCTGACATAATGATGAAACCGAAACATCAACAAGCATCAACCAAAACATGAAGTTTTCTCCACAGAAATGGGTTTGCGTTGCGCGGAGAGGATGGTAGAAAATGGTAAGAACGCAATCACCTTGTGGAATCTTCATAGCAAGTGTTTTCCTGTGACATATTTCAAGTGTCTACAGGCGTTTCATATATGATGTGACATTAGTGTCTTTTCATAGTCAGCTTTTATAAAACACCTACCTTGTTACACAAGGTGGGGCAGAAGTAATTTGATAACGTGTATTGACCGCTATTTTGTCAAAAATGATAAAATTGGACCGTTTTCATGGAAAGATTATTTAGAGGTGTACAATTGATGACAATATGTAAAAAAAAAAACTCAGTTGATGCACATTTGTGCTCATTTTCCGGCATTTTGAATTAATCTGGCTTCAATGGTGATTTCTTATTCAACGTTGGCTATCAAGTCTTGCAAGGTTTGTGGTTTATGTTAATAAACACGAGATTTTAAAAGCCCCAAAGAAAGAAGGCTGACGCCGTCAGAACTGGTGATCTTGCCAGCCAGTTCAAATCGCCAAAACGAGAGATTAGACGGCCCAGAAATTCGCGTTACAAAATCTTTGTCATTGCCTGAGCTCTGTGTATGGCTCCATTGCATTGTCAAATAATTCTCCACCTGTTTACAACATAAGTGTCAAATCAAACTGACCCCAAATGCAAAAGTTATAGCATATTCCACATTATGACATTACTTTTCCCACCTTGTATTTTATTTTTATTTTATAGGTTCTGAAGTTCATTATTTCTCCAGTTTCTGAGGTGTATATGAGTTAAAACGTTAATAAATATGAAGCGCTATTCAACCCTCGTTAAGGTTTAAAAAGTCATTCCGTGGTAATTCATTCACTATAGTATATTTACATGTTTTGTTGCAAAAAAGGGCAAAAAAGATTAAATTAAGAGCAATCATTCTTAAGTATTACGAAATAACAATATGATCATTAACTATACATTGTAACAGCAAATCAATTTTCTCGCTTCCCCGAAGACTGAGGCCAAACTTTTTTAAAGTTCCGTACCTCAAAAGGAAAAAACGCAACCCTTATAGGATAATTTCGTTGTCCGTCTGTCAGTCTGTCAAGACCTTTTTTCTCAGGAACACGTATAGGTATTAATTCGAAATTAATATCAAATACGTTGGTCTGTGGTCCCTTGGAGCTCTAAAAAAATCGAGCTTCAAAGTCAACGCAATAAAAAAATACGGGCATGTATGCGACATATTTTGCTCGCAAATAAATCAAAACCTACAGGGTACTTCACGTTGATCTAGAATCATGAAATTTGGCACGAAGCAAGGTCTCACAGCAAATGTAAAGAAAAAAGTCCGAAAATTGTAAATTTGTAGTTTTATAACATTTTTTTTGTTTTGCGATTACAAACTTACATTTGCAGTTGGAGAAATGACCGTGACGTATATCGATAAATGGGAGATCATGTTTTTCAACTACAAAGTTAAGATTGTTTTTGGGATAAATTCATCCCAAATAAGGAACAACTTGACTTTAAATTGTGCAACAACGCGAAACACAAGTATTCTGGTAATTATTACACTTGTTATTGTTAGAATTAGTGTAATGGTACTATTTTATCGTAACTATACGTAAATCTAGTATAAGAAGGTCGAAATATTCAAACCAAAATACAAAATAATTAGTTTTTCCTAGTCACAGGTCTCGAGTTCGAACCCAAGGCACGCACCTCTGACTTTTCGGATTCATGTGCGTATTGTATAATTATCACTTGCTTCAAAAACAGTGAAGGAATACATCGTGAGGAAACCGGCATGCCTGAGAGATATTTCTCGGCGGCATGTAAAGCTAAGTCAGAGGCTTAAGGGTGGCTTTAAAACTCTGACACCAGGTTAGTCACTAACCACAAGAAAAGAAAAAGAAGAAGAGTTTTTCTAAAGTTTAATTAAATTATCAATGCTTCAAAATTAACCACAACCCTTTAAGCATCCATCTTCCCTGCCTCAATAGCCAACACCTCTTCTCTCTCAATTCTTTTCTCTTTCTTAGTCTTCAAGTCTTCATAAATCTCTTCCAAGATTCTTTGTTTGGTCTCTGGCACATAAATAAACACATAGATGGTTGTGATTAAACAAACTGCTCCGAAGAAGTAGAATGCCACATGTGCTCCCACTGCATTTACTAGAGGCTTGAAGAACAATGTTTCTACGAAGGAAGCAACTGACGCTGCTGACATTGTCATCGCCATTACTGAGCCTCGATACTGAAAAGAAAAATAGAATTAATGAGTTTTTATTGTAAGTAAATATTATTATAACTTGAAAGGTGTTTGCTCAGGTCGATGTAACCAAGTCACTCAGTTATAAGTTCAGTAAAGAAGAAGAGATGGATTTAAGTATACTATTTCTTTTTAGCTTAGTGCTTATTGACCAGACAGACGATGAAGATTCATTTACTAAGTTCCCTTTTACGAAGAACATTATTTGGTTTAGAAATGATTAAATAATGAATGCTGAACAAAAGCGTATCATTGACCAAAAGCGATTGATATGATTTATTAAAATTGAAATAGCCACAAACAAAACGTTGAACAGACGATTGGTAACCACAGTTTCTGTGGCATTCATCGGGCAGTGGATTAGAAGACGCTGTTACCTATCTTCTATATACATTTAAGAAGAAATGACTGCAACCTATTACGTTGGAGTTATCATTGACACTTACCTTAAAAGAAAATATCTCTCCAGTAACAATGACGGAGACAGGTTGCAACCCAAGTGCGTCACAGAAAATACACAAACAGAGAGCGACGACCGGCAACCAGGATGGGGCAAAGACGTTGTAGTCTCGAGCAACGTACCAGGAGGCCAGGGCACACATGCTCAACCCTGACACGAAGGCTGTGGCTATGAAGAGCGGCTGTGGATAAGAGATATCTCTCTTGCACATTAGTCGCTACACATAGACGCATGGCAAACATTTGAAAGTAATTAATTAATTTAAACTTTTTACACACAAAAAAGGTACAAAGGCGGACTGAATGCCTTAGGCATTCTCTACCAGTCCAGTATTAGATGGCAGGTGCTCTGTTTGAAAGGAACAAAGAAAAATATTTAAAAATATATCATAATGCATTATAACTAAAATAGTTACAACAGTACATAAATAGGTTATAAACTACATACATATACATACATATTCACTTTAATATATAACTATATTATATATAAATATATATGAAATCAAGGGAGAGAGGTGTTGAGATGACTCTACTCTATTCATTTTGAAAATAACTCCGCAATTTCCGGTTAAATGCATACCGACTGGTGGCCGTCCTGATATCAAGAGGAAGCGCATTCCAAAGTAGAATGGGCTGAATATGAATAGAAGAATGAACAAAGTCAGAAGTATGAGAAGGAAAAAGTAGGAGAACATTGTTAGAAGAACGCAGATTCTTAATGTGTGAAGAACATAGATATTGGAAGTGGGACACAAGATAAAAAGGAGGAGTGGGAGAGTTGAGAAGGGAGAAAAGCGTGGTCAAAGCGCCCAAACTTCTCCTTTGGCGAATGGACATCCATTTGAGCTCAGACCTGTAGCTCGATACATGGTCATATTTTCTGAGGTTAAATATGAACCGGATACTATTGTTGAGCAGCCTGTCAAGCTCATCCAAAAAAACGTAACGTAAAAAGTATTCAAGTCAAAATAGCACACGTCACCATAGTCGATGATAGGGAAAATCAAAGTCTGCACAAGCATAGTTTTCGTCTTAGCAGGCAAAAAGTTTCTCAGACGATACAAGGATCGCAGAGTCCCGTTGACCCTTTGACTAACACTAGATACCTGGCGTTGCCAGCTAAGTGTTAAGTCAAGATGCAAACCGAGATCTTTCACTGTAGTGGTAATGGGTACGACGGTACCATTGAAAATAAGAGGAGGAAGAGAGCTAAGCGTCACTCTTCCCATCATGCGTGAGCTCCCAATTACAATGGCCTGACACTTTGAGTAACTCAGGTGCGAAGGAATACAAAACCATCTTAAGAGACCAATCCGTCATAGAGTTGGTTCCTGTATCAACGAAGGCTTTAAAGAAGGCAAATTAAGTCTGGAAGTCGTTATGTGGAAGACAAGAAAATAAAGAAAAGTAAGGTTTCTGCGTTGTTATTCGGAAGAATAATAAAAAAACTCTAAATATCTCACCTTTCTCCCTGCTTTTTCTACCGGAAAAGATGCTAAGGATGCTCCAAGTACTTGCACAGCTCCCAAAACCATGGCCTGTTGGTTAGGAGTTAGGACTATGCCTGATCCTTCCGAAGACTTCAAGAATATCTCCCCAGCGAAGTTTAGAACTGGGATGGAACCACACATTTCTCTCGCTAAAGCTAATACCATAGCTATTATGAAGGCTCGGATCAGGATTTTGTCTTGTACTGTAAAAGAAAAATGGTAAAATGAACAAAGTGTGGTCGTATTTATTTTTGAAGACAAAAATTATAAAGAAGAATTATTGTTAATCCATTGCATCGTTCGAAAAACAAATCTTCAATAGCAGCTGAATACTAGCATTTATTCAAAGATAGAACTCGAATTTGATGAAATATAAAACAAAGCATTGAAAAAATGTGATTCCAAGTTATTTCTTGCATAAATATCCAAATATTAAAAATCATAGGAAAGTCATCTGAAATAAATGATGATAAGAGAGCTAATAAAGCTTTAAAGAGTACTAAAAATTAACAAAGAAAAGTAATTAATCATTCTAATCCGCTAAACAAACATAATTCACACACAAATACGGCAGACTGCTACCATAAAGATATAATAAAAAATTATGATTATTTGTTCAATACTTAATTTAGAAGTTATTTCGACATAAATGATAAATGATTTTATTTCTGTAAGTAGGTTTGGACAAACACTTTTACACGTCAATCATATTTTTTTAAACTAGATGAGGTCGGCGTTTCCTATCTGACTACTCCGAGAAGAAAGGCCGAAACAAACTCAGAGGTCGCAGTCTCTTTTAAAATCCAGTCATAATTTTGGTCAAGCCATGTGAGGACCATGTAGATTAGTGTCTGAAATGGTCTTTTGAGGAAAGAACCACACAGATTTGATTGGACCTGTCCAGTCAGTGCAAGCATTTGTCAGTAATCGTGGAGCTCAACTCAGAACTTAAGGAGCTCAACTCGACGAACAATACCAAAGACAGGATATTTGGGTAGGCCGCATAAATTACTCAAGCTGCCAGACCATGCTAAAACTAAATGAGAAAATAAAAATAAAAAATAATGACCCACATAGGCTTCACATTCACAATTATTAAAACAATATAATACTTTAAAAAGTAAATATTCATGTCATTGTATATATAAAATTAATTAATGTCAATGTGTATATAAAACCCAGAAATAGTCTTGGTCAGATCATTTGAGAACCATGTAGATTTGTGTCTGAAATGGTCTTTTGAGGAAAGAACCATACAGATTTGATCTGTCCAGTCAGTGCACGCATTTGTCAGTAATCGTGTAGCTCAACTCAGAAGTTAAGGAGTTCATAGACAAAGGGTAAAGGGGAAAACCGAAACCTACACTTCCTGTGTAGTTTTTTTTAAGAGGCCTTGATTAATTGGCTTATTTAGTAGTCTGGCAAAATGGGTATAGGTCCTTCCTAGACCCAGTGTCAGTATGGTACTCCTGACCAGACGATGGCGCACTTGTTGGAGTGTCTAAAGTGTTCCTACTCCTGCACATTTGAGGTCGTAAAGAACGTAACGTGGCCACCTACTGGGTCAAAGTAATCTAGTTAACTATTAGATGCTGGGACACAGGCCCTCTCTCGATAAGATACGAGTTGGCCGTAACTCATCCACCACACGGGCCCAGTGCGGGTTGGTAGATGTCACATATCTTCGAATTTTTGGTTCTAGGACATGTCGGTTTTCTCACGATGTTTTCCTTCACCGTTTTGAGACCAGTGCTGATGAAATACTTTACACAAAGTAAAGCGCCTGTCTGGTTTCGAATCTACGACCTACAACTCGTAACTCCCGGCAGTTACCACTGGGCCACCAGTGCTACTGGTTCTTCGCCACTAAATGAATGTTGTATTATCGATTCGAAAAGAAAAAGAAGTTAGTAGTGTGGCGGCATCTACAACGCTACATGCGAACTACACATCACACTGCATCGCGCAAGCAGCTTTTGCCACACGATGAGTACCTATATATATAACATCCCGAAATCAATCATCGGGCAGTTGCCCATCAGACAGAACACCCGTCTGGTCGGAGGATCCTCTCATTTCTATAGTAGATGAGTAAACTCTACACCATGTTCCTTATACCTCTATAGTAGCAAGTAGAACAAGTTTAGATTCTTTGGCTGGATATCGATATTTAAATTGTTAGGAATTCCATTGTCTACGTCGTTATTTAAGTCGTCGAAAGTGCAACTGTTGAGCGTGTGGTTTTATTCTAGGGTCGGACAGTGTCATTAGGGTTTTCCATTAAGAATTTCTCAGTAACAGCTCATATTCTGAATTTGCTCCTGGTTAAATAATAATTGCAATAGGCTCGCCCCCTGTTATGCGAGACAAATAATATAATTGGCAAAATGGTACTTTACCTACCATTCTACTTACACTTAATTCGATGAGAGAATGCGCTTCTGACACCTGTCAGTTAAATATAGTCTTTTCACAGTTATTATACATAAGGCAGGAATCATATTGCAATGACAATAAATATCACTGTGATTCAAAATCAGAGGTAAAATTATTGTGAAAGGACTACAAATGCCGAGTACAAAAGAATACGTGTTTTACGAATTTAAACTTTATTAGGCCCTAATCGTACGTCCAACTGACAGGTGACATGAATACATTCTCTCATTGGCAAGACTATACCTCTTTGGAGGTTACACGCGTGAATTCATGTTATGAAAAACAATGTAATCGAATCTTATAGTAACAAAAAATTGTCGCCACTGATAAACAACTGTATACGCGCAATGAGATACAATTGAGTGCTTGGGTGGCTCTCAACGAGCTTGATTAAAATTATTTGTTGTTAGGAACCAAAATATCATTGATTGAATCAAAACAGTATGTTAATAGAAGACTGGAGTATTTAACGAAGTCTGTTTCTTTAAAAACTTATATAATTTTTTGAATAGACTGCTGATTTGAATCATGGGCCATTATCAAAAGCTTTAAGTGTAAAAGCTAGACGTAAAGTTTGACAAATTGCTATAATTTCACCCATTTTCATTTGAGAGCTCAAACATTGTAGCTTTTAAGCATCAAACTAATTACTATAACAGTCACGATTGGTTGTAAGGAAAATACCCAGCACTTATGCATAATTATGTGTATACTGTCGAGGGAATACAGGCGCGTTCTTAAGTGTAATATAATCTGGTATAGATAGTGCCATCCACGAAGACGCGCCCACTCTTCTTCCTAATCGCTTACAGTACAGTAATTACGTAAGAGTGGGGCACATCTTCGTGGATGGCCCCAAAGTAAAATAATGTACTTCGCCAATTCCGAGTCACAGTGGTCACGTGGATGACACAAGTCTACCTCATCACATCTGTGTTACCAGAAGTTTGTAATAATAACTCTTCAACCACCTTTATTACATGTGTGAATCCGATAAAACAATGAGGTTTTAATATTATTACGTTGGTATATGCTTATATTGAATTGTTTCGTTTGATAAGACAAACGAAAGGACAATTTAAATGCTTTGTATATAGTTTTAACAGAATGGTGACTGAAAATCTTTCCTTAATTCGGGTTTTGTTGCAATAAACTGGCAACTAGATGGTGACGTAAGCATGTTTCACTCCCGGAATGCCAAACCTTGTTTTTGGACCATGGATGGCATTATCTTTAAACAGGTAAACCAGAAAGTTACGAGCTTCGGTAAACTTCGTGCTTCTGAATCAGCACGAACGGCGCACTCAGAGTAACTCCCCACAGAGGCAAATCATCTTTAGATTGTCCACTTGTCAACTAGCTTCAACTTTCTGACTATCTGACCGACTCTTTGACAGTTCAAAATTGCCTGTAAATGGTTTAATTGAAATAAATGTTTTGAGTTTTGTACTGCCGCGCTTTGTGCACCTATGTACGCTTCTGTATGATTTTTCTCTTTGTTGGGTTACCTACTCCGGTCGCAGATCGTCATTTTGTCACTCAAAACTTTGTTTTTTTTTGGGATTGCATGGAGTTGTTAATCTTCAATTTCGTAATTAAAGTAATACAAAATATCGTGTTATCCATAGTTGTAACAGCTCTATATTAAATCTCATCATCGCGCGTTCGTACTTCCGAAGACAGACGATGATTCCCGAAGCGCATATTTTACTTGGGATATCTGTATTTACCTTCGATATCTTATTTGTAAGACGTGTTTACATCTACTTTAAAATCATTTGTACGTTACTTACGTATAGCCTTAAGAACGAAGTGGTCGCTGTCTTCATCCTTCATTTGTTCTTTCTTAATTTGGTTTATTTCACTTATCACTTTAGGGTCATCCTCTTTTCTGCATCTGAGCCATGCCATTGATCTGATTGCTTCCTGCAGAACATTTTACCCAAATATAAATACACAGATTAAGAATGAATGTCATACATCTAGGTATTAATAGGTATTGTTCAAAACATGTCACTAAGAAATATGTTCTTTATTTCTCCGGGTCGAGATGTTTAATTAAATTTTTCCTTTAAAGTCAAACTCAAAGCATTTATTTCAATTAAACGAATTACAGGCACTTTTGAACTGTCAAGGAGTCGGTCAGTCAAAAATATGAAGCTATTTGCCCATTCCAAAGCGTAGTAGGTACCTATGGAGAAGAACGGGCAAGAAACTTCACGGATACTCTTGTAAATCAAAAAATTATTACAAAATATTGGTTACATCATTCATGTTGAAGTTATACAAGTGAGAACAATGTAGGAAGAAGTGCAGGTTAAAAGCCTCCACAATAAAAATATAAAAACAAAGACAATTCAAAAATTTAAATAAGCCATGGCAGCTAATAATTGACCAGTCCCAACTGACGGCGCCTGTTCATGAACATGACGTATGGATCAGCACCATTCAGTTCAACCATTTTGAAGGGAGCCAAATGATGTAACACACGCGCCACCATCAGCGAGACATCTGACATCTTTTTTGACATCTTTAGGGTGGTCAGACACATACCGTAGTGTGTATTTGTCTCCAGTAGGTGACAATTAATTCGTCTACTACACATAGGAGCTCTTGTGGCCTACCCCCTTCGTTGTATGCAGGATTAAAGATGATGCATTGTGTAATTACTGTTTCAAAATGATAACATTGTTGCTATCTGTCAAACCTAAAACGTTATCTGTTTGACAAAGCCTATTTTATTGAAAGAGATTCTCTTATTCAAATATAAACAGTACGTTTGAGGATCTTGGGAAATACTCCTATATTGTTAAACGGAAGGAAAATTACGATATAGGTACGAGTAAATACATTAGAAGTGGCATCGTATCAAAAGATTTCCTAGCAATTTCATTTTTTAGGGTCCATATGTGCTATTTCGCTACGGAAAATAAGGTCTCAACTGAAATGCGTAGATAATACAGGGTGTGATGACATTTACGCGCAAGCTGTTACCATGAATTCAGTAGGTACCTACATGATTCTAGACAACAACGTATTCTTAACATTCGACTGAGTCGGTATTGCACTTTTGTATGAAACAGCAGTTTTTTTTTTATTAACCGGTCAAGTGCTGAATTAATGGTAACATTGTTCGCGTCAATGTCCAAAAAAACTGGCTCTGGATGATTGGATTGTACCCAATTTGATCCAATGTAAAATATCAAATATTTTATTAATTTCTCAATATTTACATTAACAAGAAACAATTTTAAAACTAACAGACTTAAAATAATAATAATAATATGTAAAATTGGATCAAATTAGATGAGATCTATTTAAAAAGTTTAATTAATTATGTTACCTCTGTCTCTCCTCTCTTAATCAGGTACGAAGGTGACTCGGGCATCATTATGAAGAGTATCAAGTGTAATGTTGGTAGCGACAGACAAATCCACAGGATAGTGCGGTAGCTTAGTATGTCACCAATGATGTAGAGGAACAAGTTACCCGTTGTGTGGAATAGGATTACCTAGAAAAGTAGATATAGACTAGAATAAATACAACTAAAGTGCTACACGGACCTTTGTGCGCTCGAATGACGTTGACAGGGTGGCGCTGTTGGTAAGCTTTTATTAATATATTGGTCTATTTACAATTGTTACACGGTTCAACCAATTACAAACACAAGCAAACATACAAGCCAAGTGCACAATATTAAGCGATAGATACAGCATGCAAAAACATTATTACATCATAGAAAACAAGAAAAAAAAAACAATTCATACGCACAGAAAAGACACATAATTGTTACATAATTGAATACATTTTTTTAACATGACAGTAATTTATAGTTAATTACATGACATGACAGTAATAGTTGGGATAATTGAGTTTTTTGATGGCGACGTTAGTTCCCACTTTGGCCACGTGCCAATAGATCTTTTTACAGCTACAAACAGCCTGACTATGTTTTTTTTTTCCACTTGTGTTATTAATATTCATTAGTGAATTATAATGTTCAACATAAAATTTTGCCAGTATTCGTTTTTTTTTAATGTGCAACTTACCAATGTGCCAAGCATCCCTCTAACGTTGGCTGAACTAATCTCCTTAGTATACAGTGGACATGTGACGTAAGCACCCGCCATTGTGAGACCAAACAATGCTCTAGCCAGGATGAAAGCCCACACTTCCATGGATGCCAGTTTGATTGTCCAGCAAGTCTGAAAAACGGGTGTTATTAATGTTTTGATAAAACGTCATGTAGTTTGAGTTAGAATGACATATTAATACATACTTCATGATGGGTAAATTGGCCTTACTAACAAGCGCTCGTGGTGTGTATGGTCTGTTCCAAAAGTATGTATTGAAAATGTAAACAAATGGATCAGAAAACGTACCTGTGGATATCAATTTGTAATGCCACGTACAAATTGATTGCTTTGATTTGGTTATTCGAATACTTAAACCCGAAATTCTAATTTTAAATCGTCCTAAAGTTGTTTTTAATTTGACAATTATTGAGGTTAATATTATAAACTCAATGTTTGTTCATGATTTTTTAATAACAATTTAATAATGGTATTCAAACAATAATTGTTGGAAAAAGTGATGAGATAATCTTCGAAATGCAGATGAATGTATTACTTATTCCCATTAGTGAGTGATTGGGTAGGAATATAATCTGAACAGGATTTGTTCACACTTTTATCATATACTTTTCGAACAGACTTTATGTAATCACATACGTTTTTGGAAAGAATAGACTGCGTACAAGAGGTGATGCTCGTTGTACTTATTTAGCAAAAAAGTAAGAACAAAAGTATCAGACAGGCTTGACTGAGTTTTTTTGTGGTTAAGCTCAACTTTTTATTATATACTTACGAATGCTACAGCAGACATGAAGAATAAAGTTAGTTTTCTTCCGATTTTATCACTTAGTATTGCCATTACATAATCAGCTGGTATACATGTTAAGTAAGGTACCGCTGCTATCCATGAGATCTGAGAATAAATAAAAAATAATTAGCACATGTTTTTTTATTTGGGCATCTCGTAGCTGACCTCTGAGGTCGTGGGTACTTAACCGGACATTCCTTTGGCTGCCTTAAGCTACTACACTCAAAGCCTCCAGCCAGGGGCAAAACTATGCTAATTAAAACTAGACGAACGCTCGCTAAGAGCACCCCCTGTGGGGTACGAAGCTCGGCTTAAGGCGTCGCTGGGGGGAGGACAGCAAGGGGCTGGATCAAAGATATATCATTATTATTAATCGGGGAATTTAAAGCTACAGGCTCAGCATCGAGGCGGGCTGGCGCATCGTCGAGCAAGGGTCGGGGGGAGTATCATTTACTCCGGAGGGTCGCGATCGCTGACCTTGTCGGCGAGATCGGAAAGTGTGTCGGTGTGTGTGTTTTTTCACTGTACTGGTTTTCCTATTGTTCTCCTGGAGGACTATGGTGTCGTCTGGGTCGGAAAGGATAGGTACTTAGCACTTGCTAATGTTAGGATTTTTCTTATAAAGATTATAGCCTCTGCTCATGACTTCGTCCGCGTGAAATTCCGGCCCCCGAACCAACCCGACACATCACATCGCCCGCCCGCGCAATTACTTCGTTTTCGCTTATCATTCTTTCTGACTTTTTTTGTTTTTTGGTCCGCTCTTTAGGGTCGCAGCAGTGATGTCAAATAGCCTTTAAGCTTCCTCAAACCTTGGGCTATCAAATGGCATTTTTTTTTTTTGAAATCCAACTGGGAGTTCCAGAGATTAACGCGTTCAAACAAACAAAGAAAAAAACTAGCTCTTCAGCTTTATTATTATTGGTTTATATTTATAAATGGATATAGATTAGAGGGACGGTGAGATATGAAGATCACCGATCCAGCCACTTATAAGTACTCTTAGATTTTTTCACACAAGATATCATACTACAGGGTTAAATCTAATTAGCTAGCGAAACACTGGAGACGTAACGGGTATCAATACCCTATACTATTAAATGAGCAATATTTGTTTAAATATATATTTGTTATCCCGTTCTGGAAACCGGCTCTGACAATTTCGATCGAAAAATCGATCTAGCTAGTTCTCATGTCTGAGAAAATTCGTTTTCGCCGTATTTTCACCTGAGTAGAGCAAGGTCACCCAAAGTTTAAAACAAGATGGCTACCTTTTTTTTTTGGGTGAGAAATTATCAAATAAGTTCTCCCTGGCAGGAAGATGGCTACCTTAGAATAGTGACATGGCAGCATGGAATTACTATACATGGAATTAGTATGAACTATCCCATACTATTAAATGAGCATTCGCTATTTTCATCCGAGCAGAGCTCGGTCAAGGTACTAAACATGATAAAACAAAAAACTGATTTTCGCAACTCATACTTCAAGGAAGTACGGTTGTTGACTCCAATAAAAAAAAAACCTCATTTCTTTTTCGTTTAGGTATCGGTATTTTTCACCACCCATCACACTTGCGGAGTTTCGCTAGCTAGCTTAATATGACCTTATATAGTCACACAGACATTAAACATACGTCAATCAATCTGCCTAGCGTTTTCCCAACTATGTTGGTGTCGGCTTTCAGTCTAACCGGATGCAGCTGAATACCAGTATTTTACTACATATTATATTATATTATTTTACATAGTATTTTATATTTGACGTGAAGCAACTGCCTATCTGACCTCCATACCCTGGGTAATACGATACCCGGTAAGACTGGTTGTCAGACTTTCGGCCTTCTGATGACCCGTAACGACTGTCAAATATCCACGAATGACAGCCGGGACCAATGGTTTAACATACTTTCCTAGTAAAGATAGTCACCCATCCACGGACCAACCCCGGTAAGCGTAGCTTAACCTGATAGATCGACCTGTGCGGCTATTATTTCTTAACCACGAGCTCCTCCGAGAGCGAGAGATTATAAATGCGTGATTTTTTCATACTTATTAGCACTGACCTCAAAATCTGTAAGTGGGGTCCCTCTAGGCGAATCTTTGGACTGCAGTAGCAGTGACATTGGAGACATCCATCCGATACAGGCGCCGTATGCGAATACTGGCAAGTTTACTGTAGAAAATAAAAGACGGTTTAGATTGTTTATCATTATTGAGAACAACAAAAAAACTACCAACGGTTTCTAGAAAATACAGTATCCTCTAAACTGAAAATTATTACCCAAACGGAATTTTAAAGAATAGGTTTTTGTGCTTCATTTTTCAATCACAACGGTGAACCTCTTGGCCTGCATCTCACCTGATGGTAAGTGATGATCAGGCCGAAGGTGGAAGCGAGCTTCACCCGGAATTCTCAACCACAGAGGAACTGGCCCTCTACTGATGAAACACAACCATTCTGTTAACATTGTTGTTCTGGCGACAAACTTAGATAAGATGGTGGTAACTACCCAGGCGGACTTAGAATAAGCTCTACCACCAACTAAGCCGAGCAGAAAATTTTAGCATCACTGGGAGCCGAAACTGGGTCCTCTGGGTCTTAGACACTAGCCCACAGAGGAGGTTAGAATAAATAAATTGCGATTTACGAAATGCCATGTCATCGACATCAGCCCATTAACAGTCCCCAGCTGGACTTAGGCCTTGCAAATCGCGAGCCATTTAACTCAATTCTCCGCTACTGTCATCCTGATACTATCAGCCTTTCTACAAAGCTGGCTCCAGCTTGCCTCAGGCCGTCCATGGCATGTACAGATTGGATTAATTTGTCGTAGAAATATATTCCGAAATTCAAGATACCTACAACACTAATCGTTTCTATGTCTGCATTATCAGCTACAGAAAAATTCTGGACCAAAAACTAGGTTCACACGGTTCGATTTTAGTTAAAAACCTTTTGTTGTTCAACAAAAAATGCTTTGAATTTAAAATTCAATTTGATTGAAAGTCCGTTCAGACGTTTCAAATCGCTTTCGAATTAGCAGTTGACCAACTAAAACTGAAGCAAACCAACAAATCAACATGAACTTTATGTGGTGTGTTTCGTTCCATATTCGCAAACGCAAAACGTTAATGGCTATTCATTGATTTTAATGTGACCATGAACTTTAATTTGGATGTATTTATGGAATACAACTTGTGTTCACACAAACAGAAAATATTGAACATACATTTGTGGAAAAAGCAATAACTAATGGAGATTTTAAGTAAATATTTTTAATACTCGTATAATGACTATATTGTCCAGATATATTATTAAACATATATCAAAAAAAAAAAAAAATACTTTTATTATCTTTTAATGTGGGAAACATTAAGAAATAATAAAATTGTGATTGAAGGAACGATCTACATAGGGTAGCTGGTGTAGATGAAAATAATTAAAAAGGTACTTACTAAGAACAGCACATAATATTTGGTTGATCTTGCTCCCCTCGTCGAAAATAAAGTAATATTTTGCCATTGTTGAATACTACGTAAAACTAATAAAAATACTAAATTCTTCTTAAATATTTAAGTCAACTTAAAACACTATCTTACATTAAAAATAAATATTTTATTCTAAATAATATCACTGTGCAATAATCACTGCTGAATAAATAATTACATTAAAATAAACGTGGTAACCTAAAACGGTAATCCTTAAAAAAAATGATTTATTTACATTTTCACTGAAATCTATTATTAGAATAGTTTTCACATTAATGCTAAGATTAAGCACGACGAAAGTGCTCGTCGTTCAGCTTTCGCGGTCAGTAATAAACTGAGTTAAGATACAAGGAAGCTCTATGATATATCTAGACGTTTTATTTGTGTTAAAGATCAATTACTTATCAAGGAATCTAACGCTGTTGGCAACATATGTGTCTGAGCAAATAACAAAACACTATCAAAACGTCATAATAAATTATACATACATAGTATAAAAAACAAAGCCGCTTTTAGTGTATGTCTGTGTGACCGCTTAGATCTTCAAAACTTCACAATGGACTTTGATGGCAGTTTTCCAACAATTTTAGAAAAAAAAAACATGTTTATGGTAACTCCCCGGTCATAGGAGGTGGTCGGCTGGTTAACCGGGCTATCCTGCGGATTCCTTAATAAATTTAAGGTCCAGCCAGGGCATACAGCTTATGGACTAAGCGACTAAATGCTAAGGGCACCTCCTGAGAGGTACGGACCTCGGCTTAGAGCGATGCTGGGGGAGGGCAGCAGGAACAGGCTGGATCGTGATAGGGCCGAATTTAAAGCTACAGGCTCACGGCGCGGACTGTCTCGAGCAAGGTTTGGGGAGATGATTTTAGATCAGTCATTCCGGGAGATTTATGTGTATAATACATTAATCTGACTATTTAGAATTATTTTGCTAAAAATCAGTGGCAATATTAGTAGTTAGTTACAAATTGTAAAAGCTAACAACGTAAAAACAAACCAGTGCGTTATAATTGTTTCTCTAGTTTAATTTGTTTAACTAAAACTAAGCAGACATGTTTACATAATTAAATATTTGTTTAATTATTTATTTTGTTTACTCAACTGGCAAAATGTAGTAACGAGATCCTCTGTATCTTTAATTAGAATAACTCGGTCAATAGAGAAAAAACCCATTCATGTTTTGTTTATTTTATAATGTAATAGGATGTGACCAGGCAGTGACGTGTAAAGTCTTTGTAAACTTTTGAAAGGATTATACTGTCGCTGGTCATGTTATATTGTAACCACACCGTAACTTTTCCACTGCAGGATAGCTACCATTTTATCGTAAAAAGAAGAAACATGTAAGTAGGTACGCAGTTTATGTACTGATTTTTACCGATTGAACTTTAGTTAATACTTTTATATAGAATCGAGTTTTTCTAACTTAACAGACAGCTGTGCTGCTGGGGAGTTTGTTGCGCCACTTCTTCTTCACAGCTAAAGCACTAGGAAGTGGTGAAGAGCGGGTGTTTTTGGGGGACTGGCTTATGTAATTTTGACGTTCGAAAAGTGCCGATGGTCTTCCTTTTATATTTGACACTATGTTATTTAGCAAAAAATAATATTTATTACGATGCCTTTCGATCGGTATGACAAAGCTACAGGGTGAGTATTTTTCTCGTGTAACGGGGTCGATTTCCGGTTCAACCATGTAATTATTTAAATATATATGAATACAGTTTAAATAGTTTTTTAAATTCAAATAATGTCTTCTTTCAGTAAAGTGTTCCATCTACAATATTCAAGATACTTTCCCTCCATGTGGCATATCCGTGTGACGCCCTGTATAGTAGGATTTATCGTATTATATTGTGCAACCTTGTTCCTCAAACCTTTTCCACTTTTGAAGTCCTATGATCCGCTGTCACTAGCGTCAAAATAATTATTATGACATCTGCTGTCAAGAGTTTCCAAAATGTAGAGCATATATTTAGCCTAAAACATAATGCCCCAAAATGAAGAAATACGGTTATAATTCACGACAAAGACTTTTAAATATACATACGAGTTCACGCCAACCTTTCTTGGTCAGTATTCTTTCTAATTAACGATCATTGGATTGCGCCTGGGTAATGACAACGGCGTCGCCCCTTCTTTCGTGCAAGTTAATAAATAAATAATAATAATCCTTGGGTGCCCTTGCCTAGTTCATACAGGGATAATCTTCGACTGGTGCCTCATTTCATTAAGTGTCTAACAGCCCTTTGCGAGCTGGCTTCGGCGCCTCGTATTCCTTCTAAAGGTCCCTGGGACCCCAGGGTCCCGAGATACATCAAGGACATAAAAAAAAAACAATCATCAAGTCAGTCTTGGCGACCGGTCATTATGGCCAATTTTGGGGGAGGCTGTAGTCCTTTTCTTTCATACCGAAACTTCTGAAGTCCCGGCTGTCATTTGTAGATTCTTGGCACTCGTTGTGGGTAGTCAGAAGCCCGTAAGTCTGAAAACCAGTCTTACTAAGGGGTATCGTGTTAGTAGCTGGGTTGTGGAGGTCAGAAAGGCAGTAACTCCGTGTAAAATACTGGTATTCAGCTGCATCCGGTTTGACTGGAAGCCAACCCCAACATAGTTGGAAAAGGCTACGCAGATTTTAACGTGTAGAACGTATCTTTATGAATATGATGGTGAGTCTATCGGAGCCTACAAATACCCACTTCTCGGGTTGTAGCACAGAAATATAACCTAAACTTTTTTCAACAGATAAATCGAACCAGCTGACATCGTCTAAAATGGGATACTGGTTGTGGGTGGCCGCCTACGCTGTGATTGCTAGTAAGTTTTTTGAAAATAATGTTATTGTGTTGTATAGAGAGTGGTGTCCCAAAACGGCCGCGACTGACAAGTTGTAGATCGTAAGTTAATTATTTCATCCCCACTGCTCTCAAAACGGTGAAGGAAAACATCGTGAGGAAACCGGCATGTCCTAGAACAAAAAAATCGAAGACATGTGATATCTATCAACCCGCACGTTTTAGACATTATTACTTCCTCGGAAGAAGTCCCACCACCACTACTGTACTATATTACTCCAAAGGCCGGTTTACACCTGGCGAGGCGCAGCGCGGCGCCGTTGTCACCGCCAAACAAATGTCAAAGTTGCATGCCTAAAAATAAATTTGAGCTTATATAAACCGACACGCGCGCCCCTTGCCACTACACGCGCTCTCAAGCTAATGGAAGTTTATTTCAACTGTAGCAAGGTCGATATTTGTTTGGCAGAGACGAATGTGCTGCGCTGCGACTCGCCAGATAAGCGCCGACACTAACATCTCTTTCATCCACAGGTGCGATAGTGGCCTATAACGACGACTTCAGGATGGAAGCGTTGGATGGATTCACAGCTAAATTCAGGGTCCTGGTGGAAGAGCTAGCGATGTACTGCAAACCGATCAACTACCCTTTCGACCTGGTCACCAGGTTGTGTATGGAAAAATTGCAGAAATAACTCAACGGTAATCGATTGTACCGTGGTGTTCGGTAAAGAACAGCATGAGGCTTCTTCTTCTTCTTTTCGTGTGGTCAGGGACTAACCTGGTGTCAGAGTTTTAAAGCCGCTCATGGGCCTCTGACCTTTGCCTTCAAGAAATATCTCTCAGGCATGCCGGTTTCCTCACGATGTTTTCCTTCACCGTTTTTGAAGCAAGTGATAGTTATACAATACGCACATGAATCTTAAAAGACATAGGTGTGTGCCTTGGGTTCGAACTCGAGACCTATGACTTGGCAGTCGGACGGTCACACCATGGTCTAATAAAACCAGATCTGGCATTCCGGGAGCGACACACGCTTACGGTACTATCCAGTTGCCACTTTATTCAACAAAACACGAATTAAGGAAAGATTTTCAGTCACCATTCTGTTAAAAAATATCTACAAAGCATTTAAATTGTGGTTTCGTTTGTCTAATCAAACAAAACAATTCAATTTAAACATAAACCAACGTAATTGTTAATTAAAACCTCATTGTTTTATCGGATTTGCACAGGTAATAACGGTTGGGGAGTAATTATTACAAACTTCTGGTAACACAGCTGTGATGACGTGGGCTTGTGTCACCCACGTGACCACTGTCACTCTCATGGATCAGTGCTCTAGTAGCATGAGGCTAAAAAGACCACTCTTCTAGATACATACATACATATTAGATATTATCGCGCCTGTGTTCCCAAAGAGGGATAGGCAGTTCTGTACCTATATTACAATACAATTTCGCCAGTTATGTTTAAGAGCGTTTATTATGAAAGTTAGCAACGTAGCAAATATATCTCAAATATTTCGCTATTTTGATTCATTTGGCAATATAATTAGTGAAGTAGAATATTAATAATGAATTGCAATTATAACACTGAATTTGATGTTATAACCGTGTGAAAAGGCATTTGGAAAAATTTTAAAATCCTTTTTTACATCTAAAAATAAATATTGTGTTAATTAGTGTTACAATATTAATTATTGCATTTCATAATCAATATTTTAGTTCATTAGTTAGCCACATATCATATTTCCATACAGTAATATTGCCAAATTAAGACAGGTAAATATTTGACAGCTATTTACGACGTTGCCCACTTTCAGAATAAATGCTCTTAAATATTAATTAGATTCTCTACCAAATAAAGTTTTGTAAATAAAAACTTTTAGTATAAGCGCTCTTAAATCCCATGTAATAGGGGATCAACCTCTTGCCATCAATCGGGCACAAATCCAGAATCCGGGCTGCTTCCGAGAAATTCCTAAAGGGTGGGGGAATTCAATAGTTTAGTAAAAGACGACTAAAAGATTTTGTTAAAAGAATGTCTTTCTGTTTAGCATAAATTATTAGTACCTGGGCCCCGAGCTCTGCTGTGGTGAAAATAGAGAATGTTTTTTTTAATAGTATAGGAAAGTTCATACTAATTCCATGCTGCCATGATAGTACGTACTTACTAATTCCATGCTGCCTTAATAGTAGGTACTTACTAATTCCATGCTACCATGTCTATGTTCTAACCAACATCGACGCGAAAACTGATCCTATGGATTCAACTTATACATGGGGGCTTCAGAATCATGTACTGAATCCATGGTAACAATTTTCGCGTCGATGTCCCTGCCCTGTTTATGATATAAACAATATTCTTCGTCATCATCACTCGGAAAATGGGTTGGTACCATCTGACGGCCAACTCTGGCAAAGCGCACGCTCATTGGTCAAATCAAATAGCGCACACTTTTCGGGCTTCCTGTTACACACTTCCGTCCCTTTCACGAAATCACTCGCACAGATTGCAGAAATGCGAGAGGACTTTACAAAAAAATAAAATAAAATAAGTAGAATTGTAAAATCTTTTTATTGGTTTGTTATTACACTTGGCAATACACGGTAGACTATGATTATAGAGTATAAAAAATGTTATTGAAATGTAGTATATTAAATATTTGTAGATAAATTGAAAAAATGCAGTTTCAATTGACTAAAAAGTACAGTTTTTGTTCAATTATTATTATTAGACTAAAAATTACAAAATAAATACGTAAATCTATGTTATTTGTATGTCGATTAAAATCGTTATTAAATCATTCGGTTTGTTATTAAAATAACTGATTTATTTATACAATTTGCAATGGTAGAATCTTCGTTTGGCGTTTGACGTATTTTCAATAAAATAATTCAATTATTATTCACATATTAAGTGTGGCATAATCTTCCAAAGCGCTTCAATTATTTCATTGTTTAGATGCACAGTGGGATGTAACGCGTATGTGCATACGCACCTTTACATTTGAGAGATATTTTCAAACGTCAAACGTAAATATAAAACAGTTATTAAAATATGGGAATGTTTGAAAACCTATTTTAAATTTTGCATAAATAGGCGGCAAACGCACACAAATGTCTCCAATTCGATTTAATATTCTTATTGTCATAATCGTTAAATAATAAAGTCTTCTTCTAAATGCATCGATTCTTATGAAAAAACAATAAATACGTCGAAAAATTCACTAATTATTTACAAAAAATTATGATCTTACACTACACACAGATAATAAATAGAATAAATAAACAGTCAGATATTAATTCTAAAATCACTAAACATTATCTAAAGAGTTTTTAGTATGGTCGGCCATTTTTTTCCGCCATTTTGTGAATTTGAGTTCGAATGTTTGTACTGATCTATTTTTAAAATGTAAATGTTCGTTTTGAATTGCATAGTTTAATCGATTCTTGGTCTCGATATAAGACGAATAAGTATCGCCACACTAATTTATACTAAGCAGAAAGATCCAAATACCGTTATTATTAAAAACCCAATGTGAAGAAGTATTTGCGATTGATTAGTGTGGAACCCTTATCGATTTTTAATCGATTAAATTATGAACATAAATTAAGTGATACTTAAATTTATCGATTATTGGAAGACGAAGATTGGTCGCATATATTATTTTACAGTATATTTTTACTTATAAAAAGTTGGCACTAATAGTGGGACTCGATTCCCAGAGAGTATGATTATGGAAAGAAAGCGATATATCGATATGACTGTGATAATCGATTAGTTTATCGATATAGATAGTTTTTCGGTTCTTCTGCGATGGGGTCCGTGCATGTGCCCAGATGTTTTAGTTGTACAAGACTCCTGAAAAGGAAGAAAGTAACACCAATTAATTTAAATTCATCCTCATCGAGTTCAAACTCAAAGTTAATGTATATCTTTAGAAATATTGAGTGTCAGAGCTGTCATGAGACGGAAAGAATAGTGGGTAAAAATGTATGTGCGGCACAACCACGTCCGCCACAGTTAATACCACTGTAGTTCTGAAGACATTGGTTCTCCCTTTACTCAGGCCAAGGTGTACCTTGGCCTGAGTACCGTGCCTTGGCTGGGTGTATTTAGCTGCTAACCTAACCTCTAACACGGATCTGAATAACCCTGGGACAGATTTTGATGCGCTTTGGCCTGAGTAAAGGGAGAGGTAATTTCTTCAAAACTACAGTGTTTTTAACTGTGGTGGAGCTGGGTGTATTTTGCCCAACGTCCTTACTTTTGGTCGTTAGCCCGCATTCGGTTGTCCGAATTACTTTACCCGCATTCGAGGACCCAAAAAAATAATTTAACACCCTGGCAGCCTTGACAAATTCAGGGGTCTTTGGCATTGGACGACAAAGCTGGACGCACTTGCCCGAATTCTATAAGCATCCAAATTCGGGGAAACGACGCCAGAAAAATTGTGCTTTTTTGTCATTTAAATCTGTCAATAACAAAGGTAATGAACGACCGTGAAGAGTAAATAGCACAAAGAAATCCGGGGAATGGAATCATTAAATTATTTACCGACTAGTCACCTGTTTTACTTACGTCGATTACGAAAGATAACTAAGGCAAATAATGTTCTTCTTAGTAAAGATTTCTTTATGTGTTCAGAAGATAACCATGTTAGGTAACCAGTTACTACATATTTGTGTTTGTACAAAGCAGGGTAGTATGTGTAAATTAAAAATAAGATTGTAAATATTATGTAGTACATATATAGATTTTAAGCCGCGATTTCATCAGCTCGTTAATAGTAGATTGTTTGTCAAGGGAGCAAACAACTATTTTTAAGGCGAGAGTGTTTCTTTGAATCCAGAGCGGAGCGATGGATTGTAGAGTAGAATCCCGAGCGTAGCGAGGCTTTCAAAGTACATCGTATCGCATCGTACTCGAGCTTGAAATAGTGTTGCTCCCGAAGTGAACACTCTACTTTTTATCACCCTCTATGAGAAAAAAACAAACGTGTCCGGTCCGACCCGCTTCAGGAACGAAGTTCCTTCTCATGTATGATTTAAAACAAAAACAAAATGTTCGCAGCCCCCGTCTTGGATTTAAATTTTGACCTCACTATCGACTTTAGAACCTTTGAAAACTATGGAAACGATACCGATGAAGAAATATTTTAAATTTTCGCAGCTGCCATCTTGGATTTACATTTTGACCTCACTATCGGCTTTAGCACCCTCGAAAACTGTTAACTCGAAGAATAAACTAGCTCTTTTTGAATAGATGTGATAAAAAAGATAATTCAGTACTAGCTTTTGCGTTGCGTGGGTTCGGGAATTATCATCATATGGACAGTCATGATGTGGAGGAACGAGGAACATATCGTAGGAGGGTTATAAGAGTAGAGGAATACGATGGATGGATTATGTGAAAGATGATAATTAAGACAGTAAAAGCGAATGACTACTGAGATACCGTCTAATATACACAAGGTTCTTTATCGTATTCAGATCGAGCAAACAGCACCGAATGAAACATGTTTCTTGTATGGAACATCAAAATAAAGTTATTAAAGGTCACCCTTATTTGTTGTTATGGTGGCAATATAAATACACAATCTGCGTAATTTTCAACTGTCTACCTATTACGGTTCATGAGATACAGCCCGCTGACAGACAGACGGACGGATGGACGGACAGCGGAGGTTTAGTAATAGGGTTCCGTCTGGCACACTTTCGGTTCCCATAAAAAGTCACGGGTAAAAGCAAATGCTTACCAAACGGAATAGTGATGGATGTTATTATTGCAGAACAATAGCCATGACGTAAAAGGCAATCCCTACAATACTGTTTCGTCTTGGGTATTGCCTGATGTCTATTTGATTTACTATCTTGTTGTAGCCAGTGGCGGGAACTATGCAGTTGGAAATACCCACTGATAGAAGAACATTAAAAACCCAGATTAAGGACTACGATTTTGCATTATTGACAAAAGCAAAGTGATCTTTATTTTCGTTACAATAAGGTTGCTGGTTGGTTGTTGCATGGGTTGATGTCAAGATGTAAAAAAACTGTGAAAATTCCATAAAATCCATATTTTCTTGGTACTTTCCATTCATTGTCACAATATAGAGAAGCCCAGTTAAACAATTTATGCTTAGAAGGTAACGACGCTGAAAGTACCAGGCTCCCATAAGTTTAAAGATTTCATCTATACTTCTAATTCTAGTTCTCGTTCTCCATGGCAAAAATGTATGTTATTTACTGTTCTTGCTATAAAAACTTATGTTATCTATAATATGATGTGAAAGTAGGTACCAGGCCCCCATAAACCCAAAGAACTCACCGGCAGTTCTCCATCTTTAAGAAGCATTTGTAGATTAACAAGCAACAAGCTATGTGCTCCGATGGGATTTCCCATCGGCGAACTTCCATACAAACTTTCATCCCCTATCTAATCTGCGTTCGCAATTTATTTGCCAAACATGTAAGCAAACACGAGTTTTAGGAAAAACAACTGTAAGCCTGCACATAAGGTTCAGTTTGCGCCACAACTTTATATTTTTTATAACTTTTTTAACAATACTAGTCAGTCTAAAATCAACTTTATTTACACTTGCGTTAACTTGATGTTTGTTTGAGTGGAAATAACATCAATAGGAAAAAAGGATTTAAATAGACATTAACATAAACTACTTTGGAAAATTATTTTTCAAAAATCCTTTTTTTCACTTTCGTTATTTATGGAAATCTTGTGCAAAATTTCATGCTTCTAGTCCCAGTGGTTTATTAGGCTGTGCTTTAAGTAGATGTATGTCATTTGAATAATTGCTTGGAAATCGATGTTGATGATATAAGTACCAGGATCTCATAAATTCAAAGGAACTCACCTAGACCGACAGTTTTCCATCTCCAGAAAGCATTTGTTGGAGTAAGTCTTGTTGTCAGTACCGCAGACGGGGTCGTACTCGGGCGGGCACACGCGCGCGCAGCCGGAGTACTGGAACCGCGCCAGGCAACGCTTCAGAGGGACCACGAACACGTGCTTGCTGTGAATAGAGAATAGAACTCTTTGTTTAGCATGTGCGCCTGGTATCCGGTTTCTAGTGTGCTAAGTTTTTTTTTTTTTAACGAGTTTTTTGTTCATCCGTGAATTTTGTCGTTTGAAAATGTTTTCATTTTTGTATTTAAACCCAAAAAAAAAACGGAATAGTGGAATGCTAAGTGTGTTTGTTGAGTAGTGTTACAGTTCGTGTCAAATAATTTTGCCGCTCTGAAGTTAAGTTGCGCATTTTTTTTTTTTCACTAGGACATATGCTAGGTGATCATGTAAGGTCGTAGATAGATATGTAGAATAGATAGAATATTCTTTATTATGTACACTATAAAACATACAGATATAAATGTAGACATTTTACATAGGGTGACACAATCGACGGTCTTATCGCTAAAAGTGACCTTTTACAGACAACCTTTGGATGGATTAAAGGGAGAAGGAGAGACAATACTGCAGGTAGTCAGTGGTGTACCATTTACATACACAATAAAAAGCATACACTTATCTATTTATATATATATATATATATTGATAAGTGTATGCTTTATGAATGTATGTATATATATATACAATAATAAACATGAAACAAGATCAAGGTTATGTAATGATGATGTTTAAGGAAGTGTTTTTTTACCAGAATTTTAAAAGTGGACATAGATTGAGCACGCCTTATCGACACGGGTAAGGCATTCCATGACCGTACTGCTTGAACTGTAAAAGACTTGTCATAAAAGCTGGTGGAATGCATCGGCATCTCTAGTCTCAAGTTTTCCGATGACCTCAGATCACACAGACAAGACCTCAGATTTAGCTGCTTAACCGGGCTTTCCTGTGGCTGCCTTAAGCTTCTACACTCAAAGACTACAGCCAGGGGCATAAACTATTCGCTAAGGGTACCCCCTGTGGGGTTGGAACCTCGGCTTAGGGGCTTGTCCTCGCTGGGGGGAGTACAGCAAGATGGGACAGGCTGGATCAAGAATATATTAATTTGATTATTAGTTATAGGGGAATTTAAATATACAGGCTCAGCTTCGACGCGAGCTGGCGCATCGTCGAGCAAGGGTCGGCGGGGTAGGTTGCGCATGCGCATGCTACTGTTTTATAAGGGAGATTGACTACTACGCAGACATATGTAGCCTACTTCAGAGCGGCAAAGTTATTTGACGCGAACTGTAGCCAGCCAAGTTCGTGTTACTCGCGGTCATAAAACGCCAGAGCGAGATGTCATGACTCCATACAGGGTAGTACGAAGTTTTAAAAGTGCAGTACAAAATATTTAGCGTCCTTTTCGCACGTTTTCTGACAGCTACTGCCTGTCTTGGCGTTTAGCATATTTGATGAGAATAATGGAGGGGCAAAACAAAAAACAAATGAATGAAAAAAATGAAAATTAAATAACAATGATGATGAATGAATGATTTTGAATGTCGTTGTGGGCTCAAATCCGGGTAAGTACCAATGTGACTTTTTCAATTCATAATATGTACTTTCTGAGTTTATCTTGGACATTACTGACATCGGTGAAGGAAAACACCGTGAGGAAACCTGGACTTATAGTTAATATAAGTCTGAAATCGCCAACCCGTCTTGAGCAAGCGTGGTGATCAATGCTCGTGCCTTCTCTGTATGAGAAGAGGCTTTTGCCCTGCAGTGGGACAGTAACAGCCTGGTATTATTTAACATTTTAATGTTCCAGAGTTTATAAATAACTTTTGCACCTGTACAAGGTTTTGAAATATTGAAGTTATGAAGTACTGTGATTGTTTTTTTTTTACTTATGCTACATAAAAATACGCGCGAAAACCTAAGTGTTGCCATAATTAACTAATATTTGAATTTTTTGTGACATTACGTGTTTTGCCCTTCAATTATGGTTTGCCATCGTTTACTTTGAAGTCCAATACAAATTATTTGTCACAAAGTTCAAATTTAAAATCATCAAGATCTTCTTGGTGGTTGAAACGATATTGGGACTGGTAGATAGATAGATAGATAGATAAA
The DNA here is from genome assembly GCA_947364205.1 of Agrochola lota. Classification (NCBI taxonomy): domain Eukaryota; kingdom Metazoa; phylum Arthropoda; class Insecta; order Lepidoptera; family Noctuidae; genus Agrochola; species Agrochola lota. The sequence goes on from OX376239.1 coordinate 2,967,822, forward strand.
ACATTTATTCGGTGCATACAAAAGACACACAAAAGCACAATTAAAAGATATAAAATTACATGAATATACATAAAAACATGATGCTACTATACAAAAAATAAAAACATAAGTAATTCAAGAAATGAAGTGTCATCACTACATACTTTGTTTAAATGAAAAAAAAAAAAGGAAAAACAAGGTGCGGTGTACGTCTAAAGGTTGCACCAAATGGGAGTCCAGCTCAGCATGTGTCAGGCAAATATACCTGACGCTGATATCCTCGCTGGTCATGACGATAGCCGTACATTTCTAAAGTAGTATCATCATCATTTCAGCCGTCCACTGCTGGACCTCCCCCAAGCATCAGCACATCAACCGGTCCTATACTTTTTGCATCCGTAAAAAATACCGATGGTACTCACCCGCAATTCTCCTTCTTCATCAAACACTCGTTCTTATAAAACCGGTTGTCGGAGCCGCAGATGAAGGCGGGAGTGTCGGGGCAGTCCTCGTGGCACAGCGCCGTCGTGCGGCAGTGCGGCGCCGCCACCGGCACCACGTGCTGGCCGCACGTCGCGAGGCGGAGCTCGCATTCTGATCTGGTGGGAAAGAGGGCGTTAGTTTCAAAAGTCATTTATTCAAACTAGGCGAGAATCAGCACTTTTCGAACGTCAAAATTACATAAGACAGTCCCCCAAAACGCCCACCCTTCACCACTTCCTAGTGCGTTAGCTGGGAAGAAGAAGTGGCGCAACAAACTCCCCAGCAGTTTGTTCTGGTAGGAGGATAATGCAGTCAGAAATTAGGGTGTTCATTTGGGAAAGATGTCTGATCGAATGAAATAATTCATATTTTAGTTTTATCGTTGGATTTAAATTTATCTTTCTAAAGGCCTCATTTTGGTAGACTAGGTTAAATATTAATTAGATTCTATAACGAATAAAGTTTTGTAAATCTCCAGTGACATTAGAGTTATAACTATCTGGTAATTATATTTTCACGCTGTTTAGGGTTGAGGGCGTGGTCTGAGTGGTTCGTTCAACGAAATCTCCAAACCTCTGGTTGACACTTCCCGTGACCCAAGGGCAGGCTTTTGCCTTGCCCAAAGGTTAAGCATTGCCATACAACGTGGTAATACCGCCAGTCTCTTGGGTACATTACCAGTCGACAGCGATGCGGAGGAATTTTTCGACTCCATATTTTAGTTTGTTATTAGCAGTGATAGCCTAGTTGTGTGACCGTCGGACTGCCAAGTTATAGGTCTCGAGTTCGAACCCAAGCCACGCACAGCTGACTTTTCGGATTCATGTTCGTATTGTATAATTATCACTTGCTTCAAAAACGGTGACGGAAAACATCGTGAGGAAACCGGCGTGCCTGAGAGATATTTCTCGGTGGCAAGTGAAACCAAGTCAGAGGCCCATGGGCGGCTTTAAAACTCTGACACCAGGTTATTCACTAACCACACAAAAAGAAGAAGTTTGTTAATAGTTTTAATGTGTACTACTGAATAATAAACAGGTAACCAAATAAGCACAGTTCTCCAAGTTATACCGAAAAAACTTGCATTGCATTGAATTCTAAAAGCGCACACAAATAAATTGAGATAAGGCCATGATGAATGACGTTTGCACCAAATCTACTCACTTATAAACGTTTCCATCGGAGCCGCAGACGGGTTGGTCCACCACGTTCTCGCAGGTGTCCGGGCAGTCCTCCTTGAACCGAGGCAGTAGTGTGCAGTTACCGAAGTGTGCCAGTTGGATTCCTTTACTGTGATCAATCACACAACGTCTTGTTAAGCAGTTGGTAAAAAGCTAGCGGATGATGATAATGATGAAAGATAGTGAATGGAAAGGAATAAACCTGTAACGAGATGTCTTTAAGATCGAATGAAAAATGATCATGTTAGCTGATTAGCTGAACTTTTATAACTTTGCAACTAGAAAACATTCTACAGTCTGATGTTATTCACTGGTAGAGGTTCTGCTCATTCATTTTTAAACAGAAATGGTTTTTCCTACTTAACAGATTAATCCCAACTTTATCTTAAGGCGTAAGCGTTTGGGTAGGCCGCGAAATTCTTGATTAAAATATGATTCGCGACCGTAACAAATATGGCGTTACAAGGATTATAATCATTAGAATCAGCAATACAACTACTTATGTTAGAATAATCCTTAAATGTTATGATTTCATGAAATATTCATTCAATAGGATTATATGAACTTAGAGAGTTGTATTAATGATTTTTATAGTTATAGTTCTATAAATATATCTGATACGACAAAAACACTAACACACTCAATCACTATTTATAATGAATAAATATTTATTTATTTATCTTATTAAAATACAGAAAATCTTATCATTAAAAAAGTTTGAGTATAATCATTTAATAAGAACTAGCTATAAAACATTAAATAATAAAAACAAAAAATACGACCACGTAAAAAAAAATTTAATTAATCTACTAGGATAACATAAAAACTCAATACTCACAGGCAAGTAGCGACCTTCAAGAAGCAAGGGTTGGTGTACACCTTCTGGTCGGTTCCACAGACGGGGTCAAGGTCGGCGGGACACTTGACCTTCATGCACCTGTTCATTTTGCCGCGACACTTCTCCATGTCCACCTTCTTTACAATCTTTCTGTTGCTTACACTCCTGTTGAAAATATTGAAAGTTTAATCTACAAACCAACTTTCTAAGAACTGCACCCTAATTGCGTAACACACGATCATTCACAATCTGTTTCATTTTGACAGTTGAAGAAAATTCATTGCGTTATATAGGGTGGCCGGGACAGCGACGGGAAAACTGTTCCCATGGATTCAGTACATGATTCTGAAACCTCCTACGTTGAAATTTTTAGTCGGTTTTGAACTATTGCAATCTTAATAATATGTTTTAGGGAGTGCCTCCGCTGCCGGCGCCGGTAGCCGGAACCGGTAGTACATTACTGCTGGCAGCATTAGTAGCAGCAGTAAAAACATCGACTGAATGGACACCGGTGGCGCGCGGCGGTGAGGCGTTTATGGAAAACCTTCCAGTATTCACAACCCCAACTAACTAATCCTAACTAAAGTTTATTTTTTTCTATGTATTCTTGTGGTTTTTGGGAGAGCGTCACAGTTCTAACCTAACCTAACCTAAACTTTTTTTGCGAGCAAAAATATTTAACCTAATCTAACTAGTTCGGTACCGGGGATCGTACTTGATTACTGAATGATGGAAATGATTGATGATGGAAATATAATGAATCCCGCCTATCTACTCCATACGCCAAATTGCCAACCCCATTTTCCGCTTTTTTTCCAAAGTCAGCACCGGCAGCCAATTCAGCAACCGGTGCAGGCTGCCAATTCAGCATCTGGTGCCGGCAGCCAATTCAACAACCGGTGCTGGCAGCCAATTCAGCAACCGGTGCCGGCAGCCAATTCAGCAACCGGTGCCGGCAGCCAATTCAGCAACCGGTGCCGGCAGCTAATTCGGGAGACGGCGCTGGCAGCTGCGGCACTTCCTAATTTTTATTGTAAGAAGTCGCCAACACAATGTGAGCAAGCAGTCTTTACTTATTTATACTTAATTCTGTTTTCTTTTTAGGTTATATGCCTGGTAGGTGCTTCCCGCATCCAGCAGATTCCTGCAGCCTTCTTTAAGATGGACCGATGACCTTGTGAGAAGGTCATCGGTCCATGCTACCCGGTCGCTACTCCAGAACCTTTCGGCCCCATAGGCCATCTGTTCTGCGAGCAATGTGCCCATTGCCACTTAATTAATAGGGATTTTGAAAAAAAAAAAAATTGTCCGCTAGGATTTCAACAAAAAATTGGTCACGTATTTTTTCTTTTTTTACTTAATCAAAAGATTACGACAATACATTGAGTAGGCAATACGTTAAAATGTGGCATAACGTCAGTCTCCGGTAGATTTTATACTGACTTGTGTCGTAGCGAGCTCTACTCCCCAACTTTAATGCGTTTTATCGAAACCATTTATTATTAATATGATAAAGCAAAAAATACGTGTATATAATTTTTTTATTATATGACTGACGGACTGAATAGTTTTTTTTCCCCAGTCAATATCCCTAATACGTGTAAGATTGGTTATTCATTTTATAGTTATGCCCACGCACAGTCCAATATATTCGACCTCATAATTGGTTCACTAGGGTGAAAACTATCTGATTGTCACATAAAAATGTGTACCTTGTTACTACAGTCCGACCGTGGAAAGAATGAGTTCTTGACACCACTCAGTTTTATACTAACGAATATGTGTTTTGCGAATTTGATCCGTAGCAGTACACAAAATTGTCAAACTGACACGTGTCAGGAATGCATTCTCTTAACGGCTGGACTGTACAGTAGAACAAGAACCTATAAAAGTCAAAATCAAAATCAACGCCGCCACCTTGTCCTTTCAATACAATTTCACGAAATATTATCACAAATGTTTACTGCAGCACCTCCCTGTGAATGTCATTCCGTGTATAATTCGAATTCTAGTGCTCTTAAGTGTTATCATTCGTGATTATAATCACACAAAAGACTATATACAAATCAAACCGTATCTTTGTATCTAATTATTTATTGTTTCCTACATACTTATGAAGCATTAGAATTCCTTAATGCTTTTTCTTTCTCCCTCTCGCTCTCTTCACTACTTACCCACAATTCAACATCTTCATCTCACACTCGTTCCTGTACACCATTTCATCGGAGCCGCAGACCAGCTTCTCTTTCTGTCCCATGCAGTCCTTAGGACATGACTCCCCTCCCGATGTTCTCTCCTGTGATACGCAGAACGACATTGGTACTTCAAAGACGTGTTTACTGAAAACATAAATTATATTACGATTAATAATATGGTTGTGCATATAGTATTAAAGATGGCAACGTGGCAACTGAAAAAAAAGTCTCAAAAAAACGTAATTTGGTTTTTTTTCTCATTTTATCTGCAGTCAGCTTTCCAGACTTGAATCAGATGGTGTATTCGTGTGAGATTGTTTTTGGGATGTTCCATTGAACGTTCAGTTCTAAATGAACTTTGAATTTTCACTGTCTCTGGTCTGGTATTGGCCCACGATAAACGATTACGACTAATCTGTTTCATTTTGACAGTTCAACAATATTCATTGCGTTATTTACGTTGTCGAGCAGATTTTTTTTTCGAACTTATGTTGGATTAGCTTTAGCTAGGGTTAGCAATCTGTTTCAAAACGATTCAGATTCTGACTGATCGTGTATTACGTAACTAGGGTACAGGTCTTAGCCTCAAGAATGGCTTCGTTTATTAGGGCATCTATTATATTTTGGGTTGTGTCCTTTTTGCAATTCTCATTATGGGCTATTTCTTTTATCATCTGTCAGTCCTAAAATTTCAAAGTTAGCCGAAAGCAAAAGAGCTATTACTTTCTTGTTTTAAGCTACGCTACAACCAACTCCTATAGTTTATATGAGCCAGGTCTGGCCATGGTCAGGATTTCCGGATTATATTCCCCTTGTCTTTTTAGGAGGTTCTTGGCTTAGACATTCCTGTGCTTGCTCAGTCTCTGTTTGTATGTTTTGCACAGTTTTTCTTTCACTTCATAAAGATAGTGAAAATGAAAACACTTCAGAGAGTGGAGCTTTCTTAAATATAGCTTTATTGCCGTACCTAAACATGAGTAAAACTGGTTTAAAAATAAATTCTGTCCCAGAAAGTTAATAATCATTATAACCCGAGTCCTAATAGAAAGCAATCGTCACACGAAAAGGCAATAACTATTTTTAAGAGAGCGCCTCATAATTTGGTTTTTGATGTTCCTCCCCCATGAAACTTTATTTCAATAAAAAGAAAAATTAAGCATAAACTTACTCGATCGATGATTCTGCACAGAATTTATTTGATTACAAACTATAAAGAACACTCTCCTGTTCGTGATTACCTGGTACTTGCAGACGGCGTTTATTATAGAAATAATTAGGAATCACTTAGCCAAGTTGTATTGTGTAACAAGCTGCATCCCACGGTTTCCCCCGTATTAGCCTCGATCCCGTGGGAATATCGGGATAAAAAGTATCCTTTGTATTAATCCAGGTTACAACCTATCTGCGTGCCAAATTTCGTCCAAATCCTTTCAGTAGTGTTTGCGTCAAACATTAACAAACATCCATCCTCACAAACGTTCGCGTTAATAATATTAGTAGGATATTCAAAGAAATACAGTACCTTGAGTGCGGACCAATCCCACACAGATTACTCTTCTGTAAAATCAAAACGATTATTCAAAATCCTTCTCCTCTCTGTATAGTTTCAAAAGGACATACCCGCAATTGCTAGCCTTCATCCTGCAGGCGTTGGCATACAGCTTTCCATCGGATCCACACGTTGGTCTGGCGACGCGCCAACATGATTCGCGACAGTGACGGGTGGTCTGGCAATGCTTTTTATTCGTCCGTACTACACCTTGCCTGGAATTTTATTTTAAAGGATTAATTTGGGTAATTTGGAAAATGTTTAGTCAAAGGATTTCCATCGTTGGCCTGGGGCGAATGAGGTTTGAAATATTTTATTTTTACAATTTCGTTATATTTTGCTTTTCTTAACAAATAACCTACATATTCTTGCTCGGTTATAATCAAAAACCTTGTGGTGGATAAGTTTACTCAGCACATTTTTTCATAAGTTATGAGCACCGAAAACGATAAATGAAAATTGGCCTCCGCCTTATTTTCCAAACTCCCGGAATACCCCTTATTAAATGATCTTTAGGTATTTATTTTATTTATTTATTTAATTAACAATTTTCAAAAAAAATGCAAAATTCCTTACGTTTTTTACACTATTTCACGTTGGTGTTGATCAAAATTCATTACGCGGTAATTATGATAAAATAATATTACTAAATTTTAATAATTTTAAAACAGCATTATTGCCCTCGGAATTAAAGTTGCTGCCAATTAGACTATTTTATGAAAATATGTCGATTTGCAGCAAATATAATTTTGATAGGTAATTTAATGCAAATTTTTTATTATTGCAAATTTTGCTAGCCCCAATCAGGTACTAGGGCATCATAGAATAAAGACACTCACCCACAAGTTAATAGCTTCATCTGACAAGTGCTTTTGTACACGTTTCCATCAGAACCGCAGATGGGACCATCGAGAGGAGCCTGGGAACAGTCGACAGGGCAATTTTCACGGTGAGCACTGATGTTGTTGCAAGCACCCAAATGGGAAAGCCCAATGCCAACTCTGAAAAACAAAAAGTACAATTCCTTGAACATGTTGAAGATGTTGAAGACGTTGAAGATATTATCACAAATCAATCTGAACATAATGTTATATGTCCATGTTACAAAATGGAAGCTAATGGAAATAGCTCAATTTTGTGATAAAAATTGGAACAATTTAAGTAATATTCAATTTTCCACTAACGACCCACCCCGGCTTTGCACGGGTTCAATTAACTCGTGAAGACAGTATTCTGTTCACGACACGTTGGACACAAGTTCTGAACAGTAACCTACGAAAAAGTACTAGGCTTGCATGAATTCAAAATATATATATAAATATTCAATTCAAATGAAATACTATCATTTAATTTCATTAGTATTATTAACTACTTCTTTTTACTCGACTGCGGCGAAGCCAAAAAAGGAGGGTTATGTGTTTGACCTGTATGTATATGTGTCCGTCTTATGTTCCCTCGTAACTACTAAACGACTGAACCGATTTTTATGATTGATATATCATTAGATTCGTCTTTATTGCGCGAGTGTCACTGGGTATATTAAAATAAAAATAAACAAAGTGGCGGGTTTTTGGGCGCCAACAAACTCACTTTCGCATTTAAATATTAATTAGGATACTAGTAAGGATTTCTTTCTTTCAGGTAGGTACAGGTATCCCAAGAAAAAAATGCGCTTCGGGAATTATTGGCTATCTTAGAAAATAAGAATGCGCGATGATGAAATCTAATATACCTATTTATTATAACTGTTACAACCATGGAAGCATTTGCCTATTCTATTAGGGTTCCGTAGTAAACAAGGAACCCTTATAGTTTCGCAATGTCCGTCTGTCTGTCTGTCCACGGCTTAGCTCAAAAACGGCTAGTACTAGAAAGCTGTAATTTGGCATATGTATACATACATATTAATGCCGACAAAGTGGTAAAATAAAATCAAGACATTTTTGGATTCAGGGATCCGTTTGCGAAATATTAACCTTTTAACTGACATTTTTTGTTAGAGTCAAGTGTTCCAGCTAAATGGTTGTACTTGGACTTGTGAAAAAATTCACAGCAGTAGTATATATAACAAAATTAAAAGGAAAACTATGAAAGCTAAGTAGGCTGTACAGGTTAACGAGAAATAATCAACCAACTTAAATTTGCAGTTTGAAAAACATGATCTCCCATACATTCCGTATGGGAGAACACGTTTTTCAATTACAATGTTAAGTTTATTCTTGGTATAAATTCATCCCAACTACGGAACCCTTCATTGTGCGTGGTCCGACACGCAGTTGGCCGGTTTTATTTTGTATTATCATGATTTCAAAATTTATTGATCTGTGTAATGACAAATGGCGATCTACAACCGGAATATGTAAACCGACAGAGAGACGGACGTCATACAAACGCGTAATGATAGGTACACTACTACAAAGCGCAGTATTACAAAACTTAGAAGCTTTGCCTCAGTGAGGGTTTACTCTGTGGCGTGACGTTCGCACTAATTCGGAAACACGAAGATTACTAAAGCACATACTTTTTCTGGTTTAACTATAGATATATAGCATATTATATTTATTGCATTGAGTTATCCTGTAATGGCAGATGAACGAAGATAAATAAATAAATAAAATATTGACAACTTACCGGCATATCTCGACTTGTAGCATGCATCTATTGAGGTAAGTCCTGCCATTGGTCCCGCAGACTGGGTCCCGCTCCGAAGTACACCGATGATCGCATTTAGACCCCTGGGCTCGGGAGCAGGATGTCTGGTCCTGAGCTAAGCGTACTCCTGAAATATTGGGAAGGGATTTTATAGTTTCATATAAATGATGAATGATGTTTGATGAAACACTTTTGCACATCAATCATATTTTTGAAATTAGACGAGGTTGGTTGGTACTAGCGTGTCTTCGAACTGTAGTCGACTGTAGTCGGTTAGGAAACACTCGGAGGTTACAGTCTTTTTGAGGTTCCGTAGTAAACAAGGAACCCTTATTGTTTCGCCATGTCCGTCTGTCTGTCCGTCTGCCTATCCGTCTGTCTGTCTGTCTGTCCGTCAGTCCATCTGTCTGTCTGTCCACGGCTTAGCTCAGAGATTCTTTGTACTAGAAAGCTGGCAGGCATGGGTATACACATTAATCACGCCAACAAAGTGATAAAATCAAGATTTGTTTTTTTATGGTTCCTCCCTTATAATGTAAAGTGGGGGTGTTTTTTTTTTCATCTCTCCCATGATGTGGGGTGTCGTCACTATAATCGACTAACTTTCATTTGCGATTGCAAAAACATGTGCTCCATATATTCCTTATGGGAGAACATGTTTTTCAATTAAAAGTTAAGTTTGTTCTTGCAACAAATTCATCCCAAGTACAGAACCCTTCATTGTGCGTAGTCTGACACACACCTGGCCGATTTTTATTTGAAGTTCAAATCTGAATCTGTCCAGTCTGAATTAATTTCATTGATTAGTTCGGTTGTCCGTTTGCTGTGAAAGAAGAATATATTTTTATGTGCACGTCTTTTTTGAATCTTCTGTGACAAAAATGCTTTAGTTTTGGAATGGTACTGACCATTTCAAAACTAATGCATTTTTGACACAGAAGATTAAAAAAGACAGTCAGACAGTCTGAATTAATTTCATTTATTAGTTCGGTAGTCCGTTTGCTGTGAAAGAATATATTTTTATGTGCACGTCTTTTTTAAATCTTCTGTGACAAAAATGCATTAGTTTTGGAATGGTACTGCAGTAATTTTTATAGTATAAATCTGAGGACTAACACACAGCAAACTTACTATTATGCTAAGTAATATAAAAAAATATGCCTTGATCGACTACCTCGTTGGTCGAGTGGTCGCAAGCGTTACTGCTTAGCATGAAGTTCTGGGTTCGATTGCCGGGTCGGGCAAAGTGTTATTGGGTTTTTCCATCAGATATTTTTCAGTAGCAGCCCGGAGTCTGGATTTGTGCCCGGTTGATAGCAATAGGCTCGCCCCATATTATATGGGACTTGAACTTAACTAGCGAAATATGGTTGTAGGTACTAGAGGTAAATATATAAATAAATATATAAAATAAATAAATATATAAAAAGATAAATTCAGTAACAACAGACCAACGTCTTTTTAATTAACTTCTCCCGCTCTGGACGGAGCGGGAGGGGGTGACAGTCTCTTACTGACTAAAACACACCCGTGTTCCTTCAGTTGCCTGTACGTTGCCAGGGGCCACGGTATCCCTTTCGGATTTTTCTGCGACCCCGGCAGGCATCGGTCCCAGCAGACCCCTTCTGTTGTGCTGACATCTCTTTGAGGCGCGCGTGGAACACAACGCGCCGTCGACCCGGGCCTAGTCCTTATCGTACGGCGAGCTACCCATTCCTAACCGTCCGCAAGCCTACGGTGGCCGGGAGTAGGCCAAGCAATTCCCGACGACAGCTCAACGCCTGGGGCATAAAACTGCCTTGTAATATTATGTCCTTATGTTGAAGCTTTCAGTAGCATTTTCCGACTATTCCAAGGGAATCAGCTGGACCACTTAGCAACACAGACAGTACAGGCTAAAATGTTGATAATATCAAATATATTCGTACCTTTTCCACAAGTTTTCTTCCTCATCTCACAGAGTGAAGGGTAGATGTACCCGTCAGTAGCGCAGACTGGTTCACTTTGCAGTGAGGGCCCACAGATCCTGGGGCAGGTGGCGTCGCGGGCACCCTCGCACCATGATGCGGCTGTAACAAAGCGATGGAGATAGTGAGTATTATAGAAGCACAGATTGTTATGAACATGATGAGGACAGTGATGGGATTCAACTGTAGGAGAGAAAAGTTTCCGAGTTTGATTAGGGTCATAATGAAGTTTTTTTTTTCAAATCAGTCTCATATTGAGACTGATTGATTTAAGAAACGACGAATGGAAATAGACAATATACAATATACTCATAGCGTCCTACAAAATGTCTCCGTATTACCATTTGAGCGTTTTTTTAAAGGCCTGGTGAAGAAAAAAACGAAATCGACGATATCCTACAGAAAATGGCCACAACAAGACATAATGAAACTTTATCTGAAAACAAATAACTGTCAACGCAGGGTGTAACAAATAGTATCAATTTAGTGTCCTTCACCACACAATCCTTACCTATGAAAATTTGTTTTGGGAACGCCAAAAAAATAGTCAAGAAATGAATATTTCGTAATCCTCACCAAGACACCTTATATACCTCTGGAATCTCTTAATGACTATTTGCGAGATTTGGCATATCATTATGGCAATTTTTTGTCAATTTTTTTTAAATTGAACGCACGTCGATACTCCTAGCCGTTTGTTAGCACTGAGGTGAGGATTGTGTGGAGACTTTCACCTCATAATCGTCACTAACTTATAGCTATAACTTCGGAATCGTAATGAGACTATTTTTTTAACCTTGGTGACTATTTATGACTATTTCTTGACAATTTTTTGGCGTTCTCAAAATTTATTTTCATGAAGTTTTCAAAGGTGAGGTTTGTGTGGTGAAGGACACTCAAATTACGCATCGCAGACATTTTTATTATATTTATTTATAAATTTTGTCAATAGATAAATTATCAAAAATAGTTGCGGTATAAAAACGCAACGGGAAGAGTGATACAAGTAGTCCTATCAGTATTACCGTCAACGGGAATAGTGATACAAGTGGTCCTATCAGTATTACCGTCAACGGGAATAGTGATACAAGTAGTCCTATCAGTATTACCGTCAACGGGAATAGTGATACAAGTGGTCCTATCAGTATTACCGTCAACGGGAATAGTGATACAAAGTAGTCCTATCAGTATTACCGTCAACGGGAATAGTGATACAAGTAGTCCTATCAGTATTACCGTCAACGGGAATAGTGATACAAGTAGTCCTATCAGTATTACCGTCATCGGGAAGAGTGATACAAGTAGTCCTATCAGTATTACCGTCAACGGGAATAGTGATACAAGTAGTCCTATCAGTATTACCGTCAACGGGAATAGTGAGACCCACCCACAGATCAAGTCTCTACAACTGAATACGAGTGTAATAAGGTATCTTTTCTAATTTATAGGATGTTTCGTAAGAGGAAAAGAGTAATGTTATTCAATATTTAACTTTTTATCAGTCTATGTTAGTTGCTTCATGACCTTGTTTCTCGTACATTGTTGCGGTGTGGCGGTAGATAAAGTATTTGATAGCGAACGCATTAATGATAAACATGACAAAAACTTTTTACAAAAAAAAAAAATACGATGACCAAAAAAACACTACAAATTTTCTTTTTGTAAAAAGTTTTTATCTTTCAATTTCTAGCTGTCGTAAATTCGAATACCACAACCTGCTATGTAAATAACAGTGACAGGAACTTATTGTAACATCATCGACATCGACTACTAGTGGGAAAATACGTATTATTGAAGCTAACTCAAAAACTACCCCAGTAATGTTTATAAAATCTATATGGTACCACCTCTGATGTATGACCAAACAAAAAAATAATCATCAAAATCAATTCATAATTCGCGGAGCAATCACGAATCAAAAAAAAAAAACAGTTGAATTGAGAACCTCCTTCTTTTTGAAGTCAAAAAAATAAATATAAGGATAAATATTATATATATTTATCCTTATATATTTTTTTTTTGATAAAAATCTGGCAATGTTCAATACTCACATTATGATTGATTTTACATTCTGTGTTATCTTGACTCACACACTGACTTATTAGTATTACTTGTTAAAATGTTAGGAATATCGTATAATTTTACAATGTTTGAAAAGTTTGGACGGCATCTTACAAAAAAATGCCGCACCCTATAATAATGTTATAATAAATATAATACACGTTTATTAACCTCATCATATGTACATACTTATTCATTGTAATAAAGATGAATATGTTGCTATGTTATGGATGGTAGCTTTGTGCTGCTATTTATGTCATGATAACTATCTGGAGGTGGAAGATCCATCTTGGTATCATCAGTTTCATGCTGCTGAGGTATCCCAAAATTCTAATTTCTATCAAATGATTCGATTCTGTCATCAAATTCAGATTTTAATTTCTAGGTTATGTTCGTAGCTAATGAACATAACAAACAACGAATATGTTATAAACTACTGTGTAAGTAAGTTTATAATGACTATGATAATAAATAAACGACATGACAATTATAAAATTGGATTATTTACTTTTATTATTAACAATAAAATTGGCTGTAAATACCTGCTGACCAAATCCGCTTTTCGGCCTCTTAGTGAAGCTTCTTGGTTCTTCAGATCAGCTTTTAACTAAGGTACAGTCCACGTTGAATATATAGTTCATTAAATTATCAAAAAACTCAGCCTAGTTCCTGTTTTAATTATTTTAAACCCGAAAAACATTGTGTGATCAAAGTGACAGTGCGATGTTATGGGCAATGCGTTAGCAGTGTCACCTGTTCATAGCTTTGCGATTTCTTCCCCATTGCTTTATTTTTCATTATTTTTTACCTATCGCAGTATAGTAATCTTATTCTAGATGCATCATCTTCACATATAATTATATAATGAATGTATACAAAATATTGTAAAAACATTTTAAAAGAGTAACGGTGGAGTCTCTTGCCCATTCTTCTCCATACGAAAACTACGTTTTGGAAGGGGCGACTAGAATCAATTCTATTTTTTGTAAACTTTACGTTCATAAGTGCCTTTTATGTGCCTAATTGAAATAAATTGTTTGACTTTGACTTTGACTTTGACACATCACATTCGTGATAAAAATAGGTACCTAAATTAAATATCTAATACTGTCGGTCGATTCTGTAAAAATATTAACGTGAAGCTTAGGTGAAGTGAATGTGAAGTGAGCTGTCACTGCCACAGAATCGACCGGCAAGATGCTAGGGATTAACACTATTGACAGCTCACTTCACGCTCACGTCACCTAACTTTCACGGTGATATTTTTACAGAATCGAACGGCTGGAAAGTTTCTAATAAGAAATCCAACAGTACAAAATTCAGCGGTAATATCTCGACAGTATTATGGTGCACAAAATAAAATAAAGCTCCGTTGAAATTCTCTAGATAGGAAGACTAAACTGAATCTCAACAATACAACACCCAGATAAGACGCCGCGGATATAAAATACGAGATGCAATGTGGGGCCAGGAGCAATTGCAAAATATGCACATTGCACGCTGCAGTGAATGAAATAATTATTTATTTCTTTAGAAACTATGTCAGATTTACATTTGCATGAAAAAAACGGCTACCGTTAAGGTATTTGCAGAAAACGTAATGAGCGTTTATTCTGAAAGTGGGCAACGTCAAATATTTCGCTGTTAAGTTTTTTTTTTTGTCCGTTTGTTTATTAAATAATAATGGACATATTTTTTTCTTTTTTTACCTAATCAAAAGGTTACGGCAATACATTGAGTTAAAATGTGGCATGACGTCACTCTCCGGTAGATTGTATACCAACTTGTGACGTAACGAGCCTCCACTCAAATAATTTTAATATGATAAAGCAAAAAGTACGTGTCTAATATTTTTTTTATTATCTGACTGACGGACTTAAAAGTTTTTTTTGCCCCAGTCAACATCCCTATTATAATTTTAACATACATTGCACAGTATTTGTACGTTCGTGTCAAAGGACCGAAAGCTCTCTAATCTTCTACCAAAAACCCTCCCTTTAAAGGTCACAAGAACCCGACACCCGAAAAACCATGACACACAAATCCTTTCCGAGTATTTTCTCAACCCGCTCACTTCACAGCCATAGCTAGCAAGTCGCCGCGGGCTCGCCCGTGACTAGGGAAGTCCATTAGCACAAACCGCGGACCGACACCCGTACTTATCTTACTAGATAAACCTTGTTGCATAAAAATGTTAGGGTAAAAAGGAAAGGATTTTGCTGTTTTGTGTCTATATGTCGTGATAGATGCTGTTGTATTTAATTTTTACAGAAGATAGACTGGTAGAAGAGATGGAATACTTTTTTTTGTATTCCAAATCTATAACCATACAAATAATTAAAATTGAAGTGTCTGTTGGTCAAAATAACAGCTTTTTACTAAATGCATATGAAAGTATATAAGGTACAAAAAAAAAACATTTATTTTTTATTTATTGTCTGTCTGTTTGTTCCACTTTATCTCCAAAATGGCTGGACCGATTTTGACGGGACTTTCACTGGCAGATAGTTGATTATTTTTATTTTAGAAAAATAATTACGGTCCGCTCGGGCAAAGCCGCGGGCAGCAGCTAGTAATAAATAAAAAAACAACCATAGTCCTGTGGTGGCATCTACATCGCCACATGCGAACTACGCATCAAAGACCTGACGACACAAAATCCTGTCGTCACATAAATCCTGCATCGCGCAATTAGAGTTTACCGCGCGAACGACATATATAAGACTATCCGACATCAATCGTTGGGCAGTTGCCCGCCAGACACGACACCTGTCTGGTCGGAGGATCCTCCCTTTTCAATAGACGATGAATGAACTTTACACCCTGTTCCTCATACTGCTAAAGTCCCATTGCTTTTTGAAAGTGTGTTGTGTGTGTGTGGTGTGTGTTTAGTTCTGTGAGAGATCACAGAACTAAACACTTTTTCGATTCACATGACTTTTTTGTGATTAAGACAATATAAATGAAATTAATTTGGCGAGTCGATTTAGATTTATATCGACACGATAAGAAGAAGAATGAAATTAATATAATTATATATTTTTTTAACACAATCATTTGAGACATTTTTTTATAGGTACTCAAGAAAAGTATAATTGAAAAGGTGATTTACGAAATTATTGTAAACAATGACGAATCAAGACCAATTAAAAACACCCGTGAATAATTCGACAAAATATTTAGCACAGTAGAGCATACTAAAGTTGTAGTATGTATATGAAATATTACTAACAGGCGAGAGAGAGAGAATTTCACCGCCTAAGAGAAAACGCTCAGAAAGATAAACCAAAGCAATCAGTAATCAACAGCTAGACATAGAAAACGGCATCAGTAATAAAGTATAGGAAAATTGTAAAGAAATTTATTGCGAACTTGTAGTAAAAGTAAATTATCCATCTATACGATGAAACTTCACACCATGTTGCATACGATCAGATTATGATATTACTGTAGAAATTGTATGAAACTCGCCAATGAATTTGAAATAAGATCAGTATTACTTTAGAACATTTAGTTTATTTCTCTGTACTAAAAGATCAATTGAAGAAGAGATTATGCAAGAAAGTTGCTAAGGTCCGCATTTAAAAAATTGGTTCTTCTCTCCTCAGTATTTAGAAAATGATCTTAACGAATGACAGCAAACATACGTATGCAGCATCTAAAGATATAAATATGTCTAGATAGACAGTCAAAGATGTGAACTCGGCGAAAAATAAATGCTGACACACTAGAAAAGAACAATGATGTGGCGGGAGTGTAGCGTAGCTGTCACGCGCACCAGCATAAAAAATGGCCTATTTATTTTAATTATTTTGCAGCGCTACACCCTATCTAGACATATATATCGCACCTTTGGTAGAACAAGGGCATAATTGTCATAAATTGCCAAAATGACTTAAATATGCAGAAATGCTTTAAAAAGGCCCTTTGAACTGGAGGGACAAAGACCCGCCAGATGGAAATAGTGGCGTTGTCTTTTTGGCGCCATTTTGTTACTCTCTTGGCGCGACAAAGAAAAAAATAATTAATAATAAAATTGCAAAAACTGCAATTGTGCCCTTGTTCTACCAAAGGTGCGATATGTACGAGTATAATCAAAGGCACTAGTCAGTGTGTGTGCCGTCATTCGTTAAGTTATTTTCTGTTTGACTTCTTCTTCACTCTATGAAATCTCAATGACTTTATTCAAAACTCAAAGACATGCAAAGACATACACAAATCTATCTATTAGATATTTAACTAGGCGATCATATATTGTGCAGCGTACGCTCGCCCTTGAGAGATCGAATTGGGTCACATCCCTATTGGTAGCCTGCAATGTATGCAGCTGCAGTCCAAAGGGTCTGATTGGGGTCAAGTTCTTACTATTGAACTAGCCTGTTCTATTAAAAGCACTCTCGCGTTCATGATTGCCTGGTAGTCGTGTAGTTTTAAAGTAGATGTATCTACGTCTATTTTAAAATCAGCAGTTGTCTGATGATAAGGACTAAATTAAAAAAAATATGAAAATTAAAGAGCAACATTTTAGGTCCAGGATTTGATTTCCAGGTAAGGCAAAGTGTTATTGAGTTTTTCCACTAGGAATTTCTCTTAGCTATCTAGTGATGGCAATAGGCTCGTCCCTATTACATGGCACTTAAGTATAACTGGCTAAATGTGGTAGTACACTATGTACACCGTTGTCGTTGTTTGATGTCGTTGTTTGAATGTCATAGATTTATTTAAAATGCACCTTTTCTTTTTTTTATAGCCTGATTAGATGACTACTCAGATTCTTGCGAATTTGACAGCCAATAAAACATTACAGGTGCGAAACCAGCTTCTCGGAAAACCCTTGCAAGTTTTCATACTTTTACTTAAACATTATGGCATACATTCAACAGAAAAAAAACTATTAAACTATATTTTTTACCGACTTCCAAAAAGGAGGAGGGTTCTATGTCCGTAGCGAAGGCAAGTTTTTTTTTTTTTTTAATGTCAGTAGACGTAATTTTCAATAGACTAAATTACCTATAGAATTTAATTACACAATAAAACTTGGTTAAGTGATTCCTAACGGGATTCGGTCGTGGTCCACCTGCTTAGTTCACCTGGGTGGACCACGGGCACTTTTTCTTGCCGGTGGTCAACCTTTATAATAATATTACAATCTCTTGCCTTTTGAACTTTGTTTAGTTATTAATGGAGGAATAATTATCCTCCTTGGTAAGATGACATTACTTTGATTGAGCTGTGACTTTACTGTCAATTTTTCATTCATGTAATGGATTTAACAGGAAAAAAAAAGTCTCAAAATTGTGATAAAGATTTTGGTAGAGAAACCTATGTAGATCCTGAGATATGTTTTATTAATAGAAAGGGTGGCATGGTTCTATTGTATGGGTCATGTCAGTTTTATAAAGTAAAAACTTTTAAGAACGGTATGGTGCTATGGCGTTGTTCTCAACATAAAATAAAATAATGCAGCTGAAATATTATCATGCAGGTAAAAAAAGTATTTTGCAAATCCGTCTATAAATGACGGAGTTATGCCCGAACATACATAAAAAAAGTATAAACAATCGAATTGATAACCTCCTCCTTTTAGAAGTTGGTAAAAAAGGATAGAAGGTTGGTAGGACTGACTGCAGTTTTGCCGCTTTTGCCGGCCGAAAACATGACTGAAGGTTTAAACTACATAAAATCGGAAGGCAGTAATAATGGTAAAATGATACCGTTTTTCAAATACCTGGATGGATTTTGGATGAAAAAAATAAACAATTTAATTCTGTATTATCTGAGTTTGGTGAAAGACATCGCACAAATTATGTTACGGAATCTTTCCATTCAAAACTGAACAAAAATTAAAGAAAACCAGTACCACCATGTTGCGCCTTCTAACTGAACTGGAGAGTCTTGAATCCAAACCATCCAATAAAAGGAAAACCAAATATATAACTGATGATAACGATATAATAGAAGTACAATTAGAATTATTAAACAAAGAAATTTCTGTAGGACTCGCTTTGGAAAAGTTACGTTGATTGTCTCAATGATTTTTTTTTTTTTTTTTTTTTTTTTTTTTTTTTTTTTTTTTTTTTTTTTTTTTTTTTGATAAACGTTGCCCCACACTAAGAATTTCTTCTTGTATCGTGGGTGCGTTTACAAACATAGAAACTCACATACACTAACACCCAGACCCGGAACAACTAATTGCAGATCATACAAATATTTGTTCCGTGCGGGGATCGAACCCGCGACACGTTGCGCAGCAGTCGATCACTCAGCCACTGCGCCAACCGTGTCGGCAAATCAATAAATCATTATTATATTAATTCAAGTTTTTTCCGTATTAATTTGTGTTTTCGATTTTAATTTTTCAATTGTCGTAAAATGACAAGAGGATTTTAATTCCGTGGAATTAATTTTAGGTGGACCATGGCCAATAGACATTTTTTATTTGCATATTCCTCATCATTTAGGTGATCCACCGGCAAAAAAAAGTGCCCGTGGTCCACCCAGGTGAACTAAGCAGGTGGACCACGACCGAATCCCGATTCCTAATTATTTCTATAATAAACGCCGTCTGCAAGTACCAGGTAATCACGAACGTGAGTGTTCTTTATAGTTTGTAATCAAATAAATTGTGTGCAGTATCATCGCTCGAGTAAGTGCACGCTTTAATATTTTTTTTATTGACGTCTGAGAAATGGAGCATCTCTTAATTGGTATGGTGGCCTTTGTGTACGATTTTAGATTTTTGCATTCATCTATGTTTATGATACCCTGGCACACGAGATGTTATAAATTACCTTGTAAACTCGCTCGGAGTGCGTAATCAAACTGTTAAATTCATGACATAAAAATATATTTTTATGAAAATATAAATTAATTATTATTGTGAGCCAAACCTAGCTGCAATTAGACGATCGTAAAACTGAAATAAATTCTGTCGATGACTGTCCTAATTGCCTTTACATTAAAAAGTGCATAAGGCTGTTAAAAAATATTATTCTCGACTTTTTCCCGCGGCATCTGTTAAAATACAGTCACTGACAAAATACAATTCGCAATAACTATGATTAAAGCTTAAGGTCGGTATGATTCATTTGTTAGAATGGGTGGTTATTTTTTATTTAATTTATTTCGAAGGTTTTGTAGCACGTTATCGTTTATTTTACTATATTCAGCTTTGTCTTTCGTTCGAATATTAAGGTTGGCTTCCCGTTTCACTTGATGTGGCTAAATATTGGAACTGTAAACGGCAAAATCAGCTTCTTTAAAAGATTCCAAAAGATTGTTAAGTTATAAGAATTTCTGTTCTCTTTAATATTTCTGTCAGTCAATATATATTCGTAGATATGTCATTTTTGAATATTATGAAATTTGTTCTCTTATACATATTCCAATATAGATAATAAGAAGAATAGGTATCAAAATTCCATCATTTCCGTCGAATCCCTATTAAATGGCCTTCATCTCATTGACTCCATTGAAATTTCATTTGACGTCATCACAGTCAAAAGAACTGGGTCAGACCGGTGATTCCGCATGAAATATTGCACTTCACAATTTTTCATTTCTATATTGGTCCTGGTCCTACAAAAGTAATGGCCTGAAAAACGAGCCACTCATCCCAGGATCTGTCAGTTCCAGAAGTCAATAAATCGGACTGATTAAATCGAAATCGTTGATAAATTGGACTGATTAAATCAATCGGTTGATAAATCTGATTTCCTTTCGTTAGTCAGGAGCTTGTCTGTAACTGTCAGGTCTATCTATTAGATTTGCTCTATTTGCTGATTTGAATCGAATATTCAATAGGAATTTGAAATATTGTGCTGAATAATTACTCTTCATCTATAACATCTCTGCTATGCATACGGAAAAGAGCTAGTTTGCTTTTTTTATTAGTGTGTAGTATTTTCTGCTCTGGGCTTTTGGTCCTTCGGTACAAAACGAATAAAATCTTTAAAAAAATAAGCAGTTATCAACCTGTACTGTATTAGTCTGTACTATCTATTAATGACAATAATTTACTATCTGTCACATTTGATCAAGATTGCGGAACGCAGACATCAGGTCCATAAATAAAGAGCCTGACACTACTTTTTTTAATAAAACACAAATTGGAAAAATACTTGTCATGTTGAAGTAGTTATAAAATTAACACATAACAAGACAAATAAAATATTATGTCTAAAGTAGTCTGGAGGTCTGGACTGTATACAAGGACCAAAACATAAAAACGTCATGCTGATTCCTTACGGTCACCTGAACTTAAACTCATCAACTGGTAGGACATAAATATAACTTACTATGGACATTAGTAAAACAGGATTTACTGATCGTAACAGTAGCTTTGAGCAGAGTCGTTATACTAACCCGTTTTATAAAATCGAGTTAAAATCAGGAAGATCAATCAGTGCTCTTCTATTTTTAGGTATGTACATAGAGTGAAAACGGTCTGTGATTTGAAATGTTATGATGAAAAAACTGTTCAAACCAATCAGCAATCACACAAAAACTTAACACACACACACTACACTACACCTACAACACGCACACACATACTTACCACACTATACACTCACACAGACACAAACATACACACTTACACTTTAATTCATACTTTAATTTGTTTTTCAGGTCATTTCAGAACTCACTGATTTTCATTAAGGTAATTTTCGGCTTTCAGTAATTTTTCCGGTTTTAATTGGCCCTGTCCAATCAAATCAATGCGAAATTTGATTCATTGCATTGTTTGGTAACGCCTTGTTGCTAACGTGGTAACTTGCTTTTAATAACCGTAGATAAAAAAAAAAACTAAAATTTTGTCGAATACGTTTTCATTTTTTGGACACTTAGGCTGTATCGTATAGGTTCATTTAGTGCTTTGACACACTACACGATTTCTAACACTCTTCCACATTCGAAAGTGAGTGTTTGAGGCGGAATACCAATTTTTCTCAGTCTAAGTGTGGGAACCATGTCCTTCTAGATTTCTTTACGCTATAGGCTTTTTGAGATACTCGTAAGTAGGTCTTGTTGTGATTCTGCATACATAAGCGCCGGTTTTAGTTTTATTCTTGATTTAATATATTTGCAAGCACAAACAAGTCTACTTGAAGCAAATTATGTTACATTTAAATACCTTCCACATGTCACACTATCACAACTAACACCTGTAAGTAATTATATGTCATATTTCCATGATCACTTAGCAGATGGATTAAACATTTTGCATTGCATTTAACTCTTAAGAGGACTGCAGGTGTTATTCTTAACCTGGTTTAAAAGGCTAATTAATTACCTTTTGCAACACCCATGGGTGGCCAGCTGGCTAAGTGGTGCCCATACCGGTTTTTAACCGGGAAAAGGAACTAAAATCTCAGCTGTTTATCTAAACTAATATATTTATATTTATTACCAATAAAGAGAAAATATTACATTTTTTATGTTTGTATGTTTGTTTGTTACGCTTTCTCGTTAGAACGACTGAACGGATTTGGATAAAATTTGATTCATGGATAGACTATGACTTAGGTGACGACATAGGATACCTTTTATTCCGATAATCCCACTGGATCGAGACTTATGCGGATGAAACCGCGGGGCGCAGCTAGTTCTTAAGCTTTGAAATATCTACCATTATAATATTCTAATTACTGTGCAATAAATAACTTCTTTTTAACTCCTTAAAAACACAAGCACTATAAAAACCAAACCCCTTTTATTGTTTTAAATAAAGGCCGAAACAAACAAGTAAACCTTACTGTTAAAAATTTACCCAGTACAACTTGAACTCCAATTGAAAACGTGGTCCTGAGAGTCTAAGGACCAGGAAATACTAGTCCTTCGTAGTGTTTTCACCTAGGCCATTGTAACTTGAACTCTGAGTGCAAAGCGTGGTGTTCGCAGACAGGTTGCTATCACCCTTGGTGCGGACAACCCGTTTAAACTATATCACAAGTAGATACAGGATAAATGTACTGAATAATGAGTGCGTCGCTTAGAATGCTTGGGTTAGGGCTGTGCTGAAATCAATTACGTTTTCAATTTAGTAAAGAATTTTTTATTTTTATCTTGAAGGGGCTCGCATTTATCAACTATCTCACTGGTCTTGATATATTATTATATGCGCTGATGTATCGTGTAAATGTGATAAGGATGTGTTTGCTACGTTTAGAATAATTTTGATATTTCTGTTCAAATATCAAATAATAACTATCTATCTATATATATATATATATATGTTTCAAATATTTTAATTAGAATAGAACCTCTTTCCTTACGTTGAATATCCGCTTCATGCGTGTCACATTTTCGGTAAGATATTTATGTAGAGGTCAGTCTGCGTGAATGTATTACGAATACAAATTGGATTTTTGTCTAACTAATCTTACGAGGTTCTGAGATGCTGTCTACGCCTTGTGGTAAAAATTTGGTAAACGGCAAGTTAGCAAGGTTGATTTTAGTGCGCTTGTCACACGTTCGAGTCAGAGTCACGTCACTCCTGGAAGCTTATACTTTAAAACAGAAAGATACTATTTTGAAGATAATTGCCAACACGTTTTGTTAACCCTACACTATCGTCATGCAACGCGCGAGCCGTGGGCGACTACATGCGCCGCAACCTTCGCTTAAATTCAAATCTGTGCGCGCTTTAAATGTGATGCACGCGTAAGGTGAAAGACCCCACATTGTCCGCGAAAATGGTAATTTACGCTATTCAGCAATATCTCGAACAGTATGCAATCCTGGTACAACGGCACTTTGTTATGATGTCATTGCTCAGCAGTCAGCAGTGACATAATAGATCGCTTATTTATGAGGTCCTTGTCTTAAATAGTAACTGCAGCTGAAATGTATTGGGAGTCATTTGTACTAGGGGCTCAGGAGATGTGAGGTGATGTATTGCTTATTCATAAGTTCTTAGTCCTGAGTAGTTAGTAGTTACTCAGGACTGCAGTTGCATAAGCCGACATTGTTCTAGTAGTCATTGGTACTAGGAGTTCATATTCCATGAGTATTATAATAAAGAAGTATGTTACTCTGTTTTTGTTGGTCCTTAGAGACGGTAAGACGGTTCGGAGTAATGACACCAATAATGTATACGAGAGGTCTCGGGACCAAGTGGCCATGTTGTTAATCATTTTATCTTTTCCAATATTTATGAGAAGACCAAAAGGTACCAAAATCAGAAATAATACACGATACAAAATGTTGTAGGCAGTTTAATCGTTTGTAATTCGAGTAGCGAACATTCACAACCCAATAGACATTTGCGGGCTGTTCAGACATTGTACGCGACAATGGTCATAAAACTTGGAATGGTATCTTTACCAGTATAGCAACACAACCGTGGTACAACGGGACTGTTTATGATGTTATGACGTGCATAGCTGAGTTTAGTAGATATGCTGAATATTCATTGTCACTACTGGTGGTATTGTGGTCTTTTAGTACGGGACACATTCTTGCTTCTGCTTGTGTGGTGAGTTATTTTGTAGCAATATTGGCTCCGAAGTATGATTGTTGTGTAAAGAATAGAAGCTAGGGGTTGTTTATAACTGAAGTAAAGTGAAGATATCAAGTCATCGCATTTCCTTTAAATTCTCACTTTTGTTAGGCAAGTACTCGTAAGTATAGCTTCTAAAAAATAAACTAAAACTAACGTTGTTAGTTTTTTTAACGTTGCCCCACACTAAGAATTTCTTTTTGTATCGTGGGTGCGTTTACAAACATAGAAACTCACATACACGAACACCCAGACCCGGAACAACTACTTGCAGATCATACAAATATTTGTTCCGTGCGGGGATCGAACCCGCGACACGTTGCGCAGCAGTCGATCGCTCAGCCACTGCGCCAACCGTGTCGTCCAATTGTAATGACAATTGAATTGTGATTGACAATTTAATTAGTTTTAGTCATGTAAAAAAAAAAAAAATCGATTGAATCATTTTTAGTCTTAGTTTGTTTTTGGTGAAAATTTGATATAAATGGTACTGTCAAGGAAAATGTAAAAAAATATTTATTCTTTTATTAGTTATACTCGTACATACATAGTGTGCAAATGACAAGAATTACTATGATAAGAGACTCGTAAAGGAACATTACTTGTCGTTGTGATGTTGTTCTCGAAACTGTAATTATCTAGGCTTCATTTATTTTCGTTGCTTATATATTTAGTATGTATGGATTTATGCATCTATTATTTAGGATATGTATTAATCTGAGTATCTATTCTAGTCTATTCTAGTAAACAAAAATCTCTACAAAATTACATAATGTAATTTTGTAGAGATTTTTGTTTATGTAGTTTTGTGCTGTACACTAAAGTATATATAAATAAATAAACATTTAATTAATCTTATACTCTCTCTCTGTTGGTGAATAATGGCACAAACAGGAATCTGCTTTAAGCAGCTTAAAGCTAAAATACTTGTAAGATATGACTTGTTTTGTATTGCATGAATCTGAGTAATTTCAACAAAACTAAAACATCTAAACGAATGATTACTTGATTTTAGGTAAACGATAAAACAGAAAGGTGTGCTTAAATTAAAGGGTGTCGTACAGACCATCGAGCTGAACAACTTTCTCCATGGGATCAACATCGTAATGGACCCAAATGTAAGGGGCAGCTGATTAATAATCAGATATCCCCTACATTTGGGTCGAATAGGTATTGAAGTTTTGTATGGGACACTTGATTATTTTTTCTGGATTACGATCTCTTCTTAGCGTGTCGATGGCAATCTTAGTAGACAAGACCCAGAATTCGGTCACGTGTTTGGCACCATCAGTTCCTGTAACGTGCAGCTAACAGGACACGCAGGACACAACACTCTCCAAGGCGGAATCGTCTACCTGAACAGATTTTTCCTGCTTAGGCCAACCTGGTTCCGGAGTCTGTTTAAAGACTTCCAGGTTACCCAAGGCAACTCATGTCCAGGTTCCCGAGGTCTTCAGCAGGTGGAACGAATAGTTTGGGTAAGGAAGCACTGTGTCGCCTCAGCTTCAGTCTTTTACACACTTTAACTTTGTGGCACAAGTATGTTGTTGAAGGGATCTCGATTACGTTATAACGATAGATGGTCCCATGGAGAAAATTGTTCAGTTTAAATAAATTCTAAAAAACTAAAATTTTAGTTTGACTAATCAAGCAATAGAAAATATTCAAACATTTTTTTTTTTACTTTTTCTACGTGATAGGTATCAATCTCTAAGCACGATGAAACACAAATAAAAACTGATTTTCTAGGGTTGTTGACTCTAAAAAAAGAATCATGGAATCATGTTTATGAACCCACTCGATTTAACGATACCCATTACGTGATTTAATTTGACCCGGTATAATCCATTTTCTTTCCGAAAATTCACGACTCACTTGCCAAACCATTCCCAAACTTTCTAAACTTTGACGACCTCTAAAATTCACTATGCACATGTGAAAATAAAGAATCCAATAAATCTTCATACATTTACATACATGTGCTAAAACAAAACACTGCTGCCTCCAAAGTCACGCCTTTGTTTGTCGTACATGTGTTTATCAAGTACTTGAGCGCAGTTTCTCTGTTCGAAATTTAAAAGAAAATTATTTGAAGAATCTGTTTTCATTATTTATCTTATCACCAAGCGTGTGTGATGCATAAAATTACTTACAAGTTCAAGTGTTTTGGTACAAAACATGCCGTTTAGAATTTAAAGGCACTGTTCCAAGAACTTGGTCCTATAGAGAAAACTCACAGGAAATTGTAGTCCTTTCAACTTTTGAAGCTTTTTTTTTTAATGATGTATTCCAAATCTCGAAGCATAATCATTTTATGTTAAGACTCAATCGACTTCATCTATATGTTAACCATATGCAAGACTGTCTTGCACATGTTCTAATCATGTTAAGGAACCGCTTTGACTAAATTGATTTAGGTGTTTAGGTATGAATTACAAGCTGATCAAAATTCTGTTTGGGTTAGAGATTCGGCTCGAACACCAATCAATTGAAAAACTTATAACATAAACAATCTTCATATCGTCTTTTTTTGTTAGATTTTCGTTTGTATTCAAAAATACAGAAAAAAAAAATTCGTCGTCTATCCTTCACTTCTAACTTACCCTGGATAGTAATCAATTTTCTCGTAGCTATTCGGATATTGACTGAACTTTTTAGTACGATATAAGTATTTAAATTGTCAACCTATTAAATGAAAGCTTTTATACACATAATTTATAGTCATAGGTTTTCATTTTAAAGTCCTTAGAAGGAAATACCCATTAGATTACCCATCATAAAAGTGAAATCATCGTTTTCGAATGCGACACATGACATCGAGACAAGATCGAAAGTACCATGTCAATTACCATCACCTTGTACCATGAATAATGTACGGTGTAGGTAGCTCCTCGTAAAACATACGTCCGTTTCACTTTTCCTGTTCATGAGCTTTCTGGGTCTTGAAAATGTAATTTCCTATCATAAACATCCCTAATTTTAAAGCTTTGATGAGTAGGACCAAAAACCGTAAGGACCAGAAAACTTCGAGTTTAAAGCTCAAATAGATAAAACTTTGAAGCCTAACAATGTGTGTACTAGGAAACCATAACGCGACAGCAATTTTAAGAGGCTAGCGCAAACAATTCGTGCTGTTCAAAGTTTATCCCCGCATCAAATCACATGTACCTGCGAGCTTATGCGTTCCTGGTAGGTATTTATACAAAATTGTCTTTACTGAGAAAACGTTTTGTGAATCTGGAGCGTACGGTACATCCAGTCCGTGTTGCCGTTTCTTTCTCGCATCATGTTGTCCTTGTTAGGCATCAAACTTGAGGTATGTTGGTATTTGGTTTCATCAGCTGTTATTTTGTTTGAACGAGTGCAGTGCCCATGATTGATGATGGAGCGAGAAAGATCCTGTTTTCCGATTTTGAGTAACGAGTTGTCTCGTTGTGGGTAGGTACATTAACATTCCTGATCGTGTACTGAAGTAAAGGTAAATAAATAAACCAAAAGGTATTTGCAAGTTAACAGGAAAGTGTATTACATGTACCAACGACTGTCATTGAATGCAAATTATATTTGGTAGAATACCCATGAATCATTTTTATTCATCGATTTTACTACATTCACCGTTTAGGTACAATATTAAGTGTGTTCCTATGTGGGTTAACTTTTCGATATATAAATGAGACTTGGGGCCTGATCCCAGGCTTAGGCCCAACCCCCTGCAACTCAACAGAGCTAGCAAGCGAGACTAAGCAAGTCTTCTAATGAAATAATATCAAACCATATATTTGAAAACTGGTCACTTCTCGGCTATGCTGTCTAACAGACACAACTGCCAAACTAAGGAGTTTGCCGATACGCCGCATAACGCTTAACTAAATAAAGCAGCATTAATTCAGGGATTCAACTTGGTTTGTAGTGCTTTCAATGGTGATTATTTGGAAATACCTGACAGGTCTATGACTAAAGCCTGGCTTTCAGCCTAATGTATGACATCAATACCTACAGTAACATTATGCTGTTGGCCCTCTGCCTGCAACATCATATTAAAAGGAATTTATTTAATTCTGTTGAATCGCAGGACAAATGGTGAATGATAATCAGGGGTACAGGTTTATCGAATTCTTTGTTTATTTTATTTGATGCATCACTTAATTTTGTTTAAATTACGTTGTCTTTCGTGTTGACACGCTCTGCATGAAAAATGCTCATGCTAAAAAAAATATTTAGTTAACTTTAGTAACGAGGCTGACTCATGGTTGGTCAGACTGTCAACGTCAATCGTGAAAGTTTTAAATGAATCCTAAGTTGGAGACTGACTTGCAACGTTTTTTTGTAATGTATCGAGTTTTGTAACGCGTTACAGTAGTCAGTGTAGCGAGCCGAGCCACTCGATGCGAGCATTGCGAGCGTATGTTTACAATGGAGCAAAACAAAAATGGTGCACGCTTGAGTCAAGTGCTCGAAGCGAGCGTTCACCACGTTTATAGTATCGCCGTTTTTTAACAAGAAATGGAGTGCGCTTGAGCCATGTGCTCGAAGCGAGCGTACGCCGTATCTTGTCTATCGCCATTTTGTAACCAAGCCTCGAAACATACATTACAAATAAACGTTGCAAATCAGTCTCCGTCTTTATGAGCAGCCAATTTATTTTTAACACGTCTCCATTGACTCTAAATGTTGCATACGTGGATCGTATATCCTATACTATTAAACGAGCAGTATTTATATATATATTAATATATTGGTAATCACGTTCTCGAAAACGACTCTAACGATTTCGATGAAAGTTGCAATATAGGGGTTTACAGGGGCGAAAAGTCGGTCTAGCTAGGTATCATATCTGAGAAAAATCGTTATCTCCGTATTTTCACCCAAGCAGAGTTCGGTCACCCAAACTTTAGAACAAGATGGCTACCTTAGAATGTCATTATCATTTAATTACATGGCAGCATGGAATCAGTAAGTACCTACTATCATGGCAGCATGAAATTGTTATGTACATGTAATGCGTATGAACTATCCTATACTATTAACTGATCATTCTCTGTTTTCATCCGAGCAGAGCTCGGTCGACTAGGTACTGAAAAGACAGTCAATATAATATGTAGTAGTATTTTTAATGTTATGTATATATGGCATAAGCACCAGCTGTTGACCTACAAACCACTTCAACCATAAAAAAGACGTGTCTTTAATATTATTTTGTCTTAAAATATGCTAATGAAGAAAACAATAAATTAAACGGTTATTCCGTCAGAATAGTAATAGCATGGTCTTCGTAATGTCCATATTAATATGCAGTGTGATAGCTTGAATAGTATTAAATAATTATTTATCCTATAATTTTGCTCACTCGGTCAGCGAAAGAGAACACACCTTACTAACTGTCGTTCCCTAAGTAAACCTATATTTCGCCGGCTATGTTTATAGTCCCTTTTAAAGAGGGTGAGTTAATGAACTAAATAATAAAAGTAGTGCAATTTCTTTAAATTTAATCTAATGAAAATTGTAAAAGTTAGATAAAATCTAATCCATAAAATGTCTATTGCAAGATTTACATAATTATTTTATTTTGTAGCGGCATCTAGAATCGCTACATGCAAACTACGCATCAAACACCTGACGTCACACAACATCCTGACGTCACACAAATCCTGCATCGCGCAATTAGAGTTTACCGCGCGATGGACATATATACAAACTTCCCGACTTCAACCTCTGGGCAGTTGCCCGCCAGACACGATACCCGTCTGGTCGGAGGATCCTCCCTTTTCTATGGGGGATGAGTGAATTTTACACCCTGTTCCTCATACCCCTAAAATTTTATTTATTTATTAATATGCCGCTTGAATGACTTACACGGTAAAACATACACAAATAAATATCACATACAGTTTTAGGTATTTTGAATTCGTCACTTACAGAAGTGCACAGCACTCAAGGAGTGATTATTTTGTAATTGTATGATATTTTCAGAACTTATTATGTCCCTATTTCAGATACAAATATAAAAACCTGTCAAATCTAAATCAATCACACAGGCAGACATTCATACTTTCCAATATCAAATTAAAATATGGAAGTTCTATTTCAAACTACAGTACTTAACGTCATTCTAGATGGAAAAAGTTAATGCCTTGGAGGCGCATAAAATTTACTAACACAGAAAACTGGGGATTAAAATAAGTTCCAATGTTTATTACAACATAAACTATCTTTTATGACAACATGATTTTAATATGTAATATAAAACATTATTTTTACCTTGCAAATTTCAAATAATTACCTCGAAAGAGCCGACTTTAATAATTGTGTAGAGCATTTGGAACTTAATGTTGTTGATATAAGATTTGGATTTTATTGCTAAATTTGTACCGACAGAAGCTTAGTATGAGTTTATAAAAATAATTTTATGGTGAAATTCAATTTAATTATAAAATTTTATAGCGTCTTTTATTAATTTAAATCACCTTCTTAACCTAGTCGCATGAATGAACTTATGAGAGCTTTCTCTCAACATGAATCAAAGTCAGTATCTGAGCTACTACCAGGCAAACTCCATTCCTTATTCAATAAAGCCAATCACCAATTAGTTTTATTGGGGATCCGTTTAAAAAAAAAATATGACCGTCGCGGTCCGTTTAGTAGACGATTACTAGCAAAAACTGTTAAAATTTTCATTTAAATATTTTTTTATGAAGTTACAAAGTAGGTCAGCGCGGTCCGAATCCGGACCGTGTTCCACAATTTGGTGACTCCCGCAATAAAGCATCGAATTCGATGATTTCAGACCATTATATACGCCCATTAAATATGCACATGAGAAATAAAGAAACTTTAAAAATTAAAACATAATATAACTTACTGTTATTGAGATAGACCTTTTTAACAGAATGAACAGACTTCGTAAGCTAAGTTATAGGTGGGGATCTTTCGGCACCCTTTTTGGATACAGTACAATTATAACAATAATAAATTATGTACTTGACATTGAAATGAATGAATCAACATCTTAGAAATAATAAATAAAAGAAAAATATTTTATTTGGGACACTCACCGGAAATACAAACAGTAATAAAAAGAGCCTTTTAAATAAATAATTTATAGCAAATTAGTTCATTATACTAATCTTAGAAATGCAATAGAAATATTAGATCTTATTTATTACTATAAATTACGCTATAATATTGCTATAATTTTCCTTATAATTATTAAACTAAACTACGCTCCAGCAGATTTAATTATTTTCTAGGCGGTGATATGTAGACAACTTAATATTATTCCATTAAAGCTTGAAGTAAAGCAGGTAGTTTTATCAAAATGTGTCAAGCTGTTTCTAAGTTACATAAAGTAAAAGCAATAAGTTAAATAATCCGTTTATAATCCGTTTATAATCTTCTATTTGTTGAAGTGGTAATGCCATATTTTAGGAATAATTTACAGTGTATTTTTTTATACATTAGCTACTGTCTTCCCGAAACTCAAGCCACACCAATTTGTAATTGAGACAATTTCTTTAGTCCACTCTACTACTCTTGATACTTAATGCAAAAACATAGTATTTTTTTTATACTAACTGACTTTTATAAATCGTGGCACATTACTAAGATAGCATAGACGTCGGAAAGATGACTACAGATTTATCTATTATCTGGCATAAATAACATAAATAAAGAGCAATATGAATGATCCGTGGTTACCTGCTTTTGATTGATGGGCGTTTTAAATGATTTATTGTGGCTGAAGTTAGACAGCTATTAATTAAAGTGCGCCTGCAATCTATGTGGTCCTGGTACTGATGTGTCTTGTTTAGTTATATTTCTGAATCGATTTGAAATTTAATTTAATAAACACGTCGTCTATCTAGATGAGGTCTATCATAAAAGTTCCCAAAAATAATTGGAAACGATTAAATTAACTTATCACTAAGCTCTAGAGCATCAAACAAAATTACAGTTATACATACTTGCGAAAATTCGTAAGAAAACAAACAAAAAGCGATTCTTATATTGACAATCATCTGAATAATCAAAACTAAACTTTGCTTACTTAAGGACCAAATTTTTTTAAAAGACCAGTTTATAAACTTAAAATTTTTAATATGGGGACCAAAACAAAGTTTTATTGAAAATTTTAATGAAAGGAAAACTCGAAACGTAAAGAAAACCTATATTTATCGGTGCACGGTCCTTAATGTATCAACGTTGCACCAGCGATTGCAGTTACATGACCAGAATTCATTATCTCTTGGTATCTCTCCACATGTTTTCCTTAATCGATTGTAGGTTGTGATACATTTAAATTGTGTATCCTCATGCTAATAAACGCTTTGAAAGTTAGGCTTGGCTTTTGTTTTCTTTTTGTTTACTCTTTTGTTCTGTGCGATCCTGGTAGTGTGATGCTCGCTAGACTGTGACCTCTATTAATTACTAAAAGGCCACACAACGTGCTTGAATTTATAATATATCAAACTGTTTATAGCAGTACAATCACCATTTGGTGATTGTACGTCAACCATAAGTTTGGTGATTGCAACCAAATGGTTGTCAAATCTGTTGATTACAGTAAATCAAGAACAACTCTTAGGAAAGGCAGGTCATTCAAACATTAGTCTTACATTCATTACTTCATAAAAACTGTCTAGACTTTAAAAGAAACTGACCTCTAAATTCTTATTTTCACAGAAACAGCCAGCTGTTTACGTAAAGACTATGAGATAAATTGATACCCAATATTTCTCAAGCATCCCGTCCATATCCACGTATCGGCAAGCGTAGTGTGGGTCGCTCCCCCAGCTATATGGACCAACGACCTTAAAAAGGTGTCTGGGACAGACTTGATGCGAAAGGCGGAGAACAGGGTGTTGTGGCGCAGTCTGGGAGAGGGCTATGTCCAGCAGTGGACTGCGATAGCTGATTGATTTTGATTGGTTAATTTCT
Source organism: Agrochola lota (assembly GCA_947364205.1). Taxonomy (NCBI): domain Eukaryota; kingdom Metazoa; phylum Arthropoda; class Insecta; order Lepidoptera; family Noctuidae; genus Agrochola; species Agrochola lota. The sequence continues at coordinate 3,001,161 of OX376239.1, forward strand.
CAAGGCTTTTACTCATTTTGTCTAAGACAAATTAATTTATAAGTAAAGCTTACACTTAAAAGCGTATTTATCTTATCTACCTGAAGTGAAGGTTAACGCAGCGTTCTACTTTCTTGAGAATCTTACTTTCATAGATAATGGCAATCATTAATCAAAATGTCGGATGCTTATTAAGATGTGAGATTTTTTAAATAAGTTATGCTAAGCTTCCTTCTGTTTTGTGTTACTTTTGGCGTAAGTATGAGTCATTATGTCGGTACACAGCCATATTTTATATGCTATTACATGAGCAAATAAGCAGGCGGCCCACCAGATGCTAAATGGTCACCGCGACCTATGAGCTTCTGCAATATCAGAGATATCGCAGGTATGTTAGAACCCCGGAACAAAAACTGCAATGTCTCATCATCGACATCCTTAAGGTTACCCTAGTCAGCAATTCCTTCATACTAACGTTGTATGGAGTTTATTCCACTGTTTGACAGTGTACATAAAAAAATATATCTGTTTCGTCATTATCTAGCCTTGAACGGAAACAGCGCGGAAGCATCTTTGAGCGTAAATAAATAACTCCCGGAGTACGAAGATTTCAAAATTCTTACCGTACAGGATGGATAATGTATTCAAGAATTCATATAATTTTATTACATCCAATAGTTTCATAATATATATACGCCCAAAGGTCTGTTCATTAAATTTTACGCACTCGTTTTCGTTACAAATCATCGTCTATCTCATTAATTATATAAATAAAACAAAAACTAAATAAATAAACTAAATAGCATGCATATTAGCCATGCCCACTAACGAGTTCAGAGTCGTACACCAGTGCATCCTTAAAACTGAAACACTGTGTTTATCGGCAGAAATATATGCTGGAAGAACTTCTCTGGCCGAGTTTCTGAAAGAGCGGTACCTACTACAACTCATTTGGAACAGAAGTTTTATAGGGCAAGAAGACCTAAGCAACCGCTTTCCGTCATAGAAAAACTTCCAAAATGGGTTCCTGAAATTTGTATTAGGAACTCCCTAGAGAAATATTCCCAGAAATAAAACGCTGCTGCTTCCCAGAAATAAAACGGTGTATAGCCATGGCTAAAGATGCTATGACACATCTCCAGAATATCTGGAAAAACCGTGGTATAGGTTATAAAACTAAAGCCCGTTTGGTCAAAGCACTAGTTTTCCCGATTTTCGTCTATGGAGTTGAGACGTGGACAATCCAAGCAAGAGAAAGACATAAGATAGACGCATTCGAAAAGTGGTGCTGTGGAGCCAAACGCAAAAATGTGTCTATGTTTTCCTAACTCGACATCAAGACCCGATTGTCTACAGTTTGCCTACAGCGTATTTTGACCTATTTCGGCCACATAATGTGAAGAGGAGATAGCAGCGTTGAAAAGCTGGTCATTGTTGCTGAAAGAGAGCACGGGGCAAGTAAAAGAAGCTATGTCCGCAAGCAAATTTCAGCACGTGGTGATGAAAACTTTGGACCGGAACCGATGGAGGCAGATTGTCCGTTTAAAGGGGTCCAGTGACCACGATCCTCAGTAATGAGGGACCGATTGAAGAAGAAGAAGAGAAATATTCATGGTTACAGGTGTCGACAATCTCTATAGTATTTTTATTACCATGTATGTTTTAATTGAAAACTGGTTTTAATTAATACATTCAAATCAAAATGATAAAGATGTCAATTTCAAATTATAATCCACTTAAAATTCGTCGAAATTATCGTTCCATTCAATTTATTGTGTGATGAATAAATTATGGCCGCGTTCGGATCAGTAAATGAATGATTTGATTCATAATGAATGAACAAGGAATTTTAAACGAGTTACAAAAAAGCTTTTTATATTTCCGTGGGAATAATCATAACAAGGTAATTGACCTAGTCCACTTACGATTTTGAAGACTTGATTTGAATTTGTTTCTACTAACATGATTCTAGATTGGTATATGCCTCGTAACTAATAATCCTCGAAGAAAGTTGCAAGAATGCAGAATACGAGTATGGTAGAGTTAAAATAAAATAACTTAAGATTCCTGAAGTACGAAGGACCAGTAATATTCCTCGTTTTACTGGTCCTACGAGTCTCACCTACTTTTTTTACAATTTTGTTCCTTTTTTATGATTGCCCGTTTTTAGACATGTCTAGTATTAATAAACAATATATAAATGGAAGTCGGGCTGTAATAATGACCTCTTTTGATTTTTTTGATTAAATTAACCATCATTATTTTACAAAAACGAAAGGCTTGGTACCAGGCTCTCATAAAACAGAGCAGTCTACCACAAAAGCCACAGGTCAATAGGTTACGAAAACAGTTACAACAAAGCAAAAAGTAAACAAATGCACGCTCGATCGTAAGACAGTCTATCTAAATCATGTTTATGTTAATCGGGCGTGCACGTACCGACAAAAAGTCGCATAGCAGCCAAGATCGGCGCAAAAAGTCGTGCGTCTGTAACGGTACGGTACTTAATGTGATGAAGCTGTATCTATTTTGCATATAACATGGCGCCCTGGGGAAGGGGGCGGTAATTTCGTTGAGTGTCTATCTTGTTTAATTTGGTAATGATAGTCGGTAAAATCTTTATCTAAAATGCGAGATTTGAGCGGGAGTTCCATTTCGGGCTATTTAAGGCGACGATAACCGAGTTTTAATGATTTTATACTGAAGATCGCGTCTAAACGAGTAGTGTTAATGATTTAGAAAAAAAAAAAATGTTATGTTAGACTTAATAACTTAATAAAGGATTTTTTTTGATTATGTTTATATTACATAGTGAAATTAATTTGTAAAGTTACGTCTAACGTGGATAAAAACTGAAAAGCACGCAAAATCTATCAAACGTATTTTTTGGAAACCTTCACCATTTTAAAGATAATTTAATTATTGATCTTTTAGAATACGTGTTTTATAATACCTTTTGTTTTATGTATCATAAATTAATAATGCGTCTAATTTGGGACAGCGCTCCTTGATGGGCGAGTCCTATTACTGGCTGGACATGCGACGCGTTGCGTGAGCTCAGTACAAAACACGCAAGCTAACCACTCAAGGTTACTGGCATAATATCTGCGTCTTAATCTTTTACTCATCCTGAAAAGGCATAAGAAGGACCTCCAATAGTGATGGTATTTATATCCGCAAATAGCAAAGCGTAGCGTAATAGCAAATTTGCTGACTTATCAAAGTTACATTTTACTAGTTAATTGGTCCGCTTTTAACTGCGACTTTGCCTAGTGAAAAGCGATAGATAAGTCTGGCATGGAACCAGCGTACCCAGAAGATGACTGTTCGCTCTTGCTTTGAAGATACAGTTATTTTTTAACTGTGCAATCAATCTGCCTAGCTTTTCCCCAATTATGTTGGGGTCAGCTTCCAGTCTAACCGGATGCAGCTGTATACCAGTATTTTACATGAAGCGACTGTAATATAGTAATAATATAATATATATACGTATATGTAGTAGTAACTGGGTAATACGATACCCCTTGGTAAGGCTGGTTGTCAATCTTTCGGGTTTCTGACGACCCGTAATGACTGTCAAATATCCACGAATCAGCCGTGACCAACTGCTTCACGTGCTTTCCGAGGCACGGAGTCTCGGTATGTAAAGATGGTCATCCCTCCACGGACCATCCCCGGCAAGCGTAGCTTAACCTGGTGGATCGACCCGTACGGCTGTTATTACTAAGCCACGAGCTCCTGTATTATTTTTTAATTTGCATAAAATTTTAATAAATAAATTAGGCTGTCCCTCGGCCTAATTTATTTATTAAAACTTTGCAAACACAGGAAATAGAAATATAAAAAAGTGCCTTCCAATGACTGGTGGTTAATCATGTGAGCACTCACTATCTATACGAATATAAAAAAAATTAATGCGATCAGGGCTGCATGAATGATAGTGATGATCTGAGTATTAGAGAGAACGACGACCCATGCTCACAAAAAAATACGTGCATTATTTGAATAAGAAAAAAAAAAGTAGTACAGATACACAAAATCCTTGTTAAGTGCGTCGGCATCACTCAAAGCAACTCAAACGTGTCGGGTCTTAAAGATCACCTCTAACTTACTGCACGTGAGAGGCGACGGGTTGAGTTATAGTCTACCTATTCTAATAATAACCTACTTCTCACTGACTTCATACAATTAAGGCGAGATAATATCACACGCATTTTTGTCACGTGTAAACGGTGTAAAACATTTTTGAACACATACATCACTAGGACCAATAAAATGGTGTGTTCATTAAGAGCGGCCAACCCGTCATAATTTTCATACAAACGCTCGTACGTGATTATGGCGTTGTAACACATCTTTCTTTGATTTTTTTAAGTAATTTGTATCTTGTGCACTATCTATATCTAGGTTTCTATGAAAGCAAAAAATAAAAAAACCGAGAAACATGTTCAGTTTAAGCCTCCAAAAATCTGCCTTTTTGCACAAATTTTACCCGAACTTTGGCCGGTCATAATATACTTATAATTGGTAAAAGTAAAGAAAACATCTGCATAGAAACCTCGCACATGTAATAGAAATTCTAAATATCAAACATTTTTTTCATAAACTTGTAAGGTTTACTCAAAAATACGTATTTCCTGATACAAATTTTAACACACAATTTTTCGTACAATGTTATCGCGTTCTCGCTTGTTTGTTAGCAGTTCTCACTTGCACTCGATGAAACAACAAGCTTTTCGACCATGCTCGCGTTGACGATAGATGGACCGGGGAGGGCCCTCTTAATTCTTATACGGTACATGTACCAAAAATTTTATGGCAGATCAGTGTGTTTATAAGACGATGTACCAAAAAACAGTTAATGTTATTTTTAATGCCGATTTTACTCTTTATCGCAGGTATTATATCTACAATATACAAATTTTTATACTATTGTCTAAAAAAAAACAAAAAATTGTGGAAATTTTTAAATTTTTTAACGATCATTTTAGTTTAAAAAAACCCGTTTCGAATTCCTTTTCACTCTTACTACAACAGGATTCATTAGACTAGTAAAGCATAATAAATGTAATTAGTGTATGCTTTCACATGATTGTGTCGGATAGATTCGGTTATATGCACGTGTTAGTGGGTTGGCGCTTGCTGATGTAAAGCGCGTTCGAAGTTTTAGATACAGGATGATTTTTGTTGAAGTGTTGAAGAGATGTAAAGTTTGTACGGAGATCGGAGTAGATTTTAGTTATTTAGATAATCAATGGAAAAATAATGTGTGTTTTTTCCTATTTAAAAAAAATATAAAACAATATTAATTATTTTTGTTTGCAAAAAATACATACATGTAATTTACATATGTTATAACGTGAGCACACGTAAAAGACATTTTAAAAAGATTTAAAAAACTAAACATGTAAGTCAGTTACATACTTATTTTCACACACGTTGAATACTAATGTGCTGATTACATTTTTATTTTCCTTCAAAGGCGTTAAAACGTCGGTCTCATTTTTCTGCATTTCTCTGCTAATGGGTAGCGCTTATCAAGTCTGAACTACATTCTTATTAAAGACTGTGATCTGATAAGACAGGTTTTATTTTATTTTAATTAGCACTAGATTCCAAGATATTGCCGGCTTAACGGACAGTGAGCTGTTACATAATGGATATTGATATATCAAGTATCTATTGAGGAAGTGCGAGATTACGGTACAGGCTGGAAAATATTAATCTAAAGGACATAAAAGAACAAAAAAGTCTTTAAAAAAAAACATGTATTTATTTATTCAACTTTATGAAACGTAAAAGGTACAAAGGACCGTCTTAATGCTTATGCGATGAAAACATGATTAGAATTAGCGAGTTTTGCCACGACATAAGCAGATTTGCAGATTTTTCAATTACTCCTAGAAATGTTCTCGACAAAGGAGGTTGAGCTCTTTAAGACTATTTTAAATAACAAGTAAATAATTACTTCAAGAGAACTTTTATTACGAAGTGTCTGGCAAGTAGCGGATGTGTACTGACCGATATAACTTAAAATTTCTACCTGTACATACTTCACAGACATTTTACGAGCCATTTGTGGCCCATAAGGGAAAACCATTACATATTCTCCACATCCAAGTGAAAATTCCAAGTTATTGAAGAAACGCTAATAATAATAATCAACGGTGGTATTAAACCGGACTAATTTCACGCTGTTTACCATTATTTACAAGTTTTATGAAGCGTCCGGTCTTTAACGGTCTATGTGTGATTAAAAAACTAGTTTCAATGATGTTACTGATTTTGCTCCAATTTTAATATCGTATTGAATGTGAGAAAGTAAAATTGTAGTAGATGGTATTCATTCTCATGTAGGTAAGTGTAAATACTATAGCGCCAGAGGCTGTATGCGTAAAATAAATACGAAAAACGTGTTTTTAAAATGCGGTAAGTAGAGTGAAGGCTGATCGAAATCAGTCCAATGTTGTTTTTATTTATTTGTCGAAACATGCAAATATCATGCGCTCGTTTGAACTTAATATAAATAATAAAAGATACGTATATTTTTTATTAAACATTATTAAGTAATTTATTCACAATATTTTATTACTCCTTTGTTTACGAATAAGTGTGATAAATTAAAAATGATCATACTATCTAAAAGTGTACAGTTAAAAACAAACAGACAGTTATTATAATGACAGAAGAAATTTTGAAAAGTAATCGGCTTAAAAAACAAAGAAAAACGTCCGACCGATTACATAGTTCACGACAGCATTTAACTTATTTTAGCAAAAAATTTATGTAAATGGAAACAACAAAACAAAAAAAATGTTAGCAGCCTGTATATGCGGATTTACCGCTAAGTTTTATTCGTCGTGCAAAAAAACAGGCTCAGTGTAACACAGTCGTACGTGCGAGCATGCGTGCTCAGTTTTAGCGGGAAAACGTCCAATTTTGTGCACAACAGCATTTTGGCACTGTGTAGACAATTTTATTTATTTATTTGAACTTCTCGCACGCAGTAAGGTACAAAGGCGGACTTAATGCCTTAGGCATTCTCTACCAGTAAACCAAGGTTGGTGAAGAGATAAGATGGCAGGTGTTCTGATTTAGAGGAGTTAATAATAATAAAATAATATAATAAAAAAAAAATATTATTAAAATTATTTTTTATATTAATAATATAATAATAATTATATTATAATTTTAGTAGCTAGATATGAAGTTGACGACCTGCGATGTATGTATGACAATGTTTTGTCCGCGGCTTCGCCCGCGGGGAGGTCAGAATTTATCCAAAAGTACCCTAGCCCAGGTAATGGTCTATCCGTGTGCCAAATTACATCCATCCCGTTCAGACGTAAAGACGTGAAATGGTAACAGACAGACAGACACAGCTATCTTCGCATTTATAATATTAAGTTTGGATTACTGCGAAAAACTGTAGGTATTTTTTTAGGGTAAAAAAAGGAGTAAGCAATAGAGCGATGAATGGGAGATTTAGGTGTGGTGGACGTTCACATACATCGAGCTGCAAATACAAAGTGGTAGGAAAAAAAATATCTAGTTCTGAGAAATAGTTATTTTTTAATGAGAAATTAATGGTATATTGCTGTCTCGCTGTCTGTGTTTTTCAAAGTTAAGAAAGTAGTAAGTACCAACTTAGATGATTGTATTCAATTTTAAACTCTCATAAACTGATTGCTCCATTAGAAATATTTGTCCATAGTAAAAATATGCATTGTTATCAAAAACTAAAAATAAAGTTGTAGGTAACCGGTTTAATAAAGTCTGAGAACCTATGCAAAAAGCCATTAAACTTAGTTCTACTAAAAAATAAAACATAAATGAAGTTTCAAGCCGAATTCCGTGGAACTAAAAGTGCTTAAATTCTTGAACAATCCGTATTTCAGCACTAAACCACGTTGCTGTAATTTTCGTATTTATCGCTAGAACTTTTAAAAGGCTTTTTTAAAGCCAAAGTTTTGTGCTATCAACTCTGCTGCCGTATCCGCATTGCACCGAAAATCGTGAAAGCTCAAATTGCATTGCAGTGTGATTTTTGACGACCTATTTTGAGAATTTGATTCCTGCATCTATTGAAATAAGGTCTGGAGATATTTCTACCGAGTATGTCTATGTATGTATATGTCTATGTATGTGAGTATGTGCCAAATAAAGAACATATTCGTAAAGCCAAAAAAATAATTCTAGATCATTAATAACAAAAAAAAGAATGGAATAATAAATCAAAACAAGTGTCATATTAACGGTTATTGACGGCCGCGCACGCGTCATCGATCACGATCTATAGATCATCGATCTAACGTCGAATAACATTAGCGCCATTATCGACTATAAAGTGGAGGTGTAGAAGTTTCACTGCGCACAATACGCGTTAATAAAGTCGTGTTATAAAGCGATTTTAGAAAAAAACAGAACATTCACTGAAAATAAGTTTGTATTACCATAATTAAGTACGTAACCTGTTCCTTTGTCCAAAAACCGAGACTACTCGAAATGTTCACGTTTCATGCTCGTTGTCTATGTACCAGAACAGATTAATACAGATGGAACACTCCGCAAAATCATTTAAATAAAAAGCGACTCTTGCTACGACACAACAAAATGCAATTCAGGCTACCGCAGGCTAATTTACCTACAGTTATATTCACCTAGAAGTTGCCTCTCTTTCTATCGCGTAAGTCTTAGATCTTCTGACTACGTTACACTCGCTGAATTGGCCCAGCAAGACGGGCCCGCCGCGTACTTGTAGCTTCATACCTAAACTGCGCAGTGTCCCATATGTATTCATCCGTGGTACTAGACAGTTTTCTAGGCCTTAATGCTAGTCAAAAAAGAGTAAGTACATGATTAAATGAAAACCAAGGGGGAGGGTTAATTTATAAGCTATGTCTGATGGTATTGATTTGGTTTAAGATAATTCGTCCTATTTTCTATTCTCTGTAATATTATAGTCTATTCTCTTTGCTTCATGTCTTAGTATAGAATGAAGTGGTCCTTCTGTGTCTCTTCATTATTATCTTTGATCGAGATAAAGCTGAACATCAACGCCATAATCAAGAGCGAAACAAATTAAGTTACATTTTAATTCATCCTCAGTTTTTTACCGACATGTAAAAATGTTAAAATGAATACGTACACGAATGAAGTGCAGCCTGATATTTCTGGGTTAAGTCAGTTTTAAAGATCGCAATGATCGATCGTTATCTTAATAAGAAAAGAAAGGCGTGTGTAAATGTTTAAAAAAAACAATATTTTGCACTTTTTAAAACTTTATGGAGTAAGCTTTCACTTAAAGATATGGGCTCGATCGCTCAATAAAGCTTATCGTAAGGCTTGTCGCTTTAAGAGAAATCTGGTTTTCAGAATATGCTGTCCAGTATATGCTTGTATTTTTTATTTTACATTTGGAGTTTCTTTTTTAGTTCCCAGTTGAGCTGGACCCTAAAGATGGCCAATACAGCCACATAATAAACCGAGTATAGCAAAACTGGAAGAAAGGAAACTGAACTGTTAGCTTTTGGGTTGGTCAAAGCAGATAATATGTATTACTAGAGCTGTTGCCCACGACTTCGTCTGCCATCCAAGATGAAAAGTAGCCTACGTTCTTCCTCAAGTCATGGGCTACCTATGAGTCAAATTTCATCCAAATCCGTTCAGCCGTTTTAGCGTGAAAGTGTAACAAACAAACATACTCACTTTCGCATTTATAATATAAGTTAGGAAGTTAGATTTAGGATTATCGTATCCAAAGTAAGGTTTAGATGAGTGGTGTAAAGATATCATTAAAATTTTTACGTAAGTAGGTACTATTTCGAGTTCAACTTCAGCTTACCAAGCACACATCTGATCATAGACACAATATATATTATTTTTTTACAGATCTTCCATCATTTTGTTGTATTTATCATTCATGTTAGGTACCAATACATAAATAGTTAAAAACGCGTCCAAAAACCTTCCTTTCATTCAATTTCAATATTTTACATGCCAATAAAAATTCCTCGGAGCATATTAAACGATAAAAGTTGATGTGAGTCCAAGATTCTGTTTCGAAGAAATAATTACTGGCTAATTAAGTACTGTTATGCTCGCACAGTGTCATGGCCGCCTTATTTTATAAGATAATTGGTGCGTCTCGATTTTATAGGTTGAAGATTCATGGTGGAGCTACACTTGAGTGATTTGGTAAGCTTTGGTTAAGTTGGCGAGGTTTTGGAGAAATACAGGATGGCGGGACATCGACGCGAAAACTGATACAGCACATGATTCTGAACCCCCCAGCGTTGAAATTTTTCGTGGGTTATTAAAAAAAAAATCTGCTGTTTCATAGAAAAGTGCAATACCTACGTGGTCAAAATGTATGGAACAGCAGATATATGAAAAATTTCAACACACAGAATCATGTACTGAATCCATGGTAACAGTTTTCGCTTCGATGTCTCTGACACCCTGTATATTTATTTTACTTTATGGTTGATATCAAGTCTGGCTTAAAATAAGCTTTTGTCATCTCTTGGGAATTATATTTTCCATTTGAAGAATGAAAACCAGTCAAAAGGGAACGAACGTCTAAACCAATAACAGAAACAGGTAAATTGATTGTTTTAGGCGCTCTGCTAAGTAATGACAGTCGCACGAGTCAATCCATCAGATTAAGCTATGCTTGCCGGGGTCGGTTGGTCCGTAGATGGGTGACCATCTTTACATACCGAGACTCCCCCGTGCCTCGGAAAGCCGTTAGTCCCAGCTGTCATTCGTGGATCTTTGACAGTCGTTACGGGTCGTCAGAAGCCCGAAAGTCTAACAACTAGTCTTACCATGGGGTATCATATTACCCAGTTAGGTCATAAAGACAGTCATTCCATGTATAATACTGGTATTCAGCTGCATTCGGTTAGACTGGAAGCCGACCTCAACATAGTTGCGAAAAGGCTGCAATTTGTTTTTTTTTTTGTTTTTTGATTTTAAGACGTATCCGATTACAAAAATTATTTCACTGCCAAAAAGTTAGAATACAGTCGAGTGCCAATGTTTTATGTTAAAATAGGGACTTAACGCGGATGAAGTCGCAGGCAGAAGCTAGTCTAAACGAATATTATAAAGAGAAAAGATTTGAGTTTTTGTATGTTTGTCTGTTTGTTTTTTTTTTGTTTGTAATGCATAAATTCAAAGAGCTATGAATGATAGCCGGGACCAACGGCTTAACGTGTTTGGCGAGGCACGGAAGAGTTTCTGTATGTAATGGACGGTCATCCATCCGCGAAACAACCGCAGCAAGCGTAACATAAGCTTCAATCGACCCATGCGGCTGTTCTTATTTTGCGACGAGCCCCTCCTAAATAAGCCAATACAAAGAGTATATTATATTACACAAATAAATGATAACATAATTCGTATTTTATATTATAAACATACCGTTACAAAATTGTGTTTGCATCCAAGTAATTTGTTTAATGTTGAATAGAGCAAAACAAAATAGTAATTTTATTGCAAAATGCTAATAAAATTAATGACTACAGCTTTATTATAATGTTATTAATTAATTATGATTACTGTTTAGATGCAGTTAACTTTTATTGCAATTCGCTACACAACGATAGCGGTTTTTAGAGTTTATTGAATAGTTAGATTATTATTTAATCAGTTTAGTTGAATAATTATACGTAAGCAACGTAGAATTGAATAATTATGAGGCTTTTTATAACATGTGTTGAAATACTGGACTCTTTTGATACTAATTGAAATTGGAAAACAGTTTAATCATTTTTGCATTATTACCTAATTATTCTTTCAATCTTTTTGGTATATTGGCGTGTCCTAGCTGATAAACAGAAAATAATTTAATTTAATGTTTTGTGTTGCGTAATGTAAATTATTTGCATAAGTACTATTGTATAGAATCAAGTTTTTCTAACTGAACAGACAGCTGTGCTGCTAGGGACGTTGTTGCGCCTCTTCTTGTTCCCAGCTAAAGCACTAGGAAGTGGTGAAGAGTGGCCTTTTTGGGGGACTGTCTTATATAATTATGACGTTCGAAAAGTGCTGATTCTCAGCCTAGTTGAAATAAATGAGTTTTGAATTTGAATGTGAATTCAATCAATTGATTTAGCTGACCAAACAAACCTTGATCTGAGGGCCTAGGCAAAGTGATATTCTATCAGCGATAACGGTGATGGAAAAGTCAAAAATGTATTGGACTGACATAGCTGCCGAAAAGCTTATGTCAATCCTGTTGAAAGTAGTTGTAGAAATACGAAACGCTTTGAAAGCAATTGTTACTTGTCTAAGCCCTCAGAATCTGTTGTAATCATCTTGTAAGAATATTACAGATTAGGGAATTAACAACATACGATGAGAGAATTTAAGTTCCGTGTGGTGCCGGACGTAAAGAATAGCACCATCCCATTTCTTCCCGTGGGTGTCGTAAAAGGCGACTAAGAGTCTCACTAGAGAGGTGGCAGCGTTCTCTATGCATTTTAACGCCATACTGCGATCGCCAACCCGCCTGCCAAGCGTGGCGATTATGACCTGGTGAAGGCTGCAGGAATCCGCTGGATGCGAGAAGCACAGAACCGGTCGAAGTGGCGGTGCTTGGGGGAGGCCTATGTCCAGCAGTGGACGGTCTTACGGCTGAAATGATGATGATACAATTGATTGAGGACTGCGATATGCATTATTAAACTACCGTTTAAAACTCATAAAACCTGTCTATCAAACCTGTCCAAACTGTCTATCATAATCAAAAATAAAGTCCAAATATACGTATACACACACTTAACAGTCAAGCCATTTTGCTATTTTTAACACTTTGATAATTTAATATAATTTTAAGCTTGTAAAAAGTTTGTGCCAAATTCTACTATCTATAGTGTGGCCATAATATTATAAAACTGGTCATAATCAATTATTTGATGCACTCTTTATGTTTCGGAGTATATTAAATAAAAAAGAGTAATGCTTTCTTTTTAAAGCATCGTCTGTTTTTTTGCTTATGTTATTATTGGTAATATGAACTGAGGAAGCAAAAAATGGAGAAGTTTTTTTGCATGAGCACTCAATTATAAATGTGATTTATTTTTAAGTGACAGTGTTTTGAGGTTATTGATTATGTATCAGATTTGATTAATTTGTTTTTGGAAGTCCAGTTTGTCGTTTTATTTACCGAAAAACAATTTAATTCATTTTTTTATCAAGATTAAAAAAAAAACTGCGGAGTGCCTATTTGCCAAACCTAAAGATTGGCATCCAAAACCGAATTCTGAATCAGGGAAAACTTCCTTCTTGCATGGTATGCTTGCATTGCGTCACACTCATGAAGATAGGACAAACTGTCCAGTTATGTAGGTCCAACGCCGAAAAAGAGGTCAATCGTCGAATCCGACTCGGCTGGGCAGCGTTCGGGAAGCTATGCAATGTTTTCTCGTCCCATATACCGAAGTGTCTCAAGACGAAAGTCTTTGACCAGTGGGTGTTTCCAGTGATGACCTATGGCATTGAAACGTGGTCGCTCACAACGGGCTTTATTAGAAGGCTATAAGTCAAAGGGTAATGGGGAGGTCTATGTTTGGAGTTTCCCTCCAAACATAGCCCTCTCCTCTTGAATCACGAATGAAGAGATCCGCGGGAGAACCAAGGTAACCGACATAGCCCGAAGAATTGCCAAACTTAGGTGGGAATAGGCATATAATAATAACAAGCACTAAAGGCTGGAATATTTATTTATAGATCTACTTTTATTATTCCTGGATGCTTGTTATAAAAATATTGAACAAACTGCAAGTTGCGGTCAATCAAAAACAAAGATTACTTTAACCGCATGACTGGCACTTTGTAGGCATTTGCATACAAGTAAAGTATGTTATTTTTAAGTTAGGTGTGATTGCTTGACATGTTTTTAACCGCAGGACATTTATAGCATTATTTGACAAACTTTGAGACACCACATAGATACGAGTAGGTTTATGAGTCTACGTATATATATAACTATGAATCATTTTACAATTTTAAAACCACAAATGCATTGATAACCTAAATGGAGTGGTAAATGCATAGCCTGAATGGACCTTGGGCGATTGAGGTCGCTGAGGTGAATTTAAGGTACCTGTTTTTAGATACGTAACCTGGTATTTCACTTTCAGATATATATAAAATATAATCATAACAATGTAGATTTTCTAGTAAAATCAAAGACACCATTGTCTTAATCGAAATAAAACATTGAGGGGAAGTTTACTCGTAGTAAGCAAGCGTGGGAATCCAGGCTTATTACTTCTCTCATATAGAAAGAGGCATTTGAACTGTTCTGAGTTATTATGAAGTATCAAAGACATCTTTGATTCGTTGCAAAAAAGCGGTGTTGCGCTATTTATCCTGGCTTCAGGCTTCAGGCTTTTTCTGGCTTCAGGTCCATTTATGTACGATAAACAATCACTTACCAATTATAAGAAGCGCGGCAGCCGCAAGTATATGTGTCTTGGCCTCCATTTTGTATAAACGAACACTTGAACACAGTTTAACACTAGTCAGTCTTTAACAATAACTATAACTTAAATAACACTGAGCAGTGCAGTCAGTCGTCCATGATGTTGAGACTCTGAAACAAAAAAGAAAGATTTTGTTAAAATCGGCGGAGAAGTTTGAAGGTTTTAGGGAGACTCGAATCTGCTTTCATAACCCCTACAATTTCTCGGTCGATTTCAAGTCTTACCGGATGCAGCTAATACCAGTCATTTACAAGAACCGATTGCCTATTTGACCTCCACAACCCAGCTACTGGAAACTCAATTCTCCTTGGTAAGACTGGTTGTCAGACTTTCAGACTTCTAACTACCCGAAACGACTGTCAAAGATCTGCAAATGACAGCCGAGACCAACGGCTTAACGTGCTTCCCGAGGTACGGAGGGCCGTCAGTATGTAATGGTAGGTTAAGGACCGACTTCGGCAAGCGTTTCGACCCGTGCAGGTTTCGAGCTTCATTTAACTACGAGCCCCCCGAGCCGACAAGATACTCAGGCGCAATAAACTGTTATCGGAGGCAGCATGTACCGGTAGAAAGACCGCCAAGCTTGAAGAGAAGTTTGACTGCCTCGTCTTGTGGGGGTCTTAGGTTCGAATCGACCGAGGTGGGCAGGCAATGAGTTATTGGGTTAAATTTAATAATAATTTCTCTGTAGCAACGATTATGCAATAAGGTTGTCGTTACCTTTATTACCATACAGTACCTGTGCGACCGAGCTCTGCTCTGGTGAAAATAGAGAATGCTCATTTAATAGTATAAGATAGTTCATACTAATTCCATGTAAAGTTAATAGTAAGTCCATGCTGCCATGTCATTATTCAAAGGTAGCCATCTTGTTCGAAACTTTAGGCGACCGAGCTCGCTCGGGTAAAATTACGGAGAAAATTTTTCCTACGTTTGAGACCCAGCTAGATCGATTTTTCGCCCCCATAAACCCCTTGCAACTTTCATCGAAATTATTACAGCCGTTTTCAAGAACGTGATTAGAAATATAAATATATATACAAATATTGCTCATTTAATTGTATAGGATGGGGACTAACATGGCGAAAAGTAGTTTTCACTATACACCTTATGTCTGTCATTACATGAACATACAGAAAGTTACAATGTAATTTAATAGTCACTACAAACACTTAATAATAGTATTGTTGTACAAATAGCAGGCTTCTACTTAATAACATGGTATTTACCATTTTCTACACGTTGAAGTGTAGCTAACACAATGTTGGAAAGCACTAGAGGGCACTTTACATTCATTACATTTAAAGCTTAACGTTTGCAGACCGAATAGTGTCATCCACATCCCTTGAAATGATAAATCAATGCTTTTACTGTTTCCATAGATTTTTTTACAAAAAAAATTGTATGTTTATTTATTTTTAAATCGTGCTTTCGAGTACATAATAAAAATCTTAAATTTATTCATTCACCAACAGACAACACTCCTGCTAAACCAATGGATCTACAAGTATGAAATATTGCACAAGATTTCCTTTTACAATGAAGGCGAGCACTCGGGAGGGATTTTTGAAGTTCATCCTTTAAAGGGGTTAAAGAGAGAAGGAAGTTTGTATGGAAGTTCTTCATTTTAGCTGATAGAACATCCCATCAAGCGGACGGCTTGTATATTGATTGCCTTTAAAAATAATCCCATTTTTTCTTGGTTTCGCTTATACTGTAATGCCCGGCTCACTGTATCTTATACTCTTTACCGTAATAGTCAATAAGCTTTGTCTTTTCACCTTCACCTCAAGATCGACTATTAGTATTTATTTCTATTTAAACAAACGCTAAACAATTACTGTGCAGAACGCTTTACAAATCTCCAGCGCTTTGCTAACTTTCTAGTACTTTAGAGTGGCCCTTCCCTCGCAACGTCTCACGACTGTGACCTTGTATTAAATGCTTTATAGCTATCCACTCAATACATTTGTGGACTTTCCCCATTTCGCTGAGAAGATGTATTAGATTCTATTTAGTAGCGTTTAAAGGCATAATGATCGTGTTTTCTTTCAATAATGTTCACGAGAGGTCAAAAACGGGGTCTACTGAATGCTATGAAATGTTTTATGATCATATTTTTTTATAAAGAGTTTCACACAATTTGTTCGTAAGAAAAACGATAAAAACTTAAAGATAGATAAATGGTTTTACGAGATTAGCCAGTCAGTAACTTTGGTTAACGGTGCTGACTCAGCATGAGCTGTTTTTACAAACATAGATCGTGTCAATACGGTAAAAGGAGAAGAATACTGACCGAATTGATGTATACATGTCTGAATTTTAAAACCACCCAAACAGCCCTTTTACACTATGCATACTCCTTGCATGACCACCGCACAAAACAAAAGACAAAATCACAGCTTGAAGAAATATTTCTACGACTCGTCTCACAGAAATTAAGTGAAGAACACAATGTCAACGAGATTAGTCTATTATTTGTAGAGATAGAAGCGGTCATGCTGTCTGCTATAAAAAAACTGATACAAACATTAGGATAGTAAATAATACACAAGAGACGCCTGACAATTACCCGTATATGTATGTTACCGGGCACCACAATGCATATTGTTCGATAGTTCCGCCACAACCGCAGGTACCGCTCGAAAAGCTAGTATTAATCTCATTGTCAACGGTACAGTTAGGGCTGGCGTAAATTGCATTGGTGGAAATGGATATAATTATAATGATTTTGATAAAGATGTCATGAAAACAGACGAATGTAGTCTTGTATATCCTGCTAATGTCGGCAGAAGCAATGACGAATAGGTTAACGAGATAGTTTACTAGTTGGTAGTACATATTGGATGGAAACTAGCAAACCACTTCATTATGTAACCAGAAACTTATATGTTTATTGAAGATGAATTTCGAAATGCAGTTAGGTATTAGCGACAATATTCTTGGCTATGGAGAAACTTTCCAGGAACCCAGAGATCAATATCCGAAAAATGATATCTATGATTACCAACACGTCAAGGCATGTTGTCTGCCAGTGAACTGCTAATAATAGGTGAAGTTGATCATCTGATCATTTATCAAGCCATTGCTAGAAGATGTGGCCCTCTAAGTAAATAGTAGAATAATTGTTATTATGCTAAACTAGCTGTGACCCGTGGTTTCACGCGCATAACACTCGATCCTGTGGGAATATCGGGATAAAAAGCATCCTATGTTCTAATCTAGTTCATGGTCTACCCGTGTGCCAAATTACATCCAAATCTGTTCAACCGTTTTAGCGTGGAAGCGTAACAAACAAACTCACTTTAGCATTTAATATTAGTTAGGATAATTAGGATGTCTAAATGCATCATACTAGGTAGACTCATTAATTGTTACATTGCATATTACCGTGTTGCTGCTGATCTATTGACCTAAACTTGCTCAGTGATTATTTTATCAATCATCAAAAAACTTGCAACTTTTTTCATCATCTCTTAATTTATGGCAGCCCTGCTACTCGCCAGTATGTCACTCGGTCGGGCATGCATTTAATCCGAGCTTAAACCGTTTTCTGAGAAACATTCCTTTCAAAAGCGCCGATCGTTCACCATTTTATATTTTGACTGTCCGAGATTATAACTTGAATTTTGAAATTACGGTCAGTGCTGGTACCTCGGAATAATAAAGCTACTACGATATAAAGGTTCAATGTCAATTTGTAACCCCGGACTTGCAGTCGACTATATCGTCGTGATCTTGTCAGAATCTATTAAATGTTGCTTCGAGATAAACCAACGCTAGTCCAGGGAGTGCAAAATTATCTTTGCTGGTCGTGAAATGAATATCAGAATAAAATTTAAATGTATTCTGAATATATAAGTTTACAAGCAAAGCTGTAAATATAATACTTTCAAGAGAGAGCTCCATGTATGACTAATTTCATTGATGATTCTCTCGAGGCGGAAAATTACACTGTATATATCCAAAGATCAACACATCGCAAAATAAAATTCGTATGTTACACAGCAACAAAACGTACAATTCAATCATTCAAAGGCTTTCTTCCACATCTTATTAAAGTTAATTACGTACTAAACAATATACTATTGTTCTATGTTAATTGTCTTTTCACTGACCCACATTGTGCTAAACTTAACGTTTATACCAGGATCGCAGAAACATAAAGCGTTTTAACTTTCATCTCTGATAATAATAGATTGTTGCACTACGTGGATAGTAGGATTATTGTTACTAGGGAGTTAAACATAAGCAGAAGTATATTTATTAAGTTATTTCTTTACTGGGTCAGTAGAGCAAAGTAGTCTAAATATGGAATATGCAGCAGATGTGGCCCAATAATACTGGCATATGCATGAGTTAACCACTCACTCTCGCTCTTACTATCTCTCTCTCTTTCTATTATATAAGAGTGTGTGAGTAGGTGCGAGTATCGCGTAGCGAACTTCCTGAATGGTTTTTGAACGAAGTTCCTGACAGCTTGCGGTAGGAGTTGATTGGTAGAAATAGTGACGTAAGGAAAAAGCGTTCATGCAACTTTCTCTCTCTCTCTCTTTCTCACTCTCTCACACTCTCTCTCTTACTCTCTCTTTCTCTCTCTCTCTCTTACTTTATCTCTCTCTCTCTCTCTCTCTCTCTTCCTCTCTCTCTCTCTCTTTCTATCTAAATGGTTTTTTAACCATTAATAAATAAAACACAATAGCATAAGAATAAAAGAGCACTTTGAAAGATCCAAATAAACTATTAACAATGAAACAAATGAAGCTCGTAAGGAACCCTATCAAAAGACTGTAAACTTTACATACACTTAGAAAAACCCAGTTATATGAAAACCCAAATAGAACGCTTTCTGTCGAAAAAAATCAGTTTCGAGAATTTCATTTGTTTAATAGCGGCCTGTAAAACACCACAAACTGTCAGAAAACAAACCATGACAAAATCGCATCTGAAACTTCCCAAGCCTATATCTCTTCACAAATTAAATATTTTAAATAAAATTAACACCTCGATCATAATCATCATTAATCAGGCATCAAAGAGAAACGTCAATACTAATGACATTGTGAGTCAACAGCCTATGATAGTTTATTATATATGATTCGAGGTCATCGACGGTTATGCCATAATATTATCTCGCTAACGGTACTCAGACCTTGACATTGACTTTGAACGTGTAAAAACCTTTACGTAGGTTGATTCACCTAATTCTGTTGTGAGTCAAACGTAGATGACCGTCTGAGGTTGGATTGCGGTCACTTGAGCAGGGTAAAATTCTAAATTCATTTCTATTTTAGAAATAATTTTCATATAGATATGAAATGATGTCTTTCGACGTGGATGGTACAGCAAACAATATAAAAAAAATACCGTTTAAGACTTCACACAAAAAATAAATAGCGTGAAGACACAGCCTTTATGCATACTTGATCCACTGTATCAAGGCAAAAGACAAGAAGATAATGCAGGCACGAATTAGTGTCAACAACTTCAAGCATACAATGTACTAGGTAATCATAAAATCAAACAGGTCACTGCATTGACCGAGCAACCTTGAGCCTGCGTGACCCATGACCCGGAAGAGTGCAACGAAAGTAGTTCTTCGCACAATACCTTGAAAGACTTTCACGCGGTTCATGCCGGCCTAGTACACTCACGTTTAGAATGGTTTTTGCTCACTTTTGCAAGCTCCATAATTGCCTTGACTTTACAATCGGTTGTCTATACGGTGATTTTGTTAATGACAACGAACAGACCCCACTTCAAACATCGTCAATCGATGTCAGAGAAGGAAGTACCGTATTTCTTTAGTTTCCAATACTTACTTATCTTGTGGAGAGTATAAAATAGTAGTTAACCGACCAATTTAAATATCTTGGGTATCAATCAGCCTGTGATATTCCCACTGCTGGGACACGAGCCTCCTCTCTCCGAGAGGGAAAGGACTGCAATGTACCACGCGGGCCCAGTGCAGGTTGTTAGATATCACATGTCTTCGAATTTTTGGTTAATGGTTATAGGACATGCCGGTTTCCTCACAATTTTTTCCTTCGCCGTTTTGAGAGCAATGGTGATGAAACTATTTACACAAAGTAAAGCGCCTGCCTACTAACTCACTAATTAAATATAGACATGCGCATATTTCTTTCAAATAATTGTGCTGTGTGTACTCCATGCAAATATAAAAGTATTCACTTTTAGCTTTAGCACTCTATCAACTGCACGTGTTTGGCAAAGCGCACTTCAGTTCCTGCAAATTATGCTGGTACATTCAACATGATAAAGTTACATTGATCGCTTATATTCAATGCAAAAATGCGGGTATGGATCCAACATCGCATAATGACGCCGATTTACATAAAGTGAAAATGCAACCATAACAAAGAATACACATGCTTAATGAGGACAAGTATTTAACGCATGATTGGCTAACGCATGTTGACAGCGACCTCAACAAACATCGCTTTAGATTTTGAGTATAATACGAAATAATGACAGTAATTGACATCTTTTCTAATATACATTAAGATCATGAAGACCACACTAATACCCTTACCACGGAAAACCCCAAAAGAAACGCCTTGATTTACTCTACGACCCAAACTTTCTTTTTGCAAAAATGTTCGCATATTCTAAAGGGGTTTGCTATCATTTCCGGAATATATTAAGAAAGACCTTTAACGGTTATATATATTTTCGTCATTCAATTTAGAACTTGTTTTTTTGCCTGCGTCGATACAACTAAGAAGTGTGTCAAATTAGTTACGATTAGTATCGGTTCGTTTGCAAATATCTTTTTACGAAAGTCTAGTATATACTACGAAAAAGTTATCTGAAGTAAAATCTGTGTAAATTGATTCTTAGATTAAAGAGAACGAGCAAAAAAATTAGAGATACAACTACTAGAAAATATTATTATAGATTCAGTTAATGGAAGAATTTATGTACAAAGTTTTTTTTTTTTTTTTGCTTTGGAAATTATCAAATAACTTCTCCCGCTCTTGGCGGAGCGGGAGGGCGTGTCAGACTTTTACTGACTAAAACCCACCGGTGTTCCTTCCGTTACCTGTGTGCCGGAGCCACGATATCCCTTTCGGACAAACTCGCAACCCCGGCAGGAGCTAATATACCCAATTGGCAAACAAGTTGAACGCATTTTTGACATATTTTAGCCAAAAATGCGTTCAACAGAACTTTAATGCACTTTGTCCCACTAGTAGGACAGATTGGTATGGCAAAGTGGAATAAGCCCACAAAACTAGAACAAACCTTAGTTTTGCAGAAGAAACTAATACAGAACACGTCTATACCCGGATTGGGGGCGAAGAGTCTGGCTGTTATTACCTTCAAACAAGAAAAAAAATATTATGAAGTACCAGGAAATAGCATAATCACAATGATAGATGCTCAAATCATCTTCTAAATTCAGCAAAAAAGACTCAAAGAACAATAAAGGAAAATAAAGTCATAACCAAGTAAGTATGATATATGCAGAAAAACAGAAGTGGGCGAACGACGTTGACCCAGACGGACGAAATGACCGCATCAGTCTTTTAAAATATACGTTAAAAGTGTATAAAAGTTATTTGGATGACCTAATTGAAGTTGGAGAGGCTGACCGAACTAAATGCGAGGAGATTTATTTGACGACGGAAAATTGTTAAGCTTTTTCAGAATCAAATCATCATCATCATCATCATCATCTGCCCATATCCTTTTCACAATTATGCTGAGGTCGGCTTCCAGTCTGACCGGATGCAGCTGATTACATGTATTTTACATAGAGCGACTGCCTATCTGACATCCATAATCCAGTTACTGGTAACTCGATAACTCTTGGTAGGATTGCTTGTCTACTAATATAACCCATGATGGGTTACCTTCAGTAGACTATGAGGACAGTCTGTGAATTTTCGCCAGCTTATTTAATGACCCTGTATATTTTGTCGGTTGTTTATGAAATTCTAACTGTATATAACGGCAAGCACAATTCAAAGGATCTTTGTGACCAGTGAACTTGTGAATCACATTGAATTTCTTTGTGAATGTCAGTAGACATCCTTTAAGATTTTGTCTCACAAAGGTCTCACAAAGGAAGGTCGAATTGGTTTTTACATTTTGTGATCCATACACCATAATATTATGTATTTGTAAAATTACAATTGAATAATAATTGTGTTGTGCTCTGCCGAAAAACAACATCACGTGACACGACATAATAAATACAAGATAGAACATCTGAAACAGATTAAATTTTAACCGCTTCTGTGGTCTAGTGGTTAGACTACCTGTCTCAGACTCAGAGGACCCGGGTTCGACTCCCAGTGGGGGCAAAGTTTCTGCTCGGTTTGGTTGGTGGTAGGGCTTGTTCTAAGTCCGCCTGGCTAGCTACCACCATCTTATCTAGGTCTGTCGCCATAACAATGTTATCAGCATGATAGCCAGTTCCTCTGTGGTTGGGGATTCTGGGTGAAGCTCGCTTCCACCTTCGGCCTGGTCATTACTTACCATCAGGTGAGCAGGCCTAGGAAAGACCGTAGGGAGAAAACAAAAAATACTGACATAAAGTAAAGAAAAAATTAAATATGGTAACTTTTCCGATACTGAAAGAATACAACTGTTATTGTTCCAAATAAATGAGAAAAAATGAAGGTGATGGCTAGCAAATCAAGCAAGAATCCTCATTTCCAATCCAATTACCTCGAACCAAAATAAAAATTGATAGATGGCGCCACCGTTCCCAGGACACGTAAAGATTTAACGAGTAAAAGATTTTTAAATTGCTGTGCAATACGATGACCTAGTTCACAAGATGGCGCCCATTAAAATGGTATTACGACATAATGATGAGTCTGTGTGGTCGTGGGATCGAGGATACGGGTAATATGGAAGTAATACCGACTGTGGTTTACCCTCGGGAGAAAGCATTGCACTTAGTACTTGGTAAATTACGGAGGCTAAGTGTTTGAGAATCCTTTGAGGTAAGTGCAGTTGCACAGAATTTAGCAGTGCATTTGGTTACAGTTTGCAAGTTGTGTTGGTGCATAAAACAAAGTCTGCCTATGAATTATAATCAGTAGAAAATGAGTTTCACAGCCCAGTTTGTTAACTAGAGGGGTCATTCGAGTCGGCGCAGCGCATATTTTTCAGCGATCGTTCTTGATCATCATTACCTCTTTAGGCATATCTTTCACAGAATCAATACATCTTTTATTTGCCACTTTTCTTGCTATCTCAATATTACTATATTTGGCACTTTTCTTGTTAAATGCTCCGAAATTTCACATAATTTTACGATTATTTCACCAACGATTTCTGAATCGATAATTGCGTCACTGTCATTAATTTCATCCTCTTCGATATAAACGACATTATTTGTTGTCATTTTATGGTGTTAATTAATTTCATAATCATCAAGTCAAATAAATTGTTGATTTGTCAGTACAAAAGTGATTGAAAAAGTCCATGATCATAAGGAAAAGAGAAATAATGTAATGACCACAGGAGTACACGAGCGTAACCATGTAATACTAATTGTACCAGAGCCACATAAATTACAGGTAGTAGTTAGCTCCACAATAGATGAATCAATTACAATTATTCCTCAATCTTACGGCTAAACTATCTTGTTAATAATGGTTAACGGTAATCTGAGGCAACGGCACCGCAGTTAACTGAATTTTGACCGTTAAACTTACCTCAGATTTATAAACTGTTGCTGTGTACGTCATTTGGTTAATGGCTTGCTTTATTGGGGTATTACTTGCTAATTGTAGGTTACAAATCACGATGTGCTAATCGTTATGCTTTTTTATGCGGAGAAAATAAGTACGAGTATGATCGTGATATGAATTACTTTGGCGATGCTTGTGGAGGCCGATGTCCGGCAGTGAACGTCTTTTGAGATGATGACGAATTACTATCAAAGCATTATTATTGCGGCAAAATATCAGCACCACCATTTAATTGGAAGACCAAAAAAGAGTATTTGGAGTTATATTTTAGGGGTATGAAGAACAGGGTGTAAAGTTCAGTCATCCCCCATAGAAGAGGGAGGATCCTCCGACCAGACAAGTGTCATGTCTGGCGGGCAATTACCTAGAGGTTGAATTTGGGAGATTGTATATAATTATGTCCATCGCGCGGTAAACTCTAATTGCGCGATAAAGGATTTGTGTGACGTCAGGTCTTGATGCATAGTTCGCATGTGGCGATTGTAGATGCCGCCACAATATAAATAAATTTTCCAAAAAAAACTGACTGACTGAAATCTTGTGCACCTTCCTTCATAGTTATCGTATTAATATCTAGTACCTGGTCGACCGAGCTCTGCTCGGGTGAAAATAGAGAAAACGAATTTTCCCAGAAATGAGACCTAGCTGGATAGATTTTTCGCCCCCGTAAACCCGTATATTGCACCTTTCATCGAAATCTTTAGAGCCGTTTTCGAGAACGTTATTACAAAGATATATATACAAATATTGCTCATTTGATAGTATAGGATACACAAAGTTTTTAAGCTTTCAGTATAATTTTACAATAACAGTCTGTGTGATGTCTGTGAAAAATGGATGTACAAAAGACAACTTTCATGTTACCCGAATTTGCATGCTTTCAACTTTTTGCAAATCATCACTTTATCAAGTCATTGTGTGCAAAATCAAAGTATTATCATTCAATCAGTGACCACATTTACTAAATTGTTAACTGACCGATAAGTCTAATTTCTCACCGCCAACGTTCATCACTAAAAAGTGTCAAGTACCATCCACTTTTTGCCACCGCACTAACATGAATGGAAACGCACACAAAGAGCCATTTTTTTGCTCAATAATGACTATACAGATCTCGAATAAAGACAGCTCCACAAGATCGATTAAATTAAAACATATTTTTTGCGATACAATTCCAAAAAAAATATGATTGTCGCGGCTTTGTTGTGATTTATTTTTAGCTTTCTGCTAGTTTGACAATAAATGAATGTTTATTATTCGACAGATAAGCAGGAAAAGTGGTAATTGGAGATCGTATTAGCTCTTCTTTCTCAACTTAATTCCAATGCTGGTTGAATGAAATAAAATGTGAAGAATTTTCTTTTCCGAAATAGGTGATTCAGCTTGATTGCGTTTCGTCCACATCTTTTTATAACTCATTTGAATAATTTTTGTTAACGAACGATTCGTTCGTAACACTATAAAAATAAACTGTATTTCCAGTAACAAAATCAGCCTTCTTATTGTATACAGGGTTTTTGGTAATATTTCGGCAATCCATTAAGGGGATGCAGGAGCCATTTTAGACTGATTCGACATTTTATATTTTTATTTCATTCATTTTAAAATATAAAATGTCCAATTACTCGAAAATGGTTGACATTTGCATAGGGATCAAATGACCTCTCCTACATCCTGTTAATGGATTGCCGACATATTACCAATAACCCTGCATATAACTTCAAAATGTAATCTAACAAAACTTTAGGATGAAAAGCTTCGCTAAAACGCTAGTATACAGCAAGCCTAAAAAAATAAGAATAAAGCTGATTTGAAAGCGAATTATGAGTGCTTTTAAAAAAGAAAGTATTAAACAAACTCGCATCTTTGACATGTGAATTGGCAGGTACTCATTTAGCTTGATGAGTACCTGATGATACACACAGATAGAGCGGCTGTCCAACTGAGCAAGTGATGAATTACGTGTTATTTTTCAAACTGCTACTTGTATTTTTTTTTAAAGATCAATGTGCTGTTGATTGAAGGATTTGCTGGCTCGCAGAATATTGTGAATGAATGCAGAATCGGAAAGTTTATCATATTAAAGTGGAAGAATAAAAGTAGTTTTACCCGACTGCGCGACTGCATATACAGGTGCAGTGATAGCCTAGTGATGTGACCGTTGGACTGCCAAGTCATAGGTCTCGAGTTCGAACCCAAGGTACGCACCCCTGACTTTTCCGATTCATATGCGTATTGTATAATTATCACTTGCTTCAAAAACGATGAACGAAAACATCGGTGAGGAAACCAGCCCGAGATATACATATTTCTCGATGGCATATGAAGCCAAGTCAGATGTCCATGGGTGACTCTGACGCTTGGTTTGTCACTAACCACACGAAAACGAAGAAAAACAGATAATGTTATGTTTTTGATACAATAACTATATTCATAAAAAATACAATTTAGTAACCTAATCCGCTTAACCGTTCTTAAAGAGTCATAAAGAACCCTGTAAGAAATTGAAACGTGTTTCACCTTTCAACGAGGCATCCTCAGGGTGACGATTGACTTGTTGCGAACCCGGACACGACGTGTTGCCACGTCAAGCGCCGAACGCAGTGTTTAACTACGTTGCTACAAAATAGAAGATGTCGAGAAGCCAACAGCTTACATTATTAATATTGACGATAATTTGTTACCATGGGGAATCACGAGTCACAATTGTATTCAGTTTTGGATTCGGATTAGCTAAATTCTTTGATGATTCTTGGTAAACCTAACGTGGAATCATTCAAAAGCTTTAAAATGATCATAAAATACATGCATTTAATTTTTCCTTACATGGGCATGACTGTTAAGATTAATAAAATTATTCATAACATTCTTTTAGCCATACACTTGAGCAACATTGAAATATCTTTTTTCACGGTTCCCTTTTTTGAAACATCTCCTTACTGGTTACTTTATATAAAAAACTGGTTTATTGATTGAATGCTTTAAAATTTTTAACGATGGGCACTCATTAATGATATAATATGTGTAACAAGAAACACCGTTTTGGGGGCAAAGACCCTTTTTACAAAGTAACTTGTTCGTAAAAGCTTGCTCATTGCGTATTGAGATTTCAGAGCATCAAGGCTTAATTTCCTTAAAGTGTTTCCTTCAACGAAAGATTTTCTTGGCAAACCTTTCTATTCATCTTAGTTTACATAACTTTTTTCTAGCTAGTCATATCATCTTTCTCTCAATACAGAGAAATGATGGATTCATTTCTTTGTTGTTCCTCTACTTTTATAACCATACATAAACCCCCATAGAAGAGTATTGGTAGCCTAGTGGTAACGGCCGCGACTTACAAGTTTTAGGTTCGAACGCAGATAGGCGCTTTACTTTGTGTAAATTATTTCATCACCACTACTCTCAAAACGGTAAGTGAAAAAATCGTGAGAAAACCGGCATGTCCTAGAATAGAACCAAAAAAATCGAAGACGTGTGACATCTACCAACCCGCAAAATGGGCCCGCGTGGGGGATCAGGCTCGCTCCCTCCCTCAGAGAGGAGGCCTGTATCTCACTCAGCAGTGGGAACATTATAGGTTGATTATGCATTATGCATAACCCTCAGTTTAAGAGACCAGGTCTATAAATCTCAGGACCACCATACTTGCCAAATAGAAGAGCAATATATAGACAATAATTCTGCAATTGTCTAGAGAATTCTTTCAAGATAACAAAAAAAAAGAAAACAATTTTTCAATTACCGAACAAGGATTTCAAAACGCCACGGAGATTTATAACAGTTATTTTGAACTCGAGGATTCCGCTCAATACTCAACTTGCAAGATATCAATAGATCACTTTCTCGAAGTGAACTGTTTAACGCTGCGGGGTCAACCGAGCCGGTCAGTGTAATTTAATAGTGTTAGTGGACGAACGAGTCATCCATCACTAATGTTAAGAGCGTTGTTGTATTTAAGAGCCATAAATTAACCTTTATTGATGGATAGTGTAACTCGGTATGGTTATAAGAAGAATAGAAGAGGTTATAGGCAATAAATATTGATTTTATTGGGTACTAAAATCAGCCTCTACGAGAGATACCTACTTAAAAATATCAGAATTTCTTGGTAGTTGGACCCCGCAGACTTGCAGGCTGGTTAATATTTTTCTATTTTCAAAAGCTCATGCTGATACAAGAGAAGAAAATAAGATCAGTCTGAAAGCTTCCAGTGCTAAACATCCCCAAATAACAGTAAATAGAACGTTCACTTCGTAAATGAAGTCTTCTTTTATATATTTCTCACTTAAAGCAATGATGCTATCTACCGATCCTACATAAAAATAAATTCAGCTTTTTATTTGGATATACATTTTTTCGCCGTTAATCTAAGTAGAATTTGCTTTGAAGCAAAAAATTTCAAACCACAAGACGAATTATAGTACACCAAAAATTTCCCCAAATTATTGACTGGTCGACTCAACAACATCCTTAATCACCTTATTGATCAAAACTCGACAGAATGAGGTTTCTCAAACTATTGTTAATCATTACAAACCTCTTAGGACGGCAACATCACCCAAACTTGATTACAGTACGTATTATAACTGTCAGAAGGTGTTATTAAGTCAAACAATCCGTTCCATCTTCAAATTGTTTTGACAGCTATTGTACTGGAACAAGTGAAAGTAGTATTTGAACTGTTATTTTTTTAACTTTCGTTTTCACATCACTACGATATGTGAAATACTTGAATTAGTTCGAGTGACTTTTTCCTTCTTCAATCATTGTGTCGATTAGAATCGAATTGTAGTCAATTAGAATTAGATTTTTCGAATGAGGAGTCGATTTAGCAACCAAACAAAAAAGTCGATTCTTAAAATTGATTTGTTTCAATACTGATTTTTGTTGCTTTCTTAGTCTCACTCACCTTATACTGAATTTTAAATTGAAGAAAAAGAGATTGAACGAATTGTGTTGGAATGCCATTAAATGATTCATTATGATGTTAAAAGCTGTGATTATTTTTTTCAACACAAAATAATTAAGTAAATAATATAAGCCAACATGCTTTTATTAACAGCATTTTGCACTCTAGAAAATGCAGATTATCAGAAACTATTTTGTTCATGCAACAACCTCCCATTTCGCACAAAAGTACCAGGCAAACATGAATTCCCAACAGCCACACCTTAATGAATTGTTTGTTCAACCATCCTTCAATATACCACCAACGAATAATAAAAAACCCTTTCACCATTACACACAGCCCCGGGAGAGTTATCTTCCAATATCACCAATAAGTTCCTCTCCTGACAATAGTACTTTTAAGACCAGATAGCGGATACCAGTTTATATTGATCTCCGCCACCTCTGTTTTGCACCTGACTGATGAAGAAAACGAGGGGTCTCATAAACTGGATGGGTGATATAAATGGTTGGCAGATGCCATATGTATTGAAATACGCTACGGCATTCTCGTGTGACTGCATTGAGTCTACGTTCCAGTACAAGACGATATTATTCTTTATTAAGTATGAATATGTGCATAATTTAAAATGATTATAGTTGTAGTTTTGTGTGGTGTAACTTATCTCTCTTATATTCATTGCGTTTATAGCAAAGCTGCTGTAACTTTACAAGCTACTTACTTGGAATTGCAAAAGTTTATTTTGAACCGTTTGCTTGAAGCAGGTTGATAAGACGCTGACAAGAGCTAAAGCGCGGTCACAGGTCACAAAAAGAGAAGCGTGACGACACAACGCTTTTAACTTATTGCAAAACACGAAGCGATTGTCTATTTACTTAAAAATTTGTTGAGTAGGTAATCGAAAATAAAAAACAACCACGTTCTGCATTCAAATAAGACGTTCTTATTATTAATTAAATACCAGACATACGTTGATATAATACAGATATTTTGGATTGGAACTCAAGTTAAAGG
Organism: Agrochola lota; assembly: GCA_947364205.1. NCBI lineage: Eukaryota > Metazoa > Arthropoda > Insecta > Lepidoptera > Noctuidae > Agrochola > Agrochola lota. Next base: position 3,031,292 of record OX376239.1, read on the forward strand.
TTTGTTTTACCGTTAATTGCTATCGAGATTTTCTTTCCAAACGTGTTTTGGTAACAAACAAGTTCTGAGAAACAATGTTCTAGATTATATATATTTTATTATTTTTCAAGATTATACATAGTATTTTTTCCGCTACCACAATCTATTAGAGATTTTACAATATTTTTGTTAAGATAAGCCTACTTATAACATTTGCCTCATGTCAGCGCCTTAAAATATAAATGGTAATTTTGTGTTTTGAGGGACAATTATGGATTGCTTTAGGTCAAAGTAAGTGCAAAAGCATGTTCAATGATCATCAATTGATTTGTCAAGTGTGGTGGTCGTGGCTTTTCACGATCTGTCATCGCATATTTTATCTCATTTGTGGAGCTCACCTAACGTAATTTCTTAACTCATTGAATGCTATAAAAAGGATATCAAAGGATATTAGCAAGTTCTATATATGCTGATCGCGCTGTAAACCCTGCTTGCGCGATGCAGGATTTCGCGTGACGTCAGTGCGATGTGTAGTTCGCATGTGGCGATATCAATACCGCCACAACAATACCAATAAAATAAAAAGGAATCGTTTAACAAAATGCCAACAACAAACGAAAATGTCTCAAAAAAGAAGATCGTAAACAGAGCCTTAAAAAAGCTGTAAATAAAAAGGAAACAAATACTCCAAGTACCTCTGGCCTCGTATTTTAAGAATTTGAAATCTATAACCCCCCCCCACTATATAATTAAGTTACAAAAAATGCCTCACAGCAAGCTTTAAAAATTCCAGAGCAAATTATGCACTATTAATTTCTCCTGTCATTTTTGTGCCAAAAAAGAAGAACTACATTTTAATGAGCGTACCTTTTTCGTGGAATCCTTATAATTCTTGTTATTTAAAAAAATGCTCCACAATAATCGCGCCAAAAGCGTACATTTACGGTCTGGTACAACTATCATTGTCTTTGCCTCCTGCCATTGTCCGCCATGATGGTTTTTTATTTGTTCCCGCCACCCCGCGCTGTCATTAAACTTTTTAATATTTTTATTTGCGGCCAGCGTAGATTACTGTCCGGTTAGGTTTTAGTTAAAGGTTTATAAATAGAATAAAATATATTGTGTGCGCGACTGCTAATTAGTCACATATTTATGCCACACAGGCTTTCAATTGTTCCTTTTTGGGAAATTAACATTGATTCCGAACTATTGTTTGATTTAATTGGTTGTTTTTTCCACATCAGCATTAATTTCCCGACTGCTACCGGTCAAATGATGGTTATTTTTTCCACGAACTATTAAATACTTCCATTATTCTTGAGCTATAAAATCTTATGAAGTTGCATCAAGTACATAATTGATAAATGTCCACAAAGCATCAAAGGAAACTAGTCTTTACTATACCAAAAATAAGATGTAATTTAGCAAAACAAAAAAAAACTTCGGCAAAATAGAAGCAGCCTCTTGAAATATTTTCATTCCCGACTGATTGAACCAAAAAGTCGTTTGATACTTTAGAGATATGTAACCTTAAGGTACACCGCTCGGGAGCTCCTTAGATATTGTGAGTATTTAATATAGCAATAAGTTACTTATAAAATTGGTTAAAATAACAAAAAAAAACATAAATAAATAAGTACGAAACAGCCCCGTAACTGGTAGATAATGCACTGCTAGTACCACTGAAGAAACAAACATGGTAATTGGAAAAATATACCTTATAAGCGTTAAAGAAGGATTCGAGACGACTATAGAGGTTGACAGTTGTATACAAACTAAGTCGCAGGCAAAAGCTAGCATATAAAATAACGATAGGATAACTAACAAAATAATAGAACATCAAAGTAATAACAAAGGCAAGAACTACAGAACGACTCTTGTATTGCTTTTTCAATAAATAAAATAAACAAAGACGTGTATTCAAACAGACTCATTTCTCTTGCAATTCCGATATATTTTACAAAGGAATTGTTTCCGTTTAATCTAACTGCACTTTTACTACAGAACAACAATGGTTCATCCATAGTTTTAATTGAACTTTTCAATGATGTAAGGCACATATTCTATCTATATCTTCTATACATGGTGGCAGGGACATCGACGCGAAAACTGATACCATGGATTAAGTACATGATTCTGAACAAACAAAAATAATCTAAACACCATAGAAAAGTGCATTAACTACGCGGTCAAAATGTATGGAACTGCAGATTTTTTTTTTTTTGAACGCCCGCTGCTTTGAAATTTTTCGTCGGTTCAGAATCATGTACTGAATCCATGGTAATCCAATTTCGCGTTGATGTCCCTGCCACCCTGAATATATCACCATATAATTAAGAACTTCGTTAGGTTATAATCTATCGGTATTATTTCCGTTAGAATTATAAAATGTCGAAAAACTGGGAATAGCATCAAATCATTTACAATATAACGCATTATTTTTCGATAGTTTTTAATGTATCCATAGAAAACCGACAAATTGTGAACTGGCATCAAACTTGCTTGCGACGTAACGCAGCTTGCGCTGATACTAAATAGCCTGCTTAGCTGCTAACAACTTGGAATTAGCGCTCGCTCTGCTCGCGCGCGGTTGTTCACAGTTCTAGCCTAACCTAAACCATTTCACCCATTTCTCAGTTTATAATCTAACGGAAATAATGCCGATAGATTATCAGCTAACGGTTGTCACAATCTTACGGTGACATATATATTATAGTCGCAATTTGTGTCTGTCTGTGACTGCGTTGTTCTTCTTAATTACGTAACGGATTTTAATGCGGTTTTGATGGTTATTCCGATAATGTATTAAGAAAGGTTTATGTATATAATAATACATTAATACTCAACTTGTCGTAAAAACCTTGCGAAGCACAGGCACCATCGTTTGATATATTTGAGTCTTTCCATTAACTTAACTACGTTTGAGTTCACGTCAACAGTTAAAAGGATAGACAGCGCTTTCTGGAACTTATTTCTTAATGATTGATCTTGTCTCTGACATCTGCAGCACCATCAGCAGTTCACTGCCGGACTTAGACTTTTCCAATGAATCTCAAACCTTGCCCGCTCTCATCCATCCACTACCAAACATCCAATACTATTATTTGTTTATGTTTATTATCCGTTAATGAGATAGTGTCTCATTTACCTTTATTCGTACAATATTTAAACCAAACACATAATCACTATCAGCTACTCCTCCATTTAAAACTGGCACAAAATTTACAGCCCTCATAACAAAAAACGATCTCAAATAAAAATAAACAGCGAAGACCACACCATCTTTACTTAGTGCATCAGATTCTATAAACTTTTATAGGGACATTAGCGTCTTAATGGGTATTGTGATGGTTGACACTAAAGCTACAAAGTAGTGCGACAGAGCCGACAGATCAAGCCATTATTGGTACAAAGGCAGTCTTAAAGCACGAACTGCACGGATAAAATGATAATATACACTCACAATTCAATGGTAATAGTAAAATGTTCGAGATAAGAATCGTGCTTATAAATGTATAGTGTTTTGCGCTTAGAAGGTGTTAAATATTCTGCTTCCTATAGCTCGAAAAGGTGTTTGATACTCAATTATATTTTGTTGACTAAAATTCTTTACTGTTATTTTAGCCGGGCAGTTTAATTTTTGGGACGCTAAAAACCACTGGTCGATCGATTAAGATTAAAGAACGCTCGCCGAGGACGGTCCATGGGTGGGTGAGATCATCCATTTGATAGAGACCCCTCCGTGCCTCAAAAAGCACGTCCCAGCTGTCATTCAAAAAACGTTGACAGCCGTTACGGGCAGTCAGAAGCCTGACAACCAGCCTTACTAAAAGTTATCGTGTTAGCCAGAAACAGGGTTGTAGAAGCCAGACAGGCACCATGTTAAATAATGGTATTTAAGTTTATTATGTTAAAGCGACTCCAACAAAGTTGAGAAAAGGCTTGGCGGATGATGATGATCACCAATTAATTTATCCTATAAATGCAAATAAGGATGCATTACTTCAAATTAAAAAGAAATAACACTTTATTTTGGATTTAAATAATCACCAATTAAATCTATCTCATACACTTAACTAAACAGATAAACATATATTAATTGACATTTATGTTTTCATTCATGCGAATAACAGAAATAAAACTAGTTCTAGACTTAGAGTCTCAGACATCCTTCACAATTTATTATAACGCAATTAAGAAGTGTACGAAATAGTCGCCGCAAGCGTCAAGTCGTTAGTTTATATCCTGTGTGCATTATCATATTAACATAGCTGTGATATTTAACATTCTACTAGATGTCCCTATGGCCTTAAGAAAGGTTTAATAAGATACCGCCCCAATTATGGCAATAAGCTCACTTTCTGTTACATGAGCCTTAAAACGTGGCTGTACTAATAATACACCTGTCTATCCCTACGGGGAAAATAGCCTTAATGTTATTTGATAAGGAAAGATTGGTTTACTTCTTCTATGCTACATACTTTCTCTACTAAGCATCTTTAGCTAGATTAAATTCTTTTCTATGAGTCACACAACTAAAGAATTAATTTCCTCTTTAAGAATTCCTCAGTAGTAAATCTGCACCAATTTATATCTTAAAACAAGACTAGACTAACAATTTGAACACTTAAAATTTTACCAGCACCGTCGATCTGGATTTCGGAATTCAGTGAAATTCTAGAATTAAATTTTTAACGTGCAAAGTAACACGTTGGTCCTAAAAAGTTTCTTCTTGATACATTAACATGCTTTCGACACAGTTTAAGTGGGTTTTTACGTTTTATTCGCCATGTTGGGAAGGTCAGAAACGCTTTTATGCACTGATTTGGTTCTGAATGTACTAGGAGAGCATAACGAGGTGGCGATTTGTATTCAGCACTCGTACTTGATGAGCACTGGGGCGGTGTGCCGCAAGAAGTTGTGTTCGGTCCAACAAATTTATGCAGACCACACGGTTTGTTTACACTGATCATTTGCTAATTATCTCTTTTTGATGTTTGTTCTTCACACTTAGGATTTAAGTTACGTGCAAATAAATTAGGGGGTCACAAAACCATGCAAATATTTTTAGATATTTGCAGATGAGTAAACTTTGAAAACATTGTTTGACCTTAAAACTACCGTAATTCAATTTATTAAAACATCGCTGCTCAAGCTAATGACCATTCTTTTCGCAATGAAAAAATCTACTTAAATAAAAGAGCGGACTTCTTTAAAAATATAGACTTATCTAACTTGCAAAAGAAACATATAAAGAGTTTTTTTAAATAAATAAATATCTCAACACAACAGTACCTATTCAATTAGTTAGATTTTTTATAATCCTAATGACCATCCATCAAATTCTGCTTTCGCATAAATTGTATAAAGTTTATAATAAAAATTAAGCCTCAAGATATATATATCTGCATAATAAAATGCAAGTTACAATTACAATAAACCGTCTCTTTTATCTTAAATAACATTTACCTGGCTCGTTGGCTTATAAACCTACTTTCACGAAATTATTAATCACACATGCTATTTATAACAGAAAGTAATATTATACTAGTAAACTATATTTTTAGATAAATGAATGAACACTTTATATGTTCGAAGTAAAACCTGACGTAATAATATAGCAGAATCAAATCATGTACATCTATATATCAAGACAAAATAAGACAATTATGGAAAATCATCTGAATTCTAAAATATCCCAAAAAAGGACGCCATGGATAGGAAACGTCTACTGGTTACCAGACAAACTTTACCTACAAGAAGAAATGATGACAACAAAGATATTTTAATAGACAATAGACAAAAAAATATTTCTCCAATAATACAATAGGACGATATTGGAATAAAACATTTCCGATTAAAATACTCCGAACGTTACTATACGCCAATGAGCATTGCCGAGTGCATACACCAGGGTCACTGCTCTCCGCCATAATTGAATTCTAACAAAACTATCGAACCGCTAAATCAGTACCGTAAAGCGCTAGCCGCTAGCATTGAACAAAACTGTTCATTGTTAAGTTTATAAGTAACAAATAATACAGCGATACAGCGATTGATTTACATGAAACTAAAATGGTGACCGATTTTGGTGTGATAGTTGGAGCAGGACTTCTGTTCTGCTGGTTTTATAGGGAATTTTGAGCTTGGAATCCAGAATAACCTGCTTTGTTCGAATTGATAAAGGAATTATTTCCAAACAGTTGTATCCATAATTTAGTTTCTACGAGTAATAAGTTTACAATACAATACCGTGGTGGCGTAGATTTAAGGAGCCGCTTTAAATAAGTACCAGAGTGATAGTTCAAAGACTGTATTTTCTAGTTTAATCTTTAATCCATTAATATATGGTTGAGGAAACCATCAACGTGAAAACTGGCACCATGGATTCAGTACGTGATTCTGAACCAAAATTTCATAAATCCATTTCTGAAGAAAAATTTCAACGCAGGGGTGCGTTGAAATTTTTCGTCGGTTTTTTTTTAACCAGTTTTCCATACATTTTGACCGCGTAGGTGACCGACAAATGACCGACGAAAAAATTTCAACGCAAGGAGGTTCAGAATCACATATAAAATCCATGGTAAAAGTTTTCGCGTTGATGTCTCTGCCAACCTGTATAGTAAACAATCTAAAATTTTGTTGTGTGTTGGATCATTTAGCTCCCTTCAAAATGGTTGAGCTGAATGGTGCTGATCCATGCGTCATTCGTGAACGGGCGCCGTCAGTTGGGACTAGTCAACTCTTAGCTGCCATGGCTTATTTTGATTTTTGAATTGTTTTTTGTTTTTATCTGTGCACATCTTTCTACATTGTTCTCACATGTATAATTTCAACATGAATGATGTAACCAATATTTTGTGACAATTTCATTTTATTTTAAAGAGTGTCGTGTCGTGGAGTTTCTTACCCGTTCTTCTCCATAGGTACCTATTACGGTTTGGAATGGGTAACTAGCTTCATTTTTCTGACTGACTTACTCCTTAACAATTCAAAAGTGCCTGTAAATGGTTTAATTGAAATAAATGTTTTGAATTTGAGTTGGAGTTTGAGTCAACGAGCAAACATGATGACCAATACATGCTTCTTTATATGGAAAAAGGCTTTGCAACAAGACAATACAGCATCGAACGGGACTCAAAAAACTCCATAAAAATACAAATGTAAAAAACAATCATTTATATTCCGCAGAAAGTTGGGTCCGGTTGAAAGCACACAGCCATTGACAATTGACAATTGTAGTTGTTCACAACAGCGGGAACTATTGCACAATAAACGATACGACATTGTTTTCAAAATCGGTCACCATGTTATTTTTTTAGTTCAATTGAATTCAATCCCGTGGTGAATTAAAATTCAGTTCGCGTAAAAGGCATTTGCGAGCAGTGATACGGAAGGATAGAACAACAAAAAATATTGTTTTACCCTTTAGTATGTAGCTTTGCGCAAACGACTAAGGGGGATGCGTTAAGGTGGACCGCGGAATTCAAATTTTCTTACATGTTTTGCAATTTGTAGGTCTATCAGTGTTGGGTTGTATGTTGATTAACCAAACTTATATTTATATGTTTATTTACTCAAAAATAAGGCATTGTAGTACACGTAAAAAAATCAGTTTTACAAAATAAGTACTATATCTACAAACGTGTGGGTGAGCGCTGCTCTCCTAGCTAGGTTATGAAAACCTTGGTTAAGGAGATGCAGTCCGGTCCCCTAATGACGTAAAGGTTACATAGTGCTTGTGATGTTACTGTTACAATTTTGGAGTATAGAGATGGAGAATTAAAGTTTAAAGATACGTTTTTATTAAAAGTGAAAATAAAATAATTTTTAAATAAATGTATGTGTGTTTGTGATTGTGCGTGTGGGTGTGTGTGCGTGTGGGTGTGTGTGTGTGTGTGTGTGTGTATGTGTGTGTAACTTAATATTATAAATGCGAAACTGAGTTTGTTTGTTTGTGACGCTTTCAAGCTAAAACGGTTGAACACATTAACACATTTGGATGAAATTTGGCACATGGGGACCATGGCCTGGATTAGGACATATGATACTTTTTATCTCGATACGAGTATTGCTACGGGATCAAGATTTATGCGGGTGAAACTGCGGGGTACTTAATATTTGATACGGCCGCGAATCATATTTAGATCAACATACAACCTGATACTGACCTGCAAATTGCAAAAAACATAAGATTTTTTTTCGCCTTAATAGATTGTTACACAATTGAGAAGAAACGAGCACGAGATGTGATCATAGAGAGGAACTCGTGGCTAAGTTATAACAGCCGCTTAGGTTTATCCATCAGGTTAAGCTACGCTTGCCGGGGTTGGCCCGTGGATGGGTGACCATCTTTACATACCGAAATTTCTCCGTGCCTCGGAAAGCACGTTAAGCCGTTGGTCCCGGCTGTCATTCGTGGATCTTTGACAGTCGTTACGAGTCTTCAGAAGCCCGAAAGTCTGACACCAGTCTTACCAAGGGGTATCGTATTACCTAGTTACTGGGTTTTGGAGGACAGATAGGTAGTCGCTCCTTGTAAAATACTGGTATTCAGCTGCATCCGGTTAGACTGGAAGCTGACCCCAACATATTTGGGAAGAGGCTAGGCAGATTGAGGTTTTTACACAATTTATAATATTACGCCTTTATGTCCCGAAAGGTATGGTGTCCGGTACACCCACATTTCTTCAGTCATGTCTATTGTCTAAGAACATATGATTCTAGAGGGCGAGCCTATTGCTATCAATCGAGCACAAATCCAGACTCAGGGCTACTAATGAGAATTTCTAAATGAAGACACGCCATAGTCAAAATATTTAAAATTATATCTAGGTGGGCCCCGTCGACAACCTGACTATGACATGAACTTTTCTAATGTAGCTAGTGCCAACAAAATTTAAAGGGGAAAAGTTATGTTTACTCATTTGTTAATTTTCATAATCAGTGTTAACAGTCAACTGTTCGACTAGTCACTCAAAACTTACCTCACGGCGGCATAAAGAATCGCTAATTTAATTACACTAGTAACCGTACCCCTAAAAACTCTCTCTTGCCCTCAGGCACTAACAGAATAAAAACGCTTACCCACTTCGTTGAGGTCGTCGAGCTAGCTGCCTCCAATATTGATGAGTTGCCTTAGCTAATCAGTTTACTAATCGACCAGAAAATTGTCTCTCTAATACTGGGTGCAAAAAATGTCTGGCTTAATTGGTTTAAGTGTTGAAGCGCAAAAGATGCTATTTTTTATAAGTTTTTTGTTCTTCAAAAGATTCATTTTTACGGCAAGGGTGTTTTTTTTTTGATACGCACACACTCTACGTTTTGTGGTTGTCTTACTTTTCAATACTTTCTTGCAATAGCCAGTTATAGCTCAGTAGTTATGGAGTCAGACTTGGGAGCAAGAGAACACGGTTTCGACACTCATGCGTTTTATTGACTCCTATTACAGGTATAATATTTAGCTCAATTGGACGGGCTTACAAAAATATTATAGTCTAATCTTACTTAACACAATTTGTACTCGTTTTGCAATCAATTCTTGATTCTGCATCATTAAGCCTGATAACATGCAGTTCTCCTTTTAGATCCCATTACTTTTCCATATTTTTTTCCAGAAATAATTCACGCGTATTTATTATTTCCCCAATAAAAATAATACGGAAACTAATCTTTCTAACAGCACATTTAAACGGAGCTTTTCGTCAATGATTAAAAACTTTACTCGCCGCTGCAATATGTACGTTGAAAAAAAACCACAGATTCATGAATATTAATCTTATGGTATGCTTAACGCTTTGTAGTTTCCTGTTGAACTTATATTTAGACATATACTCGTATACTGCACTTCTACCGTTATCTTTACGTATGTAACACGGTTCCGCATAAATTTTAAGTCGAGATATTCGGATTTTTATCTGCACTAAGATTGTATCTGTAAGATTCGTCACTATTGCACCTATTGCCTGTCCTTTTCCCAACTGCTATGGGGTCTACTTCCAGCCTAACCAGATACAGCTGAATACCGGATCCGTGATTACTGTCACGAAATCGTAAACTTGTAATGGGTTTGAATTAGTTTAAATCTATTCTGTTTCTATAATTTAACTGAATCCTTGCTATGATTATGATGACTAGCTATCGCAAGATCGTGAAAACAATCATGGCATGTAAAATTACTACCCCAATCGTTGTCTTATTGATAGGAAATCGGTTCTAGCATAGCATAGTTAGCTATTTTATATAGAGTATCCTACATCATGCAAATAAAATGTTACAATGACATCATTTTCTCCACAATTGACTGGAAAGTGTTAAAATCGACACACAACCGTTCTACAAAGAAGAATTCGATCAGAAGATTGGTAATTACCAGCCAAATCCAGAGGACTAAATGCCTATCTAAAGAAAACTGGTCGAAACTAACGTCAAAACTATTAGATTGAACCCAATTCTACGGTTGTATTGCACAATGAAGCGTTGAGCATCGATTGCTTTATAAAAAGCATTCTCCCAAATGTGTTGCACTTTCCAAACGATACTTATTGAAATAGCTTTACTACTATTGTTACGCTGGCTTCAAAGTTTGAGTCTAAATACAATCATGCAACAGGTGGGGATTAAACTGAAGGTATTTCGATTGTTAGTTCAACGCAAAATTTCTCCTTTTATATATTTTGTTTAGCCAACTGTTAATATCTCCTTGGCCGTATTTTGGTCACAGCGGTTAATCTCAATGGAGACTGGAGGATGCAGGAGATATTATAGTGTGCAAACGTGTGCGCAAAGGTGGACTTCCTCTTCCCTCACTCTCATAGTCCAATGGTCAACTGTCGCTGTATCTTTCCTGTTATGCGAATACAGCAAATCTTCATCACTTTTTCTTCCTATAATTATTCCGGTAAACTTAACTATCATCTTTACAGAATCAAGTTTTCATCTCCGGCATTTCACTAGCAATTAAAATATCGATTACTATCTCAACCTTGTTAAGAATTTCTTGACACAAATCAGTAATACTTATCTTGTTAGTAAAAATAATAACAGTACAGTCATCCACAACCGTGGAGTTACAGATGCTGCACATAACAGTCATAACACGCAAGCTGGTAATGGTAACATTATAGTTATTACTACTGTCATTATTCCATCTCACTGTGTTGAAGTAAGTCATTACGTTCGAAAGTATATTGATACGATTTTAATTCGCCTTCTCGTAGTGGATGAAAGTTTTGATTACGCTAGACAAGGTTCGGACGTTCCAATTCGCACACAATTTACTAGATGATTAATAGCTAGATCGAACCAATTCCGTGGAATCAATTAATTACACGTTGAAGTGTAAATTTGCACTGATATCATCTGTTGCTCTGTACATCAGCTGGCGCTATCTAAACTGGAACCGCCGAAGATATACATTAGACAGTCTGTAGACTTTTCTTAGCAAAAAACACACAGTGATTTGGCTTATGAAGCTGGCAAGATTTTATGAACAGTCCCGGAACTTCCCAACTCGAATAACAGTTCAACAAATTCTCTAATCAAAGATTCACTGGACACGAAAGATCGTACAAAAAACTCGAAACCCATCAAAACTAAACAAGAGAATTGAATTAAATCAATTTACTCGATAAAAAAAGATCTACCAAGAGAATTTCTTGCTCTACATTCATTCAATTGATACCAATAAGTAGTTGAATTAATTCTTAACGAGCATTGAGAAATTACTTGGGAGTGACCCGAAGGCCTGAATAACGCGATTAAGGCCATACATTGTATTCATTTACATTTTGGACTTGGTCCACCACATTATTTGGCTGATGATACATGCTTTCTAGTTTTTAATCGGGATTTTCTGCAGTCGATGTTTTGATTTTTTACATGATAAAGCAAAAGCAGTCTAACACTGTTTGTCCACCGCACAATGTCAGCGAAACACGAGATTATTCGAACCAAACGTGACGTCCCGGTGGTGGTGTGCGGTGGACACGCGGCCATATTAAATGTAAGTATTGCTACTTCGGCGCCGCCGTTATCTCGTTTCTTCTTGACGGTGCGGTGGACAAACGGCCGTTTTTTTATGGAGGTTTATTATCATCTAACTTCTCCTGCTGTGGTCGGAGCGGGAGGGCGTCTCAGACTCTTATTGACTAAAACCCACCCGTGTTCCTTCAGTTGCCTGTACGTTGTCAGGGGTCAGAGTATCCCTTTCGGACTTTTATGACGCCATGAAATAGCCGGACCTCTGTCCGCTGTGCCGTGATTTCTCACTGCAGCGGAGTTACGCCCTGGTGTTTCACCTCCTCGCACCTTTGCGCGAGGGTTTTTGCCTCCAGATCCCATGGCAGGAATCCGAGGAGGCTTGGAAAAACGGCCTTAGGCCGAGTATAATAAACGTAACTTCACGTCGTTTGGCTCAGCATTATTCCTGTCACTATCGCACAACTGTCAAACTACAAGTGGAATAAAAAGACGGGAACATTTAAGTCAAGCACGTGCTAAGTAACGTTTTTTAACATTGGCCACAGATTGATATAGAATTTTAGAGTCCAGCGATATGTACATAACTGCTCTAAAACGCCGTTTAAAGTGAAGTTTCTCATTGACGAAGCATTTCATCTCTAGGTTCGCCGTTTATGTTCACTTAGGTATTAAAGTTTAATTACAAAAGCGATTTATGTAGCTTAATATACTTCGGGATGCTTCCAATCAGTGTTAATGACCGGTATTATGGGAATACACTTAATAGTAATAGTTTATACTCCTCTTAAGGTAGAATCAACAGTATTACTAGTACAGTCACAAGCACTGCTATGAGTACACTTAGCAAAATTCAACAGCGATGTTCTCGTGGAATAACGATTACAACTTTGAAGTCAACTTTTTCATAATTGTTTCAAGCCTACTGTTCCTAAAAGTGATTTTCTCGTGTTGTTGATTGCAATGTCTTTTTGTTATCAACAACAAAAATTACAATACGAGAAAATCACTTTTAAATGTTGCCCAGTGTATAAACACTTGTGTTCATGACTGTACATTTAATTCATTTGAAATAGCTGAGGTTTGCAGACTATTTTTACGACAAATAGACAATTTAAATTTAAAACAGCTAGTATGTATATTAACATTTTCTCCCTTTCTAGGGAGTAGGGATTATTCTGTCAGAAATCAACTTATCATCTCGCCTGCATTCTCCAAAGGGGTAAATAGGAACACCGAAACAGCCAGTTACAAAATAATGTGTAAATTCTATGTCAAAATGGCGAGCCTATTACCGCTTACCAAGCAGAAATTCAGCCTCCAGGCTGCTACTGAGAAAATCCTGATTGAAAACAGCATGATTGATAGAAATAGGAATAGCGCTATTTATATTTTAAAAGTTATAAGAGAAAATAGACCACAAAAGAATACATCATGAAGATGGACAATCAATCAATCAATCAATCAATATCCTTTATTTGTAAGGAAAGAGAAATTAACTTTAAACGGCTGTAAAAATAACAGAAAAGGGCATACGCAAACTATAAAACTATAAACGGCTACTGTCTAAGAATAAAGACAGAACAAAATAACCGTTTTCAAAAAGAACATTATTACATGCACTCGCTAACAACATCGAAGCTTTGAAAGACGCTATATTTCAAAACTATTACACTAAACTTATAAAAAGTAATATGTTTTTGGGGGCATGAGGAACAGGGTGTAAAGTTCACTCATCATAGAAAAAGGAGGATCCTCCGACCAGACGGGTGTGATGTCTCGCGGGCAACTGCCCAGAGGTTGAAGTCGGGAAGCTTGTATATATGTTTATCGCGCGGTAAACTCTAATTGCGCGATGCAGGATTTGTGTGACGTCAGGATGTTGTGTGACGTCAGGTCTTTGATGCGTAGTTCGCATGTAGCGATGTAGATGCCGCTACATCACTCCCCTCCGGAGACCGGAGGTCGATAGTGGGCTGAGTCTTGAATATTGCGATGCTTCACAGTGCCAGCTGTGGTTCCAGTGAGTCGGAACCGGGTGCCGCATAGAACGCGGTGAGTCGGAACTGTCTGCGGTGATTCCCCAGTGAGTCAGGGTAGCGCTGCGTTATGATCCAGTGGGTCGGATGTGGTACAGCGCTGGGTTGTGGCTGGGGGTGATGACCAGGAATGCGCGTTCGCTGCACGCTGGTGGTCAGGATACCCGTTGAAGCCGTGGGTACTGACTGGCTGTGTGACTCGCCTCACGAAAGCTTGCGGGAGCGATGATGATGATGACGTCACGCTGAAGTAGTTGCACGAAGGCTGCGTTGACGTTCATATTTGGGGTCACCAATTTAGGGGCATGAGGAACAGGGTGTAAAGTTCACTCATCCGCCATAGAAAAGGGAGGATCCTCCGACCAGACGGGTGTCGTGTCTGGCGGGCAACTGCCCAGAGTTTGAAGTCGGGAAGCTTGTATATATGTTTATCGCGCGGTAAACTCTAATTGCGCGATGCAGGATTTGTGTGACGTCAGGATGTTGTGCGACGTCAGGTCTTTGATGCGTAGTTCGCATGTAGCGATGTAGATGCCGCTACATGTTTAATGCAATCCAAACAATAATAAAGACATTAAGTTTATTGCAGTACAAAACATCGTAGACCAACAATCACTCAAGCATAATAAAACTGACAGGTCCAAGACCCATGATTGTCATGTCACCCCAAATGCCTATAATTTCACTCACGAGAATGATTCACTTGACCTTTCATTATCAGAAGAAAAGGATCATAATAACTTCAAAGGAGACCAACAATACTCCAATTGTGGTCCACTTGCATACCGTTAAGATCGCAGCAGGCATCACCGCATCAGTAACGCCCAGCCACAGAATAGATAGGTACAGAAGATCAACTCCACCGAACGAGTTAAAATAGGCGCACGCACATATAGACGCGTACGTACGGAGATCTCAAATGCCAGTTGCGTGTGCGCTTGCAGTCGCTGTGTGAAGCGTGTCTATATGTGCGTGCATTTTGGAGATGCCGGCGATCTTCTGCATTTATCTATTCAATGGCCAAGAATATCGAAACCATTTTAAAACTGTGCCAGAATCTGACCCAAATCTGATGAACAATACTGGTCATTTTTTGCTTTACCGATTGATGGTTAGAAGCTTGAATAGGATATCGATCCTTATAGATTGGTGTAACGGATTTTTTGTTTAAGATTTTTGAAATTTGATCGACAGATGTGTTTATTGTGTTTATTATGATCGAGTGTTGATGTTTTGTTGTGGTTTATTAGATGTTCCGAATATGCAAGTTCATTTTTGATCTTTATCATTCGTTAGTCGCTTTGTGGAACTACACTTCCATTAGCTACAATATGCTACTTTTACTCCTTTTAACAGATCGTTACATATCGTATACTACACTCTACTAAATGAGCAATATTTGTATGTTTTATTATATTTATATGTACATATATATATTTGTCATTACGGTCTCGAAAACGGCTCTAACGATTTCGATTAAAGTTGCAATATATGGGCTTACGGGGGTGAAAAATCGATCTATCTAGCAGTCACATCTGAGAAGATTCGTTTTCTCTATTTCACACACACAGCCTCGGGAATGTAATACAACGTTCGTATACTTGGATGGTGGCTTCTTTTATTTGAGAATCGAAAAACAATCGACAGTTGATCTAGTTTACCAATACCTCTATCTAAAGGTGGCTAAAGTAATACTAATAGATACCAAACCACACCACCTTTACCTTACCTACCTACCTACTTACCTACCTACCTACCTTTACCTTTGGACCTTTTATTCCAAACCACAAGACAAAAAAACTAAATCTTCCATCAATTAATTATGTTATGGATCTTAAAATTGCGATTAGTTCACCCTTAACACTTCCTATTTTAAAGTCTAGACTTGATTGCGCAGACCTGACATTACCAGTTTCAACCAAGCTAGGTTAGTTTTTTATTACTTCCTTAGTGAATGAAGGGATCAGCTGCCTGTTATCCTACCATATTGGAACCGGAGTCTTCTAGTTAATCAGTGATTTACTATAAATATTATAAATCAATAAAGTCATTGGCTACCTTATTTATCAAGTAGGAGCAGGAACAATATCAGTAATAAAATAGAAATATAAACGTCGACTGAAGACCTGGATTGAATTTCCTATGAACATGATTCTCACGGATCATCTCCAAGTCTTAAATTAAAATGGTCTACATAGGAATCCTTGGCTATGTTATGAATCAAGATCTGGTATGCTTTACCAAGTTAAAATTGAAAACGATATTCAGCAATTGGCTTCCACAGAACTTCAAATTGAAACAAGAGAGTTATTGCTTTGTAAGAGTATATCTTGATGGCCTGCAAACCCAACATTAATATTATATTACTATCTCTACCACTGCAACCTTAATACCAAATGACCCAGGTAATGTTGCTATCTTTGCATCATCAAGCTACTCAGTAAACGTTGAAGATGGTATGTGGAAGGCAGATCAACGGTTCTTTTATTTGGAAGACTTACGTTGGACCACTATCTCATCCGATGGTTAATGATGATGCAGTCGACAATGGAGTACGCCTCGAAGAAACGAAGGTATATATTCATCGAAAACTTGAAGACCCCTAAACTTAAACGGTTTTATATTCTATTGCCGCACGTCCATACCGTTATGAAAAGCTTTCGTGAAAAAGAGTACTAAACGTTTTGTCCGGCTTATACCGGGGCTGAAGAGTCAGTTGGGCTACCATCCTGCTGCTGACTGGCCACTCTTTTTACCGTGACATAAGCTAATTCTCATATAGCTCTTGCTAACAATCAATCTGCCTAGCCTTTTCCCAACTATATTGGGGTCGGCTTCAAGTCTAACTTGATGCAGCTGAATACCATTATTTTACATGGAGCCTATCTCACCTCCACAGCCCAGTAACTGGTTAATACGATACCCCTTGGTAAGACTGATTGACAGACTTCCGGGCTTCTGACGACCCGTAACGACTGTCAAAGATCCAGAAAGACAGCCGGGACCAACGGCTTGCTTTCCGAGGCACGAAAGAGTCTCCGTATGTAAAGATGGTCACCCATCCACATACCAACCCCGGCAAGCGTAGCTTAACCTGATGGATTGGCCCGTGCGGCAGTTATTACATAGCCATGAGTTATTATAGCTCTTGATAACACGAGAGAAAAAGAACAAGAAGTCAACGACAGGACAAGAAGGCCTAGAGAAGTGGCAACCGCTTTCAAAGCGTTTTCTATTTCTACAACAACGAGATTGACATAAGCTTTTCGGTAGCTTATGTCAGTTCTATACATTTTTGACATTTCATCATTGTTATCGCTAATATAATCGCACTTTGTTTAGGCCCTAAGGATAAATGAACTGTTATAAATGACTGTGCAGTGGCTGTGTTGTTTTTTTTTTTATGGACATTTAAAATAATGGTTGCCCATTCGTCGTGACTGCTTTTGATAGACCTACTCCTATACCAATTATCCAGCATTATAACGTTCTAGCAGACAAATATCTCCTCAATAGAAACACCACAGTAAAACATAGCCGTCAACAAGCAATGCAACCGCACGCTTATTTGATTGTTTCTAATGTTTAAATTGCCGTGTCTGGACCGCACAGACAGTACCGTATGCAGTCTGTGGATGAAGCCGTATTGTCCGTAAATGATTCGTTACCCATACGTTATGGTTTTATAGTGATAATT
This sequence comes from Agrochola lota, assembly GCA_947364205.1. Lineage (NCBI taxonomy): Eukaryota > Metazoa > Arthropoda > Insecta > Lepidoptera > Noctuidae > Agrochola > Agrochola lota. The sequence goes on from OX376239.1 coordinate 3,048,986, forward strand.
GGTTATTAGTTGCTTAATATGAATTTAATGGGAGATGTTCCTCACAATGATATGGTATGAATAGTGGGTGTAATAGTGTAAGTGCACTTTTGCAGTATAAATTGGGCTCATTGGCAATTTTGCTATGGTGCGACAAAGTTATATGTTTTAATTTAGCGTCTATATTATATGGATAGATTGAATTGATGAGTCTTATTTAATCAGTATGCATTGATTCTATTGTAAGAGCTTTTGAATCATCATCAAAGTATGTTTATTATCACCAATCATTCACACTTTGATCATCATCACCTCTTAATTATTTTCATGTGAATTAAATATGAAAAACTTAATTTTATCATTACATTCACAAGATTTTAGGTGCATCCAGTGCGCACTTAATTTCAAAAGTTCCATACGATCGAAATTTTATTTTTCCAATCAATTATCGATAACGAACTAAGTAAACCCAAGGTTATAATCTTGTAATCTTTAAATAAGGAATAAACCTGCCAGCTTTAAAAAATATTCTCTATTTGAAAACCGCACATTGCGGTTATTTATTTTTTTATGGCCAGTACAAGGCGACAATATTCAATGAACATCATAGATTATCTATAGCTTTCCATGAATACCAATGTGGGTAATGAGCACTACAGAACTCGTTTGTGATTAAAAAAATAGACCTTTTAAAGGCCAGACGAAGTTAATTCACATTCGTTGGTCGATTTTATTGAATGCATTTTTTTCGTTGTTGGAAACAAATATTGTGGAATTGGTATTTCAGCATACTTAGTTAAATTAGTAATTTGGTGAGAATTATATGATTTTGTATCTACACCTATTTTAATTTCCATAAGAAGTGTTTTTCAGCTTCTGTTTTAATTATAAAGTTTACTTAAACATAAGTTATTTCAAAGAAACTTCTCTACATAAAAGCTCTATGACTTTTTTATCTTTTCCTTTTATTTCAAACTTAATTAGCCAAATAATTTTTAATTACATCGTTTAAGTAATTCCTTAACCGGTCACGTATTGTTAACGCACCCGTGCCGATCGAAACCTTAACTATAAAAAAAAAATATAGAACAAACTTACTCAAAATAATTCCCAAATCACGCTTCAACACACAAACACAGCCAAGTTCCAGCAAAATTCAAATTTGGAACGCTCAAACGCGATCGGGATTGAGAAGAGCGATATACACGTGCGGTTCCGTCCGCGGACGCTTCGCGACTGAGCCCGCGTTCGCTTCACCACAAGCTAATATATCTCGTATACTAGTTTTCATCGTCTTTCACTGGTTTAGCTTCGAGTCGATGGCCACCACTTTCTGGGTTAATGAGGAGCCTGACGGAGCCCGCACTCGCCCGTTTTCTACGTTTTCGAATACGCGTCGGATACCGAGTGGTTTTCGAACTGCTGCGTTGCTATGCGCTCCTGGTACGTCGCTGATAGTTTTTTAACTTTTTTTTTATAATGATAAAAAAGTTCCATGTTTATCTTTAAGGTTTTCTGGCTTGTCCGCTATGTCCGAACTGCCGCGCTCGTGATAATTAAAGTGGCCACACCAAGAGCTTTTCAGGTCACCGCGAGATTCAAAAAATATTTTTATTTAATCCATTCACGCCCTATAGTAGCCTTTTGCGCTGGACATAAGTCTGTCTAAAAGAATTTTGAATCCGCAAATTCAATTTATTTTTCCAATAAACTTAATGTTTATTATTTTCGCCATGATTGTGACAGCTAACAACCAATGGTTTAGTCATGTTATTAAAGACAGGAAATACGAAGAAAATCTAATCAATTTGCCTTACCTTCATTGGCAGTTAAAAGTTTTAATGTCAACTAAATCACTATTTGCCAGTTTAAAGAAAAAACTTATACGGATCTTAAATTGCCGCGTTAATTTAAAACTTTTCTGAAGATAAACTTGACAATGCAAAGCTAAGCTAACCAAAAGAGATAGACAAAAAATAAGGAGAAAGACATGATAGCACCCGTTGATCTAGTGGTTGCAAATCGCAAGCGCTGGTCCTGCGTGGAGTTTCATCCCTAGGTTGGGCAGAGTGATATTGGGTTTTCCCATAAAAAGGTACAATTCCGTAGCCGATCGCAGGCGGCAACTGCATGCAGGCGGCGATTCCAGTCCGACGTCGGCGAATCCAGTCGTGTCGCCAAGACACGACTGAGTTCAATGTATTCTTATATATTTTTATGAAGTCGACGTGTAGCTAGCTACTGAGGTGTTTCATAGAAATTCATAGAAACCAGTCGTGTCGCGGCGACACGTCGCCTGCAGTTGCCGCCTGCGGTCGGCTACGGAATTGTACCTTTCGGATATTTTTTTGTAGCAGTGCTATCTTTCGTCTGCGTGGATGTCGGAAATTATGCTACGAGGACGTACTATCAGGATAAGAACTTACGTCCTAATCCAGGTCATAGTCCACCCGTGTGCTCAAATCGAGATCCAAAACCGTTCTACCATTTAGGCGTGAAAAGGCAGACAGACAGACACACCGTCAGACATACACAATTACTTTCGCATTCATAATATGATGGTATGGAAATACAGGGTCAAGTTGAATTAGCTAGCGAAACTCCGTGGACGTATTGGGTATCGATATGTAAATAAGAAAAAAAAGATTGTTTTTTTTTGGGTCAACGCCCTCTTTTGTCTTGTTATTTGAAGTATGAGTTGGGAAAATCTGTTCTGTTTTAGGCCAGTCAGTAAAGATGGTGAGTATTGTCACTCACTACTGCTACATCAATGAGGCAGTCAACCTAAAACAATTCTCATCTTCGATATTCAAATCACTTGTAAGATACTACTTGAGAATAGCAAACATTGAATTAACTGTAATGAACCAATAAAGACGACTTGAATTGACTGTGTGCAGACTGATTCAAGATTGTCGATTATATGCAAACTGTCTCTCGATGACAAACAGTACATTTTTATTTTTTTTCCGTCACCGTCACCGTCATCATCAGCATCGCCATCGACCTCGTCATCGACATTGTGATCGTCATCGGCATCATCATCATTATCATTATCATCATCATCATCATCCTGTTTACAACCATTCGGAAAATTGATTAGCCATCTGACGGCTAATTCAATCACCGCGCGCGCTCTTTGGTCAAATCAAATAGCACGCGCTTCCCCTGTTTCCTGTTACACACTTCCGTCGCTTTTCTTTAGATTTAGATTTTGGTTGCAGGAAATCGAGAGGAACACGTCAAAAACCTGAAAACCAAACTGATCTGTTCATGATCGACAAAGCTGTAATGTTTCTAGTGTGCTCACTGTCTTAGATACCAGCATCCTACAATAAGATATGGACGATCGTATATCATAACGGAATAGAGTCGATGAAGCGCTGTTACGTTTAAGGGCCGAGGAACTGGGTTGATTTTATTTATAACTTGACCGAGTTCCTATATTTTACAAACAGGTAATGGTTAAGGCTAAGTGAATATTAAACAGTACTGGAGAGATTTCATCTATGGATTAAACTTGCTTGATTAGGGCAGTTTTTTGATGAGAAAAATCTTCCTCAACACTTTTCCTTTCCGAAGGTTAAAAGCTGGTAGCCGTCATTTCTAGCTCTGACATCGTGACGGGTCTGACCAACTGACCACTAAGCTGGTTGCGAAGATTAAAATATGGCAGCAGAGTCACTCGATCTCAGATTGGAAAATCTTCAAATTGATATACATTAAGCTGAGAAAACTTCTGTACGTCAGCGTAGGTAAGCGGACTCCGTTGACAGAGCTGGTTAAAATATTTAAACCTATACCTTCAAAGAAACATCTTGTCATTACCGAATATGAATCACCTTGGGTAAATACATATAACGATTAGTTTTTTGATTCATATATATGTTCCTCCAGGCAGCATTTCGGTTATGGCGGCCAATCTCAACGGAGACTAGCCTTAGACGCGAGAGATATTAAAGTGCACAAGTGTGTGCGCATACAGGTGCACTCTCTCTTCCCTCACTCTCATAGCCCGATGGAACGGCAAACCGACATGACCGGAGAGAGATCAGATGCAGGACCAACGACTTAACGTGATTTCCGAGGCACGGGGGTATCACACCTCCAACTTCCAAACTATGAGGGGGGAAACTAAGATATTCCTAATATTCTTCTTCTTTTTCTGTTGTTAGTGACTAACCTGGTGTCAGAGTTTTAAAGCCGCCCATTGGCTTCTGACTTGGCTTCACATACCGTCGAGAAATATCTCTCAAGCAGGCCGGTTTCGTCACGATGTTTTCCTTCACCGTTTTTGAAGCAAGTGATAATTATACGATACGCAAATGAAGTCGAAAAGTCAGACGTGCCTTGGGTTCGAACTCGAGACCGACTTGGCAGACTAAGAAATTCCTAATGGAAAAACCCAATAACATTTTGCCCGACCCGGGAATCGAACCCAGGACCCCACGCTCAACAGTCGCGCTTGCGACTAGGAGACTAATGGGGCAGTCAACAGGGTAGTTGTTGATATAGTAACAGTGCTTAAGTATTCAATTTATGTTTACAGTACAAAGCTGTTATTGCTTAACGGGATTTATTTTCCTGGTATCCAGTTCGGACAAGGTGATTTGTGAAGTTATTTCATTAAGAAAAATATGAGATAAGACAAGTCTCACGGTCTGCGGTTCTGTTGGGTGCTTTTGTGAGGTTCACAGTTTAAAGGAGATAGTTTTTTTTTTGTATTTTTTTGTTTTGATTGTGGGAAATCATCATATGACTTCTCCCGCTCTCTCTCTCCAGCGAGAGGGTCTGTCAGACTTTTACTGACTAAAACCCACCCATGTTCCTTCCGTGGCCTGTGTGCCGGGGCCGCGATATCCCTTTCGGACAAACCCGCAACTGTATTGTAACGTTTATTAATCGTATTGTACTTAAAAAAAGAAACCAATTTATTGTTTATAATGGTCGTTTTTTTTTAAATGTCTGAACGGAATAACAAAAGAAAATGTTTTGATAAAGCACTCAATTGATTCAATTCCAATTAAGGTCATCAATGTCATAAATGCATGTATTCGAAGCGTTTTCAACGATTTTATGAAAAAAAACCTTAATTACAGTTCGAGGTGGTAGCCAAGTAAAAAACTGACGCAACAGCAGGTCCTGTGTTTAATCTCATTTTGAAGTTTGCTTACTCTCGCATAAAGTCGTTTAAAAATCAACGTTAAACGGATTCTAGTTTTTGGTTGCTTGTCAGTTTGACTTTAGTGATTACACTCAGTCATTGGCGCTCGGGCACTCGACTTTCCCGATTGTGTTACTCAAAAACTACTAGAGGGAGATTCCCAGCAACTTCATACAAAAAAATATTAAGAAAAGAATCGTAACTAGATACACGATGATGATTTTAATGACAAATTACACGTTCAACCATTAGCACTACCTACATTTACCAACCTAGCATTTTTACTCTTTTTAAAAGTGACTGTACATCACAGTATTTTGACGGTTTATTACACGAAATATATCTATCTACGTACCTATGCCCTGATTTATTACTTACCCACGTATTTAGTTAACTAGTCTTTTTTTTATTTATTTTTTCAGGATGGGAAATCATCAAATGACTTCTCCCGCTCTGGGCAGAGCGAGAGGGTGTGTCAGACTTTTACTGACTAAAACCCACCCGTGTTCCTTCCGTTGCCTGTGTGCCGGAGCCGCGTTATCCCTTTCGGACAAACGCGAAACCCCAGCAGGCATTGGTCTTTCGACCCCGTCGGTTGGTGCTGACATCTCTTTGAGGCGCGCGTGGAACACAACGCGCCGTCGACACGGGCCTGGTCCTTATCGGACGGCGAGCTGCCCATTGCTCACCGTCCGCAAGCTAGTTAACTAGTCTGGCAGTGTTAGTGATATTATTTTATCTAATCTTGACTACATCTAGTGGCACCTCGAGAAAATTAAGACGAGCATTTATTTTATTAACCGATTAACGAATAAAATAAAATAGAGCCGCATCACTATCTGTCACTGTCAGAAGCACTAGTGTCAAATGACAACACTTCATTCATTTTATTTTATCCGCTACTTTCGAATTGCATGGAAATTGATATTTCTGATTTCGTGTGTGTAATTGAAGAATTATCACGAATATTGAATCTTCAAGATTATACAGCATTAACCTTGAGAAGGGTGCTGTGTTAATTGTTCAGTAAGATTTCAACGCAATGTGCGAAGACGTTGTCCGCGACCGCTGCAGATGTGCTATAAGTTGTGGAACGCATGTATATTTGCTTGTTTCTGTCAAATCATCTAGATGCAGTTTCAGGATAGTGCGTATTGATGATGCAAGAAATTGTTGAAACTGTTTATTCATTATGTAGATTAGGATACAAGAACTCCATTCCATGTCGATCTACACAACAAACGCATACTGTGCCTGTGGACTCTGCGGAAAAGAACATTTTTTTGCATTGGATTCCAGCACATTAAGGTGAGAAAATTGATAGTACTATTTTAACAATAAGTGTGTTATTGTTAAAATAGTATTATCAATTTTACGTTGTTTGTATTTTGTGTTTCACGAACTGTGTCCAAATAAACGTTTTCTTTCTTTCACATCAAAGAAAACAATAATAATATTAGTTAGAATATGCATATTTTACAACACAAATCTTGTAATTTTTTTTCGGGTGCATTATTAAGGTACCTTTTTTGGTTGGGAAATCATCAAATGACTTCTTCCGCTCTGGGCAGAGCGAGAGGGTGTGCCAGACTTTTACTGACTAAAACCCACCCGTGTTCCTTCCGTTGCCTGTGTGCCGGGGCCGCGTTATCCCTTTCGGACAAACCCGCAACCCATTATTAAGGTACCTAGAACATCAATTTCTAACACAAGAGCTGCTCTTGCTGGATACTGTTGCAACTATTTGGTGAGCAGGCGGTGGTACTGTTGGCTGTTGTCATGACACGGTATCAAGATGAGAGATGGAGCGACCTGCATCTTTTTTATACTAAATAGGTACTATTTACTTCTATGTCGTCTGACGTTGAAATTGATATACTTACAGTAATAAAAATGCTTTGTTGTATTTCAGATTTTTGATTTCATGAATCGTTCAAAATACCCTAGGTATATTCCTACTATTTATTACTGAACAGTGCACTATTTTACTAAATTATAATACCGATGAGGCCAACCTACTCACTAAAGAATAGCTCTTTTAGTGATTTTTTAGGTTATGATCGTATTTCTCAGTATTAATAATATATTATAATATAAATTATAAATAATTATTATTACTACCACTGTAACCTAGAGCTCATAAGGGACAAATCAACATGCATTTCATTAACAGACGCCACAACTTTTGGTGGGCCTTATCGCCGAACAAAAAACATGTAACTTTTTTGGGATTACCTTTTAGGTACTAAGTGAAGGATTCTAGTGATGATGGATCCGAATTATAATAAGAATAAGACCATTGTGAACAAAGTTACAAAAAGTTTTCAATATGACTAAATTAGCACAAATTCTTATGTCTGCCAATTTTCTACCAGCAACTATCATCATCACACATGTAACATCTCCTTGAAGATATGGTAGGTATGTAGAAGATGGTGAAAGGTAAGCAAGGCCAGCAAACAATGACATGACTGATGACAAAGGCATAACTAGATAGATAGATAAAACATTTATTCAGTGCATACAAAAGACACACAAAAGCACAATTAAATGATAAAATTTACATGAATATAATACAAAAACAAGATGCAAAAAAGAAAAACATAAGTACTTAAAGAAAAAGAGTGACACTATGACATACTTGATTTAAATCAAATTAGGAAAATCAAGGTGCAGTGTGCGTCTCAAGGTTGCACCAAATGGGAGTCCAGCTCACCATGTGTCAAGCAAATATACCTGATGTAAACTCAAACTCAAACTTAAACTTTGACTGCCTCGTTGCTCTGGAGGTCGCAAGCGCTACAGCTGAGCATGAGGTCCTAGGTTTGATCGCCAGGTCGGGCAAAGTGATATTGGGTTTTTCCATTAAGAATTTCTCAGTAGCAGCCCGGAGTTTGGATTTGTGCCCGATTGATGGCAATAGGCTCGCCCCCTATAACATGGGACTTAAACATAACTGGCGAAATGAGGGTGTACTATGGGTACACCTCTGCCCAACCCTTTGAGGAATACGGCAAGATGTTATGAATGATCAGGTACTAGTTCATGCCGTGCAAATATATCTGCCAGTCAACACGGTGGTACTACCATTGACAACCTAGGGTGCGCCAAACATACATTAGAAAAGGACCACTGAATAAATTCAAATTCAAAAGTCATTTATTCTAACTAGGCTGAGAATCAGCACTTTTCGAACGTCAAAATTACATAGTTTTACGATTTTGTTTTATTTTTAAGTCGTTTCTTATTGATTTTGTTTTCACATTTTTTTTTAAACAATATGTATTACAATATAGTATCGACCGTGAAATTTTTAATTGGAAAATACTCTCAAGGACTCCATGAGACAGGCTCGTATCGTCGTCATTTTAACTTATGGACTCCATGCTAGGGGCATGGAGACCATAAGTTAAAATATTAAAAATATGTTTCCTTTATGACAATAATTTTAGGAATAGTTTATTTGTATTAGTTTTAAGGAAATGTAAAGATTCTTTATTTGGTCAATAAACGATTTTATTATTGTTATTATAAGACGGTCCTTCAAAACGCCCGCCCTTCACCAGATCCTAGTGCGTTAGCTTTAATACTAATTAAGAGCGTTTATTCTAAAGGTGGGCAACGTCGCAAATAGATGTCAAATATTTCACTGTTTTGATTAATTTTGCAATATACTGTGTGGAAATAAAAAATGTGGCTAACTAGCGCACTAGAATATTGATTATGAAATGCAATAATTAATATCGTAACACCGAATGTTTAGTTTTAGATGTAAAAAAACTATTTGGAAACATTCCAAATGCGTTTTTTACACCTTAAAAGCGTACAACATCAAATTCAATGTTATAATTGCAATTCAATGTTAATATTCTAGCCCGCTAGTTAGCCACATTTCTTATTTCTATTCAGTAATATTGATTATTATTATATAATTATTAATAAGAATCAAAACAGGTAAATATTTGACAGTTATTTGCGACGTTGCCAACTTTTAGGATAAACCCTCTTAAGGCACATTAGAATGCGCCTTAAAATAGTCTATACTTAGAGAGTGTCGAAGCGAAAGTGCTTGTTCTATGTTGTTGTGCTATGTTTAACATGGGTTTGACCCATTGATGTTAAGACTCTTAACACGAACTAAGCTTGGTGTAAATATACCTATGACTTGCTAATCATTCACAGGCAGTAGTAACCTAGTTCCCACAAGTATAAAGCTGATTAGCGTTTTTAATTGAATAACCTGTTTGTTTTATTTATTCATTCATTGAGTTACTACTTCTAAGAGTGCCTCTTGGCATCAAAAGCTCGAGGCTAAATTGAAAAACCACAAAACAGAGCCCCCAGGCCCAACTGATCTAAAACTGTTCTTTACTGATCGTTGTTTGAAACTATGAGAACCTATTTTATAAACCGACTTCCAAAAAGGAAGAGGTTCTATGTTCGTCGCGTATGTATGTTCTTTTTTTATGTATGTCCACCGATTTCTCCTTCAATTGTGGACCGATTTTGAAAATTATTTTTTTGTTTGAAAAGGTATGCTCTTGAAGGGGTCCCTTATTTTATTAACTTTGCTTGGATAGTTTTTGAGTTACTTTCACGTATTTTTCCCACTTAGTATATGTTGATGATATGAAGATCCTGTCACTGTTATTCACTTATCCGGTAGTGGTATTCGAATTTGTGTGGGGTGGGTACCACAACCAAAAAGTGAAAAATATGTTTTTCTTTTCTTTATTCAATTCATTTGCATCATTTTGGTTTATTTTTTTATAAAATAGCGTCCAGCAGTGACGAAGATATCAGAGTTAGCAAGCGGTACATAATGCCGAAATGAGTTTTCTAATTTAATTTGGATTTTTATTTTATTTTATTAATATATTATTTAAGCTGTTTTTCTTGCACCTAACATTTTCCTCGTTGTAGTGAGGTGAAAAGTTGTGTGTTTCGCTCGACAGCAAAAGTTATTTTAGGTCTCGCACCTTTGAATAAAGGTACTCGCGTCAAAAAACAACTTTGCAGCCTTGCATAACAAATAACTATAATTTCGGAAGACGGTGGCAAAAAACGAAAATTCAAAACCCAAGGCAGCGACGAAGTTTTTTTTTCAAAATTCAAAAGTCATTTATTCAAACTAGGCTGAGAATCAGCACTTTTCGAACGTCAATTACATAAGACAGTCCCCCAAAACGCCCACCCTTCACCACTTCCTAGTGCAGTAGCTGGGAAGAAGAAGTGGCGCAACAAACTCCCCAGCAGCACAGCTGTCGGTTCAGTTAGAAGAACAAATAAAAAAGATTCTATTTATTCATTTTTAGATTTTAAAACTATATTCAAATATAATATAAATAATATTCTCAACCATTTCAGTGCTTACAAGGATATTTTGGTGCTCGGGTGACGTTGTCAGCAAGACACTAATGATAAACATTTTTGTGAAATTGTTTTATGAAATGTGTTGAAAAAACAAGATGACGGCCTTAGTCCCCATTTAGGTCACGCGCCAAAAGATACATGTGCAGGGTTTTAGTGACGATTGGTTACACAGACATCGAATCCTAAAGCCCTCAGTTCACATTGGGCGTGTCCGTCGCACGGCCAACGTATACTGGGCCTTTTTGCGTGATTTGCCGTTTGATTTCCGTGTATTTTGCTCACCCAATGTGTACTGGGGTTTTACTAAGTTTAGAAATTACTCTTCTACCTACTATTCACTAAAAAAGGAGTGACGTCTGAAATATATAAGAATGTTTGAAACATTTAAGTGAGTGCACTACTTTGATGCCCCATTTTTAAATTTTCTCGCAGGCATTTCTTTAGCAAAAAGATTTTCATATAGCAACTATTAACAGATCTTACAATTGCAGAGGTAATCAAATCAGGAGATGGTAAATTAAAAGTTTCCTATCGTATACTATTAAAAGAGCAATATTTGTATAGGTATAGATAATATTTTTGAAAACGCTTCTAACGACTTCGATGAAAGTTGTAATATATGGGTTTCTATGTTATGGAGTTTGGTTTCCGCACTTAGTCCTTCAGTGGACCATTGTGCGTGAATATATGGGTTTATGGGGGCGAAAAATCGATCTAGCTAGGTCTCATATCTGGGAAAATTCTTTATCTCCAGGGCAGAGCTTAGAATGAAACTTTAGACCAAGATGGCTACCTTAGAATAATGACATGGCAGCATGGAATTAGTAAGTACATACTATCATGTCAGCATGGAATTAGTATGTACTGTCCTATACTATTAAATGAGCATTTTCTATTTTCACCCGCGCGAAGCTCGGTCGATCAGGTGCTTTATTAGTAATTTGATTACCAACTTGAATGTTATGTAAAGTTTTAATTTAATATTATAAGACCCAATAGATTAGGCTTTATCAAAGCTTTAAAAAGTTTCTAAATATTATTTTAAAACTGACACTATCAAACCATAAGTTTGAAGAGATATTCATCCTAAAAGAAAGTTTGATGTACCAAAAAAAATCCTTCTTGAAAATCTAGTTAGACATTACAGAGTACCGTTGTAACACCTAAGAAATACTCGAAGTTAATTTTATCTTTCCCACACAGTTTATTATCAAAACCGTTAACTGAATAACTTCTAACAGCTAAGAGACTGTAAACTATTACAATCTGATCCTGTCCCGGTTAAACTAAACCAATTAAAGTTAACCAAACATTACATATCGGGTACCAGGCATGCAGAGACTAAGGGAACGTTAATCACGTTTTAGAAGTTGTATCGCATTGTGTGCTTATGTGGTGGAAGTTTTAAGGGTAGTTTCGTTGATTTTTGTTGTCCTGGTAGTGAAAGAAACTTAAGGCTTGTGCAGACCAGCGCGACTTGTCGCGCGACGCGACACCGGTTATTGTTATACTGTGAAGTTTTCTTAGAAATTGTATTGTTCGTGTCGCGTCGCGCGACAAGTCGCGCTGGTCTGCACAAGCCTTAACACAATGTTTGTGCTTGCTTATAAATCATGGTAAAAATAAAATATAAACTGAATTGAAATTCACAGCCATTGGATCAGAAAAATATTGTCTATGCTCTATTTGCAAGCCAAATCGAAATTTAAATAAAATCTTTGATTAATTACCTCCTTAGTTGACATGTGTCGAAGTAAAAAGTTCATTCCATTTTTAAATTAAACGACAGATATGAATTACTGTTTTCATAGTAATTAATTCGGCCACTAAACACGACATTATGGATTTTCACACTAACATTGCCGGCCGACAGCTCGCATGTATTTGACCAGTAAATCATTTTCTATTTATGTCGAAGAAGGTTGTCAAAATAATGCTCGAATTTCCAAGCATGTTTGAAAAAATTAACATATTGATGCGTGCAATTAACGTTGTTCGTCATTGATTTTGGAATTTATAATTAATTTACTTAATTTGAATTTCCGTGCATTATTTAAGAAAAGTACTCAACAAGCTTTGGCCACAACCAAGCATTGATCGACTCACGTATATGTGCCTCGGCGATCGTTCATCAATACCCCTGTTGCAGGCCGCGCCAGTAATGTACTATAAAAGAATTTTGTACGTCATGTAAGCAATAAATATTTTGGGTTTTTATTAAAATCATGGTTTACTACGTACGTCTCGCTTTATTACGTGATACAATTTTGTTATCATTAAACACTTTCCCGACAGATTTTATCTCCTTTTCTTAACAATTTAAATAGTTTTATTACGTTTCTATGGCATCATTTATGTATGTTCATTGCTGCATCATAATAGTTACATAAACTTTTTGTCCGTCTGTGTTTTGATTAGTACTTACTTCACTTGAATAAAAATTAACCATAATTCGACTTGTATTATTTAATTTTACAATCATCCGACGAGCTCTTGTCACCGCCGGCGTTCCAGCTATATTAGAACCCAATGGCTTGGCACGCGACGATGGCAAGAGACCGGACGGCATGTCTTTATCTCCATGGAAGGTGGGTAGGCCTTTAGAGTGGGATGCAACCTGTGTCGACACTCTTGCGCCATTCCATCTTCCTGGCTCGGCGTGCTGTGCTGGTGCTGCTGCTGCGGCTGCAGAAAACCTCAAGCGGCGTAAGTATAATAACCTTACAGGTAATTATATTTTCGAGCCGTTTGGGGTCGAAACCCTCGGGCCGTGGGGTCCGAGTGCTCATGGCCTGTTTAATGAAATTTCAAAACGGGAATTTGACACTTCCCGTGTGACCCAAGAGCTGGTTTTTACTTTGGGCAGAGGCTAAGCATTGCCATACAACGTGGCAATGCGGCCAGTCTCTTGGGTACATTACCAGTCGACAGCGATGCGGATGAATTTTACGGTGCTATATTTTAGTTTTTGAATAGTTTTAGTTAAGTTAGAATATAATATATAATTTTGCTATTTTTATTTAGTCATAAGTTGTTATGGACCCACTTGTAAATATTACCCTTCAGTGAATAAAAAACATACATTTTATAATCAAATCTAATTTTAAACATTTCAAATTTAATTTTATAAATATTATAAAATTTAATTTTTCCTTTAATATGAATGTTGTGCATGCCTTTAAGTGGTGTATTTACACAGTATTGAAGATTTTTGATTACCTTGTTTATTCTTGTAATAATGTCGTTGGTATGCCATGCTCAATAAAAAAAAATAAAAAAACACTAACGGAGTAATACGGAAAAGATCCCAGAGTCACTGATATAGCTGGAAGAGTTAGCAAACCAAAGGCCCATTCTTGTAGTTAAAATTCTTTCAAATTCAAGTCTCATCTCAACGACAATCAATGTAAAAACTTTCTAGCTATACCATCTTCCACACGGTCAATCCGTCGTTTCTTTGGTCTTTCCCTACTCTTATACAGGGTGTCAGGGACGTCGACGCGAAAACTGTTACTATGGATGCAGTACATGATTCTGAACCCCTCTATGTTGAAATTTTTCGTCGGTTATTTTAAAAGAAATCAGCTGTTGGTCGATTCTGTAAAAATATTAACGTGAAGCTTAGGTGAAGTGAGCGTGAAGTGAGCTGTCACTGCCACAAAATCGACCGGCAGGATGCTAGGGATTAACACTATTGACAGCTTACTTCACGCTCCGGCTGTTCCATACATTTTGACCGCGTAGGTATTACAGTTTTCTATAAAACAGCAGATTAAAAAAAAAAAAACCGACGAGAAATTTCAACGTAGGGGGTTTCAGAATCATGTACTGAATCCATGGTAACAGTTATCGCGTCAATGTCCCTGATATCCTGTATAGCCGAATAAGGCTGCCTATCCACTGGAGCGGAGAGGAGAGGAGCGGAGTAGCGGTGTGCCAATATTATCCAATGGAATTGCATAAAACCTCCGCTCCGCTTCAGTGGCCAGGGATTTGCGAACCAGTTTAAAAATTGATACAAAACCGGGAAGCGGAGCGGAGAAACGAAGCGGTGAAGCGGAGAGGGGAAGTGGAGCGGAGAAACGGAGCGGAGAAGCGGAGAGGGGAAGCGGAGCGGAGAAACGGAGCGGAGAAGTGGAGCGGGGAACCGGAGCGGGGAATTATTACTCGTCGCTTGAACTCGAGCTCCGCACAGTCCGCAACACCGGTCCACTACCTCGCCCCGCACAGTCCGTAACTCCGCTCCGCTACCTCGCTCCGCATCAATGGACAGACACTGTCCGCAACTCCGCTCCACTCCGCTGCCTCGCTCCGCTTCAATGGACAGGCAGCCTAAAACACAGTAAAAAATGCGAATACCAAATAGCGATGTGAAGTGTCAACATTAAACATTCGTACTGGCACTTCATTCAGGCTAAATGTAGTTTGTGGAAAATCAGGCATTGTGGCTTGTGTTGCACAACTTGGGTAAGAGGTCCAGCTGTGAATCGCGATCGCCTCCATAGATTTCACCGAAAAAAAAATTGGTCTGATTAAGTAAGTTTGATTGGGTTTTCAAGTTGAATTTCTCAGTAGCAGCCCGGATTCTGGATTTGTGCCCGGTTGATGGCAATAACCTTGTGGAGCGATGACCTAGTGAAGGCCGCAGGAATCCGCTGAATGCGGGAAGCACACAATCGGTCAAAGTGGCGGTGCTTGGGGGAGGCCTATGTCCAGCAGTGGACGTCTTTTGGCTGAAATGATGATGATGATGATGGCAATAGGCTCGCCCCCTATTACATGGGACTTAAATATAACTGGCGAAATGTCGGTGTACTATGGAACAACTCTGCCTAACTCTCCGGGGAAAACAGCGTAATGATATCTCATGTGATTTTAATTTGTAACTGTAACCAAACCGCTATCCGAGTAAAGAAAACGCAGATATACTCGTAAGTTATGAGGAGAAACCCTAAAGAAAATTGCGTATGTTAGTAATCAAACAGCTTTAGTCAAATAAAATAAAAACAGATATAGCAGTAAACTAGCTTAATTTCCCGGCTTTGTCTGGGCGATCGTGTACTTCAAGTAGAAAATTCCAAGAATCAACAGAGAACTTTTTAAACGGGGTGGCAGGGACATCGACGCGAAAACTGGTACCATGGATTCAGTACAATGATTCTTAACCCCCCTGCGTTGAAAATTTTCGTCGGTCATTTTGACCGCGTAGGTATTGCACTTTTCTATGAAACACCTGTTTTTTTTTTTTCATATTCGGCGAAAAATTTCAACGCAGGTGGGTTCAGAATCATGTACTGAATCCATGGTATCAGTTTTCGCGTCGATGCCCCTGCCACCCTGTATACTACCCAGCAATTAATGATATTAGGCAAAAATGATTATGGTGACCAGCAGATGGTGAGAACACTGGTTGCCCCGTGGTAATGGCCAGACTTCCATGTTGTAGGACATGGGTTCGAACACAGGCTAGCACTTTACTTTGCGTAATTCATTTCACCACTGGTTTAAAAAATGGTTATGATAAACATCGTAAGGAAACAGGCAACTCGCAGACCCAAAATTAAATAAATTCGAAGTCATGTACATTTTGTTCTAGGACATGCTGGTTTCCTCACGATATCTTCCTTCACCATTTTGAGAGCAGTGGTGATGAAATTTTTTGCACAAAGTAAAGCGCCTGTCTGGGTTCGAGCCCATGACCTAAACCTCGTAAGCCGGGGCCGTTACCACTGGCCCTACACTATTCTTCCCGCGTGTTGGATTATGGCCAATTATTGCCCAGTAGGGCGCACTACCTCTTACAGAGAGGAGGCCTGTGTCCCAACAGTGGGAACTTCATAGGCTAATTACACTGCTGTAAGCTAATAATGAGTAGTGATAGCCTAGTGGCGTGTCTTTCAGACTGCCAAGTCATAGTTCTCGAGACCGAAAACAAGGCACGCAGCTCTGACTTTTCGGATTCATGTGCGTATTGTATAATTATCACTTGCTTCAAAAACGGTGAAGGAAAACATCGTGAGGAAAGCATGCCTGAGAGATAATTCTCGGCGGCATGTGAAGCCAAGTCAGAGGCTCATGGACGGCTTTAAAACTCTGACTTCAGGCTAGTCATTAACCACACGAAAAGAAGAAGAAAGCTGATAATGTTGACGGTTCTAAACCTCAACCAAATAATATAATTATTATCTTAATAATGTTCAAAGTCCCATCAATATCCATCAGGTAGTTTCAAGGCTTTTTGCGAACACACAGACAGACAGCTTCAGAGAAATTATTTCAATGTATTAAGAGATAGAGAGATATCCGCAAATTGAGATTCATCATGACTGGCAATTGTAGTATCAGGAATTATGAATGGGCGTATAAAATGAAGTCTGCATTTAATACATAAGTACCTGGTCGACCAAGCTCTGCTCGGGTGAAAATAGATAAACATATCGTCCAGGTACACCACCGTTGTATCACATTCCCGAGACTGTGCAAATAGAGAAAACGAATTTTCGCAGATATGAGACCTAGCTAGATCGATTTTTCGCCCCCCTATATTGCAACTTTCATCGAAATCGATAGAGCCGTTTTCGAGAACGTGATTACAAATATATAAAGAAAGAAATATTGCTCATTTATAGGATTTGTAATTTTTTTTATTTCATACATTATTTACAAACTATTAGGATTTGTATGTTTTAAACTCAGTCAGCAACTTTGCCTGCATGGATTTCGAACGTAAAAACCTTTAAAAAGTACAGTTGATCCTCCTTTACCAACTTAAACCTAGATAAGTGGAAATTCTGGGAAAAACCTTTTTACTTAACACTTTTTAGGAACATTTGTCTTCCAACAATGCAGTTCGTCAATTAAGGAAGTGTGTTTCGTAATTGCACCTACCACTGTTTGTCTCTGCATCACCCAAATGTTGAGTGATGGCCCTATGGCAATAAGACCACCTCTGTATATTTGTATGTTTAAAAAGATGCGACACACATTATTATTACAATTAATTAATTAATTAATTTTTCTTATTATTTGTTACAAAACTAGTAGTATTCATTGGTTGAATACGAGTATTTTGGCTACTTTTGTATGTTTTATTTTTGTATTTTTAGTCATTTTAGGCTTCCGTACCTCAAAAGGAAAAAACGGAACCCTTATAGGATCACTCGCGTGTCTGTCTGTCTGTCTGTCACAGCCAATTTGCTCCGAATCCAATGGACCAATTTAGTTGAAATTTGGTACACTTATGTATTTCTATGACCCAAACACGAATGTGTGACATATCAAATGAAAGGGCTTATTGCAAGGACCACAATTTTTTTTAAATAATTTTAAAGATATTTAAAAAAGTAGATGAAAATTTACTATTACCCCCCCCCCCCCCTTATCTCAGAAACTACTGAGTCTAAAATTTTGAAAAAAATGCAGAGCATAGTTCTATGATTATAGATTACAGGAAAACCTATAAGAAGTCTATGGTCTTAAAAAAACATGGTAAATCTCTCAATATTGTGCGTACAAACTTACATTTGCAGTTAATCTTTTACTTAATGCGAAAAAAACTAAATCTCTTAAGTTCGCATTACCAAAATGTACCTCAAGTAGGTCTAAATTTAAAACTCGATGGTAAGAAACTAGATTCTATTACGGAAACTGTAGTTCTAGGAATTACTTTAGATTCGAGATTGCAGTGGGGCGCCCACATTAGATCTCTTTCAGGTAGATTAAGTTCAGCTGCATATGCAGTAAGACAAATAAGGCAGTTGACTGATGTAGCCACAGCTAGGTTAGTATACTTTGCTTATTTCCTCAGTATTATGTCTTATGGCGTTCTATTGTGAGAATCGGCAGCTGACGTAGATTCAATTTTCATTTGATAAAAGAGGGCAATTCGCGCACTCTATAAAATGAGTCCTCGTGAGTCCCGTACAAATGAATTCAAAGAAATTGCTTAGGACTTTAGAAAATAAGAAGTGATTTCAATAATATATAAACACACGTAGTAAATATGAACTTGTGATACCCAAATTTTGATTAACTAAAACTAGTAACTCATTTCTTATAAACAGTATTCGCGTTTATAACAAGTTGCCAAAGTCGGTTACAGAACTTAGCGATGGAAAGTTCAAAACCCACATCAAACGTGTCCTTAACAAGAAAGCATATTGTAAGATTAAAGATTACGTTGAAGACAAGGAAGTTTGACAATGATTCCTTCTGCACATGTGGTTTCCCTGGTACCTCATTAACGGCATAACTATGTAAATGTCTATTAACTGCTCCCTAATTACGATGATAGTTTTATTTTACCTTTTTTTACATACTTCCTTGACATAATCTTTTCATTATTTGACATTATATCCCTACAACATTCTATAATTTTAATTAAATTAGATTTGTTACAGCTGTATTGGCAGTCATGGCATTTGGTTTAAATAGGTCTTTATTTTTATTATTTTATTTATCTTTTTTTATTCATTTCTTTTGGATTTTGTGAATGTGAGAACGTTGTGTGGCTTAACAGACTTTAGATCTGTGGACCATTTTATATTTTGCTAAGTACCTGGTACTTGTTGATAGGCCTACACAGTCCTCTCATACCTTTTAACACTGTAATTTAAATACATTGTAAAAACCATTTACTTTTAAAAGAGTAACCGTGGAGTTTCTTGCCGGCTCTTATTTATAGGAAACGCCAATTGGAACCGTGCACCTAGCTTCTGGCGTTTCATAAATGCTCTTGTTGGTTTATGTGAAATAAAATATTTTGAATTTGAAACAAAGTTGGATTATATGGGGGAACATGTTATTCAACTAGAATGTCAAGTTTGTTCTTGCGATAAATTCATCCCAACTACGGAACCCTTCATTGTGCGTGATCCGACACGCACTTGGCCGGTTTTTTCTTCAAATGTGCGTTTTTTTTGTGCAGAATAAACAATTTTTCTTTCTTTAAAGTATAAAATAAATAAAAAACTCCAATAAGTACACGTAGTTTTTCCTTGTTTTCGTTGAGAATGTGACAAAACAGTTTTATGAGCAAAGTGACATTTTTTTTATTCGCTTAGTACTGGGTTATCTAAAGACGTATCATTAAGCACATATTTGTATTTATGAACATGTTATTTACGTGGTTTAGACATTTTTTCCGTAACCCATGCAGTAATAAAGAATTCACTAATCAAAACTTCAGTGGTTTTCAGATTTTGTTCAATATCTAATATCAGTAGATGCCAAAACATACATCTAACGGAAATTTGTTTGTGCAAATTAGTGCAGTGCATTGTATGTGTTTTGCCTACCTTAGTAGCAATTGTTTTACAAAATCTTGCTTCATGCTTTTACAACTTATTTTTTTTGCAGCTTTCTTGTTGTTCCGAAGGGAGCATATATTATCATTATTTTCTAATCAGACAAACGTCTCAAGGAATTTACCACGAAAATATTGGTGATCGCAGCAAATTTGCATTAACGGCGAATGCAATGATACATTACGGCACAACAAATATCAAAATGACAATTCGCTCGGTCGTGTAGGCTTCAATCCTATGAACAACCAGCCAGAATTGATCCTGTGTTTTGGATCGTAGGAACAGGATATGAACAGACCAAACATACCTTAAAGTAACGTGTCTCGGATATCAGATCAAAGTCGTGGCATTACTAACAGAATTAACTCACGAAGAATTGTCGAATCAGCAAGTCTAAATCAAACTGTTTAGCAACTGTGAACGAAATCACCATGGAAGTGTACCAATACTATGGGATTTAGGTTAAAAGTATGTATGTGTATTCAATTATATGTATGTATAACATCACGAGGTATCAGTTCCCCGAAGTAAAAGACGGAGATGAACTGTTTCACACCCACATTTCGCCAACAACAATCAATCTGCCTAGCCTTTTCCGCACTATGTTGGGGTCGGCTTCCAGTGTAACCGAATGCAGCTGAGTACCAGTATTTTGCGTGGAGTGACTGCCTATCTGACCTCCACAACCCAGTTACTGGGTAACACAATACCCCTTGGAAAGACTGGTTGTCAGACTTTCGGGCTTCTGACGACCCGTAACGACTGTCAAAGATCCACGAATGACAGCCGGGACCAACGGCTTATCGTGCTTTCCGAGGCACGGAGGACTCTCGGTATTTAAAGATTGTTACCTATCCGCGGACGAACCCCAGCAAGCGTAGCTTAACCTGATGGATCGACCCGTGCGGCTGTTATTACTTAGCCACGAGCTCAACAACAATGTTAAAAGGGAAAAAATAGTCGACATTACTGCATGATTTCTTCGCCATCATAAGGAAAGGAACTACATCGATGATAAGCAGGGTCCATGGTAGCACCAACACTGTCCTCAGAACGTTAGCGTGCAAAATTGATAGTCCTTTTACTGTGTACTGGGTAACTGCACATGAATAGGAAATACATATACTAAACTAAGTTATTATTGTGTAACTTGTTTTTTACTAACAAAAACAACTAACACTTTTTTATTTTTGTTTGTAATACGTACAACCCTACTAACGTCCTCTTTGTAACAATTTATGGACTGTGTGTCTGAAATCTGCTGGGAAGTTTGTTGCGCCACTTCTTCTTCCCAGCTAAGCACTAGGAAGTGGTGAAGGACGGGCGTTTTTGGGGGACTGTCTTATGTAATTTTAACATTCGAAAAGTGCTGATTATCAGCCTATTTTGAATAAATGACTTTTGAATTTAGAATATAAAGATAAATTATTATTAAACTTTTTTGTTTCAAGTCTCTAATTAGTAGCAGTACTTTTACTTGGACATAAAAGTCTTTCCAATCGCACGCCATTTAACTGGATCCCCGGCTATTCTAGTCTACCAGCAACCTTGCGAAGATTATCGCTTCAACTAGCCTCCTACCTTATGTTTGTCAATTCGTGGTATTTACTCAAGAACACCCCAACAGCCATCGGTTCTACGTCTACTATGGCCGGCTCGTTGTCAACACTGGCTTATTCTGTGGGCTAAGTCGACTATTTGGGGGGGCAAATCAGAAATTTCTGAAGTCGGGTCACCCGCACATGTTTTACTCTAAACACTACACGAAGCATAAGTATGTAGTGTATATGTAGTGAAATAAATAAACTGTGTACTAGCTCTGTTCACGTATTTCTAAGATACAAGTTGAGCTGAATGGTGCTGATCCATGCGTCATGTTCGTGAACGGGCACCGTAAGTAGGGACTGATCATCTCTTAGCTGCCACGGCTTATTTTAATTTATTTTAATGTTTTAATTGTTTTTGTCTTTTTATTAAACCATCTTTCTACATTGTTCTCACAACTATAATTTCAACATGAATGATGTAAGTTACCAATATTTTGAAACATTTTTTTTTAAACATTATGGGTACCTCAAGTTAAAGCGACTTCGTAAGGTAAAAAAACCACAACAGGGAAATGTCTAAATAGAATTTCGTAGCTAATCTTCACCATAACCTAAGTTTATGAAGGTGTCAAGTCAGAAATCACGATGATGCGTATCAGCTTAATAACCTAATCCACGTTCATTGTATTTATGTTTGCCTAGTACATTATATCATTATTACCCTTGATAACAGATGATATAACTAAAAAATCTTATATTTATCAGCCAGTTGAACCCATGGACCAGTATTGAAAAGGTCTCGAATTCAGAAAAAACAACGAAAAATCTGATATTTTTGAAGTTGTGATAGTTTATTTTAAGTTTTCAAAATGGGTGTGTTATACCAGTTTCTAGGCACGGCGATAAGTGAGTACCATTTTTCGATACTAAATTAGGTATCTACAAAAAAATACCGGCTAAGTGCATGTCGCACAATGAAGGGTTTCGTAGTTGGGATGAATTTATCCCAAGAACAAACTTAACATTGTAGTTGAATAATGTGTTCTCCGATACGTCGATATACGTCACTCAACTCGTCGGCGTCGTTAATCGCATTTTTTTTCATATGTGGTAAGACTTCCGTTATAAGGGTTCCGTTTTTTTCCCTTTGAGATACGGAACCCAAAAAACTTTTTCGGAAGTCGGTTGTATTTTTTGTGTAAAAAAAAAATATTTTCACTTTTTAGTTGTGGTACCTACCCTACACACATTCGAATACCTACTATGTAAATAACAGTCACAGGACGTTATCATCATATCATCCACATATACTAACTGGGAAAAATACGTATTATTGAAGCTTACTTAAAAACTACACAAGCAAAGTTTATAAAATGTATATGGGACCAATCCGGAAGCATACCCTTTCATACAAAAAAAGAATTTTAAAATCGGTCCACAATGGGGAAGAAATCGCAAAGCTATGAACAGGTGGCGCTGCTACCGCATTGCCCATAACATCGCACTGTCATTTAGATCTCTCAATGTTTTTCGGGTTTTTAAATAATTAAAACAGGAACTAGCGTGAGTTTTTTGATAATTTAATGAACTATATATTCAACGTGGACTGTACCGCAGTTAAAAGCTGAACTGAAGAACCGTTGAGCTTCACTAAGAGGCCGAAAAGCGGATTTGGTCAGCAGGTATTTACAACCAATTTTATTGTTAATATTAGAAGTAAATAACCCAATTTTAGAAAATGTCATGTCGTTCATTTATTATCATAGTCATTATAAACGTTTACGTACTTACACAGTAGTTTATAACATATTCGATGTTTCATGAGCTACGAACATAACCTAGAAATTAAAATCTGAATTTGGTGACAGAATCGAATCATTTGATAGAAATTTGAATTTTGGGATACCTCAGCAGCATGAAACTGATGATACCAAGATGGATCTTCCACCTCCAGATAGTTATCATGACATAAATAGCAGCACAAAGCTTCCATCCATAACAAAGCAACATATTCATCTTTATTACAATGAATAAGTATGTACATATGATGAGGTTAATAAACGTGTATTATATTTACTATAACATTATTATACAGCGTGGCATTCTTTTGTCAGATGCCGTCCAAACTTTTTAGAATCAAGTTTTGTATGTAGTTTGACAGCTAATGTCAGCCAAGCGTTACCAGAGACACCCTCGGCAAACGTTGTCAGTTTTCTTCCCCATTGACGGAGAAATCGGCGGACATACATAAAAAAGAAACATACATACGCGTCGAACATATAACCTCCTCCTTTTTGGAAGTCGGTTAAAAAGTTGATACTCGCAAGCAAATCAAAACCTACAGGGTACTTCCCTTTGACCTAGAATCATGAAATTTGGCACGAAGCAAGGTCTCACAGCACATGTAAAGGAAAAATTCCGAAAATCGTTAATTTGTAATTTAATCACACAATTTTTTTTTTGCGATTTTAACTTACGTTTGCAGTTGGAGAATTGTCTGTGACGTATATCGATGTATGGGAGAACATATTTTTCAACTACAAGGCTTAGTTTGATTTTGGGATAAATTTATCTCAACTACGGAACTCTTCATTGTGCGTGGTCCGACACGCACTTGACCGTTTTTTTTTTTTTTATTGCCTTGACTTAGAAGCTTGATTTTTTTATAGCTTCAGGGGACTAGTAGTCATACGTATTTGATGTTAATTTCAACTTGATACCAGGCGGACCGAACCACACTTTTTTGTATGAAAAATAAGTTGCGCTTTGCTTTTTAGTTTGCAGAGAGTACAGAGTACATCTTACACATTCCATCGCAATATTTATATAACATACTACAGATAATAAAATAGTACATGTGCTAAGATAACTACTGCAGATAAAATAAAATTTATTGTAATCACATACGTAATAGTGAATTGTATACTTTACAATCGTGTTTATTACTCTTCCGTGGTTAAAGTGTTTTGTTTCTTTTAGAAGTACTTTAGAAGTACTTCATCATTGTAAGATTAGGAAAGCGAGGTTAAATCACAAGCTTTAGTTAAAGTCTACATATTGGCAATTCCCTTACACTATTGCCCGTTGGTCTTACAGTCGCAAGCGCCGCTGCTGTCCGATTTTTACAACAAACTTCCCATTGACATTCGAAACTTACCCATTAAACGATTTAAAAGCTGTATAAAAGGGTACTATAAAATTTCAAATTATTTAGAAGATAAAAAAGCTTGGGATTGAGCTGCTCGCTCTGCTAAGCCTTGTGATAAAACCATTAAACTTGCCATTATAATTATTCAGTAAAATCATCAACATATACCAGTTTTATACAAACATTGACATTGTTGAATATTACATACAAAATTACATGATTACTTTGTAAAGTATTATATTATTTTAATCATTGTGAATGTGATGAACTGATGACTATATGGATATTTTTTATATTATTTTCTTTCTCAGTTAGTTTTAATGATGGTCTGGCAGTTTGAGTAGTTTATGCGGCCTACCCTAATTTCATTTCTTTAGTATTGTTCGTCGAGTTGAGCTCCACGATTACTGACAAATGCTTGCACTAACTGGACAGGTCCACTCAAATCTGTGTAGTTATTTTCTCATAAGACCATTTCAGATACTAATCTACATGGTCCTGATATGGCCTGACCTAGATTATGTCTGGACTTTAAAACTTTACCTTTATTTATATACCTAAACCTATGAAGTATTCGCTGATAAGCTTTTCGCTGATATCCCAAAATAGGGTTGCCAATCCGTCTTTAGTCCCTTTATAATCCACACTATTGTCCACAGTAAGCACGATGGGTATAAACATGGGTATTATCTTCGCGTGGCCAGCCTTCACTATAACAATGTTTCAAACGACAAACACAACGTTGAACAGGCCGATGACAGACACAGAAATATCACTGTTCGGCAGCTTGTCTTCAATAGGAGCTCTTCTGTCCACACCTACTGCTGGTTACATGTTGGAGAAGTTGGGACGAAGATATTGCTCTATTCTAAATGCCTTGGGTTTAGTTGTAAGTAATCTTTCTTTTATATGGTCTTTAGTAACTTAGCATCTTACTTTACTTTTGTCTTGGTTTCTTACTGGTCCTTCTCATAAGAGTCTTTATACAGGGTGAAATTGAATTCATGGGAATTCTCTTAAGGGGTAACAACTTTCACTATGGAACCAACCCAGAAATCGCGAAAAAAATATGAGTTGTTCCCTACATTTTGACGACCTATGCGAACATAAATGTAGGGACAGCTGATTTTTTTTCGCGATTTCAGGGTTGGTCCCATGGTTAAAGTAGTTCATAACGATGACCAAAATGACCCTTTAAGAGAATTCCTATGAATTCAATCTCACCCTGTATACGAGAAACTAAATAATTGCCATTTTTTTAAAATAAATCTTTCTAAAATTTATATATATTGATGTCTATGTCTGGATTGCATCTCCCAAAACTGCTTTAATATTTTTTAGTTAAATCTTATTTGATTCTCACTATTACAGTTTTTATTTCGTATTAATTGTAGAGGTAGTCTTTTATAGGCTCATACAATGAAACATTTTATTTTGCTTACAGCTCGTCTGGGTCCTATTAGTATGCACCAGGAATGTAGAAACAGTCCTAGCAGCCGTACTCCTTTCTGGGGTCGCCAGTTCTGTAGTCCTAGTAGCCACGGTTTACATCAGTGAAATCTGCCAAGATTCCATCCGAGGTTCCATGACGGCCACTATGATGGTGTCATATGGAATAGGGATGCTGTTTTCCTATCTGCTGGGAGGATTTCTGCCTTACAATATAATGTTGTATGTTGGACTGTCTGCATCAGTTGCAGGGGCATGCTTGCTGTTCATTTTAAGGGAATCGCCGATGCACTTGCTTAATAATGGGAAAGAAAAGGTGATCAGTTTTTTTTATCTTTTGCCGCTTTACGTTTAAGAGCAACGCTTTGAAAGTAAGGGATTTTGTTGAAATATTTGAAAGTATCATTCACTTTTGCGCTATTAACAAAATTATAACAGTTATAATATATTTTGGTCTTGTTCCAAACGCATTGTTAGACCTGAATGCCCATATCCATGACGATTTTGGTTGGTATGATAAAATGCTTTTAAATAAATATACGTCAGGAACATAAAAAAGCAACAGGCACAAAATTATATCCTTCCGAATATTTATTTTGTTACTGTGACTAGAAGCTAAATGGAACCTAAAATGTGTTCTATTGCTCTAAATGTAGAAACTAATAACCTAGTTTACTGTTTTAGGAAGCAGCACAATCTTTAGCCTTCTACAGAATGTGGAAGTTGGATTCTAAGGAGCTTTTGGATGAAATGAACAGCATGAAACGCGCTCTGAACCCAGACCTTGGAGGTATGTATCTATATTTGTATCTACATCTATACATGTTCATATTCAAAACATCCCTTTTTATGTCTGTCTGTGTCAGGTTTTCTATGATTAAATCACTTTCATTTAAATCGAGTGATTTTTTCAATAAAAATCCTTGATTAAACAAATTTTTATTCTTTCTATCTTTCTTTCTATTTGTAACAAAAACACCAACTTTACAGCTTTTTCCGCTGCTAATCTGTTCCTGATTTTAGAATGTACAAACTTTTGTCCATAAAAAACTGCCACATGGCATCCTTCTGTCTTCCACCAGGCATTTTTAACTATTTTATTGATCAAAACTTGCGTTTCTTCTAAACTAATCCGAACGGAACTCAAGTTTCAAAAAATAAAGCAAGGGAAATCCCCAAGCCGCCGGCGCCGTCAAACAAAAGCGCGTTTCGTTTCACGCACTATTTTAAGTGGATTTTAAAGGTTCAAGCATAAAATCGAAAAATCTTTTGGATATTTTGTAATAATTTTTCCCACAGAAGAGACGCCTGAAGAAGAAAAGCTGAAACCTGACATGAAACCCGCTGAAAAACTGTCTATATGGAAGATAATTAGTAAGTATTCCTATCCTTTAAAAAAATACATTGACACTAAACTAATTAATAATCACTAGTAGTTTCCTTGAGTACCTACTGTCGTACCTACCTGATTCTTAAAAGGCAGAGATACTGACAGTACAGTAGGTACCTACTGTCAGTTACTCTGTCTTTGAAGAATCGGGACCAGCGCCCTAATTACGTAACTCACGATCAATCACCATCTGAATCATTTTGAAGGATATTGCTAATCTATTGCTTTTTATGATCGAAAAATTTGTCTGCCTAACAACGTTAACTACGTTCGCAATTAATGTTGTTCAACTGTCAAAATAAAACAAACGCCGATTGATCGTGTGTTATGCAATTCGGGTGCTAGGTCAGCTTTCTGAAGCACAGAGACAGATAATCAAATATCAATTTCGATGTTTATAATTTTAACATTCATTCCGAATCTTTAGCAATACGTCGTTATTCCCACAGGAAAATCAAAATCATCGCAACGAGCTTTCATCGTTAGCATGGTAGTGATGACAGCAGCCATTTTCCAAGGTTTAGTTGTAGTTCAAATATACGCGGAACCCATATTCACTGAAGCAGTGCCAACTGCTTCTGCAACTCTTTTGAGTGTTATGTTGGCTGTTACGATTGTGATCACCGGGATGGTTGCTGCGTACTGCACTGATCGGCTTGGAAGACGGGTAAGGCCCTTTTGTTTACTTTTAACCTGGTACTTTTATTGTGATCATCGGCCTAGTGGTTGCAAGCACGACTGCTGAACAAGAGTTCAATTCCCAGATTGGGCAGACTTATTGGGTTTTTGCATTAGAAATTGCTTACTAGAAGCCCGAATTCTGTATTTGTGTCGGTTATTGTCTATTATAGGCTTACTCTTAATAATAAGGGCCTTAGACATTACTGAAGAATATTGGGTGAACTATACAATGTCGCCCCTAGGTATGTACCCGCCAGGCACGCCACAATTGTGGCGATAAGTCCCCTCTTTGAGTAGCTAGAGAGGCGCCACGGAGTCTTCACCTTCCGCCTGATGCAGATCCTCACCGGACACGGCTGTTTCGGGAGGTTCCTGTTCCGTATAAGGCGGGAGGAAACGCCCGGGTGTCACCACTGTGTGGATCGCCTGGAGGACACGGTGGAAGATACGGTGGAGGTCTGCCCTGCTTGGGCAGAGCACCGCCGTGTCCTCACGGAGGCGATCGGTGGCGGCGATCTCTCGCGTCCGGCCCTGATTCAGGCCATGGTCCGGAGCGAGAGTGCATGGGAAGCCGTCACTTCCTTCTGCGAAAGAGTAATGCTCGCGAAGGAGGAGGCGGAGCGCGCAAGGGAGAGGTAAGATTCGCGCCGTCGCGCCCATAGTCGCCGCAGGAGACGCCCCGGGCTTCGGGAGTCGCGAGCCGACTTCCGGCCACCGTAGGCGCGGGTTTGCGGACGGTGAGCAATGGGTAGCTCGCCGTCCGATTAGGACCAGGCCCGGGTCGACGGCGCATTGTGTTCCACGCGCGCCTCAAAGAGATGTCAGCACCAACTGACTGGGTCCGTAAGGACCAATGCCTGCCAGGGCTGCGAGTTTGTACGAAAGGGATATCGCGGCCCCGACACACGGGCAACTGAAGGAACACGGGTGGGTTTTAATCAGTAAAAGTCTGACACACCCTCCCGCTCCGCCCAGAGCGGGAGAAGTTATCGGATAATATGCCAACCTCAAAAAAAAAACCCACCCGCATTTTTATGAATATTCATGAAAAAGTATTGAAAATTAACTTTAAAAGGGGGGTCTAACTTTAATATTTTTCATGTTATTCAATTTATGATTTTTTGAGTAGCGTTTGCCATATCTCCGATGTTATTGGCTCGATTTGGATTGTGTTTATTATTTCTAAAAGCTTACGAGTTATTTTATCGGATTAACTAACATGTTTTTATTAAAATTTGGCGACTATGTAAAAAAAAGAGAGGTTACGACATAAAAAAAACAGAATTTATTTAAAAAAACACAAGTATAAGTTCATAAAATCATAGGGGAATCCCCCTATGATTTTATGAACTTACACTTGTGTAAAAGGTAATTTTCGATATTTTATCATGAATATTCAGAAAAATACGGGCGGTCTCATGCCCACGGGTGGCATTGTATAGCACCTCCTGTGTTACGTAATTTGGAAAGTATATGAAAAATGTAGAAGCGCCAAATACTACTAAAACCCACCCGTATTCCTTCAGTTGCCTGTACGTTGCCAGGAGTCACGGTATCCCTTTCGGACTTTCCCGCGAACCCCGCAGGCATCGGTCCTAGCGGACCCCTTCCGTTGTGCTGACATCTCTTTGAGGCACGCGTGGAACACAACGCGTCCTTATCGGACGGCGAGCTACCCATTGCTTACCGTCCGCAAGCCCGCGCCTACGGTAGCCGGAAATTGGTCTGCGATTCCCGACGCCCAGGGCGTTTCCTGCGACGGCTAGTGGGGTGAGGGCGCGACATTTGCCTCTCCCTCACGCGCTCCGTCTCCTCCTTCGCGAGCATTACTGCTTCGCAGAAGGAAGTGATGGGTTCCCACTGCCAGACGCGAGAGATCACTGCCGCCGCTTGCCTCCACAAGGACACGGCGGTGCCCCGCCCAAGCCGGGCAGACCTCCACCGTACGCAAAGAGAGACCTAAGCCCTCTTACACGTATACATTCACAACACTGCAGGCCAACTTTATTGCTCTAGTTGTGACCGGTTGTCCAAAACAAAATTCGGGCTAGCGAGCAATCTAAGGGCACTCGCAAGGAAGTGATTTCAAAGGGTCGCACTTATCGAAATCGATAACGAGAACTATATATATATATTTAACGCGGATTTTGTATGGAACTTCTACATGTAGTAATTTTAGATTGTAAAGCAGCCTACCTGATCCTCCATGTCTCCCAAATATCCATTAAAATCAAAAGATTATATAAAAAGCCGTGCAAAAAGATGACAAAGAAATACGATAAATTTCAGCCTCTCATGATCTACGCATCCCTGGGTGCCGGAATAAGCTGTGTGGTACTAGGAACACAGATGCAGCTTCATTGGGGACCGAGCTGGTTGACGGCAGTGTTCATCTACGTGTTTGCGGTCATGTACACCTGTGGCGCGGGAACTGTGCCCTTCGTTCTTCTAGGCGAAGTGTTCTTGCCTGAGGTGAGTGATGCTATTGTTTTATGTGATCCTAGTAGCTTAGAAAAGAAGAAAGAAGGAAAATTTACAGGCGTTCAGATTACAGGAAGTATTTGAGATAAAATACTATCAATTTAGGAAAAGTGGGCTGAGATAATGAATAATTTTTTGTGCAAACTTTGAAAATATATATCTATACATATAATAAAATTGTAACAAAGACAAAACTGTACATTGTATACGTATAAAAAAAAAGATGAAAATACCATTAGGTTGTCTAAAAGACCAAAACGTATCGTGGTGCAGGGTGGATACGTTTTGGTATTTTAGCTCATACTGAAATACAAAGGACCACATACTCATTCATAGCCTAAGTGTCTAAAACAAATGTCTCTTCTCTTTCCAGATCAAGAGTTTCTTCTCCATGGTGCTATTCGAATACGCGTGGCTCTGCAACTTCGTGATCCTCTACATCTTCAGCCCTCTCCTCAGGGCTCTCGGCTGGGGTCCTGTCTTTTACATCTTTGCCGTCATTGGCTTCCTCAGTTCCACCTTCTGTGCATTCTTCTTGCCGGAGACGAAAGGATTGACAGTGGAAGAGATTCAAGCAAGATTCGTTAAACCAAAAAGAAAAGCCCCGTTGTACTAGCTTTACTAGGTTATAATAAATTATTGATATTTAAGGATTTTTGGGTTTTTTTTTTCTTGAAATATTCTAACTGCACTCAATTGATGACATTGCTCGTTTAGGCAAATCCAGTGTAGTGAGACACAAGAAACGTTCAATTTACATTTATGTCGATCCAAGGTGTGTAACGAGTAGCGAGTAACTGATGGTTAATCGACATTATAATGGAAGGACTTCTTACCCCAAACAATGAATAATATCCATAGCGTTTTTATACAGAATATCAACTAAATCTAACATTACTTATACACAGTCGCAACTGTCGAAAGTAAAAAAAAAAATATCAATCTTATTAAATCTAATCACACAAATCTAATTTAAAAAACCACTTTAATTTTTCTTCGAGCTCGGGGCTAGGTAATAACAGCCACACGGGTCGATCTATCAGGTTAAGCTAAACTTGCCGCGGTTGGTCCGTGGGTGGATGACCATCTTTACACACCAATACCGCTCCGTGCCTCGGTAAGCACGTTAAGCCGTTGGTCCCAGCTGTTATTTGTAGATCTTTAGCAGATGTTACTGGTCGTCAGAAGCCCGATATTCTTACAACCAGTCTACCAAGGGGTATCGTGTTACCCAGTAACTGGGTTGTGGAGGTGAGACAGGCAGTCGCTCTATGTAAAATACTGATATTCAGCTGCTTCCGGTTAGACTAGAAGCCGACCCCAACATAGTTGGAAAAAGGCTATGCAGATGATGATGTTCGAACATATTTTTATTTATGACTATTTTATTTACGTAGTTAAGTATTTTTTGCGTAACATGGTGCTGCAGAATTCAGTCATCAAAACTTTTGCGATTTTCGGATTTTGTTGAATATTTAATATCAGTAGATGCAAAAACATACGTCTAACTGACTATTTTTGTCCAAATTGATACCAGTGCATTGATATAATAAGTTTTGCCTTCCTCGGTACCAATTTTTTTTATAAAATCTTACTTAGCTTGCAGTTTTCATGTAATTAGAAAGTTACTGCGTTAAATGTTATTTATACGAGTACTACATAATTTTTCAATAAGAAAAAGTATGTATTAAGAAACAATGATAGAATTACCTCGAAAATATTGTTGAACGGAGGAACGCAATGATATTACGGCACAACAATTATGAACATGACAATGCGCTCGGTCGTGTGAGAATCGGTCCTACCAACCACCAGCTGGACTTCTTGATCCCTTGTTATGGGTCGTAGGAACAGGATATGAACAGACTAAACATACTAGAAGTAACGTGTCCCGATTATCAGATCAAAGTCGTGGCATTACTAACAGAATTAACGCACGAAGATATTTATCTTCGAATCAGCAAGTCTAAATCAAACTGTTTAGCAATTTTGAAAGAAATCACCATGGAAGTGTACCAATACTATAGGATTCAGGCTAAAAGTATTTATGTGTATTCAATTGTATGTATTTATAACATCACGAGGTGTTCCCCGAAGCAGAAGACGGAGATGAACTGCGGTGTTGACTTTCATTGATTTCATTCTCCAAATAGTGGCAGTATTTTTACTTAGTAGACAAGGAACATGAAGCCGTTCAGAATAGTACGTGCAAAATATTCTACAAGAAAAGAAAGAAAGAAAAATATATTATTTGGGACACGCACAGGAAATACAAACAGCAAGTAATAATAAAAAATATATATATATAAAACAAAAAAAGGAGCATTTAAAAACTAACAAAATCAAAAGACCTGCGCGAGGCCAAAAAGGCTCCTATCTCAGCATAATGCGGAGATATTTAAAAAAATAAATAAATACCGCAGCGCTGGTATTCTGATTCCAACTACTAAACAGATAGGGCCAAACAAAATTATATAAGTGGAAACTTGTAATTGGCTTTCTTCTACATATTACTACTGACTACTCGAATGTATTAGCTGTAAGTTTTCTTAAAATTAATAAAATAAACAAGGCACTCTTTGTCATAAGCCTCTCCACTTGCACGCCGTCTGTGGCTACTCCAGCTGTCACTAACCATCCCACGGGAACCGTAGCTCCTCCTAGCCTGAGGGCTTCCTTGTTTCACAGTCTAGTAAAAAAAAAACCTACACCAATGACTAACGGTTTTACGGGTTCTATTATTGGTCCGTCCACTGCCACTTTAGCTTGCATATCCTACGGGCTATGTCGACTACTTCGGTTGTCAGTTGGATCACCTCACCATTAACCGCTAATTATGATTTTAATGAAATGAAATGAAATTTTTTATTCTGTAAATAGAATATCGGAATCACTTTTACAAGTCATATAAAAATATTAAAAATAAGCTAGGTGAGGTCGGCGTTTCCTACCTGACTACTCTGAGAAGAAAGGCCGAAACAAACTTTCAGGTCACAGTCTCTTTTAAAGTCCAGACATAATCTTGGTCAAGCCATGTGAGGACCATGTAGATTAGTGTCTGAAATGGTCTTTTGAGGAAAGAACCACACAGATTTGAGTGGACCTGTCCAGTCAGTGCAAGCATTTGTCAGTAATCGTGGAGCTCAACTCAGAACTTAAGGAGCTCAACTCAGAACTTAAGGAGCTCAACTCGACGAACAATACCAAAGAAAGGATATTTGGGTAGGCCGCATCAACTACTCAAACTGCCAGACCATCATTAAAACTAACTGAGAAAGAAAAAAAAAATGAAAAAGAAAAAAAAAATATCCACATGGTCCTCACATTCACAATAATTAAAATAATATAATACTTTACAAAGTAATCGTGTCATTTTGAATATAATTTTCAACAATGTCAATGTGTATATAAAACTGGTTTATTGGTTTATTGTGATGAATAATGAATTTATTTGAATTCACCCTGACATACCGTAAAAAGGTAACGCGCACTACAAGTTTATGAGCCTTTGGTACGTATGAAAAACAAACAAAAACAACAGAGAATTTTTCAAGGGAATTTCGAAATTAATCTGCACCAAAACCCAAGTTTATAAACAAGTCTCGTCAGAAATCACGCTGGTGAGTATCACCGTAATAACCTAATCCACTTTCATTGTATTTATGTGTGCCTAGTACATTATATCAATATTACCCCTGATAACGGATGATATAATTAAAAAATCTTTTATTTACCCGCCAGTTGTGCCCAAGGACCAGCATTGAAAACGTCTGGAAGTCAGAAAAAAAACGAAAGATCTGATATTTTTAAGTTGTGATATTTTTATGGTTTATTTTAAGTTTTCAACATGGGTGTGCTATACCAGTTTCTAGGCACGGCAATAAGTGAGTACTTTTTTTTTATCCGAAAAGGGCATATAATTACTGCAATAACATTACTACTTAAAATAACAAATCTTTTCATGTTCGTTCTTTTTAAACAAATGTTGTTGTTGATTATGTTAGCGGGGTAATTATCCTCACATTGCTAGCCTAATCACTAAATAAACCCAATAAAAGCTTTTTATTTTACTCTAGTTTCTGACCACGACTTCGCGTGACATTGCTTGGTCCCTCGTCCCACCAAGTCGCATCGCATCGCCCGTCCGCGGTTTCACTTCGTTTTCGCATAGCGTTCTTTCTGATTTTTTCTCCTTTTACTAGTAAAAGGAGAAAAATTCAGAAAGAACGCTAGGACCCTTAGGAGCCTAGGCTCCTAAGGGTCCTAGCGTGATGTTAAATAGCCTATAGCCTTCCTTAAAAATTGGGCTATCTAATACAAAAAGATTTTTAAAAATCCAATTGGTAGTTCCAGACATTTGCAAGTTCAAACAAACTCTTCGGCTCTATTATATTAGCGTAGATTGGAGATAACAAAATACTCCTTTGTGATGGGTGAGAATTAGACGTTCATAATACCAATACATCGGAACAAACCAATCACACGTGAAGTGGCAAAAGTTGGACTTACGCCGAGTTTAAAAACATATATTCTACATGTTGCGTCTAAATGTTGTATCTACATGTTGTGTCTACATGTTGTGTCTACATGTTGTGTCTACATGTTGTGTCTACTGTTTTCGTTTATTTTACACCTTAAATAATACCAGTGACTACTCTGTTGTATACAAAACTTGTCAACAATGTCAAAAAGGTGAACAAAATAGTTAACAATACATATCTTAAACAACATCAACACATGACATGTTCGATACATGTTATGTACAGGATGGTTCAAAAAAGTCTTTAACAAAAACTTGTCGAATAAAAATATCACAACTTGTATAGAACATAAATGTGGAGAAACAAAGTCAATAAGAATTGGCAAAAATATGGTCCATCAAGAGTAACATAACACAACACAACAACACACATTAACGTAACATTTTATTAAAGTATATATTTGATTAACCTCATTCGCCGCAATATCATAAGAAAAACTAAATGGAAACTCTTAATTAACAACTTATAAATACCAAAGAGTTTAAATAACGAGATAAGAAAAACCTAAATATAAGGAGTGTTTGTGAAACTCTTAGAATCAGGATTACGAGCATTGCATCGCTTATGTCTGTATTTACATATAATCTTATACAAACATCAATAAAGAAAGAGTACTCGTATATGACAACAAACATACACGTCATACAGTTTACAAGATTCACTAGTTTTGTTATGTTAATATTGTGAAATATGAATAAGACAATACTTCACTATTTTCTCATTCAAATCTTCTTGATTGCCCGTTTTATGGTCCAAAACTTGGCAGCACCAGTCTGACTTTGAATTTTCGAATAAGTCTTTCAGTGGGCGAAAAGATTGTGAGGAAATCTGAACTGACTGGGTACTGTCAGCTTGCATCATCCTAATGCCCTTCCATTTGGGCAAAGTCCAATAATCCCCGCCATTTTAACTACATCAACATCTCTGCCTAGACATTCCCAATTATATCGGGCGCGGCATCCAGTGTAACTGGATGCTGCTGAATACCAGTATTTTACATAGAGTTGTCAGACTTTCGAGCTTCTGAATACCCGAAACGAATGTCAAAGATCTATGAATGACAGCCGGGACCAACAGTTGAACGTGCTTTCCGAGGCACGGAGGAGTCTTGGTATGTATGACGGTCACCCATCCACGGACCGACCTCGGTAAGCGTAGTTTAACCTTCAATCGACCCGTACGGCTGTTATTACTTAACCACGAGTTCCTCTCCCGTCTTCTTCTTTTTCGTGTGGTGACTAACCTGGTGACCGAGAGTGTCAGAGTTTTTATGCCGCCCATGGACCTCTGACTTGACTTCACATGCCGTCGAGAAATATCTCTCGGTCGTTTATGAAGCAAGTGATAATCATACAATACGCACATGAATCCGAAAAGTCATAGGTGTGTGCCTTGGGTTCGATCTCGAGACCTATGACTTGGCAGTCCGACGCTCACATCACTAGGCTATCACTGCAATCCCTTAATGGTGTGAAATACCAAACAAGTATTCTCGTTCTTTCCCTTCATGAGATCATCCCGAAATACAGATCTTAAGCGACCACTTTTTCTTTGCAGCTTTTAAAGAGTGACCCAGATTTGGGTGGGCCGCACCGCATTGCAAAAAATCCTCCACATTCATCCAAACCCATATAGCACACTACCAGGCGGGCCGCACTGCAATTTTTTGTATAAAAATACCTTGTGTTTAGCATTGCGTTGCGTTTTGTTACAGAGTACATCTCCCACATTCCATCGCAATATTTATTCAACATATAGACAATAATAGTACATGTGCTAAGATAACTACTGCAGATAAAATAAAATGTATTCATATGCGTAATAGTGAATTGTAAACTTTACAATAGTGTTTATTTCTCTTCCGTGGTTACCATTAAAGTGTTTTGTCTCTTTTACAAACATCGTTAGCTTTGGATTATAAAAGATTGAATCACTAAAGGGCCTAGACTAGTGACAATCTTCCTTCTGCGAAGCAGTAATGCTCGCGAAGGAGGAGGTAGAGTGCGCGAGGGAGAGGCAAGATGCGCGCCCTCGCGCCCTCGCGCCCCTAGTCGCCGCAGGAGACGGTGAGCAATGGGTAGCTCGCCGTCCGATAAGGACCAGGCCCGGGTCGACGGCGCGATGTGTTCCACGCGCGCCTCAAAGAGATGTAAGCACCAACTGACCGGGTCCGTAAGGGTCCAGAGCGGGAGAAGTTATTTGATTGTGATTGTGATTTGTTTGGATTTTAGCCGGTTCGATTCCCGAGGGTGGGAAGCGAATTTTAGAAAATCTTTAAATGCAGATTTGTTTCTTTTTAAAAATAAAGGAATATTCCCTTTTAGAAAAATTTGCTATCTCCAGTATTTAGAGTACTTTCCCTCCAAGTGAGGTTAAAAAAACCCAACCTTTATACCTCTTTGCTCATGTTCCGTAGTGAGATTACTGTTCCGATGAAAAGCTATGATTGCTTTTTATCATCTTCACCTGCCACGTCTTTTAGCAACTAGGTATATTGGGGTCGGCTTCCAGTCTGACCGGATGCATTTGAATACTGCTCGCTCCATGTAAAATAAGTATTTGAGATTGCTTGCTGTTAGTCTGGGAGGCAGAGAAACCGGCATATCCTAGAACCAAAAATTGGAAGACATTGTGACATCTACCGATCGGGACTTGGTCCGCGAGGTGAATTATAGCCCACTTCCTCTCAGAGAGAGGAGGCCTGTGTCCCAACAATGGGAAAATAATGGGCTGACTATGCTATCAGGCCCTTTAAAACCTCTTCTTTTGTCGACAGTAAGTACCATGGGAATGAACATGGGTGTGATCTTCGCGTGGCCAGCCTTCACTATAACAATGTTTCAAACGACGAACACAACGCTGAACAGGCCGATGACAGACACAGAAATATCACTGTTCGGCAGCTTGTCTTCAATAGGAGCTCTTCTGTCCACACCTACTGCTGGTTACATGTTGGAGAAGTTGGGGCGAAAGTACTGCTCTGTTCTGAATGCCTTGGGTTTAGTTGTAAGTAATCTTCCTTAACTTTGGTCCTTGGTTATTATGATAAGACCAATTTTTTTTAACAGTGAAATAAAATTCTTGACCACATTTTGAATATTTTTTTTGTTGATATATTTCAAACCAAATGTGCAGCTTTTGCGTCACACAAAACAGCTTTAGTGTTTTTAAATTAAAATCCGGCGATGATGAGGATACTGTTCAATTTTGTGCATCGATATATGATACTAAGTATGGAATTTTTTACGAAAGATGGGTTAGTCTTTCTGTCCGTTAATCACAACGGACATATGTCTTCAATGCATCTGCAGTACATTAATTGTGACAGTTTTTCCATCAAGAAGAGGTTTACTGTTTTTTTATGGTTCAAAACAATAATGATCTTAATTTTATTTACAGCTCGTCTGGTTGCTATTAGTATGCACCAGGAATGTCGAAACGGTCCTTGCAGCCATATTCCTTTCTGGGGTTGCTTGCTCAGTGATCTTAGTTGCCACGGTGTACATCAGTGAAATTTGCCAAGATTCCATCCGAGGTTCCATGACGGCTACTAATATGGTGTCATATGGAATAGGAATGGTGTTTTCCTATATGCTAGGAGGATTTCTGCCTTACAATATAATGTTGTATGTTGGACTATCTGCATCAGTTGCAGGGGCATGCTTGCTGTTCATTTTGAAGGAATCACCCATGCATTTGTTAAATAATGGAAAGGAAAAGGTGATTAACTTGTGTTTCTATTGGAAATTCTTTTATCGCATTATGTTTAAGAGTAACCTCAAGTAAAATGCTTTGAAAGTACTAGGGGTTTTTTTGAAATGTTGGAAAGTATCATTCACTTTGTCGCTAATAACAAAAATAATAATGGTAAAAATATATTTTAATCTTGTTTCAAAATGCCAATATCCATGACTATTTTGGTTAGTATGAGCATAATCGTCTGGAGCATAGGCTGAGCAGTGGAAATTCAGTCGTACAACAATAGCACAAATATTTTTCCTTCCGAATATTTATTTCGGTAGTGTGACTTGAAGGGAAATGGAACGTTCCAAATGTAGAAACTAATAACCTAGTTTACTGTTTCAGGAAGCAGCACAATCTTTAGCCTTCTACAGAATGTGGAAGTTGGATTCTAAAGAGCTTTTGGATGAAATGAACAACATGAAACGCGCTCTGAACCCAGACCTTGGAGGTATATAATATCTGTTTCTATATATATCTATACATAGTATAAAACAAAGTCGCTTTTCGTGTTTGTGTGTGTGGCCGCGGTGTTCTTCTATACACTCTATGGATTTTGTTGCAGTTCTCACCATCATTTAGAGCATTTAGCTCTAAATGTTGGTGAGACCCGCAACAAAATGATTTGGAAGGTTTATGTTGTGATCTTACATATTTAACTGAGATATGTTTATCACAAAAATATCGATGTCTTGTCACGTCGCCATTGCACAGATGCGATGTGGTGGGTTGCTAGTAAACTATAAACAACTCCTTCTACCTGTAAAAAAAACATTTATTCAAATTAGTCTGTGAATCGGCACTTTTTGAAGTTTGTAGTTTTGTACTTCGAAAAGTACTAATGACTGTTCCCAAAACGCATTCTGTCTCACCACTTCCTAGCGTTTTAGCTGGGCAGACAGAAGAACTACAAAATACCAGCCAAATATGCTAAGCTAATGGACTTTTTTAGGGTTTCGTAGTAAACAAGGAACCCTTATAGTTTCGCCATGTCCATCTGTCTGTCCGCGGCCTTAATTTGGCATGGGTATATATATTAATCACGCCGACATAGTGTTAAAAAAAACCAAGAAAAAAAAAATTTTTAGGGTACCTACCGGCACGTAAAGTGGAGATGTTTTTTTTTCTCGATATCCCATAGTGTGGAATATTGATGGAAAGGTCGTTCAAAAATATTGTGAGTGTGTGGAAATCATTTTTCAATTCAGGAATCCGTTTGCGAAATATTAAGCTTTAAAGTGCTAATTTTTGTTAGAGTCAAGTGTGCCCCCCCCTCACTGTCAGCTAAATGGTTGTACTTGGATTTGGGAAAAAAATCACAGCAGGTTATGAGTAATAATCGTCTGTTAAAACATGATCTCCCATGGATTCCTTAAGGGGGATCATGTTTTTCAACTACAAAGTTTGTTCTTGGGATAAATTCATCCAAACTACGGAACCATTCATTGTGCGTGGTCCGACACGCACTTGGCCGATTTTTTATTCATTTATTCATTCATTTATTGCACAATGTACACAAAGTTACAACTAAGACTAGGCTTAACTAATGAGTACATGACCCTGTTGCGCGCAGCAAGTTAACTTATACTTAATTAAGTTAATATTGTAACATAAACTATTGCTCAATATGTAATATTATTATAATATTTTGAAACATATAAAATAGAAAATTAATATTTTGTCATTATTTTCCGTACAGAGGAGACGCCTGAAGAAGAAAAGCTGAAACCTGACATGAAACCCGCTGAAAATATGTCTCTATGGAAGTTTATTAGTAAGTTTTTCTTATATTCAATTTAAAAATATATAGCAGTAGACTTATAATCACTAGTAGTTTCCCTAGTACCTAATATAAGTAACTCTGGCTTTTTGGAATCGGGACCAGGGTCTGCTTTCCGAAGCGCAGAGACAGTTGATCAAACATCAACTTTGACGATAATAATTTTCACATTAATTCCCAATCTTTAACCTTAAAAGAGGAGCTGGTGGCTAAGTAATAACAGCCGCATGGGTCGATCGATCAGGTTAAGCTACGTTTGCCGGGTTTGGTCCGTGGATGGGTGACCATCTTTACACATCGAGATTCCTCCGTGCTTCGGAAAGCACATTAAGGCGTTGGTCCCGGCTGTCATTCTTAGATCTTTGACAGTCGTTACGGGTCGTCAGAAGCCTTAAAGTCTGACAACCAGTCATACCAAGGGGTATCGTATTACCCAGTTACTGGGTTGTGGAAGTCAGATAGGCAATTGCTCCATGTAAAAAACTAGGATTCAACTGCATCCGGTTAGACTGGAAGCCGACCGCAACATAGTTGGGAAAAGGCTAGGCAGAATGATTTCCAATCTTTAACCATCTGTTTTCTTAATTCCACAGGAAAATCAAAATCATCGCAACAAGCCTTCATCGTAAGCATGGTAGTGATGACAGCAGCCATTTTCCAAGGTTTAATCGTGGTTCAAATATACGCGGAACCCATATTCACTGAAGCAGTGCCTACTGCGTCTGCCACTCTTTTGAGTGTTATGTTGGCTGTTACGACTGTTGTCGCCGGGATGATTGCTGCATACTGCACTGATCTGCTCGGAAGACGGGTGAGGTTCTTTTGTTTAATTTTGGCGGTCCTAGGTTCAATTCGTAGGTCGGGTAAACTAAAGTTCATCGCCCATTATAACAATATCGCTCCAGCGCAGTAACGACCCGGCACTGCCTAGAAACATCTAACCGTCAACGCGCCGCGCGCCGTAAGCAAGGTGACCGGTAGTCGCCAACGCGCTGTCGTCAGCAAGGCGACCGCTCGCTGCCGGCACGCCACCGGTGAGCTTGTTGTTCATTCACAAGCGAGGCTTCACCGTGCCGCCGGCGAGGCGTCACCGCGCGGACGGCGAGGCACCGGCATGCATACCGCCTGCAGGCGTTTCTTCGCCGAGTGGGCTCCTCGCTTGAAACGTGTTGTCGGCGAGATATGTGAGCCACATATCACATATGTGGACTTGCGGGCCACACACTGCCCGCAAACCATCCACTATTCTATTAGCCATCGTAAAATAGACTTTAATGCATTTGACTTAAAATCATAACTTGAATGACAAGTTATTTACCGTGTTGGAGCCGTGCTGCTATAATGAGCGATGTCCTTTATTAGGTTTATGCATTAAAAATCGCCTGCATTTGTGCCCGATTAAAGGCAATAGGCTCGTCCTCTATTACAAAACTATAACCGGTGGAATGTGGGCCCCACCCACATAACTTACATATAAAGCTTACTAAAGCACCTATCGCGGGGAATACAAGGCCGTTAAGTAATGTAATATGGACATTTTAAGAGTCCAGTTTTCCAGGAGCATAATAATCACAAGCATACATTTAAAAAAAAACCCAGACACAAACATTTCCCTATTTCTCTTTCTTACTCCATCACCAGACCCTGTTCACCATCTCTCCATAACCTATTCATTGAGACCATTCCAATGAGCCCAAACACGATACCTGTGCTGTAAGTTGGTAAGGAAGTTGGGTATCCTGCAAATTCCAAATGATGCTGCAGCATCAGTTCAAGGTTACTTATGTTCTTCTAATATCATTGAAGTAACAGAATACCAAATTTCATATCGATCGGACCTGTGGAAGATGCTCACATCTATTCATCAACCAGAAAAGAGCTGATAATCTTCAAACGGGTGAACCGATTTTCTTGAATAGGGATGTTGCCTAAAATTTTTGTTTTGTCCGTCAGGTAATATATAAAAAAATATTGGACACGTATTTTTTCTTTTTTTACGTAGTTAAAAGATTACGGCAATACGAGTACATTGAGTAGGCAATGCGTTAAATGCGTGTGTGGCATGACGTCACTCCCCGGTAGATTTTATACTGACTTGTGACACAGCGAGCCCCCATTGTGCGTTTTATCTAAACCATTTTTCATTAATATGATAAAGCAAAAAATACGTGTCTAATATTTTTTTATTATCTGACTGACGGACTAATTAGTTTTTTTTTTTTTTACCCAGTCTTCGTCCCTTTTCATTTAATTTGATATCATCTCCGTGCCTCGGAAAGCACGTTAAGGGCTCATGTTTCAACAGTCAGATAACATTTAATTTAGGAATAATCTGACTTTATTATCTGACTGACGGATTAAATAGTATATTTTTTTCCCAGTCAATATCCCTAATAGAGATAAGAACATTCTCGATCAAGTCACCTTTCAAAAAAAAAACAAAAACACAATCGGTGCCGCCGTTTGGGAGCTACGATGGCGCAGACAGACACACAGATACACACGTTAAACTTATAACACCCCTCTTTTTCTGCCAGGTGTTAAAAACCAAAAGATTTGTAACAGCCCTTTAAAAGAATGATAAAGAAATGTGATATTTTAGCCCCTCATGGTCTACGCATCCCTAGGGGCTGGAATCAGCTGCGTGGTACTAGGAACACAGATGCAACTCCACTGGGGACCGAGCTGGTTGACGGCACTCTTCATTTACGTGTTCGCTGTGATGTACACTTGTGGCGCGGGAACGGTGCCTTTCGTTCTTCTAGCTGAAGTGTTCTTGCCTGAGGTGAGTAATTCTACTGTTTTATGTGCTCTTAGTACCATAGAAAGAAAGAAGTTAATGGCAGGACGTGTTTATGAAATAAGTTTTTTCTTTGATAATAAAAGACACAGAATAAAATGGGACTAAAAGAAAAAAAAATAAGCAATAAA
This sequence comes from Agrochola lota, assembly GCA_947364205.1. Lineage (NCBI taxonomy): Eukaryota > Metazoa > Arthropoda > Insecta > Lepidoptera > Noctuidae > Agrochola > Agrochola lota. Next base: position 3,092,496 of record OX376239.1, read on the forward strand.
CACTAGAAAACTCATTCTGTCATGTCATGACTGAAGTCTTTACCAACGATGGTTTTTTTTTATTGGTTACAGCTAAATCGATACCTACATACACAGACAGGTTTAATTGTTATAGCATTAGGGCAGCATTCGTTTTGATCTTTTAGGGCACACTGAAAAACAATGGACCACCTGCTCATTCGCAGTCATGTCTAAAATAAATGTCTGTGTCTGTGTTTTCTAGTGTTTGTCTCTTCTCCTTCCAGGTCAAGAGTTTCTTCTCTATGGTGCTATTCGAATACGTGTGGCTCTGCAACTTCGTGATCCTTTTCATCTTCAACCCTCTCCTCAAGGCTCTCGGCTGGGGTCCTGTCTTCTACATCTTTGCCGTCATTTGTTTCTTAAGTTCCACCTTTTGCGTCTTTTTCTTACCAGAGACGAAAGGATTGACAGTGGAAGAGATTCAAGCTCGATTCGTTAAACCAAAAAAAAAAGCTCCGTTATACTAGCTTGTAGGTTATAATAAATTATTTTTGTTTAAGGATTTTTTTGTGTTTTATTATTATTACCTGGTCGACCGAGCTCTGCTCGGGTGAAAATAGATAATGCTTATTTAACGGTATAGGATAGTTCATACTAATTCCATGCTGACATGATAGCAGGTACTTACTAATTCCATCCTGCCATAATAGTAGCTACTTACTAATTCCATGCTGCCATGTCATTGTTCTTAACTTTGGGCGACCGAGGTCTGCTCGGGTGAAAATACGGAGAAAAAGAATTTTCCCAGATATGAAACCTAGCTAGATCGATTTTTCGCCCTCGTAAAACTTACCGTATTGCAACTTTCATCAAAATCGTTAGAGCTATTTCCGAGAACGTAATTACAAATATATATAAACAAATATTGCTCGTTTAATATTATAGGATTTGATCTTGAAATATTCTGATTGTACTCTAATGATGACATTTTCTGATTAAGATGAACCAATGAAGTGTATAACACAAAACACGATTAATTTAGATTTATGTCAATCAAAGGTGTGTAACAAGTATCGAGTAACCGATGGTCAATCGATATTATAATTGAAGGACTTCTTACCTCAAACAATTGACATTATCGATAGCTTTGTACAGATAGATTCAACACCATCCCACAAAACTCAAAAGTAAAGTTTACCAAACAAATCGATCATTGCTCTATGAAATTACCAGGCGTAAACCGCTGTGTGACTGACCGTTCCAGACTTTTTAAACGTAAACGATGTTTGTTCTTTCTTTTATAAAATAATAAAAAATGCTTCAATACAAGCTTTTACTTTGAAGGAGCTAGTGTCTAATAATAATACCAGCCGCACGGGTCGATCCATCAGGTTAAACTACGCTTGCCGGGGTTGGGCCGTGGATGGGTGGACCATCTTTACATACCGAGACTCCTCCGTGCCTTCGTTGGTCCCGGCTGTCATTCGTGGATCTTACACAGTCGTTAGGGGTGGTCAGAAGCCCGAAAGTCTGACAACCAGTCTTATCAAGGGATATTGTATTACCCAGTTACTGGGTTGTGGAGATCAGATAGGCAGTCGCTCCATGTAAAATACTGTTATCCAGCTACATCCGGTTAGACTGGAAGCCGACCCCAACAGTTGGGATCTATTTTATTTTTAATAAATGGCAAAGCCGATGTCGACTATTCTGCCATCGTCTAAAGTGAGTTGGAAAAACAAGTGTGCATGATATGGTTTTTATATTTTTTTGTTAAAGACAAATAAAATTCTAAAAGGCTAGGCAGATTGACTGATTGGCAAGCTTTTACTTTGCATTTATGACATTGACGACCATAAGTGGAATTAAATCAAAACAATTATCAAAACATTATCTTTTTAATACGATTTTCATGATTGCGGTAAGACTTTATAAAAAAAACTACCATTTTAAATGATAAATCGGATACTTTTTTTAAGGTACAATACGATTAATAGACAATACAGTGGGCCCAAAAAAACTACTTCCTTTAAGACGCGGTGTTACCTCAATATTCACAAAAAACTGGTTTCTTAGATAGTCAAGTATGACGTAACGCAATGAAAATATACGACGCAAAAAATACAGTGGACAGAGAAGGGCTTAAAGAATTTTTTTAACTGAATAGAATAGTAGAAAATAGTTTGATATTCCCAATAAAAAATACTTCACAAAAATAAACTTTGGCATCGAATATCTCCGTATTTTCAGCGATAATATTTTTTTTAAAGAGTTGAATAGAATAAAAATTATTTTATAACTTTTACCAGACAATTATTTAATTTAATGTGTATATTCTGAATAACCTAAATAAAACCCGTAAAATAAATGCCCATTCGCAGCTTACTCACATCGTCAACTCAAATATTTATTCGATTTTCAACCTTATTTAATGCCCTGTAATTGTGAAAATAGATATTGCGGTCATAGTTTAGTCGTCGGGCTACCGTATAGCGCGCAGACGAAGTTGTGTGAGTGCAGCTGTAGCGTTTAAAATCGTAGTCAGTCCGCGCCTTAAGTGGTTTTCTATATTCCATCTGAAACATCAGGTACCTATTACCCATTTATAAAAAAGCTAAAGTCCTAGTACAATCATGTGTTTTCCGTTTGTGGTTTAAGCTGCGTTTTGTCTGCCTCTATATATGTATGGCACCAATCTATATTGGTGTGTGACCAATCTATATTGGTCACAGGATAGAACCATATCATACTTTCCAATCACGAAATCGAAACTACAAACCCATCTTCACGAGAACTGAACAGCAAAATATGACCTCTTAAACCCAATACAAGTTCCATGCACTATGGTGCAGTCGTCCTATTTGCCTGGTCATAAAGATTTACAATGGAACTAACAATGTTAGCCATGGTTGCATGCGGCCCACTGACCCGGTTGCGTATAATTTCACCTTTATTGAATGGTTTTGCATCTTTGTACTGCGTGCGTGTTATGAGAGCCTGGTACTATCAGTTTTGTGGGTCTTCGATTTATAGATTTTAGTTATTGAGCTTTTCTACCTGTAAATCTAGCGTGGACATAAGTAATATGGATCGTTATTATGTTTGTCTTGGCAAAAGTCGATGTGCTATGTCAATAAAAGCTTTTTAAAATACGATATGGGATGGTCTACCCATGGATCACTATGTGGTCTACCAGAAATCAATACAAGTTACTAAGTTTTGATGTCAAACCTACTTGTTTATATGTAATACAACAAAATACTCTTACATGCGGCAAATGCTCTCACATGCCACCAAAATGTTGAATAGAAGAATATTTTGGTCCTTCGTGTTTGGAATGTGGAATCACCCAACATAAAATTCTAATTCACGTAAACTATGTAGTCCAGAGAGCTCGCTTTAATTGCCCTGACTGTAGCGTGACCAAATTGACACTACTACAGACTAAAAAGCGGTTTAGACAAAATGCATTGTCTCGGTGAGAAAATAAGGCTTTAAAACTATTAAGAAATTCTAATACCAGAACATAATTATCAAGAGAGCAAATAATGAAACGAAGACCGTGCTTAGCTCTTAAAACCCCTCGTCAGACAATATCAAAATTAAATACTCGTTTATCCCAACCGAAATAACTTTATCACATGCATAAAGGCATTACAAATCTTGCATAATCGCATAATAGTCATGCAAACATAAAATAACAGTATCCAAACTTCTCCGGTTATACTCGTCAAAAGATCGTTGTACTAGGCAAACATAATAAACGTGGATATCGCTAACATTACGCAGTACAATGTACGCAACCACGCAATAAAACCTAAGCTTTATGTGTTTTCGTGTAAAGTGCTCTTTTTAACGTCTGATTTCCTAGTAAAGAGTGTCAAGTTCAAGATTTTTTTTGGTCTTTAGGTACGGAACTAAGAAATGAATAACAAGAAACGAGCGAGTCTTACAGTAGTCGCATATGATGTGTAACATCTTAGCTGACAGTACCAATCATCATCATCATCATCGTCACCGTCATTATCATCTTCTTGTTTAGAACCTCTCGGAAAACGGATTGGTACCATCTGACGGCCAACTACAGCACCGCTCGCGCTTATTGGTCAGACTTCCGTCCCTTTTCACGAAATCACTTCCACAGATTGTAGGAAAGCGAGAGAAAAGATGTTACTCATCATAAAACACTATTTTTGGAAAGAACAAACAAACATTGTGAGTTATCATTATAACAATAATTATTTGTTTCTTTCCCAAAAAGTTTTTCTTTTTTGTTTTCTTGATTTATCTTTTTCTTTCTTAATTATTTTTATTTATTTTAGAATTACATATAATATTATTATCACGTCATAATAAAAATAGCAAAAGTGGTATCATACGAGAATGAAACACATTATATAAAATTAAAAATTGTTTTACTTAAAAATACATAGCTTCTGTACCTGCGGTCGCACATAAAATGGCTTATACACTGTAATTTTTTATTACACATAAAAAATTTAAATACTTTCGGTTTCTTCCACAATCAGGGGTTACATAGATAAACTACCTTTTTTATTTTACTCTTTACAGGACCCTGAACTTATAGTCTAAAATCGCTGAGCCGTCTTGATGGTCGTGCCTTCTCTTTATGAGAAGATTTCTCTGCACTGGTACAATAATAGGCTGGATTATTAATTTTTATTTAAAAGGGAACTTACGAGTATATTCTTTCACATTTATAATTAACACACACTTACTATTTTTTTCCATGTGACTCGGTTATCCAAATAACTTTTTTATCTTCTACGCTAATATTGTAAATCTAATTATGTTATCTAACAAATCATAATTTCAAGTTTATCCTCCCAAAATAGAAATTAACATAAATACTCACATCTTTTTAAGTCAACATTACACATAAATTGTTTGCATTAAGAATTAAAACAATACTACAGTTTAGCCGTATCATATTCGGCTGAAGCCTAATTTCAATAAAGTTAGGTAAACGGTACATTAAATAATTATTATTATAACAACAGAGACAGAGTTTATTCTCATATTGTATGTTTATAGTTAATTTAATGAATAATTAAGTGTTTATATTTTATGTATATTATTTTCTCTTCTAATCTTACACACGTTGTCTACATCTCTTTAACTACTTTCCTATCGCAGGTTTGCTGGAAGAGATTTCTTTAGAAATAAGCATCACCTTTGTACGTTTTTTTCTGTTCCTTTCTTCTTGTCTATTTATAATGTGTGTACATAAACTGTTAAATAAATAAACAGATTTTAATTGCATTGGAACAACTAAAAACGAAAAATACTGTTTATTTTTCGATCGGTCTAAAGTTCAGATCAAATTATTATTATTTTTACTGAGAAATTACCTTAAAAAACACAATTATTTCCATACATATGATACAGGCACTCAATTAAAATTATAAATCCACTCTCTCTTACTTAAAAATAATAATATTTCATTACTAGCTTTTGCCCGCGGCTTCGCCCGCGTGGGTGTCGGAAAATATTTTATTTTTATAATTTTTTTGTTAATCCAGGCTATTCAGCCGGTTTTGCGCCGATCCGGAACATACATGTAGACAAACAGACAAACGGACAAAAATTCTGTAAACTATATTTTCGGCATCAGACTCGTCCACACCTCGTAGCAATTACTTACAGTTTTGACATCGTAACTATTTTATTATAAGCATAGATCTACATCAAATTCGTCGCTTCATAATTTAAATGTCTATTAATCTCACAAAGAATACCGGTATCATTTAGCTCCAAAATAATATCTTCTTTTAAAAATATTTCTTCGCAATACGTCAACTTTATCGACCAATTAAATTGAGCAAGTCTGCATGCTCTCTTTGAAATAACACAACATTGGAGCAATATTCATAGTGCGTACTTTCTCTCTGACAACATTAAACAAAATCAGTACTATGAATTGACCCCAATATTTTAAAACAGATTCAAATACTTATAAAAAAAAAATCGAATCTAATTCTTTTTTCTGGCTCTAAAAAGGTCTTGAATGTTCGCATTGGAGAGTCCTTTAGTTTCAGGCACTATTATAAATGATATGACGGCGTTTACAAAGCTCACAACACCAAATATGTAGAAACATCCAAAGATCCCGAAAGCTGTGAGCATGTATGGGAAAACCGCTAAAATAAAGAAGTTGAGGAACCACACCCATTCTATGATCATCATTGACGCTAAGCCTTGGACCTGGGAACAAAATAATATATTTATTAATCACATGTACTCTTCCACATTATGTATCCTATACTATTAAATGAGCAATGTATTTGTAATCACGTTCTGGAAAACGGCTCTAACGATTTCGATGAAAGTTGCAATATAGAGGTTTATGGGGGGGAAAAACCGATGTAGCTAGGTCTCATATCTGGGAAAATTAGTTTTCTCCGTATTTTCACCCGAGCAGAGCTCGGTCGCCCAACATTTAGAACAAGATGGCTACCTTAGAATAATGACATGGCAGCATGGAATTAGTAAGTACCTACTATCATGGCAGCATGGAATTAGTAAATACCTACTATCATGGCAGCGTGGAATTAGTAATTACCTACTGTCATGGCAGCAGGGAATTAGTAATTACCTACTATCATGGCAGCGTGGAATTAGTAATTAACTACTATTATGGCAGCGTGGAATTAGTAATTACCTACTTTCATGGCAGCAGGGAATCAGTAATTACCTACTATCATGGCAGCGTGGAATTAGTAATTACCTACTATCATGGCAGCATGGAATTAGTAAATACCTACTATCATGGCAGCAGGGAATTAGTAATTACCTACTATCATGGCAGCGTGGAATTAGTAATTAACTACTATCATGGCAGCGTGGAATTAGTAATTACCTACTATCATGGCAGCAGGGAATTAGTAATTACCTACTATCATGGCAGCGTGGAATTAGTAATTACCTACTATGATGGCAGCGTGGAATTAGTAATTACCTACTTTCATGGCAGCATGGAATTAGTATGTACTATCACGGCATCATGGAATTAGTATGAATTTTCCTATACTATTAAATGGGAATTCTCTATTTTCACTAGAGCAGAGCTCGGTCGCCCAAGTACTGTAACGATAAATAAATGCTTCTTAGTTTTACTACGTAATTTAACTGGAAATTGTCAACATATTACTGCGATCGCAAATCCTTTCCCAAGCGTGATAATCGCATTCCACTAAGACCATTTCTCGTTACTGTCCCATATTTAAATAACCTTCAGAAACGGCTCCTTTTCCTATACATAATTATTACGCATCAATAAGCATCGTTTATGTTTTATCTGTCAAACAATTATTCGAAACTTGAATGCGATTAATTTCAAATAATAAAATGGAACACTTGAAACTATCAGATCATTTGTCTTATTATTTAAAACATGCCAAACATGAATATTTTATTTTTAAACTGTTAGGCTCGCTTACACGATATCGCGGCCCCGGCCCACAGGCAACGGAAGGAACACGGGTGGGTTTTAGTCAGTAAAGGTCTGACACGCCCTCCCGCTCTGTCGAGAGCGGGAGAAGTTATTTGACAATAACCCACCCTCAAAAAAAAATGAAAAAAAGGCTCGCTTACACCACAAATCGACAAATACGCGGGGTAATTGTGTTACACACATAAAACGACCATTGATCTCAATTGATTTCATTTGGACAGTTCACCCACGTCCATTGTGTTATTTACGTTTTTGAGCGGACGAATTTTTCAAACCTATGAAGCAATGGATACCCCTCAAAACTCTTGGATTGTGATTCAAAGTGTGTTACGCAATTAGGGGGCAGGTTACCGCTAAACGTATTTAAAACATTATTCAGTTTCTGACAATCATTTTAAATATTTTTTGCACTAAATGCGTTTAGTGATTTGTGGTGCAAGCGAGCTTATAAGTTTATTAAAGAAAAGATTTATCAATCAATTCAATTTTTTTTTTTTTTTAAACAATAAGACAGATGATCTGCTACTTTCAAATTGTTTTATTTTATTATTTGAAATTAATAACATTTTATAGATCATTTGTTATTTGTATTATTGTCCTAAGGAAGAGTAGGTACTAAGTCTACTTCTTAATAAGAATACAATTAAAACATTTTAAAATATTCGATCTCCACCCTTACCTCAGACTCAAACACTTCAGCCAGCAGCACATAGGGAACGGTACCGGCTCCGATGAGGAACGAGAAGCAGTACGCCATGAGTAGTACCACAGTGACCCACGCAGGAGCTGACCTCGTCTGCAGCAGGAATCCAAGAGCCGCCAGGCACACGCAGACCAGGACTGATGACGATATTATTAGGAGCTAAAAATAAAAGGATAGAATTTGCATAAATCATAATTATTTTTTTTATTTAAAAAGAAATCTGCTATTCCATACATTTTGACCGCGTAGGGATTACACTTTTCTATGGAACAGCAGATATTTTTTAATAACCGAGGAAAAATTGCAACGCAGAAGAGTTCAGAATCATGTACTGAATCCATGGTAGCAGTTTTCGCGTCGATGTTCCTGCCACCCTGTATAAACATTTTTTTTGATTACGGTAATCAGCACGCGTATCATGGCCACAATAGAAACGAGTTTGTCGACAGAAGAATTAACAAACTGACAGATTCACAATCTGTCATTTTGTCTATTCTTCCGCAAACAATTTCTTATGGTGGTCATGTTACGCATGTCGATATAATAATCAGAACCAATAATAAAACCTGTACCGTCTAAATGGGGCTTTGTGGTGACCTTAATTTTACTATTGTTAGGCTAAGAATAATTAAAGCAACAAGTGAACTTTGGTGACCTGAAAAAAAAAATGGACATCAAGTTTTGGTTTTGACCAAACGCGCCAAACTTGACAACATATCAGGTTTTTTGTTGAAGACAAAGAAGTGTTCACGAAAGATGACTATCGAAAACCACGTTACAACATAACACTGATTTATTATATTCGTTCTGAGGGAACTATCTACGCAGGCTGTGGTAACAGGTAAACTGTTATTGGCGAGAAATCAAAATCTCCCCGCAAAAAAGTGAACCAATCGCTTAAGTTAAATTCAAAAGAATCTTACCCTCCTGCCAGCCTTATCAGCAACTAGAGCCGAGGTCATGGCTCCACAGAACTGGACGACGGCAAATATCACCGTGTACAGATCTGACTTGCTCGGGTCTGTCTCGGTGAACACTATCTTAGCGTACACTTGTACTGGGACTATTCCCATGAACACCTGGAAAGGAAGACGAGATAACGATCAAATTTAACATACATGACTGAAAAAATTTCAATGGTAAAAAAGTAAAAAGCTTGGGGATCTATTTGTAATGATGTGCATCGCTGTCAAAGAAGGTGAGAAATCGTACCCCATAACCATGAGACATGGTTTTATGGGCCCAACATACATTACTGAAAAAGTTTCAATGGTAAAAAAGTAAAAAACTTGGGGATCAATTTGTAATCATTTGCATCGCTGTCAAAGAAAATGAGAAGTCGTACCCAATTTTCTCACCTTCCCAATCGGTTCAAAGGTCAATTATCGAACCTACAAAGCTGATTAAATGAAAAAAATGAAACCCCGGATGGTAAAGACAATCTTAATAAATATTTTTCTCAAGCATGCTTGGAAATTCGAGTATTATTTTGACAACCTTCTTCGAGATAAATCGAAAATGCTGTACTGGTCAAATACATGCAAGCAGACGGCCGGCAATGTTAGTATGGAAATCCATATCTGTCGTGTTATTTAAAAATGGAACGAAGTTTTTATTTCGTTAAGACAACTAAGGCGGTAGGTTATCTTTTGTTACATTTTATTTGATTTTCTATTTGGTTTGCAAATAGAGTCTGTTCTCTGTTTAAAGCAAAAATGAACATTTTGGCGCATTTTGATAGCAAATTATCATTGTATGTCATTGACTCTGGAATTTATAAACAACCAGCTTTCGCCCGCGGCTTCGCCCGCCTAGAGATCGGAAATTATCCCACGGGAATGTACTACTGGGATAAAAAGTATCCTATGTAATAATCCAGGCTATAAACTATCTGTGTGCCTTTCATTCAAATCCATTCAACCGTTTTTGCGTGATTGAGTCATCCAAACATACAAACTTTCACATTACCATTCAACTGGTGATTTTTTTTTTTAAATTCGGTCCGGTAGTTTTTAAGTTGATTTATTACAAACATACAAAAAATCTCTTTCTTTTTATAATATTAGTTGAGATTTACTTAGTTTAAATTTCCGCGCATTATTTGAGAAAAGAACTACACAAGCTTTGGCCGCAACTAGGCATTGATGGACTCACGTATGTGTGCCTCGGATTCGCCTCGCCCACATTTTCACGATCGTTCATCAATGCCCTTGTTGCAGGCCGTGACAGTAATGTACTATACCTGTAATGTCATCACTGTCATCACTACGAAGAATGCCCGTCGTGAAACCGGTGAAATAACTGAAAGAGAAAAACAAAAAAATATTAAAATTCTAATCTTGAAAAACTGTGACAAATTAAATTTCAGTGTAGCCACAGGAATTAAACCGCATTCATAAATCAGTTAAACGTAAATAAAAACTTTTTATGTTCCATTTCATACATCAACGAAAAACAAATCCAAAAAAAATCGTCAAAAAAAACATATTTGGAGAATTAAATCTCCAATTCAAATAATGTAAAGTCTGTCTGAGCATATAAGTAGATACTTACATAATAGCTTGATTGGAGACAAAGGTTTCGGTTGCTCCTGAATGATGTCTTCGTTGTTCAACTTTTGTTTTTCTGCTTCCTCTGCTTTTGGATCTGCATCTGTAAAAAAACAATTAATGAAGATCATAACATTACTATTATTTTGATGGAAAGTGATTATCGCCATACATATTACGAGAGATTCATCGATGACCTTGCTTACCATAATTGAAAAGTGCCACTATAATTTACCAATAAGTTGGGTCAAACTAAGGTCCGCCATCTTCAGTTTCATCAACATATAAGCCACCTTCGTAACACGATGCAAAAAACTGCAGCTAGCTAGCTAGCTAATGCCTGTTACAGTGCAATGGCTAGTGAAAGCACTGACGCTAGCATCTAATGTGGTTAATCATTTTCACATTTACTCACACTGGTTTAAACATTGGCAGGTTCTGAAAATGCACTTCTTCAGTCATCGACACGTTATTGTGTCGTGTCGTGTCGTGACGCAGGATACACCATTCAAAGGAATCTGTTCAGGACTACGTCAAATCACAATGAGTTTTAATTGCCTAACACTGCGTCAGAAGGTGGAGCAGTGGTAACGGCCGCGACTAACAAGTTTTAGGTCGTTGGTTCGAACCCTGACAGGCGCTTTACTTTGTGTAAACTATTTCATAACCACTGCTTCCAAAACGGTGAAGGAAAACATCGTGATGAAACCGGCATGTCCTAGAACCAAAAATTCGAAGGCATATGACATCTACCAACCCGCACTAGGCCCGCGTGATGGATTACGGCTCACTCCCTCTCGCAGAGAAGAGGCCTATGTCCCAGCAATAGGAACATTATAGACTAATTATGTGTCAGAAGGCGTGACGACACGACACAACACAGTAATATGAATCCGGCTTTGTACATACCTGTTACAGATATAAGTTCGACAGCCGGCATGATCTGATGCTTCAATCTCGTCAGTTCATCTATCACCACCATTGACGATGCAGGCACCCCTCGGTACTTAGCTATCGCCTGTCTGGCATCCTGAAATTGTAATAACCATGTTGTTAGCTTTGTGCATTACTTAGGGTCTAGACAAATGGCAATTGCTTTCAAAGCATTTCGTATTTCAACAACGACTTTCAACAGGGTTGACATAATATTAAAGTTTTCGACAGCTTATGTCAGTTCCATACACTTTTGACTTTTCATCATCGTTTTCGCTATAGACTGCACTTTGACTTCTGGCTTCTAAGGTCTGATATTCTAAATTAACAAGGTTTTTTTTACAAACAGAACGTCCGCTGTCCATCTGTCTGTCAGCGGGCTGTATCTCATGAACCGTAATAGGTAAACAGTTGAAAATTTCACAGATTGTGTATTTCTATTGCCGCTATAACAACAAACAATAAAAAATAAAAAAATGGTTCTCATAAAAGAAACGTGCTTTTTCGGCGTTTTTTGGCTTTCAACACGACTTGAAGTTTCTACTGTTTCATTTAGCTAGAGCTGACACTAAAAAAGCCACTGCCTATGCAAGCCTATAATATGTAGAATGGAAATATCAAGACTACACATGCATTGTACACATCATTAATATTATTATTTGGTGACCTGTAACAGAGGTTTTCCTAAACCTACATCAGGCACCAGCTCTCACAATGTGAATTCATATTCGTCAAAACTGTTAAGTGCTACAAAACCATTGTGAGAGAAATAAATATATTGTTGGCAAATATCTTCATTTGAATCCTTTGTGGCGGCACCTACATCGCCTTGCGAATTACGCAAAAATCTGCATCGAGCAAGCAGTGTTTACCGCGTGACTAGCATATATATACAACGTCCCAACATCAATCGTCGCGCTGTAGCCAACCAGACACAACACCCGTCTGGTCAGAGGATCCTCCTTTTTTATGGAGGATGTGTGAGCTTTACACACTGTTTTTCATACCTCTATACCACGCAAGTTGTATAACAAACTAGGGATTGACTTGTGAAATCATAATTATTGCATTCCACTTCATCTCATCATCATCATTTCAGCCAAAAGACGTCCACTGCTGGACATACGCCTCCCCAAGCACCGCCATTTCGACCGATTCTGTGCATCCCGCATCCAGCGGATTCCTGCGGCTTTCACAAGGTCATCGGTCCATCTTGTAGGAGGCCTTCTAAAGCTTCGTCTTCCGGTACGCGGTCGTCACTCCAGAACCTTTCGGCCCCATCGGCCATCTGTTCTACGAGCAATGTGCCCTGCCCATTGCCACTTAATTTTGGCAATTCTTCGGGCTACGTCGGTGACCTTGGTTCTCTGCGGATCTCTTCATTTCTGATTCGATCACGTAGGTAAACTCCAAGCATAGCCTTCTCCATTGCCCTTTGGGTGACTTTTAGCCTTCTGATAAAGCCCACTTGATCTATTATTATCTATTTACATGTGATTAAATAAATTCGATTCTATCTCTCAGTATGACCGCTAAAATCTTCTAAATAACACAATGGAAATCTTGAAGTTTAGAAATCTCACCGAATTCTAAAACAGTTATTAAATTGACATAACATTGTTCATTCTAATAATGATTTTAAATGAACTCACCTCTTCCCTTTTCTGCCTCAGCAAGTACACAGGACTCTCCACCACTATCAATATGAGGAGTGTGCAACTTATACTAAGTATTAACTGCAGCCAGATGATAGTTCTGTACGTCAGGAACCAGCCGACTATGTAGGACATTAATGTGCCCATACAGTACAGGAATATTGAGGCTGGAAGAAAGAGATAATATTATTAGTATATACTTCTATAATAGGTATACAGGGTGAATTTTTGAGATGGGGCAGTAAGGACAGCTTAACCGTTGTAGCTACAGGAAAACGGTCTTAGGATACTGTTAGTATGAAAATCCATATCTGTCGTGTTTACCGGCCAAATACACTTAGTATGAAAACTAATATCTGTCGTGTTATTAATAAATGGAACGAACTTTTTAAACACGTGGCAACCAAGGAGGTAATTTATCAAAGATTTTATTTAAATTTCCATTTGGCTTGTAAATAGAGCTGTTTAAATTAAAGAAGAAACAAATGAACATATTGGCGAGTGAAAAATATCGTTGTTCGCCATTGATTTCAGAATTTATAAATAATTTAATTTGTTTAAATTTCCGCGCATTATTTGAGTAAAGTGCTATACTAGCCTTCGCCGCAATTAGGCATTGATGCACTCACTTATGTGTGCCTCGGCACACATTTCCACGATCGTCCATTAAATGCCCATGTTGCAGGCCGCGACAGTAATGAACTATAACTCACCTGAAGCTAATCCTCCTCGAATAGCATCCTCAGCGACTTCTGACGTAAAGATAGGTGACAACACCAGGAAGCTACCACCAGATATACCAGCTAGGAACCTCGCAGCCAGGATCAGGTTCATTGAAGTCGATACTCCTACTATTGCCCATGATAACTAGAAAATAAAATACATTGGTTTTATTAACTGCTCCCAAAATTGTTATATGTAGTTTTATTTTTAAATTTCATTGTCTCTTTGGATTTTTTCTTCGTCTATTCTGCATTTGGTTTTAAGCAGTCTCCTTTCATTTGCATTTATGTCCTCTTTAATTGTATACCGCATTTGAAACCAATTAGCTTGGATAACACTTGGTGTTATCCAAGCCAGTTTTTTATGGTTTTCCGAGCAAATACTCAAAAAATATCAATTGCGGGAATGCATCTTCTCAAATCAAATCAAAATCATATAATTAATATGATACTATTATTTATGGAATTTTGTATTTCCTTATTAACAATTAAAGAATTTCCACTTACAACAACAGGCAAAGACAAAATAACACCACCATTTCTTCTTCCTAACGAATTAATTAACAGACCAGCAATTGCTGATCCAACAATAGCTCCTAATGAAGGCAAACTGCCTAACAACGCCTCTTCAGCTTTAGTCATAGGTGTTGATAGAGGAGTGGTTGTGTTTGAGGCATATAGCTCTGACGTGTATGAGGGCCAGACGTTGAGAGCCCCCATGACGGTGGAGCCGAAGCCACCTGGAAATAAAAGAAGAATACGTCAGTGTAGGACAAAACGAGGAGTGGGAAAGAAAAGGTTTGCTGATGATCAAAATCAAAATTCATTGATTCAAACTAGGCGGAGAATCAGAACTTTTTGAACATAAAAATAACGTGACCCAGTACCCTAAAACCCCCGCCCTTCACCACTTCTTAGTGCTTTAGCTGTAAAGAAGAAGCGGCGCAACTAACTCCCTAGCAGCACAGCTATCTGTTTAGTTATAAGAACTTGATTCTATGTATATTGGGTGGCAGGGACATCGACGCGAAGCCGGCTACCATGGATTCAGTACATGATTCTGAACCCCCCTTCGGCGAAATTTTTCGCCGGTTATTAAAAAAAAAATCTGGTATTTCATAGAAAAGTCCAATACCTACGCGGGTATTGCTCTTTTCTATGAAACAGCAGATGTTTTCAATCAGCTGACGAAAAATTTGCTGCTGTCAAAATGTATGGAGCAACTGTTTTTTTTTTAATAACCGACGAAAAATTTCAACGCAGGGGTTCAGAATCATGTACTGAATCCATGGTAACCGGCTTCGCGTCAATGTCCTAGACACCCTGTATATTAGTATGAAAAGTAATTAACATTACCAAACATAAAACATTATATTAAATTATTTGCCATATGTCATAGGACCCTGGATTATTCACCATCCTAAAGTGACTTCTAAGCTTAAGTCAGACGAAATTGAAATACTCCGATATAATTCGTACATTCCAGGAGATCTAGGCCCCTAGCGACATCCGTTGTTTCGACCTAAGTTACGAGCAGTTCACTTGCGTGCATTCCGCAAGTCAGACGGAGTACCGATGCGCCCGTAGCTTCTCTCGAAACTACGGATATCGCTAAGGGAGTAGACCCCCAGGTTTGAGACCAAAAACTTGTACTCGAGAATTTGGCATACGGATCTCTAGGCATCAAGAAATTTAATGGTGACAGATAATTTTCACTTATGAAGATTTGTCATAGAAGATATTATGATGTATTGTGTGTGCGTGTATGTCGTAGAAGATATTGGGACGAGCTGGAGAAAACAAACGACCACATTAGCACTGGATCGCAAGCACTGGAAGTCATGGGGAAACGCAAATCTCCCCTCTGACTCTCATGACTCTTTCTAATAGGTGGGAGACCCAGCAGTGGGGTGATACAGTCTAAAGCTGGGAACAAATAATCGGACGCGTCCGTAAGCCGTGACTGACAATTACGACCAACCGACGTCCGAACGCTCAAGGGCACTTCCGCGACTTACGACCGATAGTTTGCACAGTGTAGTGCTAAATGTACTATCCAGATACAAATAAGTTGCGACTCTCAGCCGCGGCTTACGGACGCGTCCGATAATTTGTTCCCAGCTTAACAGTAACGGTAATATTTGTAATTGGCACAGGACTAAGACAACTTACACACACACAATTAGACAACACACAGACTATATTTTAAGTAATGATTTTATTTGTCTCTTGTTAAAGATGAACCCACGATCCCAATGTTCTGTTTCTTCTCTGATTTGAGGAAGTAAAGATTCCGAATTTTGATACTACTACGGCTCATGTATGCCACATAATTTCACTATGGAATCATACAAAAGCAGACCACCGGATGTGTGTGATAATGAATATGTCCCAACATTGTTTATCAGTTCAATTTAAAATTTGCAGGACACATGGTGCTCTCGAAACTTAAAACGTTTACATTCATAATTATAATTATATTGCAGGCCTAATTATTTGAATCTGAATAGAATTGATTCATCTAGAAGTCGTCGATATAAATCCTAGTAAACCACCAAACATCTCGGACATCATTTTCATGCGGGTCCATACATACATGTGTAATTAATAGTTTGCAAAAAAATTGTCCCCAAGAACCGGTTGTCCAACTACGAATATTTTATCTATTCTCACGTGTCGTCGTCGTCTTGAATTGCGTCGTTCACGCATAAATATCTTTTATATTACTTTTATCTATATACACCATATCCTTTTCTTCATTGGGTTCCGCTTCAGTTTTGGAGAATAACCCGAACAATATTTTTTTTAATTTAAAGTCTTACATTATATTTAAAACACTCTCTGTAAACACAATTTGGATTTGATTGAAAACACATTGATACGATGTTCTATTGATTTTGTAATTAAATCACGTTCATAAGTTCACTTTTTTGCTTTCTTTAATAAGGATTCTTACCCTTTCAACTTCCTCAACATCACCCTCTTCTTTCATTGTGTCTCTCTCTAGAACTTCTTGTTTGAATACCGAATGACCTACACTATGAGTGTCTTTGTAATTCACAAATAACACACACAAAACATTACTCGTAACAAACATATCGAAACTGGATAACACGTCTCTAACCAATCACTGTTTACTACCAAATAACATGGAACAAATAATTTTTATCTCTCGACCGAGAAGCCGCGATGCATTCTGAATTCAAATTCGCGCTAAAAATAAGTTTTTTTTTTCTTACCGGCCAAAGCGGCATGAAACTGCCTAAGTCTTCCTTTATTCATGTTGATTCACTCCGAACTAACGAGTATCGTCACTATAAGCTCAAGTAATAGTAACATTTCGGCAAATAAATTATTACATAAATTAATTAGAATACACAAGATGTGTAAATAAAACCTGTGTGTAAATATTTTATCTTTTGATAAGATTCTGTCATTCTTATCATTTGTGGAGCAAAATAACTGTTTGTCTGAATGTTCTGATATTAATTAAAGATTTCGAAAATCAACATTTTGCTAAATTAATATTTGGTTTGGTATTTTTATATTTCCAGCGTGATTTTGCTAATATTCTGTAAAATGGAACTCTAAGCGAGAGTCGGCCCACACCACATTAATAGATAACCACGTGAAGGCCACGCGGAGTCGTTAACAACAAATAAGCTCAAAACTTAAACAAGTTATAGAAAAAAAACCGAAAAGGAGTTTATGGAAAATTATTTCGATTTCTTCCAATATTTTTTTTTCAGCCTTTTCATTCAATAATTTATCTTAGTAAAACTACCACAACGAATGCTACATACGAGCGTTTATTCTGAAAGTGGGCAGCGTCGCAAATAGATGTCAAATATTTCACTGTTTTGATTAATTTGGCAATATTACTGTATGGAAATAAGAATTATGGGTAACTGTGAACCAGAATATTAATAATGAATTGCAATTATAACATAGAATTTGATGTTTAACCGTTTTAGGTGTAAAAAAGGCATTTGGAAACTTTCCAAATAGATTTTTTACATCTAAAACGAAATATTCGGTGTTACTAGATTAATTATTGCATTTCATAATCACTATTTTAGTTCACTAGTTAGTCACATTTCTGATTTTCATACAGTAATATTGCCAAATTATTCAAAACAGCTAAATATTTGACAGCTATTTCCAATGTTGCCAACTTTTAGGATAAACGCTCTTAAAAGTAAATTGAAGAAACAAGAAAATGCAGAAAGCCAATAAGTTACATTTTATTTAGCAGCATTCGTGTATTGCACCAAAAACAACAATAATCACCCTAAAATGTTCCCAGTCCTGGGACACAACAATAATCACAGTCTAAGCAGGCTGTAATCTAAATCTATCACGCGGGCCCAATGCCTTCAGTGTCATCTACCAGGTTTGGTAGATGTCACATGTCTTCGAATTTTTCAAATAACTTCTCCCGCTCTGGGCGTGTCAGACTCTTACTGACTAAAACCCACCCGTGTTCTTTCAGTTGCCTGTGTGTTGCCAGGGGCCACGGTAATTCGGACTTTCCCGCAACCCCGGCAGGCATCGGCCCTATCGTCGTGCTGACATCTCTTTAAGGCGCACGTGGAACACATTGTTGGCTGAGAATATAATAATATGAGTATACTTACTAGACTTTTGTCCTTGTGTAAAAGCCCAATGTTCTCTCAATGTGAATGTAATTATACGAAGGGCACCTTGCGCAACATTCATATACTATTTTGTTTAATTAACTTATTCGAATTATTTAGATAAAATTGCCTTGGTCTAGGTTTGACGAGTAAGGCTACTACGTATTGAGCAAAACATCTTCAGTTCAAAAAGAGCCTGCATTGATACCTACAATGAATTTGCTATAGTCACCAGCACCACGTTTTGCATAAGGATATACAGGGTGGTTTTTTGAGATGGGGCAGTAAGGACAGGTACCTCAACCGTTTTCCCTACAAGAAAATGGTCTTAGGAGACTGTCCTTAATTTTTTGAGAAATTTTAATCTGCATTCACAGATTTTGAAAAAAAAATACAGTCAGCGAGAAAATGGGCTGTTTTCACAAAAACTTTTTGTCGGTCCTGTATCTTATAAGGATCAAAAAAACTCTATTAGACCAACTGAGGTTTGAGCACTAGAAAACTCAACAATTACGAAAAAAATCCCATACATTTCGTAGGAAATGAGACTCCAACCAACTGTGGGTTCCCCACGATGGATGACCGAAAATAAACAAAAAAACCGGCCAAGTGCGTGGCGGACCACGCACAATGAAGGGTTCCGTAGTTGGGATGAATTTTTCCCAAGAACAAAGTTAACATTGTAGTTGAAAAACATGTTCTCCCATACGGAATGTATGGGAGATCATGTTTTTCAAACCGCAAATTTCAGTTGATCGATTATTACTCGTTAACCTGTACAACCTACTTAGCACTGATAGTTTTCCTTTTAATTTCGTTATATATACTACTGCTGTGAATTTTTTCACACGTCCAAGTACAACCATTTAGCTAGAAGGGGGGGGGGGGGGGGACACTTGACTCTAACAAAAAATTTCAGTTAAAAGCTTAATATTTCGCAAATGGATCCCTGAATTCAAAAATGGTTTTGACAAACTAACAATATATTTGAAAGATCTTTCTAACGATACCCCACAACATGGGGAAGATGAGGAAAAAAAAACATCCCCACTTTACGTGTACCCTAAAAAACTATAAGGCGAACCTATAAGGGTTCCTTGTTTACTACGGAACCCTAAAAAGAATGGAATTTCAAGATTCGAACGAATACGAATCAGAATTTTACTTCATTTGAGAACAAATTATGATAGTTTGTTACTTTTGAAAAACCTTTTCCATACCTTTTTTTTTGCGATATCTGACTTGTAGCGGACACTATCTTTTTACTTGTCCCATACAAGTCCGAAAGTCCAAAAATAATTGAGGTAATTTTTTTCTCATAACGTCTGAAATCACAAGCAAGAAACTACATATCTTATTCTCAAAGGAAATAAAATTATAACGCGTATTCGTCCGATGTTTAATTCTTTGGTTTAGTTTTTGCTCCTCTGTCCATCACAAAAAAGGAAGTTCGAGTTTTTTTCCTACCTTAGAAAAAGTTTTTGCGATTTCTGACTTTTCTAGTACTCAAACCTCAGTTGGTCCGATTGAGTTTTTTGATCCATATAAGAAACAAGATCGAATAGCATCAAAAAAAGTTTTTGTGCGAACTGCCCATTTTCTTGCTGACTGTAATTTTTTTTCAAAAAGTGTGAATGCAGATCAAAAATATCTAAAAAGTTAAGGACAGTCAAGACAGCTAATACAGTTTTCCTGTAGCTACAACAGTTAAGGTGGCTGCCCTTACTGCCCCATCTCATAAATCCACTATAATAATAGTATAGGATAGACTTGTTGAACTTCTGTCGATATTTCTGTTCAATGTCACATAAAAATTATTACAATCGAGACGGGAGACAGTAGCTATTTGTTTAAGATACTATAACAGTTCAGTTTTACTCAAACAACGGCAATTAATAGTATTACGCGAGATTTGGCATAAATTATGGTTTTACTGCTTATTTATATTTGCTGTCGCGGAATATCGGAGGAGTTCGTGGCTAAGTAATAACAGCCGCACCCCGGCAAGAGTAGCTTAACCTGATGGATCGAACCGATCCATCAGGTTAAGCTACTCTTGTCGGGGTTGGTCTGTGGATGGGTGACCATCTTAACATACCGAGACTCCTCCATGCCTCGGAAAATACGTTAAGCCGTTGGTCCCGACTGTCATTCGTGGATCTTTGACAGTCGTTACGGGTCGTCAGAAGCCCGAAAGTCTGACAACCAGTCTTACCAAGGGGTATCGTATTACCCAGTTCCTGGGTTGTGGAGGTCAGATAGGCAGTCACTCCATGTAACATACGGTATTCAGTTGCATCCGGTTATAGTGGAAGCCGACACCGACATAGTTGGGAAAAGGCTAGGCAGATAGATTGGAATATCGGAGGCTCTTACACCCATTGTTTTTTTATAGGTAACTTAGGTAACTATAGCCGTTAACCGTGACTTAGTTTGCAATCCAGGATGAAAAGTAACCTACATCTTTCTCCAGCTATCTAGTTACGCGACACATTTTCGTAAACGATTTCGACTAATCTGTTTAATTTTGACAGTTCAACAACATTCAATGCGATAATTACGATGTTGAGCAGATTTTTTTTCGAACTTTTGAAGCAATGTATTGCAATCTGTTTCAAAACGATTCAGATTCTGATTGATTGTGTATTATGCAATTAGGATACTGGTCATGGTCTACCCATGTGCAAAATTTAATCCAAATCCGTTCACGCATTTTAGCGTGAAAGCCTAACATACATAAAAACTCACTTTCACATTTATAATATTAGGATAATGTCAATGGATAATGTTAGGATGTCATAATTATGATTGATTTTATTTTCTCCGCGACATTACTGACTGAAAAGCTTCGATGGCCCATTGGTAATGACTTACGAGTTGTTGAAGGTAAGATAGTAGATTTCAGGTGGGCGCGTGTGATGTTTAGTGAAATATGAGTATTTCCCGAAAGAATGACTGACATTAGACTTCTTTAATAGTTGGGAAGAGCCAGACTTACGGACTTAAAACTTTTTGTAACGAAAAGGACATGCTTTTTTAAGTCTATTCTTGTTCTTATATAATGTGTTACAAAAACCCAGTCCGATCCGATGGCACATAGGTACTGCAATAACATTACCAAATAGTCATAAAAATACCTATTATTATTATTGAAAATAATATATTTATTGCTATTTAAACTTCACGTTTGAGTACCAAAAATATCCCGATTCCATTAAAAATGGGTAAATTTGAAACAGGGGTGATAACTTATGACTAGACCCCATAAGAAGACACCCGCTAAACGATGCTCCCCGCGCCTCATGTAATAAAACTATAACTCGGTAAAATTACCAATTGATAAAAAAACGGCGAATTTTATGTTTCTTTTTCTAGAAAAATTTCACATAAATAGACTCGCCGTATGATTCTTAACAACACCCTCATGGATCGGACAGAGTTGTTCTTACACGCTGATTTGAAAAGTAAACAATTTGTGGACCTCTTGAGAATCAGAATAGATACTTTTGATTTGATTCGACCTTAAAACGTGAATTTATGATTAGGGGCACGTAAATATTTAAATCAAACCTGTGTATAATTATACAAATATTTATATATTATTATTACTTATTTACAATGTCTATCTGAAAATGTGTTAAAAATACTAACTGAATAACTTTTATTATGGGACAAACTTTGAAATCGCGAAGAAAAAACAGCTGTTCTATACCTACAGCTTAGAACAGTAGGTATAAACCTTTAATAAGGAAAAGCAGTTTTTTTTTAACACCTTATATATCAGAATGTCTATTTTCCACAAAGAGGTAGTCAGAAGTATGTATATTAAGTCGGTACAACCACATTTCACCAGTTATGTCTTGATTCCACCAACCGGGCAGAATCTAGACTCCGGGCTGCTACTGAGAAATTCCTAATGGCGCGACGCAGCAACACTGTCCGACCTACGGATAGAAACCAGAACCCCATCCATGCTCATCTGTCATGCTTAAGAACACACGACCAACTAAGCAATCAAATGAATAATCTGGCAGGTGCTTAGAGGTGGGCTGCGGTAGAACGATGACCAGCGGGGGAATTGCGTAACACACTTTTTGTAGCAATGGCTTTCCTTTTGACAGTTCAACCATATTTACTGCGTTACTTACGTTGTTGAGCAGACCAATTTTTCTTACATATGAAGCAATGCATTAACAATATTGTTATACAATTAGGGTGCAGGACACCGACAGTATTAAGTTCTGTTTACTTTTTAGTTTATATTTTCGCTTGAGTATAGATTTCGATGTTTTTTTTATGGTATGTTGGCGTGTGCTAGCTGACATATAACAAATAATTTAATTCAATGTTTTGTGTTGCTTAATGTAAATTATTTTGCATAAGTAGTATTATATAGAATCAATTTTTTCTAACTAAACAACAGACAGCTGTGCTGCTGGGGAGTTTGTTGCGCCACTTCTTCTTCCCAGCTAAAGCAATAGGAAGTGGTGAAGGGTGGGCGTTTTTGAGGAACTGTCTTGTGTAATTTTGACGTTCGAAAAGTGCTGATTCTCAGCCTGGTTTGAATAAATGACTTTTGAATTTTGAATAACTTTGACGAGCAAATGTCATACATTTCGGGTGGAGTTTCGGAGCTAGCGCTTAGTGGTAAAAATAACTAGACGATTTTTTTTTCCGAATGATTCAAAAAAGGGATTCATATTTTATTTCACATAAACCTACATGGGTACTTATGAAACGTCGGAAGCTAGATGCACGGTTCCAATTGGTCGTTTCCTATGGAGCCGACAAGGAATTCCATGGTTACTCTTTTAAAAATAATTGGCTTTTATAATGTTTTCAAATGACAGTGTTATTAGGTATGGGAGGACAGTGTAGGCCTGTTTACATGTATCAGTTGACTTTATCAATATTGATTTCGCCTTATATGTTGGTAATTATATTCGTAAAAACGATAATATTTAAATAATACACAACAGTAACTATGAAACGAATAAAATTTATTTTTCAGATGTCCTTATTCTAAATCTTAACATTACAGGTTGGTAACTAACCAATTCTTAAATACTTTTATTTTTACTTGCAACCTTAATTATTATTATAATAAATAGTCAATAATTTAAAAAGAAATTGACATCGTTCAAATATCTAATTAAACTCACTCCTCTTTCACAACACTTTGAATTAGACGTCCCGCAGGGACTCATTCTAGGTCCAATACAAGTTACTATAATAATGCGTAGTACATTATACGAGTAAAATTATGTAGGCACATAACTGTACATACATAAAAGATTTGTATAATTTGGTTTTGCAATTCCCCAAAACATGACGCTTTTCTACTTAGTTTATTCTTATTTTGTGGTACGGTCAGCAACAAGAGTTGATAAGAAGTGTCACTTTTACATAGAGAAGAACATAATTATAAGAAAATAAACATGGTCAATTTTATAATCTTTGTCTACCTCCGTAGCAATAAGTAATGTTTTTTCCATAAAAATATGAACTTGTACAGTTACCATCGAGAAACGATAATTATTTTTAAACATAATAATTATATTAATTTGAAAAATCAGAATCATTGTAAGTTTAAATAACACTCTCAACTGTTACATGTTAAACTAAAACGCAGCGTTTTAATATTGTAAGATGATACAATATTTTTATCTCAAGAAGCGAGGCGCGCTTTACTTGTGGTAAACAAGTGTACAAACACGCTGTGAACGTGTGCGTGAAGACGAGTAGCGTCAGCACATAACACACTTCCGACTTCGCATTGTCTCGGACGGTACCAAAATCTCCTGCCCTTACACACACATTCACAGGGTGTGAATACAGTTGGTAATCACAAGTAAAGCGCGCATCGCTTCGTGAGTGCGATGAGTGTGTGTGTGTATGTGTGTGCTGACGCTACTCGTCTTCACGCACACGTTCACAGTATGTTTGTACACTTGTTTACCACAAGTAAAGCGCGCCTCGCTTCTTGAGATAAAAATATTGTATCATCTTACAATATTAAAACGTTACTTTTTAGTTTAACATGTAACAGTTGAGTGTTATTTTAAGTTACACTGATTCCGATTTTTCAAATTAATATATTATGTTTGAAAATAGTTATTTAAAGAACTGAAGTGATCTCAATCGTTTCTCGTTGGTATTTTTATGGAAAAAACATTACGTATTGCCACGGAGGCAGACAAACATTACAAAATTTACATTGTTTCGTTTCCCACAATTATGTTCTTCTCAAATCCATCTTCTTTTGTAAAATATAACATTTTGTCTCCATTAAAGGCTGGTAGACAAACGACTAACTATAATTAAATTTTTATCGATTTTCCGCCGACCAAGAGAAGGGTTATGAATTTTAATTCCTGTTTAATATGCATGCAGCGTTTTGCTTCACATTGTGCGACCGTAATCATTTTATACAAGAGGTCATTTGTTACATTTTTGAGGGTGTTTTGATGTTTACAAAGGATTTGTCCTAAATTATTTTCTTTTTGATTATTTCTTTCTTTCATTTAGCTTTCTCATTATTTAAGTTACCAATGTCTATAAAAAGTATTGTACACAATTATGATACTATTAAATCTTCTCTCTTTTCTACAAATTCTAGACCAACTTTCTTGTCTTTTGTTTTCCGCATACCAGGTGATTAGGTTATCTTTGATTGGACGTTAAAACAAGAATATTAAATGCTGCCAATATTACAACACATTCGAAAACAGTCACCAGGCTTTGGTCTGGTGACTTTTTCGATAACAAAGTCACCAGACTAGAAGGTCGAGTGACTTATTAATAGAAATGTGTTGTCAACAGAACATATATCGATAAAAAACAATAATTTCACCGTTTCAGAATTTAAAGTCTGGTGACTTTTTTGACATTAAGAACACCTACTGACCGATAAGAATAATTATGATCGAGTTTGGTAGGCCGTACGTCAGTGGTAACAAAACCAGTTTATGCTGGCCTCTTATTCAATATAAACTCCGTACTACGTTAGCCTAGCTCAATTCCAGTGTCACCATCAACGTGCAGTCGAGTGAACAAAATCATGAACAAAGTTCTTAATTCAATTCCTAACTTTAAATCTAGCTCCTAAGCACCAACTTTCCTTTTAGTCTTCTTAACAAACAAAGCTTGTATAGCATCTATAGATAGTCCTTTCGTTTCTGGTAGATAAAACACGCAGTATGCAGCTCCCACGAATCCTACCACTGAGAAAGCATAGAATAGTGGAGCAAAGCCAACCTCTTCGACTACGGGAGTGAATATGACCATGGTGACGAAGTTCATGGCCCATCCACAAGCCATGACTATGCTGCCGCAGAGACCGCGGACCTGGAAAAAGATATTGGAGATTGAGGATCGGAACAATTTAAACACAAACAGGAATTAAAG
Source organism: Agrochola lota (assembly GCA_947364205.1). Taxonomy (NCBI): domain Eukaryota; kingdom Metazoa; phylum Arthropoda; class Insecta; order Lepidoptera; family Noctuidae; genus Agrochola; species Agrochola lota. The sequence goes on from OX376239.1 coordinate 3,118,537, forward strand.
AAATAAGAAAAAAAAGGTGTAGACCCACTGGTATGGTAATTTTATAAGCTCATAGGCATTTACTGTAGACTCCTGCTGTTTATTATGATTTATTACAACTGTCATGTTCATATAAACCATAATCACAATAAGTTCGCGTAATCAATAATCACAGTCGGAGATCAAACAATTTTGCACGATCTTATTGTGAAGCATTAGAGAGTGCTTTGCGATCGAAAAATTTGTTTGCCTCCTTTCTGCAACTGTTTTTATGGTTACACTCCTGGTAGGACACAGAACCTAATTTATATACCATTGTATAGATCATTTAATGGAGATAAATTCTGTACTTTTAAAAAATTGCTTTAATGCAGCAGAAACGAAAAAAGTATCAAAATAGTTCCAGAAAAGATCCCGTCAATCAAGTATGAGACCTGAAAACATTGTAGCTTGCGAAAAAATCAATTAATTGAGTAAATTTTTATGCTTTTGAATTCCGAGTTGTTTTTGCAACATCAACCAGAATCCAGCACATTTCGTGTACCATTGATGCAGATCCATACAGAAAAAGGTGGATTTCTTATGAAACCATGACCCAGATTTTATCCGGAAGTAAATATTATAGCAAGATAGAATTTGTTCTAGGAGTAGAATATTCATCTCGCAAAAAGATTATATCACTTCAATTGTTTCTGAAGATAAAACGACCTACGCCTGACGTTAGACTTGAAAATTATTAGAACAGTTGTATACATCTTGTTTGACTCTAGATTAGAATCTTTATAATTATATAAACGAAAATACTTCTACTAACTAGTGAAACCGACCCAAAGATTTCATCCTCAGATTATACACTTCCAATTAACTAAAACTTACTACTCGTGACCTAGTTTTGTTCTTCGTTTGTCTGTACCTGTTTAAATTGTTCTTGCATTTGATTTTACTACATACGTATATAAAGACATTGAATGGGCAAGAATAGTTTATTTTACTAATGATAAGTGACTAACAATATTGTACCTACTTTTAACTTCAAACATACCATTCCGATCCTTGTTCAAAGGAACAACATAATCAGCCTATATCTAATGTTCGCACTCTGGGATACACTCTGGGGCCTCCTCTCTGTGAAAGGGAGTGGACCATAATCCACCACGCGGGTCCAGTGGGTATTGGTCGATGTCACATGTCTTCGAATTTTTGGTTCTAGGACATGTCGGTTTCCTCACGATGTTTTCCCTCACCGTTTTGAGAGCAGTGGTGATGAAATGAAATACACAAAGTAAAGTGCTACAACTCGTAAGTCGATACCACTGAGCCGCTGCTCACCTTCCAAGGATTTCTTATTTTTAAACCATTCAAAATGAATAAATTGTATTCTGTTTTTGGGAAATAAATGTCTTAAACCATATGTACATATTTATACCAACATAATTTTCATGGGACTCGCAATCGTAAGTAACTTGTTGTGTATTCATAAGTGTTTTGTCTCATATATATTTCGCATTCGTTATTGTTTCCAGTGATAGTGAGGAGTTCATTAATGAAGAAATCATAACTTAGAATATTAAGCTTTAAAAAATATCGAATTCTAATACTCACTTCAGGCAAGAACAGCTCAGCACTCAACACATACGGAATAACAGCAACCCCTACGTTGAATATAAAGCAGTAGACATAGATGATGACAGCAGTAAACCAATGAGGAGCCCAGTGCCATTGTATCTGTGTGCCTAACAGCATTGTGCAGACACTGGCCAAGATCGACGTGCTGATCATCAGGGGCTGGAACAAACGGATGGAATTTATGTTAGCCTAGTACTTTTTGTAAAAAATCGAGGTATCCCACTTAGAGCACCGATCTGACCCAGTACTTGCGTGAACGGCACCTAAGCTCACACCTCAGCTCAGCACTTATGACACTTATGTTTTTTTTTGGGTTTGCCTTTTTTTGATAGTACTATTTTTCAAAAGCTGTTTTTATTTAGAAGAAGCACCACATTTTCTTTCGCTTTAGAATTAAGTACACAATGTCCATAGCCAATGTCTAATAAAATAATCCAAATTACACTAATCCAACCAAAGGAGTTACCACGATTAAGAGCGCTAACACACTGGGACGGCATAGCGACGTCGCTGGCTACGTATCCAAACAATTCGTATTGAAATATGTGACAGTTAACTCAGTTAGCTAAGGGATGGCAACGTCGCCTATTTGGAAGCGTAGCCACGACCAACCACCCCTACGTGGAGACTGGATACTATGGCGACCTGGTGACGTGTATCCAAGTCGCCAATATTTTGTACACAAGTAAGTTACGCCTCCCTAACTCAGTAGCCGACTAATAGCCAGGACAGACGCGCGCGTGTTACTGGTTACTCATTTGACTCCGGTAGGTAGCCAGAGGTAGCCATGGCTACGTAGCCAGTGACGTTGCCATGGCATCCAAATGTGTTCGCGCTCTAAGAATCGTGGAGTTATATTATCTCCAAAAGTTATCAGCCCTTCTACCTGATGACTTTACCTTTTATTCTCCAATTTCTTGTTGACATAATCTACTCATTACAATGTTTTTTCTAATGAGTTGTATTGCAATATGTGGTTAGCTAGTGACCTCGACAAGTGATCATATTAGTTATTGTTATTAGTAATTAACTGTTTGTTTTATTTATTTTATCTCGATGGTCCTAGTTTATCATTTATAACTTCCAGTTACAACTATATGTAAGCGGGCACGCCCTTTATGCCTGGAGGCTTTTATTTAGATAAGTTCTGTTTACGTTTAGTTTTTATTTCTGCCTGAGTATAGTTCTCGATGATGTTGTGTGGTATATTGGCGTGTGCTAGCTAACATATGGCTAATAATTTAAATTATGTTTTGTGTTGCGTAATCTAAATTATCTAAATTATTTTGAATACTATTATATAGAATCTTATTTTTTTGTTCTTCTAACTGAACAGACAGCTGTGCTGCTGGGGAGTTTGTTGCGCCACTTCTTCTTCCCAGCTAATGCACTAGGAAGTGGTGAAGGGTGGGCGTTTTGGGGGACTGTCTTATGTAATTTTGACGTTCGAAAAGTGCTGATTCTCAGCCTAGTTTGAATAAATGACTTTTGAATTTTGAATCTTAAAATTTAATTATAAATCAAATAATATTCATGATTGTAACAATAATCATAATCCACCAAAAATAAGTCCAAACACGCACCTTCCTTCCAAATTTATCAATGACAAAAGAACATAGCACACTGGCCACCAACAGATCTATCGCCAAGAAGATAGAACATTGGTTCGAGTCCATCAACGGCACTGCTTCCTTGAACAGGGTCTCAGCGTACACCTGGAGTGCTATGTTACCCATCAGGATCATTGTCGCCATGCATGCGAGGCTGGTCATCAGCGCACGCATTGAGGTTTGTGATTGTTCTGTGAAGGTATAATTGATCGATTAGTATACCTACTTACATATCATCATCTGCCCAGCCTTTTCCCACCCATGTTGGGATCGGCTTCCAGTCTAACCGGATGCAGCTGTATACCAGTATTTTACATGGAGCGACTGCCTATCTGAACTCCACAACCCAGTTACTGGGTTACTTAGTAATTCTATTCTATCCTATACTAATAAATGAGCAATATTTGTATATATATATATATATATATTTGTAGTAACGTTCTCGAAAACGGCTCTAACGATTTCGATGAAAGTTGCAATGCCTGGATTTACGGGGGCGAAAATTCGGTTTCTCCGTATTTTTACCCGAGCAGTGCCCAAAGTTTTGAACAAGAAGGCTACCTTAGAATAATGACATGGCAGCATGGAATTAGTAAGTACCTACTATCATGGTAGCATGGAATTAGTATGTACTACATCGTTCAGCTAGGTCTCATATTTGGGAAAAATCGTTTTCTCCGTATTTTCACCCGAGCAGTGCACCAAGTTTAGAACAAGAAGTCTTCCTTAGAATAATGACATACCAGCATGGAATAAGTAAGTACCTACTATCATGGTAGCATGGAATTAGTATGTACTATCTATACATGGAATTGGTATGAAGTATCCTATACTATTAAATGAGCATTCTCTATTTTCACCCGAGCAAATCGGTCGACCAGGTACTACTAATATTTGGGAATATTTAATTATTTCTTTATATTTATAAGTTTGTACCTATGTAGGGGTTAAACTTCGGAACTACTCATCCGTTTAAAAAAAAAAACCTTGTAGGTGTACGCTATTGCCGATGTTTCAATACTCGGACGAAGTCGTCGGCAAAAATTAGTACCTATTCTATAAGTGTACACACAGGCCTTAAGGCTCACGCAAACAGTCGACATCACGACGCGACTCTAATAAAACAATTTCTAAGAAAACTTCACAGTAGAACAATTACCGGTGTAGCCTCGCGCGACAAGTTGCGCCAGTCTACACGAGCCTTTATAGTTACGCCTATGTCATCTGACATAAATAAAGCAGTAGTATTGTTGAATTTCAACAAACAGTCAATGTTATTAACTCCCCAATATTGTATGCCATAGTTTAAATCGCCAGGCTGATATCAAGACGAATCCACCTGTTTTCCGTTACTTGAAAGAACCTAAGTACAAGATATTTTTTTACGGAACCAATAACTGAAGATACGATCTGGCGAGAGCATCTCTCTCGCCAGATCGTATCTTCAGTTATTTGTTCTGTGAAAAAATATTGTGTGAGTTCAAACCCATCCCGTGGTGCTTTTGACAGCCATTGCAATATATCTATAGTTTCAATAATAATATTGCTATGAGTAAACCATAAAATCTGAGATGGCTTCTAGATTTAGATCTTCACTTTCTTTACGACGCGATACTTATTGAATAAGCTGGTGCTCTATCCTATAAATTATTAGCAACAATTCGTGTTCTGTTCAGCCCTCGATGTTATCACAAAGTTACCACATTCTCTTCAATATTTTACTGTTTTATTTTTATAATTTATCAATCGCAGTATTGAGAAACTGTCCATCTGAATTAATTTTTCTATTGTTACATTTATTATTTTTATTTTAAACTGAAGGGTAATATTTACAAGTGGGTCCATAACAACTTATAACTAAATAAAAATAGCAAAATTATATATTATATTCTAACTTAACTAAAACTATTCAAAAACTAAAATATAGCATCGTAAAATTCATCCGCATCGCTGTCGACTGGTAATGTACCCAAGAGACTGGCCGCATTGCCACGTTGTATGGCAATGCTTAGCCTCTGCCCAAAGTAAAAACCAGCTCTTGGGTCACGGGAAGTGTCAAATAGCCGTTTTGAAATTTCATTAAACAGGCCATGAGCACTCGGACCCCACGGCCCGAGGGTTTCGACCCCTATTTTTCTATTTAATTATTTTTATCGGATTGTTTTATGCTCTCTATTTTATAATGTGTAACGGAAAGGATATATTTATACAAAAGGGGTGAAGATTACATCTGGTATAGAATCTATATGCAAAGTTTCAGCTCAAAATAAATTACTCAAAGAATTCATTCCAAATTTTTGGTTTCGAAGTTTATTGAATTCAAATCATAACAAACGTGTCACCGCACTACGAAGGACATTATGTTTTCACGTCATTTTCTAATAAATCAAGGGGCTTGATCGAGCCGATACTGCGGAAAACCCCGAGCATATGTTCCTAACATGTAGATTAGGATTTAAAAACCCTTGCCGAATAGTTTGTTATTATTCAAAGAACGGCTGCACTTGATATTATCTCTCCGATATACGTTGTTTGTGTAACAAAAATGTTCTTTTAAAACTAGGTACTTACTTAAGAACTGCCATTCTGTTAATTTCTGCGCTGGTAGTGGTGTCTGTATCAGCTCCTTGGTAGTGATGGGATCTGAAAAAGACATAAGGTAGTTAGATTATGACATAATGTCAATAAGGAATTGACCCTCATTTGCAAGGAAAGGCGATGCAAAATGTTCGATTTTTAAACCTGGTTTATTGCTTTTTTTCCATATTCCTATTTTAGCAAACAAGCTATTTACTTTGTCTGACGTAACACACCAGACATTCAAATTAAAACCTTATGTCATAAAAGTCACGAGACGCTTTATCTTGTAGGGCAATTAATATTTATTATACGTACGTATATAGACATTATAAAGTTAACATTAGACACCAAATTCTATTCATATATTTGCTCAATTCAATTGTTTTATGACGTAGCGACCTTGACACACAGTGTTTGACGTCACGGAAAAAACTGTATCTTGTACAACAATTAATATTAAACATTATAAAGTTAATATTAGACACCAAATTCTATTCACATAATTGCTCAATTCAATTGTTTTATGACGTAGCGACCTTGACACACAGTGTTTGATGTCACGAAAAGACTTTAATTCTATAGGACAATTAATATTTGACATTATAAAGTTAATATTAGACACCAAATTCTATTCACATAATTGCTCAATTCAATTGTTTTATGACGTAGCGACCTTGACACACAGTGTTTGACGTCACGAAAAGACTTTAATCCTATAGGACAATTAATATTTTACATTATAAAGTTAATATTAGACACCAAATTTTATTAATATATTTTTGCTCAATTCAATTGTTTTATGACGTGGGGACCTTGACACTGTGTTTGACGTCACAGAAAGACTGTATCTTGTAGGACAATTAATATTTGACATTAGAAAGTTAATATTAGACAGCAAATTCTATTCACATATTTGCTGAATTCATTTGTTTTATGACGTACGGACCTTGACAGAGTGTTTGACGTGACGTCAAGTCACGGAAAAACTTTCTACGCCTATCTATATTTCTATTATATGCTTCCGCTACACTGTCGAGATAAAGCGAACTACGCTTCGCGCACTCTCCGTTTAACAGCGAGACGTCGAGCGGTGTGCGAGAAAAAGCACGCGACGTGAGGTTCGCCATAACGCGATAATGTAGCCGTAGCATTAGAAGCTTAGTGTAAAGATTGCATAAGTCTCAATCCCGTGGGAATATCGGGATAAAACATATCCTATATCCTTACCCAGGTCATGGTCTACCCATGTGCTAGATTTCATCCAAATCCGTTCAGCCTTTGTAGCGTGAAAGCGTAACAAACAAACAAATAAACAAACTCACTTTCGCAGGCTTTTTATTAGTTAGGAGGATTGTTGAAACTTATCACCCTTTGCGAAGTTGACTCATACGCCATTTTACATTCTATTAATACTTAACCTCACTCACTGACTTAATTATTTTTTTTTGGGACATAGTTTACTTTTACAATGTTTAGTGAGCATCATGTATCTATCACGTAATTAATGTATCTGTCATTGCTTCATTTTTAATTCTTTGGAGCTACTTGTAATGTAGTAATTTTATTCTAGGTACGTTTTCACATATAATTATATAATTAACTAGCTTCCGCCCACGGCTTCGCCCGCGTGGATGTCGGAAAAAATCCCACGGGATCATCTCTTTGTTAGCAATAAAAGTATGTGTGGTAAAATTTAAACGTCGCCGTTATGGTGCAACCATCAATGTGTAGATAAATTATGTGACTATCACGTAGTCCTATTTGGAACCAAACACATAATTTTGTTTTTTTTTACAAAAATGCTCTTTATGACATCTACGTTAAGAGCCATCATCCGTCTAATTTTATTCCATTTTTTGTGACAGCATCTCTTCGCCTACCACATCATCTCCCTAGCCTTTTCCCAGCTATGTTCTCCAGTATTTTACATGGAGCGACTGCCTATCTGACCTCCACAATCCAGTAACTGGGTAACAAGATATCCCTTGGTAAGACTGGTTGTCAGACTTTCCGGCTTCTGACGACCCGTAATAACTATCGAAGATCTACAAATGACAACCGAGACCAACGGCTTAACGTATTTTCCGAGGCACCCATCTCCGGACCAACCGCGGCAAGCGTAGCTTAACTTGGTCGATTGACCTGAGGGGCTGTTATTTCTAGCCACTTTGTCTATCACCTATGTATTTATCCCCTTGCTATTTTCTTAGTTTTACTCTACTCCTATCAACACATGTACCAATACCTATGATATTGTAGAGCGCAGGTATGAAATTTATATTTTTGCCTAGTTCCACATGGCACAACCAACAGGTACAATGATCTCATCTGGCAAGGAGCATAAAGTCGCAATTTTCACTATCATATTATGCAAATAACCATGTTTAAATAACGTTGTGATAATATGCCACAAACAAAGCTAAAATGAGCAAATAACTCCTCCGTGTGATTTGAACAAATATGTTTCTTACATCACAGTGAAGCATGTAATGTGTTGCTATACTTGATATAGCAGAGAGGCGTAAAATATCTAAAGACTAAAATCAATCGAACTATGAGAGCAAATGAGGGGAAATGAAGAGATCCGTAGGGGAACCAAGGTAACTGACATAGCCCGAAGAATTGCCAAACTTAAGTGGCAGTGAGCAGAGCACATTACTCGCAGAACAGGTGGCCGATGGGGCCGAATGGTTCTGGAGTGACGACCGCGTACCGAAAGACGTAGCGTTGGAAGGCCAACCAAGGTGGACCGATGACCTGGTGAAGGCCGCAGGAATCCGTTGAATGCGTGAAACACAGAAGTGGCGGTGCTTGGGGGAGGCCTATGTCTAGAAGTGACGTCTTTCGGCTAAAATGATGATGAGAGCATAATGAATTTGACACTCATTACAGGAAATCAGGAGCCCAGAAGCCTTAACCTAGAGACCAACATAATCGAGGAAAATCTTATGCTACAGTGTTCGTGTATCGGAATTCAGAAGTCCTAAAATCAAACCACATGCTTACAACACTGGAACCTGAACTTGAAAAACAGGTCTTATATTTTATCATGATATTGATATGGTACCACTGACCTGGTCTGATTATGGACGTTAGATAACGGAACTCTTGAATAGCCACTAGTAAACTCATCGAGTGTGAGCTTATTAAATGTGACTCAACGAGTTCTGTCCATTTTACCAGATGACGAGGACCTGATGACTGACCTGGACACTAGGTAATGGAAGAAGCGAAATTATAAGAAACAAGACGAAAGTTTTGATGCGTTAAAACATGCACTAAAAATAAAGTGGCTATGGGCTGAACATGTTGCCCGTCTAACAGACAATAGATGGACCATAAAAACCACAAAATGGAAAGGACCAGAAGGAAAGAAGAAAGTTGATAGACCTAACAAACGATGGATCGACGACATCACCCAAATAGCAGGCTAAGGATGGATGGAAATAGGAAAAGACCGAATAAATTGGAAAATGCTAGAGGAGGCCTTGACCCATGATGGGATCCATATCTCAAACCCAAATCTAGAAACTTCAAACTAATAATACTAACAACTAGATGTAAGCAAACTACTAAACGACATACTAACATTTATATTTTATTGTTTAAAGTGTCATCTACTATATAAGATATAGAAGAAATTAACCCGGCGAAGATGTGGAGGGGTCTATTTGACCCTGTCAATTTTGCATCGAGTGTAGTTTTATTTTCCGCGGCTGTAGGAGCTTGTACGTGTCAGTAGCTGTTGCTAAGGGAGCCGCCCGCACGCCGCACACCGCTAATCTGTCGTTCGCCACCTGCAACGGGAGCTACACGTGCGCAAAGTCAAAAAGGGTAAATATGACCCTGCCACAACCGCGACGTAGCATTTTTGTGCAATAATTCAGATTTTTTATTTATTTATTGTAATGGTGTTTTTAGGTATCTTTGGACGAAGTGAATAACCGGGAGCGTCAGGATGAGTTCATACGTCATGCTTTGTTACAACAAGACAGTGAAGACGACTTGATGTCCGATGGTAGCGAATCTGAAGATCATATGAGTGCACGCAGTCAAGATAGTGATACTGAGCAGAATGTAAGCAGTGAATATGACAGCCAGGATGAAGTACCGCTATGTAACTTGTCAACTCAGAATCAACTCCTGCCAGAGGAAGGGGAATCGGATAGCCGGTAACAAATTCATTTTATATTGGCAAAGATGGGACTAAATGGTCTAAAAATCCTCCTCTACAACAAGTTCGCACCCGGTCTGAAAACATCATCCGGCAAACACCTGGAGTGAGCCCAGTAGCAAGGTCGGCACAGTCAGAACTTGAATGCTGGAATTTGTTTTGTCCCGAAAATATGCTTTCTATTATCCTGACTCATACAAACTTGCAAATTCGAGAAAGGTATGGTGGTTGTGAACCTATCCCTCACTTCAAGAAAGAAATAGACATGCCTGAACTCAAGGCTTTTATTGGATTGTTGTACATCGCGCGATTTTACCGCTCTGGAAGGCAAAATACTGTTGACCTTTGGGCCTCAGACGGTACAGGAGTCGAAGTATTTCGGTTGACAATGTCTCGGCAGCGATTTCATTACGTTCAAAGCTGTCTCCGCTCCGATAATAAAGCTACACGCGATGAAAGAAAACTATTGGACAATTTAGCACCAATCCGAGAAGTATTTGAAATGTTTGTTGAACACTGCAAACAATCATATATCCTAGGAGAATACGTAACTATAGACGAAATGTTGTTCGCATTCAGAGGCAGATGCATATTTCGGCAATATATTCCGTCAAAGCCTGCGAAATATGGCATAAAAATATTAGCTATGGTTGACGCAAAAAACTTTTACATTTTCAACCTCGAGATTTTCGCAGGAAAGCAGCCAGTGGGACCATTTGCAGTAAGCAACAAACCTTTTGATGTCGTGAATCGTCTAATACTGCCTATTTCTAAAACAGGCCGCAATGTGACTTTCGATAATTGGTTCACCAGTTTTGAACTTGTGTCTCATCTGCTCAATGAGCACAAGCTGACTTCTGTGGGTACAGTACGCAAAAACAAGAGACAATCCCAAAAAAAAATATCTATACGCGCCGTCGTGATACAGATATCTATTCATCGAAGTTTGGCTTTCAAAAAGACGTAACACTAGTATCTCGTATTCCAAAGAAAAACAAGGTTGTTCTACTCATGTCAAGTCTCCACCACAATGCTGAAATTGATGAATCAACTGGAGAGAAAAAAAAAACCTGAGATAGACACGTTTTATAATTCCACTAAAGGTGGAGTAGACGTTGCAGATGAGTTGTCCGCGACATACGATGTAAGCCGCAACTCAAAAAAATGGCCTCTGACTGTATTCTATGCAATGCTAAGTATGGCTGGAATCAACGCATATATTATACACGGGTGTAATACACAGACTATCCAGAAACGTCGCAATTTTATAAAAACATTGGGCCGTATGCTTGTTACTGAACACTTGAATGCCCGAAAAGAAATACCCCAATTGCCGAGACTGCTGCGTAAGAGAATCAGAGAATTCAGTTAAGAATTTGAACAACAAACCGCCTGTCAGAGTTCCAGGTGTAAGAAAAAGGTGCCAAGTGTGTCCTTATGCCCGACATCGGAAGACTGGCAACGTTTGCGAAGAATGCCATAAATATATTTGTCCAGAAAATACTGTTTCGTTCTGCCAAGAATGTGCTACAACAACAGACAGTAACATTGTGTAGTATATAAGACTGACTTATTTAGTGAAACTGATTGATCTCTAAATAAGTATGTATACCAAATTATCCCAATTCATAAGAGAAGTTTTACTTATTTTTTGTTTTTTTTTTATGTTTGGAACGGAAGGCTAAAATTAGAAAAAATAAAAAAAAAATTATTATTACTTGTTTTCATAAAATCAAAATCCATAAAATAATATCCAACTAATCTGCTGTTATTCAGTTACTGGTAGTGAAATCACCTATGAATATTATAGTACGGTAAGTAGCTATACATTACCATCTCCTTCCAGTATCTTCTCCAATCTTGGATCTAACTGAAGTCTAATCTTGGCTAATTCGACTTCCACTTCTTTTGATGTCACCCTCACTTGCCGGTAGAATGCTATTGACTCTGCAGCTTCCTGAAACGTAAGATTTTATAAGTACAGTTTTTTTCGAAAATATTCTTCGTAAGCTGGTAACTGGACGCGGTAGGTGGAGGACAGGGTGTTATTGCGCAGCCTGGGAGAGGTCTATGTCCAGCAGTGGATCGCGATAGCTTGAGTTGGCAAGCTTCGTAAAACTAATCACAACTATTGACTGGCAGCAATAACTTCAGCCAGTAAAATTTGACATAATCTGTGATACGGCTTTCAGAAAACTTTTTAAAATGGGTTAATTATTTGATCCTATAAAAGTAACAGCTTGTCCCAACTCCACTTCATAATCAACCCATAATACTCCCACTACTGGGACACAGGCCTCCTCTCGGTGAGAGGAAGTGAGCCGTAATCCACCTCGCGGACCCAGTGCAGATTAATAGATGTCTTCTTCTTTGATGTCTTCGATTTTTTTGTGCTAGGACATGCCGGTTTCCTCACGATGTTTTCCTTCACCGTTTTGAGAGCAGTGGTGATGAAATTATTTACACAAAGTAAAGTCCCGGCCTAAGTTGAAACCTACAACTCGTAAGTCGCGGCTGTTACCACTAGGCCACCACTGCTCTCCACTGTCCACTACAGCGACCCACAACATAATTGGAGCGATACTATAACATTATGCTTCGAGAAAATTCAAAGTGTTAATAATAAAAATTAAGCTTGACAGACGGATTAAAGGTCATAGTTTGTTGTTTTTGGCAAACAAGAGGATGTTGCCGCCTGTTTTCTCGATGCTTTTTACGCTAAACCAGAGGGTACTTTATTTATATAGGTAAACTAGACATCATAGATGGCATAGGGCGTGAAGATCAAACTTTTTTTTTTTTTGATGTTGGGAAATTATCAAATAACTTCTCCCGCTGTGGACGGAGCGGGAGGACGTCTCAGACTTTTACTGACTAAAACCCACCCGTGTTCCTTCCGTTGCCTGTGTGCCGGGGCCGCGATATCCCTTTCGGACAAACTCGCAACCCCGGCAGGCATTGGCCCTTACGGACCCCGTCAGTTGGTGCTGACATCTCTTTGAGGCGCGCGTGGAACACAACGCGCCGTCGACCCGGGTCTGGTCCTTATCGGACGGCGAGCTACACATTGCTCACCATCCGCAAGTAAATATTTACTTAATTAATTTTTATCGCAATAAAATTAAGACTTAACCAAACAAAATTCCAGTCAAAGTCTGCCACTATTTTTGCACGTGAAACAAAAATATCTAGTTTCTAAGTGTGCATATACAGATTCACTCACATGCTGCGATGTCAGGAGATAAAAGCTCATGACGTTTCCGCATAAAAGGTATGACATAGGTACGAGTATGATAGATTGAAACGAAGTTTATTAACAAATCCTCGTACAACATTGGTAATTAGAGTTACATAGTCAACTCCGAACTGTTCATGATTTTGATGTATCCTGGACGAGGGAATCAACGAAATAGCCATGAAAATTACGCATTTGAATGAAGTGAGACAAATGAAGAGCTATGGTTGCCTAGAACAGCGGTTACATCATATTATAACGGCAGTCATGAAAATCTGTAACTTTTAACTGTATTTGACATTGTGGTGTAAAAAAACGCTTTATATTTGGACAGCCGTTATTTTATGACCGGTCACCGCTTCCTTAAGAAACCAAAGCTTAACGATGCAGCTTTTTTTCTTCTTCTTTTCGAGTCGATGGTAAATTTATGTAAATATTTTGTTAAATTAGTTAGGCTTGGGCCCAGTAGGTGGCCACAACAATTGCGGCATCAGTGCAGTCAATCAAACGAAGCAGTTAAAACCTAAGACCAAATAAAAACCAAGACATAGAGCTGCGAACAATACAATGAAGCATAACAAAGCTACACCTCCGCTCTGTACATACACGCTCACACACACACATTTACCACCAGTTACAATGAAACTACACCTCACTAAGTGCACATATGTTTACTAATGCATGGAAATGAAAATGCATGGAAACTAGCCTCACGTCACTGTTGACAGAAAGGAAGAAAAATATTTTATTTGGGACATGCACACGAAATACAAACCGTATTAGGTGACATAAAATCTCACTCAATATAGGGTAGTTCTACTATGACGTTCAAATAAAAAGGGCAAGTAGCGCCATCTGCTACATTTTGTCGAAACTAGAGACAGCGAAGACACTCATGCGTTGCCACCGCAACCTTATTACACACAAATCTTTTTAATTATTTAGATTTGACTATACTAATTTGTCCAGCCCACTGGACATAATATGTTAAGAGAGGAAAACCAGAAATGGACTAATTACCGAGTGGTGACTGCCCAAGTGATGGAAAAAGGAGCAAAAGAGGATAAGCGAAACGCTAGAAAATCGACGTCAAAACAGTAGCTGGCCCAGAGTGTATTTAGAGGGCAAGAGACAGAGAGATGGAAATGTTTAGAAGAGGCATTTGTCAAAGGACAAGCTGTTCAGGGAAAAGAAAAGTGCATTGAACCTCGATATTTAAGAAAATGTTTGTACGTGTAATATAGAAAAATCATTTTAGAAAACACTGTAGAACCAGCATAAAGGCTTATTTTATTTATATTAATTTTAGTAAACATAGTTCTAGTCCCATTTGATTTATTGATACTGACATCGGAGGCTTACCCCTTTCAATATTATGTTCATACAATTGAACCTACATCCCACTTTCAGCATTTAACATTAGACCAACCGAGGCCACTTGACATAGTGGTGGCCCAGTGGTAACTGCCGCGTCTTACGAGATGTAGGTCGTAGTTTCGAACCCAAACAGACGCTTTACTTTGTGTAAAGTATTTCATAACCACTGTTGTCAAAACTGTTAAGGAAAACATCGTGAGGAAAAAAAATGTTTTTGGTTCTAGGACATGCCGGTTTGGCATAGCCTAGAACCAAAAATTCGAAGATATGTGACATCTACCAATCCGAACTAGGTCCGCGTGGTGTCCCAGTAATGAGAACATTATATTTTATGCTGATTATATAACCGATGCAGTCGTTTAGGTACATTAACAATAAGTAATTGAATAAACTAACCTTCTCTTTTCCCCTCTGCATCAGAAAAACTGGCGACTCCTTCAACAGTGCCAACATCACAATATACAAAATCGACATCGACAAATGAAGGTAGACCACCACGTTATAATTCAAATATCCTCCAAAGATATATGAGACCAACAGTCCCAAGAAATACGAAGATACTACTGTAGACATCATGGATCCTCTTATTGAATCTTGTGATATTTCTGATATGTATATTGATGATATCGTTTGGCCTGCTGTACCAAAGCCAGCTAGGGCCATTGCTGTGAGTATCAGTGGTACTGAGTTGGTGATTGAGATGATCGTCCACGCCAACTGTAAAAGAAAGAGAAGTAGTTTTTAGAATAAAACCGTAGAAGGATAAACGATAAACTAATCATTCTTTCGTTGAAATAAAATGAAATTGTTTATTGCGTAAATAGGATATCGGAATCACTTTTACACTTCATATAAAAAATTAGCTTTATTATTAATAAGCTAGATGAGGTTTTCTATGTGACTGCTCTGAGAAGAAAGGCCGAAACAAACTCAGAGGTCGCATAACGTGGTCTTGTTTTTTTTTAACAGTTCTCAAAATAATAATGCTATGTTGGCTTTGTTGTAAGCCTGGCGAATTGTAATTAAATTGATAATTATATTTAGTTACTCGAAAGAAATAAGTGAATTATAAAATGAGGTAACTTCATGTTAGCCACAAAAACTCCCAAAAATCTCAAGTATCTTTAATCATCTAGTGTTTATAGAGATCTACACTATAATTTACCGTATATAAAAAATGTTAATCTTTTTAATATATTCGGAGGTGGCCAGGCCAATGTCCAACGTCAACAAAAACAATAATTTCCGAAAAGTCGCTTTAAAATTAAACAGTCCTTACCACAAACGGTAATCCAAACAGCATTGCACCATACTTCCTCCCCAACCAGTTGACGATGTACCCGCAAAAGGGAGTGGCCAACATCGCTCCAACGTTGGTCAAGCTGCCCAGTAGTGACACGTGTACTGAAGACATAGGCTCTGAGAGGACTGTGTCGTTGGACATGAAGTTGGCCACATTGTAGGAAGGCCAGGAGAAGATCAGGCCGGTTAGTGTGGTGAGGTAGGCAACTGGAAAGTATTACAATAATAATGATTAAGAAACCATACATACATATGACAAAGAACCCTGTTCCCCGTACTAGTTACATATAAACTGTACGAGTATTACGGTGGAACAGTTTTCGTTCTCTATGTAGGTGACTTGTGACAATAAAATCAAAATAAATTGAATAGTAAATTGGCAGCAAAATCTTTTTATATGTTGAATATGTACTATTTTAAACTCTTCTATAGTTTGTACGTATTTATTACTAACGCCTGATCCAATTCTTTATGCAATCGTTTTAATTGTATTTATAAAAACGCCTGATGTTATTTAAACGCAATTATTTTTTAAGACGTGACTATAAAACTTTCTGCAGGCGTCTGATATCAACATTTGCTTCGGTCAGTACATTGAAAGGTAAACATTCTAATCTGCGTACACAGTTTATTTGCCAAACATGTAAACAAACACGAGGTTTAGGAAAAACAACTGTAATGCCTACATATAAAGTTCAGTTTGCGCTACAATTTGATATTTTTATGATATTTTCAACAGTACTAGTCAGTCTAAAATCAATACAAATGCATAAAGTTGATGTTTATTTAAGTAGAAATAACATCAATTGGAAACAAGAATTTAAATAGACCTTACACACATCATGGCCCCTTCTGTTTTGGTGCGAACAATCGCTATTTATCGAAGATTAGACTCTCTAAGCTTAGAATGTCGACATTATCTGCACTGGTTAGATTGATGAGGTCAGAAAGCAGAGTGTGAGGGAAAACAAAGTGCAAATTATCGACACTCGGCCTGTAATCCTGGAAGCTATACACATTATCTTAGGCGAATGTAACGAAAAATTATGAATCTAGGTGCAGGCAGTCGTTCAAGAATTTTGCGAAAATAGTGACAGACTTAATAAAAGTTTCTTAGTTGTCAATAATTATAATTATTGTTTGTTTGATAACATACTTTACAGACTAGCATACTCGTACTTTATAAAAATAAATTCAGTCTCATCATGAACACGTTAAGTTGTTGTGAATACAATGTATCCTATCTGGGAAGTCCTAATTACAGATAACGTTATATTCTATTTGCATGGGTAATACCGAACTTCACATATCGTGATACTGTTCTGAGCAATAATTAGCGTCACTGCAGAGCAAAGGCCTATGTTCACGGTGAAGGAACTAACAATGATCACCATGCTTCCTTATTTGAAATAACGGTGTTGGCAGTAAGTCCTAGTTTCCTTTCAATGCTTTTCTTCACTACCACCCACTCATTGCTTCGTACCATCTTCCTTTACAACAGAGACTTGTTGCCAACAGGCAGTGAGCAAGAGTGATGATGAAAGACAGGTATTTGCTGATCTTTATGAGAAAGGGCCTTGCAGTGGGACTATTTCATCACAATCTCATGAAATTATTTTGTCATTATAATCACCGATCACAACTATATATGGGCTTCGTTTTAATCCACTGACAAATATTGTCCCTTTCATCACTTTTAGCAGTCACCTTGCTAATCACAGTATGCTTTTGCATACAAGAAGAAACAGCCACTACTTTTGAAATAATCACTTTGCCACCGCTTACGACACCAATACTAAGAAAGGTATTATGTACATCCATATTAATCTGGAACCCCACAATAACATTAACGTAATCCAATACTAACTTGCTAAAGTCGCGACACCCTGCACGAGAAATCCTCTCACTGTCACTTTATCACCATCCATGCTTAACAATCACAGATTCCAGATCAAATGACTCCTCACTAGATGTTACTCAATATAAAGAAGTACGGATCTCTTATACAAATAGTTCATTACTCTTTATTGTTGTATAGTAAATGATAGTGTAGGGTGGGCGGAATAATAACCGCCTTCCGATAAAAATATTGTTATGAATTATAAGTGACACTATTAAAGTGTTATCTAAAAGGGCTGTTATCAGCTATTAGTGCACCTTAATGGATAATTTATACGATACGGAATTCAAGGGATTTTATTTTGTACTAGGACTAGAAAGGGCTTCATAGAAAGACTTAATTTTTCACAATATCGGTAAATTAGTTGAAACAAGTAAACTCTTGATGCTGATCATCATTAAAATATTATTTGAGACATCGTCCACAACCTGAATCTTCTCTTCCCTGAATTACCAACTCTTAGTTCCTATCTTTTTCTTGATACTTTATACATTTTCACTAGTTCTCTAGTCTGCCTTAGCTTCTAGTCAATGAAAGCATTAATCATACTGCCTTTTTTAGGGTTCCGTAGTAAACAAAGAACCCTTATAGTTTCGCCATGTCCGTCTGTCTGTCTGTCTGTCCGTCTGTCTGTCCGCGGCTTAGCTCAGAGACGGTTAGTACTAGAAAGCTGTAATTTGGCATATGTATACATATTAATCATACCGACAAAGTGGTAAAATAAAATCAAGATTTTTTTTTTTTTTTTAGGGTACCTCCCCTACACGTAAAGTGGAGAAGTTATTTTTTTTTTCTCGTCTGCCCCATGTTGTGGGGTAAAACAATGACCTGAATCTAAAAAAAAACATTTTTGGATTCAGGGATCCGTTTGTGAAATATTAAGCTTTTAACTAAAAAAAATTGTTAGAGTTAAGTGTCCCCCCCCCCCTGCCAGCTAGATGGTCGTACTTGGATTTGTGAAAAAATTCACAGCAGTAGTTTATATAACGAAATTAAAAGGAAAACTATCACAGCTAAGTAGGCTGTACAGGTTAACGAGTAATAATCAACCAACTTCAATTTGCGGTTTGAAAAAACATGATCTCCCATATATTCCGTATGGGAGAACATGTTTTTCAACAACAATGTTAAGTTTATTCTTGGGATAAATTCATCCCAACTACAGAACCCTTCATTGTGCGTGGTCCAACACGCACTTTGCCGGTTTTCATTAAACGGGCCTTAAACTCTACCAAACCTCATTCTTTGACGACACGGTTGGCGCAGTGGCTGAGCGATCGACTGCTGCGCAACGTGTCGCGGGTTCGATCCCCGCTCGGAACAAATATTTGTATGATCTGCAAGTAGTTGTTCCGGGTCTGGGTGTTAGTGTATGTGAGTTTCTATGTTTGTAAACGCACCCACGATACAAGAAGAAATTCTTAGTGTGGGGTAACGTTTAAAAAAAAAATCTTCAACCTCCCACTGTGTATGGTGTAATCAAGATTTAAGTAATTACTAGAAAAACATTTTGCACAAAAGATTCTGGTTCAACGATATCCAAAGTTGTATCCAAGAAAGCATAATAATTGCCCAAGCAAATGTGGTCTTAGTTTGATGTAATTTACCTTTTTCATGGTCAATGTCACACTGCTATGGCTTCCCCACGACGACACAAATGAAGTCGTTTCATGCGGCCGTACATTACATATCGTAATTTGGAAATATTTTGGGCGAACTATACAAATCTGCTGAAAAATGTATTTAAAAAGGCTTTCATTAAGTAGGTCATAGGTGTGCTTACTTTAAGGCGGGAGGAAACGCCCGGGTGTCACTACTGTGTGGATCGCCCGGAGGACACGGTGGAGCATAGGGTGGAGGTCTGTCCGGCTTGGGCGGAGCACCGCCGTGTCCTCACGGAGGCGATCGGCGGCGGCGATCTCTCGCGTCCGGCCCTGGTTGAGGCCATGGTTCGGAGCGAGAGTGCATGGGAGGCTATCACCTCCTTCTGCGAAGCAGTTATGTTCGCGAAGGAGGAGGCGGAGCGCGCGAGGGAGATGCAAGCTGCACGCCCTCGCGGCCCTAGTCGCCGCAGGAGACGCCCCGGGCGTCGGGAGTCGAGAGCCGAGTTCCGGCCACCGTAGGCGCGGGCTTGCGGACGGTGAGCAATGGGCAGCTCGCCGTCCGATAAGGACCAAGCCCGTGTCGACGGCGCGTTGTGTTCCACGCGCGCCTAAAAGAGATGTCAGCACCAACTAACGGGGTCGAAAGACCAATGCCTGCGGGGGTTGCGGGTTTGTCCGAAAGGGATATCGCGGCCCCGGCACACAGGCAACGGAAGGAACATGGGTGGGTTTTAGTCAGTAAAAGTCTGACACACCCTCTCGCTCTGCCCAGAGCGGGAGAAGTCATTTGACGATTTCCCAGCCTCAAAAAAAAAAAAGGTGTGCTTACTTAACCATGTAGATAATAACGACGGTAACATTAAAACTTCTCAATGCGTCAGAAAATAAAAAACTGACAACACTGAGTGAAAATAAATTAAGTGAAATATTTGATTCCGTAGGGAAAATTGGAGTTCCCCAAGGAACAATACTTGGTCTTCATATTCCTATTATATTCATAGCTTAATTTCAGAACATATGTGAAAGGACGACAACCGTACACTCCACCCTACCAGATTACTTTCACGACATCAAAATAACGTTGTATACTCGTAAATCTAAGATAATGCAGTCTATTTGCAGACTAACTTAGATAATTGTTAGCTTGTATCGCAGGACTCGCTATTTTAAGTCCACATTATCTTCAATGCGAATGCACTGGCATTACAATGTCTTTGATAGTATGTGTAGCCTCCACGAGTTACGATATTTATTTACAACCCGCATTGAACAGTCTGACTGGATGAATTTTCAACACAGCTTGAACGCAAATTCTGTGAACTTATACCACGTAGGAATTCCAAAATCAAGTACACGAGTGTTACCATATACTTCAATAGCAGGATCATTTTTAGGGTTTCGTACCCATAAGGTGCTAAAGAAAAGAAAGAAAAATAAGTTTATTTATCACAGAAACACGTGTATATTTTTTTTTATATAACTCAAGTAGATAACAAAACAATAACAATACAATAACGAGCACACAACAGAAATAGTCGGCAGCTGCTGGCACGTCATGACTGTGACAAGAAGGCTTCCACTCAGCATGATGCTGTGCTATGGAGACCCACAGCACAGCGCTGATTTTCAGTGGTCACCCGATGATTGTCAGTGGTCACCCGAACCTAAACCCCTAAACTGAACCCTATATTAAGCCTCAGCTGTCCGTCTGTCTGTCTGTCAGCGGGCTGTATCTCATGAACCGTAATAGGTAGACAGTTGAAATTGTCACAGATTGTGTATTTCTATTGCCGCTATTACAACAAATAATAAAAATTTATTAAAGTTAATAATTACCCCATACCAGAATAGTAGTTTATACGAAACTGTTTCATAATGAGGGGTATAATATACCTAGTTATGTGCAGTTTCATACACGACTTTATCTACTCTCATACATTGGGATTGAACCTACTAAATATAAGATCAAAGTTAAAGATCAAGATTTAAAAAATCGCGAGAAATTCAGTACAACAAAACGTGATGAATGGCGTCTGCACCCAGCACATCACCGCGCATGGCATGCGCTAGAGCGGTACTACTGTCCCCCGCTAACGTTCCATTACAAAAGATAGAAACTCCTTGAATTTGCCCTGTATCGTAATAGAAAAAAAAAAATGTTTTATAGCATTATTTTGTTAGAGAATAGTTATTTATGCTATAAGTGCGGAAGGTAGGTGATTTCCGACGAGTGGCAATTTTATCCACGAGCGAGCGAAGCGAGCGAGTGTATAAGTCGACACGAGTCGGAAATCATCTTACGCACGTGTACCATACAACGTTTTACTATGCATTGTGCGAAGAAATTTAAAAGAAAAACGAGCGAGCCTTACGGCAGTCGCCTGTGATGTGTAACATCTAACATACGACGACGTATATAAATGATAAAAACAAAATTCATGACTTTGACTTCGACTTCGACTTCTACTTCTACTTCTACTTCGAGTTCGACTTCGACTTCGACTTCGACTTCGACTCCGACTTCAACTTCGACTTCGACTTCGACTTTGACTTTGACTTTGACTTCGACTTTGACTTCGACTTCGACTTTTTGATTTTGACCATCGTCATAATCATCGCCATCGCCATTGTCATCATCATCATCTGATTTGTAAATACAAATTTGTGAAAAAAAAAACTCAAATAATAAAATCTCTGAGACGAAACGGGCTGACGACGGCCTCAAAAATTAAAAAAAAACAGAAAAGTAAAAAGCACTAGTGAAAAAAGTGACACTTTCCGCAAAAATTTACTGCTTGGAAAACGCTCTTTTCGAGCAAATGCATTGTAAAAAGTGTTATAATATGATTCTATTTTTAAATTTTGTTATTGTGTTTATAAAGTATGTCAATATAAACTCGTTTTCAAGTTTATATTCGAATTTTACGATATGAGAGTAGATAAACGTTTTTTTTCGCATTTGTTTGCTAAATATTGTACAGTAGTACCCCTTTGTGTTAAATCAAGCAAGTTCATAGATTCACTAGACAGAGTTAAAATCTAATCTCACTTATTTTATCTTTTAATGGTGTATGATATAATTTGTTTGATGTCTACCTGGGCAAACATAACATGATAAATCGTTAATGTCCACAAAGATTATAAGAAACTAGAAAAAACTGCAAAGGGGAAAAATAATGTAATTAAATATTTCACAATACTTTTTCTTGGGTAAATCTGTGGCGGCATCTACATCGCCACATGCGAACTACGCACCACACTGACGTCACGCGAAATCCTGCATCGCGCAAGCAGGATTTACCGCGCGATCAACATATATATAACTTCCTAACATCAATCGTTGGGCAATAGCCCACCAGACACAATACCCGTCTGGTCGGAGGATCCTCCCTTTTCAATAGAGGATGAGTGAACTTTACACTGTTCCTCATACCTCTATAAATCCTCATAGATGGCTGAGTCGGACTCCTACTAAGAGTTTCACAGACTGCACTTTTACTATACTTTGTTAAGTAAAGTCTGCTTTGCACACGAATGTGAACATTATTTATAAGACATTATGTTATTTATTTATTGATAACCAACATATATTTCCTGTTATTAATTTTCATATTCGAATGAAACGCTTACTCACATTCGCACACGAATATGAACATACGCAAAATATGAAGGTTCATATTTGCACGCTTACGAACAGTTAGTTTATCTGGAAGTAAAGTGAAAATGCGATCTTTGAATCTTGCCCTTACCGCCTTAAACCCAAACGGTTTTTTAGCCAGTAGGGGCGTCAACGGGGGATGTACTGCTACATACTGCATACCCCGTCAAGTATCAGCCTGCCATTCTTAATAAGCCTCGTCAGCCTCCGGCCTCAGGCCTCAGGCCTGCCCGGCAGCCAGACAGGCGGGCTCATTCGCTTATAGAATTAATTTACAGTAGCAACCCGCCCCAAATTCACATAGGTGGTAGCGACATGTCACAACATCGAGTTTTTTTTTGCTTTTTCTATGTTAAATATTAATGTTTTATACACAAAAACCTTCCGGGGTTAATGGACTAAATGATGGTGAGAACCCCATCAATATTAATTGTGTACACACAGACAGACACTTTTTTTTAAGGTTCCGCAGTGAACAAGGAAACCTTATAGTTTCACCATGTCCGTCTGTCTGTCTGTTTGTCTGTCTGTTTGTCTGTCTGTCTGTCCGTCTGTCTCTCTGTCTGTCTGTCCGTCTGTCTGCCCGCGGCTTAGCTCAGAGACGGTTAGTACTAGAAAGCTGTAATTTGGTATATGTATACATATTAATCATGCCGACAAAGTGGTAAAATAAAATCAAGAAAAATATTTTTTTTAAGGTACCTCCCCTACACGTAGAGTGAGGATGTTTTTTTTTTCCTCATCTTCCCCATGTTGTGGGATATCGTTAGAAAGTTCTTTCAAAAATATTGTGAGTTTGTCAAAACTATTTTTGGATTCAGGGATCCGTTTGCGAAATATTAAGCTTTTAACTGTTTTTTTTTGTTAGAGTCAAGTCCCCCCCCCCCCCCCCTTCTACCTAAATGGTTGTACTTGGTACTGTACTTGTGAAAATATTCACAGCAGTAGTATACACATATAACGAAATTAAAAGGAAAACTGTGAGAGCTAAGTAGGCTGTACAGGTTAACGAGTAATAATCAACCAACTTAAATTTGCAGTTTGAAAAACATGATCTCCCATACATTTCGTATTTCCTGTGGGTGCCTTAATAAATGAAGGCCTCCAGCCAGGGCATAATCTTATAAACTAAGCGACTACACGCAAAGGGCACCCCCTGTGGGGTACGGACCTTGGCATTGGGCGTCGGTGGAGGAGGGCATCAAGGAACAGGGAGACAAGAAAATAACTGTCGATTGAAAAGCGACTTTGTTTTTACCCAACTACGGCGAAGCAAAAAGGAGGGTTATGATTTTTGACTGATATGTATGTATGTATGTATGTTCATCTGTTAACTCATAACTTCTAAACTACTCACTATAATTTGACAGATGAGGTATCGGTAGAAGCGTCTTGATCGTCCGCTGGCGAAGCTATGTGACGTCACATTAAATTGAATATGGCGCCCTCTTGAGGACCTAAAGTCATGAACTAAAAAATATTTATTCATTATTTTAATTTTAAAAAATATTTTTAATGATGCCGTGTTGGGTATCAAATGAAAGGGCTTAATTAGCCATATATTAAAAAAAATATATTATAACCCCAAATAATATTAATAAAAATAAAAGTTATAAAATTAAACCTTACTACGACAATAAAGTCATCTAAAAAGGTATAAACGTCGTCGGTAGGACAAAGAAACGTAATTCCATAGAAATCACTACTCAAGTAAACCCACACACAGATAAACCCTGTGAGGTTTTCGTTGTGTGGCTAAAACCAAATTGTAAAATAGGCTAAGTGTTTTGGAAATAAATAAATAAATAAGTTTTAGGTCTGATGATGTTGATGATGATTGCGCATGATTCTGGAAAAGCAGCCATAAGCATTGTCACTCACACTGACTCCTTAAATCCATTACGATCCATTTGCATGCAAAGAGGAGTTGATAACAACTCCTCTGTCAGTCCGCTGTTATTTTTAAAACATTGTTTGCAGACAAAGTTACATAAATCAGTGATTAATCATGACTAAACAAAAAACTCATAGTAAATAACAATATTTAATAATTATTTATATCCTTAATAAAATACACTATCACAGTCACACAACCAAAGTTTTAACAAACATTTGTAGACCAGATGAATATTGGTCCCAATACTGGACCGAACCAGTGATCCCTCAAAAACAGTTACACTGCCGATGACGTCATCAAAATGCCTTCCAGCATCTTCCTTAACCTTTTGTCTTAATACTCCGTCTCCTTCCTTTCAAAAACAGGGCTTGAATCGCATCAGCCGATAGTCCCTTAGTTTCTGGTATACAGAACTGGCTATAAAGAGCTCCGATGAAACAGACGACTGAGAAAAAGTAGAAGACTGGTCCTAAGCCAACGGCTTCTACTAGAGGATTGAAGATGACTAATGTGATGAAGTTGAAGACCCATGTGAAGAACATCACGACGCTGTTGCAGAAGCTTCGAACCTGGAAAGAGACATTTTATCAGAATAGACTCTATGCGACTACTGCTTATTCTGCTGTTTCATTTTTAAAGTCTTGGATGTTGATGAAATAATAATCCTTTAGGATATTGACAATGTTGTTTTTTCTTCTTTTCGTGTGGTGAGTGTCTAACCTGGTGTCAAAGTTTTAAAGCCACCTATGAGCCTCTGACTTGGCTATATATATCTCTCGCATGCCGGTTTCCTCACGATGTTTTTCATCACCGCTTTTGAAGCAAATGATAATTATAAAATACGCACATGAATTCGAAAAGTCAGAGGTGCGTGTCTTGGGTTTGAAATCGAGACCTATGACTTGGCAGTCAGACGGTCACACCACTAAGCTATCACTTTTTTGGATGACAGTCTATGAAGATTACGACGTGTTTTAGAAAAAAAAGTAATTTACGTGTTCAAGGACTCGTAAACGCTAGGTCTCCATCTTATTGTAACCTACATAATTTTTACTCATCCTGTTCATTACTTGAAGTAAACGAGTAAGTAATATCATCATTTCTCCTTAAAAATTTGTCTAATTGCTCGTCTGGAGACCACCAAAAACATGACGGTTACAAGGAAAAATTACAATGACTTAAGAGCGTTAATTCTGAAAGTGGGCAACGTCGCCAATAGATGTTAAATACTCGTATTTCGCTGTTTTCATTAACTTTGCAATATTACTTTAAGGAATTAAGAAATGTGGCTAACTAGCGAACTAGAATATTAATACGGAATTGCAATTATAACACTGAATTTGATGTTGTAACCGTTTTAGGTATAAAAAAGGCATTTGGAAAGTTTCCAAATACTGTTTTTACATCGAAAACTAAATATTCGTTGTTACGATATTAACTATTGCATTTCATAATCAATATTTTAGTTCACTAGTTAGCCACATTTCATATTTCCATACAGTAATATTGCCCAATTAATCAAAACAGGTAAATATTTGTCAATTATTTGTTTTGAGATAAACGCTCATAACAGCTTTGACTACAAACGGCACCAGCATGGCGGTACTATTTTTTTTGACAAGCACTAATAGGTACTCGAACTTTCAACATTCACATTTTAACTAAACATAAACAATGAACTATACACCTATCGTTTATTTACCTCAGGTAAGAATACTTCAGCTGTCAACACGAAAGGTGTGACGGCACAGCCCAGCGTGAACACAAAGCTGAACCCGTATATTAGGAACACGGTGAACCAGGTCGGCGCCCAATGGAACTGAAGCTGGGAGCCTAGTAATACTGTGAAGACGCCAGAACCGGCTGATGTCAGGATTAGGAGGAACTGTTAAAAGAAATGACAAGCATTAAGAAATTTATTAAACTATAAGAGAACAAAATAGAACTGTGTTTTTGGAATTTCGTAACTTAATTTAATGCTGAGTAACGGAAAATAAAATTTTATGCAAAACAAAGTGAGTATTATTAATTGTTGTAATGCATTTAAAGTTAGGGAACCAGATCCGAAAACCAAATAGGGCTTTCCCTAAGCTGGATCTCGATTCAGATTCGGACAGTCAATAGCCCACTATATTTTTTTTTATCAATTCCATTATTTGGATAAATGCAATGTTTCAACACAACGTCATTTATTTATTAATAGTACGGTTGACGGCAAAACATAGAGTTCATTTTATTACTATCTGCATTTTCGTTTACCTATCTACATATGCTCTACAAATCAAAATATTTGAATTTAAAAAATACAGAGGAAGTCATATTCGCATTAATTTATTAACAAGTGTATAATTAACACTTCAGACTTCTACTTAAAAGAAGAAAGAAAGAAAGTAAAGAACACAAACACAAAAAAGAATATGTCAAAAAGAAGATATGCGTCACAGCACAATGCTGCGACCCTATGCGAGACAGAACCCCAGCGCTGTTTTTCAGCGACAGCCGATACTAACACTACTACTCCAACTTGTTTTTATGTTTTCGTAAAGATCTCACCTTCCTCCCACATCTATCAATAGCCAGCACACACAAAATACTGGCTATCAAGAAGTCCAGAGCCAAGAATATGGCGCACTGGTTAGCAGGCATGGTCGGCGCAGCTTCCTTGAACAGAGGCTCTGCGTACACCTGTAGCACGACACAGCCCATCATGGTTGTCAGGGCCATTATGATCAGGACTGTAGCCAACGCCCGTTTGGAAGACTTTGATTTTTCTGTGGAAGAAAAACGATTTTTTTTATTTTTGTCCGCTTCCAGTCTAACTGAATGCAACTAAATACCCGTATTTTACATAGAGCGACTGCCTATCTAACCTCCACAACCCAGTAACTAGGTAATACGATACCCCTTGGTAAGACTGGTTGTCAGACTTTCGGGCTTCTGATGAACCGTAACGAGTGTCAAAGATCCACGAATGGCAGCCGGGACCAACGGCTTAACGTGCTTTCCGAGGCACGGAGGAGTCTCGGTATGTAAAGATGGTCACCCATCCACAGACCAACCCCGGCAAGCGTAGCTTAACCTGATGGATCGACCCGTGCGGCAGTTATTACTTAGCCACGAACTCCTCCATGTCAAATCTTTTTTGATTTTTGTCTTTGTGAAGTGATAAAGGAAAGATATCAACTTCAACTTTAACTAATCCATTAGCACCAAACTTGGCAGACATATTGGTGATCTCAGTTTGTCATTGGCCTATCTACGGTCGTTGGCACTAATATTCATTTATTCTTATTATTTATCTATGTCTATACACTAATATTAAAGCTGAAGAGTTTGTTATTTGTTTGTTTGAATGGCTGAAGAGTTTTTTTTTTTTTTTTAATGCGCTGTTTCTGGAACTGCCAGTGGGATTTGAAAAATTATTTTTGTATTTGATAGCCAAATGCTTGAGGAAGGTGGTAACCTATTTAACATCACGCTACAACCCTTAGGAGCAAAACAAAACAAGTCAGAAATAACTCTATGCAAAAACGATGTAATAGCACGGGCGGGCGATGCGATGCAACGGGGAAACTAGAAATTTCACACGGACGAAGTCACGGGCAAGAGGTAGTGTATTTATATCTCAACTAATATTGTAAAAAAGAAAGAAAAAAAGAATTGTTTGTTCTGCACAAAAATAGTTTATTCTGATGTTACGTCGGATGCAGATACGCGGATTACGTAATAGTTCACTGTTCATTGTACGAGTATTTCACACACCTTTTTATTTTTATTTTTTATTATATTTATTTGTCTGTATCTATCCGTGACATCACTGCGGGCCCTATCAGAATACCAGCGCTGCGACATTTTTATTTATTTTTAAATGTCGCGGCATCATGCTGAGATAGGAGCCTTTTGGCCTCGTACAGGACTTCCTTCTTTATATGTTACTGTTACTTTGTTTTTTTTATTGTTTTTCCTGTGCGAGTCACAATAAATACTTTTTCTTTCTTTTTCTTTCTTTCTTACTTTTCACAAACAAAACGCACATTACAACAAAATGTCATAAAATATACACAAAGGGGTAAACTTTTTTTGTTTGTAAGTTTGTATGTATGCGGTAATCTCCGGAACTACTAGACGGATTTGAAAAAATCTTTTTGCATTGGATAGCCCAATTGTTAAGGAAGGTTCAAGGCGGACGAAGTCGCGGGCAGAAGCTAGTATTATAATGAACAGTATTTTAATAAGCATCGTAGTTACTTACTGAAGTGTGTCCATGCTGACTCACTCCTTCTGTCTTCTGGTGCTTGTAACTTCTTTTGTACGAGCTCACCGATAATTTCAGGATCTGGAAGGAAAAAAGGTTGTTGACTTTCCGGGTTCAAAACTTAAGGCTTCGCCAAATAGTACGCGTACTTAGCGCGCATCAGACTGCTCGAAACGATAGTGTCGCGACGTTGTTGCGCTCTGTTTGATAGTAAACGTACGTCACAGTACAACACAATTCGTCGCTTTAGCACGGCGTCAGTAGAGCACTAACTTTTTTTTTTTTTTTTCAGGATGGGAAATCATCACATGACTTCTCCCGCTCTGGGCAGAGCGAGAGGGTGTGTCAGACTTTTACTGAATAAAACCCACCCGTGTTCCTTCCGTTGCCCGTGTGCCGGGGCCGCGATATCCCTTTCGGACAAACCCGCAACCCCAGCAGGCATTGGTCTTTCGACCCCGTCGGTTGGTGAGTAGAGCGCTAGCCTGACGCCGTGCTAAAGCGACGAATTGTGTCGCTTTAGCACGGCGTCAGGCAGCGCTCTAACGCGCGCTAAGTACGCGTTCTATTTGGCGAAGTCTTTACTATTGTAACTTTTCTAACGTCAATATGATCCTATTCGGTCGCAAATTCCTAATGGGGTCTGACGGTCAAAATTGCTTGACATGGACGTTAATTTTTCGTGCTTGTCAAGCAATTTTGACCGTCTAAGGACCCCTTTTAACCCCATTAGCTTTGGACCCCATTAGCTGGGGTAGTCAACTACCCCATGGGAAAATGGCGTGAGTATATGTACGTAAAACTGACGAGCAGCTCTAGTTTCTGGAGTTTTGACGTGAGACCATGAAAGGGACAGAAATAAGAACCCTTATGAAAAGTCTACATCAAATGGGGTAATCAGCTACCCCATGGGAAAATGGCGTGCGTAAAACTGACGAGCAGCCCTATGTTTCTCGAATTGTCACGTGATAGCAGGGAAAAGACAGAAAATGAACTCTTATATAAAGAAAAAAAGATAATTGTTCATTCTGCACAAACAAAACGCACATATAAAGACAAAAAAAAGACATAAAATACACACATACAAAAGTAGCCAAAGGCCTCGTATTCGACCAAAAAATAAAAATAATGTTGTTCTTATGAAAAATCTGCAGTCAGAAAGACAACCCGCCCGACTGTTCACCTAATTTTTACGATCTACATACACGTAACAGATAAACAGTACATAGGTACCTGTTTAACTAAATATTATTCTTTTGATTATACTGAAATTAGCTTTAAACACAAATAAATATTTTTAAGCCAACACTTACCGTACTTTTAATTATCAGAGGTTTTCCCCACGTCAATCTAAATTACCTACCAGGCGCCCAGATAATACTAGCAAATAAACGATATCTCTTAGTAAACATAGTAATAAAGTTATCTCAGACGTATTATGGCATGTGCGTAGTTAATATTTCACTCATTTAGCTGGTAGTGATCTTCAAAAATAAATGTCATTCACACTTTTTAGGATTCCGTACCCGAAGCGTGCCAAACGGAACCCTGTTACTAAGCCTTCGCTGTCCGTCCGCCCGTCTGTCTGTCAGCGGGCTGTATCTCATGATGCGTAATAGTTAGACATGGAATTTTAACAGATTGTGTATTTCTATTATTATTGTGAATACCAGCGCTGTGACATTTTTATTTATTTTTAAATGTCGCGGCATCATGCTGAGATAGGAGCCTTTTGGCCTCGTACAGGACTTCCTTCTTTTTATGTTACTGTTACTTTGTTTTTTATTGTTTTTGTTTTTTTCCTGTGCGAGTCACAATAAATACTTTTTCTTTCTTTCTTTCTTTCTTTCTATTGCCGCTATATCAACAAATATAATAAAAATTAGTTATAATTTTAAAAACACGCTATCATAATTACAAAAAAGGGACAACCGACTTCCAAAAAACAATAAAAAGTAAAAATAAATTTAATTTGGAAGTTTTTAGTTATCACTTTTTAGTTGTGGTACCGACCACACACAAAATACCACTACCTGCTATGTAAATAACAATGACAGGAAGTTATCATCATTATCATCCACATATACTAAGTGGGAAAAATACGTATTATTGAAGCTTACTCAAAAACTAAATAAAATTTATATGGGACCAGCTTGAGAGTATACCTTTTCATACAAAAAAAGAATTTTCAAAATCGGTCCAAAACTGACCGAGAAATCGGCGGACATACATAAAAAAAACATACATACAGCTCCTTTTTAGAAGTCGGTTAAACATTTAATAAAGCTAATAATTAAAGAGGGTTTAATTATTTTTTTTATTTTTTTTACAAAAAACTTATCTTTTTCGGCTATTTTGAATCTTTGTAAATACGGGTACGGAACCCTTCGTGTGTAAGTCCGACTCGCGCTTGGTCGGTTTTTGTATAAGGTTTAGATGATGATGGGACAGTAAATTCTCCACTTCATGATGCAGTGTGGGACGGTATAAAATAAATCTCTTAAGAATGATAACATTACTTATTTGCCGTATACGTCGTAGGCTACTAAAAGCCAGGCCAAAGCAGTACTTAAATTACCAGTAGTCCCATATAAGATCCACGACAAAAAACAACGGCGTCAGGTTGGACAAACTATAACTGACCCGGCTTTTAACAGTCGTTACGGGTAGTCACAAGCCCAAAAGTCTGACAACCAGTCTTACCAAGGGGTATCGTGTTACCCCGTCAATGGGTTGTGGAGGTCAGATGGGCAGTAACTCCATGTAAAATACTGGTATACAGCTGCATCGGTTAGACTGGAAGCCGACCCCAACATAGTTGAGAAAGAGCTAGGCGTAACGTAGCTTAATAGACGCGAGTCATTAGATAAGTCCAAAACTGAATGTTCTGGTAATCATAATAACGCTAGATATTCGTATATAAGTAGGTACTTATCATCGCCTAATCAAACACCTATCGAAACGCCTGACTATTTATAATGAGCAACTAGCGATCATTCAACACTCAGCTGTTCTGCTCAGGCGCTCAAAAAGGTTTTTTTCTCCTACCGTGCTTGTGAAACATTGGTCATAGAGGCTCATAGATTTCTATTAGATGTAGTATTTTAATTTAAACCCAATGAAAGTACCAAGTCTGGTATCATACAAACATGCATAAATAGAAGTACTAGTAGTAGGTACCATAATGCTTTTTTAGAAAAAAAAACTACTTCCTCCGTGGTTTCAGGAATAGACAAGATTTTGACGATGTAAACAGTGCTCTCTCAATGGTTACGGATTGGTTTACGACAAATAACCTAGTTCTCAATGCCAAGAAAACGAAATGTGTAAAGTTCGCCCTACCAAATGTTAGAAATCTAGGACCCAACATCGTCTTAGATAAAGAGGTGCTTGAGTCTGTAAACTCGGCAGTTTTTCTGGGCATAACAGTAGATGCCAAACTTCAGTGGGGCCCACATATATCGAGCCTAGCGGGAAGGCTCAGTTCGGCCGCCTACGCCGTCAGGAAAGTAAGACAATACACTGACGTCGATACAGCTCGGTTAGTCTATTTTAGTTATTTTCATAGCGCTATGTCCTACGGTCTTCTGCTGTGGGGCAAAGCTGCTGATATTCAAAATATATTTGTCCTTCAAAAACGAGCTGTTCGAGCTATTTACCAGCTAGGTGCCAGAGTTTCTCTGAGAGATTTTTTCAAAGATATTGGTATCCTCACGGTGGCGTCCCAATTCATCTTCGCCAACATCTTATATATTAGGCAAAATATACACTTATACACTAAAAACAGTGATTTTCACAATGTTAACACTAGAAATAAGGACAAACTACGAGCTCCCTTTCACCGGCTTCATAAGGTTCATAACTCATTTGTTGGGCTTGGTATAACCTTTTATAACAAGCTGCCCTCTTCTTTGCTAGATTTGCCTTTTGATGCGTTTAAAACGAAAGTAAAATCCAAGCTTTGTTCAAAGGCCGATCGGCGGCGACGATCTCTCGCGTCCGGCCCTGGTTCAGGCCATGGTTCGGAGCGAGAGTGCATGGGAGGCCGTCACCTCCTTCTGCGAAGCAGTTATGCTCGCGAAGGAGGAGGCGGAGCGCGCGAGGGAGATGCAAGCTGCACGCCCTCGCGGCCCTAGTCGCCGCAGGAGACGCCCCGGGCGTCGGGAGTCCAGAGCCGACTTCCGGCCACCGTAGGCGCGGGCTTGCGGACGGTGAGCAATGGGCAGCTCGCCGTCCGATAAGGACCAGGCCCGTGTCGACGGCGCGTTGTGTTCCACGCGCGCCTCAAAGAGATGTCAGCACCAACCGACGGGGTCGAAAGACCAATGCCTGCTGGGGTTGCGGGTTTGTCCGAAAGGGATAACGCGGCCCCGGCACACAGGCAACGGAAGGAACACGGGTGGGTTTTAGTCAGTAAAAGTCTGACACACCCTCTCGCTCTGCCCAGAGCGGGAGAAGTCATTTGATGATTTCCCATCCAAAAAAAAAAAAAAAAAAAAAAAAAAAAAGCTTTGTTCAAAGGCATACTATTCTATAAACGACTACTTAAATGATAAGAATAGTTGGTCGCTGTGATTAACTCAAGACAATGTTTATGTTCTTTCTCCAGATTACCTACTGACAAGTTATATGAGTTTATATAATTGTATTTTTTTTTTATTTGACTTTATAAGTCAAGCTATTTTTAATTTTATTTCAATTTATTGTTGACATAATCTACTCATTACAAAGTTTTTTCTAATGAGTTGTATTGCAATATGTGGTTAGCTAGTGACCTCGACAATTGATCATATTAGTTATTGTTATTAGTAATTAACTGTTTGTTTTATTTATTTTATCTCGATGGTCCTAGTTTATCATTTATAACTTCCAGTTACAACTATATGTAAGCGGGCACGC
Organism: Agrochola lota; assembly: GCA_947364205.1. Classification (NCBI taxonomy): domain Eukaryota; kingdom Metazoa; phylum Arthropoda; class Insecta; order Lepidoptera; family Noctuidae; genus Agrochola; species Agrochola lota. The sequence continues at coordinate 3,152,633 of OX376239.1, forward strand.
CCTTTATGCCTGGAGGCTTTTATTTAGATAAGTTCTGTTTACGTTTAGTTTTTATTTCTGCCTGAGTATAGTTCTCGATGATGTTGTGTGGTATATTGGCGTGTGCTAGCTAACATATGGCTAATAATTTAAATTATGTTTTGTGTTGCGTAATCTAAATTATCTAAATTATTTTGAATACTATTATATAGAATCTTATTTTTTTGTTCTTCTAACTGAACAGACAGCTGTGCTGCTGGGGAGTTTGTTGCGCCACTTCTTCTTCCCAGCTAATGCACTAGGAAGTGGTGAAGGGTGGGCGTTTTGGGGGACTGTCTTATGTAATTTTGACGTTCGAAAACTGCTGATTCTCAGCCTAGTTTGAATGAATGACTTTTGAATTTTGAATTTTGAATTTTTTAGGCAGTGCGTCGTTTCTCAGGCAGCTTAAGAACTTATCTTTTAAATGTGTAAATGTAATCCAGCTCCTAGGAATATTGAGGTGTTAAAACTGGTTGAAGAGTGGGACAATTTGCCCCAGGAAATGATCGTAAGTGTAATCAGGAGCATGGACAGACATATCCAAGCCTTTATAAGAGCCCACGGATGCAACAGACCATATTATTTTTTAAATTAATAAACTTTTCGATAGATTTTCCATTTTCCATTATGCCTTACTAACCATTGTCTTCTTCAAGTAACTTCTCCAGTCTGGGGTCCATCTGTAGTTTAATTTTGGCGATCTCTGCTTCAACTTCTTTGGACTTTACATCTAACTGACGGTAGAATGATATTGATTTTGCTGCTTCCTGTAAATTAATTGCGTGATTAACTCATGTAACATGACAGTGACAGGCACATGAGGGCTTTCAATAAAGAAATCCTAACTAATATTTATAAATGCGAAAGTGAGTTTGTTTGTTTGTTACGTTTTTACGCTAAAACGCCTGAACGGATTTGGAAGACATTTCGCACATAGGTAGAACATAACTTGGGTCGGGCATGGACTGCTGGTCATGCTGGATCGCAGATAAAGTTGCCAGCAACAGCTAGTATTATCCTACTAATATTATAAATGTGAAAGTTTGTATGTTTGGATATTACGGGTTCACGCTAAAACGGCTGAATGGATTTGGATGCAATTTTGCACATGGGTAGACCATAACCTAGGTAAGGGCATGGGCTTCTTTTCATCCTGGATTGCAGACGAAGTCGCGGGCAACAACTAGTTAATAACTTTTTTTTTTTTTGTGACAGATCCAAATGAGTCGTTTCACGCAACAAATGTCACGGCCTGGACTGCGGTGCCCCACATCTTTTGACGAACACCTTAAATGGCTGATGGTGCTGCGATATTGTCTTTCGTCCGTGGCCATATCAACCAATGAACAACATTGTCAAACTTTTATTTATTGGTTGAATACGAAGCTTTTGGCTACTTTTGTATGTGTATTTTTTCTTTAAATGTGCGTTTTGTTTGTGCAGAATAAACATTTTTTTCTTTCTTTATTTATTTCTTTATTTGTTTTATTACACATATACCTGAATTTTCTTTGACTTTGTAATCCACTACCTACTAGATGTAGGCCTCCTAATTGGTCTCCATTTTCGGCCTTTTTATTACAGACTAACCAGCCACCCCGGCTTTCAGCGGGTTCAATTTACACGTGAAGATGGTATTCTATCGGTCGATTCTGTAAAAATATTAACTTGAAGCTTAGGTGAAGTGAGCGTGAAGTGAGCTGTCACTGCCACAGAATCGACCGGCAGGATGCTAGGGATTAACACTACTGACAGCTCACTTCACGCTCACTTCACCCAAGTTTCACGGTGATATTTTTACAGAATCGAACGGCATTAGGTTACTGCTCAGAACTGTCTGTTCACAACAGTTCTGAGCAGTAACCTAACATAAAGTACGAGACTTGCATGACTTCAAAATAGTATTTAATTAGTTTATTAAATACTTCTTGTTGTATATATTTACATAATTTTTAGCGTATGTCCCTCTGGAATAATGCAACTTCAAATGACGAAAGAATTGCTTAAATAAAAGCTATGGTTCCAGAGATTACCACCCACATATACAACTAACTCACAAATTCGCTCTCTCTCTTTTAATATTAGTATATGACTTTGTGGATGCTGAAATAGGTAAAGGAGTGCCTGATGTTCGGCCGCCTCTTCAGAAAGCCTATGTCTGTCTGTATATGACATGCTAATTTCATAAAAGTTAACTTACCTCTTCTCTCCCCACAAGTACCAGGAACACAGGAGATTCGGGAAGTAGCGCAATCAGAAGTATGCATAATATTGACAGCGACAAATTCGTGTATATCACTTGCATGTATGTGAAGTATCCGCCCAGTGTGTAGGTCATCAGGATGCCTGTAAAGCATAGAAAAAAATACTTTAAGTTTCTCTTGCCATAATTTTTTTGACAACTTTATCATCAGGCTCGACAGACAGCGGAAGGGATACCATCCAAGTCTATATTCCCCCGTAGGAGTAGCAGGAATGCACATTTCACCGGATATGTTTAAGGCCCATGTAATTGGGAACAAGATTAAATCTACTGTTGCCAACCGAACACAAATCCAGAATAAAGAAAATTGAGGAAAAAGAGATTTGAGACTGATGAAAATTCCACACTTTGCCTGACTAGGAAATCGGACCAGGGAGTCGCGTGCGACCAACAGCCCGGAATTTGGATTTACGTTCAACAGATAGCAATATCATCGTCGCAACATGGGACTTCAACATGAAAAGCGAAATGTGGGTGTCCAACACAAATCTTCCTATCCTTTTGAGGACCACAGACATACACTTATGTTGAAATATTATTACCCTACGTGATCAGAAATGAAGAGATCCGCAGGATTACAAAGATAACTGACATTGCCCAAACAATTGCCAAATTAAGTGGCAGTGACAGGCCACATTCCTCGCAGAACAGCTGATGGCCAATGGGGCTGTAAGGTTCTGAGTGGCGACCGCGTACCGGAAGACGAAGCGTTGGAAGGTCTCCCACAAGATACACCGATGACCTTGTGAAGGCCACAGGAATCGGCTGGATGCGGGAAGCACAAAACCGGTCGATGTGTCGGTGCTTGGGAAGGCCTATGTCCAGCAGTGGACTTTTTTCGGCGGAAATGGTGATGATGACGACGATGAAAAATTACTTACCCACGAAATATCCAGAAGCCGAGCTAGCAGTAAGTCCTCCTCGGATGGAGTCGTGGGAGATTTCGGATATGTAAATGATGGCCACATTCTGGCCTGCAATGCCCACGCCAGCTACACACGTGGATATTAGGACTAGAGGCACGTTGCTTGTTAGTGATATTGTTAGCCACGCGAACTGGAAATAAGAAATATTATATTTAGTTTTGACTCAAAATTTAATTTACTGGAAAACGTAATTTTTCCAAGAAATGGGGTGCTGACAACGTGACAATTGTATGGAAAAAAACAACAGTCCGTGCGGTGCGTAGGACTTCCGCACCGTTCCGGCGCCGCCGCAGTCCAGCATCAGACGAAAGAGGAAGTGCCCTTGGTCTTAATTCTTGTAAATATAATGTCGAGAGCTAATATTATTGATGTTACAGATGATTATAATTTAGTACGTTTTACAATATCAACAGTGCCGGAATTTGAAAAAACGTAAGGACACATGTACACGGCACAGCTGCCGCACCGCCGCCGCGCCGCCACCACACCGCCGCCGCGCAGTTGCCACTCCGTTGCCGCGCCATCTCCGTTTGATTTTGGCAAATCACTTATAAAGCGCGTACATTCTTGCAAGCGGCCGGCGATGGTATAAAACAAATAATTTAAATAATGCTAGCAGTGTGGCGGCGCGGCGCGGCAACCTTGCATATACACGTACGTTACGTACCAAAAAAATATAACATTTAGAATAATCAGCTTATAACATCGTGGCAGGAGTAAGTGCTTGATTATATTAGCACACAGGTCTCCAAGCTAGACAATTTACTTTTTTAAATATTATTCATCATGATCGTTCTCAAAACGGTGAACGAAAACATCGTGAGGCATGTCCTAAAACCAAAAATTCAAAAAAGAAAAACATCTACCAACTTACTGACCTATGACTTTGCCGTCCAACGGTCACACCACTAGGCTATCACCGCCAGCATTATGCTAATTAAAACATTATAATTTATTATTTTATGAACTTAATTATACTTACAACATAAGGTAATGTAAATAACATAGTAGCGTATTTCCTCCCGAATGTATTGAAAGCATAACCACAAAATGGACTGATTATCAACCCGCCAATGTTGGGCAAACTGCCTAACAGTGATACGTCCATCGAAGACATTGGTCTTGAGAGTACTGTTTCATTGGACATGAAGTTGGCCACAGTGTTTGATGGCCAGGCGATCACGAAGCCTGTCTGGCATGCTTGAAAACATACTGGAAAATAAAGAAAATAAGGTTCAGTAATTTACTTGCAATGAATGGGTTTTCAAATCACTCGTGCGTCGAATCGTAAAAACCTACAAAACGATGGCGTTAAGTAGCAGTTCTTCTTCCCAACCCATCCATCCGCGGAATCGACACTCAAGCTACGGTTTCGTAAAAGAGCGGTGGCCGTCTCATAGTGTCCGCAATTTACCGGTGAATGACGTCACTGAAACTTTATTTATGAAAGTAAAGTCCACCACCACTGAAGTCCAGCGGATAATTTTTAGACCCCCCTTTTAAAAATAATTTTCGATAATTTTTCATGAATATTCAGAAAACTACGGGTGGTCACATGCCCATGGGTGACATTGTATATATATATATATACAACCTTAGATTTTGTTTACATTAAACCTCTTAAGGGGTCATTGTACTCATCATTATGAATAACTTTCACTATGGGAGCAACACCGAAATCTCGAAAATTAAATCAGCTGTTCCCTACATTTATGTTCGCATAGCTCGTCGAAATGTAGGGAACAGCTGATGGGGGCAGACTCTTACTGACTAAAACCCACCCGTGTTCCTACAGTTGCCTGTACGTTGCCAGGGGCCACGGTATCCCTTTTGGACTTTCCCGCGACCCCGGCCGTCTATAGGGCTTGAGTGGTGGCGCGGACTCTAAATTCGTGTTTTCCTAGAGTGTATTTTGACACTGTAAAGTTAAATCCTGCTGTCATCATTTGCGTCTTTCTAGGAAATCGTAGCTTTGTTAGTAAAGAAATTGGTCCAAAACGTTTTTCGTCACTTATTGTTATTATCTTTGGTCTAGGCCTGGCTGTATGGTCGATCCTGTTTTCCATATCCTAACTATAATACAGGGTAGCAGGGGCTTCGACGCGAAAATTGTTACCATGGATTCACTACATGATTCAGAATGCCCCAGCGTTGAAATGTTTCGTCGGTTATTAAAAAAAATATCAGCTGTTCCATACATTTTGACCGCGTAGGTATTGCACTTTTCTATGGAACAGCTGATATTTTTTTTAATAACCGACGAAAGATTTCAACGCCCCCTGCGTTGAAATTTTTGTTTAGAATCATGTACTGAATACATGATATTAGTTTTCACGTCGATTTCCCTGCCACCCTATATAATATTAATAATGAAAAGTGAGTTTATTTGTTTGTTACGCTATCACGCTAAAACGGCTGAACGGATGTGAATGAAATTTGGCACATGGGTACACCATGATCTGGACATGACTTTTTATAGGAGATAGGATAAAAGGAGGTGAAGTGAGTTGTCATTCCACTCTCGACACTTGAAAGCGCACTTCACCTAAGTTATCACGGTGAGATTTATACAGAACTAGCTGCACCAAAGGTTTCACCCGCATAAGTCTCAATCCCGTGACAATATCGAGATAAAAAGTATTATCTGTGATAACCCAGGTCATGGTCTACCTATATGCTAAATTTCATTCAAATTCGTTTAGCCGTTTTAGCGTGAAAGCATTACAAACAAACAAACTCACTTTCGCATTTATATTTTATATTAGGATAGATCGGCTGAATACAAGACCTTTCATAGCAGTTTTCATTTCTAGGAATAGCAGTGTTTATAGAACTGGAACTATTTACCGATGTTCAGTTGTGAATAATGAAACAATCGTACTTGTTTACTTAACGAGATTCAGGTAAACTTTTGATAAGAAACAACACGTGCGTCTCTAAGATTGCCTGACAGGAAGGTGTAATGTGAGTCCTTAAGCAAAATGTTCCAGCAAAATTGTATTTTCTCAAAAGTTTTACAAAAACTACTGTATAATAGGGAATATTTGTTGCGCCGCTTCTTCTTCCCAGCTAAAGCACTAGGAAGTGGTGAAGGGCGGGTTTTGGGGGACTGTCTTATGTTACTTTGACGTTCGAAAAGTGCTGATTCTCAGCCTAATTTGAATAAATGACTTTTGATTTTGGTAGAGGTACAGAACGTGTTTTCAGTAATCAACACGACAATCACACACCGTAGATTATTTTTGGAACTCTGCAAACTACTAACACAATTTATATTTCACCTAAGGCGTGTCCGCCCCACGTCCACTTTATTTGCATAAAGTTTAATAAATAATTAATTCTAAACAACGGTTTTAAATTATACTTAGTAGGTATCTTCATTTATGAAAAGAATAAATGTTAAACTGAACAAAGCTTCAACATTTTAAGAATAAGCCTTCATTAGTTTCAGACTAATTTATTTCCGTAAACATTTCATTAAGGTTTATCTACAAAATTCCTGTTTTGCAAACACTAATTTGACCAACGTATTCTGGAAATTAAATAACGTTTTTACTATAACTTGAAAAGCTCTATTTTAAGAGCTTTTCTCCTACATCTATCAGTAGATTTGAAGACCAAACCCACTTCACATAAAAACAATCCTTATTAAAAAAAATCGCCCATATCTATCAGGAGATTTGAAGACCAAACCAATCATAACTTAAAAACAATCCTTATAACCCTTTCTTCTGATAAAAAAATAATCTTTTACCCAGACAGGTTCACTAATACAACAAAGTCTACCTAATATTAGCGCTGCGCTTTATTTAATTAGGACTATTAAAAAAGCAGATTATTCTCATGTGATTCTATTGCTGTGTGCGATTGCCAAGTTATATTATTTATTAAAGAAATAAATATGATAAATAGATAGGTACTGAATAAATTAACAGACTTGGTTTTACATTAGATCTCATATCTTTTGCGATTGAAGAACTGCGTTGCGAGACTTGCATTTTTTTTAATGTTATGTTTTTGATGGAAGATATTCTTTTACCCAGCCAGGTTCACTCACAAACACAAATAAAAACAAAACAAAAATACTTACTTACAACCGTAGCCAAACATTGGATTAAAAACTCAGAAGTCCTCACTTTTTCCTTTTCCATTTTATCAAAAAACTGCACTCACTGTTCCCCTTATATTTCCCTAGCTGATCATCAAATGACGACTTTCTATTAATAATTTTCATCTAAATAAGGAGATCATATTATGGTATCTTTAGTAGTATTTGCTTCCACGCTGGCAAGCAAACAAACTGTGAGGCGAATGTCACAATTGTCTTCCTTGTTATCTTATTATTCAATATAGGGAACGCGTGAGTGTGTTTAATGGGTATTATCTCTTTGGTAGGTCAGGAATCGTTAGGAGAAAGAGGTACACCGTACCGTAAACTTTAGTTTTGCATAGAAAACCATTAAAACTTGCGCTTTTAAAAAAGTCCTCTTTGACTTGAACCGTCACAGTTTACTAAACAAGGAAGGTTCTCAGTACTTACCAAAACAGTAGTGACAGATTTAGCAATGTATCGTCATATTATCTTAAATTGCGCCTATCAAGGACAACTAAAAAGGGCACCGGTCGCATCGACGACTGAAATGGTCAATAGCTATATAAAATAACGAAAGTTAGACTACCTTCCTATTTAAACTGACAGTGGAGATTTGAACATTATGTTAATGTTTCTGGCAGCACTGGATTCTTACGAGAATGTTGCCATAATTTGGCAAACTGTTGAATATTGGAAGCTTTATAAGGGCAAATACGATTAAACTTTTACACATGCACGCGTAGAAACGGATTTTGTCGACGGAAGAATAGACAAAATGACAGATAAACAATCACAATCTGTCATTTTGTCTATTCTTCCGTCGACAAAACCTGTTGCCACAGTGGTCATGCTAGGCGTGTTGGTTTAAGTCTTATGCTGCGAATAAACTTCTGACAGTTTTTCCATACAAAAACTGTCATATGTCAGTTTTATTCGTCGATTAAAAGTGACTTCAGTAAAATTAACCCTAAGTGTTTCTACGGTTTTAGCAGATAATACACAGTCCATCATTGATGAACTAACGCCTTTTTTTTTGAGGATGGGAAATCGTGAAATGACTTCTCCCGCTCTGGGCGGAGCGAGAGGGCGTCTCAGACTTTTACTGACTAATACCCACCCGTGTTCCTTCCGTTGCCCGTGTGCCGGGGCCGCGATATCCTTTTCGGACAAACCCGCAACCCCAGCAGGATGAACTAACGCCTGTGGTCAGATGTGAGCTTTGAGTTATATCGGTTCAATAGATTGCAAAGCATCTACTAAGCTATGTACTGAGATATAAAAATTCAAACATACCATTACTTACACTTCTCTATCTCTTACTTTTGCATAGCAAACTTATATTTTACTACAAATTTAATCGATAAATTACCAACATTTCTCAACTTTGGCGTTTGTTTCATATAAATTCTTAGCTGCCACGGCATTATTGGGTCAAAGTTAAAAATAAAACCAATAATATAAAACAAAATGATAAAGTCAGCCCTATCGTAACCTGTCACATTAATATTAATTCGCATGACCGATAACTGGGGCACTCATCCTTTAGTCTCGTTTATTGCTGATACGCAAACAAATGCAGACACCCGTATATGTTTGTAATTCTCTTTATTATTATGTACGAGTTACTTCCGTGATTTTGTTTAAGACATCTTTCAAATACATCAAACTCAAACTCATAATCTAAACTCTAACCATTACAGGCACTTTTGAATTGTCAAAGGACACCCTTCCTTTGACAATTCAAAAGTGCCTGTAAATGGTTTAAGTGAAATAAATGCTTTGAGTTTAAATAATTTAAAAAATTTAATTTAAAAAAAACCTTTTATTTCCAAAACTGATGTACAATCAGCAATGTAATGATAGGAACTTTTACTACTTTTAAGCAAAAAAATGCTTGTATTAGTATAGGTACTTCCGGTTTATATTAACAATACATAAGTGAGAAATTTACCAGTAAACAATAACATTATAAAAAATTAATTACAAAATTAAATCAAAATCAAATTAAAATCAGAATTAGAATCAAAATTAAAAAAAAACATTATAAGAATTAAAAATTGAAGTTAAAATCAAAATCAGAATCACAATTACATTGAAATCTAAATCAAAATCAAAATTAATAGCAATATTAAATCAAAATCAAATTAAAATCAGAATCACAATTAGAAAAATAAGTATTAAAATTCAAATCAAAATTCAGATCAAAATAACAAAATAATTTTGTGCGCATAGGGTGTTTATGTGAGTGTGAGTGTGTGTGTGTTTGTTTGTTTGTGTTTGTGGCCATGTATCTCTCGGATTATGTGATCGTATGTAGGATTGACTCGATTTCTTCGTAACTTTTGTTTGCCAGCCATTGAGTGAGTGTTTTTTTGCAGTCGTGGTATGTCATAGAGTAAATCTTTTGTTCTTTATTTAGAATATTGTATATGAGTGATGATTGTTTTGTATATTGTCTCGTGGCAAATGTGGTTTTTGACTGGAGTTTCTGGAGCGACATTATTCTTCCTCCTAGATTGTGCCCTGGAAGGGATGAAGGGAAGGGATTTATGTTTTTTTAAAGCAATCTGAAGAATATATAGTTTTCTAACTGACATAAACTGACATAGACCGGTTTGGCGCTGCATGCCGAGATACAGGTTTTACCTAGTTCGGCTGCAGATGCTCCTATTTTGTATTGTATTTTAGCTTACTAGTTTTTAAGTTGTTTTTTTTTGTACAATCTTTTTCTTGGCAAAATAAATTATTATTATTAAATTATTATTATAAGATTCGAGGTTTCGTAAAGACTTTCAGTGGTTTGAAGAACATGACCTTTAAAACCCTCGATTAAATTAGAATATACTTTAAGAAATGTTAAGCCGAACAAGTTGGTTGCCCAACAAAAGTTACGGGTGGAGAATTTATTTAATTGTAGACAGAATTTGGAAAGCTTAATTTATCCTTGGCAAAGTTCTTTTGCAGCCAAACAATGTACCGGAAAGACCAATTAATTCCCATATAGTGCTTTAGCAGGGAAAACTCCTTTATAAAAAAAAGATTTAATAAAACGTTTGCGGTCGAGGGACCCCCGTCAGGAACGAAGTTCCTTCCCACGTATGATTTAAAACAAAAACAAAATTTTCGCAGCCGCCATCTTGGATTTACATTTTAACTTCACTATCGGCTTTAACACCCTCGAAAACCATGAAATGACACCCATGACAAAAAAAAATACATTTTAACCAAATTCACATTTTCTCCCTAAATGAAAGCCGTATGGAGGGGGCATAACGCTTGTTCGTTACATTATTTCTACCAGGTTACTCTTACCGCAAGCCGTGTTAAAGAATTTCGTTCCAATAGCATGGAAGGCGTAACGTAACCGAAATAAAAGCAATCGTCTGACTGCTTTTATTTCGGTCACCAATTTTATCCGACAAAGTAGCATCATCCGATTTTCTCGGTAACGACAGATGTGTGATATGTTTTCCCGTCGTTTTCTTGCATGAATATCATAGATATTTTTATATTTTGGCGGAATGTCGTCTCTGTGTTACGCTAAAAAACACAAAAACTATAACATTTCCCTATTTTCACATTCCCTATTTTTACATTTATTGTTTTAGTCCCCAGAAAAAAATCGTAACATATTAAAATAACATTAATTTTTTTCTTAACATACAAACTACTCTTAGAACGTTATAATATATAGATAAAACAAGTAAATGTTGATAGTTTTAGCAAGTAAACACACGTCTTTATAGTTTTATTATTTAGGATTATATCTAGTCTGTCGACGTGGCAATATTTTATTTAAAACTTTTTTTCTATGGAGAAATGTTATTCGTTTGTATGTGCAAATGTAGAAAGTTTAAAAGTCACCCAAAAGTCGCCCTCGCCCAAAAGACCTCGTCGCCCTCACACTGGAGATTTTTGAGTGAGTTATCAGCGAGGCGATTGGTCAACGCGCTCGCGCTGTGTGTAGCGAGCACGCCACGTGAGCGTAACGTGTCCGCCGCGTTTGCGTAACGAGAGCGATTGACGTGAATGTACAAGAGAGAGCGAAACAAACGAGTGTACAATATTGTAGAAACGCGGAGAACACGTCGTGTAGTCGCGGTTTTCTCACTTCGCACCCGCGGAGAGTATGTTCACAGATCGCCTTGCTAGAAACACGCTGGCAAATCGCAGTATACGCTCGTGCCAGTGCCCGACAGATCAATTTAAAGTTACTACCTTTCCAATAAAAAAGAACCATTGAAATCGGATCTCATAAGGCGGAGATATCCAGTAGCCTTCTTTTTGCTCCTTTTTGAAGGAAGTACGGGGTCCAATAAAAAATCCCTGATGACAAAAAGTTCTATAAAGTCGTAAAACCTGTATACAAAGTTTCGTCTAGATCTGTTGTAAAATATGCCCAGCACGGCTGCCGTGCTATTCTGTAAACATCTCACCGTGAAAACTTGGGTGAAATGAGTTTGATGTGAGCTGTCATTGCACCTAAAGCTAGGGATTGACACTATTGATAGCTCACTTCATGCTTACTTCACCTCACTATTCACGGTGAGATGTTTATAGAATGGATCGACTGGCTGTAGAGGAGTACCCACAAACTCACACACGAAAGCAAATTTTTCCAGTCTTGAAGCAGGGGGCCTACTCCCTAAGCGCAATCCGTAGTTTCGGCCGTCATTACGGGCATTTCGTTCTCCGTCTCACTTACACACTTACCGTAAGTGAGTACGAGTGAAGCGACCGTTGTTACGGTCGCTTCGCTCGCTCGGTCAATAATGGTATTCAGCTGCATTCAGTAAGAATGCAGCCGACCCGAACAGTGTTCGAAAAATCTAAGCGATAATGCTGAGGTTTATACACATATTGTATAAAGCACGCTTTGCATTTTCTATTTTGAGCTGTCTAGTTACGTAATTCGACATTTACGCGGGTGACTTCACGAGCAAAAGTTATTGTTCCAAACAGCTGCATATTTTCGTCAATCTACTATCATCTGGCGTTACACGTCAGGAAACACTTTAACTAAGTGTTTATGTGCATATGTATTAATGATGGTCTTAATGTTGATTATAATTGACAATGTTTACTTTCATAATCATTTATTTTGTTTAAAAAAAATCTGCCTACGAGGAAAGCACAACTTGTGCAATACTGTAGGTATTGCACAAGTTGTGTTAACTCTAAGTTGTGTAATGTGTAAACTGCCTCTTTCGTTTAGTTGTTCCAAGCGCTACTGCTGAGCATGAGGCCCTGGGTTCGATTCCCGGGTCGGGCAATGTGTTATTGGGTTTTCCATCTCGAAAACCCAATAACATGTGTTCATAGCATAATTAGCCTATAATGTACCCACTGCTGGGACACAGGCCTCCTTTCTATGAGAGGGAGTGGGCCGTAATCCAACACGCGGGCCCAGGGCGAGTCGGTAGATGTCACATATGTCAGGGGTTATGAAATAATTTACACAAAGTAAAGCGCCTGTCAGGGTTCCAACCTACGACCTACAACTCGTAAGTCACAGCCATTACCACAGGGCTACCACTGCTCTACTCGGCCACCACTGCTCTACTGGGCCACCACTGCTCTCATCTCATATCACACAAAGACCCAGTGCTTCCACTTCTTCACTGACCAACACATATCGATTTGACAGAATGGATCACTATATTCAAACGACAGAAAGAAAAACAAAAGATGCCTGGATCCTTACTGCAAATACAAATCTTTTGTTGGTAGCGCAGAATGCATGAAGACGTGTACGGTGGGATTATGTGTTTCTATTCATGCATTACATCATACGATATAAAGTAGTAGGTATTGTATTACCATAATGTTTTATTTACTGTCTAAAATTGAATTTTATGCTGATTAGATTTTCACCAATTACTTGTACTTTATTATATTGTAAATGCTTAGCGTGTCCATAATATGGACACTCATTTTTTTTCATACTTTTAATTAGTCCTAAAATATTTTTTTCTTTTTATCATGTATGTACAAGATACTTAATCGAAAAAAAAAACAGTAAAAGTAAAAATTTTAAATTCGGGCATTACTGGGTTGGGACTTAAACATAAAAAAAGCGAAATGTGGGTGTACTATATAGATGCAACCCTTCGGGGAAAAACAGGTGTGATGTTATGTTATGTGTTAACTCTTGAACTCATCTCGAGGGAGAGAAAAACCATTCTCATTCTTTATAAATTCATCAGGAATTTCTCAGTAGCAGCCCCGGAGTCTGGATAAATGCCCGGTTGCTGCTGTTACCTATTAACCTATCTTTAATTTTTTGGTTTAGTGTGGTGTATAGTCTCATACGACAGTATTCACATGCTCACGAATCGTGAAAATGTTGTCTACATCGAAAAAACAGTTGAGTCGGTCCAAAATAAAATCACGATTCACCATGCTGGATGTATATGTAGGTATGTGTGTGCTGTGTGATTTCTAAACTTAGAGACAACTTTGCAAAGTCTAATGTGCTCTTCATTTTACATGCACCTATACTTACTTAGCACATCGGAAAAGATCACTGCTTGGCGGAAGAAATTGGTGTGATGGTAGCTTCCTCAGACGAGCCCTTTCACAATGTTGCTTTCAACATAATCATTAACAGTCTTGTTCCATTCACTGCTGAGTGTTATTAAAGGCCTCCTTCCGTTTTGTGCCATGCTTCCCTGGTCTATGCTAGTCTCAAACAAATGAACGATAATGCTCAACTTACTATTAACAATCATGAATGATACGGTCGCTAATGACCGATCCTTACGTTATCAACTATCAATGTATATAATATTGTTGTCACAGAGATAAAATAATAAACAAACTATTTAAGATCAAAACAATGGTTCAGTTCACACTTGCATTGGAGACTGATAACCGATTGATACACTGTATTCATTCAATTTTAGAACATAATAGCGACTGTGTTACCTTTGACCTCAATTATTTGTCTTGTGTTAATTGTGTTCATTTTGCCCAGTAAGAAAAGAATTTTGTAAAATGGGACTTCATAGATTCCTCTTACTTACACCCAGTGTGAAAGCAGCGTTTGTGCAACTAAAAACCAGTTCTCATCAACTTCCTGCCCTTTAATTTGGAATTAGTGCTGTACTTATTTTTCATCCATACTTCTCTATATATCAGCAGTCATCTCAGAGCAGTTTTCACTTCCTTTAAATTTATCATGTTTTCTTTAGTCTGCTTTTATAGTTCCTCTTTAATTTTTCTTGTCACCTGCCCCTCATTACTCCGCATCAAATGTGTAACTCTTACTTATTATGTAAGAATTTAAATAGATATAAATATTCCTTATCTTCTCCACTCTTGTCACTTAACATTCTCACCTCAGTTGAATGCATATTCGCCTTTCATTCATCCCTTTTGTTACCCAACATTCAGATCTCTCTACAAAATAGTACCTCTTATCAGAGTTTTGTAGATAAAATTTTTGTAGAAGAGTGTAGTGATCTATGCTCGTTACTTTGTTGAGTGAAAATGCCTTGTCCCGCATTAATACACTTACAAGCTGTTGAAATGTGATAATGTTGTTCAATGTAACATTTTTCTACAGAAGATTCGTCTTTCAGAAAAAAGGTTACATTCTTCTTTGTAGTGTGTTTGATAATGATAATGCATCAAATATTTTGCATCAATTTATTACTCGATATAATATGTATGTTAATCTGCATAAAAGAACAGAAACTACTATTTACATAAACAATTATTATTCAGATTCGTTTTATGATGTAATCTTTTATAGCTGTTACGATACACAAGGAAAAGATATTCTTAGCTGGGAGACTAAAAGATAATAAAGAAGCGATTCTTCTACAAATAATGTTTTAATACTTATAAAAACTTAATTCTAATATTTACACATACAAATAACTTATTTTAATACATAATTAAAGTATGTTTTTACAGCTACAATTAATATAAAAATACTTGTATCATAGGTTATCTTTATGCAGAAAAATACTTCACATCATTTATTTTAAATAAGTTTAGATGAATGTTACATAAATTCACACAATCAGCCATTTTGGCCACTGTAATAATACGTCTCTTTTCAAAATAGCAAATTCGTTATGTGCTTATGAATAGGATCAAGACTAAGGCATTCTTTGACAAGAGAAGAAAATCTCTAAACGAATTAATATACAGGATAACAATTTTCGAAACAGAAATAACAGATATGAACTTTAACTTAATCATATGATTCAAAATTATTAAAATCAGATAAGTCAAAATGACAAAACCAAACAACAAACAACCAAGATAATAACAAATTATTATTGGTAAGTTCATAAAAGATTTATGATGTCTGAAGGACACACACAACGACATACTTTTACAATAATAATTTTAGACCTGAACCCTAAGTCTTCTCGTATTCCAATGATAACACTGACAATTGTGTCTTAAGTCTAATCTATTGGTAATAACTTAAATAAATCGCATTTTGTTGGCAGTGGTATTTATTTAAATGCTGCGCTAATGCATTTTAAGGAAGTGAAAGATTGACAAAGTAACAACAGCATTTGATGATATTTTTAAATTAAGTAGACGATACAAAACAATATACGCCAGTACCTACATGCAATTTTACTGACGGAAAACAATGACAGCAAAAAAGAACGCATATAAAAAACTCGAATAGCGCAAGACGCGGTATCTCACGGGGCAATCAAACGTATGGAATACTGCAGATTTTCCCATGGCAGACTTACATGTGGGAGGCAGTGTATTCTTGTTCCTAATGTCACTTTATTCTGATAAAATTGCTGGTTGTTTAACATTTTATATTGTTCCCTTAGATCTTAAGACATTACCTACATGAGTGTGATCTTAATCTGTCATAGTTTCAGGTTTATTCATAGACGTCTACTCAACAACACCACAAAAACATCAACCGCTATTGTGTTCATTGTAAAATGTACATCATCTTCATAAAATTTAAATACTTTGTACCATAACTTACTGTTCATATTTCTGCATATCTATACAACATTCCATATTTATAAATACTTATCAACCTATTGGTATTTCAAAGAATCGTTATCGAGATTTCAGCAAAAAGTTAATTTCGCTATCTCTATAAATAACGGAAAGATAGCTAAGACCAAATTGATATAGATTGCTTACGAAAACTTAGCGGAACCTCGAGATTTCTGCCAACAGTATGATACAAGGATACTGCTCATTAATGACGCAAAGAGTACTAGACTACCACCCCATAAAGCAGCTGGTGGAGACATACAAAATCCTGTAGGTTGTGGAAGATCTTCTGCCAAAACAACCCTTAACCCTTTACCAATAATCGTCGAAGGTTCTTGTACAGTACTGTTCCCAATATGGATGATATCTCGTCTCTTCCTTCTAGGCTCTATACTTCCAGGGTTAGGACAGACATCGCAGTCAGTCTTACACAGTTCGACCTCGCATTGAATAATAAGGTCCATTTCATCAGGGAATTTGAAAGCGTTGAAGAAAGCAAATGCTATGACTGAAGCCCCAGTGTTTCCCGTGTCTCTAGTCTTTTGGAAGGCACCGAAGACCTTCTGTTTTAGGACACAACCATTTTCATCAGTCAGAGGAACAACATTGCGACTTTCTGAGTCTCTAGCTATACATTCTCTAACGAGGATGTCGAAACCAGCATCTCCTGTTACTGACACAACTAAAGTCATGGTTTCTCCGATCTTGACTAACCCATTTGCTTCGGGTGCAAAAGGTCCTCTTCCGGCTTGGATGTCCAAGCGAGCCATGGCAGTATCTCCACTGAAGTTGCTGGTAATCTGGTTCAGCATACCGACACTGAGAGAATGGACCAGCTGCTTCTTTAGATTTCCTTCCCACAGACATCTGACTCTTCTGATGTGATCCCAAACTTCTTGAATGCCGACTTCGTTTTGGAGAACAAGGACATTCTCTAAGTAAGCTTGACCTTCATTCTCGAAATCACTATAGAATCTAGTACCACAAGTGTTTAGGCTAACTGTGAAAGAGTACTTGGCTTGGTTGGAGTTCTCTCTGACATAAACGCACTCCGGTTCGTTGTAGTGGTCTTGAGAGTAGATGATTCCGTTGTACACCTTGTTGAATTCAATATTAATAGTCATCATTTCTTTGCCACAGTCGACTGTGATCTCATGAATGTGAGGAGGATGACGGTCATCATCGTCAGTCTGAGCTTGCGTTTGTGTAGTTTCAACCACTGTACCGGTGACACTGCTGGAAATCGAACTAGAAATGAATCCAGTGTTTACACTATCACCACTTTCTTGTGACACGTAAATCGCTTGCGTTGTTTGATCGGTCTGGCTGGATTGGGAACCAGGTTTTGAGTAATCGTAACCAGGTTGGGACGGTTGAGATGGTTGGGAAGGCTGGTAGCTTGGAGAAGAAGGCTGGTAACTGGGAGAAGAAGGATAACTTGGAGCTTGGGATGGTTGGGATGGTTGGTAGGATGGTGAAGACGGTGGACTTGAAGGCTGGCTTGGTTGATAACTAGGAGTTGATGGACTAGGAGAATAGGAAGGCTGAGACGGTTGGTATGACGGCTGAGACGGTTGGTATGTTGGCTGTGACGGTTGATAAGCAGGTTGAGTTGGCAGGCTTGGCTTATAACTCGGTTGGAACGGCTGTTGAGGCTTGTAAGGAGACTCAGGTTTGTAAGGTGACTCGCTGGGTTGGTATGAAGGCTGGCTCGGTTGGTAAGTTGGGCTTGGCGACGGACCTTCGTTGTAGGTCGGTGAAGGTCGAGTGCCAGAAGCTGGGTATCCGGATGCAGGGGGCAGATATTGGTTCGCCGGTTCAAAAGGTCTCGGTTTTTCTGGTTTCCCTCCGTAATACTGACGAGCTGAAAGTATATAAAGAGTATATTAGTAAAGATACTATTGAAGGATATTTCCATTAAGACCCAATGTGATTGTGCCTAGTGAATGCTAGAAGATGTGATTCGTGCAAAGTATTTTGTGTTTGAAGGTCCAACGATTAAAATAGTTATGTATTCTTTTGAATATCTATGGTATTGATGGCCTAATAAACTGTAGCGTCATTTATTTTAGAAAATGTCACCTGTAATAATATTATTGTTTATATTATTGATTGCGCTTTTATTGAAATATTGTCCTTAAGTTCAAATACAATGACAAACATATACCTAGAAAAATCCTTAAACTACATAATTATAGCCTAGATCTTAAAACTAATGTGCACCTTTCCTATTCTTCTGCTGGTATAAGCCTTGTATCCACTGCAAGAGATTGTTCACCATGTCATCCACCTCCGCCTGCTTCTCCGGCTGCAGGTCCGCTGGAAACCATGGTCTTCATCAGCAACCAGGAGTTGGTTACCCCCCACCAACCATTCTACTCACTACTAGTTAGCTCTTGAAGATATATGCTAGTTTATAACAGGTCTTGGAGTTGTTAAAGCCGCTGACAGAATTGATCAGTAAAAGAAGTTATGAAAATTAACAAGGACAATGAAGACCTATTTTTATTTTCAATACAGCCTGAATAAATAGTTATTGATATAACAATAATTCGACAGATATTTTGAATAAGCATAAACGAATGAAAATGTAAATAGGTCTTTACAAAAGAAACATTAGTTATAATATCTAAGAGAGAAAAGAATAAGCAACTACAAAATACAAACAATCCTATTAATTAGCTGAAAGAGAGTACTTACACTACAGAATTAGTTGCTAAATAACCAAATTAAGAAATTAGTAACTAAAGAAAAACTAGAAAAAGTACAACCATGAAAAGATTGTAGGTAGACAGATACAAGAAAGAAAAGTTTTACTAGCTACAACTTACAACAGAAGACAAAGTAAAGAAGTCGAAATTAATAAATTCTGCACTAATAGAAATACTACAGAAAAAGAAGGAAACAAACCAGTATTAAAGTTAACATAAGCAAATTCTTAGCGTGTTCCAATAAAATGAATTGCAACACTTTTTTACGAGCAGAGTCCAAAGAAATCGAATTTATCTGAACACGTATTGAAAGATGACAATTTAAAGTTAAATGGTTAGAGAAATTGCGTAAATTGTAAATATTTTTGGCAAAGAAACAGTAACTTAATATTTTTTTTCGTTTCACAGGCAGTGATTTATTCACTGATTTAAGAAAGAAAAAACTCAATTTACCAAATTGCCAATAAAATAATTGCAATTTTTTTTACTATACTTGTCATAAAATTAAGTGAAGTCAGTTACATTTATGACTTGTATAGTGACACAAATGGCGACAGAATCAAGTCAAAGCAAGTTATAACAAAAGAAACCTTAAAGACAAACTTATAAATATGAAATAATCATTAATTTGTTATTTACATCTTTTTTTAATTTGTAATATATTCTTTTACAGCTGTAGGCGACATATGGCATAAGTAAGCATATTATGAAGATTTAGAATATAATCATTTATGTATAAGTAAATTAATAAAGGAAGTGAAGACATTAAGGTGATGTTAAAGTAATTATAACGCCACAAAAAAATACAAATAATTTACTAAATCGTCAAAGAGCTGTCATTAAAGTAGAAAAAATGCAGAACCAGCTAGAAAGTGAAGACAGATCGAAAGTATGAAGAATTAATTGCCGCCGAAATAATTTGAATAAAACATAGTTATATACCGTGAAAAATTATGAATTGCGTAAACAATTTGAATTTTATCACGATTAGAATCTAGACAAGCATAATTATGTGACTATTTCATTTGCACGCATACAGGTTGTTTGCATATTTGATTCAAGATGTTTGTAATGAAAGAAAATGAACAATATAAACATTCGGTTTCGTAATTGATTCTGAATCTAAGTTTGTTTGCCAAACTCTGTGGGTACTTATAAACTTAGATTCTAGGTCCAAAATTTATTATATCGGCTATTTTTATTGCGATAGCAACAAATAAGCTACGAGTATAACATAAATGAAACAGAAAGGGGTGCCACGCGAGTGCAGCCGCGGGCAAAGCTGTGTAAGTGTCCAGAAATGTCAAGAAGTATCAAGAAGATAGTAATTTGAATGTCAAGAAGAAGAGAGGAGATAGTTCCAGAAGCGTGGAGTGAGGTGCCCTCTGCTCGTAAACATTTGATAGTGCTGCCATAGTGACATGTTAAGGGGCCAGATAAACTAATGGTTTGAAGGAAGCAGCAGATAATATATCCATCTTTTGAACAGTATTTGACTAAGTAGGTATGTGCGAGAGAATATTCACTTTCATCAAAGAAATAGACAGACGCATTCAATGAATACAATGTTCTTAACGAAACTGTCAGGTAACGAAATTTTGCTATCGATCGGGATCAGTTGGAAAATAGCTGGAATGGGTCTCTAATTTGACTAAATAATATATCGTCTACAAGCAAGGGGCTGTGTAAATGTGTGGCAGAATGTTAAGTGACATATTCAGGTACATGATGCATTGATTATATCGATGTTTACCGAAATCGAATTTAGAAATAGAATGAGTTCGATTTCTACAGAGTCAGAGTCTTCTTAGCATAACGAATTTGAGAAAAAAAAATCGGCACAGACAAGATTTTTCAGAATAAAGGCTTGTGCAGACCAGCGCGACTCGTCGCGCGACGCGACGCCGGTTATTGTTATACCGTACAGTTTTCTTAGAAATTGCATTGTTTGAGTCGCGTCACGCGACAAGTCGCGCTGGTCTGCACAAGCCTTAATGATTACATTTTTTTATTTTTATTTCTAAAGTAACATGCATTTTTATTCCTCCATGGATTTATCATGCATAGATTCTATATTATGCATTCGTTTTGCAACGTGCTAGTAAAAATGTGCTTTCTGTTCGAACTTTCAACAAATATGTATTTTAATAATTAACCATCGATAAATCAATGCTGTACCCAAACTGATAAGGTTGAACATAAAAGGCTGTATCTGTGGGTATGTGTACGTACCAGTCTTGCGTTTTCTTGGTTCTGTAAAACATATTACAATTTAATCTAGATACACAAAGATAAATAAAAAGAAACGATTTAAACACATAAATATTTATATACACATTTTTACAAAATGTACACTATACTAAACTTATACAAAATCTTAAATACTAACATGCATCTTGATATTTATACAGGCATTTAAAAAAAAAAATGCTTTAGTAATATGTACAAAGAAAGAAATATATTTACATCTTTTCGCTATAATATTACCAGCAAAAAGAATACCCATATTTACATACGATATTTACACGATATTTACATCGTCAAAAGACCATTTCAGACATGGTCATCATATGGCTTGACCAAGATTATGTCTGGACTTTAAAAGAGACTGTGACCTCTGAGTTTGTTTCGGTCTTTCTTCTCAGAGTAGTCGGATAGGACACGCCGCACTCATCTAGCTAAATTTAATATATCTTAAATATGACGTGTAAAAGTAATTCCTATATCCTATTTACAGAATAAACAATTTCATTTCACTTCATTTCATAAAATGTATTTTGTGTGGAACATTCCAAGATCTAATTAAATAGATCAAAAATATCACACAACACCAACGTAAGAATCTTTTTCATAATATTTTCGAAGTTACCGTATACGAGTACGTAACATGGACTTTTGAGATTAACACTAACAATTTATTACTATTCAAAGTTAACATGTATTCACCTCAAATCGATTATTTACAATCCTAATTAATTTTGCCGTGTATAATCATGTGATTAAGATGTTTCTTTTTTATGTAATTTGCAAAAACGTGGTGTTTGGCAGCGATTTAATCGCAAAATTAATCGATTACAATATGTATGCAGATCGAAGAATCCTAAATCAACATTTTATTATTAATATTTTCTACTAGCTGCGCCCTGGTTTCACCCGCATAAATCTCGATCCCGCAGAAATATCGGGATAAAAATTATCCAATTCAGGTCATGGTGTACCCATTCAAATCCATTCAGGCGCTTTAGGGTGAAAGCATAACAAATAAAAAAAGTCACTTCCGCATTTATAATATTATAGTTAGGATTAGGATGTTGATGGATCGAAAGAGAGAAGAATAGAATAACATACTCTTCACTACGTACACCATATGAATTACAGATATAGAAATCTAGAAATTTTACGTAGGGTGACACAATGGGCGGTCTTATCGCTAAAAGACCAAAGAAAATATAGATGGATTGTGTGCGAGATGAGATGGAAGAAAAAGGAGTGAATGATACGAGAGACGGTTGAGAGGGGAGAATGGAAGAAAAAAACGTGTTCTACGGACCCCGAGTAACACAGGCCAAGGACAGTAAGGTGAATATGAAGTACCAATTAAAATATTACCACCAACAAAAAAACGATTAAATAATGAGATAACTTTGACAATATCAGTTGTGTTTGCGATCGGACAATCGTTGTACTATTCACGCGATTACAAATTACATAACGAACGCCAAAGTCAGATATTATTGTTTACCTGCTGTGTGAAACGTTTTGTATGAAGCATAATATGCATTCTATCGTAGAAGGAGTTGCTGGCTATATTTGGCTTTCCTTTGTGTGTTTTTTGTCTACCGGATTCAAGCTTTTGAATCAATTTTCTACGTTATATATGTACGATTTTACTATGCAAAGATTCTTCATAATTTGTTCTACTCTCTCTTCGTTCGATAATGATGATAGATTTGGCGTCCTTTTATGTATACGTGCTTTTCATCTTCTAAATAGTTACAAGTAAGTTCAAGCTATTGAATGAATTTGTAACGCTTTTGATACGCCAGGATTCTACACAATAATTTCTACTCTCTGAGCTGGTTAGGCTATAGGTTAGTAATACTTAGAATGATTACTACCCATTTCATGTAATCTATACCTATCACTATAATCATTGGCTTTTACTACCGCGACAGTGTGGTTGGCTTTAACAACAGTAGCATCGTGTAAAACACTCTGTGATCACCCGCTTAGCCAGACACTTTTAAGTAAAGGAACTGTGACGTGACCAGAGGGCTGGCCAATTTTTAGGTCAAAGAATCAGCATTGCCATCCAACGTGGTAACGCTGCCGGTGTTTTGGGCACTTTTCCCACTGACAGCCCAATTAGCTTTTCCCTTAATTTTTTTATATTTCTTTTTCCATATTTTTACATAACTAAATAAATATGTTTTAGTGTTAGATTGTATATTATCTAAAAGATTTGTCAACAAACATTACTACAAAATAAATTGAAAGTAAAGGAAATTCTGCCGCTACTTGACACACTTCATATACTTTAACATCTAAGGCCCGTATTACTTAAAAATAGTTTCAACCAAAGATTTCAATCGTAGATTTGCCCTGCCGCGTTAAAAGATGGTCGCGTTTCTGTTTCGTTTTGACACCTCTGACACACAATATCGCAGACACTTGACTTGATTGTCATGGAAACGCCATTATTATTATGCGAGGTCCCTCTTCTCAGTGTGGACACTTTTTCGCGCGACGTAGAACGGTGAGGGCACATCTACGATTAAAATCTTTGGTTTCAACCAATGAAATGGCTTTACACAAATTTTAAGTAATCTTTGACTCTTGAGCGAGGTTTTGTAATATGGGCCTAAGTTTTGGAGGTTTACTGATACACGAGTATGATATAGGAATTGAAGCTTGTTCCAGGCTTTATATAGCTCAGACTATGCGATAACTGGTTCAGCTATTTATAAATACATTAGCTTTTGCCCGCGGCTTCGCCCGCGTGGAGATCGGAAATTATCCCACGGAAACGTACTACCGACATAAAAAGTATCCTTTGACCCAACTTAGGTCATGGTCTGCACATGAGCCAAATCCGTTCAGCCGTTTTAGCGTGAAAGCGTAACAAACAAACAGTCAAATTCACTTTCACATTTGTGATATTAGTTCGGATAGCGAAGTCGTGCAGCAACTATTCAGTAGCTAGTCTACGTCATACATAGCCTTCATTTCAAAATGTTGATAACAACATCTTGTCAATACAAATACTGCAAACAAAATTGAGTATTGAGTACTTACTCAATGAAGCTATGTGTTACAAACTCATACAGTCGTGAAAGTGTCTAAACTAACAGCTGATTCGTCAAGCTGTTGCACCAGGCTACCAGGAATGCATGAAGTGCATAAAGCATACAACTATGTTGTTAACAATAAACCGGTGAGCATATGTCGATAAACATGCGTATGTGTTTGACAACGTGAGTGTGTGTTAAGTGTGACATAATTTACCGGACGTGGCTTAAGTGCGAAGTGCATGATGTTTAGACTTTTACATGTGTCATTATTATTGTAGACTGTAGTATAAGGAGTAGGTCCTCATGTGGCCTGACCAAGATTATGTCTGGACTTTATAGAGACTTTGGACCTTGAGTTTATTTCGATATTTCTTCTCAGGGGTCAGATAGGAAATGTCGACTCCATCTAGCATTACTTGTTTTAATACAACGTGTAAAAATGATTTCGATATCCTATTTACATAATAAATTATTTAATTTCAAACGAATTCTCTGAAATGAACAGTCAGGCTGTGATATTTTGATTGCAGTGGATTAAAAGTTTGGTTGATGTTAAACTTTACCGATACTTTTGGAATTAACTTACTTTAATAATGGTATTGGCTCGCTAGGCCTAGAGTGCTAGGTCCCAAATACAGGGTGTTAAAGAAATTGCGTGCTTCAGGGTGAGTTCAGAGTCGATAAAGGAACCCGTAAAATATAAAAAATAAATACCTTTAAAAAAAGTTTTAAATTTAAACGAAAATTATCATAAGATGAACCTAATGTAATTTTTGTACAACTTCTTTATGCATGCGGAGTTTACCTGTAACTGATTGTTGCACTGTTGTTGCAAATTTTAGCATGTTACCCATTGGCATTAATTCAGTGTAAACAATTAATTTCTGTAACACCCTGTATATTAAGATGATAACTTCACTCTTTTTCAGTACTCTGAACTACATAATTTTCACAGAAATTGTTAAACATTGTGTCTGCTTTGGTATTAGTAAAAAAATACCATTTCTAAAAATAATTAAATCTGTAATTCACAGCAAGAAGAACTTCGTGCTCTATTGCATTTATTTTATATTTTTAGCTAATTTCATTTTTACTACAGATCATTTCCATTTGTGCTCGTATTTAAATCATTCAATTTAAATAAATAAGCGGGTACTTACGGAAACGAGATGAGCTCTCAGCAGCGCTGGCGACCGCGACGATCGCGCACAGCGCCACCACAGCGCTTATGCGCACCATCTGGAAATAACAAGAGATTTCTGATAAATAAACAATGTTTTTAGAGAAAACCTGTAAATTAAACCAAAAATTATAGGACGTCTAAAAAATAACTAATTTAGTTGAAAAGTTAGAATAAAAAATTCATAAAAATAAGGGAAAATAAACAAATCACACGTTTAGTACTTAATGAATTTAAAATGTAGTTCTGTTTCTGTCTGTTTTGAAGCTGACAGATAGAATGACGTTCGAATTTAGCGTTAAACGTGAAATTAAAATTTAGCGTTAAACGTGAAATGAATATTTTTTTTCGTCTTTTGCAATTTGCATGTCAGTCCGCATGATCAGATAGAATTACATGAATAACGTAACAAATGTACAATTCAAACCGCCGCAGCCTTGTTTTCATCATAAACAAGCAATTAAAAACATCTAATCAAGTCATTAAATCGACACCATTCCACAACTACCCTCAATTCCAGTCAAAAATCAAAGTAAAACAAGTCAAGGTCTCATTAGCATAACAGTCAAATAGATAAATCTATTGTTTGATAAGTCTGGGAATCGAACCAGGGACCACAATGAACAATTACTTAACTTGTAACGTGAGACGCCTGACGCAACGTTAAAGTAAACTAAGCGTTAGATTTAGACTTAGAATTTAGATCACTGGATATGAATCTGAATAATAAGGTGTTCGAAAAGTATTGTGTATGTGGGGCGATGGATATCAAAGTTGTAAAAGTTAATTAGGGTGCGATTGTGGTGTAAAATATGAATTATTATTACAGTTTTTTGGTTGTTAGATTGCGGTATGGGAATGTCCTGCACGCGTAGCATGACCACCGTAGAAACGCGTTTTATCGACGGAAGAATAGACAAAATGACAGATTGTGATTGTTTAACTGTCATTTTGTCTACTCTTCCGTCGACAAAACTCGTTTCTACGGTGGTCATGCTACGCGTGCTGGTCCTGGTTGCAAGCATTGATATTATTATCATTACGTTTTTATTTTACAAAATTATAAAAGATTTGACGGACTTTTCATTTCAGGTTTATTTTATTTGCAATAAAATAATCCGCTGGAATGCGCTGGATGCGAGAAGGACAGAACAGTACCCTAATTGCGTAATACACGATCAATCAGAATCTAAATCGTTTTGAAAAAGACTGCTAATCAATTGCATCATATGTTCGAAAAAAAAAAATCTGCTCATCAACGTAATTATCGCAATGAGGGAGGCCTATGTTCAGTAGTAGACATCTTTCGGCTAAAATGATGATAAAAGATTGTGATACTGTCAGATCTAACCGTTACTGTATTCAAGACGTACAAAATCAAAAGTAATTTATTCAAACTAGGCTGAGAATCAGCACTTTTCGAACTTCAAAATTACATAAGACAGTCCCCCAAAACGCCCGCCCTTCACCACTTCCTAGTGCTTTAGCTGAGAAGAAGCAGTGGCGCAAAAAACTCCCCAGCAGCCATGCAGAAAGCCAGCAGACATGTATTGCTTTCCATTTCAATAAGATTTCAATATACACACATGACTCTTACTTTTCTTCAAAACTGTACTGACGTAATACATTTCCCTTTAAACTTGCTAATTCATTGCCTGAAGCTGGTCACACATCAAATATAACACATAACTCGTCAAAGTAATCCTTCTGTCACGAGCGTAATCGCAAAATGTGTAAAATGTTGTATGTTCACATAACAATTTACGCATTTCGTTGTGTAATGCGTTGTAAACAAGTGTAAATACGGCTTTAGGTCACACTCGATATGTTTTGAGTAGCTCAAAATGGGGTGTAATGCATGATTTTAGTTTCGTTCCGTTCTGCGGTTATTTTAGGTCTGATAGCAATTTAGGATCGGTCTGCCTAATCGAATTTGGGTCAAAAAAGCGCCACTGGGGTGAAGTCAATCCTAGCGATAAAAACCCGTAATTCATTTCATGAGATGCTATGGACCTTGACAAATATTTTAGAAACTTAAAACCCACGTAAACCATACATTACTTAATACCTTTAGCGCTAAATGTATTTAAAAGAAGCAGAACTTTGTTTTAAATACGTTTAACACTAAATGCATTTAGTGATTTGTGTTGCAACCGGGACAAGTTTTGTAGCTAATAAACTTTTTGTAAAAGATAAATAAAGCTAATCTTGATGCCCCCAATAATAATTTTTAAAGCACTACTATTTATTAGTGCTTTAAAAATTATTATTGGGTATTTTATTTATTACATTTGACGCACAATGGTCTTGAGGTAGTAATTTTACTACCTCAAGACCATTGAGATAGGAATATAATAGAAAGGCCAATAATTTAGTCACCAAAAAGTGTAACGGAAACTTGGATAACGTATGAATTTAGCTATAAAAGCTAAATCGATACCCCAGGGAGTGTTTAGAAATAAAGAATAGACTATACGATAAAACGCCAGTAATTGCCCGATCTGTCTCATTTCAACGCCCATTGATAATTTCCGACCAAACAATGGGCGCTAAATTACGAACAAACGTGGCCCATTGTGTGCAGAGCCATCACAATGGGCCACAAGTAAATTTTTGCCACACCCGGATGAGTATGAAACCTTCTTTAATAATTCAATAGGGTTAAAACTTGCGATCTTACCACTGAGAACTATGCGAGGAGAAAACTATTGTTTTTAACTTTGAGGTCATTTTGACCTCTGATGCAATCAAATGTTAAGAGTTCATTGTAAGCAGACGGGCGTTTGAAACGCAGCGCTTATAATTTTAATAATAATTTAATATTTTAAAATTTGTGATGTAAATACATTAATTTATTTACAGGATATCCCAAGGCAGTAGCAAAATAAAATAGGCACCCATAACTTGATGAAACATAGGTAAATAATGTGAAAAACAGTTACAACGTTTCCTTTTTATTTTACCGCTATAGTCATGGCTTGTCCAAGCTAATAAAATCATCATCATCATTAAACTAGCCTTTGCCGAACTATGTTGGGGTCAGCTTTCAGTCTAACCGGATGCAGCTGAATACCAGTATGCTCATATAATCATTTAGATTTAAATACTTTATTCTCAAAAAGACAAAAGAGCCACTTACATGAGAACATAGGATAACAGAGTGTAATAAACTTATTCTAGGTAACGGTCATCGATACATTACATTATTCATTGTTTTTCAATTGGTTGGGTTACACGTTCAATGGTTTTATTCTCAACTAGTAGGCTAGTAACATTGCTAGAGGTATATGGAACAGGGTGTAAAGTTCACTCATCCTCTTTAGAAAAGGGAGGATCCTCCGACCAGGCGGGTGTTGTGTCTGGCGGGCAACTGATCAACAATTGATGTCGGATAGTCTTATAATATTTCGCTCGCGCGGTAAACTCTAATTGCGCGATGCAGGATTTGTGTGACGTCAGATTTTTTTTCTGACGTCTGGTCTTTGATGCGTAGTTCGCATGTGGAGATGTAGTACACAGTAAACAGTGAACAGTAGTTTCAATTATATAATTCGATAGTTTTGATTTAAAACCGCTGAAAGAGTTTATATTTTTTTTATAGGATGGTAATATTATTTCAATAAAATAAATAAGTGGCTATTCATCATAATTCAATTGATGAAAAAGTAACACACTAAGCCAATAATAGATTTATTACAACAACAAATTACGCATTTAATTGTCTTCACAACTCATTACTAAATTGATTAATGATAACCTGAACAACACTTCATAGCAAGAATATGCATATTAATTTATAGGAAAGAACATAATTCATTTCTCACACGTTAAGTTCACACATAGAGCTATTGTTTGTATAATCATATTAATAAATTCAGACCACCATCAATCTTGTTGCAACATTTGGCTCGTAAAACGGTTTTATTATCTTACTCTAAACCCGTACGTGTGTTGTTTATGTGAATTAAGAAGTGAAACTGATTGGAAACGCCTGGGATAATAATTACATAACATCACGACAACCCTTCCGGGAAACAATCCCGGAAGGGTTGAGCAGAGGTAATAGGAGGCGAGCCTATTGCCATCAACCGGGCACAAATCCTGACTCCGGCCTGCTCTTGAGAAATTTCAGACGGAAAAGCACAATAATACTTTGCCCGACTTGGGAATCAAACGCAGGACGTCATGCTCAGCCTAATTACATGGGACTTAAACATAACTAGCGAAATTTGAGTGTACTATAGTTAACTCTGCGTAACTCTTCTGGAATAAGAAAACTGATATTGTTGTGAAATTCAAATTCCAACAACAAGCTATCATAAAATATGAACATCTGAGAGATCTCAAAAACGCCCGTCTACATCGCAAAGATGTACAGTCAGTTACATAAACAAGATGTACGTCGACTCCGAGAATACTTTCAGTATCACTGTTGCACGTCACATTACGTAATAGTGCGTTGTCATATTATGACACTTGACCTCACGAATGAACACTTTAGAAAGGAAGCGATTTTCTATCGGATATTTTTGTTTTTTGATCACTTCCATATTTTGAGAGAGATTATTATTAAAGATTATTGGAATCGTGTTAGGTAATATGATTACATGCGATTAGATTATGTTTAGATGTGGAATAACATTTTGTGAATGGCGCTTACACGTACACCTACCAATACATTCTTTAGTATTATTGTGTTATGTGAATTATGTTTTACCATAGTAAACCTCGTTCCTTCACGATTGAATAGGATAGCTACTTTAGGATGTTATCAAGACATTAATATACAACTTCTTTCTTTCATTTCGTGTGGTTAGTGACTAACCTGGTGTCAGAGTTTTTATGCCGCCCATGGGCCTCTGACTTGGCTTCACATGCCGAGAAATATCTCTCAGGAATGCCGATTTTTTTGCTGATGCCGATGCCAATTTCATTGCCGAGTTTCCTCACGATGTTTTCCTTCACCGTTTTTGAAGCAAGTGATAATCATACAATACGCAAATGAATCCGAAAAGTCACAGGTGCATGCCTTGGGTTCGTACTCGAGAGCTATGACTTGGCAGTCCGACGGTCACACCACTGCTGTTTAATACAATTACAGATGATGACGATGAATAGAGAAGTATGGAAGAAAAAATGATTATTACACAAAACCACAAACAGCATGTTTCTTGCTGACGTTTAAATATGCATTCCGTTCCATTGTTTGCATATGCCGATGATTACCAATCCAGGCGAAGGGAGGATGCGCTGTTTTAATTACCGGCCCTAATTACTTCACCCACACCTTGGCATCCTCATCCTCTACTCGTAAGTAACAAATCATAATCTGTCTATAATATTCCCACTGCTGAGACGCAGGCCTCCTCTCTTCGAGAGGGAGTGGGCTGTAATCTAACACGCGGGCCCAGTGCGGGTTGGTAGATGTCACATGTCTTCGATTTTTTGGTTCTAGGACATGCCGGTTTCTTCACGATGTTTTCCTTCACCGTTTTGAGAGCAGTGGTGATGAAATTATTAACAAAAAGTAAAGCGCCAGCCTGGCTGTTACAACTGGGCCACCTCTGCTGAGCAGTTTAATATGATAATAGTATTCAAAGGTCAAAGAAAGCGCAGTACGGTTTGTTGACCTTGATCTTATTACGCGCTCACGGCTAGGTCATTCATTTTTGATACTGAACTAGCCTAACACAGTGAGCCTAACCACATAGAACCTAACTAATATAACCTAAAGCATCATGGCATTGGCCACTAGCACTCAATTCATCACCATCATCATTCCAGCCGAAAGACGTCCACTGCTGGATATAGGCCTCCCCAAGCACCGCCACTTCGACAGGTCCTGTGCTTCCCGCATCCAGTAGATTCCTGCGGCCTTCACAAGGTCATTGCCTTCCAACTCTGCGTCTTCCGGTACGAAGTCGCTACTCAATTGCTTTAGAGAAACTCTTCATATGGCTCATCTACATTTTCATTAGTTAACCAACTTGTTACAGCACGGCCGTTGAGAGAATGCGTTCCTGACACTTGTCAGTTAGACAGTAGTTATAAGGATCAAATTCGCAAAACACATATTTGTTCATATGAAACTGACAGGTGTCAAGAACGCGTTCTTTTGACGGCCGGACTATAAGTTCAAGTAGGAAGAGTGGAATCAAAAGGTCTCTCCAAAAGTATAAATTTTCAATGTGAAGTATCACGTCAAGGAACTTAACTAATGCAAAAGTAAATCAGCCTTAAAACCTGTTTATATGCCAGTAATGTGACGGAATAGTAAGTCAATCCAGCGCTGACTTGCAACTGGGCTTGTGAAGACCCTAGTTTTAACCCAGTCCTGAGCGGACTTCGCCATCAAGTCAGTCCAGGTGACTAACCTACCCGTCTATTTTCGGGTCCAGTAGATTCTCTCGCCTGACTTATTGCTGATCTCGTCTATATGAACCCACTGACTGAGTCCGAAATTCCGAGTCACTAGGTCCAGTCACTGCCATCGTATAAAACAGGCATTGGAGCAAGTCGACTTGCTGTGTAGTATCAAACTAGTTACTTGACTCAGGCGTGACTTTGCGGAAATCTATTATAAGATACAATAGACGACGTATATTTAGTAACCTAATCCGCTTAACTGTTCTTAAAGAGTCATAAAGGACCACGTCCACGTCAAACGGCTCTGCGTTCGGCGCTTGACGTGGCAACACGTCGTGCCCGGGTTCGCAACAAGTCAATCGTAATCCTGAGGATGCCTCGTTGAGAGGCGAAACACGTGTCGATTTCTTACAAGGTACTTTATGACTCTTTAAGAACAGTTAAGCGGATTAGGTTACTAAATATACGTCGTCTATTGTATCTTACTATCAAACTGTTAAGCCTAACTTGATATCATTTTAACGTTATTCCTATGTAAAAGGAGACGAGTTTAAGGCTATTAATCAGACACAAAATTGAGGTACTACTCAAAATTTGTTATCATAACAAATAAAATCAAAATATTTCACATAAACTTACATGGGCACTTATGAAACGTCAGAAGCTAGGGGCACGGTTCCAATTGGTCATTTCCTATGGAGAAGAACCGGCAAGAAACTCCACGGATACTCATCAGAAGAACCCAGTAATATTCACTGCCCGATATCAGAGCCAAGGCTCTTTGCTCAAAAGTTTGCGCGTGTGACTACTAGAACAACGAGTCAGTTAAAGATTCAGATAACTAACGATTATTATTATTGCTCAGTTGAATCATAAAGGCTCTTAAGCACATTCCCATTAAGATCATCATTAATCACTGATATGCTGTAATCCTTACATCCAAAGATCGCCGCCATATTATTAATAATACCGAATATTGAGATAATAATATCGTACGGAGTCGAGGACATATCTACAACGATTTATTTCAGTAAATGTAAATTAGCATTTATTAATTCTGGGTCAGTGACAGCTCGGCCCGAGTCAACTCAACCCGATAATGTCTTTCTAAGCTGTTTGAAAGTCATTTGATTAAGCTTGACTAGTCAGGGACGTCTATTTAATGCCATCCACACACATTAATATAAATGCCACTTACTTCAAGGTTATTTGAAAGTGGTATTTTTTTAGTTATTGTAATTGAATACTTACATAAAAAAAACTCCATCTATTCACGAATAAATTAAAAAATCTATTATTATGTAAATTTGATTACAGTGTAAACGAATATTTAAATGATAAATCCCTTAAACTCATATAAAATACACAAAAAACGTATTTTTTTTATAAGCTAGATTATAAGTTATACAATAAGTCCTCATCGCTGCCTAGTATTTTTTTTTTTATCGGGCATAGGCCCGACAGGGTCCACGATTGTTTCTCAAATAAATGTTTACCACTTAAACACATACATTGTGGACATAAGTAAAAATTAGAAATCAAAGTCAAAGTCAAAGTCAAATCATTTTTTTCAAATAGGCCCTTGCAAGGCACTTTTGAACGTCAACAATTACAAAAAAAACAATTGATTCTAGTCGCCCCTTCCAAAAGGTAGTTTTCGTATGGAGAAGAATGGGCAAGAAACTCCACCGTTACTCTTTTAAAATGTTTTACAATATTTTGTATATGTAGGTACATTAATTATATAATTATATGTGAAGACGATGCATCTAAAAATAAAAAAATAAATTACTATACCACAATATAGGTAAAAAGATTTTTTTAAAGAGAGCAACAACAGATAAATTAATTACTTATGTGATAGATACATGGTTCTCACATATTTACAAACATTGTAAAAGTAGACGATTTTCCAAAAAAAAAAGTTACAATTAATAAGTCAGTGTGTGAAATAAAGCATTGAGTAGGTATTGAGTGTATTAGTTTGACTCTACGGTTCCCATCCATCTATCGTGACACTCATTGTAAGAAAAACCACCCGTTTTCATGTCAGGAAACCACCACACCAATGAACGGCCGCCACATTGCATGATATTACTATTTCTTCGAGTTGGTTTAAAATGGCGCCATAAGATCACGAAACGAAACCATCAGGTGACGAAACCACACACGAGTCGACGATGATATCAAAATTATGCAATCCAAACTAAAATGGTAAATAAGGAAACCTATCAAATCCTTCCTTGTACCCCATTTCCCAGAGACCGAATATCGAAACGAAGCAATAGTAATATATCACACTGCATGGCGGCACTTTCCCTCATAACCTAGGTGCCTAGCTGCGTACCTACATATCTAGTAGAGATGGGCTAATTCTAACTTTGGCCGACTAGCTGACTAACCGAATAGTCGTAGACGGCCAATCCAATCATTGCTTTCGGCGGAGTTCGGGTACAATACCGATAGGTACTGTGATTCTAAAATAATTAATAAACAACAGGTTACATAGGTGCCACGTTCTTTTAAATAAAGAACGTGGCACCTATGTAACCTGTTGTGTTAGCTCTCGTTTAGATTTTTTTTTGTTAAAATTATATTTTTCCTGATTAAAGTTCAATTATTGACTACCAAAGGAAGAGTTCCTATTCCTGGATTACTTATTGTACAAACTATAAAGCTGATTTTTAAATAAAAATTAGCTACTTCCACTGCCAGACAACGCACAGGCTAAACCGTTCCAGTTCAGAAACATGAAATTTTGCAGAAGAGTTCCATAAATGAACAAAGTGAGCACAAAGGAAGATATTTTGAAAATTCACCTATTAATGGTGGTAAACAGGGGATGAAAGCTTGTCTGGAAGTTCGTAAACGATCGTCACATGGCTCGTTACCAAACAAGGTTATGATTTCATTCGAATCACGCTTATATAAATAAAGTAAATAAAAAGCGGCCAAGTGTGAGTCGGACTCGCCCATGAAGGGTTCCGTAGCAGCAAGTAACATAATATAAAAGTTCTTGTGTTGATTGAATGAAAGGTCAATTGTGGTTTACGATTTATGACGTATTAAAAAAAAACTACTTATTAGATCTCCTTCAAACCAATTTTCGGTGGAAGTTTACATGGTAATGTACACCATATATTTTGTTTAGTTTTATCATTCTCTTATTTTAGAAGTTACAGGGGGGGACACACATATTACCACTTTACGGTTTACGGTTTAAGACATTTATTTCTCAAAAAGAATACAATTCACTTATCATGAGAAATACAAGTTAATGTTACTACTAAATACATGAACATATGAAGAACGGTAGGTACTCGTAAATAATCTATTAAGTAGTAGATGTACAAAAAGCATTTTTAGTGGGTAACAAGAAAAAATAAGTGTACTATTACATATCGTTTCTCGATGGCAAGTCAATAGAAATTATACATTGTTAATAGTAGCAAAGGACTTTGGAAGTGTCTTTCGCGCAAACTATTCAGTTTAGAAAAAAATTATATTAGAAAACTCAATATCATTTTTGAAGACCTATCCATAGATACACGTATGGGTTTGATGAAAAATAAATGAATAAAATATTTTATGTTTCAGTTCTAAGTATAATCCCCAAAATTTATTGTTTTTTTTTTCTATTTTTGTGTGAAAATCTTTATGCGGTTCACAGAATACATCTACTTACCAAGTTTCAACAGTATAGTTTCGGAAAAAAGGCTGTGACATACGGACGGACAGACAGACAGACAGACATGACGAATCCATAAGGGTTCCGTTTTTTACCATTTGACTACGGAACCCTAAAAATCGACTAGTCAGTGTTTTTTGCCGACTAGTCGCCGACGAAATATAAGGCCGGATATTCGGCTTTTCCAGCTAGTCGGTACATCTCTAATACCTATGTGTACTTAGGTCTCGTGGGAGCTTGCTGATAACATCTTAAAGTGCTAACAAGACGTGTAGAACGTTTTGTCGCCCGTCTTACCAGCATCTTGTTTTCAATTATACCTTAAATGGTAGGCTTTTACTTTACCGCTCTTGCTCTTGGCTTATGAATGTTATCTGTCGTCAAATCGGTTGTTAATTGTTACTGATGGTGGTGCAGTGGTTGCAACCATGATTGCTGAAGGAACGCGGGTGGGTTTAGTCAGTAAGTGTCTGACACGCCCTCCCGCTCCGCCCAGAGCGGGAGGGCGTGAGAAGAAGTAGAGTAGAAGTTATTTGATAATTCCCACCAAAAAGAAAAAAAAGGTCCAATCGGACGTCTTTCGGCTGATTATAATAATTATATTGCTGATGACGACCAAGTATACAATGTCGCTCGTGGGCATGTCAAAAAAATATAAGAAAAAATAAAAAAAATGAAAGATCGATTTAAAAGTTATTTTCGATAATTTGTCATGAATGTTCAGAAAAATACGGGCGACATCGTATACAGGGTGGCATGGACATCGACGCGAAAACTGATACTGAATCCATGGTATCAGTTTTCGCGTCGATGTCTATCACAAGGCACCCTGTATAATACAAAGGCACTCCTGTCAATCTTCTTTCTTTGAACTATTACAAAACTTACTACACTCAACCAAAGAGCTAACAAAATAACCCTACAACATACAAAATACGCAATACTAACATTACAATACAATAATATATCGTCATAACTTAGCGACGATATATCGCCGATATTATTCGACATGTCATTCAATGCAACGCTCTTCCTTCTGAGCAGTGTGGTTTGATAAAAGCGATGACTCAAGATTATATAATACATAATGTAAAATGTACATTTTGAATGGTTATATAAATGAGGTATTGTGTTTTTTAAAACAGTGATTGGAAATGGTATTGCGTTACTAATAAAAATGATTGGTATCGGTTTATTACACACACCTGTAAGCATAAGCAGCTTTTAAGAGCGGCCAATCCGTCATACTTTTCATACAAACGCTCGTACGTGATTATGGCGTTGTAACACATCTTTCTAGGAAATTTTTAAATCAAGGTTTCTAAGAAAGCAAAAAAAAATGAGAAACAAATTCAGTAGAATCCTCAAAAAATCCACAAATTTTACCCGAACTTTGGTCAGTCATACTATACTCATAATTGGCAAAAGCAAAGAAAACATCCGCATAAAAACCTCGCAAATGTAATGGAGATTCTAAATATCAAACATTTGTTTCACAAACTTGAAAGGTTTACTCAATAACACGGACTTCCTGATACAACTTTTTACACACTATTTTTCATACAATGTTATCGCATTCTCGCTTGTTTGTTAGCAGTTTTCACTTGCGCTCGATGAAACAACAAGCTTTTCGACCATGCTCGCGTTGACGATAGACGGACAGGGAAGGGCCCTCTTAATGTTCCCACTGCTGGGACACAGGCCTCTTCTCTTCGAGAGAGAGTGGGCTGTAATCTACCACGTGGGCCCAGTGTGGGTTGGTAGATGCCACATGTCTTCAAATTGTTGGTTCTAGGACATGCCAGTTTCCTCACAATGTTTTCCTTCACCATTTTGAGAGTAGTGGTGATGAAATTGGCCTATGGTTGGTAACTAGCTTCATATTTCTGAGTGACCGATTCCTTGACAATTCAAAAGTGCCTGTAAATGGTTTAATTGAAATAAATGCTTTAAGTTTGAGTAACTTCTGTGACAAGAACCATATTATGTATAAAACTCAGTGTGAAAATTACATTCCTAATAATAATAATGAGCTCTCACTAAATCTCTCAGTCATTATATCTATTAAAGAGCAGAGAGGACGAACTCATACATAATGTATGGCCACAGATGAATGCAGATGGGACACTCCGCAGTTTAGGTATTAAAGCTACAAGTACGCGGCGAACCCGTCTTGCTGGGCCAATTCTGTGAGTGTATCGTAGATAGAAGATCTAAGAGTTACGCGATAGAAAGAGAGGCAACTTCTAGGTGAATATTACTGTAGGTAATTAGCGCCGTGCGCCTTGAATTGCACTTTATTGTGTCGTAGCAAGAGTCGTTTTTTATTGGGGTTCCGTAGTAAACAAGGAACCCTTATAGTTTCGCTATGTCCGTCTGTCTGTCCGCGGCTTAGCTCAAAGACGGTTAGTACTAGAATATTAATTATGCCGACAAAGTGGTAAAATAAAATCAAGAAAAGCAATTTTTTTTAGGGTACCTCCCCTACACGTAAAGTGGGGATGCTTTTTTTTCCTCATCTACCCCATGTCGTGGGGTATCGTTACAAAGGTCTTTCAAAAATATTGTGAGTGTTACTAAACCATTTTTGTATTCAGGGATCCGTTTACTAAATATTAAGCTTTTAACTGATTTTTTTTGTTAGAGTCAAGTGTCCCCCCCTCTTCTAGCTAAATGGTTGTACTTGAACTTGTGAAAAAATTCACAGCAGTAGTATATATAACGAAATTAAAAGGAAAACTATGAGAGCTAAGGAGGCTGTACAAGTTAACGAGAAATAATCAACCAACTTAAATTTGCAGTTTGAAAAACATGATCTTGAACACGTTTTTCAACTACAATGTTAAGTTTGTTATTGGGATAAATTCATCCCAACTACGGAACCCTTCATTGTGCGTAGTCCGACACGCACTTGGCCGGTTTTTAAATGATTTTGCAGAGTATCCCATCTGTATAAATATGTGGTATGGCGCACTGATTAATATGGTAATATATCACAGTATGGTAAATATGGTAATCTTCTCTGTCCGAAGCATTTCCGGTTTGCTCTATGACTGTGGAATATTTAAATTATATTTATGCAGATTTAGTTAAGTGTATCATATTTTATTTGCATGCAATTTATGGTTTAGTGTGATATAATTCCGATGTGTGTTACCTAATGAGTTTTGTGAGTCATCGTAATATCTAGTTTTTTTAATCTGTCGGATACTAAACTTAGAAAAATTTTGAATGATTATTTTGCCTTTATTCGTTCAGAGCCTGACAAAGAGGAGGTCGTGGCTAAGTAATAACAGCCGCACGGTTCGATCCATCAGGTTAAGCTAAGCTTGCCGGGGTTAGTCTGTGAATGGGTGACCATCTTAACATACCGAGACTACTCCGTGCCTCGGAAAGTACGTTAAGCCGTTAGTCCCAGCTGTCATTCGTGGATCTTTGTCAGTCGTTACGAGTCGTCAGAAGCCTGAAAGTCTGACACCAGGCTTACCAAGGGGTATTGTATTACCCAGTTACTGGGTTTTGGAGGTCAGATAGGCAGTCGCTTCATTAAGGTCGTCAGTCCATCTAGCCTATCCTATTAAATTCGTCTTAAATTAATCAATGAACATGAAAAAAGGAGGATACTGCAATTTATCGTCCAACAAGCTTTTCAAAGTCAAAGTCAAAGTCAAATAATTTATTTCAATTAAGCACATAAAAGGCACTTTTGAACGTCAAAATTTACAAAAAATAGAATTGATTCCAGTCGCCCCGTAGGGTTCCGTAGTTGGGACGAATTTGTCCCAAAAACGAACTAAACTTTGTAGTTGCAAAAATGTTCTCCCATGCATCGATATACGTCACGGTAAATTTTTCAACAGCAATATATTTTTCATGTGATAAAACTTCAAAATAAACAATTTTTCGGACTTTTTCTATTACTTGTGCTGTGAGACCTTGCTTCTTGCCAAATTTCATGATTCTAGGTCAACGGGAATTACCCTGTAGATTTTGATTTATTTGCGAGTATGAAAATATGTCGTATAAATGGCCGTACTTTTTTATAGCGTCGACTTGATTTTTTAGACCCCCGTAGACCTACGAATTTGATATTAATTTCAACTTGATACTTTCTGGCGTTCCTGATAAACTAAGTCTTGACATACTGACGGACAGACGGACAACGAAGTGATCCTATAAGGGTTCCGTTTTTTCCTTTTGAGATACGATACCCTAAAAAACAAAGTGCATGGTCACAGCGTGTAGAATATTTGAGACAGTAGGTAAGTTAATTTTGATAAGTGCATATGAAATCTCCAAAATCTTGCAATAACTTGTGAAATATTGTCATCTAGACAAGGACGATGTTCATGGCTAATGCAGTGTGCAGTAATTGACCAATATTTGTAAGTTTCACAATATCGAGGACTTTGTGCTGGTTGCATTATGTCAATGTTTGTCTTTGTTTATGGAAATCTGGGTGGAATTGTTAGGATTATTAGCAAGTACATGTAGTGGGCGTTTGTGGGACTTACGGCTGTAAGTATCAATCGCGATTACTTAACTTCCGAAGTGTGTATTGTGTTGTTTAAAACGGTCTGTATAAAAATTAATTCTTAACGACTAATTCTAAATCATACTGCTGTTCGATTTCGTCGTTATCATAATAGAATAGATTAGTCTTTATTATGTGCACCATACGAATTACAGATATAAATATAGTAACTGTACATAGTGGCTGTTCCAACTGGCCATACTGTTGCACACTCCAAGTCAGGTGACTTGGCTTATATCCGAGGAATAGGTATTCCTCGGACATTAGCCGTTCCCCTAAACTCAAACACAGATCTTGATATGTTTGCAAATGAATGGAAGATGATGCTGTCAGAATGTTTGAATTTTTGTGAGAAGAATGCAAGTCTGTGTTTAATCCTAAATATTATTAATATGAAAGTTTGTATGTTTGGATGTCTGTTACTCAGTCACGCAAAAATGGCTGAACGGATTTGGATGAAATTTGGCACACAGATAGTTTATAATCTGGATTAAAATATAGGATACTTTTTATCCCGGTAGCACTTTCCCGTGGGATAATTTCCGACGTCGACGCGAACGAAGCCGCGTTCGAAAGCTAGTAAATTATATGTTTAGATAGTGTAATTGGCTTCGACACCTCTATCTAAATAAATAAAAAGGTTGACACCATACGTGGTCTTATCGCTAAAAGCTAATCTTTTAAAGACAGCCTTTGAATGGATTTAAAGGTAGAGGAAGGGATTTCATTACTTTCCTTGATGATCTTTTTAGGTGCACCAGAAAAATACAGCTCTTTAGCACCAGCAGTATCTTAGTAGCAACATTTCAATCTACTTCCGACCTCAAATCTTATTACGCGAGCAACTCACGACTCTGCCCACATAACACACATAACATTATGAAAACATATAGAAGCACATCTGTTATTCATACTGTAAAGATGCTTCGTCTTTAACAAAAAACTGTGAAAGGTCACCAGCTTCCGCGTGTACCAGTCATTATGTTATGTCATGACTCGTAGAGTAACTGTAAGTCATTGAGATGTGGATGTTATTGGGTACATGTGCCATCTTAACACAGTATAGAATGAACTGCAAACATTTGCGTTTCGATTAAAAACTGTTTTAAAATCGATGCTCAAATTATGAAATTGAGACATATTTGAGCATCATGATTGTTTGAGTTCGTTAGGTACTTTTTAACAGTATGGACTGCCCCGTTGGTCTCATCGTCCTGAGCGTGAAGGCTTCAATTCCAGGATCGGGCATAGTGATATTGGGTTATTCCATTAGGAGTTTCTTAGTAATAGCCCGGAATTTGGAAGTTGGCGGTGTGATACCCCCGTCCCTCGAAAAGCACGTTAAGTCATTTGCCCTGTGCTTGATCCTCTCTCTGGTTGTCTCGGATTGCCGTCTCATCGGACTATGAGAGTGAGGGAAGAGAGAGTGCAACTGTGTCTGCGCACACACTTGTACACTATAATACACCAATTTCAAGGCTAAATCATTGACATTTAAGACAATCTAAGTTAACGGATTCTAGAAATAAGGTCCATGGAGTTTCTTGCCCGCTACTCCCCATAGGAATCTATCACGCTATGGAATGGGTAACTAGCTTCATCTTTCTGACTGACCGACCCCTTGAGAATTCAAAAGTGCCTGTAATTGGTTTATTTGAAATAATTGCTTTGAGTTTGGGTTTATCTTCGTTTTGTCTGAATTTTAGCCGACGAAGTATCGGAGGAGGTTCTCAAGTCGATGCTTCTATATACTTTACTAGACTTAGATAATTTATGACAAATCAACAATCGAAACGTAACAAAAGAAGTCAAAAGTTCAACCACTACATCAAAACCAAGTCACAAGATTCCAATCATACAGTTTTTAAGACTAATTCCATTTGCAAAAACGTTATCAATCATCATTCAATCAGATCAACTCCCACGCACGCAGAATGACGTTATGCAAAATTGTGACAGTAAGATGCATTGTTTTCTTTAACAGTATCAAATCAGAATTATTACAAAAGTCATAACCAAGATAGTAAAGAGTGAAATTCAATCGCAACAGGTAAGGATTATTTAGAAAGCCTTCTTGTTTCAGTTCTGTATGAATTATTATACCATTTCTCTTCACATATATTGGACGATGGAGTTATGTTAACTCAACTGAGGGATTATGTGAGGAGTTCCGTACGAATATAATTCTACGATTCACGAAACTGAAGCTATCTTCGCACTAACCTTTTCTCGTACAGTTCGTGGTCATGTTTTCATAATCATAGCCCTTTCCCAAGGTCAACTAATCTGTCGAATATGTTATTACTGTCAAATACTTGCACTGACTGGACAGGTCCATTCAAACGTGTTTTTCTTTCCTCGAAGGACCATTTCAGACACAAATCTACATGCTCCTCATATGGCCTGACCAAGATTATGTCTGGACTTTAAAAGAGAGTTTGTTTCAGCCTTTCTTCTCAGAGTAGTCAGATAGGAAACGCCGACCTCATCTAGCTTATTTTTAATATGACGTGTAATAGTGATTCCGATATCCTATTTACAGAATAAACAATTTTATTTCATATTGTATAATGTACGGAGATACTGCCATCAGATATAAACTCATCAACTCACTTACACGAAGACACCGATATCTTAAGGCATCTTAAAGTAATGACCCGATTTTCAATTTGTTCAGATTTCAACAGCTGTTTAAACTGACTGTAATTATAGCAATGGCAAATAGATGCAAATGCTACTTCACATCTATCTAAGTTGTTCACATAAGTAGGTCAATTACCTATCCATACATACGCAAGTCATAACATCATACACTTAGACATTCCATGTCATACATACACGTAGGTTACAGCATGTCATCAATGAACAATTTGTTACAAGTTTTCTCTCCTTCCCTACAATTGACTTATGAAAGTATCACCTTTGACCTAAGGCCTAAAATGCTCATACTAATACATCATTACTTTACACATTATTTTCTCAGAGAAATGTTGCATAATAGTTGAGTAAATAAGCAATGTTCCGCAGTGAGATTTTGTGAGTGTTTGAACAAATATTTTGTGGGTCAACAGTTTAAGTAAATATCTTTGCCAGTCTGCGTAGGATTTGGGTAAATCTTGCTACCGTGTGTACTGTGTAGGATTTAGGCAAACAGATGGTGTAGAAGGAGCTAAGTGGAGAAGTGATAGGGAAGGAGAAAACAGGTCAGATTTGTAGGAAGCTTGCTTTTATTAGTTTAATAAAACTAATAAAAGCAAGCTTCGTGTGGTGCCGGACGTAAAAAATAGTACCATCCCATTTCTTCCCGTGGGTGTCATAAAAGGCGACTAAAGGACTTACTAGAGAATGGGCAGCAGCGTTCTCTATGTGTTTTAAACACCATACTGCGATCGCGAACCTGCCTGCCAAGCGTGGCGATTATGGCAAACCTCCCATTTGGGGAAGGCCTATGTCCAGCAGTGGACGTTTTTCGGCTGAAATGATGATGATGATGATGATTGTTAGGTATTATCTAGATTGAACTGAACAAGTAAATGCTCTGAGAACATGAGTGTTAGCGGAAA
The DNA here is from genome assembly GCA_947364205.1 of Agrochola lota. Classification (NCBI taxonomy): domain Eukaryota; kingdom Metazoa; phylum Arthropoda; class Insecta; order Lepidoptera; family Noctuidae; genus Agrochola; species Agrochola lota. Next base: position 3,196,263 of record OX376239.1, read on the forward strand.
AGTATTTCGTAAATAAGGAGACAAAATATATATATATAGTCCTCCAGACCGTATTTCGGCAATGGCGGCCAATCTAAATGGAGACTAGCCTTCGGTGCGGGAGATATGATTGTGCATAAGTGTGTCAAGACACAGGTGCTCTCTCTCTTGGTGGTATCGAGGAGACAAAATAAGATGTGTGTCACAGGAAAACAAGATGAGTCATCATCACCATCACCCTACAGCTGTCCACTGCTTCTCTCAAGAGGTTGTTAAGACCACACGATAGAAGCGAAAAACTTACGACTGGAGCCGAGTATACACGATTCAACGCCGAGTACCTACACGCGATTAAGCGTCAACGACCAAAAAGAGCGCCAAGTGCGCTTAATAAATCTATCACTTAAACTGGATGTATTTAAGTGGAAAGCTTATCAAGGAGGGCGATGTAAAAATGTAGCGCGAATTATCGAGTTCTAAGATCGAAGTATCGAATACAGATAGACAGATTAATTTTCACAAAAACGACTTTAATATACTAAAACTACGTACTACGTCAGTCACAGCCCTTTTTATCAACAGACTCATTAATATATAGATCTATGACACTAACTGTATCGTGAAACAAGCGTGGGAGACAACGGTTCTTGTACAGATATCATCACGAAATGTCGTAAGGAACCTCATTATGTAGCTTAATTATTTGGGTTGAATTTACACGCATAGGCCTATTTTCATTCGGATTGACGGTATTTAAATATAGTAGGTGCAAGGACTATAGGTAGCAATAATGCTAGCGATACAAAACGCAATGTTCCCCGCGCATAGAGTACAGCGGCCAGTCTTTGCCCAGCGCCGTGGCAATAACTTGTGTACCGTGTAACTAGTATAAGAAGCGTCATTCATGGTCATCTGACTTTATCTTATACATCCGAATTTCATTTACTCTGCTTCTCCAACCCCGATTCCCATAAGGTCCCAACATTGGTGACACCGACTTGATCTTAGAGACATGGTTCGAGAAAGAAAGTAAATGAAATTCAGGTGTACAAGATAAACTCTATTCAGATGATCATGAATATTAAGGACAATGTTATGTTTAAATTCGGATGTATAAGATAAAGTCAGATGACCATTAATGACGCTTCTTATACTAGTTACACGGTACACAAGTTATTGCCACGGTGCTGGGAAAACGACTGGCCGCTGTACTCTATGCGCGGGCAACATTGCGTTTTGCACCGCATAGCACAGCATTATTGCTACCTGTAATCCCCACAGTAGGTATAGGTTCCTACTGGCACAGCGTATCTACTATTTCCTCTACCTTCTCTTATGCTGCAGCCTCGTCTGCGTCCATCGCGACGAAGCTTCGCACAGTGATACGATACACGCAGATATGACCAACCCTTATCGGTTATAGTTCGGGCTGCGTAGCACTTATCGCCCGGGTGGCGATACAGAATAAACGTGGCCGCAAATGAGGACACCGCATTAGCGCGATAACTTTTTAGCGAGCAAAACATACGAAGCTTCGGCACGCATTGCTTTGTCACGATAGACGCGGATGCGGCCGCAGCATTGGAATGCTATAAAACGATATGAAAAGTTTTTCTGACGAGGTTAGATCTTGGATGAACTGAACGTACCGAAACGATCCTACCGACGACTATACGAGGCTCTAATGATGTCTTTATGCACTCTTATGTATAATTACGTACAAAATTATATATTTAAACTTAACACTAATGTGTTATGCGTAAGCTTAAGTGCAACTTAACCACTTGAAAGGTAAAATCATCTACAACAAATAAACTTAAATGTCAAAAGTCTATTGACCTTTTATGACTTACGCATATTGTTATATGTGCACCTGTATCAGTTTTCGTTCATTATCGCATAACGTCACAACAGTATTCTCCAGAGAGTTAGGCTGAGGTGTACCTATAGTACACCTGCATTTCGCGAGTTATGGTGAAGTCCCATGTAATAGAGGACGAGCCTATTGCCGTTAGTTATAACCATCAAAGCAATATCCGGCTTATAACTTTGAATCCGGTCGACTTGACACCGGTCGACGTCATTAAAAAAAATATTGTTTTGAAACACGTTACACCAATAGCTCGTAAGCACACTAACAAGTGTGGTTTTCTGTAATATCACTTTAGGAAAATGTTGGTAAAATGCGATGCGAGTAGGATTTGCCATCGTGGTTTTCCATTTCGCATCGAGTAAAGATGAAAATAGAGAAAGAGTAACATTATTTACTTGCTTAATTCAAGAATAATGACGGTCTTACTCCGTCATGATTGTTGAATTACTTATGAAAACTGCAATCTTACCTAACAAGGAAAAGATAAGTCTTATGAATGCCCAATATAAACTTATTTTATACCTTATCATCTCATTGATTGGCTAACTATAATGTATGCAACTTTAAATAAAGATTATGTTTAATACAAACGAATATTACCAGATATTTTTCCATAATTACATTATTCAGGCTTGGCAATCTTATATGGTAAATGACATCTAGCAAATCTCCACCTATTCGATACTTAAAAATGCGATCGCTTTTCGTCGTGATTTCATCAAATTATCGCATACTTTCTAAGTATCCGACTAACAAAGTCGCAAATATTATGCTTTTCGTGTTCTAGATTGACCACGACAAGTCCTTTTAGATAATGCCACAGAAAAAAGGAAGGAAAGGAAGTGTCGCCAAATCCACGGTAATCAATATGGTGTTCGTTACACGTAATGATTTTTTGGTAAAATTGGGTTGGTTTTCAAAACGCTTAAGAACTTCAGGATAAAATCACTGAAGGTATTGCGGTGGTCATGGTCTTATAAACTGCGCAGAATGAATTTGCCGCATTCTAACTAAATAATGAATATCAAACAACTGCAAAATGTGGGGCTAAAAAGGTTGTACACATTCGTGGTAGCCACCTGTCCTAAAGATGGTTGTGCCAAGCGAGTCATGGTGTTTGTATACGCAACAACATACAATGTCGCCCATGGGCATGTGCGCGCCCCTATTTTTCTGAATATTCATAAAAAAATTACTTTGTCTTTAATATTTTTCATGATAATCAATTTTTTATTGTTTTAGTAGCGTGTGCCATATGCTATGTTATTGGCTCGATTTGGATTCTGTTTATTATTTCAAAAAGCTTATGAGTTATTTTATCGGATTATATATCATTTTTAAAATTTGTAGACTATGAAAAAAATGGAGTTGAAGACATTTTTTTCAAAAAAAAACAGTATTTATTTAAAAAAACACTAGTGTAAGTTCATAAAATCATAGCGCGATACTGAAAAAAAAAACATTTAAGATAGACCCCCCTTTTTAAGTTAATTTTCGATAATTTGTCATGAATATTCAGAAAAATACGGGCGGGACATGCCCATGAGCGACATTGTACATTTCCAAAATGAAAACACATCTTTTTTTTTATATAGAACTTGAAACGGATCATTAATTCCTTCTTATTTCTTAATGTGTAATTAAACTGACCCAGTGGAATTACCTCTCCAATTGATGGTGTTATGACATTTAAGTACGTATGAGGCATTTTTATAAATATTTATGCGAAGTCATTGTAGTAACGTAACATTATCGTTACGTTACCGACTTGCCCCCAAAATGGTGGATTGATTGATTGATGGATTAAATAACTCAATGAAAGGTTAAATCGCTACTTATGTTGTGGCGATTGATAGGATTACTATCTACTACATGATTGTTTGGTTTGTAAAGCTATTGACTCAATCTGCCTAGCCTTTTTCCAACTATGTTGAGGTCGGCTTCCAGTCTAACCGGATGCAGCTGAATACCAGTATTTTGCATGGAGCGACTGCCTATGTGACCTCCACAAACCAGTAACTGGGTAATACGATACCCCTTGGTAAGACTGGTTGTCAGACTTTCGGGCTTCTGACGACCCGTAACGACTGTCAAAGACCCACGAATGACAGCCGGGACCAACGGCTTAATGTGTTTTCCGACGCACGGATGAGTCTCGGTATGTAGACGGTCACTCATCCACGGACCAATCCCGACAAGCTTAGCTTAACCTGATGAATTGACCCGTGCGGCTGTTATTACTTAGCCGCAAGCTCCTCCAAAGTGCCAAACAAAATTGTCGACCCAAACTCAAGATGGATCACGAGATCAAAAGTTCAATAAACTATTCTTCTCAAAATAACGCAATAGACGCAATTCTCTCAAAGAAAATTCGGTAAAAAGCTAATTCCTACGTAACAATAATGACGAGCAGCTTCACCGTCATTCGTGTACCTTCGTGAACCTTCGTCATTATTCGTGTACCGGTAGTTTACATACAGGGTGTAATGATTACAGTCGTGGCGTTGATTATACATATTATGTCAGAAAGGCGTGCGTGGTGGCTTCGAGCTATGAGGCTAAGTGCACTCGTTACTACGATGTGTGGAGGCTAGATCTAATATAGCAGGTTTGAGGTAGTCTCAGTAATGTTTGGAATGGGATATGAAAGGAAATGGATTTAGTAGAGTTGAACTTAGAAATCAATCTTAATAACGTAAAATGACAGCTAAAACAATGGAGGAAAGAATATACTTGCAAACACACAGGTGTCTTTTTGTGACATATCTTTTTGGGTCAAATATTTAGGCCTAGCAGCACTGCGAACTTTATTCGCCCGATTTCTATCAGCACGGTTTATATTCAGTGTACGGCATTGCAAAGAGCGCGAATTTTAAATCGAAATTGCATAAGATACCATGCGTTACAGAATTGCGATAAAAATTTCGCGCGTTTTTTTATCGCAGTGCTAGGCCATAAGAAAAAAGTATATATTTTATTGTGTCAAAAAATCTGCTATTGAATTATTTATTGCGATCCATCAAAATATTGAGCCTTAATTATTTGCATAGTGCTTGCTGACTTTAGGGGCATGAGGAACAGGGTGTAAAGTTCACTCATCCCCCATAGAAAAGGGAGGATCCTCCGACCAGACGGGTGTGATGTCTGGCGGGCAACTGCCCAGAGGTTGAAGTCGGGAAGCTTGTATATATGTTTATCGCGCGGTAAACTCTAATTGCGCGATGCAGGATTTGTGTGACGTCAGGATGTTGTGTGACGTCAGGTCATTGATGCGTAGTTTGCATGTAGCGATGTAGATGCCGCTACACTGACTATTCTAAATAACCGTCAAGATAGGATCTTAATATTTAAGTTAGACCTGTCATTAACATAAAAAAAATATGACATAAGACCAATTTGACCTCACACCCCAAAAGAGAAAAGGACCATGACGAATCTAATAACATAATAAATGGGTGCTTCATAACACTTATATCTTTATGACTTCAAATCATCACTAACTGCAACCGTAAATTATGTGTAACAATACATAATACATTTTTAGATGAAGTCGGATAAGGCACATTAGAGTTATCTCTATGGGAATTTTGACCATAAGGTAACTATAATATAGAGAACATTGTTCGTTGAATTTGAGGTCAATTGTTTTGAAGCAGTGCAGTGGGGTGTACTCGTATGAGTATACTTTACCTTGGCATGTTTCAAGAATTACTTAGCATTTTATCTTCATAATTATTTTGGTGAGACCAAGGGGTGACGTATTACCCAGTAACTGGGTTGAGGAAATCAGATAGGCAGTCGCTTCATCTATACCTACTAATATACTAATACTAATAATATAATAATAAAGAAAGATTGAGTGCTGCTTGATTCAGAGAGCGGTACTCTTGGACACGGCTCGCATTGTCAAGAGGTTCCTCTCTCTGGAACCCTGACCGCCGGTAGCTTGGACCCTGTTCCCGATACCGGTGGGCTACTATTTTTTATATTTTTAAATGTTTTTATATTTTTTTTATTCCAATATTTAAAAATATAATTTAATATGTATAAAATGAAATAAAGGAGAATAATAATTATATTATAAAGAAGTAAAATTTGTTTGTTTTTTTTTGTGTTTATGGGGTAATCCAGTTGGATGTGAAAAATTGTTTTTGCATTGGATCCCCAATTCTTGACGAAGGTTTCAGGTGTACGAAGTCGCGGGCAGAAGCTAGTATTTAAAAATACCGCTGCATCTGGTTTGACTAGAAGCTGAACACAACATGGTTAGGAAATTTAATGCAGGCGATGAATTATTTTGGTAAATATGGCAAGTAGTACAGTTATGATAGGATTAATTTTGAAATTAAGTGCTAAGCCATACCAGGCTAAATAATTTAAGCATAGCAAATCCTACTACGAAAGATTTATACAAAGTGCAAAAACTGAACCAACTTGAAGGAAAATCTTATTTTTTTATTTTTTTCTAAAACACAGCCTATTTTACAATTTGGTTTTAGTCACACAACGAAAACCTCACAGGGTTTATCTGTGTGCCAGCGAGCCGCTCTTTTAAAGTTTAAAATAAGTATTATTTTTAAATATTCTATAATGATGACAACAGTTCAAACGTACACTACTACAGAGACTTTTTGTGTAAAGAAACGCTTTGATTTGTACTTATAACTTTTCGAACTATCTCTACAGTTAGGTACTATAACAGCTTCACCTATTGCAGCTACTGAAGCAAAGTTTTTGTATTTTTTTTACAGCCTGCATTTGTCTTGATCACTAGCTTTTATTACCCATAAACCCGATACCCCTATACAATCACAAACATTAACACCCTGTGAAACGAACATCCAATAAGCATACACGCAAATCACCAAACATGATTGGTGGAAATCTCTCAACTCGTGCTGCAACTCACCAATTAGCCAATCAGGAAACGTATTCTTCTAAATGCCTGCCGCAACGTCAGGGGGCATCCTCACGATTCGTCGGTGAAATGACGAGTTATTATGGTAAAAACGTAAGGTCGTGACAGGAAGATGGACGGAAAATTAAATTATGGATGCAGTGGACAAGAATTGATTAGGGGATCATGACGATTCGAGACTTTTCAGATGCTGGTTTATTTTTTATGGTGACTCGTTATGGTGGTGAAACTGTATCTACATCATCATGATTAACCTTTTAGTTTTTATACAGCACCTGTTTTTCAGTAACTTTCAATAGAAATCATCATCAATAATTATCATTTCAGCTGAAAGACGTCCACTGCTGAACATAGGCCTCCCCCAAATGGGGGAGGATTGCCATTATCGCCACGCTTGGCAGGCGGGTTGGCGATCACAGTATGGCGTTAAAATGCATAGAGAACGCTGCTGCCCATTCTCTAGTGAGACCCTTAGTCGCATTTTATGACACCCACGGGAAGAAATGGGATGAATATAGGAATACTCATTTGTAATTATTAGGTCTTTCTCCAGCAGTGGACTGCGATAAACTTAGTTGCTTGAATTTTAGTCAAGCAAATCTGAAGTGTGAAGTTAAATGATGCTCTGCATTATAACCTTAAACTCAAGTGGATATGGGCCGGACTCCAGGCTCGTTATACTGACAAGCCATGGAATTTAGAGGCAATCCGGTGGACAGGACCCAGAGGTAAGAGACGGCAAGGGCGGCCTAGGAAGCGCTGGATAGATGATATACTAGCAGTAACAGGAAAACAATGGACAAAGGTAGCCGCAGACAGCGACAACTGGAATAAGCTGAATGAGGCCTTTACCCGAGAAGGGGTTCCTACCCATAAGAATGTAGATATAATGGAAAGAAAAACAAACAAAAAAACTTTATAATACAGGGTGGCACGGCACGGACATCGACGCGAAAACTGATACTATGGATTCAGTTCATGGTTCTGGGAACGCAACGGACGTTGAAAAATTACTATTAATACTATTATTATTAATAAAACATTACTTAGATAAAACGCATTTTTGCTTTCTCATATTAATAAAAAATTACTTAGATAAAACGCATTTTATGTTGGGGAGTGGGGGTTGCTACGTCACTAGTATGTATAAAATCTACATACTCGTGACGTCATGGCACATTTTACCTCAATGTATCGCCGTAATCTTTAGATTACGTAAAAAAAGAAAAAATACGTGTCCAATATTTTTTTATAATCTCAAAGACGGACTAAAATTTTTTTTTATCATCATCCCTATTATAGAAAACAGAAATCCGACAATAAATAACGGTCAATACAGTATCGACAGTTCAACAATTCTCGTTTCCCACACTCACCAATAAACAAGCAAAATGTCTTATTAAATATCGAAGAATCCGCCATATAAAACCAGCCAGGGCCTTTAATATGCACGAACGAACGACTGGTGAAAACGAAAGGCATGAACTGTCGGGAGGTCGGGGGTCGGGGAAAGTTCCCATAGGACCCGTTCCTAGGTCCAAGGTCTAGTCTAGCAAGATGACTAGATGAGCATACCGTATTACAGGTTTGAAGCGTTAACATTGAGTGAAGTGAAATCTTCCGATGGCTGGATTTTTGTTTCCGAGTTCCATGTTTGCGTCGAGAGTAAAAGGAAGTGAACGTTCTATTTTTAAATCTGAATACGTAACTATTAATAGCGAACGTAAGATTTTTGAATTTTAATAATGAATTTATGTACAAATAAAAAAATGCTTGATTTTTTTTATCCTAACGATGGTCTTTAATTTTTTTTTCTATATTGAATTAATACGTACTACGAGTGCAAAATTTTTATGCTACATTTTCGGCCAAAAAATAATCAACCTGCACATTAATTTGCTATAAAATATACACAGCCGTGAGCTTAACCTACTGCTTAATAATTAAACCATAAACTACCATTACAGAGTTACACAAGTCGCCACCAGAGGTCGCAGTGTCGCAAGATTAATGATTCCAAATGTATGTTATTACAAACATCGCAAATTGGCCTTAATTAAATGCAATGATAACTTCAAAAATACATAGATACAATAAAAATAGGCCTACCATGCTTTTATTGGTTTACGTAATATTTTTGTTGAGTATGATTTATGTATGTCATTACTTACCTGCTTGTTTGTTATTGCAAGTGTATTTCTTCATTAATTGGGTTTTCACCATAAAATTTTTGGTCATTGGCAATGATTAAGTGATTAATAAAATCATAGCCATACCTACATATTGCTTCAACAGCTTTTCAGCTATTTCAAACAGGAATACTCCTGTTATAGTGATGGAATTTGGTAGATTACTTCATACCCAAAGCCTGTTTTTAGTCTCGTAGACTAATTTGACAGGTGCAAATGTCAAACTACAAATTGAAAAAAGAAACAACAATCACTTGAAATGTCAAATTACTCTACGAGATTAATTAACAGACATTACATAGTAGAACTTCCTAACGAACTTTTACGAAGACATAAAGTACATTATGATTTATAATGCGTGTCATGTCCGTTGATCACTATTTATGATAACAGTACACTGGAATTTGGAATCAACACGCTTAAAATCGTAAAAAAATAATTTATTCATTCTTCTGCATACGAAAAGTCCTGCCTTTTATGTGCCTAATTGAAATAAATTATTTGACTTTGACATAAACAGCTAAACAGTACTATTCCAATAGATGGTTCTATTTTTATTCACGAATCAAGAATATGTGTAATTGTGGAACTAGGTGAAAATATGATTACAAAACTAATTCTCATACACATACAATGAAACATTAAAGTGGCTATCAAACCGTGTGATTGTGTGAAGATGTACTTGGTTTCGTCATCACAAAGGTTACTTATCGAGATCTATTCAGTAGGCCAACATTTTTCATTGATTGATTAATTATCAATCAATGAAAGAAATTTACGTGGGACGCCCCCCAGCACGCGTAGCTTGACAACTAGGGGATTTGTCGACGAAAGAATAGACAAAATAACAGATTGTGATTGCTTATCTGTCATTTTGTCTATTCTTCCGTCGACAAAACCCGTTTCTATCGTGGTCATGCTAAGCATGCTGGTAGATGTACAGACGACGGACAGGGTGTTGTGGCGCAGCTTCGGAGAGGCATATGTCCAGCAGTGGACTGCGATAGGCTGAGTTGATTGATTGATTGATCATTAAGGTACAATTCCGTAGCCGACCGCAGGTGGCAACTGCAGGTGACGTGTCGGCGCGACACGACTAGTTTCTAAGAATTTCTATGGAATACCTTCCGTACCTAGCGAACGTCAGCTTCATAAAAATACATAGAAACCAGTCGTGACGTGTTGCCTGCAGTTTCCGCCTGCGGTAGGCTACGGAATTGTAACTTTAATCTTGACAAAGATTATCGAATAAATTTCTGCCTTTGATAATTTGACATGCTTGGCATGAACATACTTTATTAAATTGACCTCGTAAAGTATAGAAAAAATGTGCTTTATAATATTTTGGCAAGGACAGTGTTACTTTATTTTACGAGGTCAATTGAGGTACTTATTGGTTGAGGATTCTACGGATGTCAAAACTATTTGTGACAAGTGCAGCTTGACCTCAAAGATTAATCAATTCTTGTGGTTTTATTTAGAGAAGAAACCTTGATTTGATAACTCTTTAACTTAATTTTCAACGGCGCATATATACCTTATTGAGTCGTTTGGGGTTGAAATACTAGGGCCGTGGGGTCCGATTGCTCATAGAGTATATTGCCAAGCGATTGGTCGACTTTTCACGTGACAATTCGTGGCAATTTGCTTTAAGCTTTTGGAAACTTTTCCTATTGATAACGATACGGACAAATATGTTGATGCCCAATGAACTCTTCCCTTTTTTATACTTATACATCTAAACTAATAATATAAATATATAGATTTATTTATTTTTATGTTTGTTTGTAATTAATAAACTCTAAAACTACTGGACCGATTTAATCAATTCTTTCAATTGACTTTGTCCGCATGAACATGTCCTATCGGGATGTTCAAGGGACTACAGGAGCTAAACGCAAGTTTTATGATGCCTAAAAGTAAATGATCCACTGCAGTGCAATAAAAATTTAATTTCGAAAGTCTGTGTCTCTGGTTTTAAATGTTCTTTTTTTGCCACTTTTAGGGCTGATTTCGCCAAAGAAACTGAACGCGATCAGCATTTCTAAAACGCGTTCAAGAGCTGTCAGTGTCAAAATTATTATGGCTCGACCACTTTGACATGGGACTTAAGAGCGTTTACTCTGAAAGTAGGCAACGTCGCAAATAGATGTCAAATATTTCGCTGTTTTGATTAAATTGGCAATATTACTGTACCTATGTAAATAAGAAATGTGGCTAACTAGCGAACTAGAATATTAATTATGAAATGCAATAATTAATGTCGTAACATCAAATATTTAGTTTTAGATGCAAAAAAAGTATTTGGAAACTTTACAAACGCCTTTTTTACGCCCAAAACGAGTACAACTTCAAAATCAATGTTATAATTGCAATTAACTATTAATATTCTAGTTCGCTAGTTAGCTATATTTCTTATTTACATACAGTCAATCTGCCTAGCCTTTTCCCAACTATGTTGGGGTCGGCTTCCAGTCTAACCGGATGCAGCTGAATACCAGTATTTTACATGGAGCGACTGCCTATCTGACCTCCACAACCCAGTAACTGGGTAATACGATACCCCTTGGTAAGACTGGTGTCAGACTTTTGGGCTTCTGACGATTCGTAATGACTGTCAAAGATCCACGAATGACAGCCGGGACCCACGGCTTAACGTGCTTTCCGAGGCAGGGAGGATTCTCGGTATGTAAAGATGGTCACCCATCCACTGACCAACCCCGGCAAGCGTAGCTTAACCTGATGGATCGACCAGTGCGGCTGTTGTTACTTAGCCACGAGTTCTTATTTACATACAGTAATATTGCAACATTAATCAAAACAGGTAAAATTTTTTGACAGCTATTTGCGACGTTGCCAACTTTTTGGATAAACGCTCTTAAACATAACTGGCGAAGTGTGGGTGCACTACAGGTACACTTCTGCCTACCCTTCGGGGAAATAAGGCGTGATGTTATGTTATGTTAACCATACATTTTCCAACTTTACTCTGCGTTTACTAATAAGGGGTTTAAAGTAAAGAAGCACTTACCTTTGTTTCTTACAAAAGCCTCAAATTATCGACCGCCGACTGAACAACCAGCACACCCGCCACCTCAATTTAAACTCTAAACTCTAATCATAAGTCATCATTTGCAATGACTTATCTTGCGCAAGACTTCAATTACGTACGAGTATGTCAAGTGATGATCGATGGACCAGTTGAAGTCAAAAGACGTTATTTTCTTAATTTTAGACAAGTTGGTCGTAATGATGTGTATTTGGTAATGGAGATTGATACACATGGATAGGTAATTTAGGGAATTACTTTACATTTTCTTATGCAGTATTTTATGGTAGGTAGCGAATAATGAAACTTAAAAGACGAGGTCAAATGTAAGCTTGGTGGAGCTCGTGGCTAAGTAATAACTGCCGGACGGGTCGATTCTTTCAAATTAAGCAACGCTTGCCGGGGTTGATCTGTGGATGGGTGACCATTTTTACATACCGAGACTCGTCCGTGCCTCGTAAAGCACGTTGAGCCGTTGGTCCCGGCTGTCATTTGTGGATTTGTGACAGTCGTTACGGGTCGTCAGAAGCCCACAAATCTGACAACTAGTCTTGCCAAGGGGTATCGTATTAACCAGTTACTGGGCTGTGGAGGTCAGATAGGCAGTTGCTCCATGTAAAATACTGGTATTCAGCTGCATCCGGTTAGACTGAAAGCCAACTCTAATATAGTTGGGAAAGGGCTAGGCAGATTGATTGAAATGTAAGCTTGGCGCCTTTTTTTAAATTAGATTTATTTTAGTAACATATTTTGTAGTGTAAAATCAACCAAGTTTAACCCTGACTTGTTGGGTAAATAAATTGTATCAAAAAGTCAAAAAAATCGAAATATTATTTTTTGAGGGTTCAGTTACCGGCGAAAATTGGCAACATAACAATGAACGAACAGTAATTGAGACACAGCTTTTGGTCGTTTCGTAGATCAATTATTTATTGTTTAGCGTATCAAAGTTTTGTAGACTAGTTTCATGGTTCTCATAAAACCGTGATTAACCGCCACACGCACATTCACAAAATTGTCGCGAAAATAAACGCCATAGAGCACAATAATCTCTTTTGATTTAAATCTATGCGCCACTAGATTTAATCTGTGATTCTCATGGCAGTAGGGTACAAACAATATCGCAATCATGATCAGATTCTATTAATTGTTTACTGAGAATTCCTATGAATTTGTATCTACGTAGGTACGCAATGGAAGCGTGCTCATTCTTTTTTTAAATCATTCGTTCTAGTGATGTGAATGTGAATAAAGTAATCGAGAGATAATAATCAAATGGAAGGGAATCAAAAAGAAAGCTAACATTGTATCCGTTATAAATATATAATATGGTTATACATAACCTCAGAACCTCAACCTTAACCTCAGTTAGTCCAGTAGAGTTTTTTGTTCCTTATAAGAAACAGGATTGATTGGCATCAAAAAAAGTTTTTATGAAAACTGCCCATTTTCTTGCTGACTGTAATTTTTTTTCAAAATCTGTGAATGCAGATCGGAATCCTTCAAAAAGTTAAGGACAGTCTCTTAAGACCGTTTTCCTGTAGCTACGTCGGTTAAGGTAGATGACCTTACTGCCCCATCTCAAAAATCCACCCTGTATAATATGGGTTGGAAACATAGCGGTAAATTCAATAAATACCAACAAGTGTTTCAATGGTTTATTTTTCAAATATTTTAAAGTGAAATTTTTAAAAGGGGTTTTTTTTGAAAAAAATCTAGGTACTATTAGGACTTAACGTTGTAGAGCCAAATCTTTATTATTTTTCATCAAATTAAAAGAAGATACAAGACAAGATAGGAATAAGTAAAAAAAAAAAAAAAATTGATCGGATCAAATAGAACCGGATAAAATTTGCAGTCACCTTTTATGTCAGTTATTTACAATTTAACGAAAGCTTTGTTTTGTTTTCAATGCTTTCGTTTTCTACGTGTGGCGTAATAACGTGTAAACAATGTTTTATTATTACGCGGTAGGTAACCACGGAACAATTGAATGACTAAACTTAAAAAAACAACACCATGGATACGTCATACGTGTGGTAAATTTTTGATAAATCCAACCGAGGTAAGATAAAGTACGACTTGAATATTGTTCCTATAAAAGATTTAAACGCACTGAGAATTTTTTTTTCTGGTATAGTTTTTTTTTTTTTGTTTTCTTAACTATTTAATCACTATAATGTCATTATTTGCTTCAATAATTTAAAATAAACGCACCATAAAAAAAGTAAACGAAAATATAAAAACTTACCTTTGAATTTCTTCTTCAAAAAAATTAACACCGAAGAGAAAAACTATAAAAATAAAACGAAAAACTATTAAAATTAAAATAAATCACAGCACTACAACCACTTTCCGAAGTATCGGCGAAAAAAAAAACTCACGTTCCAAATGTATTTGAAAAAACGCGGCAACAATTTAAAAATAGAATGCGATTAGAGTCTTCCACTCAATGAAGGCAAATGCACGCGTGCGAACCATAGACCACGCTTATATCGCTCTCCCATACATAGGCACCATTTTATGACGACCCTGTCATACGAACTTTCACCCAGCGACATCAGGCCACAGTATATTGGATACGTATACCATTCTTTTTAGACCCCTTCCCTAGAAACGGCACTTAAAAATACTAGGTCTACATAAAATTGGCGGTTTCCGCCATCTGCTAACATTATGGGGGGCATTACCACCCAAATTAATGAAGATTCAACAATTAGAATAAACGTATTATGTCGGCACTGGGTTCTGCTTGCGTAAAATAAGACAATAAGAACAGCCGAAGGCCATATCTATTCAAACGTCTTGAAAATTAGCGTCCAACAGATTTCGCAGTGACTGACATTTATTTAGTAAGGTCCTAAATCGTATGGACGTGTGGATCTGATACGGTAATTTATAAAGACGGTGATACAACCTCCTTTGTATGTTGGCATTAGAACTTTTTGGACGGAAACGCGCTCTTTTTTAAACCACAGTGTATTAGAAAAGGTCATTGCAATGCGTATGAAATGAGAGGCTTATTACCTACCAAGCTATGTAATAGCAAATCTGCGTAAGAATATAATTGGTTTCAACTATTTATCATATTTGCACGGATTGCAGAAGCTGAATAAAGACATACTTACCAGAGCCATACTACTTTTTAAGATAAGTATTAGGTACGGGTTCCTGGTAACCCCTTCCAATTAAACTAAGAACAATTTTTTTTATTTTTAAATGTTTTAATTTATTTAAGGATAACCAACAAAGCATACACCAAAAATACATGTTAAAATACCCATGTTACTTTTACATTTTGTAGTGTAGCCTTAATTAAAGGCTGCCTCGAGGAAAATTTACCTTTCGTCTGCTTCAACACTTCATAAATTACCTTCGATTCCGCTTTGTTGCTTTTCGAGGGCTGTCGAGCAAACCCCATAAATAAATGCAGATTTTGTGGAAATCATTGAGGAAATAAATTAATTACGATGCTGTAACTATGCGAAAGGGGCTCATGACTTCTTAGCAGATTGATTGACCTACGAGACCCGGATTCTGAGCCGAATCAATTAAATCCGCTGTTAACTCATGTGATTGGTTGTGTTTCTTTTGGACAATCCTGCAGCTAACATGAAATTTGACAGTATATTCACTGAACAGAGATTTGATCAAGGTTTCAGAAATTGTAGACATCATCGAAGGTCGTGGAAAACCGCTGAAAAATCGAAACGAAAAGTCGAAAATCCATAGACGGAACCGGAACACTAAACTTATATATAAAGAAAGAAAATACATTTATTTAGCACAGACAAAACGGCACACAACACTACATAATTATACTATGAATTAATAAAAAATGTGTTTATATTATTATTGAACTATAAAAATATGTATAAATTATTATTTTAATGAGTAATACTAAATTATTAATGTAAAATCGTGTCAATAGCATAGTTATTTAAATTTTTAATGTTAAATAAATAACCCTCAAATTTGCGATACCTGTAAAAGGCCGCTAAATCGTAAGTACCTACATTATAGAATAACACCAACTATGTACACTTAGCTTGCAAATATATTTTTGACTTTGACTTTGACGACAAGTAAAAAAATAAAATAAACAAGGAAATAAAAAAAAAGTGTAAAATAAGAATACAATGTCGCCCATGGGCAATATTGTATTTTTTTTTTAATATCCCGCTATGATTTTATGGACTTACACTTGTGTTTTTTTTAAATAAATACTGTTTTTTTTTTTGAAAAAATATCTTCTCCGGTTTTTTTCATAGTCGACAAATTTTATTAAAAAATGTTAGTTCGATAAAATAACTCATAAGATTTTAGAAATAATTAACAGAATCCAAATTGAGTCAATAACGTAGAAACTACGGTAAACGCTACAAAAAAAATAATTGAACGGCATGAAAAATATTAAAGATAGACGCGCCCTTTTCAAGTAAATTTTCGAAAAAAAAAACATAAGTATTCAGAAAAATACGGGCGGACACATGCCCATGGGCGACATTGTATAACAGGAAAGTGTGCGTCGCTGCTAGGCCCAGTTCAGCAAAAAATGCCAGACAAAACAACGGAAAACTAAACAAGATACCCTAGTGGCATAATGCTTTGGCACAGGCCTCCTCTTTATGAGAGGGAATGGACAGTAACCCCCACGTGGGCTCAGTGCGGGTTAGTGGATATCTCGATGTCTTCGAATTTTGGTTCTAGGCCTAGTGCATGTCGGTTTCCTCACGATGTTTTCATTCGCCGTTTTGAGAGCAGTGGTGATGAAATAAATTGTACAAAGTAAAGTGCATACCTGGGTTAAATTCCACGACCTGCAACACGATATAATCACGACTGTCATCCCCAAAGCGTTAGGCAGAGTTGTACTTATAGTACACCCACGTTTCGCCAGTAATGTTTAAGTCCTATGACTTAAACATTGCCATCAACCAGGCACCCGCTACAAGGAGTAGGCCGTAATCCACCACGCGGCCCCATTGCGGTTTAGTAGGTCTTCGAATTGTTTGTTCTAGGACATGCTGGTTTCCTCACGATGTATTCCTTCACCGTTTTGAGAGCAGTGGTGATGAAATAGTTTACACAAAGTAAAGCGTCTATCTGGGTTCGAACCTACGACCACTTGTAAGTCGCGGCCGTTACCTCTGACCCACCACTGATCCCCAGTAGTTATTTAGTCTAAAATAACCCTTGAAATATGTACAACTTTGAATCTCCTTGCAATGTCATAATGTCAATGAATTTGCTTATACTAGTATAACTAATCTCATTACATAACGCCTCGAGATGCAACTGTGTAAACGAGGTTATGTTAACGAAATATTCACTGTTTTGCTTGTTAACTTTTTAGAGTTTGCTTATTAAGGTGATCCCACACCTAGAGCATTCGCCTGTAATTACATTATTACGTTACAGATTCGATTCTGAACATTACGTTACAATACTGCTTCCCTGACTCATGACTATTCGCCTGTAATGTAACATTACAAATTAAATATTACAGACATTGCATACTGTAATGCTCGAATTATATCATTACAGGTTGCGCACTGTAATGCTCGGTTTTCCTCCCTCACTAATGTTTTGCTCGAATTGTATTATTATAGGTTGCGCACTGTAATGCTCGGTTCTTCTCCATCACTGATGTAATGTTCGAATTGTATTATTACAGGTTGCGCACTGTAATGCTCGGTTCTCCTCCCTCACTGATGTAATGCTCGACTCTGAACGTTACATTACAGGCGAATGCTCCCGGTGAGGGAGCACCTTTAGATGTTCTTATGTAGATTAATATTTATGTAAGTTTATTTCTAATTATTAGTTTATTTGATTGCTATTTTGCACTGCAGGTCAAAGATATTTTTTCGTTACGGGCGCTTCGCTCTCTGTCTAACTTACGGTAAGTCCGTAAGTGAGACGGAGAACGAAGCGCCCGTAACGACGGCCGAACGAACGGATTTCGCTTAGGGAGTAGGCCCCCTGGTCCTTATCGGACGGCAAGCTACCCATTGCTCACCGTCCGCAAGCCCGCGCCTACGGTGGCCGGAAGTCGGCTCGCGGCTCCCGACGCCCGGGGTGCAGTTGCCGCCTGCGGTCGGGTACGGAATGATACCTCAAGGCATTGTACTCACACTAGAGTCCGGCCGTAGAGAGAATGCGTTGTTGACACCTTTCAGTTTCATATTAACGAATATGTGTTTTGCGATTTTGATCCTTATTACTACTGGAAATGGTCGTACTGACAGGTGTCAAGAACGCATTCTCTAGACGGCCCGACTTTACTTAAGTAACATTAGGTATAACAGGACATATTACACAATGTTCCACGAACTGCAGATGCATAATGTTATGCTAAAATTAATAGGTATGTTTAGCACATGCTGTGTTTTACAAACTTTCGTTTTCACACAAACTATGGTAATTTGGTATATGCACATTTTTGTTTATTTTAAAACTAACTGCGCTCTGCGGTTTCATCCGCATAAGTCTTGATCCGGATAAAATGTATATTTTGTCCTAACATAGGTCATGGTCTACCCATATGCCAAATTGCATCCATCTAACAAACAAACAAAATGACTTTCGCATTTATAATAATTAAATATATACAGTGTGTCTGGTCCCCGGTGTCCGACCCGTTAAGGCGAAGCAATATTATGATTAATTTTATCAACAAATCCACCATAATAAGCCATTTTAAATTTAAATTTATTTTAAATTAAACGCTTTAAAATCGTTATTTTATTTGTTATTTTCCTTCTACTTGTAAGTAAAGGGTCATATGCAAATAGTCACAACTCCTAAAGTATTTGACAGAGCTAAGGTGTTCATAAATCAGTTTTTAATTAATGTTTTAGTGCATCTAAAAACTTAAAAATCGTATGTTAATAGTCAAAATTTTTTGAAAAAAATTTAGAAGAAAAAAAAACCAGCGCTTAGTAAAAAAAAAATGGCCGCCATTTCAAACACTGGGGACAAAATGCATTATTCTGCTGGATTTGCCGATAAAATTGATCATATTGCTTCGCCTTAACGAGTCGGACACCGGTGACCAGACACACGTATATAAAAATATACTCGTAGCTGTTTTCGAGGCTAATACATAAGGCTAAACACAATATAAATAATAATATTTATGTTTTCTGTCTGGCCAACGAGAGGTCGTTAATGTGACGACACAGTACTTGTTATTACTATTTCATACTTACTTACTTGATCACTTTGGACATATGACAGCAACTGAGTAATTGAGGATCATAATGGTTTTTTAATTTATATATTTTAATGTGTGTGATCGTTTAATTGCGACTACCCAAAGTATTTGTCTGCCAACAATGCTTACTTCTCCATCCTCAGACATATTTAAATATTTCAAAAATTTTTAATTATTTACTTTACGAGGCGTAAAGGATACAATAAAAAAGCAATAAAAGTGAAAGTATGTACTTTTAAATCCTTTCAATTATTATAATAAAGAAATACACAATCTGTAATAATGCTTTTATAGTTATAAGAGCTTATTTCCACTTATAATGAGGATACTATTTTCCTAAAATAATAATTTACCATTGGTAAAACAAATCGTGTATGTCGTTTCTCTGCAAAGCGTTGACAATTTGTGTAAATGTGAAAATTTTGATGTGTCTTGTCTGGATCTTTCCTGAAATCTGTGGGAGTGATTTCGGAGAAAGGGACGGAAATGTGTAACAGGAAGCCGGGGATGCGTGCGCTATTTGATTTGACCAATGACCGCGCGTAGTACTATTGTTGGCCGTCAGATGGTACCAACCCATTATCCGAGAGGTAGTAAACAGGATGATGATAATGATGAATATTGTTTTCAGTTCTGGCGGCCAATGAGCGCGCGCGGTACTAGAGTTGGCTGTCCATCAGATGAACAGCCAACTCTAGCACCGCGCGCCAACCCATTTTCCGAGAGGTTGGTACTGTCAGTCAACATGTCAGATGTTACACAACATATGTGACTACTGTAAAGCTCGCTCGTTTTTAGGGTTCCGTAGTAAACAAGGAACCCTTATAGTTTCGCCATGTCCGTCTGTCTGTCTGTCTGTCTGTCCGTCTGTCTGTCCGCGGCTTAGCTCAGAGACGGTTAGTACTAGAAAGCTGTAATTTGGCATATGTATACATATTAATCATGCCGACAAAGTGGTAAATCAAGAAAACTATTTTTGTTTTGGGTAAAGTGGGGATGTTTTTTTTTCTCGTCTACCTCGTGTCGTTAGAAAGGTAGTTCAAAAAGATTGTGAGTTTGTGAAAACTATTTTTGGTTTCAGGGATCCGTTTGCGAAATATTAAGCTTTTAACTGAAATTTTTTGTTAGAGTCAAGTGTCCCCCCCTGCCAGCATTTTTTTTTTCACAAATCCAAGTTTGTGCTTGGGTTTGTGAAAAAATTAAAAAATTAATATAAATATAATAGCAGTAGTATATACGTATAACGAAATTAAAAGGAAAACTATGAGAGCTAAGTAGGCTGTACAGGTTAACGAGTAATAATCAACCAACTTAAATTTGCGGTTTGAAAAACATGATCTCCCATACATTCCGTATGGAAGAACATGTTTTTCACCTACAATGTTAAGTTTGTTCTTGGGATAAATTCATCCCAACTACGGAACCCTTCATTGTGCGTGGTCCGACACGCACTTGGCCGGTTTTTATGCAATAAGAAGGAATGGTGTACGTATAAACCACTGTAAGTTTTTTTTTTTTATGACTGTCTCGTTGGTCCAGTGGTCGCAAACGCAACTTTATTTTTATTTTTATTAATTTATTTATCTGTTATATAGATTCCTTCCTATTTTGTGAACGTGATAACGCTGTAGGCTTAGTGGACTGTAGATTTGTTGACCATCTTCTATTTTGTTAAGTACCTGGTACTTGTTGAAAAATCTACATTCTCCTCCCATACCTATTAACATCGTTATTTGAAAGTATTGTAAAGGCCAATTATTTTTAAAAGAGTAACCGTGGAGTTTCTTGCCGGCTCTTCTCCATAGGAAACGACCATTTGTAACCGTGCACCTAGCTTCTGACGTTCCTTAAGTCTATGTGTTTTTTTTTTTTTTTTAACAAACTATTATTGGGTTTTTCCTTCAGCAATTTCTCAGTAGCAGCCTGGAGTCTGTTTTTGTGCCCGATTGATGGCAATAGGCTCACCCCCTATTACATGGGACTTAAACATAACTGGCGAAATGTGGGTAATACTAATAATACTATAGGTACATCTCTGCCTAACCGTTCGGGGACTACACGCGTGATGTTATTTTATGTTATCTCTTTATATTCCTTCTATATGTTAAAAAATAAATAAATAAAAAATATATACCTAGCCACCGGTTTCCCCTCCCATTAATTTAGAGCCGACATTTTTAAAGCCAGTTCCTAATCATCCTCATAATAATTAAGACAAATATTCAAATTAAATTTTTAAACAGAAGTAATTTGCAGAGCCTACAGATTATAATCATTAAAATTTATTATGCATGTTAATTCCTTTAGTTTATTTTCTCTAGTTTGCGGCTTTATTTCGTAATTTGAACTCTATTCGTAAAGGTTCAACTTTATAGTATATTAGGTACTTTTGTGGGTTTCGTCTTGCCCAAAATTTAATTGAGCTAGTATTTTGGTACGTACGGTCAGCAATGAAAGTCAATTATTCAATCATATTGGAAAAATACATGTTTTTGAAAAAAAAAATGTTTTTAATACAATAGACAGAATTTACCCATCCCTGATTTTTATATAACTTCTAACTGGAACTAAAATACACAAGTTTTAAAGACAATATTCCGCAAACAGTCGCAGTTGACCTTTCTTCCGTGCCTGAGTTTTTGACAGTGACATTGACATCTGTCATCTTGAAATAAGTAAAAGCTAAACCTGAATCAAAACGTAGTAACGAAACCCCAAAAATTCAAAGCACCACAATTAAAAACTTTCTTCTAAATGCTTTATTTGTACCAATTTTGTTTGCTTTTGTAATTATTTAATATTTAAATAAAGTGATCTTAATCATGAAATATAAATAAACATTATCATTGCACAAGCTACTGAAAACCGCAAATTATAACTTTATCTTCAAGCAAACTTAGAAAAATTACGGTAAAAATATGGTGAACGACCATTAAGATTACTCATTATGTAGATTTATGATAGGTACCTACATGTAAATGTGAATCATGCGCTTTCAGAATACCTAATCGATTTTCATTTGACATACAGTCCTTTCTTTTTCAGCCATATTAAGACGCAGATTTACGCCAGTGACCTTGAGTGGTTAACTTGCGTGTTCTGTACTGAGCTCACGCAACGCGTCGTACGTCCAGACAGGAATATGACTCGCCCATCACGGAGCGCTGTCCCAAATTATACGCATTATTAATTTATGATACATAAAACAAAAGATATTTTAATAAAACACGATCTGCGTTCGCAATTTATTAGCAAAACATGTAAACGAACACGAGTTTTAGGAAAAAACAACCGTAATGCATACACATAAGGTTCAGTTTGCGCTACAACTTCATATTTTTTTAATGTCTTTTTCAAAAATACTAGTTAGTCTAAACTCAACTTTATTTGCACTCACATAAAGTTGATGTTTGTTTAAGTGAAAATAACATCATTTGGAAACAAGGTTATGAATAGATCTTATATACCTATACGAAGGCTGTCTGGCCAAGCTTTTCACCGAAGGATCTATGAGATATTTACTGAATATTATAAATAACTAGCTGTTGCCCGCGAGTTCGCCTGCGATCCAGGATGAAAAGTAGCCTATGTCCTTCTCTAGGTCATGGTTTAACCATATGTCAAATTTTTCCGTGACAGCGTAACAAATAATCTCAATTTCGCATTTATAATATTAAGTTAGAATTCTTGTAAAACCCTTGTAGATGTCATAGGATGATTTGATAATTCGAATTTACGCGAAAGCCCTAGGGATTTTGCGTATTTTCGGGCAACTTGGAAATAGGGCTCGCCGGCCGCTGCCGCGGCACAGCTCGCTCCGCTTGCTCGGCTCATGCGCCTTTGGTCACAGTTCTAACCTAACCTATTTCACCCAGTTGCTCGCAGAAATGTTTTCACCATTTTCTAATTATCCGTGTTTACGCAAAAAATCGAATTATCAAATCATTCTACGACATAGACACGACATGCAACATAAGAATATTGTTACGTCCGAGATCATTGACCTCCTAACAAATAAAATGCACGGCATAAATTACGTGTGCATCAAAGCGAACTCTATTAAACCACTTTATTCAAGCACCAAAGTGACTTCGAATAAACCATTTTATTTTGAATCAATCTTATCGTCTGGGCACTTACAAAAGAATATCTAGCACAACTATTTATGTATCTAGTATACTTAGGTACAATAGTTTTTGCGTAAGGCTAAGTATGTGCACTGCACTTACGAAATAATAGAAAAGCGTGGTTATACAAGTGAGTGTGAAGTTTTAAAGTTACATTGTTTATTTGTAAATACTTAGGAGATTGGTATTTGTGATGCACTAGGTACTTTTTGCCTGCTGCTCTAGGTCACTAGGTACTTTTTGCCTGCTGCTCTAGGTCACTAGGTAGTTTTTGCCTGCTGCTCTAGGTCACTAGGTAGTTTTTGCCTGCTGCTCTAGGTCACTAGGTAGTTTTTGCCTGCTGCTCTAGGTCACTAGGTACTTTTTGCCTGCTGCTCTAGGTCACTAGGTACTTTTTGCCTGCTGCTCTAGGTCACTAGGTAGTTTTTGCCTGCTGCTCTAGGTCACTAGGTAGTTTTTGCCTGCTGCTCTAGGTCACTAGGTAGTTTTTGCCTGCTGCTCTAGGTCACTAGGTAGTTTTTGCCTGCTGCTCTAGGTCACTAGGTAGTTTTTGCCTGCTGCTCTAGGTCACTAGGTAGTTTTTGCCTGCTGCTCTAGGTTATATACGTGTGTAGATTATTTTCCGAATAAGGAACGATACTTCTTAGTATTGTTCCTACTTCGCAGCTTCGGAATAAAACCAACGCTCATTCATTAAAAGAAAACAGAATGATTATAAGATATATAATGATATTATACAGAATGATAACAAAATCAATCAATCTGCCTAACCTGTTCTCAACTATGTCGGGGTCGGCTTCCAGTCTAACCGGACGCAGCTGACCACCAGTATTTTACACGGAGCGACTGCCTATCTGACCTCCACAACCAAGTATCTGGGTTTACCCCTTCGTAAGACTGGTTGTCAGACTTTCGGGCTTCTGACAACCCATAACGACTGTCAAAGATCCACGAATGACAGCCGGGACCAACGGCTTAACGTGCTTTCCGAGGCACGGAGGAGTCTCGGTATGTAAATATCACCCATCCACAGACCAACCCCGGACCTAACCTGATGGATCTACCCGTGCGACTGTTATTACTGAGCCGCGAGCTCCTCTTATACAAACGAAATAAATGATAACGTGGTTAATAGTTCTTGAAGCGTGTATACATTGTTTGAAATACAGCAAAAACATGTGTCTGCGTCGGTAAGGTCGGAG
The DNA here is from genome assembly GCA_947364205.1 of Agrochola lota. Lineage (NCBI taxonomy): Eukaryota > Metazoa > Arthropoda > Insecta > Lepidoptera > Noctuidae > Agrochola > Agrochola lota. The sequence goes on from OX376239.1 coordinate 3,220,819, forward strand.
TTTAAAACTTTTGTAAAGCCCCATTTAGACGATGCATGTTTCTTGTCTGTGGCATGCCCCAATGCCTGTAGCATGCCTGCAATTAGAAGGTAAAGCAACAACTAACGACTTCCATCAAAACACTATTTAGGGCATTTTTATTGTTGTTTTAACTTATGGGATGCCAAAATGCCAATTAAATTGCACCGTCTAAAAATCAGTACCCTGATTGCGTAATACACGATCAATCACAATTTGAATCGTTTTGAAACAGATTGCTTATCCAACGCAGTTTGAAAAAAAAATCTGCTCAACAACGTAAATAACGCAATGAATGTTGTTGAATTGTCAAAATGAAACAGATTACTTGTAATCGTTTACGAAAATGTGTTACGTAACTAGATAGCTGATCAGTATTAACCTTTGGTATCAGTGAACGTAGATCCACGAGACACAATGACTTTTAAATTGTTTCTGTAATTATGACTTAAGAAAGGTTAATTGTTGCCTTGCGCCAATATTGTCATGAAAAACTAAAGAGAGCAGTCAAATAGATTAGCAGAGTACTAATGCCAACATTGTGACTGTTCGTCTTGCTGATCAAGGTTTTGTCATTAGTAATAAACTGTTTATTTATTTTACCTCGATGGTCCTAGTTTACCATTTATAACTTCCAGTTGCAGCTATATATAGCTATATGTAAGCGGGTACCTTTATGCCTGGAGGCTTTTATTTAGATATTAAGTTCTGTTTACGTTTAGTTTTTATTTCTGCCTGATTATAGTTCTCAATGATTTTGGTTGGTTTATGGGCGTGTGCTAGCTGACATATGGCTAATAATTTAAATTATGTTTTGTGTTGCGTAATGTAAATTATTTTGCATACTAATAAATAGAATCATTTTTTTTCTAACTGAACAGACAGCTGTGCTGCTGGGGAGTTTGTTGCGCCACTTAAGAGAATTAAAGAGAATTAAAGAAAGCGCCAATTTAAGAGAGCACTAATAAAACTACTGGCTGAAAAAGCCTATTATAATGTTAATGATTTTCTGACCGACTTATCTTTGTGAATGTTTGATTACTATTTTGTTTGATTATTTTTATTTTTATTTTATTATTTGTTTTGAATTTATATTTTATTTTATAATTTTTAATAATTTTTTCATCAAATTTTTATATTATTAACTATTTCATTTTATTTCACTGATTTGTACACCAATTATGGTAAAACATGTTGAAACTAATTAAACTTTATCACCTTTAGTAAATATCTCTGCAAGGTAATTACTAATGCACACATGTTTATGCAAATAAATTATCTTTATCTTTATCTTTATCTTTATCTTCTTCTTCCCAGCTAACACACTAGGAAGTAGTGAAGGGTGGGCGTTTTGGGGGACTGTCTTATGTAATTTTGACGTTCGAAAAGTGCTGTTTCTCAGCCTAGTTTGAATAAATGACTTTGAATTTTGAAACAATATTTTTGTTTTAAAGGGACTCCATGGAGTTTCTTGCCCGTTCTTCCCCCATAGAAACCAACTACTCTTTGGAATGGGCAACTAAGCTTCATCTTTTTGAGTGCTCAACTCCGTGACAGTTCAAAAGTGCCTGTAATAATGATGTTGACTGGGAAAAAAAGACTACCTATTAAGTCCATCAGTCAGATATTAAAAAATATTAAACAGTATTTTATGCTTTATCATTAATAAAAATTGGTTTAAATAAAACGCATTAAAGTTGGGGAGTGGGGGCTCGTTACGTCACAAGTCAGTAACATAATATCTACCGGGGAGTGACGTCATGCCACAGTCGTGTCCACTTCGATCAATAATTGATCGAAGCGTGTCCAACAATTTTTGATAATCTACTTGAGAGCAAAAAAAATTTTTTTTGTCTGCATCCCTATTCATTTTATTGAAATAAATGGTTTGAGTTTGGACAAACTTCATAACATTGTACTCCTTTCTACTTTGCCAAATAAGGGATAGGTAATGTTTTTCTTCATCAGAGCGTCCTGTTGGAAAAAAAAACCCTCCATCTGAACCGTCGGGAAAAAGTAAGGTTATCTTATTTTGTCTGGAACATACGTGCTTACCATGAGACTCGGGCGTGAGAGGCTCGCGGCTAAATTATAACAGCTGCACGGGTCGATACAAAGTTAAGCTACGCTTGCCGCGGTCGTTTTGTGGATGGGTGACCATCTATTACATATCATACTACTGCCTGTCATTCACAGACACATTTCTGCCGCGATCTAGTTAGGACCAAACCGACGAATGTATGCGCAGCAGTACTGCGCGGCACATCTGAGACACGCCGCGGACATTAGTTGGCAATATCAATCTGCCTAGCTATACGTCCGCAGAAATACGTCCAGACACAATTAGTGACGAATGTTTCCTAAAAATGTTTGTGCACAATAGGAAGACACAAGCGTTCGTGCAAAACACAGCGGGGCAGGCGATTGTCGCTCAATATTTCGACACAACTTTGAGAAGCTCGTGGCTAAGTAACAACAGCCGCACTGGTCGATCCATCAGGTTAAGCTACGCTTGCCGGGGTTGGTCAGTGGATGGGTGACCATCTTTACATATCGAGAATCCTCCGTGCCTCGGAAAGCACGTTATCCGTTGGTCCCGGCTGTCATTCGTGGATCTTTGACAGTCGTTACGAGTCGTCAGAAGCCCGAAAGTCTGACACCAGTCTTACCATGGTATTCAGCTGCATCCGGTTAGACTGGAAGCCGACCTCAACATAGTTGGGAAAAGGCTAGGCAGATTGTTTGGACACAACTTTAGAGTTCACAAGTTCATTTGATACATTATAATCTCGGTGTATACCAATCGTTACTGCATTTTGGCATGACATAATAAATTAATGACCACTACATTAACTGCACTCTCGTGTTTGTGACGCATTCATTCGTTGTTGACAACCAGGCGACGTTTAGAATGGTCTTCGAGCGAAGGAGATTAGTTGCTATTATGTCACGTTATGTAATTGAGATGCAAATTTTTATATCACGTCTTTATGCAGTTTGTATAATTTATATTTCAACTTGTTTTCTTTTGTTTTTCAAAAATGTATGCCAATCTTATTAATTTGCATTAGAGAAAGGTAAATGTGTCTGCTTTTTAACTAACTGAATTTAAGATGACATTTTTAATACACAGGTTTTTTTTTTTACCACAGCGAGTAACCTCTTGGTCTGCATCTCATCTGATGGTAAGTGATGATCCGGCCGAAGATGGAAGCGAGCTTCACCCGGAATCCTCAACTACAAAGGAACTGGCTATCTTACCTCTAACTGCTGAAACACAACAATGGTGTTAACATTGTTGCTATGGCGACAGACTTAGATAAGATGGTGGTAGCTAGGTAGGCGGACTTAGAACAAGCTCTACCACCACCCAAACCCAGCAGAAAATTTTGCCCCCACTGAAAATCGACCTGTGGGTCTTAGACAGGTTCTCTAACCACTAGACCATAGAGATAGTTTAAAAAGCTTTTGCTGAGGATCAAGTCTACAGTTTCCATTTAATTAAATACCTAACTATTTTTTTACTCTTTTACATCATATTCCTCACTACGATTGTATTATATCACCAAATATTATAAAACAAAGTCCCCCGCCGCGGCTGTCTGTCTGAACTCGCTCGAACTCAAAAACTATCGCATGGATTTTCATACAGTTCACACCAATGGACGGAGTGATTCATGAGGAAGGTTTAGATGTTCATTATTTTTTGTGTAAATTGGCTGAAATGTGACAAAGATTGTTTAAGATGTCGGAAAAAAAATGAGCTTGAGCTTTAATGGCGTGCGCCGCGTAAACCAATAGAGTTATATGAAAACAATCTGTTTCGGAATTAATACATAGGTTACCTGAATTAACACATAGGAAAGAAAGAAAATACATTTATTTAGCACAGACTAAAACACACAATATAATTACACAGCAGATAAAAACATTAAAATCAAATAAAAAGTGTAAAGTGCGATGTAAGCAGAAATTTGATGGGGAGTGTGCCTCAGGGCTGCGCCAAAAGCGAACCGACTTCCGGCCACCGTAGGCGCGGGCTTGCGGACAGTGAGCAATGGGCAGCTCGCCGTCCGATTAGGACCAGGCCCGGGTCGACGGCGCGTTGTGTTCCACGCGCGCCTCAAAGAGATGTCAGCAACAACGGAAGGGGTCCGAAAGGACCAATGCCTGCTGGGGTTGCGGGTTTGTCCGAAAGGGATATCGCGGCCCTGGCACACGGGCAACGGAAGGAACACTGGTGGGTTTTAGTCAGTAAAAGTCTGACACACCCTCTCGCTCTGCCCAGAGCGGGAGAAGTCATTTGATGATTTCCCACACTAAAAAAAAAAAAAGGGCTGCGCCAAAAAAGCCCAGTTCGGCTAAAATGCCAGACAACTATAAGTGCCTGACGCTGGTTGTCAACTGGACATGATAGGGTACTTTTAATCCCGATAGTATGTTCCCGTGGGATATTTTCCGTCATTCTCGCAGGTGAAGCCACGGGCGATAGCTAGTGTATAGATAACTAAGGGTCGTGATTACCCCGACGTAAAGTCGGGGGAATCACCAACATGAAGTCATCTTTAATTCAAAGGTGTCGTCAAATATTGTTTTGAAGTAAGTAGGTACCTGAAAATCAACTGTACCTCGGTTATTATAGAGCCTTTTAAACAGCTGCGTACGTTAATTACAACATTTTATATGGCTCATTCGGTTCGTGGTCTACGGTCCGTGTGGTGCCGGACGCAAAGAATAGCACCATCCTATTTCTTCCCGTGGGTGTCGTAAAAGGCGACTAAGGGACTCACTAGAGAATGGGCAGCAGCGTTCTCTATGCATTTTAACGCCATACTGTGATCGCCAACCCGCCTGCCAAGCGTGGCGATTATGGCAAACCCCCCCGTTTGGGGGAGGCCTATTTCCAGCAGTGAACGTCTTTTGGCTGAAATGATGATGATATTGATATGGCTCATTGTTATGATACAACATAGTCTAAAGGAAACTTTTTTTATTGAAAAAAAAAACAGAGGATGTCCTTTAATTAAATGGTGTGAGGAAAGTATTGATACTGAAAAAAGATGACCAAGATCCAAGACATAGTAAAATATATAGTCTATTCAAATCTTTGTTTCTAATTGATGTTATTTCCACTTAAACAAACATCAACTTTAAGTAAGTGTGAATAAAGTTGATTTTAGACTGACTGCTACTGTTAAAAAAGTCATAAAAAAATATGAAGTTGTAGCGCAAAGTGAACCTTATGTGTAGGCATTACAGTTGTTTTTCCTAAAAGTCGTATTTGTTTGCATGTCTGGCAAATAAATAGCGTACGCAGATTACTATGATAATCACTTAGATGATTTGCTATCAAGATGTCGGTTGGTTTCCTATGGATCTCTTCATTTATTGTCATTTTCGGCCAGAAGAATTGCCAAACTTAAGGGGCAGTGGGCGAGGCACATTGCTCGTAGCACAGATGGCCGATGGGCACGAAGGGTTCTGGAGTGGCGACCGCGTACCGGAAGACGTAGCGTTGGGAAGCTCCCCACAAGGTGGACCGATGACCTTGCGAAGGCCGCAGGAATCCTCTGGATGCGATAACCACAGAACCGGTCGAAGTGGCGGTGCTTGGGGGAGGCCTATGTCCAGCAGTGGACGTCTTTCGGATAAAATGATGAAGATGACTCTCGAGATGGGCTTTTGACTGAAAGATAATGACTCTGAAAACGTGCAGAAATGTTTCAGATGTTACGTCACCAGCACCCACGCCCTTCAAACAGCTCAGGTTTAATCTGTAAAATTCTTGCCGTGAAAACTTAGGCCTTAGGTGCCGGTCGTCAATCCTTAGCTGCAGGTGGAATGACGTTTCAGTTCAAGCTCACCAATAAGCTTGACTACACAATAGGTATACCTACCTATTCGGACGCCAAACTTATTGATGAAGGGTTATTACCTCCACAGACCAACTCTTAAGAAGGAGATCCACCACTAGAAAATACTATTTTATTTACTCTCATAACGTAATATTCGAATTATAAACTTCAAAAGGAGTTTAGGAGATAAACACAATACCGAAATTTAAAAATAGAATCATATTATAACACTTTTCTTTTTCTCTAACAAAAGAATGTTATAAATATTTATTTTTTTCTATTACGATACAGGGCAAATCCAAGAAGTTAATATCACCAAGGAGGTTCCATCTATTTTTGCAATGGAACGTTAGCGGGGGACAGTAGTACCGCTCTAGCGCATGCGCGGTGATGTGCTGGGTGCAGGCGCCATTCATACGTTTTGTTGAACTGAATTTCGTGAGATTTTTTTATTCTTGATCTTTAACTTTTATCTTTTATTTAGTAGGTTCAATCCCAATGTATGAGAGTAAATAAAGTGGTGTATGAAACTGCACATAACTAGGTATTAAAACACTCGTGTGATACTATTAACAGTTTCATAAACTACTATTACATAAGCCAATTTTTATTACTGTGCTGTCCTTCCCTCTTACCTGTCAATGTCAAAATATTAGAGTGTTTTGGGTTTAAATAATATCAATAACAACTTAACGAATAATATGGCAGAACTGTGCAGACGACACGAGTTGTGTAGACCGTACCTACTAAGAGGCGTCGGGCCACTGTGAGGAGGTAACCGGGCGGTTGAATTCAATTCTAACAAACTACGACTCTGGCAGCTCCAAGCGCACAGTTAAAAAAATCGAGTTATAAAAACAAAATTTTCTCTAAAGTCCACAAATTTCTAACTCCACGTAACTTATAATTGCCAACTGTTAAAAAACAAGTTCGAATTCCGAACTCCGAACAGTTCTTGTAAGCAAACATACCATGGTGCCCGATGATTTCCGATCAATTATCGATTACTACACGTTATTCGATTCATACTGTTTCGTACTTTCACCCTCGTTGTTGTTTGAGAAGGTGGGGTTGTTGACCTGTGAATGTATTTTTTAATTATTGTTTTACCTTGCTGGTCAAAATTATTACCATGGCGAAATGTCCAGTACAGTCCGTGCCAACATGAGAAATGTTATAGGCACTATGTATAGGTACTTTTTCTTTGTAACCTGTTTATGTTTTCGTTGTACCATACTGACGTGTGTTCTGCACATAGCTTTGTAATACCCCATTTACACTCAGCTCACTTCCACGGCAGTAAGCAGGGAAGTAGACAGGGAAGTGGGTAGGACGAGAATGTAAACACAATACTTCTCTGGATCATGCTACAGTCCGCGTCAAATAACTTTTCCATTCTGAAGTAGGCTACAAATGACTGCGCAGTAGCCAATCTTCCCTATAGAACAGTGGCGCATGCCAGCGTACATGCGCAACCTAACTTCAGAGCGGCAAAGTTATTTGACGCGAACTGTAGGTACAGCAGTATTTAGGGAATTATTGCCGGCAGCACGAGCATCAGTGGCAGGGGCTGAATGTAAATGAGGCATAAGGGTTGGCTTAAGAATATCATACTATTAAATGAGCAATAATTGATATCGTAACACTGAATATTTAGTTCTAGCGGTAAAAAAAAGTATTTGGAAACCTTTCAAATGCCTTTTTACACCTAAAACGGTTAAAACATCAAATTCTGTGTTATAATTGCAATTCATTATTAATATTCCAGTTCACTGGTAGCCATATTTCTTATTTCCATACAGTATTATCGCCCAATTAATCAAAACAACGAAATATTTGACAGCTATTTGCGACGTTGCCCACTTTCCGTATAAAAGCTCCTTTCAAATCGCGCACGAAAGAGTCGTCCATCTTGTCTGTCATTCCATCTCTCTCGCACAGTATTGTCATACTCATCTTCTAACACCCTCATATCTTGTGTGTTGCCACTTTATTATTCATTCCCACAGTCCCATGGTCAAGGTCAACTGGTAGGTAGCTGAAACCTTTGTTTTCTAAAACCATTTTTTTTTTAAATCATCAAATGACTTCTCCCGCTCTGGGCAGAGCGAGAGGGTGTGTCAGACTTTTACTGACTAAAACCCACCCGTGTTCCTTCCGTTGCCTTTTCTAAAACCTGAGAATCACTTAGATCTTTGCTTTTCTATTTATTATTTGTCAGCATCTCTATTGCTTCTTCAAAACCAATTTCTGAGTATATAAAGTGTATAAAATAGTACCCTAATTGCATAATATACTATTAGGTTAAGAATGAGTTTCTGTACAGCTGTCATCTGAGACGTCACTCCAGCGCCTATAAAAGCGGTTGTCAACTGAGCCGCGCCCCTTTTTTCCTGTCAACGCTCGCGCAGAGAGGTCGTTGGATTTCGTCTTGGATCACAGCTAAGTTTTTGTTTGGCGGTCATTTCCTTTTTATGTGCAAATATTGCCCTTGTTTATTGTGTTTTGTTGAAGTTGATTGTTTCCTAATAAATATTGCGTGATTATTTGTGTTAATTATTTAGTTTGCTATTTAAATATAAGTTAGGCCGACTTGACAGTTGTTTTTTTATTTAACTACCGCTCCTGGTCCCTAAGATCAGAAGTGGGATTCGCCCTGGTCCACTAAATTTGATTTACACTAGGAAACAATCAACTTACATCGTTGTGTTGAAAAATGCCTCGATCAAGATCGCGTAGTGTGTCGTCCGAATCGAACTACCCACAGAAACGCATACATAAACGTAAACGGCACCGTTCCCGCTCCCGCGATCGAGCCCGTTCCCGTTCTCATTCTCACCGCGTTTCACGTTCGCGAGCCCATCATAAATCGCGTGAACGATCGAACCGAAGATCTCGTAGTCGGGAAAGCTCCGTAAAACAGGCATTGCAAACGATCGTCTCGCGTTTGAATGCAATCGAGGAAAGTTCCGCAAGCGTACCTCAAACTCCACCGCGGCCCGCTGGTCACAGCACGCCTCAAGATGTCAGTGTACCCTCAACGACACAAACATTAACGGAGATACTAAACATGTTAAATCCTGCAAAGTCACATGGTTATTACGTATCCAATTTTGATCCCGCTATCCACGACATTGAGGTGTGGTGTGAAGAGGTGGAACGCGCAAAATTATCAAATCATTGGAATGATTACGAATGTATTTCGCGAGTGTGTAACTGCCTTAAAGGCGATGCAAAAACCTGGCTTAGTGAGTGGAATACCAATGACCGTAGCTGGTCTAATTTTAAATTGGAATTTAAACCGTTGTGCCCCCGCAAACTTGACTACGCCAATATTTTGTTTGAGGTTATGAATTCTACTTCAGATAAATATTCGACTTATGCAGAATATGCCCGGCGTTCGCTGTTACGGTTGCGTATTGTGAAAGGTCTGAGTAATGAGCTAATGGTGCAAATCGTAGTACGTGGTATTACCGACCCACATGTTCGTGCAGCGGCCGCGAATGCCGACTTAACAATTGATAATTTGGTATCGTTTTTAGCAATTTATGTCAAGCCTGCCCGTTCCAAGAATGAAGCACGCGTGTCTTCCTCTAACACAATAAAAAGGCGCCACATTTTTACTAATGATAAATGCTTTTCTTGCGGTCAGACTGGACATAAAAGCTACAAGTGTCCGAAAAATCAGAAACCTCCGGAAGGTACGGCAAAATCTTCGGAAAGTCTTTCGAAACCAACATGCTCATTTTGTAAGAAGATTGGGCATAAGGAAATGGACTGTTTTGCTAAACAGCGTTCAGAGGCACGGAACGATAATCAAAGAAAAGTTAACCTGTGTAGGGAACTCGCGGGTAGTTCTAGTAGCAGTGATGTATGTACCGCTGTCGTTCAGGGTATTCCAGTAGATGTTCTGATAGATAGCGGTGCGATTAATATTTCTTTGATCTCTTCAGACGTCGCCAAACTATTTTCCTGTCCGCGTAGGTCCACTTTTTGCGTTATTAAAGGGGTGAGCGATAGCGAAATAGTTTCTCGAGAATACGTGACTCTCACTATCGAGTTCGAGCACATTTCACTCGAAGTAGACTTAGTAGTCATACCCTCGTCATGCATGAATGCTCCAATTGTTATCGGCACGGATGTTCTTAACAGGAACGACATTGTTTACGTTCGTACAAAACACAAACAGTACTTGAGCCGTGCCCCAAATGAACTTTTTCAAGTAAACTCCATTCAAACTGATATGCGAATTAAAGTAGATACGCCTGTTCAGGGAGACGATCTTGCTGCGTTAATGGTCGTCATTAATGAGTTCTCTGAGTTTTTAATAACTGGCACTGCTACCACTACGGTGAAAACAGGACAGATGCATATCAGTTTGACAAGCGAGACTCCTATAGTTTATCATCCCTACCGTCTTTCCTACCAAGAAAAAATTAAAGTAAGAGAGATCATACAAGATTTGTTGGATAAAAACATAATTAGAGAATCGGAATCTGAGTACGCCAGTCCTATTTTACTGGTCAAAAAGAAAGATGGCTCTGATAGGTTATGCGTGGATTTTCGTGCTCTCAATCGGATTACCGTTAAGGACAGATATCCACTCCCTCTCATAGACGACCATATCGATCGCCTAGGATCCTCTAAATACTTCTCCTGTCTTGATATGGCCTCAGGTTTTTATCAGATTTCGATTCACGAGGATTCTATCCATAAAACTGGTTTTGTTACCCCCGAAGGCCATTTTGAATTTTTGAAAATGCCATTTGGCTTATGTAATTCCCCCACCGTTTACCAGAGAATAATAAACAGCACTCTTCGGAAGTTGATTGAGGCCGGGAATGTCCTGGTATTCGTCGACGATGTCCTCCTAGTGAGTAAAACAATTGCCGATGGCATAAAATTACTACACGAAGTGCTTCAAACACTCACTGAAGCCGGCTTCTCAGTCAATATCCGAAAATGCTCGTTTCTAACCACCGAAGTAGAGTACCTAGGCCGCATCATATCACATGGTCAGGTAAGGCCGAGTCAGCGCAAAATCTTAGCCTTAGTAAACACCCCGGCCCCAACCAACGTTAAACAAGTCCGGCAATTCTTGGGTTTAGCTGGGTACTTTCGACGTTATGTCGAAGGTTACGCAACGAAAACAGCAAGTATCTCGCGTTTAACTAAAAAGAATGTAAAGTTCGAATGGGGTCCCGAACAGGAGGCTATTCGACAAGACCTATTAAAGAGACTAACAAGTGAGCCCATACTTGCTATTTTCGATCCTGGCCTACCCACGGAGCTACACACTGATGCTAGCAGTGCTGGATATGGGGCCGTTCTAATGCAAGTCCATATCGATGGCACTAAACGAGTTGTAGCTTATTTTAGTAAAGTTACACAGGGCGCTGAAAGTAGGTACCACTCCTATGAATTGGAGACGCTGGCAGTCGTCAGGGCATTGCAGCATTTCAGACATTATTTGATTGGGTTAGAGTTCAAAATTATAACTGATTGCAACGCCCTGAAGTCAACCGAGCGCAAAAAAGACTTGCTTCCTCGAGTGGCACGCTGGTGGATTTACCTACAAGATTTCAACTTCACCATCGAGTATCGGAAAGGCGCACTTATGTCACATGCCGACTATTTAAGTAGGAATCCACTGGTGGTGCATGTAAGTCAGGTTGACAGACCTCGCAACTGGGCTCAGATTGCACAAAGTGCAGATAATGACACCCAGGAGCTCATTCAAAAGTTAAATGAGGGTAATTTGGATCCGCGGCGTTACGTCTGTCAACATGATGTCTTATATTACCGTTTCTCGCCTACCGGTGAAGAATCTCGCCTATTGTGCTATATCCCCAAAGGCCACAGGCTAAGCCTGCTACGGATATATCACGATGAGCATGAACACATTGGGGTAGAGAAAACATTGGATCTTATCCTTAAGCATTTTTGGTTTCCCGGACTTAAAGCTTTTGTGTACAAATATGTTTCCCATTGTCTTACTTGTATTTCTAAAAAACGTGTACCTCGAGCCCCATTACAACCCATAACATCATGGGAAAAATCTGATATTCCATTCAGCACTATACATGTCGACGCTTTGGGTCCTTTGCCAGAATCGAATGGTTACAAATTTGTGCTAGTGTTGATCGATTCGTTCACAAAATTTTGTCTGCTTTACCCTATGAGTCGACAAGACGCAGAAGAATTAAAGCGCGTGTTTAATAACGCGATCTCACTGTTTGGTGTTCCAAAATTAGTAGTTTGCGACCGTGGTCGTATGTTTGAGGCATCTAGTTTTGTGAGTTTAGTAACCGAAATGGGCTGCAACATCCACTATATCACACCCGAGATGCATCATGCAAACGGCCAGGCGGAGCGTTATATACGCACTGTTTTGAATATGATTCGCATCGAAACGAGTAATAAAAATACTCGTTGGTCTGCTTTGTTATGGAAACTTCAATTAGTTTTAAATATTACGAAACATAAAACCACGAAATCATCCGCTTTAAACCTGTTAATTGGAACTGAGGCGACCACACCTATAATTCGTGCGTTGGTCCGAGACTTGGCGGTGGAGGACGCTAACCCAAATCACGAGGCTTGGCGTGAGATATGCAGGAGCCGCGCCAGTGAGCTCCTTAAAAGGAATCAGGACGAACAAGATTCTCGTGTTAATCGACACCGTAGAGCTCCTAAGGGATTTAAATTAAATGATTTAGTGTTCGTAATTAAGTATTCACAGAGCACTGGAAAATTGGACTCCGGTATGAGAGGCCCGTATAAGGTCACAAAGATCTTACCAAGTGACCGATATGAGCTCAAATTACTGACCGGTGCTCGAGGCAAGACAACCCAGGCTGCGGCGCAATATATGGTGCCATGGAAAGGAGAATGGTGTCCTGATACCTGCTCAGCCTTTTTTGAATGTGAGTAATTGTTTATTGGTCACAGATTGGTTCGTGTATGTGATGCTTATCGGCGGCTGCTCTAGCGGAGCTGCGATAAAATGGCGCGACCGCGAAGCCGGCAAACTACTGGTTTGATGCGCGCTGCGGGGCGACTGCTCAGCCTCGCCGCCATGTGTGGTGACTGGTACTGCGGTGCTGGTTGAGAAGACAGATATGCGCTACAGTGCTTCTGTCTTATGTGTTAATGATGGATTAGTGCTGCGGTACTCTTCCACTAGTTTTTGGACATGCGCTGCGGTGCCTCTGTCTTGCAGACACGGCCTGTACGTGTATTATCGGACATGTGCTGCGGTATCATGATCTCGATATTGTGTAGAAATGCGCTGCGGTGCATTTGTTCCGTAAACACTGTTTAATAATGAGAATGCGTTGCGCCGGATGATATAATATGATGGATGTGAGAACAACATAACTGTGATTGACTGAAAGCGATTTGATATCTTAGCTGGAATGTTTCATTGAAAGAGGGCCTCAAATGTGTGATGAATGATTGAGTAGGCAAAAAGAATTTTGGGTCCTCACTAATTATGTCATGATTTCAGGCGAAGATAATGGTGTCGACACGCAGGCAGGACTCTCGGCTGATCCACCTGCAAGCCAAGACGAGGAGCCAGCTCAAGATGCCGCCACATCAGACGTGCCCGAGGACGATGCACAGTCAGGAGAAGCCGTATTAGGTTAAGAATGAGTTTCTGTACAGCTGTCATCTGAGACGTCACTCCAGCGCCTATAAAAGCGGTTGTCAACTGAGCCGCGCCCCTTTTTTCCTGTCAACGCTCGCGCAGAGAGGTCGTTGGATTTCGTCTTGGATCACAGCTAAGTTTTTGTTTGGCGGTCATTTCCTTTTTATGTGCAAATATTGCCCTTGTTTATTGTGTTTTGTTGAAGTTGATTGTTTCCTAATAAATATTGCGTGATTATTTGTGTTAATTATTTAGTTTGCTATTTAAATATAAGTTAGGCCGACTTGACAGTTGTTTTTTTATTTAACTACCGCTCCTGGTCCCTAAGAATACAATCAATCAGAATCTGAATCGTTTTGAAACAGATGGCTAATCCATTGCTTCACAAGTTCGAAAAAAAATCTGCATAGCAACGTAACTGACGCAATGAATGTTGTTGAATTGTCAAAATGAAACAGATTAGTCGTAATCGTTTACGAAAATGTGTTGCGTAATTAGATAGCTGATTGGTGATTAATCAATCAATATTCTTTAATTATAAACAAATATTACAACACTGTACAAGATGTTACAAATTTTATATAATAGTTTATCTATGTTTTGCCATTTGGCGTACAAATATCCATTTACGAGGCTTTTGCCAATTATGTAAAATAATTTATAATAATTCAGAAGTATCAATGTCATATATTTTTTTTTTTAATAAGCCTCTTTTTATTTTAATAAAATAGGTAAAGGTTATGAAAATATTTAACGAATGCAAAAATGTCAATAATAAATAATTATAATGTCAATAAGTTACTGATAAGAAAAATTTTAAAATTGACATTGTAACAGAATTACTATTGGAGTCGTCATGTTTATATAGTCACGTTACGAGTAGACATAAATATTATTATGTCAAAGAACGGATCTGTGATCGCAATTTCTTAATAAATTGCCAAACTCTTGACGAAATGCATGATAGCAAATTAGAATCTCTAAAAATTTCCCACAAGTTTATAAATTGCATGTATACAGCATTTTGCAAATTGCTGTATAAAATATAGGTGGAATGTAACATCTGTGAAATGATAATACTGCACACATAAAAAAGTGACATTTCATTCTCACAATAACGCGAATGTGAGAATGAAATGACATATTTCATTCAGAATTTGAAAAGGCAACCACAGTTATCCGATGAATCTCTTCGAGAAAACGTTGCGGGTCTGAAAACCAGTCTACCCTCAGAATACAAGAATCTCCAAGTTTTGCAGTCATCAAAATTGCAATCGCCTTAAGTACGTTGGTGCTTAGACTGGAAGTCGACTGCAACAAACGTTTAAATTGTAATACATTTTGTAGAAGTGATTAGGTACTTACCACTGCTAGATAACTGAGCAGTGGTGGCCTAGTGATAACGGCCCCGACTACGAGTTGTAGTTTGTGTGTTCGAACCCTGGCAGGCGCCAAGTAAGGCTTTACTTTGTGTAAATTATTTAATCACCACTGCTCTCAAATCCGTGAAGGAAAACATCGTGAGGAAACGGGCAAGCGGCATGCCCTAGAACCAAAAATTCGAAAGACATGTGACATCTACCAACCCGCACTGGGCCCGCGTGGTGGATTACAGCCCACTACCTCTCGAAGAGAGCCCAAGACCCAAGAGTGGGAACAATATAGGCTTTTTCTTTTCTTGTGGTGAGTGACTAACCTGGTGTCAGAGTTTTAAAGCCGCCCATGGGCCTCAGACTTGGCTTCACATGCCGGCGAGAAATATTTCTCAGGCATGCCGGTTTCCTCACGATGTTTTCCTTCACCATTTTTTAACCTCATAGTAATAACATAACATCTCAATGTTTTAAACTCCAATTTCAAACAATCAGATGCTTATTGTAGCTTGTCTACTCTGATCCCGGCACCACCCTATCGTCCAACACTCTAACATGACTCCAGTCTGTGGCGACTCACGATCGATCAGAACAGACTGTCCACATATATCAATATGCACGTTCCGACCTCATTGACGATGGAGGATGTTGAAGTGATATGTGCTTCTGCGATATACTTCTTCAGTGCATATAAGTAGCAGTCTGACGGTCACACCACTTGGCTATAACTGCTATCTACGATAAAGGCTGATACAATATAGGCTGATTAGCTACCTGCAAAGGGATTGCCAAGGTAGCTAACCTTAGAGGAAACATTGAAGAGTCCTATGGAAATTGCCATAACAGAGATGGAAAATTTTATATCTCTGGCTATCAAACATTCCACCTCGGACACAAACCTCAGATTAGCGGCTATTATAAATTTCGTAAAGCTCCGAGTTAAGGACATTTAGCCACAGGGTTGACTAACAGTTGGTCGGCCATATTCTTATAGTTATCAATTGTGCGCGCTGTGACAAAACTGAGTAATGGTAAGCAAACCGCATGACTGATGCGTTTGTACCGGCGCGCACAGAAGTTGCTTTTTAAATATATTTTTTAGAAAGGGTATGATTTTATATCATTTTATTCTTTTGTAGAAAATGATATAGGTCTAAATCGTGTGGGAAATAATTGTATTTGGGTTTAAAATAAATACTGCGAAAGGGGTAAGTGCAATACAAAGCATAATGTAAGTTCGAAAAAAATATTAACTAAATATTAAAATGTTAATTTCGTTAAATCGTACATAATAGATATTGTAAAAGAACTCTAATTAGTAATAACATAAAAAGGTTCTAAAAACAAAATATGGATTCATTTTCATCTTTGCTAATTTGAGTCCTACTTTCATTTCATAACTATGAGCCAATTGTACTAGTCATTTAGAAATATTGGCAGCTTATGTAAGACATATTCGTGACGAGAAATAACTTAAAATGTTGTTTTGCCTAAAGAACAAAATCTTGGTTAGTTAGTATAATTATGTCTCTGTTCCGTTGCCCACATTCTTGTTAATGGCTAGTCTTTAAGCTTAGACAATACTCATCCTAAACACTTGGCAGGCATATAGAATAAGAAGTAGGCAGAGCTTGCGAAATACTGTCTGTCTTGGGCATGTCTTGGGTACCTACCAAATATTTGTCATCGCAAAATGCTTCAAGTTCCTAATCAATAATGATAATGTTTTTTTTTTTGCGAAATATACGTAACCCTAATGATAATTCATTTATTTTCAAACGACAGACGCTCATAGAAGTAACTAAATCTATTTCTCAGAGTAGTCAGATAGGAATCACTGACCTCATCTAGCTTATTTTTAATATTTTTTATATGAGGTGTAAAAGTGATTCCGATATCCTATTTACAGAATAAACAATTTCATTTCATTTCATTTAAAGTATTATTTATTTAAAACAACGTAGTACTGGAAGATTTCATGCACTCTAATTAAAGCTCTGGTATTGGGTTTACCTTTTAACATGCCACATGGTAATTACAAGATCATATTTTAATAAAATACAATGTGGTATTACAGCTTACATAGCATAAATGTTACTACAGCATTGATTAATTTTTTAATGACAATAATATTAATATAAATTTGACTAAGTAATGAATGTGTGTTTTTATTGAATATATTGTGTAATTTGTTTATTGAATTTAATATTAATTCATCTAAATTACCTTACTGAATTTGTAAATACATACTTAATTTAATCATTTATAATGTTGCTGAATTTAATTTTAATATTATTGTTCCTACTGTAACTATAAAATTTGTATACCGCTGGCAAAACATAGAGTCAACTGAATTGTTACTGAATACCAAATGTATGTACTTGTGTTTAACAGATAAATATTCATTCATTCATTCATTCATAAACATAATAGTAAAGATTCAGTATATGTATTATGATTTTATCATATTAAACGAATTGAGGTGTCTGCTGGTGTGCGTTAATTCCGGGACATGTTGTTTGTAATATAAAACGATCGTTTTGTGTCAAAAGTCAATATTTACTGTTACGTAACAACATAAAATGCCTATTTTAAATACACTATTGGAAATTGGTTAATTCCTATGTCACGAGCATGTCGCAATATTAAGCTATAATTGCTTGTCCCACATTCAATTTTCTTCAATGGGGTTTCAAATCAAAGAATAACGAGTATAATTGAATTTAATTCTTCGTTAAAATTCTGATTCTCTAATTCGATTTCGTAACAAAATCGTATCTTTAATTTGCATTTTAGAATAAACAGCACGACCAAAAAAACGATGAATGTATTGGATGAAGGATGATATGGCTTAAAGGGGGATGACTATCGAGATGACGACTAATAGAGAAGTATGTAAGACCATGACAGGCTGCGCCGATCCCTTAAATAAATTGGGATACGCACGGAAGAATGAGGCATCATCAAATTAGATGCAACTGCTTACTTATAAATATTATATTAATTTCATAAATCGATATGTACATTTATTACATAATGAAGTAGTCACTCATAAATAAAACCATAAATTGATAATATGTTAATCAAATAAAAACTGCCAATATCATAAACACGTAACGGAAATATTATTTATAAAACATTATTTATAATTATTATTATCACTTCCGATGCTTTCGTTTATTATATTTTTATTTAAATAAGCCGTTTTGAGTTTTATATTATAACTGAATGCAATCTCTTTTGGGTCAGACAAGAAATTACTTTTAAGTTGTTTAACTATAAATACTCAAGTGGCATCGAATCACCTAACTACTACCTCATAGAGCAAACTGCAATCACTAAAATACGTAAGCCAATAATAATAATAATTATAGCAATTAATTATTTTAATTACATGAGCTACTTATACATAAATCAGCAAAATCTTTATAATATTTTTATCATAACACACATAACATAAAATCATGCTTGTAATTCCCGAAGGGTTTGGCAGTGGTGTAGCTTAGTAAACCCACATTTGACCAGTTATGTTTTAGTCCAGTTCAGTTATTTTTGTCATGATAAACGCATAAATGTAATAACATACGCTAACAGTATCACATACAAAAATCTTAAAAAAAACTTTTATTTTTATTTTTATTCATTAAAATTATATGGATTAAAGAGCCTTCAAAAATATTTTCCATAACGCTTTTCTCCGTGACTGTCCAAGTACATTTGCCTACACACATCGTTGATAGGCAACCGAAAGGTCTCTGAGGTCGCACCTGAAGGCTTAGCTGACCTCGACACACTGTTTACTTCGATGTTAGCCGAATTCGTATCAATATATTGCCAAATATACTATGTTTAATACTAACGAAGGGTGCAAAGAAGTTCCACTAGCTTCTTCCTTCGTGTTTTCACGAGCAATTCATCATCGTCATCATTTTAGCTGAAAAACTACTGGACATAGGCCTCTCTCAGGTGTCGTCACGTCGACCGGTCCCGTACTTCTCGCATCAGGCGGATTTCCGCCACCTTCGATCTTAACAAATTTTATAAATGCGAAAGTGTGTTTGTTTGTTACGCTTTCACGCTAAAACGGCTAAACGGATTTGGATTTGACACATGGGTAGACCATGACCTGGAGAAGGACATGGAATACCTTTTATCCCGATATTCCCACGGGATCGAGACTTATGCAGGTGAACACGCGAGCGCAGCTAGTAAAATTATGAATACGAAAATTTGTTTGTTTGTTACGCTTTCACGCTAAAACGGATGAACGGATTTGGATGAAATTTTGCAAATAGGTAGTAGGGGGTAACTTTGTATCCCAGTAGTACGTTCCCATGGTATAATTTCCGACTTACACGCGGGTAAAGCCGCGGGCAAAACCTGGCGCTGTTCATCGGTACTCTTTGTTGGACTATCCACGCTACGCCTTCCAATACGCGGTCGCCACTCCAGAAACTTTCGGCCCCATTAGCTATCTGTTCCACGAGCTATCTCTTACCAACACCAAAATAGGAAGGCCTTATTAAAGTAACGTTAGCGTACGTCATTAAAATTTGGTTAGCACAAGCAAAGTTTACAGTAGGTACCAATTTTGGCATCTTAAGCGAATTAGTTCATTTAGTTATTAATCATTGTAGTGCTAGTCAAAATCATAATCAGCCCAAAATGTTCCCACTGCTGGGACACAGGCATCCTCTCGGTAAGAGGGAGTGGACCGTAATCCAACACGCGGGCCCAGAGCGGGTTGGTAGATGTCACATGTCTTCGATATTTTTGGCGTTGTTTACAGCCCCAGTACTATGTACTATTTTTACTAAGAAGAAAAAAGTAACTGAGTTTTTTTTACCTTCGAAAATTTTAAATGTGTTGAACGATGAACTACAATGCGTTCATCAAACTTGACCCGTGACCCAATTGGTAGCACTGAATTTTAGGGTCAATACTAATTGAGTTCAAAATGGCGACTGACAGAACAGTACTACCAATCACATGACTAGTTATAATGAACGCACTTTAAGGATAGTCACTAGAATGGGCGTTGACTTGTCTATTATAAAACTGTGATCACCAAGTTCATTTCGATCGTCAAGCAATCATGATTTTCAAGGGTCGGAATTCCCAGTAGACTTGCTTATAGCAGAGAGAAAAAAAATCGCGATAAGTACCGCGATCATTTCTTTTTTCAATAACCGAAAAAAGAAATGATCGATTAAAAATTTCAACGCAGGGGCGTTCAGAATCATGTACTGAATCCATGGTTTCAGTTTTCTGCCACCCTGTATAGTTTGAATTTTGAATAAAACTTGTTATCTTGCATAATGACGCAAACCCCGAACCCCGCGTATCTACGCTCGCACTCATCGACATTTGTACAGAGCCGCACTCTATAGGCCCAAGAGCCGCATGCGTCTCGTGAGCCGCGATTTGCCGACCACCGCTCTTTATAGGCCAAAGAGCCGGATGCGGCTCGCAAGCTGCGATTTGCCGACCATCGCACTCTATAGGCCCAAGAGCCGCATGCGTCTCGCGAGCCGCGATTTGCCGACCACCGCACTTTATAGGCCAAAGAGCCGGATGCGGCTCGCAAGCTGCGATTTGCCGACCGTCGCACTCTATAGGCTAAAGAGCCGCACGCGGCTCGCAAGCCGCGATTTGCCGACCATCGCACTCTATAGGCCAAAGAGCCGCATGCGGCTCGCAAGCCGTGATTTGCCGACCACCGCACTCTATAGGCCTAAGAGCCGCACGCGGCTCGCCAGCCGCGATTTGCCGACCATCGCACTCTATAGGCCAAAGAGCCGCATGCGGCTCGCGAGCTGCGATTTGCCGACCTCCGCGCTCTATAGGCTAAAGACCCGCATGCGGCTCGCGAGCCGCGATTTGCCGACCACCGCACTAGGCTATCACTGATATGCTTATCGCGTTGAACCTTCTTAACATTTATTATTTTGTAATAGAAATGTGTGTAAGTTATAAAGGCTCGCCCTTTATGGAAATGAAACGCCTACTGCGCCTACATTTTTTATTGTGAGGTAAAACGAATCTCTTATGTTTTGTATAATTTCTTAGTTGCTCGTCGTCATTATCGTAACTAAACGACCTTGGCATGTTGAAGTTTTTGATTGATGGATGTTAGGATTGATAAAGAAATTTCTTAAATACTGAAGCTATTTAATTCGTATAATTCTATGATTTTAATGCAATAACACGATACCCGGGGTATCCGCTGAGATAGCCCGCGAAATTGAAATTTACTTACGTTTTTTGCAATTTGCAGGTTGTATCTTGATGGGCACGCCACAATTGTGTGTGTTGTGTGATGTCAGAAAGAGATACCAAATGAGATGTGTACTCATACTCTCACAGTTTTTCGTTGTCGTTATGCATTTTTCGACCTTTGAATCGATGATTCAAATGATCCAAATGAAACATATCAATGATTCGGATCATTTTAGTGATCCTGACCAAACTATGTCCCATTTATGTTGGGCAAACTTTGGGCACTCCAACATAAATGGGACATAGTTTGGTCAGGAGCACCGTATTTGCACTAGGTACTATCGGTGGGATCGTTAATGTCATTCTGCTAGATTGTGCTTGCAGCGGCCTACTTGGGTCCGCAGTAGAGGTGGGCAAAGTGTATAATTTTTGCGATTGGAACATTTGCATCTGGATCACTAAAATTATCCGAATCATTGATGTTTCATTTGGATCATTTGAATCATCGATTCAAAGGTCGAAAAATGCATAACGACAACGAAAAACTGTGAGAGTATGAGTGATACACATCTCATTTGGTATCTCTTTCTGACATAAATAGATTGTAATGTGTCACCCGGTCACTCACGTCTCGCGAGTCAGTTCGGTAGTACTGACACTAAAGTAACGTAATTCAGCGTCTCAGTCTTTCTCTCTCGCTCACTGCTGCTCAGTCGCCTCGCAAGCGACGGTCGCGCGAAAAGACACAGAGACAAAGTAATGATTTAGATTAAATAGATGCGTTTGAAACGTTGTTACTGAACTTTTGGAACACTTCAATGATCCGGATCAGTGAGTCGGTTCCGTAAAGAGTTGCACACGCCAGTAAATCTTAATGATAATGAAGAATGAGTCAATGCAATCTCCCTAGGACGACGGGTCTATTCAAGAAATGCTTGCGTTAATAGCACGTTGCTCTTGCCAATAAATGTCATACGAGTAGAAATAATAATTAGACAAGTTTAGTAACCTGTGATGATTTATCGCTATACGTACATGTAGAGGACAAGAAGCTTATAAAGTAGACACCTACTAACAATACAGTAATGAAATGAAATGAAATGAAATGAAATGAAATTGTTTATTCTGTAAATAGGATATAGGAATCACTTTTACACGTCATATTAAAGATATATTAAATTTTGCTAGATGAGTTCGGCGTTTCCTATCCGACTACTCTGAGAAGAAAGGCCGAAACAAACTCAGAGGTCGCAGTCTCTTTTAAAGTCCAGACATAATCTTGGTCAAGCCATATGAGGACCATGTAGATTCATGTCTGAAATGGTCTTTTGAGAAAAAAACCACACAGATTTGAGTGGACCTGTCCAGTCAGTGCAAGCATTTGTCAGTAATCGTGGAGCTCAACTCAGAACAAAAGGAGCTCAACTCGACGAACAATACCAAAGAAAGGACATTTGGGTAGGCCGCATAAACTACTCAAACTGCCAGACCATCATTAAAACTAACTGAGAGAGGATAAAAAAGGAGTAATGAGAAAAAAAAAATTAAATTAAAAAAATATCCACATAGTCCTCACATTCACAATAGGTAATTAAAATAATATTATACTTTACAAAGTAATCATGTCATTTTGTTTTAATGTTTAAATAAAACTGGTATATTTTAATGATTTTACTAAATAATTCTAATGTCAAGTTTTATGGTTTTATCACAAGGTTTAGCAGAGCGAGCAGCTCAATCCCAAGCTTTTTTATCTTCTAAATAATCTGAAATTTTATAGTACCCTTTTTTACAAAGTTTGGTTTTAATACAAATTTTAAATCGTTTAATGGGTAAGTTTCGAATGTCAATGGGAAGTTTGTTGTAAAAGCGTATACATTGACCCATGAACGAGTTGCCTACTCTGTGGAGACGAGTGCGATGTACAGCAAGGTTGTGTTTATTCCTGGTATTTAAACTATGAATATCAGACATTTTCTTAAAATTTGATATATTTTTGTGTACATACATTAGGTTTTCAAAAATATATTGTGAGGCTAGAGTTAGAATATTTACTTCTTTGAATTTTCCTCGAAGGGAATCTCTCGGACCTAGGTTGTAAATGGCTCGAACAGCCCTTTTCTGTAGAACAAAGATAGTATTAATGTCCGCACAGGTTCCCCAGAGAAGAATCCCATATGACATAAGACTATGAAAATAACTAAAATAAACAATTCTGGCTGTATCTACGTCAGTTATCTGTCTAATTTTTTTAACAGCATAGGCGGCCGAACTAAGCTTTCCTGATATTTTTTCTATGTGTGGGCCCCATTGTAATTTACTATCAATAGTGATTCCAAGAAAAACTGTCGACTCAACAGGGTCCAGTTCTATTCCATTAACTTGAACATTGGTAGTTAGCTGCCTGACATTTGGCGTTGAAAATTTTATGAGTTTAGTCTTGTTTTCGTTCAGAAGAAGATTATTTACATTAAACCAATGCACAACTTTAGAGAGTGCATCGTTAATTTGTTCAAAGTTAACTAACTGACGTTTGATTTTAAAAATAAGGGAAGTGTCATCTGCGAATAATACGATCTTGTGATTATCCCTTATGTGGTAAGGTAAGTCATTTATATAAATTAAAAATAAGAAAGGACCTAGAATTGAACCCTGCGGAACGCCCATGGTGACTGCAGATCCTGCAGATCTCTTGCCATTAACATCGACTCTCTGAATTCTGTTGTTCAGATAAGAAGTCAGAAGGTCGAGAGCTTTGTTCCTCATACCATAGTGGTACAGTTTCTTGATGAGTGTATCATGATGTACGCAATCGAAGGCCTTGGACAAGTCGCAGAAAATGCCAAGAGCATCCTGCGACTCCTCCCAGGCCTCGAATATGCTCTTCAGTAATTCCACGCCCGCATCTGTAGTTGAACGACCCTTTGTAAAACCAAACTGTTTTAGATGTAATAAATTATGTGCATTGAAATGTTCTAACATTTGTTTCAAAATTAATTTCTCAAAAATTTTGCTTAATGTAGGTAATATCGAAATAGGCCGAAAATTCGTAGGATCAGTTGTGCTGCCAGACTTGAACAGTGGAATAACTTTACTAAGTTTCATCTGATCAGGAAATACACCAGACGCAACACAAGAGTTAAAAATAATTGCTAAAAAGGGTGCAATAACATCAATTATTGAAGATATGGTATGTACTGATAATCCCCAAAGGTCAGCAGTTTTTTTTACATCAAGATTTTTAAAAGATTCTATAATGTCTTTAGCAGAAGCAATTGAAAATTCAAAAAGTTTGTCAGATTCTGGTACACATTCTTTTAGTATTGAGTAAGCAGAAGTGGAGGACGACGATGACAGGGTTTTGGTTGTTAAAATGGGAATATTAGTGAAAAAAAATTCAAACTCAGTTGCCACCTCCACGTCTGCTTCAATATCTACATCATTGATTTTTAGATGGAAGTCACGATTCCGTACCGTCGTTCTTCCCGTTTCTGAATTAATAATATTCCAGGTTGTTTTTATTTTATTTCCAGAAGATATTATTTTATTTTTAATGTGTAAGGCTTTTGCTGAGGAACAGGCTCTTTTAAAAGTTTTAGAATATTTCTTAACAAATTCTTTAAAAATTTCATCATGGTTATATGTTTTTTCATGATACAACTCAAATAACCTTTCCCTACTTTTGTAAATACCTGGTGTTGCCCAATCACTAAATATAACGCGGTCACAAACAGGCAATGTTTTTGAGGTGAAAACCTTCTTAAACTCACAATTGATGAGGTTAAATAGTGAAGTATAAGCTCGATCCGGGTTGTTGTGATAAGGCAAACCCGGTAGTTTTTCCATTAAACTATTTTTAAATTGTCCTAAGCGACTTTTATTTACAGGAACAAAACTCACAAGTTTTCTTTGAGCTCTGACTGTTTTCTGAGGGAAAGTGACTAACTGGCCACAGTGATCAGAGTCCAACTCATTTATAATTAAATGGCTAGAAGGTCTTAAGTTTGTAAAAATATTATCAATACAGGTAGCACTAGTGGCAGTTATTCTAGTCGGCTCAAAGAATGTATTGTACAAATTATATGACTTAAATAAAGTTATAAATTTATTTACTATAGCAGATTTTTCCAGTATGTTAATGTTGAAATCTCCACAGACAACAACTGTTTTATTACTGTTACAAGTCTTTAATAATACTTCTTCCATATATTTCTCAAACATATCATATGAAGCACATGGGGGCCTATACACACTTATTACAATGAACTGCTCAAGCTCAATGCAAGCTATTTCAATGACTCGCTCAACAGAGAGGCTCACAATATCCTTACGTTCTTTAAATTTCGTATTGTTACGAACAATTATTAGAGAGCCACCACGTATCATATTAACTCTGCTGAATGAGCTGGCAACCTGGTGGTTGTTAAAGCTGAACATGAACTGGTGGACTTTTAACCAATGTTATGTAATGTTTGTTAATAATAATCCCCAAAAACAAAACACGTAACAAATGGAAGTCTCGCAACGTAGCTTTTTGCGGTAGAAGCCGCAAAAAGTTACGAGAATGTTGAATCAAATGTAAAACCAAGTCGGTTAATACATAACATGCAAAAATGGAAATCTCATAACGCAGTTCTTCTACCGGAAATAGTTGTTAGATCTAATGTAAAACCAAGTCGGTTAATTTATTCAGTACCCATCTATGGGAGCATCTATCCAACAACAGTGGCATAAATTGTTACCTAGTTAGTTATCATTTTATAGTAACCGTATCAATATTAGACATCTTTACTTCTTGAATAAAAAGATTATAATACCACAGCAGTTGACTGGACACAAGTCCCTCGAGTATAAAAGGGCACGCGTAGCATGACAACCACAGCAACGGCTTTTGCCGACGGAAGAATAGACAAAATGACAGATTGTGATTGTTTATCTATCATTTTGTCTATTATTCCGTCGACAAACCCCGATTCTATCGTGGTCATGCTAAGCGTGCAGGTACAATCTGGCAGACTTATTTACGTTAATTCTTTCAATATGAATTTATGTTCTAATTAGCATGTCAATAATACAGTAGATTTTTCAGTTTTTTTATCGGAAATTTACAATCAACAAACAAAAATATGATCTTCTTTGTATAATAACACAACACAAACTAACATGTACCATTATATAAAAACATAATCAAATTTACCCATTTTGGTTTCAAGAATCAACTTTTATTAAATGAATTGAACAAAATATGAAAAGGGTCGGTACAGTGCGTGGCATGATTTGTTTTTTTTTATCACATTATTGTTAATTTTTTTGCGTCAGGCTTTTTGCCAGGGCTTTTCAATTTGTCATTTATGGTAACCCTACCTGCAGCAGTTTTCTGGATAAAAGCCGGCTTATAAGCTGTAATTGAATGGCATTGAAAGCTGACCCCAACATAGTTGAAGGCAAGGCCAATAGCGATGAACATGAAAGTGCGTAAAACCAGTCAACAATTAACTAATATTAATTATCAATTTGGCTTTAACGGGAGCTTTTGTGTCGTTAAAAGTACAAGATAAGTTGGGAAGGTCACAACTAATGAGGCAAAATGTATTATTCTATTTTGTAATTACTTTTTCACATTGTACCATGGATTTTTAAACAACGCGGCGCTTGAGTCGCTAACGGAACGAAATGTTGCCTTTTAAATATTATATTTGTAAAAACATTTAGGACTAAGTATTGTATTTATTTTATTTTTGATTTCTTATTTTGTTATTTCACTCTGCACCGATTGACGTCATCACGTCGACGCCGGCTTTCGCTGAAAACCAGCGCTGGGGCTCTGTCTGGGATAGGGTCGCAGCATTATACTGAGCGATGGCCGTTTGCGTGGATGTGACGCATATTTTCCCCCTTATTGTTATTTTCGTGTTTGTGTTCTTTCTTTGCGTCTTGTTTGCCGCAAATAAACATTTTTTCTTTCTTTCTTTCTAAGGCCCGTATTTTCGAACGATAAGTAGGTAGGCTCGTGGATAAATAATAACAGCCGCACGAGTCGATTGAAGATTAAGCTACGCTCGCCGCGGTCGGTTCCTAGATGGATGATGATGATTACATATCGAGACCTCTCCGTGCCTCTTAAAGCACGTTAACCCGTTGGTCCCAGCAGATTCTTGGATCTTTGACAGTCCCAACCAGTCTTACCAAGGGGTACCGTGTTACCCAATGACTGGTTATGGAGGTCAGATAAGCAGTCGCTCGATGTAAAATACTGGTATAACTCGGATGCATCCGGTTAGACTGGAAGCCGATCTCGACATAGGGAAAAGGCTAGGCAGATTGATGGAAGTAAGAAGGGCGATAGTCTTCAATCTCAATCTAGGTAGCCTGGAATCGTAGTCATTGGGTCCTAGAGGGTCTAGACAACTGACAATCGCTTTCAAAGCGCTCTGTATTTCTACAACGACTTTCAACGGGATTGACTAGTATGTTTCGGTAGCTTATTTAATGTCAGTCCCATACATTTTTGGCTTTTCCATCACCATTATCGCATATAGAATGTCACTTTGTCTAGGTTCTCTGATTTCAACCCCAGGTCGGGTATTTCATTGATTTATTTACTAAGGGAGTTTTATGAATTCAATTTAATACGACGGCGCGTCTAAAGGTTTTACAACGCTAAACTTACGGAGTTGATTTTTGAACGATTTTGACTGCCGTCAACTTGACGTAACCCCGAGTAATAAGAAGGCGGCCTCCTTTCAGAAGAAAAGATCACGAACTTGGATCGAAGCCGGCATTGATTAATAATGACTGTGCTAAGGCGACTGGGATAATGGTGATCATGATGATTGGTGACTAGATTACTGTTGCAGTGCAGCTGATTGATGTGCGCTCGCGTCTTACGTACTCGGGGGAATGTCGTTTACATTATTGTTCATTATACGTTAATGTGATCAGAGATTTGTGATTATTCAGAATATTATTGTGTTTCATTTAATTACATCTCCTAGCCCGCAAACCCACGCATAAGAGATAATAAGACCTCTTCTGGTAAAGACGACGTATTGCCTTTATCTTCATAAAAAAAAAAGTTTTTTCACTTTACTTTAAATCCACATTATTCTTAGTAGCATCCCAGAGTTGTGATGTTTGATGCCTTGAACGATACCCAAAGATTTCACAAGAAATCTTCAGTTCATCAATATGCAAATCCCAGACATCACAATTGTTTCCAGCTTCAAGATCAAATCGCTTTCGCCGAACCTTGATAATGACTTTAGTCTCAGGCTGGACCGGTGTATCCAGTTAATAGTGTTTAGCTTTGCCCATAACTGTTAACGATTATATCCTATTATAATATCTTGGTCTACACGTTGGTAACATCGTTATAGACGGAGAGTGAAAGCTTTGTGTGGCTGTTGAAACAGCGAGTGATAAGCGAATAGGTGGCTCTGTTTTGATACGGATTTGGCAATCGATCTTGCAACTTGATTTATTAGATAGTGAGGTTTTATTCTGGAAGTGGGCAACGTCGCAAATAGATGTCAAATATTTCGATGTTTTAAATAATTTGGCAATATTACTGTATGAAAATATGAAATGTGGCTAACTAGCGAAATAGAATATTAATAATCAGTACTAAGACTTGATACTCCACTAGGTTTATTACTGTGATGATTATTTTCCCTGAAAATAGGACATAAGGACATTAACAAGCTGGTAAATAAGTACAACTATTATTCTGTTTTTTAGAGTTCCGTATCTCATAGAATAAAACGGAACCCTTAAGAGATCACTTCGTTGTCCGTCAGTCTGGCAAAGCCCATTTTCTCAGAAACGCGTGGAGGTATCAAGTTGAAATTAATATCAAATACGTAAATCTATGGTCCCTTGGAGCTCTAAAAAAATTAAGCTTCTAAATCAAGGCAATCAAAAAATATTTGACATGTTTTGATACTCGCAAATAAAACAAAACCTTCAGTGTATTTCCTGTTAGCCTATATTGTGTCCCATTGCTGGGCGAAGGCCTCCCCTTTTTCCTTCCAAAGCTCTTTGTTTTATGCGATTTCTGGCCATGTTGGCCCCGCAAACATGATAATATCGTCACACCAACTTCGACGCGGTCTGCCTCGACGGCGCGGCGATGTCCGCTGATTGATTGATTCTGATCACCTCATCAATTTTATCAAAGGCAAATCTAATTTGATTATTATAACCGTAAAATTAAAAAGAAATTACTAATTTTATTAACTATCGAAGGAAGTCGAAACCTTCAAACTTGAGGGTCAGTTACAGAACTTTGATTGCCATTCATTGTTTCCATAATCATGATAATAATCTCTAGAAAAACGTTGAAAAAGTGGGTATATCAACCGACCTTGATAGTACCTACGTGTTTTTGACAAATCTGTTCCATTACAATGGGCTATTCATTTGCTCTATACTTATCGATATAGCTTTTACGTAAGGGAACTTGGTCTTACCTTATTTACAAGGCTGTTAGATACATAACCGACTATATCTTTCTATGCTTCAGTAGTATGTACCAATAGGTGTAAGAACTAGTAACTCTCTTTTTTTCTTTTGGGCATATCACGTATATTGAATCACGTATATTTAATCAATTGGTATCTTGGTGATGCCTCGTTGAGAGGTGGGACGCGTGTCAATTTCTTACAGGGTTCTTTACGACTCTTTAAGAACAGTTAAGCGGATTAGGTTACTAAATATGCGTCATCAATTTTATTTTATAATGGATTTCCGCAAAGTCACGCCTGAGTCAATTAACTTTCCTGTTGGGCTGTAAAGTTGCAAAGCTACAAGCCTTTATTTGACGTTTAAAATTATGTAACAGAGAGAGTTTACAAGATACATAGCATAACAGCATAATCACCTTTTAATATTCCCACTGCTGAGCCGTAATCCACCACGCGGGCCCAGAGCGGCTTGGTAGATGTCACATGTCTTCGAATTTTTGTTTCTAGGACATGCCGGTTTCCTCACGATGTTTTCCTTCACCATTATTGAGAGCATTGGTGATGAAATAATTTAGAACATCTTTTAGAACTCATGCAGAATCCCATATTTTGGCGTTGCATGTCTCGTCAAAAAGTTTCGATTCCTTCGATGTCAGATATTTGTGCTGCCACTTGTCTTGTGTGCGAAACATTTGCCGCAATCTTGACTACAAATATTAATGTACGAATCATGAAATCAGATATTATTGCCGCTCTCCATAGTAATACCTATAGTTTTGCTGGTCACTGTACCTATGTAGATGTAATTTTATTATTTTAAGTCGACAATCAGTAAGGGTTGTTAATTGCGCACCCACCCTAATTGCGTAACACACTTTCAATCACAATCTAAATGATTTTGGAGGATATTGCTAATCCATTGCTTCATATGTTCGAAAAATTTGTCTGCTGAACAATGTAAATAAGGCAATGAATTTTCTTGAACCGTCAAAATGCAAGTTATTACTAGTGTAAGTGTGTTATGGAATTACCTGACCCCGCACTTTAGACCTACACCTGACCCAGGACTTTTGTTGTTTTACTAGGAATATAAAAAGGCTTAAAACTTGCCCAAGATATTTTTGTTCTCCAAATTTTGAAGAAAAGATAACGGTAGCCAACCCTGAACTGAATGCAATAGATGACAAAATGTTATCATTGAATTTTGTAGTAAACCGTTAGAAGTATCATGTAAATGCGATTATTTGTTCGAAATCGCTCACTTCTAATACTAAATGCAAATCTCGACGCGTATTTCATGGCCGTACTGTACAAACATCTCTAGATAATAACATGCAACTTTATGATCGTGACTTTTGAACTAGGAATCAATTTATTTAGAGGTTCTTCTTTTTAGTCCCGAGGTGAAGTTTCTTGCCGGCTCTTTGGGTCAGTGACAACTCGGCCCGAGTCAACTGCACCCGAATAAAAATACCAGATATTTCAATCACACAACACTTTTTTAGGCGTTTTGACGACGTAGTATCTGGTATTATTATTCGGGTTGAGTTGACCTGGGCCGAGCTGTCACTGACCCGTCTCTTCTCCATATTTAACGACTCATTGGAACCGTGCACCTAGGTTCTGACGTTTCATAATTGCCCATGTAGGTTTATGTGAAATAAAATATTATGATTTCATTTGGTTTTCTTGGAAGTAGGACATTTAAGTACAGTACAGTTTTTCAAATCATAACTACCTACCATTCTTTGACAGTCGCTTGAAATGGCTATAACACGGCAAAATTGACGTAGGGTGTCAATTTGCTTAACAATTAATTTTTAAATTGTGAATTTTCCACCTTAAATAGAAATTGTGATAGGAAACCATTAATTAAGGGCTGATTTCACGAACGAATAAGGGCGAACGCGATCAGCACATCTGAACCGACTTCAAGAGCTGTCAGTGTCAATATTCCAGAGAAAATAATGACAGTGACAGCTCCTAAGCGTGTTTTTTGTGCTGATATAGAAAGAAAAAGAGATCTCAAAGGTTAACTAAAACACACTCATTGAAACATAAATAGAAAAAAAACACATAGTAAAAGCAGAAAGTCCTGTGCGAGGCCAAAAGGCTTTTATCTCAGCATAATGCTGCGACATTTTATAATAAATGTCGCAGCGCTGGTATTCTGATAGGGCCCGCGCTGATTGCGTTCAGTTTCGTTGGTGAAATTTACACTTACTTGATTAGCCAGATGATAAAATTATGAAATAATAAAAAATAAGGCTATATAACAGTGTTAGGTAAATATAATTATTATTAGTCAATATTATTGGTTGACATCAAATACTCTTGCAAAAAATAATTAAAAAAATGGTATGTAGGTAACCAGACTAATATTTTAGCAGAGCTCGTTTATTAATAAGTTATGCATTACTTGCTTCTTTTTATTACGATGAATGAAAAAATTGTGTTACACCATAGAATTATTGCGCACTTTAGAAGTAGGACCTATATTCTTATCTAAAGCCTGTTTTCACTAAACACTACGCGACACCTAAAAGTAATGCCTATTAAAGGCACACTGTTGGATTTCTATCCAACACTAAGCTTTTATTATGCACTAGCTGTACGCCGCAGTTTAACCCGCCGAAGTCTCGATCCCGAGTAAATATCGGGATAAAAAAGGTCCTATGTCCTATCCCAGGTCATGGTCTAAACATGTGCCAAATTTCATCCAAGTCTGTTCACCCGTTTTAGCGTGAAAGCGTAACAAACAATAGTAGTTTATGAAACTGTTGCATAATGAGGGGTATTTAAATACGAGTGTGTGTTAATAGTGTTATTTAATAGTATCACACGAGTGTTTTAATACCTAGTTATGTGCAGTTTCATACACTACTTTATCTACTCTCATTCATTGGGATTGAACCTACTAAATAAAAGATCAAAGTTAAAGATCAAGAATATCAAACCCACGAAAATTAGTACAACTTCACGTATGAATGGCGCCTGCACCCAGCACATCACCGCGCATGCGCTAGAGTGGTGCTGCTGTCTCCCGCTAATGTTCCATTGCAAAAGTTGATGGAAACTCCTTGGTGATATTAACTTCTTGGATTTGCCCTGTATCGTAATAGTTTTTTTTTTTTACAAGGTTCTATTTTTAAATTTCGGTATTATGCTTATAAAGTATGTCCACATAAACTCGTTTGGAGTTTATAATTCGAATATTACGATATGAGAGTACATAAACAAATAAACAAACTCACTTTCGCATTTATAATATTAGTTAGGAAGTTAGGATTACTTTTAGATCATGTTCATAATGATGTGTAAAATGAAACGTTTTCAGAGTTTTCAGTTATTTTAATTACACCTTGTATATGTCTAAGCCCTCTAATACCTAAACCTCTTCATTAGAGAGGAAGAGGTGCAGAATCTTATTTACCCACGCTCGTAGGCAGCCATCATGCACAACCACAATGTTTCAATCAAGAAAAACCTGTTTATGAAAGTGAAATGAATGTGTATCTAATAGTATCGTTTCATGTGTTGTGAGAAAAAGCAGTCGGATCCTCTAATTGCAGCTGTTTCGTAAGCGAATTTCAAGGTAAAGGAATTTATACAAATCCAATCGTGTGGCTGGTGAGAGATGGATGAGACTAGACGAAAATCGAATCAAGCGTAGCCCGTAGGTGCATAGTGCGGTACTGTGTTTACATACGTAGTCTTATAATTTGAGAAGCCTGTCGAATTGTTGGTATTAACTTAACCAAGATGATAATATATCAGGGCATTACTCTTGCTTTTCAATAGAAGATCTCAATGTAATCAAGGAAGACACGTGAACTTTCTTACATATCAATAAAATTACAATGCCTTAAGAAATTGTCTTAGCCATTACTTATTATAGAGCAAAAAGCCGCACACTAACAGCTACAGTCGACCTCGTTACTAAAATTTACCAAAATTTAGATGGAAAAAACATAGTCCTTGGTATCTTTATTGACCTCAAAAAAGCGTTCGGCACCGTAAGTCATGAATTGCTACTTAATAACCTAGAAACCATAAGAAATACCGGCAGTGCCTTAAAAATGTTCAGTTCCTATCTAAAAAACAGGTCGTAGTTAGTAAGAACGGATAATAATTATCAAAGTGGCGCATTACCTATAGTGTGTGGAGTTCCCCAGGGCTCAATTTTGGGGCCCCTGTCCGTTTTAATCTACATAAATAATATTCAAGAAATTCTTAAGCAGATGACACTTGCTTATTTTATTTCGAATCTTCCATTCATGATTTAGTTTCCCAGTCAAGATGATTTAAACACCCTTTTTTCATGGTGTCAATATAACTTTTTAACGAGAATTATTTCTAAAACGTGCTATATCTTGTTTAAAGCAGTACCGTATATAATAAAGTAATACCTCCACATAATCAATTAGTTATTAACAATGTGCCCTTACAGCAAAAGTCATGTGAAAAATATCATGGCTTAAGAATGGATAGTTCTCTATCGTGGACTGTTCAGTTGGATCATATAAAAACAAAGCTTACGTCACTACTTGGATCCCTCTGAAACATAGTTCGATGTATTCCACATAGACTGTGGCCAAGACGAAGTTACCAAGTCTCCAAGTTGCACAAAACGAAACAATAAAAATGATTTTTAACTACCCATATTTAACATCAAAATTTATGAAGAAACCAAAATAATGAACATTATACAGTTACCTATATATTCAATTCGCAAGGTGCTCAACAAAAGTATACAGATTAATGTATTGTTTACTAAAGTAAAACAAGTAGCCCAACGTAGCACTCGCCGCGCTAGTTTTCTGATTTTACCGACGTTGAGAACTAAGTTTAGCAAAAAAAGTTAAAAAAAATTAGGAGCACATATATACAACAAAATACCCTCATGTATAAAAAAGTTACACTCATTCAATGTATTCCAAACTCAATTAGCTGAATAAACACCCTTCCTAAAAGCTGAATGCATTGGATGGGCTTACCATAAGTGCTTCCATTACGTCTGTAACGAACTCTTTATTTATATTTTTTTTTTTTTTAAATATCATATAAGTGACTTTTCTGTCTTTTTTGAGAACCTAATTACTTTACAACTGGTTGCTATAACATTTTAGGTAGGCGGTAAAATTTCAATTCAATGTAATGTAAAAAAGCTGACACATCTGCAGTGCTAATTAAAATACTTGTATTACTCATTTAATACTATAGTGAAATAATCATGGGGAAAAAAAAAAATTCACCGAATATAAAGAAAATCAAAAAGCTATGTTTCCGCCCGGGATCGAACCGGGGGCCTTCTGCGTGTTAGGCAGATGTGATAACCGCTACACCACGGAAACGATGAGAGTTTTATCGAAATTACTGATTTGTAGAAGAAAATAAGTCACATATTGTTAACGACGTAATATAATTTTTCCGATTGCTTTTCGCGTTTTGTAATCATATTTTTTTTTAATATACATGTTAAAACTGCAAGTTTTTTCTGTACTCTCCGGGGGTTTAAAATTAAAAAAATAATACAAATTGAGTCACAATAAAGCTTTTTATTCCTTAATAAAATCGTTACAAAATGTAAATAATAAAATTTCCTTAACGCATTTTATATTTTATAAGCTCACATTATTATTTCCTATAGCATTTACATACAAACAATATTTAAAAGTTTTATTATAATTTCATAAAAAAGTAAAGGAATGATTTTTGTAATGAGCAATTAGATATGATATTTTTTGGAACACAGCATTTTTTTATCTACAAAAAATCATATATTTTGGACAGATTTAAATTGAAAACCTGATCATAATTTTTACTTAATAATTATTACTTATTGTAACTGGGTTGTGGCAGTCAGATAGGCAGTCGCTCCATGTAAAATACTGGTATTCAGCTGCATCCGGTTACACTGGATGCCAACCCCAACATAGTTGAGAAAAGGCTAGGCAGATTGATTGACTATATTAGATTATAACATGACCAATAGTTTTTTTTTAATTTATTTCATATTGAAAGAACATTTCATACACATACTATTTCTTCTATAACTATTGAATTTTCTAGTTTCACATTGATAATATGGTATAGCGGAGGACCATGGTTTTAAGAACACTGCAGAATATTTTTAACTATTTCAGATACTTTGAATCTGTATTCACTATTGAAGCATAATTAGTACAATATTGGTAAAAATGTACTTAAACTTATACAGTCAAAACCGTTTATCATAACTTCTATTTTATAAGGGAAGTCTTTATAAACGGTTTCCAATGTTATAATGACGAAATTTTGAGGTCGCAGCATTTCTGTTTACTTAACATAGTGTTTGATTATAACAAACGTAATCCGACAGCCACTTTGAAGTCATTCTAAATGTTTTTGACTGTATTATTATGTTCCTTTGTTTGGCAAAGGCATTTCTAATTGTTCCAAATATTGTACATCAATATTGAGTCAGATTAAACTTTTTGACTGCAGTCACAAATAAAGGACAAGGTTGTCCAAAACGTTATCACAGACTTTGTCATAAAGTTGTGAATGTGGTGTGATCGGCACAATTTACTTTATCTTATATTTGTGACTGTGTCACAACTTTTAAAATGCCTTTACCAAACAAGCGGACTGATCTCTTGCACATCAACTAAGCATGTTCAATCCTGGATATAGCTACATAACTATGTTTAGTGTCCATATCGTAGAACCCAACGGGCCCTGCATCACAGTCTGCACAACTAAGGTATTTGCAATTCGCTACTGTGTGAGTAAAACCGATGTTTTCAAATGTGTACATGTTTTCAACATGGTAGTATTCATTTACAGGTTCATTCTGGATTTCTCCTTCTTTCCTGTTGTTGTCTTGCTGCATTAGCGGTAAATCTTTCTGTAATTAAATATTATGGATAATAATTGAGGTTATAGTATCAATAGTTGATTAGGTACAGGTTATCTTATTAGATCATAAAAATACTTAGAGAAGTTGTTACGAGATATTTTCCGAAAATACTTGGTCTTAAAAGTGTTTTAATAACATACTAAAGTATAACAAACTATATATAGTTACAAACATTGAGGTGGGACAAGACAATTGCAAGGCTGAGTACATAGCTATGAATGTAAAAGAAAGCGCCAAAATGAAAGTAGAGACTTAGACATATTACCTCTAATGTGATATACTTCGCTGATTTCTTTTCTAATATCTTTGAACCGCAAAATTTGCACTTTACAACCAACTTATTTTTCCCATCTTCGACATAGTCTTTCTGCTCGTTTACCACCGATACTTCATTATTTTCTACTTCAGACATGCTGTTACGATATTTATCTTTCTATTTCAGCTTGTAGTTGTGAAGAAAGTTCATTTGAAATTATAATTTTATGCGTAAACTAACCGGCTCGCTTGGCTGAAATCTCAAATTCTGACATTTCCTAATTTTATTCAGTGTTCGTTTTCGTTTATGAAGCCTGAGCTAGACAGAAAATTATAACAAAATAATTAATTATATATCATACAAATAGCATCAGATGAAATAAATAGCTTTTATGCATCAAATTATACCGATTTTTTTATTTTCATATCGTTTAGGTTATCGAGTTCGACCTTGCAAAACAAGATTAAATGGCTCAAATCAAACCTCGTAAAAACACCTCTAACCATTGTCAAAACTATAACGTTCCATTTCAATTCATCTTGGTCACAGTTATCTTGATTCCTTCGTAGGAATTTAGTTTATTTTATTGTCATCTTACTATTCATTTATGTTAATGGGTATAAAAATGTTAAAATTTAATAAAAAGTCTTGAAAAATTTTCTGAAAACTTATCTTATTTTGATGATAAATATTTTCTGCGCCAATTGTGGAATAACGTTTGAATTACCTTTGCCTTCAAGCGACCCATCAAATTCCCTATTAAAAAAGTTAGGTTACTAAACAGGTGAGAAAGTTCAGAGTGTTTCGTATATTAAAAAATATTGTTTTAATCAAAAATGAGTTCCGGATTCATATCGGAGTCGGAAGTATTGGAAGCGAGACGACGACGACAGGAGGAATGGGATAAAGTGCGCACTGAAGACCAGCCTGAAGGTACGAATCGGAATTTGTTATGATCACTCATACATCAATAAGGTTGGCATTGATAAAAACGTATTATTTTGCTATCAAACGATATCTTTTCCGTACATTTGTAGTTTTAATTAAAGGCATGAGATAAGACCGCAGTTTGTATTACGAAATCGTATCAAACGGAAATTATTTTTGTTGGCTTACAGATATTTACAGTTGTATGCATATAATAATACGCCAATTCGTAGTATCATGGGTTGGTACCTTCAATAAGCATGACTTTTAACTTTAGGGCTTCGTGGCGATAATTAATCTTTTGAAAAAATGATAATTTAAGTATGGAAATGGAATGTGTATTGAAGCTATAAAATTGAAATCTATTGGCACTGTTTTAGACAGGTACTTATCTATATCATCACCAGATCACTTATTATTATTGATTGCCCCTTTGGTCTAGTGATTGCCGGAAGGTAGGTGAGATCCCCTGGTTATGCAAAGTGATAACAGTGGTTATTCCATAAGGAATTTCTCAGTAGCAGCCTAGAGTAATTTGTACCCAGTATATTGCTAAAGGCTTGGCTGGCAAAAAAACTTTATTCTAGGACATTTTCACACATTTTCCTTCACCATTCTTAGAGCAATGGTGACCTCTGACTTAGCTTTACGTGCCGTCGAGAAATATCTCTCAGGCATGCCAGTTTCCTCATGATGTTTTCCTTCACCGATTTTGAAGCAAGTGATAATTATACAATACGCACATGATTCCGAAAAGTCAGTGGTGCAGCGTGCAGAACTCGAGACCTATGACTGCAGCTATCACTGCAGTAAAGTACAGTATAAATATGAAACTGTCAATCAATATCAACTCAGCCTATCGCAATCCATTACTGACACAAAGACTGCTACACAACACCCTATCCTCTGCCTTCCGTATTTAGGCTATCCTAACCCCCTTTTTAAGGTTGTCGGTCCATCTAGCTAGGGGGTGTCCCACACTAAGCTTGCCTATACACGGTCTCCGCTCCAAGAGTCATCTCCTCCACCGAACATCAGTCCTTTGGCAAACATGGCCAGTTTACTCACAAACAACATAACATACATACACACAACATGGCCACTTAAGCCTGCCATATGAACCTGGATTTGAACCAACTACCTACAACTTAATAAGCTTGAGCTGTGCCACCACTACTCATGTGTACTTCAGTTACATATGTGGACACTCATTTGGTTAGAAAAGTAAAGAAGTTCATAGCTAACCACCGTAGTCCTTACGGTGGTTAGTTATGAACTTCTTTACTTTCTATACATAAGTCTTGTCTAGGTCCTGCTGGGGTCGCGGGTTTGTCCTGCTGGGGTTGCGGGTTTGTCCGAAAGGGATAACGCGGCCCCGGCACACAGGCAACGGAAGGAACACGGGTGGGATTTAGTCAGTAAAAGTCTGACACACCCTCTCGCTCTGCCCAGAGCGGGAGAAGTCATTTGATGATTTCCCACACTCAAAAAAAAAAAAAAAGTCTTGTCTAAGTAGGGCTGCTCCACGAAGACGAATAACTTGGCTATTAGTTTTGTTTAATAACTTCTTATGGAATTTCCAATGTGTTCAAGCTAAGTTTAATAACTTATATATATGTGATAGCAGTCATATCACAAACAGTCCCATGGACATAATAGAATCAATAGAAGAGTATTATTATAATAGTATGTGAGAATTTGCATGTGTGTATAATTTCAGCAAAGATTGTGGTCAAAATCAGGCCCATTCAAGCCTAAACAATTGCAAAGCATCCTTGAGAGTCCTTTTTTGTGAAGATTCTACTGTATAGGGCATGGTTTAAAGCTCTCATTTAAATACTTTCCTTTGAATTGAGTTTGTGTTGAGTTGATAAACCTTGGAACAAGTTGAGTATTTTAACCATATCTCATGTCAATAAATAATTTTGCTAACCCATCTTGCCATCAGTCTCCCTACACTGGTACTGCCACATCATGTTTTTACTTACAAAAACTTTTATCTACAGAGGCGCCAGAAGAGCCTTACGATACGCGGCCGCTGTACCAGCGCCTGGAGGAGCAGAGGATCCAGAAGGAGGCTGAATATGAAGAGGCTCATAAGCTCAGTAAGTATTTTTATAAGACTTATCAACACAATGGTGAAACATAATGGTGCTCTTACGTCGTAAATTGAGCAATTTACAGCAATTCCAATATTGTATAGAAATCAAGAATTGCACAATTTAATGGCTTTATGAAAAGGTTTAATTCATAATTCATGTAGTCATCAGCCTATTGCAGTCACTGTTGGATTTGTGGCGGCATCTACATCGCCACATGCTAACTACGCATCACACTGACGTCACGAAATCCTGCATCGCGCAAGCAGGGTGCACCGTGCGATCAGCAAATATATAACTTCCCAATATCAATCATCGGGCAGTTGCCAGTTGCACTAGACACGACACCCGGCTGGTTGGAGGATCCTCCCTTCTCTATGAAGGATGAGTGAACTTTACACCCTGTTCCTCATACCTCTATAGATTAAAGCGAATGTTCCCGATCAGTAACGCCTTGTCGTCAAGGTCACTGTTGACGATTGGGGAAAAAAAGTTTCGTTCGTTCACAGTGTGGACGACAAATTCAAGCGTAGCAGACAAGTGTATCACACCGCAACTTTGCAATAAATGAGACACGCAGCATATAATATATAATCTTTCTATTTCTTTCTTTTTACCAACAATTTTGGCGCCCCTGTTGGATTGTTG
This sequence comes from Agrochola lota, assembly GCA_947364205.1. Taxonomy (NCBI): domain Eukaryota; kingdom Metazoa; phylum Arthropoda; class Insecta; order Lepidoptera; family Noctuidae; genus Agrochola; species Agrochola lota. The sequence goes on from OX376239.1 coordinate 3,261,228, forward strand.
GATAGAAATTTTAATTTCGAGAGTATTGAATTTCGCGGGCTGGCTTAGCACATCCCCATAGAGGATTGGCGGGGGGCGGCAAAAGGAACGATTTGCCCCGCCCCAAAAAAAAACTAGAATCCGGGGCTGATTCTGGTATCCCATTGTACTTAATTATGACACCACACGGCTCAAAGTGATCTCAATACTCAATATTTAATTATTATACATTACATATCATGTATATAGTATCTTTATTGCTTACCATAATGTGTACGTAGGTGGTAACTATTAATAATTTAGATCATGGACCCTGTAGGGCACAGCAAAACGGTAGGAGAGAGGAAGCCCTGTTTTAGGAGATCATTAAGTTGTTATTGTGGGAGCAAGTTTTAACGTAGGTACATATAATCAAAGTCAGGAGATAGCGAATAAGATACCAACATTTAGCTTTTATCTATTATTTCTCTCTTTCTAACAGATACTTCTTTCTCTTTCCCTTAGAAAACATGATCCGTGGTCTGGATGACGATGAGGTCGGCTTCTTGGACCTGGTGGAACGCTCGAAGGCGAATGCGGCCCAACAGATCTCTATTGAAGAGCAGAGGGAAATGAGAGAGTTCAGGTAACTTGTTATTTTATTATTATGCCTACGCTTCAAAATTTTCCGTAAAAAAAAAGTCATATTTATGATAATAAAAAAAAAACTGGTTATTTACACCCATTGACCAAACATTTGGTACATTTTTACATTCCATCTTATAAAAGAAAAAAAATATTTATGAAATACAGTCACATCACATCCGTCATTTTACATTTGTCTGTCTGTCGTTTGTTCCGGTTAATCTTCGAAAACGGTCGGACCGATTTTGACGGGACTTTCCCTGGCAGACAGCTGAAGAATTAGGGTCCACATGGTCGAAGCCGTGAGCAGCAGTTTATTGATTTGTGCATGTATCTATCGCTTGCTAGAGAATCTAAAAAAGTGCGATGAGTAATACTACAATAAAAATAAATTGTTAAGCAAACTACTCACATAAATTGTCCATAACATTCAAATCACAAGTGTCATTCTTTTAAAATTTATACAATGGCTATATTGCGGCAAATTAGCGTTGCGTGTCAATTTGATAAACAATTAATTTCCCTGACTGTAACATTAAATAAATCAATCAATCTGCCTAGCTTTTTCCCAAATATTTTGGGGTCGGCCCCTCCAGTCGCTCCAGGTAAAATAATGGTATTCAGCTGACTACATATCTGACCCCAGTTACTGGTTAACACGATACCCCTTGGTAGACTGGTTGTCAGACTTTTGGGCTTCGGACTACCCTGTAAGTCTGTACTCATTCAAGTTCCTAACCACAGCATGGTCTATCATGAAGGCTCTAACCAGACAATACCTGCTTGTTTCCAGAGAACGGGTATCCAACCTAGCTGAGAGTGAGGAGTTGACCCGTCTGCGCGCTCAGTTAGCGCCGGCGCGTCAGACACAGACCACGTCGCAAGCACAGACACAGAAGAACAAACTACAGGGGGTGAGATACTAAAACTTTAAGTGTGCATAATGACCCTATAATGTTTCCACTCAGTGACGTATTTACCCTACGGCCAAGAGCGCAAGAGTTACTGGGCGGCTGACTGCGGTGCTTGTCGAGCTCGCTTCGGTCGAGTCGTCCTTGTGTCCTTAAATCTCTCAGCTGTTCTAAAACTTCAATATCATCTGTATGAATAGTAAAAAAAATCTAACATATCCGTGGTGAGGAGCAAAAATTTTCGAGCTCGCTTCGCTCGCTCTTATATCCCAGTTTCTCAAGCCTTCATACATAAGTCGACAAAGAAAATCTATTCTATGCGAGGTGTTAAAATTCGAGCTTGCTTAGCTCGTTCTCGCATATTTTTGATTCATCACTCCCTCGGTTTCCAAGATTTTTCCTTGGTTTTGTTAAATTACGGGGCGGCAAACCACATTAAAATTCGAAGAGATGTGACATCTACCAACACGGACCGGGCCCGCGTGGTGGATTACAGCCCTCTCCTTCTCGAAGAGAGGAGGCCTGTGTCCCAGTAGTGGGAAGGCTGATTGCGCTAAACCGATTTGCCTGGGGTGATAAATCTTAAAATACTGTTTCCATTGCTGGGACGCAAGCCTCCTCGCTGTGAGACAGCATGGGCCGTAATCCACCGGCCGGAGTGCGGTTGAATTTTTTTTCTGTCTTAATACGCACCCTTAATGTTTGCTTTTCTCTAGGTGGTGGTAAGGAAACGCAAGGCCAGTGAGATGGAAGGTGATAAGCCTGAGAAGGGCTCCCCGCCACCGAAGACTAACGGAATTGTACCTAGCAGCCCTAACAAGTAAGTATATTATACTAGCTTCTGACCGCGACTTCCTCCGCGTGAATTTTTTGTTTAAACATAAAATAATATTAAAAGGGGTGATAGATGAGCGAGCAAGTACGCGTACTTATGGCCCGGCGACCTTTCTCGCCCGTGTGTCATACTAAGTACGCGTACTTTAAAACTGTAGAGTAAGTTCGTCGGCGATCGATGTTTGTTTAGTTTGGTTCAGAAAATTCGACAACATCGCGAAACAGTGTGACCGAGTAAGATCGCGAACTTAAAAACCGCGTACTTTAAGTTCGCACGTCTATCACCCACTTATGACACTCGGGAATACTGTAGCTTCCCATTAGTGGAATAATCGGATACGAATCAGTAGTTCCGAAGATTACCCCTACATACAAACTCACAAAATTTACCTCTTTATAATCTTCTTTTTATGTAAATAAAAATAATAGCTTCTGGTCGCGACTTAGTCCGCGTAAAATTTCAGCCCCAGACCACGTCGCATGAGGTTTTTTTTTTTGCTCATCTCTTAAGGGTCGTAGCGTGATGTTACATAGCCTATAACCTTCCTCAAGAATTCAAAACACTCGGTGGGTGGTTCTGCGTTCGGGCAGGACAACGTCTGTCGGATCCGCTAGGATTAGTATAGATTGCCAATTTTTTAGGGTTCCGTAGTAAACAAGGAACGCTTATAGTTTCACCATGTCCGTCTGTCTGTCTGTCTGTCCGTCTGTCTGTCCGGGGGTTAGTTCAGAGACGGTTAGTAGTAGAAAGCTGTAATTTGGCATGGGTATACATATTAATAACGCCGACAAAGTGGTAATAGCCCTCCACGTAAAGTGGGGATGTTTTTTTTGTCTCATCTATCTCATAGTGTGGGATGTTGTTGGAAAGGTCTTTCAAAAATATTGTGAGTGTGTGGAAATCATTTTTCAATTCAGGTATCCCTTTGCGAAATATTAAGCTTTAAAGTGCTAATTTTTGTTAGAGTCAAGTGCGTCCCCCACCCGCTGCTAGCTAAATGCTACTACTGCTTGGATTTGTGAAAAAAATCACAGCAGTAGTATATATAACGAAGTTAAAAGGAAAACTATCACAGCTAAGTAGGCTGTACAAGTTAACGAGTAATAATCGACCAACTTAAATTTACAGTTTGAAAAACATGATCTCCCATACATTCCGTATGGGAGAACATGTTTTTAAACTACAATGTTAAGTTTGTTCTTGGAATAAATTCATCTCAACTACGGAACCCTTCATTGTGCGTGGTCCGACACGCAGTTGGCTGGTTTTTTTACTATGTAACATCATGCTTTTATTCTCCAAGGGGCTGAGATGTATTATTAGCAGCCTACAGCAGTCCCCAGCAATGCCCAGAGACAGTAATGGACAAAGTTGAAGGAGACCTCTCCAACTGGGAAACGAGACTGATGATGAGATAATTTAAATTTAATTTGACATACTAAAATGTTCTCTCCTCACCAGCATCGCACAGAACGGCAACAGCGCCACAACCGAGGACTGCGTACTACGCTGCGTCGGCGTACTGCCGGGGCTCGGCCACTACGACACCGACTCAACTTCTGATACCGACGACTCCAGTGACCATGATTCTGTGAGTAGCTGAGTATAGTAAGTTTCCGACTAGTTTACCTATATACACTTTCAGAGCCACTAACACGGCGCGCGTGTTTTTGTAAATTCTTCCTCAGATACCAGCGGTCGGTAAAAAAAGAAAAAATACGTGTCCAATATTTTTTAATAATATATCTGAGAGTCAAAAATGTTTTTTTTGTCGACATCTCTACATTTACATTACTTAAACTTAAAATCCATAATATCCAAATCATAATTCTTTTCTTTTTCGTGTTGTTAATGACTAATCTGGTGTTAGAGTTTTAAAGCTGCCCTGGGAGTCCTCTGACTTCGCTTCACATGCCGTCGAGAATTATCTCTCAGGCATGTTTCCTGCCGGTTTCCTCACAGTGTTTTTCTTCACCGGTTTTGAAGCAAATGATAAAATTATACAATACGCACATGAATCCGAAAAGTCAGAGGTGTGTGCCTTGGGTTCGAACTCGAGACTTATGACTTGGCAGTCCGACGGTCTCACCACTAGGTTATCACTGTTGCTCAAGTCATACTGATTGATATTTTTGTATGTTGTCTTTTATGTATTTTTTTTTTGTTTATTTTATTTGTTTTATATTTCATTTTGTCAAACTTATTGTATCTGCCTACTTATTCCGTTTATCCATCCTAAGGTGGATCCTCGGAAACGTATGTCCAAAAATCCACTCTAGTCCTAGTTGGATAAACGGAATTTAAAGGCTTAGGCTGGATTCTCGGTGGATAAACGGAATAACCCTAATTGGAAGCGCGCACTAGTATTTGTCCTTGTTCTTGTAAACTTGCATGAAATTGTGTAACCTCTGTTGGAGATCTTAATAAATAAATAAATGTCTAAAACTTGAAAATAATTTCATTTCTCTGTTCCAGAACGACAAATGCTGCGCTAAACGGGACATGCTGGGTCGCCGACACGAGGAGAAGGCGAGGAAAGATAGTGATAAAAGTTAGAAACGGCTGTATTTGTTGACCTGTAGACTCTTTACTATTCTATCCGATTCCTGAACTGAGAATTTCTAATTAAGAACTTGTAAAACTCTAGAACTACTTAAGGTGATAATTTCTTCGCAAAAAATGTAAGAAATTTTGAATTTCGCGGGCTACAACGCCACATGTGAACTACGCATCAAAAACCTGACGTCACACAAATCCTGCATCGCGCAAGCAGAGTTTACCGCGCGACGAATATATATACAACGTCCCGACATCAATCGTCGGTTGGTTGCCCACCAGACACGACACTCGTCTGGTCGGAGGATCCTCCGTTTTTTATATAGGATGAGCGAAATTTACACCATTCCCTATATCTATACATATTATAAAACCTTTTGACTGTATGTCCGCATTGTTCTAAAATACGCAACGGATTTTGATGAGTGTTCAACATAATTTAGGGAATGTATTCTGGAAGGTTTTTGTGTATAATACATTAATATAAAAATTATAGATGATTATGAAATCTCGGAAGTTTTGTCAACACGCCCTCTATACATTGAAGGAATCACGTTAAGGCGATATCAGACACTTTTATCGAGTGAATGTTAATTCCATGTTCGCACGACACCATCAAAATTATATAGGAATTAACTTTCATCCGCTCCTTAAATTTTGTTTCGTCGATCATTTGGTAGGCGAGTGAAAGATGTCGAGTGCCGAAATCCAACATTGTTGGATCAGTTCATTAATGAATTCATTTATCACTTTTGATTCAAACGTTTCACTTCGAGAGAAAAATGCCGAATGACAGGCAAAAATTAATGGAAAGTGAAGCGTCTGATATCTGCTTTAGGGATCTTGCGCACTATATGGCCAGGACTCCGGCCAGTAGTGGCCGTCTAGAGGTGTTGTATGGTCTCCGGCTAATTTACCTCGTGCGTGTTTCAAGGCAGTGCTGCTATACGCTACGTGGTCGTGGCCGTCCAGTGCGCGCGATCCCTTAGTAATACTTAAGTCGACTTTAACAAGTTCGCAACTTCAAATTCTCAATTCGGCAACCGGGTATTTGACATGTTATGTGATCTAATCTAAGTTATTGATAGTACATATAATTTTAAAAATTTATTTTTGGAGTTTTATTTTTTGTGAAGAATTTAGGGAAGCTAAAAAGTGAAAAGTGAGGCTTCATTAGTGCGTTGCGTTGCGTCGTCGCAACGGATCAACGCATTGTATGCCACACCTGCATTGCGGCGACGCACGACGTCGCAAAAAAATGTCGTGTACGCACGTCTAGTTTGCCCCTCTAGCAGTGGAACTCAAAAAAAAAAAAAAAAACTCAAAGCATTTATTTCAAATAAACCAATTACAGGTACTTTTGAATTGTCAAGGGGTCGGTCAGTCAGAAATATGAAGCTAGTTGCCCATTCCAACGCGTAGTAGGTTCCTATGGAGAAGAACGGGCAAGAAACTCCACGGACACTCTTTTCAATCAGAATATTTTTACAAAATATTGGTTACATCATCAATTTTTGTAATTATACATGTGAGAACAATGTAAAAAGACGTGGACGTTAAAAGCGTCAGTAATAAAAATAAAATCAAAAACAATTCAAAAATTAAAATAAATTCAAATAAGCCGTGGCAGCTAAGAGATGACCAGTCCCCACTGACGGCGCCCGTTCACGAACATGACGCATGCATCAGCACCATTTTAGCTCAACCATTTTGAAGGGAACTTAACGATCCAACACTGTCCGCACAGAGTACTTTATAACATACTGAAAACTGTCCGTCATCCCACCGGAGCTCCGACAGCGCAGCGCATCTCCCTCCCCCCGCGTCGTCTCTCGTTCGTCGATCCGTCGAAACGTCGCGAGCAACGACGCAACGTATAATGCGGCATGTCACAAAAAAAAAAGTTAAATGACGCAGTTTTGACGCGGCGGCGACGCAACGCACTAATGAGGCCTCACTTTAACTTCCGACTTTTAAATACAGATTGGCTTTGGATTCATAGATACTCTTGCAGGTGTAAATACTCATTATCTAATACTAGCCTAGCCTGCGGCTTCACCCGCATGGAGATTAGGTAAAATAATGGCACGATGGTTTGTATGAATTTTGACGTACAGGCGCGGCTTGATTGATCGCGCGACTGCGTCATATTCATATAAAACTGCGTCCAGATATATTCTTTTATCCGTACCGTACCTCCGTTTCGTATCTACGTCGCGATCCAAAAACGATGGACGCATCGTATCGCCTTTGAACGGGGTGAAAAAACCGGACTCGCGATGAATCGGAGCGTACCTGTATCCGTATCGAGACGCAGTACCACCGTGCCGTACCAAACGGGCGTCCAAACTAGCGCTCTTGGATCGCGACGCGGATACGACGGCACAATGTTTTACCCAGGTTTTGAGATTTTTGCGAAAAACTAAAAGGGGATACGGGGGAACGCGGAGTTCGTGGTCCTCCACGCTCTCGGCCGGCTGTTAGTTGCCAACCCGTGTTAGTTTAAAATAAAATAATGAATAAATTCTTATAATTTAATAGTCACATCAATAGATTAATGACAATAAAATAATCGAGACATTCTTCTACGTAACTTATTTTTATATACACACTGGCATTCACTGGTAAGGTAGGATATTTAAATTAAGAAAATACGCAGTACCCAGACGTATAGCGCTACTGGCCTTGCACTATAAGATGAACGCACTGTACAGCCCCTATATATAATGTACTCTGTGCTGTACAGTTCGCGTCAAATAACTTTGCCGCTCCGAAGTAGGCTACAAATGACTGCGCAGTAGTCAATCTTACCTAGAAAACAGTAGCGCGCATGCGAAAACCAACTTCAGAGTGGAAAAGTTATTTCACGCGAACTGTAACGTGTGTGGCCTGACATAACGAGCTTTTGAAAGAGAATCACAGATATGACTGACAGAAAACGCTATACAAAGCCAAACAAAAATAAAACTAATGTGCCATATTTACTGCCGGGTATTGAATATTGTTGTTATATTCTATTCTGTCTATAAATTAATGTTATCTGAGGAAGAATTTGGTAGACCGATGACCTTGTGAGGGCCGCAGGAATCCGGTGGATGAGGGAAGCACAGAAACGGTCGAAGTGCCGGTGCTTGCGGCAGGCCTATGTCCAGCAGTGGACGTCTTTTGGTTGAAATGATGATGATGAGGAAGAATTTCGTGAGGAAAGTTTTGAGCATGAATGTGTAAGGTTTTAAGAGTAGGGGAAGACTACTGGAACGATGGAAGACCGGTTTAAAAGATGATATGGCAAAATACCGACCAAGATTTTGTGGAGGTCAGATAGGCAGTCGCTCCACGTAAAATACTGGTATTCAGCTGCATCCAGTTAGACTGGAAGCCGACCCCAACATAGTTGGGAAAAAGCAGCAGAAAAGCAAGGCAGATGTTGATCTATCTATTTTTTCAACTAAACATTCATACTTTTTTTTTGGAACAAAGTTAAACGCGGCTTGCGGTAGAACTTAACTAGTAGAGATCGTCACATAACGAAAAAAAAAAACAATTTCAAGTGTTAAAGGTTTTTGTTTCTGTTTTTTAATACAGTTGATTTCTGTTTTTAATACAGTTTCTGTTTTTTAATACAGAGCCATCTAGTATAAGTTTTAGCAAGCTAAAAACTTGAGACCGTGCTAGATGGCTCTGTATTAATACATAATACAAAGCGAAAGCAACTTCGTTACAACCTTTTTTTTTGGCGATCCATTGTCTGGCAATATTTACATTTAGTATATTAACTTGACATATTGACAAATATACATACAGGGGTGCTGTATATCGAATTTTACGTTAGCGAGAAATACGTTTCTATAACGTAACGTAGATCCATTTAATTAATGCTATTACTAAACTACGTAAGTGTCAAATAATGCATATTTTCATCGCTCGGTTTGTCGGGCATGACACCGGGCACTGGTTTGACCGCGTCCACTTCGGGCAACTCCGGCTCGATGTCGGGCAAACTGCTGTCCGAATCAGAGCCCGTGTTGGATTCGTCGGCGTCAGCTGTTTTGGGCTCGTCTTTGTTTTTTCTTCGGTTTCTGAAAAGATGACGTAGAAAATAACTTAAAGCCTATTCAGTTCTGCTGGGGTTGCGGGTTTGTCCGAAAGGGATATCGCGGCCCCGGCACACAAGCAACGGAAGGAACACGGGTGGGTTTTAGTCAGTAAAAGTCTGACACACCCTCTCGCTCTGCCCAGAGCGGGAGAAGTCATTTGATGATTTCCCATCCTCAAAAAAAAAAAGGCCTATTCAGTTAATAAGCGATATCGCTTAGAGCGCTCGGTAGCGATCAGGGCCGGATTTAAGGCAGGGCAACAGAGGCTATAGCCCCGGGCCTCCACAATTTGATTTTTTTTTATTAAAAAGAAGTTTAGTTGGTCCAATACGCAAAATTTTCCGTTTTATATAAAAATGATTAACCAAAAGATCAATCTAAGGAAATCTTCTATTAGCAAATACTCGAAAATGTAGAGCTACATTTCCAAATGTTGAAATTACGTTGAGAATGTACTTGGTGTTGATGGCGTCGAACTGTACTGGAGAATGCTCATTTTCGAATTTGATACGTATTATAAAAAATAGACTTCGAACTACAATGACAGAACCGCCTATGAAAGTTATCCCTACTTAGTAATGAAAGTTATTTACTCCGAGAACTGGATTTCACCGAAATTATTTCATAGTATAAATGATTGAAAACTATGTTTTGTTTTTCGTCTGGTCCAAAAACTAAATCGGGGCCTCCACTTCTTGGTTGCCCCAGGGCCTCAACCACACCTTAAAATCCGGCCCTGGTAGCGATACCTAGACAAAGTGTCATTCTATCAGCAATAACGATAATGGAAACGTCAAAAATGTATGAGACTGACATAAGCTACCGAAAGGCTTATTTATGTAAATCCTGTTGAAAGTCGTGGTAGAAATACGAAACGCTTTGAAGGCGATTGCTACTTGTCCACGCTCCCTGGTTCGCCTTCTGTTTCATTTTGGACCAGCATCGCTATCGAACGCGATAGCGATATCGCTTATTATATCTGAATAAGACTTTATTATCGATGATAGCTTGACGGTTGACAGTGGAGAGTGGAAAAAGTAAACGTGTTGCGCCAACCCCACGTAACTTGGCACAAGGGCTGGAAGATTATGATTGATTTTGCGAGTAAAGATACGCCAAAGCTGTAGCTCAAACTATTTGTTATGAAGTTAGATTAGCTTTAATTTTAATATCTAGAATTATTATATAAGGGATGATGCCTGGGCAAAAAAAAAATGAATTAGTCCGTCAGTCAGCTAATAAAAAAAATATTAGACACGTATTTTTTGCTTTATCATATATTAATTTAAAAAGTACTTAGATAAAACGCAATTTAAGTTGGGGAGTAGGGGTCGCTACGTCACTAGTATGTATAAAATCTACATACTCGTGACGTCATGGCACATTTTACCTCAATGTGTCGCCGTAATCTTTAGATTACGTCAAAAAAGAAAAAAATACGTGTCCAATATTTTTTTATAATCTCACAGACGGACTAAAAAAATAATTTTATACTTCTTTTTATTTTTTTACCAGGAATTTATTTGGTTAATTGTTTTAATATTTCCTTTAAGTTTATGTTGAATAAGATCTAGATTAACTGAAACTAATCGAACTTCCTTTGATTGTACTCAGAACTTTTTTTTAATTAAGGTTTTTAAGTTAAATTAAACTAATAATCTTCAAAATTTTATAAAGAAATTATTCTTTATAAATAATTTGATAAAGTAATAAATTATAGGTCAGGCTTTCAGTAAAACAGTAGTTGAACTAAGTGCTCATACACACGAGCTGGACCCGTCAACGTCAGAGGCAACTGCAGCCGTCGACAACATGTCGCTCGTGTATTTGAGCACCGCACGCAAATACACGGGCGGCGCGGCACGCTGTCGAGTCGTCCACGAGTGTCGACGGCTGCAGTTGCCTCTGCCGTTGACGCGTGCCGCACTAACACACTTATCTAATTATTAATAAAAAATTACATGACTCATTTAAATTTAAAATTATATTAAGTATAAATAGTAATATGATTGTCATGTTTATATCGATGTCGTGAGAAAACAATACGGCCTTTACAACTGTTTGGCTATGGGCTTCATAGAAGGCTATACTTCATTTTTTTTTAATAGCGCTTCTTGTTGCTAACCTCTGAGGTCATGACGACCTAACCGGGCTTTCCTGTGGCTGCCTCAAGCTACTACACTCAAAGCCTCCAGCCAGGGGCAAAACTATGCTAATTAAAACTAGGCGAGCGCTCGGGGCACCCCCTGTGGAGTACGAACCTCGGCTTAGGGCGTCGCTGAGAGGAGGACAACAAGATGGTACAGGCTGGATCAAAGATATATTTATTTATTAAAACTTCATGCACAAGTAAAAAATACTGTACAAAGGCGGACTTAATGCCTGAGGCATTTTCTACCAGTCAACCTTAGGGTGATGCAGAGACAAAACATGGCAGGTGCAACATAAGGGATAGATAACATGAAAATGAATACATACTAATATAAACAGAATATTATATAATATTATATAATATTATTATTATTAGTCAGGGAATTTAAAACTACAGGCTCAGCTTCGACGCGGGCTGGCGCATCGTCGAGCAAGGGTCGGGGGGGAGTATCATTTACTCGGGAGGGTCGCGGTCGCGGACCTCGGTGACGAGGTCGGAATGCGCGTCGGTGTGGGACTTCGACAACTGAATCAAGATATTCGTTCGCAAACAGATGATATTTGGAGTTTTGTTCTTAGTGGACTGTAGATTTATTGACCATCTTCTATTTTGTTAAGTACCCGGTACTTGTTGAAAGACCTACACTGTCCTCCCATACCTATTATCCCATACCTATTATTATGCACTAGGAAGTGGTGAAGGGTGGGCGTTTTGGGGGACTGTCTTATGTAATTGACGTTCGAAAAGTGCTGATTCTCAGCCTAGTTTGAATAAATGACTTTTGAATTTGAATTTTGAATTTGAATTAATACTGTTATTTGAAAATATTGTAAAGGCCCATTAATTTTTAAAAGAGTAACCGTGGAGTTTCTTGCCGGCTCTTCTTCCATAGGAAACGACCGATTGGAACCGTGCACCTAGCTTCTGACGTTTCATAAGTGCCCATGTAGGTTTAGGTGAAAAAAAATATTTTGAATTTAGTTTTTTTTTATGAACATACAAAATGTGTACCTTTTAGGATACGGCTCTTTCAGGTGGAAGGTGCGGTAGTGTAGCTTCATACTGTTGCTTTGTGTAAACCGTTTGTCGCATAACGAACATGAATACGGCTTTTCTCCCGTGTGTGTCTGCAACAAGCACGACAAAAAACTATATTAGATTCCGCGGCTAATAAATTTACTTTCCCACTTCATTTTGGTCTACAACATAATGTGACAAAATCAAAATAGGTACTAAAACAGTATCTTTGACACAGAATAGTACAGAAGATTCACTCCGCAATAACATTTAAATAAAAAGCGACTCTTGCTACGACACAATAAAGTGCAATTCAGATCGCACAATGCTAATTACCTATAGTTATATTCACCTAGAAGTTGCCTCTCTTTCTATCGCGTAACTCTTTATATCTTCTGACTACGTTACGCTCACTGAATAGGCCCGATAATACGAGCTCGCCGAGTACTTGTAGCTTCATATCATATCTAAAATGCGGAGTGCGCTTCTGTAATATTTTGTGTCTATGAATGAACATGTGGCGGCATCTACATCGCCACATGCGAACTACGCATCAAAGACCTGATGTGACGCAACATCCTGACGTCACACAAATCCTGCATCGCGCAATTAGAGTTTACCGCGCGATGGACATATATACAAGCTCCCGACTTCAACCTCTGGGCAGTTGCCCGCCAGACACAACACCCATCTGGTCGGAGGATCCTCCCTTTTCTAATGAGGATGAGTGAACTTTACATCCTGTTTCTCATACCTCTAAAAACAGATTCAAAATTACGTGAACCGGATAAGTGTAGATAGAGAAACGTTGACCTTTAGATTATGCAAGACGGATGCGAAAAATAAATTGAAATATGTAATAAGTTTGATAAATTATGTTTTATCATGATTCGATACCGATGCCAGTCAAATCTATTAAGTATCTAGCTAGTTTAATTTGACCCTGGACATCTGAATACTTAATGCACTATTGTTGTATACACCATCTTACCAGTAGATGTCGCTTCAAGCCCACAGTCGCGTGGAACTGTCTTCCGCAAGTGTCACAAGTATGAAGCTTTTCTCTTGTATGCATGTTTTTGTGCGTACGGATGCTGCCAGGCTGAGAGAAGAGAAAAAGGTTAACTACATCATCGGGACATATTTATAGACAGCAGAAAAAGGAGTTTAAACATTTCTTTACGTTCAAGTTAGGCGCATAAAAATCTTTGAACTTAACGTCGGTCTTAAGGTCGGGAACTGACTTTGGGCACGCAGAACTAGCAAAGCGAAGATAAAATTCACTCAACCAAGTCCCTTCAGAATTTATTACAACGTTGAAAAATGGACAATGTTACGGTTCATTTCGCCGGATCTGGGGCCGGCTCTTACAGAACAAGTCTTTAGTTATATTTACATCCCCTGCCCCTGCCAGCCTTTTCCCAATTATGTTGGGATTGGCTTCCAGTCAAAGTCAAAGCATTTATTTCAAATAAACCAATTACAGGCACTTTTGAATTGTCAAGGGGCCGGTCAGTCAGAGATGAAGCTAGTTGCCCATTCCACAGCGTAGTAAGTACCTATGGAGAAGAACGGGCAAGAAACTCCACGGACACTGTTTTAAATCAAGATATGGTTACAGTCTAACCGGATACAGCTGAATACCAGTATTTTACATGTACCGACTGCCTATCTGACCTCCACAACCCAGTAACTGGGTAATAAGATACCCCTTGGTTTGTTGTTGGTTTGTCCCCTTGGTGAGACTTTCGGGCTTCTGACGATCCGTAACGACTGTCAAAGATCCACGAATGACAGCCGGGACCAACGGTTTAACGTGCTTTCCGAGGCACGGAGGAGTCTCGGTATGTAAAGATGGCCACCCACTACAGACCAACCCCCAAGCAAGCGTAGCTTCACCTGATGAATCGACCCGTGCAGCTGTTATTACTTAGCCACGACCTTTAGTTATTTTTACTTAGATGAATAATAAAAGGTCAGCTTTTCGACTCTCCTGAACCACCAAAGTGTACAGCAATGTGTTTTGTGTGTGTATAAACTAAGCGCTCATTACAGTCGCATCGGGCCGCAGCGCATCTTATTTCCATAAAAAAACCGGGTCGCGACCGGCCAGAGGTGTGTGTGCGATTGACGGAACACAAATCGTACTAAACTGATCGAATCTGCTTTCGTAAGTTATTTGCCAAACATGTCCACAAACACGAGTTTTACAAAAACCAACTGTAATGCCTACACATAAGGTTCAGTTTGCGCTACAACTTAGTAGTAATAGTCAGTCTAAAATCAACTTTATTTACACCAGCATAAAGTTGATGTTTGCAAAAGTGGAAAACTCGTGTTTATTTACATACTTGGCAAATAAATTGCGAACGCAGATTAGAAGTTTTGCAATTCAGTGCTGCCCGCTTCTGGGTCAGCTTATACACGTTTAATAGACTAGCTGCGCCCCGCGGTTTCACCCGCACATGTCTCGACCCCGTGGGTATATCAGGATAGAAAGTAAGTTCTAACCCAGGTCATGGTATACCCATGTGCGAAATTTCATCCAAATCCGTTCAGCCATTTTCGCGTGAGAGCGTAACTAACAAACATACAAAAAAATCTATTTTTTTCTCCTTATAATATTAATTTAAACTTACTGCTAGTGAAGAGCCACATATCTCACAGATGTATCTCTCTGTGGGCGCATAAAACGAAGTTCGAGGGTGTTCCGACAAGTGATGTTTCCAACATGCAGCTTGAGTGTCGAAGTGTTTACCGCACTACAACAAATACACGGGAAAATATAATACAACATCAGCCTGTATAAAGGTGTTCGAGCGCATCCGAACACTCGGCAATCTTCGGCTGCTGTCGTGAGACAGCGGAAGGCGGCACGGGACGCGGCCCATCGGACCACTTCGCTACAGATCTCCGACGATGGCACGCGAGCGCACTCCATAATGATCACATATCATTTTACCTTACCACCTACTTAAGTATACATTGTGGAATGCAAATTAAGTAAGCATGTATTGAATTGTGACGCTCACGAACATGATAAATTATCTCTGAGAGACCTTGAAATTGAAAATATATTCTTTCTTAATATCAATTTTCCTGTTTTCAACGACCTAATTGCTGAGTGGACACAATCATATTATGTTAAGTTGTTACCAACCATTGAAAATCAATATTCCTTTCCTTCTATCTTGTAGTAAATAGTTTTTGGTGCCCTTCCCTGGGTTTCCAGTCGCCTCGACTGTGAATACGTGGGTCACTGTTGTGCCGTCTCTCATGGGATGTCGCAACGGTGACCAACCGATATTTCTTGTTATTTTTTGTATTGTTTTCCTTGTTTTTGTTTAGTGTCTGTGCTTACTAACATAGTCGTAAGTTTTATTAACAATATTGTTGTTGAGTCTTGGTTACTCGACTAAAGAAAATTATATTCTATTTTATTCGATTATAACTCACCTGGTGACATGTTGTGGGTTTCCTGTGTTCTCTCCTATATTTAGTCTTTACTTTTCTATCTTTTGTAAACTTGAATATATCCTCGTCATGGCTATAAAATACAAAAGATTAATCATTAAAACATTATTTAAGAGGCTGCCAACAGCTATTGATATGTTGTGTTCATCCGCTTTTTTCATTTGTATTTGGTTGTATTTTATTTGTTGAAGCTTTGTTTAAATTTTTTAATTTTAGTTTATAAGCAGCTTCTGTACAATGTTTTTATTCCTTAAATGTTATTTACACCCATAATTTTTGTATACATTAGCAGTAATACCTTTCATTATTATTTTTTTAAAGCAATTTTAAATGTATATT
Organism: Agrochola lota; assembly: GCA_947364205.1. Taxonomy (NCBI): domain Eukaryota; kingdom Metazoa; phylum Arthropoda; class Insecta; order Lepidoptera; family Noctuidae; genus Agrochola; species Agrochola lota. The sequence continues at coordinate 3,277,212 of OX376239.1, forward strand.
GATATATATGAAGCTAGCGCGCGCGACACGCTCGCCGCGCGCATCCCCACTCAGTAATAAACCAGTGTTCAAGCAAGACGGTCGTTTCATTTCTCTTCCCGCTCTCCATAGATATCATATATGCTATTGGTGTTTTTTAAATATATATATAAACTGCTAAAGCGCGGTCACTGTCGGACTGCATAGAAAAGAAAGAGAAACGCGATGACACAACGCAGCTAATTTATTGCAAAATATGAAGCAGTTATCTATTTACAAAAATAAATTTGTACTAAAAAAATTCAAACACGTTAATATGTTGCTTGTAGAATAATCTGACAAAAAATCAGAATGATTGCAAGTATATTAATATGGTTTTTAATCGTTAAAAGACACTTTTAGAGGTGTCTCCATGATTTTTTTCTATAGTATCAAATTAATTGTATTATGTTTTCAACACACTATCTAACTAGCATATATCCTGAAGAATATCATATATTTTTCTGATTTTGTTTACTGCAGTGGATCATATACTTTTAGGCATTATACAACTTGCGTTTAGCTCCTCTAGTACCCATAATTACTCCGAAAGGGATACCGTGGCTCCTGGCAACGTACAGGCAACTGAAGGAACTCGGGTGGGTTTTAGTCAGTAAGTCTGACAAGCCCTCCCGCCCCGACCACAGGGGGACAAGTTGTCTAATAATTTCCCAACAACAAAAAAAGTCCCCATAATTGATATTGCTATGCTTTTCTTTAATTTAGATACATCAAGATTATGGCAAAGATTGTGGGTTAATATTGTGTATGTATATAGTTGGTAAGCTTTTATATAAATACAGCTTTCGCCAGCAGCTACGATATTCTTAATTCTTTCTTTTTTTTTTTTAAACGTTGCCCCACACTAAGAATTTCTTCCTGTATCGTGGGTGCGTTTACAAACATAGAAACTCACATACACTAACACCCAGACCCGGAACAACTACTTGCAGATCATACAAATATTTGTTCCGTGCGGGGATCGAACCCGCGACACGTTGCGTAGCAGCTGATCGTTCAGCCACTGCGCCAACCGTGTCGTCAAAAATATCTTAATATCTTTATAAATTAGAGCCTATGTTAGGTACTCAGTAATAATATAACATTTTACTGATGAAATCGTGTTATAATGTGAATAATTTTTTAAATCGGTCCAGTAGTTTTTGAGTTTATTCATTACAAACAAAAATACACATCTTTTTAGGGTTCCGTAGTAAACAAGGAACCCTTATAGTTTCGCCATGTCCGTCTGTCTGTCTGTCTGTCCGTCTGTCTGTCCGCGGGTTAGCTCAGAGACGGTTAGTACTAGAAAGCTGTAATTGGCATATGTATACATATTAATCATGCCGACAAGGTGGTAAAATAAAATTATTACAAATATTTTTTTAGGGTACCTCCCCTACACGTAAAGTGGGGATGTTTTTTTTTTCTCGTCTACCCCATGTTGTGGGGTATCCTTAGAAAGGTCGTTCAAAAATATTGAGAGTTTGTGAAAACCATTTTTAGATTCAGGGATCCGTTTGCGAAATATTAAGCTTTTTACTGAATTTATTTGTTAGAGTCAAGTGTCCCCCCCCCCCCCCTTCTGCCTAAATGGTTGTACTTGGACTTGTGAAAAAATTCACAGCAGTAGTATATATAACGAAATTAAAAGGAAAACTATCAGAGCTAAGTAGGCTCTACAGGTTAACGAGTAATGATCGACCAACTTAAATTTGCGGTTTGAAAAACATGATCTCCCATACATTCCATATGGGAGAACATGTTTTTCAACTACAATGTTAAGTTTGCTCTCAGGATAAATTCATCCCAACTACGGAACCCTTCATTGTGCGTGGTCCAACACGCACTTGGCCGGTTTTTTCCTTATAATATTAGTGTAGAAAATAAATATAGGCTCAAGTTTAAGAATTTAAAGAGCTGTTACTGAATATAATAAAATAACGATACATACCGTTTTCTTAAACGCCTTGTAACCTGAAATAAAATGGAAGAATGTTAAAACTAGACGTATTTAAAAAAAAACATACGTGGCAGTCTTTGGGGACTGCCGATAGAAGTGAAAACTAAGTAACTTGTGAATTGTATATCTATTACAGTATACATGTAGCTCATGGGAAGCGTGCGGTGACGATGACGCAAGTTCCATGATTTTTGTTCACCCAAAAAGTGCTCAACGCGCCTAAAGAAGCTTTCACTTCAAAAAAATACTATCTTCTGCCCGCGGCTTCGCACGCGTGAAGGTCGGAAATTATCCCACGGGAACTTACTACCGTATCTTGCTCGCCAGTAAAGCCCCCAGCATGATTTTTTCCGACATCTTAAACAATCATCGTCATATTTCAGGGAGTTTACACAAAACCTAAATTAACTATACAAAATACATTTAAACCTTACTCATGAATCACTCCGTCCATTGGTGAAAACCGTATGAAAATCTGTTCGGTAGTTTTGGAGTTTATCGCGTTCAGACTGACAGACGCGGCGCGGGGACATTGTCTTATAATATGTAGTGATAGTGATTTTACAAGTATTATATTATAAAAGGTACTTACTTTGGCTTGTTGCTTTTTACCTAAAACTTTTCTGCTCACTGTCTGTTTGTAGTCACTGAAACAAACAAATCATGTTTTCTCAAACATGCTTCGAAATTCGAGCATTATTTTGACAACCTTCTTCGAGATAAATCGTAATAGCTGTACTGGTTGAATACATGCGAGCGCCCGGCCGGCAATGTTTGTATGAAAATACATATCCGTTGAGTTTAGCGACCGAATAAATTACTATGATAACTTATGTGTCGTCTTATTTAAAAATGGAACGAACATTTTACTTCAACACATGGCAACCAAGGAGGTAACTTATGAAAGTGACTTGCAAGTAAAGAAGAAACAAATGAACAGAATGGCGCGTGAAAAATTATCGTTGTTATTCTGGAGTTTATAATTATTGCTTTATTTGAACTTCCGCGCATTATTTGAGAAAAGTCCTATACAAGCCTTGGCTGCAACCAGGCATTGATGGACTCACGACATTTTCACGATCATCCATCAATGCCCCTGTTGCAGGCCGCGAGAGTAATGTACTATTTCTAGCTTTTTATATTTTTTTCGCATAGGCTAGTAAGCCAGTTTTCGCGTCGATGTCCCTGCCACCCTGTATAGTAATACAGGGTGGCAGGGACATCGACGCGAAAACTGTTACCATGGATTCAGTACGTAATTCTGAACCCCCTGCGGTGAAATTAAAATCGGCTGTTCCATACAGTTTGACCGCGTTGGTATTGCACGTTTTTATGAAACAGCAGATTTTTTTTAAATTAGCTACGAAACATTTTTCGTGGGTTAATTAAAAAAAAACCTGTATATTTATTTACCTTTTTAAGTAGTTATCTACACTTATCATGAACCCCCTTGCTGCTAATATTGTAATATGACTAGTATTGTATCACAGCAGTACTTATTCATGCCGATAAAAGACAGAGAGACAGAGGAAAAATCTTACCTCTCTCCTTCACTATGTAACGCCGAATGAAACAAATGTTCTTCGTAAGCCTTCCGCGTTTCGAAAGTGATGTCACAGCGCTGGCAGTACGTATTCACTTCTTCATCGTCGTCAGGACTATCCTGGTACGGGAAAATGAACTTTAAAATTTACTAGCATAGAGTAATATTTACTTCGTATTGTATTTAGTAGATAGATACCATTTTAGAGATAAGTTATTTGAGTTTCGTGAAGTTTTAAGAGTTGGTCTAGTAGTAGTTTGAGCCCTAAAGGAAACACATCATAAAAAAAGATTACCTTGTTGACTATTTATGTATTTTTTTTTCAAAATCTGTGAATTTAATGCAGGTAATGGAAATAACTCCTACTCCTCTCCTCCTTGGCTCCTGAAATAAAGGTACTCTAACCAAGCTCTGGAGCCAGGGTCTCAAATTTTTCTGTAACCGTTTATGGGATTTTTTTTTTCCAAAAGTAAGGCAATTTATTTATTTATTTATATACACTTTATTATACACCAGATTATACATTACATAAAGAAAAAGTAATACACTACAAAATATACAATGGGCGGCCTTATCGCTTACTGCGATCTCTTCCAGGCAATCTTGGGCAATGTCCTGTAAGTTCTCTTTTCAGCAGCTAAAACATTGAATGTGCTGCCTGCCTTGAAGATGTAAGATTAATTTCAACGAATTTCATCTTTTCATCGTTAATTTCATTTGAAGAATAAGGTTAATACAAAAGTATTCGCATACTTACAATATCAACAATAACGTGTTTGACCCTCTTGTGTTGGTGTAGCCCCGCCTTACTGACGAAAGACGCGCCGCACAGCGTGCACACATGCTCGCTGCGGTGTGTGCGCAAGTGAGTGTAGTATGTTGACGAATGCCTAGAAATAAATAGAAATTATACTATACAGTCGGTATGTGAATGAAATAATAAAATAAAAAACCGGGCAAGTGCGTGTCGGACCACGCACAATGAAGGGTTCCGTAGTTGGGATGAATTTATCCCAAGAACAAACTTAACATTGTAGTTGAAAAACATGTTCTCCCATACGGAATGTGTGGGAGATCATGTTTTTCAAACCGCAAATTTAAGTTGATCGATTATTACTCGTTAACTTGTAGAGCCTACTTAGCTCTGATAGTTTTCCTTTTAATTTCGTTATATATACTACTGCTGTGAATTTTTTCACAAGTCCAAGTACAACCATTTAGCTAGAAGGGGGGGGGGGGCACACTTGACTTTAACAAAAAAAATCAGTTAAAAGCTTAATATTTCGCAAACGGATTCCTGAATCCAAAAATGGTTTTGACAACTCACAATATTTTTGAAAGACCTTTCTAACGATACCCCACAACATGGGGTAGATGAGGAAAAAAAACATCCTCACTTTACGTGTATGGGGAGGTACCCTAAAAAAAATGTTTTTTCTTGATTTTATTTTACCACTTTGTCGGCATGATTAATATGTATACATATACCAAATTACAGCTTTCTAGTACTAACCGTCTCTGAGCTAAGCCGCGGACAGACAGACGGACAGACAGACAGACGGACATGGCGAAACTATGAGGGTTCCTTGTTTACTACGGAACCCTAAAAAGGATTAATTAAGATCATTTAAAAAAAAACGTGTGCGGTCAAACGAAAAAGGAATTAAAATTTTCGCAGCCGCTATATTGAATTTTCATTTTGACTTCACTATCGGCTTCAGCACCCTCGAAATCTATGAAAACGACACACACGACAAAAACAAAAAATCGCAGCCACAATCTTGGATTTTCATTTTGACTAAATTCACAATTTCTTTGACTCACTTTCGCTTTTTCTCTCAGGGAGAAAGTCGCTTGGAGGGAGCATAACGCTTTTTCATTATGTGACGATTTCTACCAGTTTACTCCTACCGCAAAACGCGTAAAAGAACTTCGTTCCAAAACTGCTGTATACCACACGTAGTCACGAACATAAATTACCTTTAATTTTATTAACCTTACACGTACGCAACATTCAAATGCGATTTTCTCGTGAAATAACGATTGCAACTTAGAGAAAAGACCTATTTCAGGTTTCGAGAATACTATGTTCGTAACACCATAAAGTTTCTATAAATACTTTAGGACAAAATTGGTTTTCAATATTGCTTTACTTGTACCATTTGACATTGACGGCGCCTTTATGTCGTTGCATTAAGGACGGTTTTCCTAGATCAAGTGTTACTACTACTGAAGTGCGGTTGTACATTATTTTTGTAGGAAGCTAAACTAGAAACCATAAAATTTCAAAAATTTCGACGGTTCGCCTCACTGTTAACCACAGTTCGATGTTAAGCCAAGCGGACAGACATAGGAGCGATTGATTTGCTACAGAGCCTTTAGAGCCTTTAGAGTTAGTAAAACCGAAATTCAATGTATTCTTACCTAAATTCTTCATCACAATAAGCACATTTTCTTGTGATTCCACTGTGATACTCATCGTGAAGAAGAGCTGAACTTCTGAAATTAATTTAATCATGATAAGAAATCACATTCGATAAGATGCCATGATTCACAAGGATTTTATTTCTTTGCAAGTCTCGTAGGCGAAACTGGCGATTTTCGCACTTATGTTTACAAACAAAACAGAAACAAAAACTCCCCTACTATTGGGCCAAACTCAAAATACAATTTTTCTTTGTACAATGCTATATTTAAAACAATTCTCGCTTTTCGACGTTTTTTTTATAATTTAAAAAAAAAACAGTTTTATTAAAAAACAGTCCATAAATCCCCCTATTAAAGACAGACCCTCCTTTTAAAATTAATTTTCGATAATTTTTCATGAATAATCACAAAAATACAGGCGGTGACATGCCCATGGGCGGCATTCTATAAGTTTAAATAAATAAATTAAGAAATTAAACTTACTCTAAAGGGCAGATGAGGTGGCACCGCAAACATTCATACTTGAAATAATGTTGTCTGATATGTTTGCGTAAGTAACAGTTAAGTTTGTAGCGCATTCGACAGAAACGACACTCATATGGACCCAGCATCTGTAGGATAAAATGATAATAGTCTTTTTCACTAACACTATAGCGTATTCAGCCAATAACATTCCCACTGTTAGGACACAAGCCTCCTTCCTGTGAGAGGGAGTGGGCCGTATTTGAACCACGCGGGCCCAGTGCGGCTTGGCAACACACTAATACTATGCGACACCTAAAAAAAGCTCGCCGTTAAAGGTCCAACGGCACAGCACGGTTCAGCACTGAAAGTAGAAAATCCAACAGCGCGTTTTTATTTAGGCATTCATTTAGTGTTCGTAAAAATGGGCATAAGTATTTTCTAACTTCTGGAAGGAGTTACAAAAGGAACAATTACAGTATTGAGCACATGCCACTATTGCAAAATCATTTTTTTCCACCATTTTGCTTCTTAATTTTGACCCACATCACGATCGTTTTAAGGCGACGATAGGCGACTTTTAATGATTTTATACTGAAGATCACTTATAAACGAGTAGTGTAGATAATGATTTGAAAAAATAAATATGTTAAATTAGAGCATTTTCTTAATAACTTAATATACGAATATTTTAGATTATATTTATATAACATAGTGAAATTAATTTGTAAGGTTCTATCTAACGCGGATAAAAAACTGAGAATGACGCAAAATCAAGCGTATTTTTCTGAAACCATTTTAAATATAATGTAATTATTGATCTTTTAGTATACTTACATGGTTTATTGAAATACCTTTTGTTTTATGTATAATAAATTAATAATGCGTCTAATTTGGGACAGCGCTCCTTGATAGGCGTGTCGTATAACTGTCTGGACGTACGACGCGTTGCGTGAGTCAGCACAGAACACGCAAGCTAACCACTCAAGGTCACTGGCATATATCTGCGTCTTAATTCAGGTCGGATCTTAGCAGGTGTCATTCTGTAGTTTCTGCCTACCCCAATCGGAAGGCGTGGGTGTACGTATGTTTCAATGTAGTTTCTTTTAAATTTTAACTTAGTAAAACTAAATGAGTACTGTTATACGTATTTTTTCATTTGAGTTTCGCATGATGACTTCAGCCTTTTTCTAGAGTAGAGATGCCGCGATTATTCGGTATTCGGCATTACTCGACTTTTTTTTTGTTTATTCCTCGAATACCGAATAATAGTGTCTATTATTCGACATTCGGAGAATAGCTATCTAAATAAAATAAACTTTTAAGGAACAGAAAAACTATAGACTTAAAAATAATTAAACTTTTATTAATCTTTAAAAACAAAACACCCTTAGTACTAGTATCATTAATATAAAAAGTTAGCCAAAAATCAGTCATGTTCAAGTTAATTAGTTAGGATTTTTAATGAATAATTTAATATTTAAAGTCCAAAAAGAGAAATGACGATTTGGATCGAGTAGGTTGCGCCTTTTTTCATAAATCAAACCTGCCTCAGAAAATAAATAAATTAAGTTTTTTTTTTATTTGAGAATTAATAAAAATAAATGTGTTTTTATATCGAGTAATAATGGCGAGTATTCGACTATTCGCCGTAGGGAATGGCGATTAATCGGTATTCAACTATTCGCTATACTGAACAACTATTCGCGGCAACTCTTACTTTAGAGACAAAAGGACAAATAAGAATATGACATACCTTAACATGCCTCAACTGTATATGCCTAGCCAGCATATCCTTCTTCGAGAAACCTTTAAAGCAGTCCGTACACTTATAAGCGGCATCTTTATATTTCTTATCCTCAGCTCGTGCCCTAAAATTCTTCACGGCTTCTTCTTCACTTAACGTAAACCTTTTCCAATGAACCTTGTCTAAAACTTTACTTCTTATCCACAAGTCCTTACCACCATGATCCTTTTCATTTATTTCTTCACACTCAATTTTCATAATACCTTTTTCACCTCCTACGTACACCGCTGAAGGACTGAACGGTTCTATATCTTTCTCATTATCAACTTTTATCTTTTCTTCTTCAAAAGTGACTTCTAAGTCTTCAATTATCTTTTCCTTGACAAACTCTAACATTGGATCATTATCTCCTGTCATGGATGTATCGCTAAAGTAATCTAGTTCAATGTTTTCTATTTTTTCTACTTTCTTTTCTGTGCTAAAGATTGCGTCTGCTTCGATGCTATCTCTTGTGATGTAGGTTTTAATTCGATCAGTGAAGCTGACTACTGTTAATGGTGATATGAGTATTGTATTGTTGCGATCAACTTTGTATATTGTTTCGTAGGTTATCTGAAATTGATGAAGAAAATGTAATGCATTGATTGGTGGGTTTTAAAATAGTAGTAGAGCAGTCAAGACAATGAAGTTAATCTACGTTCGCAATGTATTTGCCAAACATATAAACAAACACGAGTTTTAGGAAAAACAACTGTAATGCCTACATATAAGGTTCAGTTTGCGCTACAACTTCATATTTTTATGACTTTTTCAACAGTACTAGTCAGTCCAAAATCAACTTTATTTACACTTTCATAAAGTTGATGTTTGTTTAAGTGGAAATAACATCAATTGGAAACAATACAATGAGAATAATGGCCAAGTGGCTGAATGACTAATGATTTTGGCAGAATAAAGGTTCGAAATTATTATTGTTTTCAGATTACAACTTATGTTTGCATCTTTCGTTACTAAGATTTTGTATTTTTTTCAGAATTTCATCTTCACATGGTAAACTTGTATTGATTTGATGATATTTATATTAAGTAAACTGCAACATACTCTACATAATTGGCCTAAATCCAGCAGAGGATAGGTGGTTACAATTAATAGGGTGAGTTGATTGAACGTATCTATCAGAAACTGGACGCGACTGGCGCAGGAGCGTGAGAATTGGCACAAGCAAAAGGAGAGACTTACGTAGTCTGGTCATAAGTTTTGTCACATATGGAAAGTTAAATAAATGACACAATGAGTTACGCACTACACCCATTTATATATCAAATAAAAGGGTATAAGATACAGATTTAAACCACATTAAAATTATTCGACATGTCCTCCTCTTGCTTCTATACAAGCCTTCAATCTGCAAGGCCAGTCATCAATCGAAGCACGCACGACATTCATGTCAATATCGGCGACTGCTTTAATCAGGGATGCTTTAAGTGACTCCAAGTTGCGATGGGGTTTAGCGCAGACCTTCTCCTCTAAGTGCTGCCATATTTTGTAATCCAAGGGATTCAAGTCTGGACTGGATGAGGGCCAATCCTCATGCCTGATAAAGTCGATTCCACGGGTCGTGAGCCAGTTTTGGGTACTTTTCGCCTTATGAGCCGGCGCAGAAACCTGCTGGAATACCCAGTGCCTGTTTTCGAACATTGTTTGTGAAAGAGGTTCCACAATGTTTGTTAGGACTGTGTTTTGATATACGAGGGCACTGGTTTTCACTCCTTTTTCACAAAAAAACACCTGCGTTGGACCCAAATAGGACACCCCAAGCCAAACCATGAATGCCGAAGGGTGATGACCACGCTGAACACGTGGCACACGTTTGTTCGCTTCTTCACTAGAGTGTGCATACACTTTATCATTTTGTTTATTGAAACTCTCCTCAACATTAAAAAAATTTTCGTCCGAAAAAAGTATTTCGCGGTATTTTTTTCCCCAGTACCGCCTTAACAAAACCCGGCTTCTTTCGAGTCTGATTTTCTTCAGCCGTGCGTTAAGAAGATGTGCTGTTTTTTTTCTATAAGCACGCAGTCCTAGATCTTCATTTAACACCCTTTTAACAGTAGTTCTGCTTAGTCCCATCTGCAGAGCCAACATTTTTTGCTTGCGGACAGGATTTCGTTGGATCCGCGCCTTCATTGCTTTGATGACCGCTGGAGTCCGAACAGTACGAGGTCGACCGCTCCTTTGTTTATCTTCTATTCTTGAATCTTCCCTGAATCGTTTGATAGTACGATAAATAAATCACAGTGGAATTTTCAAATTTTTCAGCAGTTTGAAAATCTCAGTTGGCGCGTGACCGCAAGGATGCAATGCAATTACTGCGAATCTGTCTTCTTTGCGCGTCCACTCCATTTTAGAAAATGAACAAAATTCCAGAAACCCTTTGTTTTTATATTCTTTAAATATTCAAATTTCGAATGCCCGTAATATTCTCCTGGACTTGGATTCTAAATTCGAAATTTTACCTATGTGACAGAACTTATGGCCCGACTACATATATTCATATCTTTATTTACATTCCATAATGTAGGTATAAAGTTGTGACAATGGCTTAAAGCTAAGGTACAATTCTGACCCTGTAAGGCGCAGCAAAAAGTATAAAATTAATTAATAAAATAAAGAAGTTGTTTCTTTATTTTATTAATTAATTTTATACTTTTTATTATTTATTAAGTATGCCCAGCACGCATAGCATGACCACCATAGAAACGGGTTTTGTTGACAGAAGAATAGACAAAATGACAGATAAACAATCACAATCTGTCATTTTGTCTATTCTTCTGTCAACAAAACCGGTACAGTGGTCATGCTACACGTGCTGCAGTGGGTGAAGTCAGGCTGTGGATGATAACAATATTTTAATACTTACAGGTCCTCTCCAAGCCAATTCCCTGAGCATTTTCTGCCCACTGAAACATTTCTCCTTAAACCTATGGAATTTGTGGAGTATTGTAGCACACTCATAACAGAAGTACTGAGGTAGACCATCTTGTTCATTCAGCTGTTTAGAATTAAAAGCATAATAATTATTACAATAGCCAATAAATCGTCAAAAAAATAATAAGTAAATTAAATATTGAATCTTTTTTTATTTATTAGAAGTATATTTAAATGCAATCTAACACTAAAATAAGTATTTCCGTCCCTAAGACGACCCACTGATCTTCATATTACTTATGTAGGTACTGTAAGTTAGATGAAGGCAAAAAAAAGTAATTGAATCAAATTAAAATTATGGATGTAAGATGCTACATAAAAATACCTTGTGTCCTACGGTCGGTACAGTGTGGTTGAATATCGGATAATACAGACTGACAACCATAACTTAGCACAGTATGTACTAATTAAATATTATTAAAGCGAAATATGAAACTGAGCGAAAAATTATGTTAATTTTCTATTGAACTTTGGACGCAAATAAAATTATATACCGCCTGTTTCGTACTGCATACGATCACACATAGATAGAGACTGTAATGTTTTGCAAATATATTTAAATATTTATGTAATTAATTTAATAACTTGCCTGTAAAGCCATAACTTCTTCATAATAAAACTTGAGTTGATACAAATGGAAATGGTACATTTTCGCTTCAGTCCGAAGGCATATTCTACACACTTTTAGGTCCGACATACTTTGTTTATTTTACTTTAAGCCTATTTAGAGCTAAATTGTGCCTTTTACTATTGAAAAACCCTGAAAACGCGCACAAAAGCCTTTCGGGTACCGACTACCGCCATATTTGTTTACCTGTCAAAGTCATTAGTCAAGTCAATAAACAAGTACCTATCAATCAAATATTTGTTCTGCATCACGCAGAAACATTAAGTGTTTTTTTTAGGTTTCAAACTTATGAGCTACAACTTTTTTTTGTACATGTTATTACTTACTCCACAAACCTAGCCGCGAAATACGACAAAATTTTAACCAAATGGCCAAATCCCCGCTAAGAATATGATTACAAAGGAAATATGAACCATGTAGTTGGATTGTTACTTGAAAAACACATGTATCAAACAAGTCTTGTTTATTACAGGTGGATCCGTAGTTTTAGCCCGCAAACTAGCTACTTTTAGCATTGGCGATCTAGCCGCTTTTTAGAAGCTAAATGCATCGATACAGTCGCAAAATCGCCGATCACCGATGCTAAAAGTAGCTAGTCTGCTATGGCCTATTTTTCCACCTGTCTTTTATTCCGGGTTCTCATGTGTGGCAAATCCTTTGGAAATTGGTGGGGATGTGGGAAACCACATATTTTCTTCAGTGAAGATTTGAGCATGGCTTTGTGGTTGTTCTTCATAAATGAGAGCAGGAGGTAACTTATTTAATGAGGGCCATATTCATAGAGGCTAAAAAGGGAAAAGAAAAGCAAAATTATATAACACATTTTAGGCGACAATATAATTTAATTATTGTTTTCCTTACAACTAAAACAGCTACCGCTATCTATCGTGAAGAGATATGAATCGTCAAACACTTAAGATTCGCCAGTCCAAACGCCACAGAACACTATGGCAAACGCAGGCATATTATTTACTAGCAATCAGCAGTCATTATGTGATCAAAATCGTCTAAAAATCGTTCGTTAATCGTTCGCCATTTTATCACTACGACACCAACGCCAAAACAATTAAGTAGCAATCTTCGGAACTAACCAATAAAAAGTCAACCCAAGTGGCAGACAAGACAAGTCAACCTGTCAAATAAACAAAAGTTTCGTTACGAAAAAATCGTTAAAAAATCCATCTTTTTTACCTGAAATGGCTTGATGTCTTTAAGTGGGTGAAATCAGTGTTCGCTTGGACTCCAAACGATATTCGACTGTTCTTTCTATCAACAAGTAAGTTTTAAAATACAAATTGTTTGTGAAACAATGTGAGCAACAGTGGTTGTGGTCGCCCAGTGGGAAGAGCGCGTCTTCAAGGTCGTGGGTTCGAATCCAGACAGGCACATTTACTTTGTGTAAATTATTTCATGAACCTTTAATCACTACTGCTAACGAAAAACTAAAATCTCTCACCTAAAATTCGAAGACTTGTGACATCCACCAACCCGCACTGGGCTCGCGTGGTGGATTATGGCCCCTCTCACAGAAAGAGGAGGCCTCTGCCCCAGCAGTGGGAACAACATGGGTTGATTAAGGATGTGAAACAATAGTGTTAGAAAGTTAACTTTAAATTTAACAGTACTTATCTAATCCTGTTTCAGTATAAAATGGTTAATAGAGTGTCTAATGAGCAGCTAGATGAACTCTTAGAGTTTCTAACTGAGCATCCCGCTTTAGCCAGGGGTGTTGGTCTTGGCTCAAGATCCAAAGATATTGTGGAGAGGCAGTGGAATGATCTTGCCAGGAAGCTCAATTCTTTTGGCTCTGGGTCCTCAAAGTCGGGTGAACGGTGGAAAAAGGTAAATTAGTTATACAAAATTTGTAATTTGTTCAATGTAAACCAGAGCAGACACCGCAAACAACATAATTTGATAGATTTAAGTACCAAATTATTATTTTAAAAATAGAATAGAATATTCTTTATTATGTACACCATAAAAAAATACAGATATAAATTTAGACATTTTACATAGGGTGACACAATGGGCGGTCTTATAGCTAAAAGCGATCATCAGACAACCTTTGGATGGATTAAAGTAAGAAGGAGAGACAATACTGCAGGTAGTGAGTGGTGTACCATTTACATACACAATAAATACATACATTCATAAAGCATACACTTATCAATAATAATTAAATAATAAATAATAATAATAATTTAATTTTCTTTAATTGCATAGTACTGGGCTGACATAAAACATAAAAGCAAGACCAGACTAGCCAAACGAAGATTGGATGCTCGAAGCAATGGTGGTGGTCCAAGCAAACAAGAAGATGTATCAGACATTGATAAGAAAATCTTGGCCATCATCGGGGAACATGCTATGTATGGTGATAGTCAGCAGGAAGTACCTATATTTGTAAGTTACCTGCTAACATGTATAATATCTGAATGAATAATGTGACGTATTATTATAAAAATTGTTTTTTAGTACATTCAACAACAGACCGAAGTCCAAGACACAGCTACAGTGCAACCAAACTACATTGTGGTTTCAGAAGAAGTTGTCATATCAGGTAAAAAAAAAAACAGCCTAGTGCGAGATGGACTCGCACATCAAGGGTTCCGTCAATATAAGATGCAAAAAACGCTGATTCTTGTATGGGAACCCCCTTTTATCTTTAACTGTATTTTATTTTTATTATTCAAAGTCAAAGTCAACGATTTATTTGCAGATAAATATGGCTACACAAGTTCTTACAATGGTATTATAATAGTAGCTTAACATATTTAATCATAACATAATGACATGCAAATTTTTGGTACATATACAATTAGATTTATTTTAATTTAAACTGAAGGAATTCTTTCACAGTATAGAAGGAATTCTCAACTAACCAACTGCGTAAGGCCCTTCTGAAGCGGACCATCGGAAGTTCTTTGATTTGGTTAGGAATCTTGTTATATATCTAAATACACATAGGATAGCAACTTCGCCCATATAGTTCCGTTTTAATTCTAGGCATATTTAATCTGTTAGGATATCTAGTTTTGAACATACATTTATTTCCCAGTTTTTCAAACATCTCAGGGTGAGATTTGGTAAATTTACATATTTCCTCAATATAAATACCTGTTAATGTAAGTATTCTGAGTTTCCTAAACAGTGGTTTACAGGAAGTAAGTGGGTCTACATTACAAATCGCACGTATACATCTCTTTTGTGCGATGAAAGCTCTTTCGAGATGCACCGAGTTTTTTTTATTTGTTATTATAGAGGCAATAGAAATACACAATCTGTGAAAATCAACTGTCTACCTATTACGGTTCATGAGATACAGCCCACCGATAGACAGACGAATAGCTGAGGCTTAGTGATAGGGTTCCATTTGGCACCCTTCAGGTACGGAACCCTAACAATCATTACACAATCATTCATAAATAAATATTATTTTATAATTTAATCAAGCCTATCACATGATGACAAACAAACTGAATCAGTGTTTTAATAACTAATATATTTCGCTTTGTTGTTTTTTAACTAGCTGTTGCTCGCGACTTCGTCTGAGATCCAGGATTTGCATGGGAAAATAAAATAGTTGTTTTTAATATTGCCTTCGCAGATTTACCATATTTTCTCACCATTTAAACCTACCCTAGACTTCCACAAATATTTCAAAAACAAAATTAGCCAAATCGGTCCAGCCGTTCTCGAGTTTTAGCGAGACTAACGAACAGCAATTCATTTTTATTATATAGAAGATTATAGTTAGGATTAGATTTATATTTTTGATCAATACAATACTTTTGTATATTTACAGACACTTCAGAATTTCCTGAGCCTGTTGCCGGCTCGGTAAAAGTTGAAACACATCAAGTGCCTGAGCCACATCAGACAGGTATTATACCTCGAATGCTTTAGATAAGGGTAGGTACCTTCTGTAAGATACATTGTAAGCGACTCCATTATTTTCTAAATCATATTTACAGGATTGGAGAATCCCGTGCGGCAGCCTCGGCCTGCTAGAAGTCGCCGGCGCCTGAGGCATAATAGACCCAGCCTCAATTCTATTAGTACTTCTAGTGAGTATGTTTATACATACGGGGTGTCAGGGACATCGACGCGAAGCCGGCTACCATGGATTCAGTACATAATTCTGAACTACGCTGCGTTGACATTTTTCGTCGGTTATTAAAAAAAAAAACTTGTATTGCACTTTTCTATGAAACAGCAGACTTTTTTTTTTATAACCGACGAAAAATGTCATCGCAGTGTAGTTCAGAATTATGTACTGAATCCATGGTAGCCGGCTTCGCGTCGATGTCCCTGCCACCCTGTATATTGACTCTAGGGATTCAATTAGATTCATAGTTATTAAATGTAACAATTAATTATTATGCATTTATTGTGTTGGTTGTTGGTCTTGTTTCACACACGTTAGGTAGGTGTGTGCCTGTGTTCGATTTTTCGGTTGGTTAGTTTAGGGCCTGCGACCACCGGGCACATGGCATGGCAAGGATCCTTCGGCATCGCTACATGCAATGCAAGCAACGACGGCAACGATGCCGCGGTATCCTTAGGCATGCCACGACGTCCATAAGCACGCCGAAGCGTACCGATGTGACGTCGCGCTCGCGACCTCTTTTCACAACAGTCACCTTCATCAGAACGGAATCTCGAAGGACACCGAGTCATTCCGGATGCCAGATTCCAGCTTTGATTTTTTACTTAAGATGATTATCATTGTAATTTCATTTTTATTAAGTTATATATTCCTATTCGTCGCATAATAATCCTATGCTGTGCCGTACCGGCAGCGGGCGCAGGACCTTTTGTGTTAGAGGGTTTGGTTTCCGCACTTAGCCCTTTGGGTGGACCCATGGTCTAATAAAACAAGGTCTGGCTTTCCGGGACTAACACATGCTTACGTCACTATCTAGTTGCCACTCTATTGCAACAAAACACGATTAAGGAAAGATTTTCAGAAACCAAAGCTTTTAAATTGTCTTTTCGTGTGTCTAATCAAACGAAACAATTCAATTCAGACATAAACCAACGTAATTGTTAATTAAAACCTCATTGTTTTATCGGATTCGCACAGGTAATAAAGGTGGTTGGGGAGTTATAATTACAAACTTCTGGTAACACAGATGTGATGACGTAGTCATGTGTTGCCCACGTGACCACTGTGTTTCGGAATGCCATACCTGGCGAAGTATATTATTATACCATGGGTGGACCATTGTGCGTGGGCCATGGCGGCCGTCGGCGGTTATTCCAAGCAGCCCAGCTCCCTCCAGAAGTTGATTATGACCCTTGATCTGTTTTGAATATCTGTAAAGGATCTGGGTGACCCGAGAGTTTCTGTTCTGTGTTATTTTTGTTTACCGAGGGCGCAGTATTTACAACCAGGCGAAACATGGCAATAAATAGCATTAGGCCGTGCGCACTTTGGACGCGTTTTCTTACGAATTTTACATACGAACACGCACCAACGATACCAAACTTCTAAGTACTAAGGGAGCGCGCAGACTGACTGCGAGTTAGTCGTACCTATACGTACGTATCGTTCCGACTGTTAGGATTTTTCGTGCGTTCAAAGCGATGTCACCGGAACACTACCTATTTGACGGAGAAAATGGTATTCAGTGTGTGCACTCAATTTCTACGACCAGGATCGTTCGTTTACGTAAGATACTCGTACATATTCGTGTTCAAAGTGCGCGCGGCCTTAGGCTTGCACCCTATTGTATACATGGGACCCGACAACGTCACTGGCAAACAGGGTCTACAAATGTACACGTCTAATTCTTTTTACAGTTTTACCAACAAGAATAGAACGCGAATGGGTGAAGGAATTAGAGAGGAATAGAGTAAGGGCGGAGAACAAGATGGCTGATGCTACTCTCATGATTGCTGAAGCTGCAAATAAGATAGCTGAGGCGTCTTTCATTAATGCTGAGACGAATCGTATGAATGCTGAGACGAATCGCATGAATGCTGAGACGAATCGCAAGCAGTTAGAGGTCATGAAGGTGATCATGGATGTTGTGAGTCAACCAAGCAGTTCGTGCCTTCGTGCAGTCGGTGTCTTTGATTTTGCATTTTCGTTTTTTGACACCGAATTTCGAAATTAAAGTTATTTTGAACTTTGTATTGTTTTTAAACGACTTCTTTTGGAAGTCGGTTTTTCAGTTTTTTGTCGTGGTACCTACCCCACAACATTCGTCTACACTAGTACTTGCTATGTAACCAACAATGATAGAAACTTATAAAAATTAACTTAAAATAACATTAATTTCGAAAGTATATGTCTTTGGTTTAGTTTTTTTTTCTGACACCCACCGACTTCCGAAATTTAAGTTATTTTTCAGTTTGTGGCAACTTTTGTGGTTGTTTCTATAGAAGCGTAAAGTTCACTCATCCTCTATAGAAAAGGGTGGATCCTCCGACCAGACGGGTGTCGTATCTGTTGGGCAACTGTCCAACGATTGATGTCCGAAAAGTTATATTTATGGTGATCGCGCGGTAAGCCCTGTTTGCGCGATGCAGGATTTTATGTGACGTCAGGTCTTTGATGCGTAGTTCGCATGTGGCGATGTAGATTCCGCCACATTTCTTTTGTTTTTTTGCGGAAAGCCCACATAGATATGAATAAAATAGTACAAGTACAAGTAAAGGACCGGTGTCGAGTACGCCCGTCTTCGGTAAATCTAACAAGTCCAGCTTCATCGTTTACTCGAAGTCGTTTGACCGTATTGTATGATGGCCAGTGTAATTAATGCATCGTATGCCCGAATTCGAACAGTCTTTCGAGCACCCGAATACGGGCTAACGACCAAGTGTAATTGCAACGTTATAGAGACTTGAACCTGACTCCTCTTGTCAAGGTCCACCAACGGACCACCGGATTGAATGAGACGGCGGTTCTTCATATACTGAAGGAAGAAGAGGGACAGAATGCAGACAAGCCTCTGGAACCGCCTGAGAAACGACACAAAGCTCGCAAGACATTTAGACAGACGGATAGGTATGTGTTAACACTGTATTACTGTGTTTTTTACTGAACACAGACATCTATGACATCTATGTCACAACATAGGTACCTCTAAGCTAAGAGAAATAGCGAGTGAAGTTTTCGTCACCAATAGATGGAGCCACTGAATCCTGCATCGCGCAAGTAAAGTTTGACGCTAAAGTAAGAAAGGAGAACGCTTCCAATTAGTTCGTTAGCATAATCAAAATAGTAGAAGGCCTCAGCCTACATTCGCACGGACGTAAAAATATCGCGGCGGTATTTTATCGCGCACTGGATTTTCAACTCTCGGTGTTAAGCTGAGCGTTGAGAATCCAACGCGCTAAGACGCACTCTCGTCCCAGCGCGGTGCACAAACACACTGTTGGATTTTGAACGCTCGGCGCTGAGCAAAACGTTGAAAATCCAGTGCACGAAAAAAAATCGCCGCGTGATAAAAAAAGTCGAACTTGGACTTAGTAATAAGTACCCCTGCACCCTAATTGCGTAACACAATTCAATCACTATCCAAGAGTTTTGAAAGAAATTTCTAATCCATTACTTCATAGGTTTGAAAAATAAGTCTACTCAACAACGTAAATAACGCCATGAACTTGGCTGAATTGTCAAAATGAAAAGAATGTCGATCAATTGTCATCTTATGTGTGTTACGCAATAACTCCACTGTATCGTTTTTGCGTTATAATGTCGACACATTATTCAATCATCACTTAGATCAAGAACATAAAATATACAAATATTAGATCTTTAAAAAAAAAACCTTAATAACAATACGTACCGTATTTTTGTTTCAGTTCAAGCGAAGCAGATAGTTCTGATGACAATGACGGCAATAACGAGCAATCAAGTAACTATCATGAGTGAGTTTCATGTTTTATAACCAATTATCTATATTACTACATATCATAAAACAAAATCCTCCCACCGCGTGCTTGTCTGAATGCGATAAACTCAAAAAATACCGAACGTATTTTCATACGGTTTTATGGGACTTTAACATAACTGGCGAAATGTGGGTATACCTACTATAATTAAACCTCTGCCCAAACTAGGCGTGATATTACTTATTTTATTTTAATTTCAGTGAGGAACCTGAAATTGAGGTAGGACCAGCAGCTGTGAAGATAGAACCCAGCGATATTGAAGTCAACAAGTAAGTCATAACTTAGTTCCTCACGGGGTTAAAAACATTACCATGCGCCCAATAGGGTTTCGCATCGGCAAAATATCGATCTACCATAGAAATTTGAATCCCCTATTTAAGCCATTCAAAGGACGAATTGAAAAATAATTGAGCCGTCGCGGAACGCCTGATAGATATGAAACATCGAAATTATTCTGTATACATAATATGCATGAATGAAGAAAATAAATATGTCATAATCAAAAACAAAATAATATATTCCGCAACTGGTAACTGGTATTAGCGCTATCTGTAGTACAGCACTATAGCGCGAGCATGTCTATGGCGTGTTTTTTTTATTTTATATATAGGGCATCTCGTAGCTGACTTCTGAGGTCATGACTACTCAACCGGTCAATCCTGTGGCTGCTTTAAGCTTCTACACTTAAAGCCTCCAGCCAGGGGCAAAACTATGCTAATTAAAACTAGGCGAACGCTCGCTAAGGGCAGCCCCTGTGGGGTACGAACCTCGGCTTAGGGAGTTCGCTGGGGGGAGGACAGCAAGAGGGACAGGCTGGATCAAAAGTATTTCATTATTATTAATCGGGGAATTTAAAGCTACAGGCTCAGCATCGACGCGGGCTGGCGCATCTTCGAGCAAGGGTCGGGGGTTATGACGCGAATCCATTAGTTTATTTTATACCCTACCAAAAATCGCTTAACGCGCCTAAAGGTTTCATTTTGAAAAAAAACTTATTTATATTTCGTTAGGATGTTGGGTGTTGGGTGTAGGCCGCGTCGCCACGCCAACAGCCGGTCTGACCCGCCCAATTAGATGTATCACATTTCGTTACTTAGGGAACTCTTGTGAAAAATTTCATGGTTTAGGCTGTACGTTGTCTGTCAGTGAATGAATGAAATAAGATTTTTAGGGTTCCGTACCCGATTGGTGCCAAACGGAACCCTATTACTAAGCCTCCGCTATCCGTCTGTCTGTCAGCGGGCTGTATCTCATGAACCGTAATAGGTAGACAGTTGAAATTTTCACAGATTGTGTATTTCTATTGCCGCTATAACAACAAATAATAAAAGTAAAATATAGTTGTGGGGCCCTTTAACTTTATTGAATTTTTATTATTTACGTACAAGAAACATGTTTTTTTTCGGCGTTATTTGCTACATATTGGACGGTGGTACTGAACCCTTTGTGTGCGAGTCCGGCTCGGATTTGGCCGGTTTTTATTAAATCCATATTTTATTTTTGTTTTCAGGGAGCAAGCTCAAACTGACCCAATTGCTTTAGAAGTGAACGCAGAACCACGGGGTGATGACGCGGATAAGTGAGTAATGTTAATTATTTATTTCAGTCAAACAAGCATAAAATCAGCTTGTATAATGTGTAACTGAATTAATGCACATTATGAAAGTAGTTTGTTTAGAATCATTTACTGAATCGATTTGTCATTTTGCATACAGGAATTTTTTTTTTCAGTCACACTTCCAGAAGAAAAAAAAAAAAAAAAAGTTTTTTTTTTGTGACTTTGTGTAGATTTGTAATGTGACCACAATTTTCTCCCATAATCAGTATAATTAATTTAATAAATAAACTTTAGTAAAAAGTCAGTGTATGCAAAACATTCCAGTTGGGGTGTTGGGTGAATGTGTTCTAAAAGCTCGAACGACACTCGTATGTTCGATTTTCACATACATTTTAATGACATTCAGTTACTTTATATTATGCCTAGGTACTTCTATTTCGTATAGGTTCATATTTTATCCAATGACCTGAAAACACTTGACCTGTATAATTTTAACTAGGTAGGACCCTAAAATAATCACCTGTATATTATTTACAATTGGCTTTAAAATACTTCTCTATATTTTTTTCCACTGCCTCTAAAAACCTCACTCAGTATATTTTTTTCCGTTACCTTTAAAACTCCCACTATATAGACTATGGCCCACTCCCTGTTACAGAAAGGAGGCCTGAGTACCAGCAGTGGGAACGTTATCGGCTGATTATATAATCTATCAATCTATATCTATAAAAATCAATGCCACTTTTCGTTGTAATTTTATGACTCAAGAACGGGCTCACCTATCCAAACCAAATGTTTAGGCTTTGTGACTATTTAGTAGATGGTTTATGTGAAGTTTGCACAAAATCGGTAGACCGGTTCTTCATTTATCACATTTTTTGTAAAAAAAAAAGAATTCAATAAATGGCGGATCATTTTGTAAATGGGGATTTTGCTGTCAAATTGAACCTTTTTTCAGAATTGAGACTTTTTCGCGGTAGGTAGGGTAGGTAGGGTAGGTAGGGTAGGTAGGGTAGGTAGGGTAGGTAGGGTAGGTAGAGTAGGTAGGGTAGGTAGGGTTTAGTAGTGCTACCCGTGCGAAATCGGGCTGGGTAAAGCTAGTATACATATATATAAAAGGAATAACTGGCTGAATGACTTAGCCCAGGCTCGCACGGGCGTTTCCCGCGGTTATTTTATTTCGTGCACTGGATTTTCAACGGTCTGCTTCGCGCCGAGAGTTGAAAATCAAACGGTTTTTTTTTAACGCGCTGGAACGAGAGCGCGTTGTATTCTCAACACTCGGCTCAATACCGAGAGTTGAAAATCCAGAAGGCTATAAAATCCCACCGCGATATTTTTACATCCGTGCGAACGTGGGCTTATTCACATATCGTTTCGGCTGTGCGTTGATATCTCAGTCAGTTATTCAGTCAGTCTTCCTGAAAATATACAGAATATTTTTAATTGACTTTAAAATACTCATATTTTCTTTATTTTTTACACAGCCCCTAAAAAAGTCACTCTGTACTAATATTTTTTTCCGTTTCTCACTTCCACTCTGTATATTTTTTCTGTTGGCTTTAAAAACTCCTTCCTGTATTGTATAATTTTTTCTATGACCCTTAAAAACTCATTCTGTAAGTATAACATGATTTCCGTTTCTTAAAAAAATACGCTCTGCATATTTTTTTACTGGCAGAGGCACTAATAATCTCATCCTCTATTATTTTTGATTGCAGTACAAACGAGACAATGTCACATATTGAACCTGCTGGAACTAAACGTAAAGGAAGAAAAATACCGAGAAGTGACGTTACATCAACACTGTAAGTAAAGTCGTGGAAATTAATTGTTAAATAAATCGACTGTCAAAGAATCAATAACAAAATTAACCTGGTAGTCAATTTGCTTAAAAAAATAATTTCTCTGACTTTATGTATGATTTTTTGTTCCCTCGCAAATACGGTTAACATTTGTCCGGATTTGTCCGAAAATGTCCGGCTTTTTGGCCCCCCGTCCGGACTTCTCGCTTGTCCGGACTATTCGATTAAGGGGATTTTCTTTAAAAAATATAAATTATTAATGAAAAAAAATAAGATTAAAAGGTTAAATATCCGGACTTTTTTTTGCAAATTTCAGGCTTTATGTCAGAACTTTCAAATTTCGAAATGGTAACCCTACTCGCAACACCTCGTAATTATTGACATTTTAACAGCCAGTGTATTGCAGTTACAATATTTTGATGCCTATTCAGCCTATAATGTTTCTCTTTTTGTGCGGGAGTGGGTCGTAATCCACCACGCCGGCCCTGTGCAGGTTGGTGGATGTCACATGTCCATACGACATCCACCAACCCACACTGGGCACAGTGTGGCATGGTGGATTACCAAAAGGAAGGAAGGATGTCTTCTTCTTTTCGTGGGGTTAGTGACTAACCTGTTGTCAGAGTTTTAAAGCCGCCCATAGGCCTCTGACTTGACTTCACATACCGTCGAGAAATATCTCTCAGGCAGGCCGGTTACTTCACGATATTTTCCTTCACCGTTTTTGAAGCAAGTGATAATTATGCAATACGCTCGTTAATCAGAAAAGTCAGAGTTGCGAGGAGCTGGCAGTCAACAAAATATTTCATGACTTCCTTTAAAATATTATTTTCTTTATTTCAGAAGCGGTCTGTTCGGAGAAACAGAAATGAAAGCGGAGGAAATAGAAATTTATGAAGAGGGATTTAGTTGATTTTAAGATTGTCATTCAAACTCATGAGTTTTACGCTTAGAGAAACATTGGAGAAGGCATTTATGTGCAATATTCCGAACAAAAGTCTGCCATTTTTGGCGGGGGACGCAGTAGTTACAAAAAAAAAACAAATGAATTATTTAATATCTTCATTCGGAATTTTACTTGAATCCATGAAATAAAACAGCTGATGCATAAAATTGTTAAATTTTAATAATAATAAAATATAAGAACAATTAAATAAAAGTAACTAAGTAATAATCTTAATAATAAAACAGATTAAGTGTAGACAAAAAAAAAAGTTTGAACAATCATTTTTTTTTCTTTTAATTTTCTTACTACGAAATAGGGATGACGACTAAAATTTTTTTTTTGTCCGTCTTTGAGATTTTAAGGTAAAATGTGCCATGACGTCACGAATACGTAGATTTTATACATACTAGTGACGTGGCGACCCCCCACTCCCCAACTTAACATGCGTTTTATCTAAGTAATTTTTTACTAATATGATAAAGCAAAAAATACGTGTCTAATATTTTTTTATTATCTTACTGACGGACTAATTAGTTTTTTTTTTTTACCCAGGCATCCCTATTATCGACATGTCAATTATATGGTCTCAAACATACGTCAACCCTACGGTAGTCTCGTTATCATTTTTACTAAAGGATGTAATGTTAAATCATGGTTGAATCGAATGAAAAATCAAGATGTATTTTTCACGGAGCACCGCGCGCCTTGAAAACTATTTACGAAGTGCGTTAGAATCCATTTGAAAGTAGTTTTTGAACGTACTAGAATATTTGTTCTTGTACTTTTACAGAGAGGAAGTGTTCGTAAGGCTTCTCCAGTGTTAAATGCTCTAAGGTTTTACGTGATCAGTATAAATAAATATCGACATATTTTGTGAATTGGTTAATTCGGATGAGTATTTTTTAGCCCAGTTACACACGGGCGATTTTTTTCCTGCTCGATGTTTTTTCGCGCACCGGATTCAACTTAAATAAAACAACAACAACTTAAAATGCTTAGCGCTGAATTGAAAATCCAGCAGTGTGTTTTTTTGACGCGCTGTCATACTCTCTGTTAGATTCTCAATACTCTGCTCAACACCGACGAGTTGAAAATCAAGTGCGCGATAAAATCCCGCCACCGAGACTTTTACACCAGTTAAAACTCGAAAACACACCCGTGTCGGGTGCGGGTCGGGACGGGAGAAAGCCGGGCTTGTATATATTGTAATTCCTTGTATTATTATTATTATTGCCCCTGGCTGGAGGCTTTGAGTATATGGATTGCCCCTGCCTGGAGACTGAGTGTAGTGGTAGCCACAGGAAAGCCCGGTAAAGTAGTCATGACCTTCAGAGGTCAGCTACGAGATGTCCTACTATAAAAAAAAAAATATGGATCTCAGCACACAAAAATCGTGCGCGGCTCCCGCTCCCGACCAGCACCCACTTTGTGAGTTTTGAGCTTTACAGTTACGAAAAGTAGAAAAAGCGTGATTGCAAGTTTAGAACCATGAAACACGCTCGAGTAGTTTGATTGTTACTTTTACATTACCAATACGAAGTCTTATTCTGGAGGCTTATTTTCCGCAAATTTATAATTACTAGTGGTCGCCCAGAGGTCGAAATTCGACCTTAATTAATTTAATTTATTTCTAATGTATATTATGTAAAAATATTAGTTTTCTGCACTCCTCCATATAAACTTTAACTGTGCCAAATTTCATACTCCTCCGTCCGCGTAATTTTCGTAAAAGGGGTACAAAGTTTTTTCTTCACGTATTAATATAACTTTTTGTTGGAAATTGGTGGGAAACAAATTAATCATTTTCTTCTGTTGATGAATCGGACTTCGTGTCTTTTCTTCATAAATAAGTGTAGGTAACTTATTCAATGATAAAGGGCCGAAAAGTGAAAACAAAAGCGAAATTATGAAACACATTTTAAGCGGATATATAATGAATCATTGTTATCCTTACAACTAAACTAGCGCTATTTATAATTTTTCTGGTTTTCCTACGAATCTTCTCCATCCATTCTATAGTCTTCTGTCTCCTGCTGGTTCCCAGCATTTTTTCTTCTGTTCCTGTAAAAAGAAATTGATTCATTGATCACTATTTTCCCGACTACAGCAAAGGAAGCTTGACGTGTTCTTGAGGCAGAATCTTACATAAATTGCCACTAAATCAACTTTAACGCTATGTATTCTAAGTTCATTTTTTATTGAACGTTTGCGATAAAAATAAGCCATAATAAATTTCATCCATTAATAAATTCCACTGCAACGGTCCATCCGTTGCAGTGGAATTTGAACTTTGTCATGTATGACATTCAGTTTATCTTCCCAAAACACGATAATTTTCTGAGATTCTGAATTCAATTAAAGGTGATACGAGCACTGAGCAGGATTGATCGTAGTTGGACGAGAGTAGCCCAGAATTTAGAAACAGTGACTTTTAATTATTATAGCTATAAGGTTCATAATAGGTTGCTATCAGAGGTGAAATAACTGTGAAAGGAAGTAATGGCCTGCGACTGGAGAGGATTCCGGCAGTGGATTGGTAGAGGCTAACGATGAAGGAAGTTAAACTGACAGTGTCAATGTTCATGTATCTTATTCCAGCAGAGGATTTTCTACCTCTGACAGCAGCAACCCAACAGCAACCTTATTGTAACGAGAATAAAGATTATTGTGATTTTGACATTGAATCTGAGGTAAAATGTGTAGGTAAATATATTAAAACCCGGTAAGTCACACCTCTACTCGAAATTGAACTGTGAATGGGGCCAAATTTGAAACTTTTTTCGGGTGCCTTTTATGTGCCAAATTGAAATAAATTATTTGACTTTGAAATTAAACTACACAAAAACTGTTTAAGGGTTGTAAACTGCCAGTGTCAATATTCTTGTATCTTACCTCTTAGGATACGGCTCTTTGAGATGGAAGGTGCGGTAGTGGAGCTTCAAACTGCAATTCTGAGTGAACCGTTTTTCGCACATTGAGCATTTGTAGGGCTTTTCACCGGTGTGTGTCTGAAATATAAAATATTCACAACCATTTTTAAAGTATATTCGACCTCGTAATTCCCCTCCGTACCTCAGATAGCACGTCATTTGTAGATTTTTGAGGCCCGGACTTCACCACAGCGAAGATGTGCGGAGACGTCCGAAGTGGAGACGAGAAGCGATGTTTTTCAGCTAGGGTGTATCAACCGAATCTCTTGCCCATTCCAAAACGTAGATCTTTATGGAGAAGAACGTGCAAGAAACTACAAGGAACCTCTTTTATATATAGAAAATTACAAAATCCTGGGAACATTATTCTTGTTGCCTCTTTATGTGAGAACAATGTACAAAAAATAATCAAAACAATTCAAAATATAAGACTAAAAATAAGCTCTGGCAGATAATAGATGACCAGTCTCAACTGACGGCGCCCGTTCACGAACATGACGCGTGGATCAGCACCATCCATCTCCGCGCAGTGGTCTCCACTGAAGCTGAGCGGAGACGAGATGAGTGAATAAGGAAATTTTATTGGTTGTTTAATTGGCCTCTCGTCTCCACTTTGGTCGAGTCCGGGCCTAATAGTCGTTACGGGTCGATAGAAACCCCTAAAGTCTAACAACCCGTCTTACCACAGGGTACTGTGTTATCCAGTTACTGAGATGAATTTAACCGTAGGTAATTATCGCTGTGCGACCTGAATTGCACTTTATTGTGTCGTAGCAAGAGTCGCTTTTTATTTAAATGATTTTGCGGAGTGAACCACTGTATTCATCTGTGGTTACGACCAAAATTATAGCTTTTTGGAGTTGCGACAGTTGAAGCAGCATTTTGCTTTGAATGCTCAAAGTGCTCAATACATCTCGTGAATATTACCATTTAACCCAGTATTTCTTCCAATTTTGGGAGAAGCCTAAACCCTGATAAATTACAAAACACCACGCTTTTTTTTAGTACACCCACATTTCGCCAGTTATGTTTAAGTCCCATGTAATAGGAGGCGAGCCTATTGCTATCAAGCGGGCACAAATTCTGAGAAGTTCAAGATAAAAAAACTCAATAACACTTTGCCCGCCCTGGAAATCGAACCCAGGACCTCATGCTCAGCAGTGGCACTAGACGGACGAGTCAGTCAAAAACCTAACTCCTAGGAATCTAGGATAAACAGAAATGTTCTAGTAAATCTCACCAGTTGATGTCTCGTCATACTGCTTTTACTGTTGAACTGCATGCGGCAAGTAGAACAATTGTATAGCTTCTCTCGAGTGTGGGTGTTTAGATGAGCTGCCACGCTGATGGCCTGTATGGAAATCAATACATATACTTCATAACATAGTAACGAAGGACTATTGTCCGTTAATCTGGATGTATGCTCCGGATTGTCGTGAAAACAGCTGAACGGATTTGGATGAAATTAGGCACACAGACAGTTTATAACCTGGATAAACATTTAGGGTACTTTTAATCCCGGTAGGTACTTTCCCGTGGGATATTTTCAGACATCAGCTGGCAAAAGCTAGTTGCAAAATAAATAACAGATGTTTTCAAAATCACCACCACAGTTGCACCTACCACCTTTGATTTAGTTCTAGTTTTAATAGATGTATGTAAAATCATTTATGTGGGCACAGAATCATTCCTGACCCTACGTACTTTACGTATTGTTTAAGGCGAAAGCGTTCGGTTACCCCGCGAAATTCAAATTTTGTTACGTTTTTTGCAATTTGCAGGTCAGTATCATGTTGTAAATTGATTTAAATATGATTCGCGGCCGTATCAAATGTATATTTATAGAATTGTAATCATAAAAATGATCAATACAACTCTCTAAGTTCATATAATTCCATTGAATGACTATTTCATGAAATCATGACATTTGATCAACATAAAACCTGACACTGACCTGCAAAATGCAAAAAACTAAAGGAAATTTGAATTTCGCGGGTTACCTTAGCGCATGCCCCTTAACCAATTGCCGTGCCCCCAGCTCATAAATCGACAAAAAAGTAAATACCTAAGCACGACGAATTGAGTCGTTTAATGAAATAAAATACGAATATAGGTACTTAGTCTTATAAATCAGGAACCGAAACCGGTATGATCAATACGAGTATTTTTCGGTTAGAGCATTTTGACAAGTATTTATAAAGGTTACCTTAATTCTTAAGTACTAAAGTCCTAGGTCCTAACATTTGCGTTAATACAATTAAGACAAAGACTATGGATACGAGTCTGGATTGCATTGCTTTCATTTGTCTAACTAGTGTCTTGGATCTAAATATCTCAAGACGGAGTGGATATTAAATCATCGTCACCAACTGCTACTATCTTTATTGTTAGTACGACAAGGTTCAAAGTTACTTAAATAGTCGCAGTTTGTGTGGTTAAATTGAATACAGCCAGTATTAATAACGGTTACCGAAACAAAAATGACCTCTTACACCCAAAAACCGCGCATTGCAAATATTCGCGAGCATCGTATGGAGCCCTTCGTGTCCAATTTAATAAGAGTTCAGAAAACAGATGGGGTTGCCATGGCGTTGCAGCCTCAGGGATGTTTGCGGCGGCGCGTGTAGATTGTTTTTATACTATAATGCGCAAGCGCGCTGCATCAATGGTGGCACGAGTCATGGCCAGCCCCAACAGGGTTCTGAAAATGATAGCGGACAGACTGGACTGTCTTTATATAATTCACTGCTGTCAGTTACATGTGTCACCGTATTGTGTTGTTTACTAAGACGTAATTTTAAAGACATTGTTACTAACCCTTTATGAGTCTTGGCTCGAAATAAGTTTTTGATCGATTGCCTGTGTGCGTCAAAGAGTCGAGTCTAACCGTGCGCCGGCGAACACCGAAAAATCACGGTGTAATATATAAAGTACCTTCAAATGCCAACAAATTGCCGGCATTGCGATAGGTATTCTGTTTCTTTCTCGTAATCAAGGTAATTTTAAGGTAACCGCCTGGCGGTGTAGCGGCATCTACATCGCTACATGCAAACTACGCATCAAAGACCTGACGTCACACCACATCCTGACGTCACACAAATCCTGCATCGCGCAATTAGAGTTTACCGCGCGATAAACATATATACAAGCTTCCCGACTTCAACCTCTGGGCAGTTGCCCGCCAGACACAACACCCGTCTGGTCGGAGGATCCTCCCTTTTCTATGGGGGATAAGTGAACTTTACACCCTGTTCCTCATACCCCTAAATTGGTGACCCCGAACATACCCCTAAATTGGTGACCCCGAACATGAACGTCAACGCAGCCTTCGTGCAACTACTTCAGCGTGACGTCATCATCATCACTCCCGCAAGCTTTCGTGAGGCGAGTCACACAGCCAGTCAGCACCCACGGCTTCAACGGGTATCCTGACCACCAGCATGCAGCGAACGCGCATTCCTGGTCTTCACCCTCAGCCACAACCCGGCGCTGTACCACATCCGACCCACTGGATCAAGACGCAGCGCCACCCCGACTCACTGGGGAATCACCGCACAGAGTTCCGACTCACCGCGAACTATGCGGCACCCGGTTCCGACTCACTGGAACCACAGCTGGCACTGTGAAGCATCGCAAGATTCAAGACTCAGCCCACTATCGACCTCCGGTCTCCGGAGGGGAGTGATGTAGCGGCATCTACATCGCTACATGCAAACTACGCATCAAAGACCTGACGTCACACAACATCCTGACTTCACACAAATCCTGCATCGCGCAATTAGAGTTTACCGCGCGATAAACATATATACAAGCTTCCCGACTTCAACCTCTGGGCAGTTGCCCGCAAGACATCACAACCGTCTGGTCGGAGGATCCTCCCTTTTCTATGGTGGATGAGTGAACTTTACATCCTGTTCCTCATACCCCTAAAG
Source organism: Agrochola lota (assembly GCA_947364205.1). Classification (NCBI taxonomy): domain Eukaryota; kingdom Metazoa; phylum Arthropoda; class Insecta; order Lepidoptera; family Noctuidae; genus Agrochola; species Agrochola lota. The sequence continues at coordinate 3,308,064 of OX376239.1, forward strand.
CGGTATTAACACGGTAACCTTAATAGAGGTAACCAGTGTCTTCTTCTTGGTTACCCAGATAGAGGTAACCTTAGTCGCAGAAGTAACCAAAATTGAGTAAGTGAAAGAAGCTAGTAATTAGATAAACGTCAACATACCGCTAGTGAAGCTCCACAAATCTCACAGATGTGTCTCTGGTCTTCTTTCGAAGGAAGAGGCTCATCCTTATGTTCCTCAGTGCGATGTTTCATGTAGGCCGTCAGACTTTTGAAGTTTCTGTTGCACTGTAAAAAACGAGCGAGCCTTACAGTAGTCGCTTATGATGTGTAACATCTGACATCTTGGCTGACGTATGATGTAAAGAATATTCATCATCATCCTGTTTACAACCTCTCGGAAAATGGGTTGGTATTATCTGACGTCCAACTCTAGCATCGCGCGCGTTCATTGGTGAAATCAAATAGCGCGCGCTTCCCCGGCTTCCTATTACACACTTCCGTCCCTTTTCACGAAATCACTCCCACAGATTGCAGGAAAGCGAGAGGAAAGATGTTACACATCAATAATAGTTTATTTATTACATACAACATTAGACATTTTCAGAATAGGGATGATGACTAATAGTTGAAATGTTCGAATAAATAATGCAATTCCAAAGTAGGCATTAAAAAACATTTTTACAAAAAAAATACCGGCTAAGTGCGTGTCGGACCACGCACAATGAAAGATTTCGTAGTTGGGATGAATTTATCCCAAGAACAAACTTAACATTGTAGTTGAAAAAAATGTTCTCCCATACATTCCAAATGCAAATGTATGCTGGTCGTTTAATACTCGTTAACTTGTAGCGCCTGCTTAACTGTGATAGTTTTCCTTTTAATTTCTTTATACAGGGTGGCAGGAGCATCGACTCGAAAACTGTTACCATGGATTCAGTACGTGATGCTGAACCCCGTCGAAATTTTTTGTCGTTTATTTTTAAAAAAATCTGCTGTTCCATACATTTTGACCGCGTAGGTACACTGCGGCCGCGACCGCGGTGGGCACTTTTCTATGAAACAACAGTTTTTTTTTTTATCCATGGTAAAGGTTTTCGCGTCGATGCCCTGCCACTCTGCATACTACTGCCGTGAATTTTCTCACATGTCCAAAACCAACCAAATGGTTGGTTTTTGAGCTAAATAGCTGGCAGGTCGGAGACACATGACTGTAAAAAAATTGCATTATAAAGCTTAATATTTCAAAAAATGGTTTTCACATATAATATTTTTGAACGACCTTTCCAACAACACCCCACGCCATGGGAAAGACGACAAAAAAGAATCCCCACTTTACGTGAAGGGGAGGTATCCTAAAAAAAAATTATCTACATTCCTTAAGCAGGCACGCTGGAAGTAATTTCTGTAGAAATAAGCATCACTGTACGTATTGTGTCTGTCTGTTGGTGTGTGTCCATAAATAAATACAAGTTCAAAATGGTTTCAGGAGGTGTACTAGGTAGCAGCCTGCTGGTATGGGTAATTGATAAAACATTGAAAAAATACCAAACTTACTATGGTACAAGGCGTGAATATCCGACGATCTTTTCGGATACCTTTTCTTCCTCGCTTTGGTATTGATGGGGCAGGGCTCTCGCATACCAAATCACTGAAAGAGACCATCTAATATAAATGTAATACAAATGTAAATGCTGTTCGTTGGTAAGCGCACCACTTCATAGCGGCTGGACCGATTTGACAAATTTTTTGTTTGTGTGCTTTAAAATGTTCGTAATCGTCCGAATCAGGTTTATACTAAAATAATAATTTGAAAGTAGATTTGTATGAATCATTGAAATTTGAACAGGTCTGTCGGGTCTATTGTAATAGCTAAACTTTAATGGTTGCCACACGCGACCATTGACAGACTTACATTGCTTGAATATGAGGCTTTTGGCTACTCTTTATTTGTGTATTTTGTGTTTTTTTTTTTTTGTAATTTGCGTTTTGTTTGTGCAGAATAAACAATTTTTTTTTTTTTCTTGCGCAAATCCAGGCTTGCTCAAGTATGTCAAAATCTCCTAACACACGTAACGATTTACTTGCGGAAGACTAAATTTGTTCAAGTAAATCGTTACGTGTGTTGGGAGATTTTGATTTCATGATAGATTTTATGACCGAGATATCCGAATAATAATTTCTATATAATTTCAAAATCTTTACCATAAAGCGTTTGAATTTTTTAACCAGAAGGCCAATTCTCGTAATTAAAAACGTTCAAAATCTAGTCGCTATTTCGTCTGAGCGACAGTCAATTTAAAAAACCTCATACATATCTTGACAAATTGAGACTGAGATCAGATTGCGAACGTTCTTAAAACTATAGGAATTGCTCCTTTGTTTTCAAACTCAAAGTATTTATTTTAATTAAACCATTTACAGGCACTTTTGAACTGTCAAAGAGTCTGTCAGTTAGTCAGAAAGTTGAAGCTAGTTGCCTATTCCAAAACGTAGATCTCTATGGAACGGACAAGAAACTCAAGGACACTCTTTTAAATCAAGATATTACGAAATCCTGTGTAGGAACATTATTATTGTTGCTTCTATTGTGAGATCCATGTAAAAAAAAATAAGATTAAAAATAAGCCCTGGCAGATAAGAGATTTCCAGTCGCAACTGAGGGTTTGTAGTCCAGCTTAACATTCTACAGAATAAATGAACATGAACTTGAAACGTAGCTTACTCAATTCCTTCGGTATGCTTGGCTGAATGAAACACATGTTCTTGGTAAGCCTTTCGCGTCTCGAACTTGATGTCACATCGCTCACAGTATGTATCAGTATGTGTCACACCTTCTTCAGGATTCTAATAATAAAAAAAAGATTATGTTATTCTAAGGCGCCATCGCGCCATCTATACGGACGAGAGAGTCGCGGCGATAGTCACGCTGTGCCTTCAAATTATCACCGCGATGATATCGCCGTGTGGAGATTGATTCATAGTTTCTATTGAATTTGACATTACGGCGAGGCTATAGCCGTGATACTCTCACCCGTGTAGATGGCGCCTAATTCTCTTATATTTATATGTATATGTAAACACGAACATTACATATTACCACAGGAGAGGACCAAAAATTGATCCCTGGGGAACTCCGCAATATGTTACATTAGAGCCAAAGCAAAATAAGCTCTTTAATTTACAAACAACAATTTTTATAATAGATTCGGGCCAATTAATTCGATCTGCTCCTAGAAAGCAATTTTATTTTCCAGCATATCATGCTCTACTCTATTAAATGCTTCATGAAAATCGAAATAGACTTTTTAAATGAGAGTAAATAATCTACAACATAACATCGCACCTGTAATCCCCAAAGGGCAAGGCAGATCTGTATGCATACATACAGCTCGCAGCATGTAATAACATGGGGCGAGCTTATTGCCATGAACCGGGCACAAATCAAGACTGCTACTGAGAAATTCCTGATGGAAAAACCTAAAAACGATTTGCCCGACCGAATCCGAATCGAATCCAGGAACAGCAGAAGCGCTTGCGACAGCTTAACCACCGAGGCAATCAACAAATGCAATAACAGCAACAACTTACAACAACAGTATTTATATGCATGGTTCTTTTTTTATGGATGTTGAGTCCTGTTGCACTAACGAATGACGCGCCACATAGAGTACACACGTGCTCGCTGCGATGCGTGCGTAAGTGTGTGTAGTATGTTGATAAGTGTCTGGGTGAGAAACAAAACTTATTTTAACATTACATTCTAGCTGAGTGGAATAATATCTAGAGACATAATATTAATGAGAGTGGCTTCAATTAGGAAGACTCTAAAGGTGTGTCCAAACATTGAGCGGCAAGAGCGCGGCAGCAATACGCGGCGTTTGCAGGACACATTTCTGCCGCGATCTAATTAGGACCGAACCGACGAGAGACGCCGCGCCTTTAATACGTCCGCAGAAATACGTCCAGACGCAATTAGTGACGAATGATTCCTAAAAATGTTTGGGCGCGGTAGGTAGACAGAAGCGTTCGCGTGCGGCAGTCGTCCAAACACAGCGCGACAGGCCGCGGGCGGCACCCGCGCACGATTGCCGCTCAATATTTGGACACACTTGCAAATTGTTGAATCTGATCACTGTTGATGACAGAGTTTAAGAGTCGTCAAGGAAAATGAGCTTAAATTATTATAATAATAATCTTTATTTTGCAGTTTTAATATTGAAGTTTACCTGAATTCCTCTCCGCAATGAATGCACTTTCTTACTACCCCGTTGTGATAATCATTGTGAAATAGAGCTGAACTCCTGCAAGTGAAAAAATACGTATGATGAAAATATTGGAAAAAGAAAACATAATATGATTCTAGCAATATTATGAGCGAGCAGATGCTACTATGAATTAGTATTGTTCTTTTTTTAGCCTACATTGGATCCTACTTCTAGGCAATTGCCTCCCCTTTTTTCTTCCATACCGTTCTATTTTGTCTCTAGCCATGTTGGCCTCGCAAATATGATTATATCGTCACGTCATCGTCGTATGTATTGAACTGAGTGAAAATTAAAGAACAACTCCAGGCTGCTAGTGAGAAATTGAAACCAATTACACTATTGCCGACCTTGAGACTCCAAATCTGACTTTAACAGACTAATCGACGATCAAAAACCTAAACCTGCAAAAATCAACCTAACTACATATGGTCGATGAATCATGACCGGTCTGAACTTTGCGCAGGAGGCTGCGCAATAACATTTTTTTAGGAACCTAATGGTGACATGAGGCGAGTGTGAGTGAAAGAACATGCGCGAAAGTTCGGAGAGCCCATGTTCAGACCGGCCATCATTCATTGGCCGCATTGCGCAGTACATACTCACTTCAGTGGGCACATGAGGTCGCACCTCAGGCATTTGTACTTAGTGTAGTGTTGCGTTATATGAACCGTTAGATGACCCTTGCACTTAAAACGCATTTTGCAGAAGCGACACTCCACTGGGCCTAGTGACTGGAAATACATTTATAACGAATAATGATTTCGATTACAGTTATACGTAGATAGGAGGAAATTCGTGGATAGACAAATTGCTATTCATGTATTGTATGTTAATTTTAAGGACACAGAAACAAAGATACTACTGATCTGTGCTTTCTCACTTCACGGCATATTATCAATTTACCGCATTGATGCATTCAACAACTAAGATAGGTCAAATAGAGAAAGACTACATAACAAAAGATGTAGAGAAGGTAGATATTAGATTTGTCAAAGGTTATAAGTATACGTAGAAGCGTGTTTCAGATAGATTTTCGCGGAAAAATAGACTCTTTGCTTGTGATCGAATGTTGATTGGTAACTTATCTACCTCATTTACCTCTTTTTACTAATTGGTTTTAAAACCATACGGTCAACTTTGTAGATAATGGCATGAAGCTCATCATTCATGGTTGAATCGGTTGGATAGTTTAGTACAATAAAATTGCATAAAAGTACTAAGCAGTGACAAAGAAAGTAGATTCAAATGATGAAGACAAATAGTAAAGAACTAGACAAATAGTAACTGGAACGGGACCCTTTTAACTCAAACTCAACGTATGTATTTAAATTCAACCATTTACAGGCACTATTGAATCGTCAAGCAGTCAAAAATATGAACCTAGTTGCCTATTCCAAAGCGTAGTAGGTACATATGGAGAAGAACGAGTAAGAAACTCCATGGACACTCTTTGCAATTATATTTTTACAAAATATTTGTTACATTATTATTGTTGAATTTATATATTATATGTGAGAACGATTTATAAAAGACAAGCATGCTAAAAGCGTCCATATGAAGTAAAAAAAAAAACAATAATTTAAGCAAAAAAGAAAAATGTTGTGGCTGCTATGAGATGACCAGTCCTAACTGACGCGTGACGGTACCCATGCAGGAACATGACACATGGATTAGCACCATTCAGCTCAACCATTTTGAAAGAAATTAAATGATTAAACACCCATACCACCATCAGCGAGACATTTTAGTGAGCATGACATACTCTCAGCCGCCAGGGCACATTCAAGTCAGGTAAAGACATAAATTACCCAGTAAATGGTAGCTTTATGGGTCATAGTACTGACACCTGTGCTATGCAATTATATATTACAAAGGAACATATTATCTCAGATTGTAGACCAAAAAACTCATAGAGACAGAAAAGGAGTGTAAAAGACTGGACACATACCTCACTATGTCTTAATTTAGTATGTCTATTCAGCATATCTTCTTTAGAAAACCCCTTATAACAATCAGAACATTGATAAGCCGCCGACACGTACTTCCGATCTTGTGCTCTCGCTTTAAACTCTTCCAGAGCTTCCTCTTCAGTCAAATTGATCTTCAACCAATGATTAGGATCTAAGTAATTCTTTTTTGTACTGGAAACTTCGAATCTTTTAGCTTTTGCGTCAGAAATATCTGTTTCATCTTTGTCTTTCTTTCTTTTTTTTTCTTTGTGATTTTTATTAAGAACTATTACGGCGTCACTGTTTGTTTGTTCGCGATTGAAGTTTATTCTCTCTTCTTCAATAGTAATTTCATCGCTTAATTCTTCCTTGATAGCTGGTTTATCAACAGCATTCACATTTTCTGAATTTAAATCATCATCGTCACTAAAAATTCTATTATCTTCTAAATCTAGTACTGCCTTTTCTTCTTTACCTATGCCAATATGAATATTTGTTTTTCCATCTTCAACTGACTCCATATTTTCATTCTTTATTTCTGCTACATTTTTATCATCCAAAGAGTTGTCATTATTATATTCTATTACATAGTTTTCTATTTCTGGTATTTCATCTTTTTTTACTTCCTTAAGCAGATTCTTTGATAGTGTCTTGCTTTTAATTAAGTATGTTTTAACTCTTTTGCTGACTGTTACAATGTGTATTGGTGATTGTAATTTTTTTTCTTGTCTGTCTATTTGAGAAATAGATGATAAGGCGATCTGAAAAAATTAAAATCGTGTATTTTATTGTAAAATCAATACATATATGGCTAAGATTATTTATTTATTTATTTATTTTATTATTTATGTACACACAGTAAAATACATACAGATACGACATAATTATAATTTGAGTACAAAGGTACTGCTTATTTCTTAAGAAATTTCTTCCAGCAGACCTGCGAAAGGAGAAATGAGAAAGAAATGGAGACAATAGTGTGTGAGAACAAAAAGAGAAAAATATGAATATGCGAAGTCTTATACTAAAACATATCAAATATACCTACACGTATAACGTAATAAATTAACATATACTTAAATAAATACATAAAGCTTAAATAAATAAACATACATATTATAGGTATATAAATACTCACAGTAGAGAGGAAATATAATGCTCTTTTACTCGATATTTAAATTGTTGAGGCGGAAGTGAGTTCCACAGTCTTACTGCGTGCACAGAGAAGGAATAAGAATAGTAGCTTGTCTTATGAGGATGAGATTTAAGGAGGGATCTAAGGTGTGATCTACACGGAGCGTCGCTAGGGCGAGCGTAAGAAAAACGCTCACGCAGGTAGGAAGGATAAGACGGGTTGTGTAAGATGTTGAAAACGAGACATAAAATCCGAGTGTTCCTGCGAAGGCGGATTGGGAGCCACTTGAGTTCCTTGCGAAGGTGAGAAACATGGTCATACTTTCGTAGACCGAAAACAAAGCGAATGCACAAGTTTTGCAAGCGCTCAAGCTTATTTAATAGCTCCTCGGTAGCATCCAGGTAGCAGGCGTCGGCATAATCTATAATCGGCTGAATAAGTGTTTGTGCCAAAGAAATTTTAGTCTTAAAGGGCAGAAGACTTTGAAGGCTTTTCAATGAATGAAAGGAGAAATGTACCTTTCGACTGACCTCATTGACCTGAGCACGCCATGAAAGATTGGAGTCAAAAATTACACCCAGATCTTTGGCAGTTTCGTTGTAGTCAATGCGAACACCATCGAGATACAAAGGCATCAGAGATGCAACATCAGCCGCATTGCGAACGAATCTGCTGCCTATGATCATGGCCTGGGATTTAGTTGGGTTGATTTGCAAACCAAATGACTTAGCCCAAACGCTGATACAAGCCAGGTCATGATTCACAGCAGCAATTGCAGAACCCGCGTCAGCTACAGTAAAATGTCGGTAGAGCTGCAAGTCATCTGCGTAGAGATGAAAACTAGAGGAGATTACTCTGGTAACAAAGTTAATAAATATGATTATGTGTTTAGAACATATAAATAGAATGTTTCTCATGATTTTTAGGTCTTAAATTGAACTTATATTTTGGTTTCTGGTTATATGGTCAATATGGTCATATTGTCGGCCATATAGTATGGTCATGAAGTACGGTGGTTTTTGTTTTGTATTGTAATGTTTTTTGTGTATGTAATGTATCGAATGTTGTCTATGAGTCATGGTAACTTGAATGAATAAATAAATAATAATAATATCTTCTATTTTTATGCTATTATTGTATGTGTTCGTGATCCTCAGCATTGAGGGAACGACGAAGAAAAAGAAGAACAGAAGGCAGCTTTGAATTAACTTTACATTTGGATTTTCACAAGCTAATAATAGTCCTCAAGACCGAATTTCGGCCAAGGCCACCAATCTCAGCGGAGGCCAGCCTTCAGCGCGCGGTATATTATAGTACACAGGTGTGTTCGTTACTATAAAGAATTCCACTTACAGAACCACTCCAAAGCAACTCCGTGAGAGTCTTTTCTCCCATCCAGCATTTCTCTTTGAATTTATGAAACTTGTACAATACAGCTGCACACTCATAGCAGAAGTAATTGGGTAAGCCATCTTTTTCATTTACCTGTAATAGTAATAAAGTTTTTTTTAAGCTTTTTGAATCTTTAGAGAGAAAATACTGAATAATACTGAAGATTTCCAGTGTAAACATAACAAAAAGACATACTTAGGCTGGTTTCACAGCTGTCCGTAGACGGGAGACCCCTAAGGGTAGCACCAGCAGTGCTCTGAAACGAGGGAGTAGTACGATACGTTGTACGGGTCCGCATTGCTGTGAAACAATGTTCTAGAGCCTCAAGTGTGTCTCCGTTCTGGGAGCCCGTACGGGTCTCCTGGACAGCTGTGAAGCCTTAAACATAACTGGCGAAATGTGGGTGAGGTACACACCTCTGTCTAACTCTTTGAGGAATACTGGCGCGATTAACAGTATCTCAATATATATACATATATATGTTTTTTTATCACAACAGGAAACCTTTTGGCCTGCATCCCACCTGCGGGGCGAGCAGGGCATACTGTGACACGGTTTGAGTTACACATTTTATCAGTTTGTGCGATAAAACCGTTTTGTCCCAAAAGCTAACACGGCGGCCGCGTGAGATAATTGGGTGCCACAATTCGAAAAATCAGTCCAATGTTACACTTTTGAACTGTGAGCAAAACAAACACAAAAATAAATCATGAAAATGACTTGAATGTGACATAAACATAAATAAAAATACTACCAAATCTTAGTACAAAAATATGCTTTTTATTTAAGTATAAAATAAATATTTATAAAGTTATTTTAAACATCTTTATTTGAAAAAATAAGTTTTAGACTTAGCATAAATCAACAGGACTTAAGGGTTTATTTCCATTTTTTTAAGAACTTGGGTATTTTATAAAAACTTAAATGACTACCTTCTGGTTGAGATCAATAAAAATCTGAATTCTTTAATAAATTTATACCATTCTCTGCCATCATTAGAATATTCCTCATTCTCATCAATTTGTATCTGAGATGCGCTAAGGTATCCATCCCGCAAAATTAAACTTTTCTTACGTTTTTTGCAATTTGCAGGTCGATATCAGGTTGTATATTGATCTAAATATGATTCGCGGCCGTATCAAATATTTATATAATCATAAAAATCATCAACGATTTTTAATTATGAAATCACTATGTCTGTTTTACTTTCACAAAATTATGGTATTTTCAGTTAATAATATCCTTAAGTCTATCACGGACTTAAGGTATTATGAACTGAAAATACCATTATATATTAAATTGGCTGCGAAAATTTTACAGTTTACGTCGTGGGTGTCGTTTTCATAGTTTTCGAGGGTGCAATGTAAATCCAAGACGGTGGCTGCGAAAATTTTCAGTTTTTTCTTCATGGTTATAGTTTCCATAGTTTTCGAGGATGCTAACGCCACTCAGGGCCGAGTCAATGTGGTGTATGTCGAGGGCCATGTTGATGGTTTTGTCGAAGGTGCCCTCGATATCAATGCAATGACGCACGCGGCTCTTTGGCATACAGAGTATGGCCCTGTACATACGTACGTAAAACACTTTTGTACAATGGTCGAGGATGACGCGGGGGTCGAGGTTTCGGTCATTAAGCAAGATATCAAGTTTTATTCAAAATTCTAACTATATTTATTTCTGAAGTACCTATTTTACCAAAAATTAACAGAACATCCAAAATTAATCATTTCAGTACAGGACCTGTCAATGTTTTCCAAGGTTTACTTGTTAATAAGTAAGATGCCTTCATCATATTATTATCATCAGCAGATATGATCATGATGACGATGAAGACATCCTACTTCTTAGCAAGTTAATTTAAGGAAGCGTTGTGGAGTGAAAAGGGATGGGAGTTTTATGGATTAAGAAAAGTGTATTGAGACAGTTTGGACACACAGAAAGGATTCACTCTCTTAAAAAATCATAATCGTTATAGTATTGAAACTTAGCTCTATTGACTAATGAGTTTCCCGACCACTGACCCAACATAACTATAAACAAACTAAAATAAGGCGTAGAAAAATTCATAATGTAACCAAGAGTAATGTAATTATACCCAAGAGACTGGCGACATTGCCACGTTATATTGTAAGTTCAAAATCAGTTTTTAATGGAAAATATTGGGTAAAAACTTGAGTAACCTAGTGAAGAATGGGTTGTGCTAGAGACCACATAAAAATAAAACCTTTAAATATTAAAAATACTTGCTTTTCTGGCCATAATTTCTTCATAATATTGTTTTAAATGAAAAGTGTCGTAGTTATACACTTTTACGCCTTTGCACAGACATATGCGGCAAACTTTGAGGTCCGACATTTTGCTACATTTATGCGCTTAGAATTAATATTTCAAATAATATTGCTTAAACATAAAAACTCTAACAAGACATTAAGGTTTCCCTCGGAGCAACAATCTCAAGTCAAGTGTCAAATTCGATTTGACATTTGACTGTCGGTGGTTTTAACATAAGTAATGGAACAGCGGCTTTTAAGTATTTACCATTTTGTGGAGTGTTAGGTCAAGTTAGATGGCCTAGATGGGCCAAGGATGACGCATGGTTTATGTTAAAAAAAAAAATTATAATTGATTTTTATTACATAGCGTTTACTTGACAATCAAGTAAATTAAAATCAAGTCAATATGTGTCAAAACGAAACAGTACGCAACGAAGTTAGATGCTCTGTGTACTCAACTATCTTTTGACGCGGTGGGACGAATCTAACGATTAAAATCTTTGCCGCTGCCATCATTTTCATGACAGCCGTCACTGCGCCCGTTAAGTGCGACCATCGCTCTTCTAGGAAACCGTAGCTAAACCGGATGCAGCTGAATACTAGTATTTTACATGGAGCAACTGCCTATCTGACTTCCGCAGCCAAGTATCCAGGTAACACGATAACCCTTGGCAGGACTGGTTGTTAGACTCTTGAACTTTTGACTATCCGAAACGATTGTCAAAGATCTACGAATCACAGCCGAAACCAACGGCTTATCGTGATTTTCGAGGCACGGAGGGGTCTCGATATTATGTAATGGATGGTCAACTATCCACGACCCAACCGCAGCAAGCGTAGCTTAACCTACGATCGACCTGTGCTGCTGTTATTACTTAACCACGAGCCCCTCTATGAGCAGTTGTACAATGACGAGCATAAAATTCTTACAGTTACGCAAAATAGAAAATTGTAATTGCAAGTTTGGAACCATGATCCGTGTTCGAGTAGCTTGATTGTTACTTGTATATTACCGCCTTCCAACAGGAAGTCTTTTGTTCCAAAGGCTCTACTTTTTGTTGGAAATTGGTGGGAATGTGGGAAACAAAACATTTTCTTCTTGGGCATTGGTTTGTGGCTTTTCTTCAAAAATTAATTGAGTGCTGCTCCCCAATTGCGTAACATACCTTCTTTCACAATCCGAAGGATTTTAAAAGAAATTCCTAATCCATTGCATCATGTTTGAAAAATTCGTGTGCTCGACAGCGTAAATAACGCTTTGAATATTGTCAAATTACCAAAATTAAAAGCATTGCAATTCTTAGTGTTATATCTGAGTGTTATACCTATACAGGCCACAGGAATCCGCTGGATGCAGTAAGCACGCAATCAAGATTTTTCGTAAACTGTTCGATCTAGCTCTTGGACTATACCCTAAAAATTGAAATCATTAAATCTTCTAAACTAAGACCCGACTAAATCTGTGCCTTAGTGAAAAATTGCGACTAATTAGCGACATTTGGAAGATAACTGATCTTCACTAGGTGCCTTAGCTTTTCAGATTCAATTAATTGGGCTAAGCTGGGGAGATGCTCCTCAGATTGGCCACCTATAAACCTTTATTAGTTTTGAACCAGTGACCGACAAATTCTGATATTTGGCGAAAAATTTCGACTAATTAGCGACAATTTTGTTGTGTTATCTAAATTAAAATTCCTGATGGTGGGCATGCCAGTGTCAGTCACACCTGGGGCCTACTCCCTAAGCAAAATCCGTTCATTCTGCCGTCGTTACGGGCGCTTCGTTCTCCGAAGTTAGACAGATAGCGAAGCGCCCGTAACGACGGCCGAACGAACGGATTTCGCTTAGGGAGTAGGCCCCCAGAACAGTACGAAGTGGCGGAGCTTGGAGGAGCCTTATGTCCAACAGTAGACGTCTTTCGGCTGAATTCATGTTGTTAGTGTTACGCAATTATCCCGTAGCACGCGGTGCATGACAACCATAGTAACGAGTTTTCTACGAATTTTGTTGACGAAAGAATAGACAAATTGACCCTTTATGCCTGGAGGCTTTTATTTAGATATTAACTTCTGTTTACGTTTAGTTTTTATTTCTGCCTGAGTATAGTTCTCGATGATATTGTTTGGTATATTGGCGTGTGCTAGCTAACATATGGCTAATAATCTAAATTATGTTTTGTGTTGCGTAATGTAAATTATTTTGAATACTATTATATAGAATCGTTTTTTTTCAACTATACAGACAGCTGTGCTGCTGGGGAGTTTGTTGCGCCACTTCTTCCCAGCTAACGCACTAGGAAGTGATGAAGGGTGGGCGTTTTGGGGGACGGTCTTAGGTAATTTTGACGTTCGAAAAGTGCTGATTCGCAGCCTAGTTTGAATAAATGACTTTTGAATTTTTGACAGATTGTTATTGTCTATCTGTTATTTTGTCTATTCTTTCGTCGACAAAACCCGTTTGTATATTGTGGTCATGCTAAGCGTGCAGAACTAACTTATCTAATGAGATAGGGCCAAAAAGGAAAAATAAAAGCAAATACTCATTTTAGGCGGCCATTTAATTTAATTATCGTTTTCATTACAACTAAAATAGCGCCATCTATAATTTTTACCTACGAATCTTCTTCATTCATTCTATAGTCTTCTATTTCCTGCTGGATACCAGCATTTTTTTTTCTGTTTCTGGAAAAATAAATTGATTCATCATTATTTTCCCGACTACGGAAAATAAGCTTGACGTAGACTTGAGAATAAAAATCACTGAGATTTTTACAGACTTGTCAGTGGCAGCAACGGAACAGCAACCTTATTGTAACGAGAATAAAGATCAATGTGTTTTTAACAGTGATGCAAAATCTGAGGTAAAAATCAATGTAAAGGTGTTGGAAACAGCCAGTGTCAGTATTCTTGTATCTTACCTCTTCGGATATGGCTCTTTGAGATGGAAGGTGCGGTAGTGTAGCTTCAAACTGCAATTCTGAGTGAACCGTTTTTCGCACATTGAGCATTCATAGGGCTTCTCACCGGTGTGTGTCTGAAATATAAAATATTCACAACATTTTTTAAGGTATAGTCGACCTCGTAATAATTGCTTTATCAATTTTGACAACATTTGGCCGTAAATTGAAATTTCAGTAACGCCATGGGGGTACCGGGGTTGAGCAGTTTCAAGTAAATAAAATTTGAAAAAAATAAAATATAAATCGGTCCACAATAGACGAAAATATAACCATACACACGCGAACGCGTCGCGTATTTTTTTATTTATTATTGTGGACCGAGCTGGAAAAGCGGTGGCCGCCATGTAGCGTCTGCAATTTACCGGCAAAAGACGTCAAACATGTTAGCTTTTTGCTTAGTTCCGACCGAATCCGCATTCAAAGTGCATACATCTTGCGGATATTACCGCATATTATTTATTCCAAAGTTGGAAGAAGCCTAAAACCTAATACTTTACAATACGTAACACCTTGTTTCCCCAAAGGGTTGGGCAGAGGCGTACCTATAACACACCCAAATTTCTTCAGTTATGTTTAAGTCCTATGTGGGGACGAGCCTATTGCCATCAACCGGGGACAGATTCAGACTCCGGGCTGCTACTCAGAAATTCCAAATGGGAAAACCCAGTAACACTTTTCCCGACCGGGGAATCCAATGCTCAGCAGTGGTCCTTGCGACCACGATACGAACGAGGCAGTTAAAACCTAAGTCCTAGGAATCTAGGATAAACAGAAATGTTCTAGTAAATCTCACCAGTTGATGTCTCGTCATACTGCTTTTACTGTTGAACTGCATGCGGCAAGTAGAACAATTGTATAGCTTCTCTCGTGTGTGGGTGTTTAGATGAGCTGCCACGCTGTTGGCCTGTGAGGAAATCACAAATTGTACTTCTATATCCCTTCATATATACCTTTTTTGACCACACCTTCTTGATACACGCTGTTGTATCAAAAAGGTGTGGTCAAAAAGGGTATGGTACAGACCATCCTAATGTACAACGTGCTCCATTGGACCAACATTTTAATCGCGAAAAAATCATCAACTGTCCCATACAAAACTTCAATACCTACTCGACCCAAATCTATGGGACAGCTGATAATTATGTTGCGATTACGATATTGGTCCCATTAAGAAAGTGGTTCTGTTTGAAGATCTGTACCACACCCTTAAATTTTACACATCACGCTACAACCCTTAGGAGCAGAGCAAAAAAGTTAGAAATAACGCTAAGCGAAAACGAAGTAATAGCGCGGGCGGGCGCTGCGATGCGACGCGGTGGGTTGGGGCCGGGGAAGTTTTATAAAATTGTGGCTGCTATTTTAGTATATTGTGTATCTTACGACTTCCACGCGAACGAAGCCGCGGACAGAAGCTAGTAATTAGATAAACCTCAGCGTACCGCTAGTGAAGCTCCACAAATCTCACAGATTTGTCTCTGCTCTTCTTTCGAAGGAAGAGGCTCATCCTTATGTTCCTCAGTGTGATGTTTCATGTAGGCCGTCAGACTTGAGAAATTTCTGTTGCACTGTAAATAATAGTTTCATTATTGCATACAACATTAGAAATATTCAGAATAGGGATGATGACTAATTAAATTAAATTAGAAATGTTCGAACAAATAATCTAGCCAAAACAACGGGCCCCCAGTTGTTTCGCTTTTCCTGGTCAAGGTAGCGCACACGGTGACGGCGGGGCGGGGGGCAAGTGTGGGGGGGCCCCAAATAATGACGTGTGACCTCAAAATGTGGCTGGAACAGACTGGATGCGGAAGGCGGAGGACAGGGTGTTGTGGCGCAGCCTGTGGGAGGCGTATGTCCAGCAGCAGTGGACTGCAATCGACTGAGTTGATTGAAAGAAGGCATGGAATAATGAGATAATCGAAAACAACAGTAAAATCGCTGGAAATATGGAGAAATTACACACTTTAAAAGTTTTTGGAAGGGATTATTCCCGTCCTTGCCGTGCGGTTCAGATAATGTATGGCGCTAGTATGAAGTAACATTATATTATTACATTATTGTTATTTGAAAATATTGTAAAGGCCAATTATTTTTAAAAGAGTAACCGTGGAGTTTCTTGCCGGCTCTTCTCCATAGGAAACGACCAATTTGAACCGTGCACCTAGCTTCTGACATTTCATAAGTGCCCATGTAAGATAATGTAAAATATTTTTATTTTATTTTTTCATAGTATTACGTCACTCCTGTGATAGTGCCGTCCTTGTCTAGCAGTTATTTTTTAAACATTTATAACTTGGCAATTTTTTAAGCTTTTACACTTTTTTATAATATCGTTTGCATTATTTGCAAATTTTTTTTTTTTTTAGTTTTCTTTCACCTAGAATGTATAATAATCACAGTAAATCACATCTTCAAGACATTCGAGACAAGAGAAAACTTATACCAGACTGGACTTTACTTATGGTAGTTGCGAATGTATTTGTAATTCTGTGTCCGATTTATCTCTCTGTATAGGCAAAGTATAGTACATACACACACACACACGCACACGCCACCTGCTACGATCCTTACATACTCCTTTTGCCTCGTTTACGGTCATACACGCAAACCGATTACAGTCTTAACGCGTAGCGTGACAAGCATAGAAACAGGCTTTCTACGGGTTTTGTCGACGGAAGAATAGAGAAAATGACAGAAGGTGATTGTTTATCTGTCATTTTGTCTATTCTTCCCTCGACTAAACCGGTTTCTATTTGTGGTCATGCTAAGCGTAGAGTTCAGAGGTAAAAATATTAATATTACAACGAAGTTGAAAATGATTCCGGGGCGTTTACTGGCAGCCTGGTGAAATAGGTAATTGTAAAATACGAAAACATACTAAGGCACAAGGAGTGAATTTCCGAGGATTTCTCCGGAGACCTTTTCTTCCTCGCTTCGGTATTGATGGGGCAGGGGTCTCACATGCCAAGTCCCTGAAACAGACCATACAATATGAGAAACTAGCTGCGCACCCGTATATCTCGAGTCCGTGAAAATATCAGGATAAAAAGTATCCTATAACCTAATCCAGGTCATGGTCTACCCATGTGCCAAATTTCTTCCAAATCCGTGCAGCCGTTTTAACGTGAAAGAATAACAAACAAACAAACTCACTTTCGCATTTATAATATTAGTTAGGATAGTCGTATTAGCTAAACTTATAGAGCTAAGGAAAACAAGTCTTTGACCTGCCGTGTACATCGACTTATCAAGATCAATCCTAACCTTTTCTTTATCTTTTTTAGCTTTTGCCCAACTAGGTTGGAGTCGGCTTCCAGTCCAACCGTAGCAGCTGTATACCAGTATTTAACAAGGAGCGACTGTCTATCTGACCTCCATAACTCAGTTACTGGGTAACACGATACACTTTGGTAAGATTAGTAGTCAGACTTTTGGGCTTCAGACTACTCGTAACGACTGTCAAAGATCTACGAATGACAGCCGGGACCAACGGCTTAACGTGCTTTCCGAGGCACGGAGGGGTAACGGATGGTTGCCCATCCACGAACCGACCGCGGAAAACGTAGCTTAACCTTGCTTACTTTCTTAGCTTATCAGTAGAATAAACACAAAATAATAAAAAAATAAAAAAAACTATATCCGTATATTAATATCAACATAATTGAATTTAAAAAAAAAAAAACCAGAATGTCAATCCCCGTAATTAAAATGTTCCAATTTTTCCGCAATCTCGTCTCAGCGACAAACAATATCAAAAATCCCATATATTGTTTGACAGATTGTGACTGAGATCAGAATGCGAAAGATCTTAAAAATACGGAAATTGTTCCTCTGGTTTGTAATGAAGCTTTATATTCTTCAGTGTAAATCTACATGAATTTGAAACGTAACTTACTCAACTCCTTCGGTATGCTTGGCTGAATGAAACACATGTTCTTTGTAAGCCTTTCGCGTCTCGAACTTGATGTCACATCGATCACAGTATGTGTCAGCATGTGTCACACCTTCTTCAGGATTCTAATAATAAAAAAAAGGTTATGTTATTCTAAAACTCTTATATTTCTATATACATGCAAACACGAGCATGATAGTTTACAACAGAAGAGGACCAAGAATTGATCCCTGCAGAACTCCGCAATATGGTACACTAGAGTCAAAGCAAAATAAGTTCTTTCATTTATAAACTAGTAAAAAACATTATTGTTGTAATAGATTCGGCATAATACATTCGATCTTCTCCTAGAAAGCAATTTTATTTTGCAGAATATCGTGCTCTACTCTATTAAACGCTTCTTGGAAATCGAAATAGACTTTTGATGTGAAAAGGTTTTGATAGCATAATATGCTACAGTCGTAAATAATTTGCAACGTAACATCGCACCTGTAATCCCCGAAGGGAAAGGCAGATCTGTATTTATAGTACAACCACCGTTCGCTAGTTGTGTTTAAGTCCCATGTGATGGAAAACCCCAATCACACCTACAATAACCTGGGAATCGAACCCAGGATCAGCAGTAGCGCTTGCGAACACTAGAGCAACGAGGCAATGTACAAATGCATACTTACAACAACAGTATTTATATGCATGGTTCTTTTATGCATGTTGAGTCCTATTGTACTGACGAATGACGCACCGCATAGAGTACACACGTACTCGCTGCGATGCGTTCGCAAGTGTGTGTAGTATGTTGATAAGTGTCTGGATGAGAAACAAAAAATATTATTACATTACATTCTAGCTGAGTAGAGTAATATCTAGAGAAACAAAGACAATATGAATAAGACTGACTTCAATTAGGGAGACTTAAGATTAACAGATCCGCAATGCGCCTCCACGTCTCGCTCCAATATGAGATTCTAGGTAAGAGATCTGGGGAGTTTGAAATGCAAATCTGTTGAATATAATCACTGATGAATTGATGATAGAGTTTAAAGAGTCATCAAGGAAAATAATAGTAGTTTACGAATGAAGTATACCTGAATTCCTCTCCACAATGAATGCACTTTCTTACTACCCCGTTGTGATAATCATTGTGAAATAGAGCTGTATTCCTGCAAGTGAAAAAATACTTATGATTAAAATAACTGAAACAGACAATAATATGATTCTACTGAGCATACGCTACTATGAACTTTTGTGTATTTTATATTTAACTGAGTGAAAATTTAAGAACAACTCCAGGCTGCTAGTGAGAAATTAAAACCCATTACACTATTGCCGACCTGCATTAATTGCCACACACACAATCAATCTGAATCATTTTGAAAGATATTGCTATGTCATTGCTTCATATGATCGAAAAGTTTGTCTCCTCAGCAACTTAAATAACGCAATGAATGTTGTTGAACTATCAAAATTAAATAAATTGTAATCGATCGTGTGTTACGCAATTAGGGCGTCGAGACTGGAAACCATGACCCACGCTCAGCTATCACTAATCGACCATCAATAATCGTTGCGATAATTTATCGATAGGTAATCATTTTGCAAAATCCTAACCTTAACTACAATACGGTCAATGAGTCATGGCCTGTCCGAACTTTGCGCAGGAGGCTGTGCAATAACATTATATAGGAACCAAATGGTGACATGAGGCGAGTGTAAGTGAGAGAACATGCGCGAAAGTTCGGAAAGCCTATGTTCAGACTGGCCATGATTCATCGGCCGTACTGTGCAGTACATACTCACTTCAGTGGGCACATGAGGTCGCACCTCAGGCATTTGTACTTGGTGTAGTGTTGAGTTATATGCCTCGTTAGATGACACTTCAACTTGAAACGCATGTTGCAGAAGCGGCACTCCACTGAACCTAGTGACTAGAAATACATTTATTATACAGCGTGTATCAGAAATGCGTGGTCATATTTCAGGGTGTTGTACAGACCAATAAACTGAACTACTTTCTCCATGCAACCAACATCGTAACTTTTAATTTGATGGTCTATATACAGGAGGAAATTCTAGTGGCTAGTGTTTGCAGACAGACAGGTCGTTGTGTCTTCGATGTGGCCGGCCTCTAGTGGGCGGTCTCTCTGGTGGTTGCGTAATGACTGCGACGTGGCCTTGATGTGGTCGAAATTGTCCACACGGTTTTGACGGTCAAATGTGGTTCGTGTGAATAATCTCTTCATTTTCATACAAATTAGCGCCTGTCCACGTTGTTGTTGTGGTATGTGTGATCGGGCCTTTATCATATCATTACTTTTAAAACTAGCGGTTCAACTTGGTAAACAATGGCATGGAGCTCATCATTCATGGTTGAATTGGTTGGATAGTTTAGTTCAATTGCCTAAAAGTACTAAGCAGTGACAAAGAAAGTAGATTCAAATGATGAAGACAAACAGTAAACAAATTATAAGAACTGGAATAGAAGCCTATTAAACACCTTTCAGGTAGACCATGAAAGTTTATTTACTTAATAAAAATCTTAAATTCATTGACAGACAGTGCATATCTTAAAGCGCTGGGACAAAGGTGAGCACTAAGGAAGTATTATTGAAACTGAGTTTGTTCCCACTGCTGGGACACAGGCCTCCTCTCGTTGAGAGGGATAATTCTTCCTTAGAGCTCTTTTTTCTATCTGGTACACACCTTGTAGAAGAAAAGGTGTATAAAAAACTTGATACATACCTCACTATGCCTTAATTTAATATGTCTATTCAGCATATCCTCTTTAGAAAATCCCTTATAACAATCAGAACATTGGTAAGCCGCCGACACATACTTCCGATCTTGTGCTCTCGCTTTAAACCGTTCCAGAGCTTCCTCTTCAGTCAAATTGATCTTCAACCAATGATTAGGATCTAAGTAATTCTTGTTTGTACTGAAAACTTCAAATTTTTTAGCTTTTGTTTCAGTAAAATCTGGTTTGGCTCTGTTTTTCTTTCTTTTTTTTTCTTTGTGATTTTTATTAAGAACTATTTCATTGTCACTGTTTGCTTGTTCAGGATTGAAGTTTATTCTCTCTTCTTCAACAGTAATTTCATCGCTAATTTCTTCCTTGATGGCTGGTTTATCAACATCATTAACATTTTCTGAATTTGATTCACCATCATCGCCACTAAAAATTATATCATCCTCAAAATCTGGTATTGCCTTTACTTCTGTATTTTGTTCAATATCAATATTTGTTTTTTCACCTACAATTGACTCTGTCTGATCGTTTATCATTTCATTTTTTATTTCAGCTAGATTTTTACCATCCAAAGAGTTGTCACTATCATAATATTCTATTACATATTTTTCTATTTCTGGTATTCCATCTTTTTTTATTTCCTTTAGCAGATTCTTTGATAGTGTTTGGTTTTTAGTTATGTATGTTCTGACTCTTTTACTGACTGTTATAACGTCTATTGGTGATTGTAAATTTTTGTCTTGTCTGTCTATTTGAGAAATTGATGTTAAAGTGATCTGAAGAAATAAAATCATACTGTTTTACTACAATACTTATATAGGTTATGTGTTTAGAACAACTAAATGGGATGATTCTCGTGATTTTTTGGATTTAAATTGAACCTATATTTTTCTTTCTGGATATGTGGTTGTATTTATTTATTACTTCAAGCACACAAATGTTCAGAGGCAGACTTAATGCCATAGGCATTTTCTACCAGTCAACCTTTGGGTGATGCAGAGACAAACAGTTGTAGGTGCAATAGGGAGAATTCAGGAATACATATTTATTTAAATATAAAGATATACATATACCTATTAAAATGTATAAATATAATATATACATCTAATTATATATTATAAGTACAAATAACTACAATAATCTTCTATTTTTAAGCTATTATTGGATGAAGAGAAAGCAGCTTCAAATTAATTTTGGATTTTAATTTTCACAAGCAAATATGTATAAAGAATTCCACTTACAGTTCCACTCCAAAGCAACTCCTTGAGAGCCTTCTCTCCCATCCAGCATTTCTCCTTGAATTTATGAAACTTGTACAATACAGCTGCACACTCATAGCAGAAGTAATTGGGTAAGCCATCTTTTTCATTTACCTGTAATAGTAATGAGGGAGAGCCTGTGCAAATAGTCAAGATTTTAAATGTTTGTAACAAAAGAGCTCTTAGGTTCCCTTTCCCTTCAGACAGAATACAGTGTCTCAATATATTATGTCATTGAGGACTTTTTAAACTTTTCTATACAAAGTATTTAATTTTTTAACCCAAATAAATGGATAATATCTATTTTTTATTTCAGACTCTCCGGATAGCAGCGGCTGAAGTGCCAAGATGAGCAAACACCACAAGCTATCGGATTTGTGAAAACCATTTTAATAAATAAACAAGAAAAAAAAAAGAAATAATGAAAAGATAACATGACAATTTAATATAGCATTGTCATATACCTACGTAACCTAAGAGACACAGTCAGGGCAACCCTAGTGCGTGTTTATCTACTGAGCGGCCGCAGGTATTTATTTCAAAGACACTGCCGAGACGTAATACTGCTTACTTTATTATACTGTGGCCAAACAAAAGTAATAACTCATCTTCTACTGTAGGTACCGAATGATTCCAAAGTCCAAAATCTGTTTTAAATAGAAACCATTAAATATTAATAATACTTGCTTTTCTGGCCATAATTTCTTCATAATATTGTTTTAAGTGAAAACTGTCGTAATTATATACTTTTACGCCTTTGCACAGACATATGCGGCAAACTTTGAGGTCCGACATTTTGCTACAGATTTATATTACGCTAAGAATTAATATTTCAAGCAATATTGTACATATTTTTTAATATAACTCGTACAAAACAATAGGAATAACTCGGAGCAACAATCTCAACTCAAATCTGTCACTGCTGTCAGTCAAGTGTCAAATTCGATTTGACAATTGACAGTCGGGTAGTTTTAACCACCCAGTAATGGAACATAGGCTTTTTAGTAAATACCATTTTGTAGTGTTAGTAGGGCCAAGGAGGACGCACGCTTTCTGTTACGTTACGGGTCATAAGTCTTTCCCATGGACTGTATTATAAAACATTTTTTTCTTTATATAGATTTGGACCATGGGGTTCCGGTCTTTGGAAGGCGTAGTTACGAGCAGCCGAAGTCATCTCGCAGAGGCCCGTTAGATGCTTTTAATAAAATTAGATGTACCTACCGTGCGAAACAATCTCTACCTTGGAACCAACCGTAACTTTCAAGATAGATTACCCCACGTCCTACTTAAAAGCGGCCATCGCGCGAATACGCGGTCGTCGCAGTCATAATATGTCACTTTTTGTTTGGAAAACCGGATCCGCCCTCTGTCGGCGCGTCCATGCAGTCCGGTTCACCGAACAAAAAGTGATGTATGCACGCGACGATCGCGTATTCGCGATAGAGGAATAGTGTGTAAAGTTCACTCATCCTATAAAAAAATGGGAGGATCCAGCTACCGGAGGGGTGTCATGTCTAGCGGGCAACTACCCAACGGTTGATGTCGGATAGTCTTTTATAAATCGTTCGCGCGGTAAATTACAGGATTTGTGTGACATCAGGATTTTGTTTGATGCGTAGTTCGCATGTAGATGCCGCCAGTTTCAAGGTACAGATTCTTTCACACGCTAGCTTTTAAATAGGACGCGGTGAAGAATGCCTGACCAGGCATTCTTCAAGGAAACAGCGGCCAGCCACTACTTGGAGCGGTAGTGAACTTCTTTTGATGTAATCCGATCAGGGCAACGGCTGGCGGTGGTTCTCCTGTCAACTACGTTCTCTCCATGTATAGTGTGGTATGCTTAAGCAATGCGTTTTCAAGGGACCATTTACGATATATTAGCTGGTTTAGGCGCGAGACATACACAAGTGGCGAGTGGCGCGGGCGTTGCGCTGCCCGTTTCATATTTCATACAAAATGTATACAGTAAATGTATAACGGCCGCGCCGCACCGTCGGTCGCCTCGCCCGCGCCATGCCTCTTGTGTATGTTCCGCGCCACGTCGTTCCTATACATTTTGTATGAAATATAAAACGGGTGGCGCAATGCCCGCGGCACACCGTCGCCACGCCCGCACCTCGTGTATTTCCCGCGCCTTATAGTAAAATAAACAAAACACAAAATAGTAGAAATAATACTTTACTAGAAATAAAATAAACATCCTTATAAAATGTACACTTACATTAATTGCATTAGTTTATAATTATAACATAATTATTAATTACGTAGCTACACGTTCATTTAACGTTCACTCTCATACAAATAATAATTACTAAAATTGTAAAATATTTTAGTATTTAGAGATCTATAGTTAATATTAAATACATGATGTAAATATTAGTTAAGCCATGAGTAATGACTGGCAGTGAATGATTTTGGAAGATAACCAACTGAATAAGTACCGATTACATAAAAAGTACATTTCATATAACATTTTAGATTTTAGTGTATAATAAAATAAATATTAATTTTCATTTTGCAAATCATTCGTATAAATTAACCGTATTGGACAATCATTTGTTTCTATAACATATTAGATGACCCGACAGACGTCGTGTTCCATTTCCAATAATTCATTTAAAAATCCCATAGAAAAAAAAACCTTTAGATTTTCCCAAGTTTGAAAATTTCCCACATTATTCTTTTCACAAAAACCTAATGCGGACTATTTCGAACATTTTAAAACAGAAAATATCCAAATCGGTCAAGCCGTTTTCTTGTGATGCGCTTACCAACGAACAGCATTCCATTTTTAATTATATAGATAATTATACAGGGTAGATTTTTGAGATGGGGCAGTAAGGACAGCTACCTTAACTGTTGTAGCTACAGGAAAACGGTCTTAGAAGACTGTCCTTGACTTTCTGAGACATTGTGATCTGCATTCACAGATTTATAGTCCGTGCGCGACTGCTAGTCACCGCCTTAGATATGTGAGCGGTGAGAGGAGGGAGGGTGCCATTGACAAAGATTGTCAGACTGAGTTAGCTTGGCCTTTGTGTACCTCCACCGTCTCACCTTGAGCATACTGAGGGCGGTGACTTGCAGTCGCTCGCGGATTATAACAATGCCACTCAGATCTATCCAGTTTTTTCATATAGGAAATCTAGGCCTCTTCTTCTCCACGCCCACTAACTCTCGGTTTTAAGAGATTGTGTAATCAAGGACGAATTTCACTAACGAAACTGAACGCGATCATCAGATCTAAGGGATTTCGCGCACTTGGTCGCAACAGCCAACTAGCCGCAGATCATACAAAACCACTAGATGGCCACGACTCCGGCTAGTCATGGCCGTCTAGCGCGCGAGATCCCTAAACCATGTTTGACAGCTGTCAGTGTCAAAATTGTGGAATATTGACACTGACAGTCTTGAACGCGGTTTAGAATTGCTGGTCGCGTTCAGTTTCATTATTGAAATCTGTTGTCAATTCTCACGTAATAAGACCTGCTTGGTTGTTTGGTTGACCAATCACGGCTTCCGTGAATTTGCCAGAAACTACAATAATATCTGAGTGCATTCTCTACAAGTGCAAGTTATTAAGGACGAAATTGTCCAATTAAACTGAATACGATCAGCACATAGTCCACGTTTAAGGGCTGTCAGTGTCATTGACATGACATATTGGCACTAACAGGTCTTGAACGCGGTTTACATATGCTGATGGCGTTGTATCAGTGGTGAAATTCGCACTTAGTAATCTATTCAGGCAACCTCGTTACCAATCTAGCTCACTTGCTAAATGTCTCACCAAGACACCTACAACTTGTGCCAACACGAGTTACATAACTATTGTACTATTTCTCCTATACAAAATACATACATAACTTCTCGCCTTCTTCTCAGGGGAGTAGGCAGAGACTACAGAACGCCACCTGCTACGATCCTTACATACTTCTTTCGTTGACGTTAATAGATCTGGTCATACACGCACGCCGGTTGCAAGTACTACCACAGAATAGAACAGAAGCTGCACTTCGTATATGAGGTATGAAGCTACAAGTAAGCCGCGGTCTCGTGTTGTCGGGCCAACAAGGATGTTGACTAAAAAATTTTTTTTTGTCCGTCAGGTAGATTATAAAAAAAAAAAAAAGTGTGCAATTCACACGTGGTAGAAGTGAAATCTTCAAAAATTTTGGCTTTAAGAATTCGGTATATTTGCAGAATTTTATTATAAAAATGATGAAAAAGCTCTACAAACGTATAATACGTACCATCGAAGAATTTCATATCTAAGCAATTTGAAAACAAAATCCCGTGAACGCGATGACCACATCTGTTACCACCCCGGTTCTATGGCGGCCGAGCACTGCAAGCGGAAATAGTCCTTACGGTGCATAGATATGAACTTCTTGGATGGTACATGTATACAAAACACCACGGTTGTTGTGATGCCTTTTCTCAAGCTTTGTACTACGCATGCGCGCACAAACACGTATTAACAAACGTATGTAGAGCACAAAGAGAACCACGAATATAGGAAACACTGTATAATGCTTCTTATCTCATTTTCTCCCACGTTAAATCTCGTGAATTTATGTGACCGTCTCTTTTTATTGTCGCTTTTTCTTTTCATCGACTTTCAAATCACAACGATGCTAATGAAGTTTTTACTTCAAATATTGGACGTTTTTTTCTTTTTTACGTAGTCAAAAGATTACGGCAATACATTGAGTAGGCAATGCGTTAAAATGTGGCATGACGTCACTGGCCGGTAGATTTTATACTGACTTGTGACGTAGCGAGCCCCCACTCCCTAACTTTAATGCGTTTTATCTAAACCATTTTTTATTAATATGATAAAGCAAAAGATACGTGTTTAATATTTTTTTATTATCTGACTGACGGTTTGTTTCCAGTCAACATTCCTATTCAGTGAGTGTAACGTAGTCAGAAGATATAAGAGTTACGCGATAGAAAGAGAAGCAACTTCTAAGGGATTATAACTGTAGGTAATGAGCGCTGTGCGACCTGAATTGTACTTTATTGTGTTGTAGCAAGAGTCGATTTTTATTTAAATGGTTTTGCGGACTGAACCTCTGTACTAATCTGTGGTACTACGCAAAATATACTATAAATGTTTAGAGGCTTCAATACTTTTGCGCGTAAAAATTGTCAAGTGTCATGTTGTCGTCTGAATCCTCGTGGCCGTACTCATCTTTTGATAGATCGTCGTTTTTCTTTTTTCTGTTCCTGTAATATTAAATTAAATAAACTTAGAATTGAAACACCTCAACCACCTCACCTATGTTGAAATGCCTCAGGCATTAAGTTCGCCTTTGTACGGTATTTAATTTTTACTTGTGCATAAAGTTTTAATAAATAAATAAATAAATTGCATCTTTTTTTCTGACCATATTTTTTAATTATTCACTTTACCGACGAATTCTAAAAGTTGGCAACATCGCAAATAGCTGTCAAATATTTAACTGTTTTGATTAATTTTGGCAATTATTACTATATGGAAATAATAAATATCGCTAACTAGTGAACTAGAATATTTATAATGAATTGCAATAATAACACTGAATTTGATGTTGTAACCGTTTTAGGTGTATAAAAGGCATTTGACATCTAATACAAAAAAAAACAGTTTTACGATAACAATTATTGCATTTCATAATCAATATTTTTAGTTCGCTAGTTACCATATTTCATATTTCTATACAGTAATATTGCCAAATTAATCAAAACAGTGAAATATTTAACATTTATTTGCTACGTTGCCCACTTTCAGAATGCACGCTCTTAAAACTCCTTCGTTGGTTCGCTAGCGGTACTGCTGAGCATAAGGTCCTGCTGAGGAATTGCTCAGTAACAGCCCAGAGTCTGGATTTGTGCCCGGTTGATGGCAATAGCCTCGCCCCCTATTACATGGGACTTAAACATAACTGGCGAAATGTGGGTGGACAATACATCTCTGCTTGCTGCTTTGACGAATACAGTGTTTGATGTAAACAAAAGCTATACGCCATAGGTCTAGGTACTTAAATAAAGGTAAACAAAAAAACAGCACTGACGGCTGTCAAGGCCGCTTTCGGAATAAGAACGTAATCGCTCACAGCGCTGAAATCAATAATTGGCGTTCCGATTTAGATATCACGATTATGACAGCTGAGGGCTGTCAACAATTCGGAACGCTCGTGAACGCTCTCACGGTGCTCGCTCAACGTCAAAATTTGCATATCATATTTCTTTGTGTTTAAACTACACATTTCTTCTTCGTCGGTTAGGTGGCCACGGTAGCCAGAAGCACAATTTCGAAGATGCCACGTTTGTCTAAAGTTATGATGCGACTCAAAACAAAACAGCACAACTGTCATCTTTGACAGCGCTCACGGTGATATTAGTAAAAGGCATGGTCGGCGTTATCGCAAGATGGCGCCGACGTCATCTATGACGATTCACAATACATCGTTATCGCGCTCAGGCTTATTCGTTACGGCCGTTAGCACGCTCAAATCGATTACATCGAAACTCGGAATGCAGTCCAAGTAACCGACTAAACGTAATACCTGTCACTTCAGTTGTCATGCTACGTCACAGTTGTACTCTTCAATTTAGCAACGTTATAATTCGTTGACGTTTCGCGTTTGGGTCTTTACAACAGTCAGATTACAAAATATTATATTACTACTATAAATCTAACAAAAAAAATGTGCACAAGCAGTTACATCTACGAAAAGTAGTTTATTAAGAATAAATTATAAAGTTTAACAGACATTAATAAAAGAGGAAACTATTGTAAAAATCTAAAATAATTTGAAATTGGTTTTAACGTATTTTTAAACAATAAAGTGTCATCTATAAAGAACCCTTTTACGATTTGTTTACGTTTATTTAATTACCTAAACCAATGGAGTGTAGATATTTTGACACTGTTTATTACCTCTTAGGATACGGCTCTTTGAGATGAAAGGTGCGGTAGTGTAGCTTCATGCTGCTGGATTGCTTGAACCGTTTGTCGCATAGAGTGCAAGCCACCGGCTTCTCACTGGTGTGGGTCTGAAAAATATAGCATAAGCATAATCAGCCTATGTTCCCACTGCTGAGCCACAGGCGCAGCGGCGTAGCGTGGGTATCAGCCGCCCGGGCGGAAGACAATTTCGCCGCCCTCTTATTTAGGTAATTCAATTTAATGTATACTATACATTCTAGAGAACTTTTCGGCAAGAACAGTCATCATTATTATACAGGTTAGATTTTAAATAAAAATGTTTATCTAAGTTTTACAATCACGTTTAATACAAACATTATTTTACTTCAACCATAGAGAGTATAGACAGTGTTCCCAGCAGTCGCTACAAAATATCATTCAAAGAAAGGGGATTCCCTGAATTCGTCACAGAATAAGTAATGAAAAATTCCGAGCTCTTTTCAATCGGTCTGAATTTGTAGTTGCGATAAAAATATGAAATGGTTCAAATATTTTTATTTTTTATTGTGAAATTTTGCCGCCCGGTGCGGACCGCCCCTGCCGCCCCCACTACGCTATGCTATGCGGGTTGGTAGATGTCACATGTCTTTGAATTTTTGGTTCTAGGACATGTCGGTTTCCTCATGATGTTTTTCTTCACCGTTTTGAGAGCATTGATGATGAAATTTTTTACAGAAAGTAAAGCGCCTGTCAGGTTTCGAAGTTACGACCGACGATCGTAAGTCGCAGCCGTTATCACTAGCCCACCATTGCTCGATCAAATCAAACCACTCCATTTGGTTTGGTGATATGCTACGCAGTGATGAAAGAGCTAAGAAAACTACGGTTTACGTACAGACCTACCTTATTTATTTATTTTTAGGGTTCCGTACCTCAAAAGGAAAAAAAGGAACCCTTATAGGATCACTTTGTTTTCAGTCTGTCAAGATCCTTTTTCTCAGGAACGCGTGGAGGTATCAAGTTCAAATTAATATCAAATACGTAGGTCAGTGGTTCCTTAGAGCTCTAAAAATCAAGCTTCTAAGTCAACGGAATAAAAAAATACGTCCAATTAAGTGACACATTTTAATACTCGCAAATAAATCAAAACCTACAGGGTACTTCCCGTTGACCTAGAATCATGAAATTTGCCAAGAAGCAAGGTCTCACAGCACATGTAAAGGAAAAAGTTTTTTTTTTTTACTTTTATCGCAATTTTTTTTTTGCGTTTACAAGCTTAGGCATTTGGAGAATTGATCGTGACGTATATGGATGTATGGGAGAAAATGTTTTTCAACTACAAATATAAGTTTGTTTTTGGGATAAATTCATCCCAAATGCAGAATCTTTCATTGTGCGTGGTCCGACATGCACATGCCAGGTTTCATTTATACTTTAACATTAATTTATTGCATACAAAGCAGCCCAATATTAAACGTAGATACTTTAAATATGAACGTTAGTTGACAAATTAAAACTAACGGCGTTCTGACTCATGCCCCAGAGTTTGGTCCATGGAGCCGGATACCTTTGAACCAAACCCGTGTGAACATATTGTTTCTTATACATGGTCAAATTAAATAAGCTAGTGAAACTAAACGTGACAAAAAAAAAAAAAAAATTGGAGTCAATGACTGCAGTTATTGGAGTTACTTGAATTAGTATATAAGCGAAGTAAATAAGTAATTGCGGCGATAAGTCCTCTCTTTGAGGAGTGGCTAGAGAGGCGCCACGGCGTCCTCACCTTCCGCCTGACGCAGGTCCACATCGGACACGGTTGTTTCGGGAGGTTTCTGTTAAGACGGGATAAGGCGATAGGGTGATAAGGCGGGAGGAATGCTCGCGAAGGAGGAGGCGGAACGCGTGAGGGAGAGGAAAATTTTGCGCCTTCACGCCCCTAGCTGCCGCAGGAGGCCCTGGGCGTCGGGAATCGCAGGCCGATTCCCGACCACCGAAGGCGCGGGCCTGCGGACGGTGAGCAATGGGCAGCTCGCCGTCCGATAAGGACCAGGCCCGGGTCGACGGCGCGTTGTGTTCCACGCGCGCCTCAAAGAGATGTCAGCACCAACTGGCGGGGTCCGCTAGGACCGATGCCGGCCGGGGTCGCGGGAAAGTCCGAAAGGGATACCGTGGCCACTGGCAATGTACAGGCAACTGAAGGAACACGGGTGGGTTTTAGTCGGTAAGAGTCTGACACGCCCTCCCGCTCCGGGCAGAGCGGGAGAAGTTATTTGACTATTTCTCACCAAAAAAAAAAGTTTAGTAAATGTTTTTTTTGTTTTATCGTGTTGAGATGTCGACACCCATCACGTCCGCGGAGTTTCGCTAGCTAGTTTAATTTGACCCTGTATATTTTTAGTTAAAGTTTTCCGAATTCTTAGCTAAACTCACCAGCTGATGTGTAGTCATGCCTCCTTTGCTGCTAAACTGTCGGCCGCAAGTGTTGCACGTGTATAACTTCTCGCGAGTGTGTGTGTTCAGGTGACTTGATACGCTGCCCGGCTGTAATCAAAAGAAATAAATGAATAAATATCAGGATTATTAATTTGTTTAGCACTCTTTTGGAAAAGGCTTATTTGGATAAAAGGTGACAGTTGCAGTAACACCTTCCGTGTGGCAAAGATCCTAGTAAAATATTGTAAATTAGCTGCTACCAGCGTGGACCCTAATTATTTTTGTACAATAAAAGTAGCCTAATTTATTCCTTATAAAATCAGCTGTCTGCCAGTGAAAGTCGCGTCAAAACCAGTCAAGCCGTTTCGGAGATTAGCCGGAATGAACAGACAGACAGACAGACAAAAAGTTTAAAATTGTTTTTTTTTTTAACAATTCATTATTAATATTCTAGTTAGCTAGTTAACCACATTTCATATGTCCATACAATAATATTACCAAATTAATCAAAACAGGTAAATATTTGACAGCTATTTGCGACGTTGCCAACTTTTAGGATGAACGCTCTTAATTCTGATACTTATTTTAAATTGTGCCCGTGTTTTGTATCTTTTGTTGCACTTAATTATTGTATTAACTGTCCACAAGCCACGTGCTCGATAGGATTTCCCATCGGCAAAAATTTCGAACTTCTATACAAACTTAAATCGGTTAGACCTCTTTAGAGGGAAGGAATTTGTAAAACTCCTTTCTTCACTTTCACTATACGAGTATAAGCACAGAACAGTAGAGACGATCCACTCCGCAAAATCATTTAAATAAAAAGCGACTCTTGTTATGACACAATAAAGTGCAATTCAGGTCGCACAACGCTAATTACCTACAGTTATATTCACTTAGAAGTTGCTTCTCTTTCTATCGCGTAACTCTTATATCTTCTGTCTACGTTACACTCACTGAATTGGCCCGACAAGACGAGCCCGCCGCGTACTTGTAGCTTTATACATAAAATGCAGAGTGCGCCTAGCCTGATATAACTCTTGTGGAAAATTTCAAGCTTCTTGACCCAGCTGTTTAGCCTGTGCGTTATCCGTCAGTAAATTAATGAATTTAAGACAAAAAGCGTCAGGGTAGCCCCCGAAATTCTAATTTTCTTACGTTTTATTGCAATTTGCAGGTCAGTATCAGGCAAATATCAAAATTAATCTGCCTAGCCTTTTCCCAACTAAGTTGTGGTCGGCTTCCAGTCTAACCGGATGCAGCTGCATACCAGTTTTTTACATGGAGCGACTGCCTATCTGACCTCCACATCCCAGTAACTGGGTAATACGATACCCCTTGGTAAGACTGGTGTCAGACTTTCGGGCTTCTGACGACTCTTAACGACTGTCAAAGATCCATGAATGACAGCCGGGACCAACGGCTTAACGTGCTTTCCGAGGCACGGAGGAGTCTCGGTATGTAAAGATGGTCACCCATCCACGGACCAAACCCCGGCAAGAGTAGCTTAACCGGATGGATCGACCCATACGGCTGTTATTACTTAGCCACGAGCTCCTCCAGTATCAAGCAAATATATACCTGAAAATTGCAAAAAAAAACGTAAGAAAATTTGAATTTCGCGGGCTAGCTTAGCGCATCCCCTTTAGATTTTTTTATTAAGTAGAAGATTTATCAGTACTCACCGCTAGAGACATGCCACAGATCTCACAGATGTGCCTCTCGTTGGGCGCGAAGAACGAAGTCCGCGGGTGTTCCGCCAAGTGATGCTTCCTGCACGCGGCTTGCGTGGCGAAGTGTTTGCCGCACTGACAACATGAAAAGAAGAGAAAAAAAAAACATTGGATAGATAAGGGATGAAAGAAAAATGACAGAAAATACATTTATTTAGCACAGACTAAAAGACACCCAGCACAACATATTGTACTACAAATAAAAACCAAATAAAAAAATAAAAAAACAAATAAAAAGTGTAAATTGCGTTCTAAGATATTAGCAGGAAAGTGTGCCTTGCGGCTGCGCCAAATAGGCCTAGTTCAGCAAAAATGCCAGACAACTGCCTGACGCTGGTTTTCAACTAGACCTGAAGTGTGAGGTGACGGATGTAAATCAGTTTCATCAGTTTCGTAGTTGGATGAGCTAATGACTTGTGATTTGCGCCGAGCACATGATAATATTATCCAGTTATATTTCATTAAAAGAAAAATTGCTGAGGTTTTGTGCCGATACAAATTTTATCGAGGGACGAAAAGTAAAATAATTTTCAACAACATTTGTTTCCCGCATAGCGTTTAGAAACCTGTTTGCATAGCGGGCACATTTTAAGGCTTTGGTGTCAACAAGACGTTGACGTCGACGTGTGAAAGAGACCACAAAGCATGGTGTAAGCGGCCGTCGGCGTTTATAGGAGACCATAGCCTATCCTTTTAAAATTGTCATTTGCATTAAAAAGGCTCAAAGCCGCCGATTGTATATTTTGTAGTGTTTTTTTTTTTTGGTGTACAGTAATGTATATACAGGGTGGCCCAAAAGTCGTGGATCAAACGCAACTAGGGGTTAGATGGGGTCACCAGCTGTAAAAAGTTGTTCTACGGGAGGTTCTTAAGGCCAACCCTGCAGAGTTATAATTTATTTTGTGTTTTTATGAGAATATTGACTTTTTCTAACTAATTCTTATTAAAATTCGAAAAAATCTTCATCCTGTATCTTTTTTATAATTTTCACTAGATTGGTACTGATGAGTCCTTGCGTTAGACATGCTATTTATGGTTGTTTATTGGGTGTGTTGAAGATAATATTAAGTTTTACGTTTATTTTTTTCTCAAATCATAACTTTTTATTTACTTCGGACCACACTGTGAAAAAAAAATACTCTACCGAAAAGTGACCCTGTATTACAAGTTTTGGCGCATTTAATAGGGATTCTGAAAAGGTATTACACATGGCCATGAGTGGCTCTAATATGTTTCTAGGACGGAAAAAACAAAACAACGATTGTGAAATAATTGTTTTATTAAGCAAAACATTTTACAATAAATGCTCAAAATTACTGCCTCTGACCATAATACATAATCTGCACCGTCTAATAAAATTCCTACGTAACCTACGGAATGCACCTCTGTTGTTAGTAACTTGTACCCTAGCAAATTCGAGCTTTTGTCGTAGTTCTTGTTCGCTATTGTTCTCTCCTTGGTAAACTATTTCTTTAAAATAGCCCCAAAGAAAAAAATCTAATGGATTTAAATCGGGCGACCGGGGTGGCCACGCAATATGTCCGCCTCGACCAATCCACCGGTTGCGGAAGCGCTCGTTCAAATGATCTCTAACTACTCGAGCGTAGTGAGGCGGGGCGCAATCATGTTGCAGCCACATTTCTGCTATTCTTTCTTCTGGAACTTCAGCTTCGTGAAGAATATGGTTTAAATTATTTTGCAAAAAATGTAAATACTGAGCACCATTCAGCCTTGCTGGCATTTCATGCAGCACCAACTGCTGGCCAATTATACCAGCCCACATGTTAATACCAAACAGATGCTGGAATCGATCATTTCTTATGATATGGGGGTTCACTCTGGAGTAAAAATGTAGATTGTGGATATTGAATACTCCCATTCTTCTAAAAGTTGACTCATCCGTCCATAAAACCTTGTTGAAGAACTGCGGATCCTCTCTGTGGTATCTTAGCATCTCTCTGCAAAACTGCACTCTAGGTTCATAGTCACCGGGCAGCAAAGCTTGCACCCTTTGCACGTGGTAGGCGTGATATTTGTTTCTGTTAATGACACGTTGCACCGTCGATCTTGGAATCCCGAGATTACGGGATATTTGGCGTTGACTTATACTAGGATCCAATCTTAATTCTCTCAGCACTTCATCTTCATTTTCAAATTGCACCACTGGTCTGCCTGCTCTCGGTGCATGCTGACCGGGTAAGACTCCCTCCATGTACGAATTATGTACGCGCATAAAGACCCTGTAGTCCGGAAAACGATCACGGTTAGGGTAGCGTTGACGATATTCCCTGGCAGCAGCCCGGGCATTACCGTCGCAAAAGCCATACAGGTAATGCATTTCTGCATACTCCCGTTGGGAGTATTCTCTCCTCGCAGCAGCCATCTGTCCACTTTTGTAGCCAATCCGTCCGATTCCGAATCTAGTCCGATTCACACAGCACTGGTCACAGGTAGGCAATCTATCACAAGTCCGAAAAACAAAGCGTAGGTCAAAGGAAAGAAACTGATCACAAGTCGTCGTAAAACCGAGAAAAAGAACACGTGCGTACTCACAGGCAGGAAGCGAGTCACTAATGAACAATTGAACACTAAACATTCTAAAGAAACTTCATTCTTCTTCATTCTTCGATCAATAATAGTACTAGATACACAATCCCATGCAAAAGTTCACTTTAAAACTGGCACCAATTGTATTTACCTAATCCTAGTGGAAAAAAATATGCATTAATGTAATTTCAACCTTAAATACAACTACTTAAAGTTATGTTCACAAAGTTATGCAAAAAAAGCAATAAATTTTTACGACCGAAGCTAGCTGGTCAATACATCAAAAGAAATTCAACCTTACCCGTATGATTTAAGGTCAGAATTACAAAGTGTCAAATAGCGAACAAGAACTACGACAAAAGCTCGAATTTGCTAGGGTACAAGTTACTAACAACAGAGGTGCATTCCGTAGGTTACGTAGGAATTTTATTAGACGGTGCAGATTATGTATTATGGTCAGAGGCAGTAATTTTGAGCATTTATTGTAAAATGTTTTGCTTAATAAAACAATTATTTCACAATCGTTGTTTTGTTTTTTCCGTCCTAGAAACATATTAGAGCCACTCATGGCCATGTGTAATACCTTTTCAGAATCCCTATTAAATGCGCCAAAACTTGTAATACAGGGTCACTTTTCGGTAGAGTATTTTTTTTTCACAGTGTGGTCCGAAGTAAATAAAAAGTTATGATTTGAGAAAAAAATAAACGTAAAACTTAATATTATCTTCAACACACCCAATAAACAACCATAAATAGCATGTCTAACGCAAGGACTCATCAGTACCAATCTAGTGAAAATTATAAAAAAGATACAGGATGTAGATTTTTTCGAATTTTAATAAGAATTAGTTAAAAAAGTCAATTTTCTCATAAAAACACAAAATAAATTATAACTCTGCAGGGTTGACCTTAAGGACGTCCCGTAGAACAACTTTTTGCAGCTGATGACCCCATCTAACCCCTAGTTGCGTTTGATCCACGACTTTTGGGCCACCCTGTATAAATAAAAGCTAACATTTCTCAACTGTGCCTATTGTGTTTCTTCGAGCAATCAATTAACTTTGTCGAAAGATTCAACAAACTCAATAGCAAAACGCCAGTAAAGAAAAAAAATCTAAATACTTTTTTTTTGAATACTCTTTAACGGTCTAAAGTAAAAGGACTCATACCCCAATACTTTTCTCAAATTAAAAAGTAAATACTCACAATATGACAGTCGGTGGGTATTCTGGTCAGCCTCTTGAGATTCTGCCGCCGTTTCCTGGGGTTAGAAGTTATAGGTGCATTTATTTCTAAGTCTCTGCAAAATATAAAAATATACATACATCTTAGAGAGGGTTCCCCGTTGCCGGGGAGTCTTTGGCCATTTTACGAATTAATGGCTTTTTAAGAATGAGGTCCAATCGGAAAGGGATTCAGGTTTAAGGTTTATGAGCCGTCTTGAGTTCAGAAACAGAAAGCCCAGATTTTTCAATGCTTTAAGTCACTGGTCGGGGCCAAACCAACATTATGTTGAGTTACCGGCCCCACAAAAACCCACTTGCTTCAAAAACAGTGAAGGGAAACATCGTGAGAAAACCATGCCTGAGAGATATTTCTCGACGGCATGTGAAGCCAAGTCAGAGGCCCATGGGCGGCTTTAAAACTCTGACACCAGGTTAGTCACTAATCACACGAAAGACCGGCCTAACCAGTTTTGCTCTGAAATGGGGGCATTATATTCTTTTAATTTAATGGTTTTTAAACTGGAAAAATGTGATTGAAAATGCCTCTCCGACAAATTAGTGGACTAAGCATTCCCGAAGCACATATGCTTAGCAATAGGTTTTTGGTGAAGGTGGTCGTTTTGGGGGACTGTCCATTGTAATTTTGTCGTGCAAAACGTGCTGATTCTCAGCATAATTTGAATAACTGACACCTAATTAAGTCCACCTGTTTTATATTGTGTTCCTTTATCTGTAATTTATATTCTCTCGTTCACCGGTAGACTCATTTATGATGAAGTGGCTATGGCTATATAGAACTCACTCAATTCCGTCGACGTGATTGGCAGAATGTATGAGATGTTCTTCGTAAGCCTTCCGCGTCTCGAACTTGACGTCGCATCGCTGACAGTACTGTTCTTCGCCTTGAGGTAGTTCCTGCATGAGAATGTTAATTTAATAGAGCTTTCTAAGATTTGAACTCAGTTAACGTTAATAGGGTCGCCACCTGTGTTTGTCCTGTAAAATTGTTGTACTGTCCACTATTTTATGGGACATATAAATAGCGCGAAATGTGGGTTTGATATTAAAATGCTATGTATGGTTAAACATATGAAAATGTTAACACATTCCTTGTCCACATAGCGGGCGCATGTCACCTTTTCGATTGTCATTTCCAACTTTAAGATGCTCAACATTTTAATTATTTTACTGTATATGAGAGGAACAATTATTGATATATGGGGTGCCTATTGCGAGTGATTAATGTCTGCGTCAAAAATAACTGAAATTCAATATGGTCAAAGCTAATCCCGTTCTCAGAAACTGGGGTAAATTAGATACTCCCACATGACAATTTATTTTTCTTGAATGAGCACCACAGTGGAATTATTGGAATGAAGTTCTTTACCGCGGCTTGCGGTTGGAGTTGAATAGTAGAAATCGTCACGCGTAAAAGAGTTTATACTTGTATCCCTCCCTCCCTGTAAATCCGAGATGGCGGCGTCAAAAATTTTCAATTTTTTTGGTCCAATGTATCGTTTTCATAGTTTTCGAGGGTGCTAAAGCCGATAGTTAGGTCAAAATGTAAATCCGAGATAGCGGTTGCGAAAATTATGTTTTTTTTTCAAATCATGTGAGAAGGAACTTCGTTCCTGACGGGGGTTCCTTCGACCGCACACGTTTTTATGTTTTTTATTTCTCTAATTATTTTTCATCTATCAAAGAAAATTAATATTTTTAAAAGAAGAAATTATACTAACAGAATCAGCATTAACATGTTTAATCTTCTTATGTATGCCGAGCCCGGTGACACTGACGAACGACGCACCGCACAGCGTACACACATGCTCGCTCCGATGTGTGCGTAAGTGAGTGTAGTATGTTGTTAGATGCCTGTTAGATACAGAAATAAATATAGTTAGTTTAAAACAAACATTTTAACATTAAAAAAATAGCCTGTACAGCAACTCCAAAAAAATAAAGCAAATCTAATTAGGGCAAAACTTGATAGTGTCAATCTGCTTAGCCTTTTCCCAACTATGTTGGGCTTGGCTTCCAGTCAAACCGGATGTTGCTAAATATCAGTAAAAAAAAGATAGGAATGCCTATTTTTTGTTTTTTTTTTTGTTTGGGAATTTATCAAACAACTTCTCCCGCTCTGTCCAGAGCGGGAGAGCGTGTCAGACTCTTACTGACTAACACCCACCCGAGTTCTTCAGTCCTTTTCGTTGTCAAGAGCCACGGTATCCCTTTCGGACTTTCCCGCGACCCCGGCCGGCATCGGTCCTAGCGGACCCCGCCAGTTGGTGCTGACATCTCTTTGAGGCGCGCGTGGAACACAACGCGCCGTCGACCCGGGCCTGGTCCTTATCGGACGGCGAGCTGCCCATTGCTCACCGTCCGCAAGCCCGCGCTTACGGTGGCCGGGAATCAGCCTGCGATTCCCGACGCCCAGAGCGACTCCTGCGGCGGCTTGGGGCGTGAGGGCGCGAAATTTGCCTCTCCCTCACGCGTTCCGCCTCCTCCTTCTGACTACTCGTAACGATAGTCAAAGACCTACAAACGACAGCCGGGACCAACGACCAAACGTGCTTTCCAAGACACGGAGGGGTCTCGATATGTAATGGATGGTCACCCATCTACGAACCGACTGCGGCAAATGTAGCTTAACCTTTGATCGATCTGTGCTGCTATTATCGTTTATCCACAAGGCCCATTAAAACTTGATGGAGTATTTTATAAAAATAAAATAGTTTTTTTATAATAATAAAATAGTCTAGGTGACCCATGACACTGAAGATTTCAGAATACTTACTTGAACACTTCACCACAGTGATCACATTTCCTCGTAACGCCATTATGATATTCCTCATGGAAAAGTGCTGTTGTTCTGAAATCAAACAATAGAATAGAATTATAAAAGAATTAATTTATTTGTATTAAGACAATCGTACAATAATGGTCTTAAAAATAGGGTTATGATCTACTTGTCATGCCATGGACTGGCATACAAATACAGTGTAAACTCTATATAGCGGCACTGAAGGGACTGTGCATTTTATGGCGTTATAGAGAGTTGTCGTTAAATGGAGAGAAGAA
Source organism: Agrochola lota (assembly GCA_947364205.1). Taxonomy (NCBI): domain Eukaryota; kingdom Metazoa; phylum Arthropoda; class Insecta; order Lepidoptera; family Noctuidae; genus Agrochola; species Agrochola lota. Next base: position 3,347,845 of record OX376239.1, read on the forward strand.
ACATCAGAATTAGAAAAAGAAAAAGTTTATTTCCGACTATTGTCAGTAGTTATGTGCATAAAAAAGAATGTTATATGAACGCTATTGCGTATAGTCTGTTATTTTTGTCTGACGTCTTTTGCTGCACCAGTAATTTTGTTGTATTTTTTTACTTATTTTATTCATATCTAGCAATATTGAGGCATCTTGGTTATAAAGGAAGTATTTTTCCAATGTTGTAAACAAAAGAACGAATTTCTTAGAAAGTTCGGTATGCATGATGCCGACAGTCGAGTTTATTGCGGGCTAGGATAATAAAGCGACAATAGATCGTACACAGCTGCGCAGTTTTTACTAATTTTAGCAACTTAAAAGGTACTTTTTATTACTCAATTGTTGTCGTTATTGAGAGTGGGTGTAATGCTATGTAGAGTGAAACATTGTATGAAAGACAAGCTAAACCAACCAAAGCCAATTGATTTCGACGCTTAAGGGAGTTTGTCGTTAAATAGAGTGACGTTACATGGAGTTTACACTGTATTTTAAATTCAAGAAAAACAAGTTCCTTATAATTATGCATCTAGCATCAATTAATAACAGTTTAGTTTAAGTCATTATATCGTTAATTGACTCAGGCGTGACTTTGCGGAAATCGATTATAAAATACAATAGACGACCTATATTATATTTAGTAACCTAATCCGCTTAACTGTTCTTAAAGAGTTATAAAGAACCCTGTAAGAAATCGACACGTGTTTCACCTTTCTCAACTAGGCATCCTCAGGATGACGATTGACTTGTTGCGAACCCGGACCCGACGGGTTGACACGCTCTTTAAGAAAGTTAAGCGGATTAGGTTACTAAATATAAGTCGTCTATTGTAAGTCATTATATCTACTAATACAAAATTGTAATTCTAAAATTGATTTTATAACAGGATGCTTTTATCAAGATTAAATATAGGGAATTTATATATAATCCATTGATATCCGGGGCTGTGGGATAGTTGAACATTAGAAACTGTTACTTGAAGTCAAAACTAACCAGAATCATTAACTTTCGAGTGAACAAGTTAGAATTGGCCTCAAATGTCATGATTTCACGAAACAGTCTTTCAAATGGGGTAATCTGAACTTAGAGAGATGTATTGATGATTATAATAGGGATGATGCCTGGGTAAAAAAAAAAAACGAATTAGTCCGTCAGTCAGATAATAAAAAAATATTAGACACGTATTTTTTGCTTAATCATATTAATAAAAAAATACTTAGATAAAACGCATTTTAGGTTGGGGAGTGGGGGTCGCTACGTCACAAGTCAGTATAAAATCTACATACTCGTGACGTCATGGCACATTTTACCTCAATGTATCGCCGTAATAAAATAGATTACGTAAAAAAAGAAAAATACGCGTCCAATATTTTTTTATAATCTCAGACTAAAAAAAAATGTTTAGTCATCGTCCTTATTATCTAAATACATAATTAGTTACGGTCGCGAATTATATTTTGATTAGCATACAAGCTGACACTGACCTAAAAATTGCAAAAAACGTAAAAAAAAATGAAATTCGGCTACTTTGGCGCTTTCGCCTTAGAACACTATATTTGTTAGTAGATACTCACTCTAATGGACAGACGAGGTCGCAGCGTAAACATTTGTACTTGGTATAGTGCTGTCTCATGTGTTTGTTGAGGAAACACTTCCATTTGAACCGCATGTGGCAGAACCGACACTCTATTGGGCCATTGGACTGAGAAAGAGAAAAAAAAAAAAAAAATATTTACAATACAAAGTAGTGTGCACAAGATTAGGAAGACCATAGAAACGATGGATGGACTGTGTGAAAGATGATATGGATAGAAAGGGGGTGACTACCGAGATGACGAGTAATAAGTGTGGAAGAAAAATATATGTTGCGCCGACCACAAATAAATTGGTAAAATCATCCGACTTTCAAAAAAAAAACACTACATAGTGAAAAATAACTATTTTTTTTTTGTAAAAAGTTTTTATTCTTCTATTTTTAGTTTCAAATTCGAATAACACTACCCAAACTCAAAGCATTTATTTCAAATAAACCAATTACAGGCACTTTTGAATTGTCAAGGGGTCGGTCAGTCAGAAAGATGAAGCTAGATGCCCATTCCAAAGCATAATAGGTACCTATGGAGAAGAACGGGCATGAAACTCCACGGACACTCTTTTAAATCATGATATGGTTACAAAATATTGGTTACACCATTCATGTTGAAGTTATACATGTGAGAACGATGCAAAACGTTAAAAGCGTCCGTAACAAAAATAAAAAAAAAATACATTTAAAAAATTAAATTAAATTCAAATAAGCCGTGGTAGCTAAAAGATGACCAGTCCCTACTGACGGCACCCGTTCACGAACATAACGCATGGATTAGCACCATTTAGCTCAACCATTTTGAAGGGAGCTAAATGATCCAACACACGCGCCACCGTCAGCGAGTCATTACAGTGAGCATGACATATTCTCAGCTGCCAAGGCACATTCAAGTCAAAGAAATACATACCCAGTGCCTAAGTCAGTACATAGTACTCACATATGTGCTATGCATACCTGTTATTTAACTAACAGTGACAGTTATTATAACCTCATCCACATAGACTAGGAGCGAAAAATACATATTATTGAAGCTTACTCTAAAACTACCAAAGCAAAGTTAATAAAAAACATATGGGACCACCGCGGAAGCTTCCTCTACCAAATGCAAAAAGAATTTTCAAAAAAGGTTCAGAATTGACGAAAATACCGATGGACATACATAGTTTTGTAACTGCATTTCCTACTCCTATGTTCAATGCATGCCGTGGCAGCCTTTAATTAAGGCTACACTCCAAAATTCAAAAAATATGGGTATTTTAACATGTATTTATGGTGTATGCTTTGTTGGTTGTCCTTAAATTAATAAATAAATAAAACAAAAACATACTGACGAACATAGAACCCCCTCCTTTTTGGAAGTCGGTTATGAGCAAGAGAATGATCATCATGAGCCTCTTAGTGCACAAAACTAATTTCAATGTTTTTCACATTTATGAAAGACCTGAAAGATCCAAAGAGTCTTTCATAAATGTGAAAAACATTTAAATTAGCTTAGTTTAGGCTTTAAAAGCCTGAAAAAACTAATTCTAATTAAATTAATATCTTACCTCACTATGTCTTAATTTGTCATGCCTCTTCAACATATCCTCCTTAGAGAAACCTTTGAGACAATCAGTACATTTGTACTGAGCGTTCAAATACCTCTTATGCGTTCCTCTGGACTTAAACTCAACATCAGCTTCCTCTTCTGTCAAGTTTATCTTCAGCCAGTTATTAGGATCCATTTCGGCCTTTTTAGTAGTCTTAACAGCGAATTTCTTCTCTTTGGGTATAGTATCTTTAGCTTTTTTCTTTTTACTGTTGCCACCATTCCTAGTTCTTTTCTTTTTAACTGGCTGTTTTGGTTCAGAATCTTCGTCATCGTCTGAGACAATTTTAATGTCATCAACAAAAACTTTTTCACTATCACTTGGCATATCATCATCAGAGAAGACTTTATCTATGTCTAAATTTACATTTTCTGTTGGTTGTATTTTAGGTATAATATCATCTACAACATCTATATCTTTATCTTTTTCTATCTTCTCAGGTTCTAGGTCTTCATCTTCTTTTTTTTCTTTTATATCTATCTTTTCTATGTCTATTTCTTCTATTAAACGTTCTTTGTTATCTTGAATGTTATCGTCGCCATCAAAGAAATCACCATCATCACTTAAACAGCCTACGTCTACTTCTTCAGGTTTTCTTTCATGAAGTTTTAGTTTGGCTGCGGTTTTAACGATGCAGGTCCGTACTCTTTTGTTTACTGTTATTATACTTATTGGTTCACGGACGTTTTTACTTTTCCTGTCTATGCTTCGGACTGCTTTTTTGGTTAGCTGAAATTGAAGGGGTCATTAGATTTTATAATTATGGCGTACAGAGATAGAGACTAATGCCTTTACTTAGACAATACACTTAGAGGAGCTCGTGGTTAAGTAATAACAGCCGCACGGGTCGCTCCATCAGGTTAAGCTAAGCTTGCCGGGGTTGGTCCGTGGATGGGTGACCATCTTCACATACCGAGACTAGAATAAACGGTTTTAACTGTATTTCAATTCAGACTCTTATGCCCGTTTTCACCAACACTAAGTGACATTTAAATGAATCCCTAAATAAAAGGGCACTGTTGGATTTTCAATGCTAGGTGCTGCGCAGCAGGTGGGCACGCCACAATTGCGGCGATAAGTCCCCTCTTTGAGGAGTGGCTTGAGATTCGCCATGGCGTCCTCACCTTCCGCCTGACGCAGGTCCTCACCGGACACGGTTCCTGTGCCGCATAAGGCGTGAGGAAACGCCCGGGTGTCACCACTGTGTGGATCGCCCGGAGGACACGGTGGAGCATACGGTGGAGATCTGCCCGGCTTGGGCGGAGCACCGCCGAGGCGATCGGCGGCGACGATCTCTTGCGTCCGGCCCTGGTTCAGGCCATGGTTCGGAGCGAGAGTGCATGGGAGGCCGTCACCTCCTTCTGCGAAGCAGTTATGCTCGCGAAGGAGGAGGCGGAGCGCGCGAGGGAGATGCAAGATGCGCGCCCTCGCGCGCCTTCTTGCCGCAGGAGACGCCCCAGGCGTCGGGAGTCGCGAGGCGACTTCCGGCCACCGTAGGCGCGGGCTTGCGGACGGTGAGCAATGGGTAGCTCGCCGTCCGATAAGGACCAGGCCCGGGTCGACGGCGCGTTGTGTTCTACGCGCGCCTCAAAGAGATGTCAGCACCAACTGGCGGGGTCCGTAAGGACCAATGCCTGCTGGGGTTGCGGGTTTGTCCGAAAGGGATATCGCGGCCCCGGCACATGGGCAACGGAAGGAACACGGGTGGGTTTTAATCAGTAAAAGTCTGACACGCCCTCTCGCTCCGCCCAGAGCGGGAGAAGTCATTTGATGATTACCCATCCTCAAAAAAAAAAGGTGCTGCGCAGCGCTGAGAATGGAAATTCCCACAGTGCACTTTTATTTAGGGATTTATGTAGGTGGGCACGGCATTAGACATTAAAATTGCCCCTATTCAGTTATATACTTAAGTAACATGTATTCTAAGTTGATGTTTCAGTGACCACTTGTAATTAATAAATAAGTCAGAAATTGGTTACAGTGGAATTTGAACATGTTTTGTATGGTATTGAGTTTATCGTCCCAAAACTGCTGAATTGTAGTTAACATACGCTAATACTTACTTGTCCTTTCCATATTATTTCTTTAAGAGCTTTCTGTCCAGTGAAGCATTTTTCTTTAAACTTATGGTACTTATGCAGTAGTGCCGCACACTGGTAGCAGAAACATTTGGGCAGACCTGATCTTTCATTTACCTGAAAAATAAAGATGTTTGTTGAGTTTTTGTTGATTGCAGTAGAAGAGACAGAGGCATAGAGTAGCAGTGATAGCATTGTTGTGTGACCGTCGGATTGCCAAGTCAGGTCTCGAATTAGAACCTAAGGCTTTCACCTCAGACTTTTTGGATTCATGTGGGTATCGTATAATTACTACTTGCTCCAAAAACAGTGAAGGAAAACATCGCGGGGAAACCTGCATTCCTGAGACATATTTCTCGGCATCAAATCAAGTCAGAGGCCTATGGGTGGCATAAAATCTCTGACACCAGGTTAGTTAGTAACCACATGACAACAAAAGAAAGGCATAGGATACCTTTTCCATTACATATTAAGGCTCAGGTTACGTCAAGAAATCAGGGTCAATATAACAAATATATACATTTGTTCAAATATAACCATTTTCTTTGTTAGTATTATCCAAATCGAAAAAGAAACTTATAACTAGATTTTAAGCAAAATTTATTGCAAATTGTTTTCAAAATAGTCAAAATACCAATGTAAGTTAAGTTCTAGGCTTTTACGACCTAGGTAGCTTTCTTTTGACTTGGTAGAGTCATCAATCATCTTGAGGCACCCATACTGTACTGTCTACATTGCTCACTCAAATTCATTTGGCAACTTGTCCAACTTATTATGTATTACTGAAGTGAATCGTGTCATTAGACACCAACAGTAACTCTATTTACCATCTCAGAGATCTTAGGTGTACATACATGTCTCATTTATGTATAGACGTAACATGAATTCTATACGACCACTTTTTTACTGTATTCTAAGCATAAACAACACAATAACAAGAAATAATAACTATAGGCATTAACAAAGGAGTCTAAATACAACAAAATAGGACGAAAATATGGCAAATATTCTCACTTTAGTGGCCATAATCTCCTCGTAGAAACTCTTCAATTGAAATTGATCGTATTCATACATTTTCACATCAGTAGAGAGGCATATTCGACATATTTGTAGGTTCGACATCTTGCACTGTTTATTTTAAACACGATAACACTCGGATTTTGATAGATAAAACGCGAAAATTGGCGTAAATAAAATAATTAATAACGCGGCATCAGCACAACTTTTATTATAAAAATGACAACTGCAGTGTTGCTAGGAAATAATTTGTTAAGTTCTCAGAAGTTATTTATTAAGTTTCAAAAGATATTTTTAGGGACACAGTTTTAGTATCCTTTTGCGTTTGTATGAGTACAAAAAATCCTTCACAAATAATATTATGTTTTTTAGTATCTTATCTTTGTAAAATAATGACGTGTGGTGTGTTGTGCTTTCGCGATTCACAGAACAATTTTTGTCGAAGCAATGTGGATCCACGCGCAAAGCTCAACGCAGATGTCGCCAGCGGCGGGATGGCCGCTGTCAAATCATTTTCGCTTTGTTTACATCAGTGTTTTTTGTTATTTTTTGTGTTGAAACCGATCCACCATCGTTATTGCTAACATGTATTGTTCCTGGAAGCATAAAGACTTGAAAGACGAACTAAACTAACGAGAAGCAAGGATTACTGGAAAGAAATCAGATCATAATGAGAAGTAGACTTCTATCTAATAAAATATTTATTTATCAGTGTTAAGCTCTTTTTGATATTTGGATATTTTTTTTTGTTGTAACGTGTTAATTCTTACTTGACTCATGGTAGGAAAATTTACGAAAATTGAGAGAACACTACTTTAATCATAGATGGTATTCTTTAATTTTTAGGTTAGGTTTATTTTTTATCAGTGCTAGGCTCTAGATTTAGATCATTTTTTAGTTGGAACGTGTTAATCCTCACTTGACTCATGGTAGGAAAATATACGAAAATTTAGAGAACGATACTTTAATTATAAATGGTATTCTTTAGTTTTTCGGTTATCTATGACCGAAATTTTAATTTCGGCAATCAAAGCTCTCAAGCTTCTGAAAGACAAGTGCTTGACGTTCCTGCTGTAAAACTTCACCAAAACGTTAATAGCTCCACCAGAACTCCACCATATTGCCGAAGTTTACCAATCAACATATTGAAAGTTACTTTTAGTTGTACTCTTTTAGTTTCCCACTATTTTTAGCGTAGTATCTTTAGGAAATAAATTAACCCCGGGGTTAGTACATCCTGGTACAGCATACAGCATATTACGAGAAAAATTAAATTTACTGAATGTTATGTTACAAAATGTATGGAATTGACAGCTTTCAATGGCCATGTCGACGATGCGCCACCTATCGTGATAAAATGGCAGTACAGATCCTCATTGGGTATATTTTTTTCAATGATAGCATAGTGAAAATTTATGACAGGTGCGTGAGTTCAGTTTTTTAAAAGCTAGTTTCGGAACAAAGTATTTTGAGAAAAAACAGACACGTACTAATTGATTTGATGGCAGCTGTGACTGGAACAATTTGTGTCGTGTGTTTTTGTGTTTGACTAACAAATACTTGACAGTAGAATCGTTTAAGGATAGAGTCATTTGGCTAACAATTGTAATGCCTATCTACTACATGATTATTAGTAGATATTTTTATTAAAATACTAGCTTTTGTCCGCGGCTTCGCCCGTGTGGATGTCAGAAAATATCCCACGGGAACGTACTACCGGGATTACATACCTAATAGCCGGGGCAAAGGTTATTGACTCCTACCGCTGCGCCCGCGTTGCCTTCAACCATAATTATTATGTTATGCGTAATTTTGAATCCGAGCCATGTTTTAAAAACCAGTGTTTTTCAACCTTTTTCATGGCCCCCTTGTTAAGGAAAAATATTTCGCGACCCCCTACCCTTCGCTGTTTCTAATTTGGTACTATAGTCACTTTGGGTACATCTTGTTTAAATAGAAAAACAGATACCCACAATTACCCACAGAAGCTTTGAAGTTTTTGATTTTATTGGATACCTCTTACTTCGATGGCTCAAATAAAAGGCAAACAGAGAAATCGCCTGAATTTAGAAAACGATTGAATGCTACGTGTGGCGAAAACGATTCCGCGGTGATATAAATTGACTAAACAGAAACAGGCGCCACCATCACATTAATGTGAATGAGTGCGCCTGTTCCTTGTCATCTTAATGATTCATGTGACTTGTAGGTATTTGCTGATTTGTGTTAACTTAAGTACTATAAATTCTAAAATTAAATAAATTTTTCATTGGATTTGTTTAAACTGAAACTTTCAGTGTTACCCCTGTAAGTGGTTAAATTTACTTAATTTTTTTAAATATAACATTTAGAACTAGTATAGTTTTATATTTAAAAGCTTTAAATTTTAAACTAACAGCGACCCCCTTAAAGAGGCTTGGCGACCCCCTAGGTGGTCGCGACCCACACGTTGAAAAACACTGTTTCAAACTATTGATATGGTGATATGGTGTCAAGGCATATTTCAATCTAAATTAAATGCCCAATTTAAATAACATATTTTATTGGAAAAGGATTAATATGATACCGGTCAAAATAGCTTCGGAAATAAAAAAAAAAAACCAAATTCTGAAAGATAATAATGATTACTGTGGGTCATCCTTAGAAGATAGACATACCTATGCCATCACGGACTTTTTAGTCGAACTTTTTAAGTTGAACAATCCTGTAGAACATACATTTTATTTATCTCTCACAGTTTACGCAGCGCACGCCAGTAAAGCTTCCAATCGGCATGATTTTTAAAAGTTTTTTTTCCGATATCTTCAATAATAATCTTCATATTTCAGCCAAATTACGCAAAAACTTAATGAATTATACATTAAAACCTTCTTCATGAATCACCCCGTCCACTGATTAAAACCGTTCAGACAGACAGACAGATACGACAGACGCGGCAAGGGACTTTGTTTTATTATATGTAAGGGTAGGTATGGATACGGATAAGAATTTGAAGTAGTGCGTCGTGACTGACTGCCGAGTACCTAGGTAGGTACAACCTAACATAGCTCAATAGAAAACGGTATCCAAGTCTTTCACACTCTCAACATTGTACCCAAACTTTTTCTACACTTTGTTAAAATTACCAAAGCTCCATTATGGCTTGATACATGCTATAAAAAATAGGTAAGGTACTTTATTTTCATACTGACATATTGCAACCCTAGTAAAGTAACTATCGACCTTCCAGTTTATTATGTCGGACGTCTATACCGAAATAGCATCCCCTAAATTGACCCTGACCGGTGTTTCAGCGGATTTGCTTTATTTAAGGGAGACTGCATAATAGACAATAGCTTCCTTTATTATACTATGCCTCTATGGTCATCATCATTCATATCCCGACTTCGCCCACTGCTGGGCATAGGCCTCTCTTTTCTTGTGCCAATCCCCACGCTCCTGTGCCAGTCTCATGCAGGTATAAATATACCTATTAGCTATAGAACTTCCTACATGGTAGGTACCTACCTATACAGTAAAGTTATGTTACGGCTACCAGAAAATGCAAGCACCGATAAAAAACTGGTTTTATAGAATGCTTATAAGACGGCCACGGCTGTGAAAAACATTGCCTGATTACGGCAATATTTCTCTCACGCTTGGCTAACTGATCGTGTTAGCGCACGGAGGCACACAAGGGCCCACCGCCCATCCTCTTTAAAAGCTGACTTTGATGACCCGTACATTCGTAGGACGTGTAGAAACTCTACTGCCTGTATGTGTCCTGCACTTCTGCACACTTATTTTGGTTCTGATGCTTGCTTCTTAGGTGAGGAGCTCGTGGCTAAGTAATAACAGTCGCACGGGTCGATCCATCAGGTTAAGCTACGCTTGCCGTGGTTGGTCCGTGGATGAGTGACCATCTTTACATACCGAGACCCGTCCGTGCCGCGGAAAGCACGTTAAGCCATTGGTTCCGGCTGTCATTCGTGGATCTTTGACATTCGGTACGGGTCGTCGGAAGTCCGAAAGTCTGACAACCAGTATTACCCAATTACTGGGTTGTGGAGGTCAGATAGGCAGTCGTTCCATGTAAAATACTGGTATTCAGCTGCATCCAGTTAGATTGGAAGCCGACCCAAAAATAGCTGGGAAAAGGCTAGGCAGATTGATTGATGCTTGCTTCTTAGGTACTGTGTGTTGTAAATTCCAGTTTAAAATGTCCATGTTTTCCCGAAAGTCAATGAGTCCCAAGATAAGCTGAAAAATCAAACATGACTTGATATCAAAAATTAACACAGACAAACCAAGTAACAAGTTTTTTACGACCATTACCTTTAGCTTCACCAGCATTTACATAGGGTAACGATGAAACTTTCATTCGCTACCCCATTAATTCCTCGTGAAGATTTCGTATAAAACCCATTCCTTCTGGGGTAGTCGGGTAAAAAGCAGTGGCGGCGTAAAGGGGGCGGAGAGGGCGGTTCGCCCCGGGTGCAAAGCACCAAGGGGTGACAACGACAACTCACTCATACAGCCGAAGAATGCGCACAAAATCTCCCTCTATAAAGACATATCAATAGTAACATTATAATTCTGAAACGCATCGCAACAATTTTTTTTTTTTTTCGAATATAATTTCTAATTCGAAAGTGAAAGAAAATTTTCAACTTTCATTTTTGTTTTGACGACACGGTTGGCGCAGTGGCTGAGCGATCGACTGCTGCGCAACGTGTCGCGGGTTCGATCCCCGCACGGAACAAATATTTGTATGATCTGCAAGTAGTTGTTCCGGGTCTGGGTGTTAGTGTATGTGAGTTTCTATGTTTGTAAACACACCCACAATACAGGAAGAAATTCTTAGAGTGGGGCAACGTTTTTAAAAAAAAAAAAATCTTCCTTATTGAGCCACTATTGAGCGACTAACCAATCTTTGGATTTTATCAATTGTAAGAGACAACAACGTCAATTTTGATAATGTGATGTTTGTATTTGGTGTTTTATTTTAGGTAGGGGTGTCCAATACAAAACCGCCCGGGATGCCAATCTACCCTTCGCCGCCACTGGTAAAAAGAAGCATCTGTAGGCACCTTAATAGTGACCAAATCAACAAAATTGCCGAGTTCATATTACTTATCCTAGAAAAAAGTGTAAGTCATCACTTAAATTAAGCATGTCTTGTGTGTCACAGGTCGGAAATAAGATATGGTTCCTAACTTAGACAGGCAAAGGACATAGTTGTATGATTTCGGATTGGAATGGAAAACCTAAGGAGGCGAATTTGACGATTTTTCGACCCTCTCCGATCTGTGAGATGTCGAGAGATTTCCCCCTAACCCTAATCACACGTGAGATTTTTTTTAAAGCGTATTTTTTGTGTAAATTCGTTAATCTGTGCTTGATTGCGTAGGATTTATTAAAAAAAAACATAATTTAATTAATTGTTTTCATTTAAGAGTAGTTAACTTCTCGTTTTTGTCTAGGATTTAGCCATATTTTAGTGGAAAAACATTTTTTACTTAATTTAATTTACTTTTCTCGTAATATGAAAAATTACGAGATATTTGTCGAGTCCACCCACGTGAGATTGGGTGAGATTCGGCTCGACCCCCTCCCTCTAAACGTCTCACGTAGTTAATGAACGACCCATATGTACCTACTTAGGTAAATAATGAATTTAGGTGTGTTTAATAATAAATGGGAATATTAGAGTGAGTAGTGATTGGCTAGGTTTGTGAGGTTAAAAGACAATTTAGGGGTCAGATGGATGTGTAGAACTAGAATTTTGGCTTCATAAATGATGCAAACCTACCTTGTTTTTATAACTTCTCCCGTTCTGTGCGGGGCGGGAGGGCGTGTCAGACTCTTACTGACTAAACCCCACCCGTGTTCCTTCAGTTGCCTGTACATTGCCAGGGGCCACGGTATCCCAATCGGACTTTCCCGCGACCCCGGTAGGCATCGGTCCTAGCGGACCCCGTTACTTGTGCTGACATCTCTTTGAGGCGCGCGTGGAACACAACGCGCCATCGACGCGGGCCTGGTTCCTATCGGACGGCGAGCTACCCATTGTTCACAGTCCGTAAGCCCGCCCCTACGGTGGCCGGGAATCGGCCTGCGATTCCCGACGCCCAGGGAGTCTCCTGCGGTGGTTAGGGGCATGAGGGCGCGAAATTATGCAAACGTACCCAAGTCATGTTTTATTCAGAATTCAATATTCTTGCGCCATCCCATGTTCCTGGCTCGGCGTGCTGTGCTGGCGCTGCTGCTGCGGAAAACCTCAAGCGGCGTAAGCATAGATATAAGAAAGAAGATGGGCGTAAGTATAATGACCTTATCGGTAATAATTATTTCGACCAGTTTCGGGTTGCTACTCTGGGGTCCGAATGCTCATGGTCTGTTCAATGAAATCTCCAAATGGCAGATTGACACTACCCGTCACCCAAGGGCTGGTTTTTACCTTGGCCAAAGGCTAAGCATTGCCATTCAACGTGGCAATACCGCCAGTCTCTTAGGTAGGTACCATCGAAGAATTTCATACCTATGCAGGCCCTATCAGAATACCAGCACTGCGATATTTTTATTTATTTTTAAATGTCGCGGCATCATGCTGAGATAGGAGCCTTTTGGCCTCGTACAGGACTTCCTTATTTAAATTTTAATGTTACTTTGTTTTTTATTTATGTTTAAATGTGTTTTTAGTTTAATGTGTGATTTCCTGTGCGAGTCTCAATAAATACTTTTTCTTTCTTTCTTTTTTTTATACATCGTAAGGACTATTTCTGCTTGCAGCGCTCGGCGGCTATAGAACCGGGGCGGTAATAGATGTGGTCGTCGTGTTCACGGGATTTTGTTTTAAAATTGCTTAGATATTAAGTTTTTCCATAGTACATAATACTAGTCGAGTCGTAGTTTTGCGGGTCGGTTCAGCGATGCGGAGGTGAAAAGTTAATAAAATGTATTTGGGATCACCACGCAAGCTTCCTCCACCAAAAGTGAAAAGAAATTTCAAAATCGGTCGAATCTTGACGAAAATATCGATGAGCATACTTAAAGAAAATACGTACAGAACATTAACCGTCTCTTTTTGAAGTAGGCTAACAAATAGGTAAGTATAAATAATTGTTTTCTTTGTGTGCTCTTCTCAAACCGATAGAATCACGGAAATTATTAGTTTGAATTAGTCAGTTAATTGACTCAGGTGCTACTTTGCGGAAATCCATTATAAAATACAACAGACGACGTATATTTAGTAACCAGTAAAGGGATCTGATTTCTTACAGGTTTCTTTATGGCTCTTTAAGAACAGTTAAGCGGATTAGGTTACTAAATATACTTCGTCTATTGTATTTTGAATTAGTCCGTTCTCAGTAAAATAACAAAATGGTGAAAAAATAAAGACAACAAAAGTTTAACCACAGATGAATGCAGATGGTTCGCCCCGTATTTTTATAGGTATAAAGCTACAAGTATGCGGCGGGCTCGTCTTGTCGGGCCAATTCAGTGAGTGTAACGTAGACAGAAGATATAAGAGTTACGCGATAGAAAGAGAGGCAACATCTAGGTGAATATATCTGTAGGTTATTAGCGCTGTACGACCTGAATTGCAGTTTATTGTGTCGTAGCAAGAGTCGCTTTTTATTTAAAATGATTTTGCGGAGTAAACAATCTGTATTAATCTGTGGCTTAACTAAAATTGGTCTCGGAATGGTAAATTATTGTTCGTTCATTTGAATGTTAATTAATTGTTACTTCAACACCTTTTACAAAGCGAAAGTTCTTAACATTTTTTTTCGAGGCCATTTAAATTTCTGAAATTAACCTTTAGATTCAGTAATAAATGTAAACCTACTAAGTAAAATGGAGAGACATTATTATGATTATTATCTACGAAATGCTTTGTTTTTTAAACGACTTCTAAAAGCAGGAGGTTATATGTTCGTCGCGTACGTATTTTTTTTAAATGTATTTTCACCGATTTCTCCGTCAATTGTGGACCGATTTGAAAATTCATTATTCATTCATTTTATTAATTTTGCTTGGATAATTTTTGAGTAAGCTTCAATAATACGTATTTTTCCCACTTAGTAGGTACCTATATGTGGATGATATTATAATAACTTCCTGTCACTGTTATTTACATTGCAGGTAGTGGTATTCGACTTTGTGCGGGGTAGGTACCACAACTAAAAACATAAAAAATAAAAACTTTTTACAAAAAAAAAAAAAAAAAACGCCAAAACAGAAAAACACTGCGTTGTGAAAAATAACTTTAATTTCGGAAGCCGGTGGCAAAAAACGAAAATTCAAAACCAAAAACATCGGGAGTCGGTGTTTTTTTTTTTGTAAATAAGTAGGTACTCGTGATAGAAGTGTGTCTGGAAATGGTGGAAGAACTAGCTGCTGCCAGCGGCTTCGCCCGCGTGGACCCTAATTATTTTTCTAAAATAAAAGTAGCCTAAGTAACTCCTTATAAAATTAGCTATCTGCCAGTGAAAATCCCGTCAAAATCAGTCCAGCCGTTTCGGAGATTAGCCGGAACAAAAAGAGAGACAAAAATAAAATATATCAATACTAGAGATGGGCCGACTACTCGCCGACTAGTCGGAAAAGCCGACTATTCGGCATCGTTTGTAGTCGGCGACTATTCGGCAAAATATACCGATTATAATCGGTGCATAACAAATGAAATAAAACAAATAATTTGTACAAATAATGTGTATAATTTCTAAACATTACTTATAGTACGTATCTAAGGTCTTACAATATAGGAACGTATTAATCAGTCAGTAATTAAGCTAACTTAACAAACTGCTTATATTTTATGTGATTCATCATCAGTGATCGGAGTAGGTAGATTGATTTTTAGTACTTGTATCATAAATGCACACAGAAAGAATAACATGGATAAGCCATTTTTCCGGAAAGTAATTCCGGTATTTCGGGATTCAATTAAATATTGTTAATGTTGGTAGTGATATTATTACTACTCAATTCAAAATTTAAAGGAAGGTATCAAAACTAAATTAATTCATTATTTATCTGTTAATAGGAAGAATAATAAAGAATAAAATTGCTCATTTTATTACAATTCCTACCTTTTTTTTGAGGATGGCAAATCATCAAATGACTCCTTCCACTCTGGCAGAATACAATTCCTACATAAGTTCCGGTTTTTTTTTAATAATCCACCAATTCCGGAGGAATGTCCATAGTAATATATACGTTTCAGATCAATGACCCCAGTTCAATCTACCTACTCCGATCACTGTTCATCATACTTATATTCGCGGGAGTTATTTCACTTTTGACAGTTCACCTTAAATATCATCAAAGAATATCCACACGTGCGATTTATTTTTCGACATTTCGTGACACTGTACAAAGCACTGTTTTATTTATTTCAAATAGATTTAATTATACCGGCGCCGCAGCAAACAAAAAGCCCGAACACCTCCGACATGTAGGTATTAAAATAATCGGCATTGCCGATTAGTCGGCCGACTAATCGGTATTTCGAAAGTTTCCAAATACTTTTTTTACATCTAAAACTAAATCTTCAATGTTACGTTATTAACAGTGATCGGAGTAGGTAGATTGAACTGGGGTCATTGATCCGAAACGTATATATTACTATGGACATTCCTCCGGAATTGGTGGATTATTATAAAAAAACCGGAACTTATGTAGGAATTGTATTCTGCCAGAGTGCAACAATTTATATCTATCTATAAAAGATCTAGCTATCTAGCTATCCTAGGCTAAAAATAAAAAATAAATATTAAAGCTTCGATCGGAATTCGATTGTTTTTATTATTCAACAGATAAATAATGAATTAATTTAGTTTTGATACCTTCCTTTAAATTTTGAATTGAGTAGTAATAATATCACTACCAACATTAACAATATTTAATTGAATCCGGAAATACCGGAATTACTTTCCGGAAAAATGGCTTATCCATGTTATTCTTTCTGTGTGCATTTATGATACAAGTACTAAAAATCAATCTACCTACTCCGATCACTGGTTATTAATTATTGCATTTTATAATCAATATTTTAGTTCACTAGTTAACCACATTTCATAACCGAACCATTATATTCCCATTATTTATTATTATTATTATAGTATAACCGATTTTTTCGCGAAATTCATTCTTTATGCTTTCGAATTTAAAAGTCAAATTCGCATGTTCTAGTCAATCTACCTAGCCTTTTCCCAACTATGTTGGGGTCGGCTTCCAGTCTAACCGGATGCAGCTGAATACCAGTATTTTACATGGAGCGACCGCCTATCTGACCTCCACAACCCAGTAACTGGGTAATACGATACTCCTTGGTAAGACTGGTGTCAGACTTTCGGGCTTCTGACGACTCGTAACGACTGTCAAAGATCCACGAATAACAGCCGGGGCCAACGGCTTAACGTGCTTTCCGAGGCACGGAGGATTCTCGGTATGTAAAGATGGTCACCCATTCACTGACCAACCCCGGAAAGCGTAGCTTAACCTGAAGGATCGACCAGTGCGGCTGTTGTTACTTAGCCACGAGCTCCTCCTGTTCTAGTAACTCGTGCGTTCTCGTGCATGTTCTAGTAACTACACTATTATTTGCAGATATTTCAACAGCATAAATCAAAATGGTGAAATACCTGCTAACTAAACTACAGTGTCTTTTACATTACCTCATAACATCCATGGGACGCGTGATGGCTTCGACATTTAGAAGTTATCGGCACTTTAATTAATCGATTTAACTTGTCAAGAAATTAAACGTTTCTTTTTAAATTGTTGATTTTGCAGTTAGAATTTCGAGTCACTTTGCCGACGATATATCCATACAGCTATTTGTGACGTTGCTGCCCATTTTCAGAATGCACGCTCTTAATAAAGTAATACATCATAAGTGGAATGACAGCTCACAGCTCACTTTACCTAAGTTTTCACAATGATTTTTAAATAATAGAAAGGCAGAATTCAAAATAGTTTTAGTGGTATGAGGAAGGGAGTGTAAAGTTCACTCATCCTCTATAGAAAAGGGAGGATCCTCCGACCAGACGGGAGTCGTGCCTGGCGGACAACTGCTCAACGATTGATGTCGGGGAAGTTATATATATATATATATGCTGTTCGTGTGGTAAACTCTAATTGCGCGATGCAGGATTTGTGTGACGTCAGGATGTTGTGTGACATCAGGTCTTTGATGCATTATTCGCATGTGGCGATGTAGATGCCGCCACATACTCATCAGGCCTTTTCTTGAACGATATTATCTTCTACCCTAAATAAAATGAAATCCTACCGACTGAAATCCCTACATTCAACCACAAAATTAGCCCTAACACTATTACCACTCCTTTATAACAAGTTCTGGTCAGCCTGATAAGCTTAACTCACATTTATGTAAAGCATTTAACATTAATAATGAAGTCCCCTAAATAGTTGGAATGCTAATCTCGACCGAAACTGTTCGGACTAATTGTGTTATTCACACTGCTGTTAAGCTTGGTGAATAAATGGAGCAGTTTATAAATTAACATCAGCTGCAATTATCTAAGTTATTCACAAGGTTACAAACGACCTCGAATAAAACTCAAAAACTGCTGATTCTCAGTCTTATTTGAATAAATTCCTTTTTATTTTGAATAGCCTAGGGAAAATGAAAAGAGATTGAGGATGTAAATTCACAAGCATTGGGCCGCCTCGCGCCTATTGGAGTCATTGTCTAATACAAATGTCCATGGTTAGAAGATTCCATAACAGTAGATTGTTTGCCTAGGGAGCAAACAATTATTTTAAAGGCGAGAGTGTTTCTTTGAATTCAGAGCGGAGCGAAGGATTCTAGAGTAGAATCCTGAGCGCAGCGAGGGATTCAAAGTACGTTAAAATAGTGTTGCTCCCGAGGTGGACACTCTAATTTCTATCACCCTCTATGAGAAAATAAGTATGTGCAACTTATGAATAAGAATAGTACCTACGTTTTTTTAGTTCGTTCTCACTACCTGAGGAACATACACTAATTTTTTATAAAACGTAAAATCCGAATTTGAGTAAACAATTACGAACGACGTATAGGAATGTATTTCACGCGTTTTTTATTTTTTCAAAAACTTTTTTTAAATTGTCATTCAACCTGTTACTTGTTCATACAATGTTCGTGATTGATCTCTTTGGTGATTGGAAGTTTTAATAACAATATCCACATTCCAAATTCAAATCGAAGAGTAAAGTAGCTCTTTTTGAATAGATGTGAATGAAGTATTGAAGTTTGAACAGGACGTCTGTCGGGTCAGCTAGTTTCAAATAAAATACGTTTTATGGTCACCTGTGTCCAGTTCAGACAAGTCCAGTTCTAAAAGTTTTCCCAACAACTGAAACTTCTGAAGTCGACTTATCTACCTAGTAAAATACCTATGTGTTTTTCGGTAAAAATAGGTAGCGCAATAAAACCAGCAACTTTACTAAGCCGTTTCGTATCGTCACACTAAAGTACTTCGTAAAATGTCACGTGACGAAAGTTTAAATAAAAATTCAGACAGGTAGCGAGGCAGCACGCAATATTAGGTACTTTAATTAAGATTAATTAGGTACGAGGTGGGTACAAGTGTAATAATATCATTTTATTAAAACAGTTTTATTTTAATAGAAAAATGGGACTAAATCGAGTGGTCCTTGAATAAATATTCATAAACGTGTACTTTAATTAGTTTTTTATGGGCGAGGAATGTAATAAAATTCAATTAAAAGTAATGTTGGATCCAAAACGAAAATTTATACGTATAAGAATTTAGTAAAGTAGAGATCTGCCGTTCGATTCTGTAAAAATATCACCGTGAAGTGAGCTGTCACTGCCACAGAATCGACCGGCAGGATGCTAGGGATTAACACTATTGACAGCTCACTTCACGCTCACTTCACCTAAGCTTCACGTTAATATTTTTACAGAATCGACCGACAGGGAATAGAATTGTGAATTCTACGAATAATATTTTCTTAGGTACCTACCTATACGTGATGTTAGTTGGGTGTACAAAGCCTAAGCCTGCAATTAAGAAAACATATGCCAAAAATAAAATAAAAATAAAACATACTTAAAGAAATGGAGTGACATTATGACATACTCAAATGAAATAATGAATATACAAGGTGTGGTGTGCGGCTCAAGGTGTGTATGTGTCTAGATAGAGTATCGTGCTGCAAAAGAACTCAAACAAACAAGCCAACTGTGTTATGCTGGTTTGCGTGACAGCTATGTCATATACTCGCGCCACGTCATTGTGTTGTCATTGTGCTTTTCTAATGTGCGGGCATTTAGCGGCCAACGGTTGGACGCTATTTTATTTCGACGAGTTCACAGCTGTCTATCTCGAAATATTAGAATCTTTGGCATAAATGCTGCTTAAAGAAATCACTGAATCACAGTTCGAGTTTCATTAAAAAATCCTTTCATATCAAGATAAAAATCTCCACAAAACCGGACCTCGATATTACCTAATATCCTTTTCAATATACCTCCCACACAATTCCACGTTCAGGGAAGAGTAATACCTATTCTCATCAAAGGCAAACTTTGAATAGCGTACCCGGAATCCTTTGAAGAGGATTAAAGGTGAGCCGCGACGTAGAGATTGTCGCTATATGTTACGAAAAATTCCGTAAGGTTTATCATACATGACCAATATTACCTTCAATTTTACCTTTTATATTGAATAATTCATTGACATTTTTATTAACTGAAGGGTAATATTTACAACTGTGTCCATAACAACTAATAACTAAATAAAAATAGCAAAATTATATATTATATTCTAACTTAACTAAAACTATTCAAAAACTAAAATACAGCATCGTAAAATTCATCCGCATCGCTGTCGACTGGTAGTGTACCCAAGAGACTGGCCGCATTGCCACGTTGTATGGCAATGCTTAGCCTCTGCCCAAAGTAAAAACCAGCCCTTGGGTCACGGGAAGTGTCAAATAGCCGTTTTGAAATTTCATTAAAGAGGCCTAGAGCACTCGGACCCCACGGTCCGAGGGTTTCGACCCCAAACGGCTCGAAAATATAATTACCTGTAAGGTTATTATACTTACGCCGCTTGAGGTTTTCTGCAGCCGCAGCAGCAGCACCAGCACAGCACGCCGAGCCAGGAAGATGGGATGGCGCTAGAGTGTCGACACAGGTTGCATCCCACACTAAAGGCCTACCCACTATCCATGGAGATAAAGACATGCCGTCCGGTCTCTTGCCATCGTCGGGTGCCAAGCCATTAGGTTCTAATATAGTTGGAACGCGCGGTGACAAGAGCTCGTCGGATGATGTCGTTAATGTTCGCGTGCCGCGCTAAGCGACCTGCACTTCGGCTGCAAGACAGGCCGTGATGTCCGAGACTATATTGAAGACTATAATAATTCATTTATATTATTATTAATTCATTTATTTCAGATAATTATAATCCATATAATACATACAATTTAATTAAAATCAATTTACACGATACTACATTACATTATTTACATTACATTAAATTAAATAATTTACAATAAAATCAAAATTGTGTTAGTAGCTGACGTAAGCAATGTGTTAGTGAGCGCCCTATAATCCGCACGAGATTATCATCTGCAGGATGCCGTTGCTACTGCCACGCACACGCTGCGACAAGGAAGCTTTTGCGCACAATCGCATGGAAGTCGTCAGGTCGCGCCTCCATACATACATACATACACACATACATACATACATACATATACATATTACATAGCAGACGCACTACAATAGTGAGGCAGCCGCATCAACATCCTGAAAATATTGTTATATTGGACAAGCAGAGCATTAGCAGCCCTATGATTGTAATTTATCCACAAGCTGTTCGAGTAAAAGACTGGCAATACGCCTTAAAAAGAGTTATCTTTACGTCCCTCGAACAGCGAGCAAGCCTACGCACAACCATGTTCCCCCTGACTGCTAATACTCTGCGCGGATCTGAGAGGGATCTTAATATAGTTACTTGACTCAGGCGTGACTTTGCTGAATCCATTATAAAATACAAAAAACGACGTATATTTAGTAACCTAATCCACTTAACTGTTCTTAAAGAGTCATAAAGAACCCTCAGGCATCCTCAGGATGACGATTGACTTGTTGTGAACCCGAAAACGACGTGTTACTACGTCAAGCGCCGAGAGATGCTCAATGTCAGCGTCATTCTGCAATTCGTCTGTCACTATGTGCCCCAGATACCTGAAACTGCTCACCACTGCTAGCTTTGTTCTAGAATTACTTACTTCAGCCGCTGTTCCTGCACCTGATGTCCCTTAGGTTGTGTTGGATTACCGTCCCATCGGGCTATGAGAGTGAGGGAAGAGAGAGTGCACCTGTGTCCATGCACGTACTTGTGCACTTTATTATATCTCGCGCTGAAGTGCCAAAGGCTAGTCTCCGGTGAAATTTGTCGCCATGGTCGATATTAGATTCTGGAGGAGTATTATTATTACTTCAGCTAAAAAAGTTTTAGCCAATAAATTCTTTGATAATAAGGAGTCCTAATCAGAATCATCATCTGCATTAGCACTCTTTTCTGGTTCGGCATAGTTTTGATGACTCCACTCAGATATTTTATGTTATGTTGTTCATCTGCTCTTTGCTAATCTACTTCTTTAATTTATTTGTGAACATTTTTATTTGGCAGATAACTAATACATAATAATAACTAATTACATTTTAACTTTTACATTGTAACTGATTTTATTTGTCTGTTAATCTTGCACGCAATAAATAAATATCTTTGAAGATATCTACGTATCAACTGTAAAAGTTACCCCTTGACCACGAGCCACACGCTCAAGCGACACGTGTCTTGTGACAGCGATTGCTTGAAAAACAAATGAAAGAAGTTGTTTAGTCACCGCAACGCGACCTACGGAGGGACACACTGAATCACGGAAACAGGTGACGCACGTGCATGTCGCTTGGCGCAAGTCGCGTCCATGTCGTTCGACGCCTTAAGGTTACGCTAGTCGGTCATTCTTCCATACAAACGTAGTATGGTGATTACTCGTCTGTCTGACGGTGTACGTTCAAAACTAAAAATTATATCAAATTCCCTTGTCATTATATAACCTTGTATGGAAGCAGAATTGGAAAAATATATTGGTTTGAAAGTAATGAGCGTCGAAATTTCCATATAAAATTAGTGTTGTACCTAACACTAATTTTAACTCGTCTTAGGGCGTTAATAAATAACTTATGTAGTATGGAAATGGCAAAATAAAAACCGTACAGTAATAGATAATTTATTCAAAAGTTCGAATAATTTTATTTTCAAATTCAAATTCGTTTATTCATCAAATATAAGCTAACAGTTTACACCAAATCGCTTGTATCTATGCTAATTCTACAAAATTACATTAAAAATTTTAAACACTTCTTAAACTAAACATAAACAACTCAACAACTATTTCTTCATATTTAAATAAAATTACACATGTTTAGCGATTGTCCCTCAAGAGTCAAAAAATAAATCTGCTTCGGGAATATATTTTAGAAACTCATTTATTAACTTAATTGCTCTATCAGTGGGAGTGGTGTTGGTTCGGGGAGCACGCCATGTAGGCGGGTAGCAGAGGAGTCTATGTTGTCGTTTTACAACGCCACGCATATACTGGTCAGGAACATACAAATTTATTCACTCTCGTAGAACGGAACTATCCATCTTACCTACTAATATTACACAATAATTAATTATATGTGTGGATTCTCGCCTGAATTTGAGTGTGTCTAAACCCACCATTCCTGACACGAACAAAGAAGAATATAGAAAGGGGTAGTATCCATATTGACGTTTGTATAGGTACCTACAGAATTAACGTTGAATTTTTTCTATCATAATAGTGTACAATGCCTCTTGAGGACTCCAAACTATTGCATTATATACTAATTTACTACGAACATAGGCATTGTACGATTATATTTGTTTTATAACTTGCGTGTTTTTAAACTGAGATGATAATCTAATGATGAAACCAAGACATTTATTAGCGTCTTTGCAAGTTTTAAGAATATGCTCGTGGAAATTTAATTTGCTATCCATTATAACTCCCAAATCCCGGATCGAGAAAACACGTTCCATTGACGCGCCAGCAAGATTTTAATCATTTCTAGTCGGATTACGGGATCGGGAGAAAGTTATAGTTTTACACTTAGAATTATTAAATGACAACTTATTTTTTATACTCCATTCAACCACAGCGTCAATATCATGTTGTAGCGCCTCACAATCCTTAGCGTCGGTTACAGAGAGGTACAATTTTAAATCATCATCAAACATAAGGCATTTTGCGTTAGAGATAACAGTAGGTAAATCATTGATCACTATTAAAAATTGTGTAGGACCGATGGTACTACTTTGACTAACCCCTGATCTAGTAAAATACTCTTCCGACTTATATCCTTTGAGTAGATACATCCAGTAGTTTTTCCATAATATCTATACGCCCAAAGGTATGTTTATGAAATTTTACGCGCTCGTTTTCGTTATAAATCATCGTCTATTTCACTAAATAAATAATTTTACTAAATATCATGCATATTAGCCAGGCCCACCAACGAGTTCGATCAGTCGACTAGTGCAACCTTAAGGTATTAACGGCCAATATCACGCATGCGGTTGTAGGAGTGACCACTACTTGAATCAAATTGTTCGAACTGATGGAACTGTTCCGTTTATGTGCTCGTTGGGTACATGTCTGATCGAGCCAAACTGACACAGTTTAGCTAGCTCAGCTTAACATCTCCGTGTATGGGGAGCTAAACCGTTTTCCGGCTTCCTCGAAAACCAATATATTGATTTTCATATGAAATTATAGAATAGAATAGAATAGAATATTCTTTATTATGTACACCATAAAAAATACAGATATAAATGTAGACATTTTACATAGGGTGACACAATGGGCGGTCTTATCGCTAAAAGCGATCTTTTACAGACATCCTTTGGATGGATTAAAGGAAGGAGAGACAATACTGCAGGTAGTCAGTGGTGTACCATTTACATACACAATAAATACATATATACATAAAGCATACACTTATCTATATATATATATATTTATTATTATTTTTTATTATTATAGTATCCTTTGGTTATAATTATTTTCCTTTATTTATTAAATATACATATAAATTAAATAAACAAATAAAAGCATAAACATGTGATGTTCTTCAGAAAGGTCAGTCTGTTTAACTCACTACGAGTGAATTTTTAAAAATCCGTCTTCGTAGCTCATCTTCGATATATGTATAAGGAACTATTGAGCTTAATTTTATGCTACTAGACACCTGTAGCCGCCTACTGCTTCATAGGATTGTAAAATTCGCGTGCTCGACAACTTTAATAACAAAACGCCCCAAGTGCATTGCGTTTTTAACTGTTAAAATCAAACCCATTGCGATCAATTGTTATTTTATGTGTGTACATAATTACCATGGTGGAACCACCGGTGACCTTGAGTGGTTAGCTTGCGTGTTCTATACTGAGCTCACACAACGCGTCGTACGTCCAGCCAGTAATAGGACTCGCCCATCGAAGAGCGCTGTCCCAAATTAGACGCATTATAATTATTTATACATAAAAGAAAAGGTATTTTAATTAAACATGTATGCTAAAGGATCAGTAATTAAATTATTTTTAAAATGGTGAAGGTTTCAGAAAAATACGCTTGATAGATTTTGCGCGATTCTCAGTTTTTTATCCGCGCACGAGTTTACACTTTAATTTCACTATGAAATATTATAAACATAATCTAAAATATTCCTATATTAAGTTATTAAGAAAATGCAAAAAATTTACATTTTTCCAAATCATTAACACTGGTCGTTTAGACGTGAGCTTCAGTATTAAATCATTAAAAGTCGGCCGTAAGGCAGCGCGTTGTTAGTTCACTGACTGACAACGCACCGCTCAATGCCAAGAAGATTTTATCAGTTGTTCTAAGTAAATTCACCCTGTACATTATCCAAAGTTATATTATTACGTTGCAAAGTCAAATTCAAATTAATTAAAGTATCTAATTCATTATTTAGTTTAGTAGGATTATCCTAATGAGTTTGGTATACGTGGAGTCATTGATTAATGTACTACAAGTGCCGTACGTAGCTTGTGTTAATAATCTACTAAAATGAAAACATTTCGAAATATCGAAAGATAGTACCCTGTGAATTTAATTTCGAACAATATGGTGGATAAAGATGTGCAGTCGATTCTCTGGCCTTTGAATCTGATGCAATATATCATGTTCTGTCCGAAATATCGCATCAAAAATGATTATATAACCACAAATAGTTTAATTTCCAATTTTATTTCGATGATTGTAACTACTATTTATGTTCATGTACATTCACTGCACCTTTACGGTGGACTCGGACAGTCTTGGATTTCCAACTTTCATGTATGTGTCGTCCTATAATGACTGTTTATTTTATGGTTTCGGTTTTGCTATGAATTTCGTCATCGGAATCATACGAACCAAAAACAATGTCCAGTTTGTTCTTACTTTTCAAAAAGTGCACAGATTTCTCAACAATGCTACTGGCGTGAAACACTTCATTATTTGGAATTGGATTCTTGGAATCATGGCTCTCAATTTTTATGTTATTGTTTTTACTAATTTATACGTACAAATAAGTACACCTTTCTATAGTGTATATGTTTGCTACATTCTGGTTATTTTCGATTTTAATATCGTTTTTGCCACGCGAGTCATTAAATTTTAAATATATTGGGCCCCATCTTATTTCTCCTTTACATTAATGATATAGTTGATATGACTAATCACAAATGCTTTCTTTTTGCGGATGATATTTCTATAATTGTAACTGCTGACAAAAAATGTAATTCAATTACCGACCATGAAACTGACATAAATAATACAATTGACATTCTAATTAATTGGCTAAATAATAATAATCTATCTATTAATCTTGATAAATCTGTATACTTACAATTTAACAAATATTATAATAATAAATTTAATTTAAAAATGGACATTTCAAAAATTACGCATGTGACGCAAACTAAGTTTTTAGGTGTAGTAATAGACGAACACTTAGACTGGAAGGCGCAGGTTGAGAATGTCTGCAATAAAATAAATAAATTTGTATATGCCCTTAGGCAAATAAAAAAGGTAACAAATATAAAAACAGCCGTAATGTCATATCGAGCATACGTTGAGTCCTCGTTGAGGTACGGACTAATAAAATGGGGAAATAGTACCGACCACAACAGAGCATTTATCGCCCAGAAAAAATGTATACGGGCCTTATACGGGATTCCATCCGATGAATCTTGTAAACCGATATTCAAAAAGCTTGGTTTGCTACCGCTTCCGTCATTATATATATATGAGGTGTGTATGTTTGTAAAGAAACACAAAGAATTGTTTAAAACAGCAGCAGAGGTATGTTCACGAAGTCGGCGTGACCAATACACACTAGTACTAGACGAGCTGCCTAGGTATGCTAAATATAATAAAAATTGTGTAGCTATGTGTGTACGTATATTTAATAATTTACCAAAGACATTAAAAGTATTGAATTGTAGACTATTTAAAATTAAATTGTATAACTGGTTGAATGAAAATAATTTCTATAGTATTAAGGAGTTTTTAGAGCACTAACGTTGACATAACAATTTTGCATGCTTCAATTATAAGCAAAACATGTATGAGCTCATTTTGTATTGTAACAACTTTTTATACCGTGTTTTAAGCAAATAAATATTATTATTATTTTGGGGAGTGTTTTTTTTTCTCAGCTCTTAGGCTGGTTTTAGCTACATTTACGGGCCAAAGCCAAGTAAATGCAGCGTGTGGTGTGATTAAGATGAGGGTGTGTTTTCTTCCTCCAACTGTATGAATTTCCTAACTATTCTGCAGGTGTTTAAGATGGCAGCTTTCTGTAAGTTGATATAAACGGATTCTTCTAAATCTATTAATTTCAGGCTACGGAGAAGGTGGTTCGGGATAACGCCCGTCGTTGAGAGAACTATAGGGATAATGTATACTTTTTCTTGTCTCCAGATTCTTGAGACTTCTTCTTTAAGGTCAGCATATTTACTTATTTTTTCAGTTATCGTTTTTTGTAGGTTATGGGTATTGGGAACTGCAATGTCTATAAGGTAAGTGATTTTTCTTATTTTATCCTGTAGTGTTATGTCTGGTCTATTGTAGTGGATAGTTCTATCTGTAAGTATGGCGCGATCGTAGTACATTTTGTGTGTTTCATTTTCTAGTATAGTTTGTGGTGTGTACTTGTAGTAAGGAGTGTTAGAGTTTTGTATGAGACTGTGTTTGAGTGCTAGTTTTTGATGAATAATGTTTGCAACCTGGTTGTGTCTGTGAGTGTAGTCTGTCTGTGTGAGGGTTGTGCATGCTCCAGTTATGTGTTGTATGGTTTCTGATTGAATGTGGCATCTACGGCATTTATCATTTGTTGTGGTAGGGTCTTTAATGATAAATTTCCTATAGTTTTTGGTGTTGATGATTTGATCTTGTATAGCTATCATGAACCCTTCTGTTTCAGGGAAGAGGTTTCCTATTTTAAGCCACTTATTAGATGCCACTATGTTAATATGGGATTGTTCTAAATCATGAGGGTGTCTACCGTGCAGGACTTTCTTCTTCCAGTTTTCAATTTTTTGGTTCTGTGGGTCAGAGTTATTTGTGTCTTGTATATTTTGTTCATTTAAGTTAAGTGGGGTGTAGTTAAAATCATTTAGAGAAATAGCTTTGTGTATGTCACTAGTGCGAGATTTTGAATAGAAGAATGTTTTTAGCCTAGTGATTTGTTTCTGCCAGAGGTGATGAATGTCGATTAGGCCTCTCCCTCCATTCTGTCTTTTGATGGTGAGTCGTTCGATCGCAGATTTAGGGTGCAGATTGTGGTGTTTTGAGAGTATTGTGCGCGTGGTTCTCTCTAACTGTTCGATGTCAGTTTTTGACCACTTTATTACTCCGAATGAGTAGGTCAATATTGGTATGGCAAAAGTATTCAAGGCTTTAATAAGATGCTTTCCTGATAATTGTGTTTTGCAAACTGCATTAGTTCTCCTTCGATATTCTGTATTTAGTGTCTGTTTAATTGCTGTGTGATCGAGTCCCTTAAGTTGTTTGTATCCTAAATATTTGTATAATTCTGTTGGTTCCATTGCTGCAATTGTGTCGGTGTCGTTAATTGTATAGCTGCCAGGTTTGATTTTACCTCTTATGATATGTAATGTCTTGCACTTATCCAACCCAAATTTCATGTTTATATCTTGGCTAAATTCTGTTGTGACTTCTATAAGTTTTTTCATTTCTTTTTCGGTTTTTGCATATAACTTAATGTCATCCATATAGATGAGGTGTGAGATAACTGTGTCTTCAGTATTATGTTTAAAGTTGTACCCGGCCTGACAGTGGCGCAACAAGTGAGACAAGGGGTTAAGGGCGAGGCAAAACCACAGAGGGCTCAGGGAATCTCCCTGATAGATACCCTTCCTAATAGATATCTGGCGTGTTATAAGAGAAGTGTGGCGATTATTAAGCTGTAGCGTCGTTTTCCAATGTGGCATTATGATACGCAAAAAATCTATTATTTTTGAATTAATTTTGTAAATCTCTAAAATTTTTATGAGCCAGGAGTGTGGTATACTATCGAACGCTTTTTGATAATCTATATAGGTACAATGAAGGTTTCTATTTTTTGTGGTGGCATGTTTATGAATGGTGGAATCTATAATTAACTGTTCTTTACATCCCATGTGGCCCCGTCTGCAACCCTTCTGTTCCTCAGCTATAATATTGTGATGTTCGATGTGTGAGTTGATTTTTGAAGTGATTGCTGATGTTAATATTTTGTAAATAGTAGGGAGGCATGTGATTGGTCTATATTGGGCAGGTTGTGTTGTGTATATAGTTTTAGGTAGCATGTATGTTATTCCCGTGGCAATGAATTCGGGTATGTTCTGTTGTCCTAATGTAATAGCTGTCAAATTTTTTGCTATATACTTGTGTAGTGTCGTTAGTTTTTTGTACCAAAAATTTTGTATTTTATCTATACCCGGTGACTTCCAGTTATGTAATTTAGCTGTTATATTAGTAATATCAGGCTCTGTTATCTCTTTAAATTCCATTTCATCTATTAATCTCCATTTTGTTTCTTCTTCTGTAATCCAGGTTGCTTTATCATTATGTTGCACTTGTTCTTCCCATATGCTGGACCAGAATGTTTCTAGGTGTTCTTTTGATGGTGTGTCTGTGTTGTTTTCTATTGTTGTGTCGTTGTGTGTTTTCTGTATGTTTCTGTAAAATACTTTTTCATTCATTGCAAATGTTGCATTATCATTTTTGCGCTGTTGTGCCTTCATATATCTCCTAAGCCTATTAACTTTAAGAGCTAGTTTCTGTTTTAATGTATCCAAAAACTCCTCTGGTTTTTTATTATTACTTTCGTGTCTACTGTGATTGGAATAATTTTTAAATATTGTTTCAACTCTCTTAACTACTTTATTTGATCTAATGCCGTTGATATAATGTGTGAGCCTACCACAGTCCGCTCTTAATTTTTCAATATCTTTTTCTAGTCTCTGTTGCCAGGCTGGTTTAACAATACGACTAGTTTTTGTGGTTCCTGTGTGGTTAGTGATTTTATAGTTGAGTTCTTCAGATATTACTACAGCTGTGCAATATATAAGTAAATGTATGTCTATAAGTTGTGTGTCATCAGATATAAATTGTATGAGTATATTTTCATTAAATAAATTAACTAAACGGAATAGGTTAGGGGTGTATTTAAGTTTAGGTAGTTTTGGTCGGACTGCTGGATCTATCCCAGAGTATTGTGTTATTGTTGTTCTAAATTTGTTATGTATTTCTTGGATATAAGTATCTGTGGTTTGGTTTTGATCTGCGACAACTGAGGTCTCAATATCATTTTCGAGCGTTAGGGTTAAGGATTCTGTTTGTGTGGATGTGTGTGCTGTTTGTGTGTAAGCTTGAGATTGATTATATGTTAGAGGCTGACTATTAGGATGTAATTGAGTGAGCGATTGTGGTTGTTCTTGCAAAATATTTTCGTTTGTGTTTTGTGTTAGTGTGATAGTGTTAGTGTCTGCATAGTTTTCTGATTCTTGTCGCAATTGTGTGTGTACTTCTTCTTTTAACTGATCCAATTCTACTTGAGATAAGAGCTTATTCCTAACTATAGTTCTTCGTTGATCTGAAATTCATTGTTCTGAAACGGAAATCTCAGGATATTGACGTGAAAAACGTTCATGCAGTTGTTGTCTGTACGTGGTCATGTCGGTCTCTAATTTAGTGATGTGTAGATAAGTTCGCATGATGAATAGGTTAACTTCTTTGCTCCATTTCATGCGGACTCTTGCTTTTCCAGCCTTGGTGGACACGGGTAAGAAGGTAGATACCTCCCGCGCAACATTCAAGGTCGGAGTAAGTGAAACTGTATTAAAACTAGTTATGGGAGGTGACGATGGTATGGGTGAAGATGGTATTGATGGTGATGATGTTCTTGAAGGTGCGTACGATACTGTACTTGGACTATAAGGCTCTACAGGGGTGTCTGTCCTGTTTGTCAGTCTATCACCATCGTCGTCTTCGGCTGTAGCATCTATGTCGGTGGGAGCCCGCCTGTTCAACTCCTCACCGCTGACGGTTCGCATGCTGAGACACCCAGCGTCAGCTCCAGGTGCGCCCCGGCGATTGCCCCCGGGCAGCGGTCCTATACGTTTTCTTTTTGAACGAGTCTCCATTTTGAGTGGGTTTCCAGAGCCACGTTAGCCACGCCAGTAATTTCTCATTCGTGTGTCCGCCCCCCACGTGATTAGATGGTCAATCAGGACGTGTGGTTGTTTAGGGGGCTTATTATTATTATTATTATTATTATTATTATTAAATTGTTGGAAAACCAAGTTATTCTATGGAATAGTCAAGTTTAAACGCTCGAGAGTTGGAAGACATACAGAGAGCGATTTATGTCAAAAAAGTATTTCAGGTTTACCCTGAAATACTGGAGTGTTATAATATCCACAAAGCTATTTGTCAGCAATTCGTAAGTATTTTACATCGTAATCCGATAAAAATTGTAAGAGTAAAAAAAAAATCGTAAAAACCTTTTTTTAAACAAGCTTTTAATGAACTAAAAAGTACCAAATAAAACTTACGTAAACATAGAACTTTAATATTTTCTCAAAAGCTTGAGGCGTGAAAGTTTTATCTTATAGTGTAAGAAGAACGTTCACGCCTCAAGCTTTTGAGAAAATATTAAGGTTCTATGTTTACGTAAGTTTTAT
Organism: Agrochola lota; assembly: GCA_947364205.1. Lineage (NCBI taxonomy): Eukaryota > Metazoa > Arthropoda > Insecta > Lepidoptera > Noctuidae > Agrochola > Agrochola lota. The sequence continues at coordinate 3,379,466 of OX376239.1, forward strand.
TTAGTACTTTTTAATTCATTAAAAGCTTGTTTAAAAATGTTTTTTACTAAAAAATTATTTTATAAATTTTAGCAACACAATTTGTTTAAATATCTGAAACCGACCTTCACTTGAAAGGTAATTGTAAAGACAAATCCAATGAACCCGCATTTACACAAGCCATTGTGTGAAACCAACCAAAATGCATTATCCAAGTCATGATATACTTTAGAACGGGCTACCATAATTGAATGCGTATACAAAATTTCGTGCATGTGCTGTTGACCGTTTAGGAGTTTCTTCATCTGGAGCAATCCCTGGGTGCAGCACCTGGATCATGGTGAACTTTAGAACGGACTATCATAATTCTCAAACTCAAATTCAAAGCATTTATTTCAATTAAACCATTTACAGGCACTTTTGAATTGTCAAATAGTCGCGTCAGTTAGTCAGAAAGTTGAAGCTAGTTGTCCATTCCAAAACGTAGATCTTATGGAGAAGAACGGGCAAGAAACACCAAGGACACTCTTTTAAAAATAGAAAATTACAAAATCCTGGGTACATTATTCTTGTTGGTTCTATATGTGAGAACAATGCACAAAAAAAATAATCAAAACAATTCAAAATATAAGATTAAAAATAAGCCATGGCATATAAGAGATGATCAGTCACAACTGACGGCGCCCGTTCACGAACATGACGCGTGGATCAGCACCATTCAGCTCAACCATTTTGTAGGGAACCGAATGATCCAACACACTCGCCACCATCAGCGAGACATTTAAGTGAGCATGAATTGAATGCGTATATTAAATTTCGAGTCTGTACCGATGATTGTTGTGGAGTTCCTTCGTCGGGACCCAAACCTGGGTATAGAATCAAGTGCATCATAAAAAAATGCATTGTCTTTAAAACTGAACCAATGTGGAAAATTTCAACTCAGTAGGATAAGAGGAAGTCGTTTTTATTCAGCTTGCAAGATTTGACCAATACATACTAACTAACTAACACGGCAAGTTAAATAAAAGCTTGTAATTACTCAAAATGAATCGAAAGATTAGACAATACGCAATACTGATTATGCAATACAGTTTTTTATTCAATTTTGACACTTTCCAGATACTACCAGATACCACTTTTCACATTTTAGAAGTAGTAATTCACTCTCTGAGTTACACTCAATTGGCAATTGAAACGTTTAAAAAAGGAATATTGATGAATAACATGGTGAGTACCTATTACTGAATGTTCTATGAGCTGACGTCGATGCATGATACTGATAGGCGCTATGTGTGATTGTTCTTAAATTCCGTTACTGCGATTGATTGTAGCAATTTTGTATACTTTACAAAGTAAAGTAATCATTCTTTTATGTATTGTAAGTATTCAGTATTCATTCCAATTGAGCACATTTGGGACAAACTCAAAAGACATGTCCGAGCAAGAGTACCCTTAGACCCTAGGAGAGCTGAAGACGGCTGTGGTAGAGGATAACCGGATAACCAAGATAACATGGATGGGTTGCTAAACTGGTTCCAAGAAGAAAAACATATTGGACCACTTTTTTCAAAATCAAAATTGTTGTCATCGTAGATTTTCACAAAATCGATTTTTGGTATGAATCTTTTAATGAACGGCTTTCTTTTTCAAGACTTTTTTTATTAACTTAAAGGTAGCTTTCAGCGTACCTCTCATCAAGTGTGGTCTAAATTTGACGATTTCTGCAAATTGAAAAAATACAAGGTGGGCGGTTAATTGTGCCTGTGTGTATCACAAGATATATTATTTTAATTATTGTCAATGTGAAGACTATGTGGGTGATTGTTTTATTTTTCTAAGTTTTAATCATTGTCTGGCAGTTTGAGTAATTTATGTCGCGTACCCTTATGCCCTTTCTTTGCATTGTTCATCGAATCGTTGAGCTCCGTAAGTTCCGAGTTGAGCTGCACGATTCCTGACAAATACGTGCACTGATTGGACAGGTCCACTCAATCTGTGTGATTCTTTCCTCAAAAGACCATTTCAGACAGCAGTCTACATGGTCTAACCAAGATTATGTCTATGGACTTTAAAAGAAGCTGTCACCTCTGAGTTTATTGGGTTTCTTCACAGTAAGTCAGATAGGGAACGCCGACATCATTAGTTTTTAAAATATTGTCGTGTAAAAGTGTTTGTACAAACCTACTTACAGAAATAAAATCATTTCATTTCATTTAATTATGGTCGAGCGGCAGTTTATCATGCATTTCGTAGAGCTACACCCCGATTCAAACTTAATGGCGGGTCGAAACATGAGGCGAGTCACTGCACAGTAACGAATTCATGGATCAGCGGGGGTGAGGGGTGGGGTACTGCGCAGCTAGTAGCGCACTTCCGAGCCGCCATTAAGTTTGAATCGAACTGTACATTAATCTTTTGGCGCTTGAATGACATTGACATTCACATCATTTGTTACAGAATCAAACACTTTTCACGTCGTCAGCTATTTTATCTTGGATGATAAAGGATTTGATGTGGCAAACAATGTTGACCCGGCAATGCGAAAAATTCTATTTAACCATCCGAAGTGTTCAAGATACTTGTGCATTTATGTTGAAGTCAACTTGCTCAGGTTATTTCTTTATTTGATTACTTACTGCCCGCGACTACGTCCATGAGAAATTTGGGTCCCACCGCGTCGCATCGCATCGCCCGCCGCTCTGTTACTTCGTTTTCACTTAGCGTTCTTTCTGTTTTTTTTTTCTTTTTCCTAAGGGTCGTAGCGTGATGAAAACTCCGACTGGAAGTTCCTGAGATTAGCGCGTTCAAACAAAAAAACAAACTCTTCAGCTTTATTATTAGTATAGATATTAATACTCCACTAATAATTTATTTATTTACACAGTAAAATACATATAGATATAACATAAATATAATTTTGAGTACAAAGGTAATGCTTATTCCTTAAGAAATTTCATCCAGCAGACCTGCGAAAGGAGAAATGAAAAAGAAATGTAGACAATAATGTGCCAGAACAAGAAGAGAAAATATAAATATGCGAAGTCTTAAAATCACGTATAACGCAAAAACAAGCTTGCTTGCAAATAAGCTTGTGTCGATCGATCAGGTAAAAGCTACGCTTGCTTAAGCCGTTGGTCCCGGCTGTCATTTGTAGATCTTTGACAGTCGTTACATGTAGTTTAGAAGCCCAAAACTCAGACAACCAGTCATACCAAGGGGTATTGTGTTACCTAGTAACTAGGTTGTGGAGGTCAGATAGGCAGTCGCTCGAGACGACCCAAACATAGTTATGAAAAGGCTAGGTAGGTCAGTTGGACGCGATTAGGAACTAGGAGCAACATCGTAATCACGAAACAATATTTATCAACTGTCACATACAAAACTTCAATACCTACTCGACCTAAATGTATGGGACGGCTGATTATTTTTTCGCGACTACAATGCTGCTCCCATGGAGAAAGTTGTTCAGTTTTATGGTTTGTACCACAATCTTAAATTTTTACACACCTTTCCGAAACATGATGTTTACCTGACGGGTGACAGGAACGCATTCTCAAATTATCACTTCAGTGCACGGACTACTTAGAGATACTACGTATATCAGTGATGATAGCTGCCAAGTTTGAAAAATATTTTGTAACTAGAAGATTTCGTTTTACTGATTTCAAGTCCATTTAATATTTTCTTTTTGACAGATGATGAGAAAAAGCTATGCAAGAACGTACTCCGCTTGCATCGAGCATCATTTAGCAAGATACGTGTGTGTGGCTTGTTCTATATAGACGCTGCGTTACAATTAAGTCTAATCGGCTTTCTAACTAACTACATTGTTGTGTTACTACAGTTCGCATTCTTATAATTCTGGCTTCAATAAACAAATGTTGTGGTTAGTCAGGATTACTATTTTTTTTCCTATGATTTCTAATATTTTGGAGTTTCAATATTAGTTCCTGTATAAAACTGAGCATCATGTCCGAGCGGCCGATCAAAAATTTAACACGCAACGCCCGTGTTGCCTTATCATAATAATAGTTGTTGATTCTGTTTATTAATAAATTTTTATTTTTATTAATTTATTAAGTAATTTATTTTGATTTTTGTTAATTAATTTATTTATTTACTAAGGCACCAAGTCCCAATATACTAATCACAAATACATATAATTAATTCATAATAATAAAATATACATTTTTATTTGATAATATATATTTCTAAAAGTTTTGATTATTGAAAAAAAAATGGTGTAAGTTAAAATAATAATTCAATTATTCTTACTCTTTTAATTTCCATGTATCGTTTCACAGCATGGATCATTTCGTTCTGGGATCGGTTCGGAACAAAATATTAATATCCACATTCCTTACGAATCCTACAAAGTGGGATCGGATTGCGTGATCCGATCGGAATAAGCCCTTCGTTTAACCGGTTATATTATGTATACACATCTTTAACTGAAATCAATTAATATAAACAGGGTTATTGGTCATATGTCGGCAATCCGTTAAGGGGATGTAGGAGAGGTCATTTACAACCAAATGAGCTCTTTTGACTCCTATGCAAATGTTAACTTTCCGAGTCATTTGACATTTTATATTTTTATTTAATAAAAAATATTAATTCATTTTAAAATATAAAATTGTTCGAAAATGGTTAACATTGCCATAGGGGTCATCAGGAGTCAATTGGTTGCAAATGACTTCTCCTACAACGACGTATATACAATATGTAAAAAAAACCTGTCCGATCCGAAAGGGTCACATAGGTACTGCAATAACATTAACAAAAAGTAATAAAAAATCTTATTATTATTCAATATAAATAAGTTATTGCTATTTCAAATCCACGTTCAAACAGCTCATTTAAAAAAAAAAAGCTGAAAATTTCCCCATAAATAAATGCTCTCAGTACTATAATACTTAACAACACCCTCACGAATCGGACAGGGTTTTTTTACATGTTGTATAACCAATATATATTTTGACGACACGGTTGGCGCAGTGGCTGAACGATCGACTGCTGCGCAACGTGTCGCGGGTTCGATCCCCGCACGTAACTAATATTTGTATGATCTGCAAGTAGTTGTTCCGGGTCTGGGTGTTATGTTTGTGAGTTTCTATGTTTGTAAACGTACCCACGATACAGGAAGAAATTCCTAGTGTGAGGCAAAGTTTAAAAAAAAATAAAAAAAATAACCCTGTATATATTTTATTTTATTAGTATATATCTTTTAAAATATTTAACAAAACTAACTACTCGTATTTATACTACGTAATAAATAAAACTACTAACTATACAAATAAATACAAACATCAATTAAATGAAATAGTACGAAAAGTCGCTTTTCATGTCTATCTGTGTGTGTGCTTAGTTTTTCTAAATTACACAATGGATTTTGATGCAGTTATCACCATCACTTAGAGAATTTATTTTTGTAAGTTTATGTTTGTATTTAAAAGCTTTTATTTAACTTGTAATGGATGTATGTATGTTTGTTCGCGTGGAATCTTGCTACTCATTTTTGAAGCAGATATCTTCAACCGATTGAGCTGAAATTTTTATTACTTAACTTGGATATAGCACAGAAATAGCGATGTTTTGACATGTCGCCACATCAATAGACCGCACCCGAGCACAGCAGGGGCAGTTCTCTAGTACCGATTGTATAAATTTCATCTACTCTAATTCATGAAACTACCTAAATAATTATAATTATGATAAAGTTGATATTAATTATTATTATTATTATTATTATTGGCTATGCTACCTATATTTTTAAATTATTGCGTGGCAAGACTTCAAACTCAGGTATATTGAAAGAAATAAACCTGTGTGTGCCCGACAATTATGTATTGCGAAGGCGACGGCCACGTCTATTGGCGGTGCCCAGTAGTAGGACCAATCTGCTGAGTAAAGCCCCTATAACGCGTACCTTGCGTGTGCTTAATGACGTAGCAGACATCATAGATATTTTTACTTGTTCTCTGAGTGAGTTCACAAAAACCACAATGTATGTAATATGTTATAGTAAATTATAAAATTGTAATTATGGCCACACTATTGAATTAAGAAATCCCTGTAATGATAGTGATGATGAGTTAATAAATAAATAAATAAATAAATAATAATAAATAATTCATATGACCATTGACCATCGATTAGTATACTATTACTTGCGAGCAGGAAAACTACTGGCAATGTTGAGAAAAATGAAGACATATCGAAATTTTGAAACAAAATATCCTGTGAATCTAGACTCAAACAACATAGTGGACAAAGATGTGCAATCGATGCTCTTGCCTTTGAAACTGACGCAATATATCATGTTCTGTCCGAAATATCGCATCGAAAATGATTATATAACTGCAAATAGCCTCATCTCAAACTGTGTTTCGATCATTGCAACACTAATATTCATAATCTTATTCATACTTAATACCTACATGGCGGTGTTCATGCATGGACAAGGTTTAAGAGATGGTTATTTGTTACATTACTACATTTCCATCTATAACTGCTTCTTTTAGTGTTCCGGTTTTGCTATGAACTTCCTAATCAGAATCATTCAAACCAATAACAATATCCTGTTTGTCCTTATTTTTCAAAACGTGCATAGATTTGTGAACGATGAATCCAGCTTTAACCGTTTTATTATTTGGAATTGGATTCTTGTATTTGTGATTTTGAGTTTTTATGTCATTGTTTCCACCTATGTCTACATACGACTGTTACCTTTCCTTTGTGTGTATGCATTTTATCTTACGGTATTTTTTGATTTTAATATACTGTATGCCACGCGAATAATTAAAGTATTGCAAAACAAAATTATTCTATGGAACATTAGTGTCTTGAATTCTCAAAAATTTGAAAATCCGCAAGACAGAAATTGTAGCAAAAAAATGTTTCAAGCATACGTTAATATAGTAGAGTGTTATAATATCCATAAAGACTGTTTACATCAATTCTTAAGTACTTTGCTATGTATTCGTGAAGTTAAATAGGTACCTTTACTGTCCGTAGTAGATAACCTAAAATAATGTTAATTAATACGAGTTGTAGTTTAAATAGTAGAAGTCATTTGATATCCGTCTAATTATATAATCATTCGATATAAAGAAGTTTCCTAAAATTTGCATTATTGGGTATTGGGATACATATAATATTAAAGCCTGTGTGTGGCTGTCTGTTGTCTGTCTCTGTGTGTTGCTGTGTGTGTTTGTTGGTGTCTGCTCGTTGTGGCTGTCTCTTCCTACCATAGAATTTAAAACGCTTCGAACATCGCCAGTGTTCCAGTTATTTAAACACTCTTTGTTACTGTTCCTGATCTTTTTTGTAGGTTTCGGCAAATGTTATAAAAAATCTGTCTACTGTGTCCTATACTAAATGACGCAAGTTACTATGGTGCTTCTGCCACAACGTCAGATTTCAGTAGTGCTGTCTCTTTCTTGCATAGAATTTAGAATTTAATTAAAACGCCAACGAAGACGGTACTGCATGTCGATTCTGTAAAAATATCACCGTGAAAACTTGCGTGGAGTGAGCTGTCAGTGAAAACTCACTGATGCTAGGGATTGACCAAGCATTACATTTACAATCGTAATCGAGATTTAAATTATATTTTTTATGCTAATTCTATTGGACATTTTTTATTAAGTATTCTAAAGCTAGTATCTAAATGTCTAAACATTACATTATATACCCCCCTATATAGTAATGTTTAGTAAAATAACAAAGCAGATATCCAATCAGAAACTCAATTTTGTTTTATTCTATTTTGTTCCTAGACTAGTCCCTTAATATATATTATAACCTGAGGCGCGACGCGTTACGCACGTAGGTACCTACCAACAATAAATAAAATAGAACGTACCTACATAGGTATTTACACGTTGCTGCTACTTAAGTACTAAAGAAAATGCTCATCGACATAGTTTGTTATTATGAACCCATTGTTAACTCATATTATAAACGCAATCGAGTGTTAATAGTGTGTAATTTAACCCCACACAAACTATGTGGGAACCTACCTAAACGATGTAAGTAGTCATATAGATAAAAAGATGTGTATATTATTTGTACCTACCTACCGAATATTTTATTGGAGATAACCTACCTACGCGTTGAATAAAATCATATTCATCAAATCATTACAAAATTCTTAAGTTCAACAGCTGACACTCTTGCAGCGCGCGCACACCGAATCACTTCACCACGTTGAAGCGGTAAGAATCGCGCTTGCGCGCTAGGTAGACACTATCACATTGAGATTTTTTTTACTTACTACGTACCTACATACTTATTTAACTTGTAACGCGTCACGTACTTGCGTACTAAATACCAACGTCCAATAAGTACCTACAATGTTTTATTCATCATCATCATATATAACCCAAGTAAAACTGACACTTGTAGCGCGCGCACATCACATCACCGAAGTGTTGTCGCCGAGGAAATAACACGCGTTACCATGGTGACCACCCGCGTGATCACTTCACCCGATTCTCAAAGAATCGGATGAAGTGATCACTTCGCGCAGGCGCGCCGCTGAGGAAATAACACGCGTTACCATGGTGACCACCCGCGTGATCACTTCACCCGATTCTTAAAGAATCGGATGAAGTGATCACTTCGCGCAGGCGCGCCGCTGAGGAAATAACACGCGTTACCATGGTGACCACACGCGTGATCACTTCACCCGATTCTTAAAGAATCGAATGAAGTGATCACTTCGCGCAGGCGCGCCGCTGAGGAAATAACACGCGTTACCATGGTGACCACACGCGTGATCACTTCACCCGATTCTTAAAGAATCGGATGAAGTGATCACGCCGCGCAGGCGCGCTGTTACGCACTTTGTTTTTTTGCTGCTTATTGCTGTACTTATTGGTACCTACTTATTAAATTTTATTTTATATATGTTCTGACTGCACATGCGTGACGTGTTACATACCTACAGGTTAAATAAATAGTATGTAACTAGTTCATTTAAAAAAAACTAGTTTAATTATTGAAAACAAAATGTATCTAGGCAATAAACTGACTTTTTAAATGTACAAAACGGTATGATTTAGACATTGAATTATCTAAAAGTATTGAAATAAATAGGTACTCATTATTGACTCTGAATACGTATAGGCTTATGGACATGGCCGTCAAAGAGGGGAAAAAATAAATAAAGTGCGTAACAGCGCGCCTGCGCGGCGTGATCACTTCATCCGATTCTTTAAGAATCGGGTGAAGTGATCACGCGGGTGGTCACCGTGGTAAGGCGTGTTATTTCCTCGGCGACAACACTTCGGTGATGTGATGTGCGCGCGCTACAAGTGTCAGTTTTACTTGGGTTATATATAATGATGATGAATAAAACATTGTATCTAGGTACTTATTGGACGTTGGTATTTAGTACGCAAGTACGTGACGCGTTACAAGTTGAATAAGTATGTAGGTACGTAGTAAGTAAAAAAAAACCTCAATGTGATAGTGTCTACCTAGCGCGCAAGCGCAATTCTTACCGCTTCAACGTGGTGAAGTGATTCGGTGTGCGCGCGCTGCAAGAGTGTCAGCTGTTGAACTTAAGAATTTTGTAATGATTTGATGAATATGATTTTATTCAACGCGTAGGTAGGTTATCTCCAATAAAATATTCGGTAGGTAGGTACAAATAATATACACATCTTTTTATCTATATGACTACTTACATCGTTTAGGTAGGTTCCCACATAGTTTGTGTGGGGTTAAATTACACACTATTAACACTCGATTGCGTTTATAATATAAGTTAACAATGGGTTCATAATAACAAACTATGTCGATGAGCATTTTCTTTAGTACGTAAGTAGCAACAACGTTTAGATACCTATGTAGGTACGTTCTATTTTATTTATTGTTGTTGGTAGGTACCTACGTACGTAACGCGTCGCGCCTCAGGCTATTTATATTAAGGGACTAGTCTAGGAACAAAAAAGAATAAAACAAAATTGAGTTTCTGATTGGATATCTGTTTTGCTATTTTATTAAAACCCCCCCTATATAATAATGTTTAGACATTTAAATACTAGCTTTAGAATACTTAATATAAAATTATCAATAGAATTAACATAAAAAATATAATTTAAATCTCGATTACGTTGGTAAATGTAATGCTTGGTCATCCCTAGTATCGGATGGGGTGACACTGACAGCTCACTGCACGAACACTTCCCCTAAGTTTTCACGGTGAGATGGTTACAGAATAGCACTGCTGCTGTAGGTATCGGGAAGTAGTATAATAAAAATCTGTCACATACTTCATTATCGCATTCATTTTGTTACTTTTCAGATACTGTATTATATTTTAGAAGTATTCATTCCCTCTTTGGTTTATATTCAAGTGGCAATCGACGTGTTGAGATCAGGCGCAATGATCAAATACACAGTGAGCATAATGTTACTATCATTTTTGTCAATATAGCAATACTACAGTGTAAGGGACCTCGAAGCGCAAACTGTTGCCATGAATTGAGCACATGATTCTGAACCCCCGATTGAAAAAATAGTTTTTGCCGGTTATAAAAAAAAATTGCTGTTGTAATACCTACACGATCAAAATATAAATGACGAAAAGTTTCAACGCTGGTGGGTCTAGCTAGAATCATGTACTGAATTCATGGTAAGTATATAATTATATAATGAATGTATGCAAAATATTGTAAAAGATAACATTTTAAAAGAGTAACGGTGGAGTTTTTAGCCCATTCTTCTCAATTTTGACGCTCAAAATTGCCTTTTATGTGCCTAATTGAAATAAATTTTGTAACTTTGACTTTGTTAATGGTTTGCTCGTCCATGTCCCGAACACCCTGGATATTGTGGTGGTATGCACGACAACACACCAGCTCCTGTATTAAAGTATCTTTCATCGTACGGAAAACCGTACATAGTGCGGTAAACTGGAAATGAGGAGCTTGATGTGTCGAGTTTTTATCAATAACCTCGAACATTTTTTTGTTATAGGATAAAACAACTATCCTGGCGGTGTTCATATTTAACTGGTTGATAAAGAATTTTACGTTGCAAACAATGTTGATCCAGCAATGCGAGAAATTCTACTTGGCTGTTCAAAGAATCCAAGATACTTGCGCACTTATTTTGAAGTCAACTAGCTCAGGTTATTGCTCTACAAATATATTTTAACTTAGAACGCTAACACGCTGGGACGCCATGGCGACAGCGCTGGCTACGTAGCCATGGCTACCTCTGGCTACCTACCGTAACCAAATGATGTTGCCAAATAAGCAGCCAGTTTGACGCGGGCGTCCGTCCTGGCGATCAGTTGGCCACTGAGTGAGGGAGACGTAACTTCCTTGTATATAACATACTGGCGACTTGGCTACGCGTCGCCAGTTGGCCAGAGTATCCCGTCTCCACATAAGGGCCCGTCGTTTGTAGCTATGCCTCCAAATTGGGGACGTCGCCAGACCGTAGCTAAGTGAACTCACTTAGCTACGGTCTGGCGACGTTGGAGTTAACTAACTGTCATAAATTTCAATACGAATTCTTTGGATACGTAGCCGGCGACGTTGCCATGCCGTCCCAGTGAGCTCTTAATTATTGGTAGACTATGATGATGAGATAGCAATGGAGTGCATGAATTTATTTGTTAACAGATTATGAGAAGAAACTGTGCAAGAACATACTGCGCTTGCACAGAGCATCATTCAGCAAGATACGTGAGTGTGGCCTGTTCTACGTCGACGCTGCGTTACAATTGAGTCTGATGAGTCTTCTTACTAACTACACTGTTGTTTTGCTACAGTTCACAATTTTGTAGTTTTTTTAAAATACATTTTGTGGTACTCAGTATTATTATTTCTCTTTTATTTATTTATACATGATCCCCTTTTAGGCATCATGTATAATTAATTTTCATGTATATCATTTGACTTGTATTTTTATATTGATTTTTTTTCTAATTCAAAAGCCATTTATTCGAAATTCGAACATCAAAATTACATAAGAGTCCCCCAAAAACGCCCGCCCTTCACCACTTCCTAGAGCTTAGCTGGGAAGAAGCAGTGGCGCAACAAACTCCCCAGCAGCACAGCTGTTTGTTCAGTTAGAAAAACTAGATTCTATAAAAATTAAATTATTTGCTATATGTCAGCTAGCACACGCCAATATACCAACAAAATAATCATCGAAATCTATACTCAAGCGAAAATAAAAAGTAAACAGAACTTAATACCCGAATTAAAGCTTCCATGCATAAAGGACGTGCCCGCTTACATATAGCTATTAAAGCTGTAACTCGAAGTCACAAATGATAAACTAGGACCATCGAAGTAAAAATAAATAATATAAACGAACATTTAATTACTAATACCAATAACAAAACCATGGTCAGCAAGACGACCAGTCACCACAAGCAGTACCCGTTCACGAGCATAACGCAAAGATCAGCCATTACCCCCCTCGCCATATTTGAGGGAAGAAGGCAACCCGACCCCCGACGCTGCCGCAAGCATGTAACATACATGTAAGGGAGCATGACGAAGTTGCTGCCGGTTGCTATACAAGACAAATATCAGCGAATCTTACATTTTATGTATATTTAATTATTTAATAAATTACTCATAACTATGATTCTAAATACTCGTACATTAGTAGATTGTTGTTATAAGGCGACATAGGGAAGTGTCACGGTGTACCAATATTTTGTTTAGTCAAATACATGAAAGTAATGAATTATTTACTTTTTTCATAAAAAATATTGTAATTGTAAAATTGATGTGAATTCTTAATACATTAACCATCGATTATTGTACACTTTCGTGCTTGAAAACTACTGCTATGTCGAGGAAAACGATGAGATTTCGAAATTTCGGAAAAACATTTACTGTGAATCTTAATTTAAACCGTACGGTGGACAAGGATGTGCAGTCGATGCTCTTGCCTTTGAATCTGATGCAACATATCATGTTCTGTCCTAAATATCGCATCAAAAATGATTATATAACTGCAAATAGCCTCATCTCAAACTTTGTTTGGTTAATTGCAACACTAGTATTTATAATTGCATTCGTTCACTGCACCTATATGGTGTCCATGAACAAGGAAAGTCTAGGATACATAAGTTACGTGGATATCATTGGTATATATTAGTGCATCTTTTATTGTTTCGGCTTCGCTATGAATTTCATGATCGGAATATTGAGTCACTCCAAAAAATACATCTAGTTTGTCTTGACTTTTCAAAAAGTGCACAGGATTCTCAACAATGAAACCAGATTTAAGCACTTAATTATTTGGAATTGGATTATCGTAATAGTGGCTCCGGGTTTTTATGTCTTTGTTTTCACCTATTTTTATCTGATGAATGTACCTTTCCATTAAATATGTGCCGACTACCTTGTGGTAGTTTTAGATTTAAATATTGTTTGTGTGATACGAGTCATTAACATTTTGGAAAATAAAGTTGTCCTATGGAATATTCAAGATTTCAATTCTCAAGATACGGAAGACGCACATGAAGAAATTTTTTTTTTTTTTTTTGTGGATGGGAAATCATCAAATGACTTCTCCCGCTCTGGGCAGAGCGAGAGGGTGTGTCAGACTTTTACTGACTAAAACCCACCCGTGTTTCTTCCGTTGTCTGTGTGCCGGGGCCGCGATATCCCTTTCGGACAAACCCGCAACCCCAGCAGGCATTGGTCTTTCGGCACCGTCGGTTGGTGCTGACATCTCTTTGAGGCGCGCGTGGAACACGACGCGCCGTCGACACGGGCCTGGTCCTTATCGGACGGTGAGCTGCCCATTGCTCACCGTCCGCAAGCCCGCGCCTACGGTGGCCTGGGGCGGCTCTCGACTCCCAACGCCCGGGGCGTCTCCTGCGGCGACTAGGGCCGTGAGGGCGTGCAGCTTGCATCTCCCTCGCGTGCTCCGCCTCCTCCTTCGCGAACATAACTGCTTCGCAGAAGGAGGTGACGGCCTCCCATGCAACCTCGCTCCGAACCATGGCCTGAACCAGGGCCGGACGCGAGAGATCGCCGCCGTATGAGATCCTTAAAGACTGTTTCCAGCAATTCGTAAGTACCTACTTGACTTTAAATCAAGTATAATGTAAGAGATGTGTAGTTAGTAAAAATAATTTTCGTAAGATATTAAAGAGCAAAAGCGGACGTTGCTCAAAGTTGCTAACCTTCTAAGGAAAGTTTTGAAAAATAAAAATGACAGAAGTATTTGGCAATCTACGCTAAATCGTCTCGTCATTTATTATATTATGGCAATGTTAGGAAGCAAAGTTGACGTAATTTTTAACTCAAAGTAAGAGAGTATTTATCTCAATAGAACATACAAAAAAAAATTTTTTTTTGTTAAAGAACTAAAAATAAAATAAATATATTTTGACTCTTTTCAGATACTTTACTACATACTTGCAATATTCACCCACTCTCTACATAATATTCAATCAATAATTGACGTTCTAAAGATGGGCTTGACGATTGATAACATTGTGAGTATTATAATAATTTTGACAAGTATGACAATATTATGAAACATCTTTGTCATCATATTGTGGTGGAAGACTTTTTGATGAGTGTACTTTTAGTGAGACAAGCGTTTATTTCTGTTATAGGAACGGATTGGATTGTAAATTCAAATGCTTATTTTGTTACAGGATAAGACAACTTTGGCTACGCTGATCATGTGTATGTGGTTGACCAAGGATTTAATGTGGCAATCCATGTTGATCCAGCGTTGCGAGAAATTCTACTTGGCTGTTCAAAGTGTTCAAGATACTTGCGCACTTATTTTGAAGTCAACTTGCTCAGGTCAGCTCAGCCTTTACGAATACATTCTACGTTGTGATTTCATTCAGGTTTTTGGTCCATAGAATGAAAACCACCTAACATCAACACAACAACAACACCAAACCACCATAAATACTAATACGAGTAGTTTGCTTGATTATATCTAAATTAAATGTTTACATTGTATTTTTAACAGGTTTTGAGAAAAAGCTATGCAGGAACGTTCTGCGCTTGCATCGAGCGTCATTCAGTAAGATACGTGTGTGTGGCCTGTTCTACATAGACGCTGCGTTACAATTAACTCTAATGATTCTTCTTTCTCATTACATTGTTGTTTTGCTACAATTTGCATTTCTGTAATCCTGGCTACAATAAATCGTTGTACACTGCCAGTATTTTTGTTGTTTCTTCATTTCTCGTGGACTCGTTTTTTGCATGGACTACAAGATTTTTGATTTTAGGATTTCTAGGATTACATATCGTTTGAGTACACTAGAAAATGTGAATTGTTAAAATAAGATTTAATGTTATTACAACTCACATCTCTATAGGCCTCTAAACTGACCCCTGAGGAACCCCAGAAGACTTTACCATTTTAATGGTAAAGTCAGATTCGAAACCGTTCATACCAAAGGAGAATGCTCAAAAAATGTGGGCAAAAAACCCAAAGCATTGATACCCAAAGTCCATAGAAATAAACTTACTAAAAGGGCATTAATGATATGACTTGGCTATTTTGCTTATAAAATTAGTTTATTAGATAATTTACAAGATAATTTCTTTTTTCACATATTGACGCTCCTTGACACATATGACATAGAACAGACAGTGGAATAAATTCATCCCAACTACGAAACCCTTCATTGTGCGTTGTCCGACATGCACTTAGCCGGTTCTTTTAAATGAAAAACACTAGTTTTTTCGCACAAAAAAGATTGCGTTCGATTACCGTTGATGCATAAAAAAGAGTTTGGGTACCTATAGGCGGATTTCGGATAAGCTTTCCGTACAGTGAGAGATCAGCTTATACTGGAAATGTATAGCTTAATGTGTCGTCGTGACTCGTGCGTACGTAATGTACGTAATATCATGTTTAGTCAAAATTAAAGTAATTTATTATTGTGTCACGTCATCATAATACTATCGTAATGATGATTTGATGTGTGTGGTAAATATATTTTCTATCGATCACTTGTGCTCCAGTGAGCTATCGTTAATGATCTACAAAAAAAAAGACATTTTGAAATATCGGAAGAAACTATTCCGTAAATTGTATCATGCACAATAAGGTGGATAAAGATGTGCAGTCGATGCTGTTGCCCTTGAATCTGATGCAATTTTTTATGTTCTGTCCTAAATATCGCATTAAAAGCGATTTAATAACTCCAAATAGCTTCATTTCCAATTTTGTTTCAATGATTGTTACACTAGTTTTTATCTTTTCATTTATATTCTGCACCTATTTGGTAAACTTGAACAAGGAAAGTCTAGAATATACCATTTTTATGGTTATCACTTCTAATTTTGAATGTATCTTCTTCTGTTTCGGTTTCGCAATGAATTTCGTGATCGGAATAACCCAAACCAGTAATAACGTCCAGTTCGTCCTAACTTTTCAAAAAGTGCACAGACTTCTTAACAAGGACAGTAGTGTAAACCACTTCATTATTTGGAATTGGGTTCTTGGAGTCGTGGCTCTGAGTTTTTATGTCATTATTTTGACTTATTTCTATATGCAGCTAAGTGTACCTTTCTATACAGTTTCTTTTTGCTACCTTTTGATGAGTTTCGATTTAAATATTTTTTATGCCACGCGACTCATCAAATTGTTGGAAAATAAGGTAAACCTTTGGAATTTTCAAGGTTTAAATTCTCAAAAATTGGACTCGCAAGAGATTTCTTTTAACACAAAATCGTTTCAGGCTTTTCATGATATATTAGCGTGTTATAACATCTACAAAGTTAGTTTTCAGCAATACGTAAGTACTTTAATATAAATTTAATTACCAATAAATTAAATCGTAATTCAAGATATCAGACAAAGACGATTATTGGAAATCAAATAACAAATATGATAAAATTTTCAGATACTGTATCATATTTTATCGGAATTTTTTTACTCTTTAATTTATACTGAAGTGGCAATTGAAACATCTAAAAAAGGCAAAATGAACACGGTGGGCATACGATTTAACGTACAATTCTGGAAGCGACCACAGACCGTAAACCGCTACTGTACGAGTAAAGCCACCAGCCTTCTATGTAACTCTATGAAAACGAGACATTGCAGCGGGCAGCAATGTCGCCATATACGTTACAAGCGGTTTGCAGTCTGCAATTGCCTTCGGAATTGTACCTTTAATTATTATTTGCCATCGTGTGATGCAACGTTTTGATAATCATTTTTGTTACAGAACGAAACAATGTTCGTGTCTCTGATTGTTTTATGTTGGGTGATGAAGGATTTAATGTGGCTAACAATTCTAATTCATCAACTCGAGGGATTCTACGTGGCTGTTCAACATTTCCAAGATACTTGCGCAATTATTCTGAAGTCAACTTGTTCGGGTTATTTCTTTATACAATCTATAACGTACTATCCACACTTTTGATGTTTACATGCTACGAGTACATATGTCATGAGACCATTTTTATAGTCTTTGTCCACTGCAAGATGAAATGATTAACTGTAAAGCCCGCTTGCACCACCAATCAAATAATTTTGTATCTGCCATCTTCAAACTATACATAGAAACAGAATGAATATGAATATTAAAAAGAGGATCCAAGATCACTTGATGTAAATGGTATGATATGTCAACACTGTTTTATGGCATTCAACTATTGTGTTTTTGACAGATGACGAGAAAAAACTTTGCAAGAATGTACTGCGCTTGCATCGGGCATCATTCAGCAAGTTACGTGTGTGTGGCTTATTCTACTTAGGCGCTGCGTTACAATTAAGTCTGATGAGTCTTATTTCTAACTACATTGTTGTGTTGTTACAGTTTGCATTCTTATAATCCTGGCTACAGTAAATAATTTTTGTGGATAGAAGTTTTTATTTCTTGTTGACTCTTCTTGACTCTTTACGTGGACCAGATTTTTTTTATTTCCAATTAAAAAATATACTTATCGTATGCGTACACTAAAACTGAATTCTTACAATTATATTTCATTTCATTAATTTAGAGAATAGGACTCAAAACTATGGTGAAGTCAGATGCAAAATCTTTCACCTTGTCAATAGCCTTATAAAATTCCGTGTTGAGATTATCCAGATGAACTCGGTTATTTTGTCAGACACAACCTCATTATTAGTGAGCAGCATGGTTTTGTTAAACGACGTTCGACGAATACCAATCTCATGTTATTAGCAGACATTATATTCAAAAGCATGGATGAACAAGTTCAAGTTGACGCTGTATATACAGATTTTCAGAAGGCTTTTGACAGAGTGGACCACAAAATGCTCTTAGATAAAATTGCTTACAACAGAATCCGTGGCAGTTTGTTACGCTGGTTCATGGCGTATATATATATAATTAAATAGATCGCAAAAGATAGTAATTATTGGTTTCGAAACAAGTTCAATAATTGACAGATCTGGCGTGCCCCAGGGCTCAATTATGGGGCCCCTTATACTCCTTATTTTGTTTATCAATGACATTAAGAAATGCTTCTTTCATTCCCGATTTCTAATGTATGCCGATGACATCGACATTTAGGTCGTGCAAAAGCACATAAGATTGCTTACTTCTGCAGAACGATCTTGATAGACTTTCTCGATATTGTTCATAATAACAAGCTCCAGCTTAGTTTACCTAAATGCAATACAAGCACTTTCACAAAAAACAAAAAAAAAAAAAATGATTATAGTCTACATGGTATCTGTCTGCAAAAAGTTGAGCATAGTCGAAATCCCGGTGTTGCAATGGACTCGAAATTGCTCTTCTTAATTTTCTGTTAAATCAATGCACGCATTTTAAACTAATTATAGCTTGTCCACTCTTAAATGACGCATTTACGCACTCGGTAATGCGAATTTCTATGTTAGTGAACCCGCTAAGGGAAGTTCACTAAAATTGAAATTGCCTGCCTACGTAGTATTTTTAAACGTTTTTATAATATGGCATAAATCTCATAAAAAGGTTGATGGGAGGGAGGCCGAAGGGAGAAGAGAGGAAGAGGGTAAATCATCCCACCACCCAACAGTGCACTGGAGGCACAACTTCAAGGTCAATGTCAAACGTCTCGAAGGTTAAGGTCAATTAAAAAACAAAATGTTTTTGAAGTAAGGCGTAGGTGACGGAGCCCCGCTTTACGGAGCTCCTATTTCTGTCTGCAGGGCTTAAAGGAACCTAACACGAAGGAGATGATGAGGGCTCGTTCGCTCGCTTTGCGCGCTTTCTTGAGCCCCCATCATGCCCTTCGAGCCTAACCTGTCCGAGTCGGGGTGCCCCAAGTCCCGAGCTCTTGCATCCTAAGTTTTTATTGCCTTTTTACTAAGTCGAGATGTGTCGGGACTTGGGGCACCCCGGCTCGGACACGTTCGAAGGGAATGGCGGGGTCCAGTGAGCGACCGAACTTGATCTTAATAATTATCTTTGAGTTGAACGACAATCAATAAGAGAAATGCAGGCAAGTCATAAAGCTCTTGCCGCACTTATTATAATTTCCGAATGAAGCCCTTTCATACAAATTATTCATTACTCCATTTTCCCTAGTTACCCCACTTTAAAATTCAACCTCGATTTCACCTCCCGTTGCAATGAAACTAATAATATTTATTCAATTCTTTCGCTTGCAATAATGCGGACAAGCGTTATTAATAAGTAGGCATTCCCGATATCATTTGTGGTTCCTGAAATACACAGCAGTGTCGAAGTCAGACCATTAAGCTTCCTTTTTTATCATTTCGGTACGGAATGGAACCCTAAAAAGGACTTATTCAAAATAATTAGGCCATAAAATAAAAAAAGGAAGAATACTTGTCACATATGTCAAAAAAAAATATTTTCACAATGTTTACATTTTTTTATAATAAAAACTAAAGAATAAAAATCATGATTACATAATATTTACAGAATAAAGTTTCTAGGAATGGAGGAGGTGATGGATATGTACTTAATAAAGCCATCATTACACTTGTAACTTTCTTCCGTATTTTTTTTTCTAAGTATCGACTTGTGACTGCTTAAAAAGTAAGAACAAATTGCGAAGTAGCTTACTTACAAGAGAGTTTACATTTGCAAATATCGTATCGTTAGCTAATTTCGTAAGGCGACTTACGAGAGGAAAACTTTCAAGTGAAATGGCGGCCTAAGGCAAGTAATACTTTTCTCTTCGCGTAATCGGTACCAAGTTTTGGGTTATAATTCGTGCCTATGCTGTCGCCCGCAAATATTATTATTGGCTTCTAATTTCTGATTCTGTGCTCAAATATATGGTCAGTTCAAATGCTTCTTTATGCCAAAACTTGTACGGAGTTTTGCTAAAGAAGATTTTGGACAGATATATTGTAAATTCAAGCTGCGATGTGTTGTGAGGCGACGGAGGAAATGCGTTCTGCTTGTACGTGTATTTGCAAACCCAGTGTCAACACTTGCACGGGTGGCGAGCTAAAGAGACTTTTGAGTAGACAAATGTAGTACGAGCTACGAGTATGCTTCTTTAACACAATAAATGAGCACAGCAAGCTGCTGTGTTATGTTGCTTTATAAATCGTCGCTCGGCATCCAATACCGCGAATGTGATATTTTTGACGAAAATCTGATTTTTGATGCAGGATCACGTATTTGAACGTGTAGAATGAAATAAAATAAAATTCTGATTTTCGTCAAAAATGTCACATTCGCGGTATTGGATGCCGAGGGACGAAATCTTTTTTTTATTGGTCAAGCATTACTGATAGGAAGGTGTCACTATAGTATACGATAAGTCAAATTGTGAAGTTGCGGTGCATGTGCTGTCGTATAATATTTGTGTTGTATATTGTTTAAGTAACTAATTTAACATATCCAAAATTTTGGTATGCGAGAAATTTTGAACTGTTGATGATAACGTCCCTATATGTTTAAACTTCACTATACCACTACATCCATCATTATCATCTATCTAGCCTTGGGGTCAAAGACAAAGACAAAGACAAAGACATTTATTCGTCGGATATGGTACGTACAAGTTGGTTAGGTATAATATGTTCAAGACACATCCGCCGCTAAAAGCGGCATACGAATATTTACATTTACATGGTCATAAAAACCTAACTTATTACTACATAAACTCTATTAACAACACGAAAAACTAAGACTATAGATATAAAGATACATTTATACTCTATTAAAATAAAACACAACAGCAACAATATTTGTAGGTATTATAAAACTAAATAAATCTATAATTTATTACCCTTATATTCAAAAAATTCTTTCAGTGTATAAAAATTATTTTGGAGAAGCCATGTTTTTAGATTTCTTTTGTAGTAATTAAATGGTAGTTCTCTTATTACTTTTGGAATATGGTTGTAAATTTTTATGGACATAAGGTAGCTGTTTCTGTAGTGCAGAGCGCTGTTACAAAATTGGTTTTTTAGCTTAGTGGGGTCCCTTTTTGTAAATCTATTGTTTTCGGTTACTGTGGAGAAGAAGTGTGAATTTTTCCTAACAAATATGGCTATTTCTAAAATATAAATAGAAACTAGCGTTAAAACCTTCAACTTTTGAAAAATTGGTCTACAACTCTCATATGGAGGCGCCCCAGTTATTGCTCTCAAGCATTTTTTTTGAGCTATGAATGCTCTTTGGATATGTGACGAGTTACCCCATAGGAGTACGCCGTACCTCAATACAGACGCTACGTAGCCGTGATAGGCGTTGAGTGCAGCTTCTTCATTCGCTGTTTTACGTAGTTCTCTTAGTGCATATACAAATCTGTTAATTTTTTTACATAGGTTTTCAATATGTATACCCCAATTACAATTTTCATCTAATGTTAGACCTAAAAATTTTATACTATTTTCTTTGTTGATTATTTCGTTATTATGGTTTAAATTAATTTTGGGGGGGTTTTGTTTATAGTTTGCAAATTGAATGTATTTTGTTTTAGATAAATTTACTTTTAAGTTGTTTTCAAATAGCCAATTTATTATATTGTTGATAGTTTGATTTACTTCTTGTTGATGTAATGTTTTATTATTTTCCGGTATTATTACTGACACATCATCTGCAAATAGTACGCATTTATGGCTTGTTATATTTGGTAAGTCATTTATATATAAAAGGAAGAGAAGAGGCCCAAGGATGCTTCCTTGGGGTACTCCAGACCCATTGTGTTTAAATGAGGATTTGTATGCCATCGCAACGAGTTTATCATTCATATGGGATATTTCCACACACTGTTGTCTTTTGCGTAGATAACTTTTTAGCCATTCTAACGCTGGACCCCTGATGCCGTACCGCTCACATTTATCTAGTAGTGTGTAGTGGTTAACGAGATCAAAGGCTTTGCTCATATCTAGAAAGATTACTGAAACAGAGCGTTTTTTGTCTATATTGTCTGTTATGGACCTGACTAGAGAGAATGCTGCCAAAGTTGTTGACTTACCTTTTTGAAACCCATTTTGTTCTTCATTAATAATTTTATGTTTATTTATAAATTGAATTAAACGGCTATGCATTATTTTCTCGTAAATCTTTGAAAATATTGGAATAAGGGTGATAGGTCTATAATTAGTTTTATCTAATGTACTCTTGCTTTTATGAAGGGGCTTAACTATTGAAACTTTTAATTTTTCCGGGAAGATTCCATCAAATAGAGATAAATTGATTGTGTGGCACAGTATTGGTGTTATGATTTCTGCACATAATTTGAGTATGTGCGTAGAGATCTCGTCATACCCTACCGATCTTTTATTATTTAGAGATATTATTATACGAAACACTTCGATATCAGAACATGGGTTCAAAAATATGCTGGAACTGTTTCTGGAGGGTTGAGATGAGCAGCTGGTATTTCTTGCAGGTTGAGGTTTTATATTAGCAGTACCAATGAAAAAATTATTAAAAGAGTTAGCTATTTGACTCGGATCGTTTAAAATACAACCATCGTGATCTATTGCATTTATTAGATTAAATGTTTTATGAGTGTCTGTTCTATTTTTGATGATATCCCATGTAGCTTTGTTTTTATTTTTAGATTTTAGTATGTATTTAAGGTTTGAACATTTTTTTGCGCGGAGCACGCAGGATTTTAGTATTTTATTATATTTTAAATATCTAGACCGTATATCATAGTTTTTATTTTTTAAGTAGCACATTTTTTTAAGCTGTCTTTTACAAGTGCAAGATTTCCTTATACCTTTGGTAATCCATTTGGGTGATGTATTATTAACGTAAATTTTAGTTTTTCTTAAGGGAAAACATAACTTATAAAATAGTGAGAAGTTTTCATGAAATATATTAAAGCTATCGTTTGCATCAGTGTTCTCAAGAACATCAATCCATGACAAATTCCCAATAGCGTCCACAAATTTTTTGACGTTATCGTCTGAGTAATCCCTGTTTACATTATACCAATATTTTAGGGCAGGTTTCCTCTCTTCAACTGGGAATGTTAATGTTTGGCAAGTGTTGTGGTCTGATAGAAAAACTTCGTGAGTGATTCCAGTTGAATTTTCTATGTTACTTATAATCTGGTCTAAGCAAGAAAGCTGACGTGTTGGTTTATTAATATGTAGACTTAAGCCATAATTAGACATAAGATCTTTAAGTTTAGTTGTATCATTGCTTTCTTTTAAGGTATCAATATTTAGGTCTCCTGTAACGATAATGCGCTTTTTTCGTTTAAGCAATTTGTGTAATAGTAGATCAAATTTTTCAAAAAATGGATATGTGTTTGAATTTGGAATTCTATAAATACATATAACAGTACATTTTAAAGAAGGTATCTCTAATCCACAACATTCAAATATTTTTTCAGTACATAAATCCTTAGGTAATTCAATGTTCTTAAAGTCAAACATTTTATTTATTAGAATACATACACCTCCTCGCTTTTCTCTTTTCCTTGAAAACGAGCATGCAAGATTAAAGTTTTTAAAGTTAATATTTAATTCATCGCCTGCTCTTACAAACGTCTCAGAGAAACAAAGAATATCTACGTTAACATGTTTATCTACTAATTCATTTAAACAGAGTTGAACAGAGTCAGTTTTATTGAGTAAGCCAGCGATATTTTGGTGCAAAAGAGTAGCGGTATAAGTATAATCATAGGCATTGTGATCAGTATTTTTATTGGTCACGAAAAAGATTATTATCTATATTAGAATCTGTTTTTTGCTGAGCACAAGTTGAACTTTGTTGAGTGTTTACTGAGAAGTAAAACGGAATAGTGCCCCTTTTTAGAGGCGGATTTGAGACAATTTTAAATAATTTAGGCTTAGGACGATGTTTTAAAGCTAAGTTACCGTAGTCATTTCTGTCTATCAAATGGTTAATTCGGTTGCTAGTGTCGTATAAGAAGGCTGTCTTATATTTTGTTATATTTGATAATGATAGGAAGTTACATTGCTTAAAATTAATACAAATACCTTTTAGTAGATTATTGAGCTTCCATTCATTTAAGTATGGGTTGTATGTTACACTTAAAATTATAATGTTTATAAATTGTAGCTTACTTAGTAACGCAGCCAGCTCCATGGTAACTTTTGTAGGATTTTTATCATTCTGTGCAACACTTAGGATAATATAGTTTTCAGGTGTATCTTCTATAGAGTTATAACAGTTTTTGAGAATATCTGGAGTTTGAGCAGATGGTTTTATTGTAGAAGATATTTTATATCGTTCAAATTTTGTATTCTGTCTTGTACGAACCAGTATGTCTCCTAATCCAGCACACTGCTGACCACCAAATATGTATATCTTCCGGCATTTTTTGAACTCGGAACTATTAACTCCATCTATCGTATTTTTCAGGAACGAATTCGACTGATCGTCCGTCGATCGTTTGCATGCAGCGGCAGCGACATCTGTTGTCAACTGCTCGCAACTATTACTGACATTGAATCTACTTTTTTTGTGAGTAGTATTTTCTGTGGTAAGCTTACATATGGCGCCATCTATTATCGTGTTGTTTAAAACTGTTGCGTTTGGAATATCGCAAGTATTATGGTTTTCTAATAATTCCTCTGCATCGAT
The DNA here is from genome assembly GCA_947364205.1 of Agrochola lota. Lineage (NCBI taxonomy): Eukaryota > Metazoa > Arthropoda > Insecta > Lepidoptera > Noctuidae > Agrochola > Agrochola lota. Next base: position 3,404,427 of record OX376239.1, read on the forward strand.
GACATTGGTCTTTGTTTTTTTATTACGTTTACGTCTTGGTTCAGGTGTGCTAGTTGAAGAGGAAAAGGTTGTTGTCAAACATGAAATTTTATGCTCCTGCTCGTGAATCTTTTCTTCTAAAGATTTTTTTTCTAATAATAAGTTATCAATTTGTTTATAGGCATTTTCTAATTTTGCCTTTAAATTAAAATTTGATTCTTGAAGTTCTACGGTTTTTGGCAATTCCATGTAGATAAATCAGGTAGACTTTTATGAAAGTTGTTTGAGTCCGTTGACAAAAACGATAGGTCATCTATTGATGATTTATTAAAATTGCTAGGATTTTTTTTCCGAATAGTAATGTTATCCATTTTAGCAGTATGCAGAAATAAAATAGTAACAAAAAAAAGTATTCTAAAACAAGTTCAAAAAGAATAACACTTCGTAAGATTCGAACGCGCACGTTACGGCTTTACGATTCACAGTTTTGTGGATAGAGCTACGAGAGCTAGAGTATGTCATCTGAAATTACGTAATACATTCTATGAATCGAAAAAGCTGAATTTGAATGAAGTCGTTACAAAAAGCGTCGCTTCGCGCGTTGTTTGAAATTTTTATTTGTTTACAGTTTATTTTTGGATTGATATCACATCTAGTTCACTTCATGGTATAATTATGGACACTAATACCAATGATATACACTATGGATGAACATATTTCGATCCAATGTTTATTTTATTAGTTTTAATTCACTTGGTTTGTTTATATTCGTTGTTTACTTTGGTTATCAATGTTTTGTTGTTTTATAACTATACACGTTCGTATTATTTCTTGCTTACGTTTACACTGAATCACTGCTTCTAGTTTTATACACTTGACGTATTAAATTCACAAAATATCACGAATAACTATTTATTTCATTTTTAAATACGGAGCCGAACTGTACGTGACGGCAACGCCACCTGTGCGCGTGCATGTGCGCTGTCAGCTTCCAGTCTAACCGGATACAGCTGCATACCAGTATTTTACATGGAGCGACTGCCACAGCCATATCTGACCTCCACAGCCCAGTAACTGGGTAACACGGTACCCCTTGGTAAGACTGGTTGTCATCTTTCCGGTTTCTGATGACCCGTAACAACTGTCAACGATCTACAAATGATAGCCGGGATCAACAGCTTAACGTGCTTTCCAAGGCCACCTACCACTGTTACCAATACTTTACTTTTATCTCGGTAGTACGATTCCGTGGGATAATTTCCATCCTCAGCGCTCGCGAAGTCGCCAGCAAAAGCTATTCTTCTAAAATATTTGATAGATATTGATGTGAAATGGTATTTTTCAGGTTTTGAGGCCACCAAGTTTGTGTTGCAGTAGTTGGGGGTCGAAGTAATCAAAGAGTTTATCTATACGTAACACCGAAAGAGGAGGAAAAACACAAAATCTTAGGTGTGTACAAGCTCATGTTCAAAAGTATGGCCCAAAATGCATGTAAAGCTCCGCTAGTCAATTACAACATTGACGCAGCCAAATGTTCGTGTTCACATTGTGACATCAAGAATTCATTCAGAATTCTGTCTGAAGAGCCAGTCGATCTTGCCTGCTCTTGCGAAGACTGCACAGAACCTAAAACATGTTTGTATTACACCAAAATATTGCATGACTCGTGTGAGAACTATTCGGACGCATACGGCGCGAACATGCAGAGCAATCGGCCCGCAAACCCTCCGACCGTAAAATTTAAAGAATTTGTAAGTCCAGGCTTATCTCAATTATTTAAAAAAAATAAACCACCCACAACATCCCTCACAACCCCATCAGAGGTTTATGGAAATATGACGGCAACACAAGAACAACATGAATCGATTGTTGGACTACAAAAAAGAGCTTATTTACATCATCAGAAAGCATCAGAAAGTACCGAAAAAAACAAATGTGTTTTAGAAAAATGGTCATGCATCAGAGATCAGGTTCATAGAGGTATGACGGCAACAATACAACAACAGGAATTGATTTCTGGACTACAAAACAGGGCTTATTTACCGAAAAAGGAATGTGTATTAGAAAAATGCTCATGCAGTATTTCAGATCCTTGTAGAAACATAGAGAACAGAGATAAGAAAGAGTAACCAAATCTTTGTGGTGCGGGTTTTGTTTCTCAGGTAACAAAGATTTATCATATGCAAGAATTACTGGATTATTTGAATGGTGGTGAGTGTTATATTTTTGATGTACCTAAGATTTGTTGTGATAAGCAAGAGTCATCTGAGGTATCAAAGATTTGTCATAAGCAAGAGTCACCGGATCTTATGAAAGGTGCTGCGGGTTATGTTTTTGAAGTACCAAAGATTGGTTGTCATAAGAAGGAGTCACCGGATCTTATGAAAGGTGCTGTGGGTAATGTTTTTGATGTACCAAAGATTTGTTATCAGAAGAAAAAGTCATCTGAGGTATCAAACATTTGTCATCAGCAAGAGTCACCGGATCTTATCAAAGGAGCTGCGGGTTATGTTTTTGATGTACCAAAGATTTGTTGTGATAAACAAAAGTCGTCAGATGTATCAACGATTAGTTGTCATAAGCAAGAGTCATCTGAGGTATCAAAGATTTGTCCTCAACAAGAGTCACTGGATTTTATGAAAGGTGCTGCGGGTTATGTTTTTGATGTACCAAAGATTTGTTGTGATAAGCAAGAGTCACCGGATCATTTGAATATTGCCGCGGGTTATGTTTTTGAGTTACCAAAGCCTTATAAAGAACTATCCAAAACAGGCCAAGAAATAGTTATCGAAAGACAATGCTGCAAAGAAAATAAAATAGGAAGGCACAAAAAAAACACAACAGATAAATGCAATGTGTGCAATCCATTAGAAACATTATTATCATCAGAAACTAAGACAGCACCACTTAGGTCAGAGAAACGTACTCAAATATTCAATATAAATTCACTTGGATCAAAGTCACAACAGTTTAAGTCGACGAAGAATACTCAAGAATTATTCAAAAATATTCTTCAAACACAGGAAAATGCATTAGAAATAGAAAATACATTAGCTGGATATGTATATGAGCTACCAAAAAGTACACATAAACTACCATCACAGAAAAATAGTCGTGTATGTCGTGAATCAGTCAAAAATAAATCTGTGGCACCCGAATATGCACAAGAGCTCACGAAATGTACACATAAACTACAAGCACAGAAAAGTAGCAGTGGGTGTGATGAATCCGTAAGTAAAGCTGGTAAAATTCCACCGGGGTTACCTGGTTATGTGTTTGTAGTACCAAAACAAACAGAGATAAGTTGTGCCTGTACTAAGACAGCAAAAAAATATTCAAAATCACCACATGAAACGGCCAACAATACAGAACTATTTAGTATAAATATACTTGCATCAAAATGTATTCAACCTGATACACAAAATGTATGTAAAAGCATGGTTGGAACACAGACAAACACAATTGAAGTCCTCGAAAACTTGGATTTACTACATCCAACATCGAAATATACAATTGATTTATGCAAACATGTGCTTAAAAATCAGGCAGAGACGATTAAATTGCTGAAAAAAATGTATTTGCCTCAAAACAGCGAAGCGGTTTCTACTTGCTGCTCTCCGAGTTTGACCGAGCTATCCGATATTAATAAAAAATACAAAAATGAAGCAACACAGCCGGGGACTGCAAATCTAAGTGCAGGAGAATTGTTCCATATGCTTCATGCAGAATTCAATGACTGTTGCAGGCAATCGAATATGTCCAATAAACCAAAAAAAATATCAAAATTTGATATCATTAAGAGATTAAAAGAAGTATACAAAGCTTACAGTTCCAAAATCTTCGATTGCTTCTTTAGTAGTAAAACGGTTAGAACTGATGCAAGTAAACCTTATGAATGTGATAAAAGGACGAGATCAATATCATTGTATAAAACGAACAAACAACTACTATGTTCCTGCAAACCCTGCGGTTGTTTTCAATGTACTAAATATTTAGCGGAGTTGTGTCATTGTGAACCTTGTCAGTGTGGTTACTGTAAAAGAAGGAGTATAAACCAAGCTCGAAGTTTTTTGGTCGCGCCTGTTGTAACAGAAGAGAATATCCCACGTGTAGTATGCTCTTGTTCACCATGCGCTTGTATCGAATGCAGACTAGGTTACCCTTTGGTTTCTGGTATAGTGAACAAAATTTCAACGAGTACAAACAGACATGCACCGTGTAGATGCAAAATCTGTTTCAATGAAAATTGAGACCAAAGTGGTCGATTCCTGTAAATGTGAAAAGCATAACAAGGTCATAAGTAAACCAGTTGGACTGTACACGACAAGCCTATGTACCAACGGGTAGGCAGAAATGATAAAATATATATGTTTGCAGCTATATACCTGGTAGACAATTATCTTAAAGCTATTAATGATATAAAATATACTCAACTCTTCTCATCAAATAAAGTAAAATCAAAATCAGTTTCTAATGATTGTTACAACAATTGTGCATTAAATATGCCGTACGAATGACAATAAAAAAATACAAAGCCATGATAAGCGCTGAGTGTGTGATATAGTGATTGTTTAAATTGTGAAATATCTAACATGCCTAAAAATCTACACAGATTTAGAAGACAGGCCCCATACGAGTGCTGTTCTAAAAAGAGAAGCCAGGAAGAGTTTTGCACCCTTTTAAAAAGGATGATGTTTTACCCCATCAACTCATAAATTGAAACTCCAGAATTTAATTTAGCAAAAATAACATTGAAAAAAAAAACGTATGAGAAAGCAAATGAAGAATTCGAAAGTATTTCGGAAAAGTTGAAATCATCCCATCCTATTTATTCTGATTTTGATGGAAGAAATGAAAATTTACACTGTTAGAGACGATACTGTGAAGAATTGTAGGATTGTTGAAGAGAAATACGTTAACGAAATTAAACACGACTTTCATGAGAATTCGGAGATACACATAATATATGTAAGGTTAAGAGCTGATTCTTTTTCGTAATTTCAGTCCCATACTACATAAAAGCAGCAGGTAGAAGTGGTAGTCTAGTGGTAATGGCCGCGGCCTACGAGTAGGCTCTTGACTTTGTGTAGATTATTTCATCACCACTGCTCTCAAAACGGTGAAGGAAAACATCGTGAGGAAACCGGCATGTCCTAGAACCAAAAGTTCGAAGGCATGTAACATCTACCAATACGCACTGGGCCCGCGTGGTGGATTACGGCCCACTCCCTCTCACAGAGAGGAGGCCTGTGTCACAGTAGTGGGAAGATTATAGGCTGTATATACAACATACAAGTTGTATACACCGTGACATTTGAATCACAGTTTTGCTAGAACAAACGTTGTTCAGACCATGGTTTACTACCATTCTATAGCATCCAATAAAAAAAAAACATTATTCATTTTTTTTTAAACTCAAAAAAGACAAAGTTAAAAAAGTCGGGATTATCGTTTCTCCCTGCAACACAGACACTGCGGCGCTCGCGTCTCAAAAGTAGACGCGGCGCGGCGCGCGAGCTCGCACGGAACACAGCATTGTACAAACATATTATAAAATAATAAAAAAACTGAAAAGACTTATGCTAATAGAAATAAAATATATTATTTTTAGTAGCCTACCCGGAACTGAACTAGTTAGATCAGGTTAAATATTTTTACGCGCAAAAAAAAGGTTTATTTATTTATTTATATATACTTTATTGTACACCAGATTATACATAACATAAAGAAAAAGTAATACTAAAAGGTTAGCACTGCGACGCACGAGCCGAGCGAGTGTCAAAATCGACTAGAGTATTTATAGAAAAAAAAATACTCCAGTAGGTTTAAAGAACTGTCAGTACTTGCCGGTAAATTATTTGACCAAAATTGCAACTATGATCACTTTGTGATTGGTATATAAACAAAACAAATTGTTAGTTTAAAACCAACGTCTCAAATACTATTTAATTCATGAAGCGTAGGGAATTGCAGTTCTAACCTTATCTAAGTAGCTCGGTTCCGGGTAGCCTACAAAAATAGTTTTTTTCTTCTGTTAGCACAAGTCGTTTCTGGCATTAGTTTTTTTTATAAAATATTTTTTATTGATTTATAAATTAAAATTACCGTTTTGCCTATTTAATGAGTTTCATTTTTAGGAAATTGCGAACCATACGTACATTATGTAAAACGATGTTTAATGAGATAACATGAATCAAAAATGAATTGTTTGTCAAATTATTAAAAAAAAAAAAAAAAAATATTATAAAAAAGTTTATCGGGTAATTATTTACTTAAGTGAATTATTTGGCAAACTTACTTAACATAGCATCACGTCTTGTTTCCCCGAAGGGTTGGGCAGAGGTGTACCTGTTGCAGGCAAACTTGTTGTTGTATAATAATGAAATAACGAATCATGTTTTTGCCTATCGTTAGGTACTTTGGAGAAATGACTGGACACTACTGTTGTTTCAGATACAGATATAAAAAGAAATGAAGAGCTCAACATCGTGTTACCAATTCGCATTGCTGTTAAACACATTCAAGAAGAGAATCGAATACAGAAATACGGCTGTGTATGTATATCACATTTGAGACAACTAGGTACTTACCATAATCGGAAGCGTCGAAGGAACGGCAATGTTGATTTTGAAAACGCTGCAATACCTCATATTTGCTATGGTACAGAGCAAATATGTTTGAAGAGTTTCTTCATTACCACAGGAGTCGAGAGAATAAATAAAACCAATTCTTCATGTGAAATAATACCTGCGTAAGTGGAGTGAGTAATGCGTGTTGCTGGTAGGATGGCTGCGAGAGTCTTCAGCCAGGGCATAAAACTTACGAACTAAGCGACTGCTCGCTAAGGGCACCTCCTGTGGGGTTGGAACTTCGGTTTAGGGCGTTGCTGGGGGGATGACAGTAAGATGGGACAGGCAGGATTATAATTGGGTAGACGATGCCATCTGAAAATCTCAAGTGTGAGATGTACTGTTCGTTGATGTAAATGCCACGCCCTTCCCAGTTCAGCGTCTTAAACACATCCTCCAATGCGTTAGAGAACAATCTCGGGGAAATTATGTCCCCTTGTCTCACCCCTCGATGCAGGGGGATATGTTCAGTTCGCTGATCCTGAATTTGGACGGTCATTGTCGCGTTTTCATAAAGACAACTCAACACTTGGATGTATCGCCAGTTGGCTTGGCATCGCTGAAGAGACTCCAAAATAGACCAGGTATCGATAGAGTCAAAAGCTTTCTCATAGTCCACAAACGCAAGACACAGGGGCCGATTATAGTCATCGGACTTCTGTATAATTTGTCGCACTGTGAATGTAGTCGTATGGTGCTGTATACTCCTCGAAACCCAGCCTGCTCCGGTGGTTGAAACTCGTCAAGTTTTCTGGCTAGACGATTCGTAACGACTCCTAAAAACAATTTATGTACGTGGCTAAGGAGCGAAATGGGTCTGTAGTTCTTTAAAAGGGTCTTATCACCCTTTTTATGGAAGAGAACGACCACGCTCCTTTGCCACGCTTCTGCAGTTCTCCCAGAGAACAGGACAGAGTTGAAGAGCTACCGAAGCTCTTCCTCCAGCTTACAGGAGCTCGGTCGTAATCCCATCCTCACCAGGACCTTTTGCTTTTTTAAGCTAAGGACAGACTCCTCTACCAGGGCCACCTTATTGTACCCGTCGCCAGTCTTATTGTGCAAACGGGACCTTGAAATGTCTAGTGTGAAGGGTGTAGACACATCCAAGCGACACTAGTTGTGTTGCTATTGAAGGAAGACTGTCACCAAAGCCGACTCGGAGACCCCTCAAGGCCGAACTCTGGGACCCGTTTATTGACAGCCTCACCCTGATGGGGCTCGGCGGGTGTGATTGGGTTAACACCTAATCACACCCGCTGGGCTTCGTTGGCACCGGAAGGTATCAACTGAGAACCACGACCTCACCGACCTCTCGACAATCCACTATCAACAGTGCCTTGAAAAAGGCAGGCAATTGATAGAACGGCGGTAGTCGGGAAGACTACGAAGATCGTCACGGGGCGCGACGAAATGATGACTCAGGAGAACTTGAACCACAACACAGCACGTCCCGTCCGTCCGCGTTGGCTGCCTAGCGTCGAACGAATGAGAACGCCGTGATTGAGTGTGCATCTCTTTTATAGATCTGTTTCGTATACATACGCGGTGAGCTGCGGGACCGTGCAATAGTTGCAAGGTAGGCGGCCAGTGTTACGAAAGTGAGATATTTTTGTATGAATGGGTAATAGTGTGTTTGCAGCTTATTTATTGCTTAATTTCATTATAATTTAGTTACATACAAAAAAATTAACGTATTCTTATTGGACAAGCATAGCCTGCTTTATATTTAGTTTACTAAAATACAGACTTACTAGATTCTAATTGGTCAGTCTAATAAAACAAGTAAAAAAAACAAAAGTATTTGGACTTCAATCTATTTTAACTCTTATTAGACACATCAAAGATTTATTATAAGAGAAATATAAGGTAACAAAAAAAAGACTTAAATTCTAATTAGATACATCAAAGGTTTATTACAAAAATATATAGAAACAAAGCACAAGGACTTAAATTTATCTTAAATAACTAAGCTGTTATTTACACCTCATGTGACTCAAGTCTATATTACAAAATTGATTGAAAGTAAGATTTTTGATTTCACTCAAATGTGCAGTCAGCCTTATACTACCTAAATGTGCACTCACATTATATAGACTCAATAGAACAATCTTTAAAATAAACACAGTATTTAAATTGAAAGATGATATGGCAACAAAGAGTAACTACCGAGATGACTGCACGAATTATACCGAAAACATAAAGTAAGTCATAAAGTCAAATGAATAATAAAGCTAACCCCAACATACATAGTTGGAACGTAGTTGGGATAAGGCTAGGCAGGTGTTATTGATGAACATGTTGAATTGTGAGTTTTCTTCACAATGTATCGTTGTGATATGTGTGATAAACAATTTTTTTTCAGAATTTTCTCAAATATTTAAAAAAATACAAAAATTGTAAATCATAAAACATTTCGAAATAGTTCTTAAAGCGACGATAACCGACTTTTAATGGTTATATACTGAAGATCACGTCTAAACGAGTAGTGATAATGATTTGGAAATAATATATGTTAAATTAGAGCATTTCTTAATAACTTAATATAGAAATATATTTTAGATTATGTTTATAGTGACATTCATTTGTAAAGTTATGTCCAACGCTGATAAAAAAACGAATTACGCAAAATCTATCGAGCGTATTTTCTGACACCATTTTAAAGATAATTTAATTATTGATCTTTTAATGTAGTATACGTGTTATATTAAAATGCGTTTAATTTGGGACAGCGCTCTTCGATGGGCGAGTCCTATTACTGGCTGGACGTACGACGCGTTGCGTGAGCTCAGTACAGAACACACAAACTATGTAACCACTCAAGGTCACTGGCACATGCGTCTGAAAAATTGCTACCTTATTGCTACTATATTATCGATAACTGATTATATTACACTCGAAAACATGTCTGATATGGTTATATTTTTCTGCCAAGATTCAGTTTTAGCGATCCATCTAAAAACTCAGCCTGTGTATTGTACATAAAGTTTTGTAGGTAATTAAATTCATTAGAGCTATTCATTATTGATAACATTAAGACATTGTTATAACGAAATTGCTGGTATGTCAATATATTTACCATCGATTAGGTATTGTACCTATCATTTGAGTGCTAAGCTCCTGTTAAATATGGACACATTCTGTAATATTAGAACACAATATCTTACGAATACTGTGGATAGAGATGTGCAGTCAATGCTATTACCTTTGAATATTATTTATCCTAAATATAACATTAAAAATAATATTATAACTCCAAATAGTCGCATCACAAATTTTGTTTCAATGATAGTAACACTGGTATTAATCATTTCTTATATTCACTTCAACTGTACGGCCTGGTACAAAGTTACTCCAGAAAACACTTCTGTCTTCTCGGATTTTGGCTGCATCTTCTATTGTTTCGGTTTCACTATGAATTTCGTGATTAGAATCATTCAAACCAAAATTCATGTCCAGTTTGTGTTAACTTTACAAAAAGTTCACAGATTTCTCAACAATGACATCAGTTATGACCACTTCATTATTTGGAATTGGATTTTGGTCATCGTAGCTCTGGGTGTATATGCCGTGTTTCTGATTACTTTTTGGATACTGCTAACCTTGCCTGGTAATTTCATATTTGTAAGCTACTCCTTGGTCGTTTTCGATTTAAACACGATTTATGCTACGCGATTACTAAAATTGTTGGAAAATAAGGTTCGTCTATGGAACATTCAAGTTTTAAATTCTCAAGAAATAGAAGACACACATGAACAAAATTATAGCAAGAAAGTATTTCAGGCTTATGTTAATATATTAGAATGTTATGACAAACATAAACTTTGTACCCAAGAATTCGTAAGTACTTTACGGTAAATCCATGAAATTGATATCTCAAAAATATTTTTAAATTAATAGACAAGTAAGTGAGCCAAAACTTACATGATTAATAATATAATTTTAAACATTTCAGATTCTCTATTATATAATAGAAGTATTCATCCATTCTCTAGTATATATTCAGCAAGCAATTGACATGTGGAGCAGAGAAGAAATTTCCAAAGTGAGTTTTCCTTTACATTATTGAATGGCAAACAAGCCAACGGCCCATCTGATGTGATCAGCGCTGCCTATGGACTATCTGCAAAACCAGGGGCATCGCCAATGTGATGCCATCCCTGTGTCATAGCTGATTTGTTTCACTTGCCTGTACCGGCACCGCTAAAAGCAGTGATAGCCGTCAACCAACAACAAGTAGCCGGGTGTGACCGTCGGACTGCCAAGGTCTCGAGTTCGAACCTAAGCCACGCACCTCTGACTTTTCGGATTCATGTGCGTATTGTATAAGTATCACTTACGAGTACTTCAAACGAGGAAATGCCTGAGAGATATTTCTCTTAGGCATACAAACTCTGACACCGGGTAAGACACTAACCAAAGGAAAAAAAACACACCAAAACATGGTAGACACCAACGCTGTTAGGTGGCAGAAATAAGTATGGTGGCAGTACTTCCCCGGACGAGCTCCTTTACAAAAAGCTCTACTACCACTGAGTATATTTAAGCTGAACCGAAATAAATTGGGATAAGGGCATAATAATGATGACAACTGAGTATATTTTTAGTAATTAGTGCAACCCCTTTTTAACTGTAACGTCATTTTTTTTTATTATAGGATGTAGCGAATCTGGTGTATGTGTTCATAAACTTATGGCTGGTGAAGAATTTAATGTGGCAAACGATGCTGACCCATCAATGCGATAAATTCTACTTGGCTATTCAAAGTGTTCAAGATACTTGCGCACTTATTTTGAAGTCAACTTGCTGTGGTTAATTTTTCATTTATTTAATCCATACTATAATATTTACGTATATACTATATGATAAACTTACTGTAATATTATAAATTCGAAAGCTAGTATTCTCAATATTGTGACTAGTTCATACACTTTACTATTACGATGTGTTTTTTTCAGATAATGAGAAAAAGCTGTGCAAAAACGTACTGCGCTTACATCGAGCATCATTCAGCAAGATTCATGTGTGTGGCCTATTCTACGTAGACGCTGCGTTACAATTAAGTCTGATGAGTCGTCTTTGTAACTACACTGTTGTATTATTACAATTTGCTTTTCTATAGTCCTGGCTACAGTATCGTTTCCGTACACTAGAAAATGTGAGTTGTGACAATTTTGATGTCATTCGTTTAGAGAAGAGGTCCCAACACTGAGCCCTTGAGAACCCCAAATTAAATAATGGTAACGACAGGTTCAAAACTATTCATGACTACTTTTTGCGTTGTGGTGAATACGTAGGATGCAAATTACCATAGTATTTTTTTCGATTACACATCGAGGTATTTTATTTATTATGTAAGTTATGGTCCACTTTGTAAGAAGCTTGTTAAAAGTCCTTGTTCAGATTATCCACTTGAACTCGGATATGCTGCCGCTGCAGTTCGCATTTAAGTAAGGCTGATTTTAATCAAATAAATTGATTTTGTGGCATGGTAAAAAATTTAACATTTTGTAAATAATCGGCATTGGATTTCTGTGTGTCACGTTTGCAACAAATAAACGTATTTTCTTTCTTCTTCTTTCTTTCCTTGACCATTAACTGGGCCACTGTTGTAAGACGATACAAAACATATTCTATCTATCAACCTTTCTGAATAAGTCGGTGTAACTATATATCGTCTATCCAAATTCATTGAAGTAATTTATTATTGACTCTTTTCAGTATTATTATCATAATGAATTAATTTAGTCTTTTAGTACATTTTGATACCATCGATTATTGTATCACTTGTGTGTTGGAAAGCTACTGTTTATGTTAAGAGAAATGAAGACATTTCAATATATCGGAAAAGAAAATACTGTGGAACTTATTTCAAATAATAAGGTGGACAAAGATGTGCAGTCAATGCTTTTGCCTTTGAATCTAATGCAACATGTTACGTTCTGTTCTAAATATCGCATCAAAGATAATGTGATAGCTCCGAATAGTCTCATCTCAAATTTTGTTTCGATGATTGGAACACTAGTATACATATGTTTGTTTCAGCTCTGCATGTATATAGTGATCACGAACAAGGATAGTCTAGGAGTTACTGATTTTATTTATTTCATTTCTTTCAATAACTGCATCTTCTTCTGTTTCGGATTCGTAATTAATTTCATGATTGGACTTATTCGAACCAAAAATAATATTCAGTTTGTCCTTACATTCCAAAAAGTACACAGATTCATTAACAATGAAACTAGTTTCCACCACATCATTATTTGGAATTGGATTATTGTACTAGGGTTTCTGGTTTTTTATGTCATTGTTTCCGCTTATTTTCACATACAGATTGGTATACCTTTCTATTCAGTGTATGCTGCATACCTTTTGATTGTTTTCGATTTTAATATTATTTACGTCATTCAAATATTTAATTGTTTGGAAAATAAAGTTGTGTTGTGGAATATTCGAAATTACAATTCTCAAGAAATAGAAGACACTTATGGAGAAAATTACAGCACAAGGCTGTTTCAGGCATATGCTGAAATATTGCAGTGTTATGATATTTTTAAACATAGTTTTCAGCAATTCGTAAGTTACCCTAATATGAAATAGCGGAGCATTTGTTGTACTACTAGATAATCTAACAGTAACTATTTGTATTGAGTTTTGTCGCTTTGCAGATACTTTTTTACATTATAGAAGCATTTATCTACACTCTAGCTAACATCCAAATACTAATTGATATGTTAACAAGTGCCTTTATTGTTGATAACATCGTGAGTATTATCTTTACACTGACTCTTAATTGCAATACTTTTCTTACAAATGTGTTCTGTATATTACTTTAATTTTGTTACAGGATAAAACAATGATGGCGAGCCTGCTTACGTTAATTTGGTTGATAAAGATTTTAATATTGCAAACGAAGTTAATCCAACAATCCGAAAAATTCTACTCAGCTTATCAATGTGTTCAAGATACCTGCACACGCATTTTGAATTCATCTTGCTCCGGTTATTTTTTTATACATACATAGATAAATGTTCTTTACCTGTTCTGTCCAGTTAGATAAAAAGTTGATATTGCTAATAACAAACCCTACTTGACAATTAACGGTTAAGCGCATTCACATAAGATAAAACCGTGACCTTCAAGATCAATTATTGTTATCGTTTATAACTAATTCGAATGTTATAATTTTTCACAGAACACAAAAAAAACTGTGCAAGAACGTACTGCGCTTGCATCGAGCATCATTCAGTAAGATACGTGTGTGTGGCCTGTTCTACGTCGACGCAGCGTTACAATTCAGGCTTTTGTGTCTCATTACAAACTACACTTTTGTATTGCTACAGTTCGCGTTTTTGTAATTCAGACTTTACTAAATTGATTTTGTGGAATGTCATTATTTTATTTCTTCTATTCTTGAGGACACTCCAAGATCGTTCACTCACTTGGGTGCTAGGGTATGGTTAATTGCAGAAAACTGTTAATTTAATTTTAATTTGAACAATATTACTGGTATGTTTATATTTTTCCACCAAGATTCAGTTTTCGCGATCCATCTAAAAAGTCAGCCTATGTACTGTACAAAAAGTTTTGTAGGTAATCGAATTCATTACAGTTATTTATTATTGATAACATCTAAGACATTGACTTATTGAAATGTTGGTATGTCAATAAATTTAAATTTAGTGCTAAGCTCCTGTTAAAAATGGACAAATTCCGTAATATTAGAACACAATATCTTACGAATACCGTGGATAGAGTTGTGCAGTCAATGCCTTTGAATATTATTTATCCTAAATATATTATTAAAAATAATATTAACTCCAAATAGTCGCATCAAAAATTTTGTTGCAATGATTGTATAAAAATAAAACGTTTTTTTACGGTACTTTCGGGGCAGCTGTCCTTGCACAAGCAAAGGCGCGTCGCCGTCGCTTGCCAGCGAAATCGAACGGTTATCTTTGTTTTGATACTGCTGTAACTTTACCAGCCACCAAATAATACATTAAATTTATGCTAAAATGAGGTGCCTACCTACGTGCGTTCCTGATTTCAGGCGAGCGATCATACAAGTGACTCAAGCTAAATTGGTGAGATCTTTCCATATCTTTCAGAGCGTTGTTTCCCTCTACAAAATCATTATTTTATTGATGAGAGAATCTCATTAGAAATCCATACATCTTATATGCTGTATTTACAATTTGCTCGACTAACTTGAAACTATAATACGTGTGTGCAATGTGCAGTGCAGTGTTCCAAAACTGTTTGGGTTTTTTTGCGAGTGCGCATTCTTTTATTTACATTATGGGTGAGTCAAGGGTCGCACCGCAGGTAGTTGTTGACCAACAAAGCATTCCTTTTAGATTTTATTGCTCTTGAATCTGACATTGGATTTTAACTTATATAACTTCGAAATCAAGTGTAGTTTTGTATTTATTTGGGTGGTAAAGTTATTTTTGTGCAGTTGTTTTTGTTAAGTTTACATATTTAAATATTTGTGAAGTTGAAGACGTGGTAGTGACATAGAAAAGAGTCGAGAAAGCAGTTAACCCCGCCAAAAGATGCACCGTTCACCGGTGCATCTTTTGCTGAACATGAAACTTAACTTTTTTTTTTTTTACTATTCATAGATAAATATCACTCGGCTCTCCACTAGTCCATTGCCTACTCAAAGATGCATATCCGGTATGGCTCGCAAATCCTTCCATATCCTCAGGGCAAGTCTTCCTTATCATTCAAGAATTTAATGAGTGCCTGAGTGAAATTGTAGCTATAATCGAGACATGCAATATTGAAAATGTTTATTTAGTGGGATATTTTAATGCCCATCGGCATGGCGAATGTTTTGGTAGGGAGTTATTACACACTGCTGACATAGCCATGCTTGGTAGTGACAGTAATAGCTATACGTTTATAAGTGATGTGCATGGGTGTAGGCGATGGCTCGACCACTGCGTGGTTATTGAGGCGGCGCGTTTAACAATAAATGACATTTTTGTGCGTCATGACGTTTATAGCCGAGCTATTCTGTAAACATCTCACCGTGAAAACTTGCGTGAAGTGAGCTTGGTGTGAGCTGTCATTGCACCTAAAGCTAGGGATTGGCACTATGGCAGCATGTTTCCAGAATGGATCGACAGGTCGGACCACTTGCCACTTCACGTTAATTGTAATCTGCATGTAACAACAGTGCAGTTGGCATGTCATAGTGTACATACTTAAACAAAATAATACCATTAAGTGGGGAGAGAAAATTCTATTTCAAATACGTACATACACTGCGACATGCTCAGTTTTACTAAGAGAGATAGACTTTCCTTCAGAACTGAATGCGTGTTGTGATAGGATGTGTTCTTGTGTGGAGCATAGGTCGGTTATTGACGAGCTGTACCGGTAAACAATCAAGGCACTACACGTGCGGCAATGGGTGGTCGGGAGTCACGTCTGGTCGGAAAGGGTAGACATGTGTATGACTGGAATAAATATGTTAAGCATACACACGGGGAGGACCAGGATAAATTTCAGCAATGAAAATTAAATGGTATGCCAGGGTTAGGATTTAGTTATGTAAATATGAAATGTAGTAAGAACAGGTTTAAAACTAGGTTAAAATATTTTCAAAATCACAAAGATCAGATTAAGATGGATAATATAGCTCAAAATTATTCTTAGAAATATTTTGTCAAGTTTTGGAAACGGACTAATAAGCTGAATCCAAAACCGGGCCTTCCTGTGAGTGTGGATGGGGCGACGGACGAAAAGTGTATAGCTAATATTTTTAAAGATTATTTCAAAGTGCAGTCCGCGTTGCCTTAGGAGCAAGGTGCGACAGAGGTAGGTCTGTCTGACTCGGAAGCTCCCCGGGGTTTCACTGCTACAGAAATTATGCAAGTAGTGACTAATTTTTCAAAGGAGAAGTCTCCGGGGCATGACGGATTAGCGTTGAGCACTTGCTGTACGCTGGACTTCATATATATCGCATACTTGCGATGCTTTATACATTTTGCGTCCGTTACACCTATCTTCCAGCGGATTTAGTCAAAAGTGTGGCAGTATCAGTAATTAAAAACAAAACCAGTGATGTCGCCGACAAAAAAAAATACAGCCCTATCTCCTTAGCCACGGTGGTAGGGGAGATACTTGATGGTCTGCTTGAGCGTCAGCTTACTAGCAACTTAACATTGAATGAACATACAACGCCTGTGGTACAAGTCACCAGGGCCCCACGACGCTTCATATGGATAAGCTTCCATTGAGTGTGTTTATGAAACAACAACGTAACCTAATTAAAATAACATAACGACAATGGATGGAGGAATTCACTCTAGTAGTGTTCAATATTCACAGAACACGACAAAAAGCTGTGCAAGAACGTACTGCGCTTGCATCGATCATCATTCAGCAAGATACGTGTGTGTGGCCTGTTCTACATAGACGCTGCGTTACAATTCAAACTTATGTGTCTAATTGCAAACTACACTTTTGTATTGCTACAGTTTGCGTTTTTGTAATTCATACTTAATTGTTTTTATTTTCATTAATTAATTTGTAGTTCTAAAGTAAAAGTAAGTACTCCATATTTTATTTTATGAAGTTTAGAATACAACTTGAACTTTTGTTATGAAGACGGTCTATGATTTATTACGGTGTGGGGTCGTAAGTTGTCTTTTTGTCTGCACGTGATAAATAAACCTTGTTATTTATAACCTTTCATTCTAAAATGTCGTTGGACCTACATTAAGTAGGCACTACATATAAAACAATGTTAACCCTGTACATCTTCTGCAAACTACTTCTTACCAAAGAATAAAATTAGTTTATTGTTACAAACTAAAACTAAAATATATATATAACCAATTGTCATACACAATTGATTACTACTTTTAATGCCACGCGTATTGATAAGTGAATTTCCAGATAGAATGTGTGGAAGAAAACTGTGAGGCCCTTGATGATGGCCTAATGACAGTGCAATGAAGTAGACACGGTCTTTCGAATTTGAATTAGAGCTGTATTTGCATTACATTAAGAACGTACGTCAGTTTGAAAGAATATGTTTCCTTGATAACACCGTAATTCATAGGACTGCTCAGTTTTTCTTCTGCACGTTCTATCTGGAAAATAAATCATCCTTGGCCATGCGTATTACTGCGTCTATTGTTGACATGTCATAAAAATGGACGCAGCTTGTCGCGATGAATATTCTTCTTCTTTGTCAACGCTGACGATGGCCCAACAATGAAATAAATGTTGTTGGCCCCAATCTTCGCCACTTCCTCGGCATCAACGGTGGCAGCGCCGAGGTCACTATGGCTGCATTTTTTGGGGCATAGAGGGCAGGATAAAAGTTGGGACATAGTTTGTGCCACAGCTCCACATCCACATCCACCCGCGATCAATATTGATTTGATTGTAATGGCTTGGGTGTGCACAGGCCGCAACGACGTTAGAGGGATGTCGGGGTATTATTCCCGGTCAACAATACTCACCTGAAGGAAACCACGTATTTGTGAGTTTCACTTATCTACCAACTTAATCTATGTTACTGCCCATCATAATAAGCGTACAGTGAACTGTCACCACCAGAGACTCTCTATTAAATACAAGACAAAGATAAATATCACTAGCATTACTAACTACGCTGGTGTACGAGTTGTTGTATTTGCAATTTATGGAGTTCTATTCTAACTATCAAAGATTTAGGAAAAGCGACTAAAATTGATAGTCATTGACAAGTTACTCGATTGTCAATTTGTTATGAAGGAAAAACGTCACTGTTTACAGTATCTTAGGAGCTTTAACAAATCTTGCTTACAGAAACCTGAGTGTTTCTGGAACGACTGTAATAATTTTAGATCTATTTTTTTATTTTATTTCTATTAAGGAATTGATTAAAGATGGAACTTTAAATGTCAGCCGTCCAGTGGTGTCGCCGTTACTAACTTTTTAATTAATACGGTGATTGAAATAACTTTGTAATGGCCCGAACATGCACGAGATTGTGGTTTTGACACCGCTGATAGAGCAAGTTTTTTAAAACTAATTTATCATTGCTCTTGTATTTTTCGAAGGAGGCAGAGGTTTATAGTAGG
Source organism: Agrochola lota (assembly GCA_947364205.1). NCBI lineage: Eukaryota > Metazoa > Arthropoda > Insecta > Lepidoptera > Noctuidae > Agrochola > Agrochola lota. The sequence continues at coordinate 3,423,121 of OX376239.1, forward strand.
TTAACGTTTATTTTTATTTGCAGTTAGGGAAATTACTTGTGTATAAAATTGACACACTACGTCAATTTGCCGTGTTAATGCCATTTCAACCGGCTGTCAAAGAATGACAGTTGTGATTTAAAGAAAGAAAGAAAGGAAGTAAGAAAGAAAGAAAGAAAAATATTTTATTTGGGACACGCACAAGAAATACAAAAAGTAAAAAAGGAGCCTTTTAAACCAACAAAATTAACATACTTATACTGATCGTGACGATAAATCGTGGTGGAGTTAAAGATGAGCGAACTGTATAACATGTAAAGTTTATGCATAAAAGTGAATTACAACGATGTCGGTTAAAAGCAAACAAGAAAATATATGGACGTTAATAAAACGCGCAAAATAAACAGCTGAATGATGTGGTGCAGGGAGCCGCGCTTGGCCGTGAGGCCAGCTGATTCACCGCTGTCACCGCACCCCTCGTTTACTGCCTCCAGCGCGCGGCAATGTTAAGAACAGCGGTCATACACGAAGAAAAAAAAAAAAACGCTTCGACCTCTCATCACTTTACTTGGCAACTCCTCGGAAGGAAACACCCAGACAGCAGACTGTCTCTTAGTTTCAGGATCATAACAATAAATAATCCAGCTTTCGTCACCCGTAAGTATGTCGAACACAGCATTTGAGTCACTTCCGTTAAATCTTTGAACCATTTTACGACACCAATCAACACGATGGAGTTTTTGGGCCTCTGTCAAATTATGAGGTATCTACAAGCAGCAAAGCTTCCTGACCGCTAAATTTTCATGGAAGATTTTGTGCACTTGACTCATACCGATGCCTAAGCTTGTCCGAATCTGCTGATAAGTCACTCTTTTGTCAGTCTCTATCATACGCCGCACAACACTGATGTTATCTTCAGTCGTCGCCGTAGAAGGCCTTCCCTCACGCAGATGATCGGTGAGATTAGTGCGACCACATTTAAACTCATTAAACCAGTTGTAAACAGTAGCATAAGATGGGGCTTCATCGTGTAAGGTCAATCGACGTCTATCATAACTTTCTTGTTGACTTAAATGACATCGAAAGTCATAAAAAATCATTGTACGAACATTTTCTCGCGTTAAATTCATGCTGACGTGACACCGACGATTTTCAATTTGCCGCCAAATCGTAAACAAATGACAAATGAATAAAATACATACACAATAATGTTGGCAGAGTTCCATTTTCAAAAGTTTGAACTTATTTTTTTATTATATCGTTTACAAGTGGCCAGTTCTAAAAACTTTCAGTGTCGCTCGTATCTACGGTGCACCTACCCTACCTACCCACCTACCTACCTACCTTTGGGGTATGAAAAATAGTTTACGTCCTCGGGTAAGTTGCCGCTGCAGTTCACATTATAGTAAGGTTGATTTTAATCAAATAAATTGATTTTGTTGCATGGTATATACATTTTGTAAATAATTGGCATTGGATTTCAGTAACATATATCTGAAACGTATTTTCTTCCTTCTTCTTTCTTTCCTTTACCATTAACTGGATCACTGTTGTAAGACGAAACAAAACATATTCTATCTATCAATCTTTCTAAATGTGTCGGTGTTACTATATTATCGTCTATCCAAATTCATATAAGTAATTTATTATTGACTCTTTTCATTATTATTATCATAATGAATTAATTTAGTCTTTTAGTACATTTTGATACCATCGATTATTGTATCACTTGTGTGTTGGAAAGCTACTGTGTATGTCGAGAAAAATGAAAACATTTCAATATAAAAATACTGTGGAACTTATTTCAAATAATAAGGTGGACAAAGACGTGCAGTCAATGCTTTTGCCTTTGAATCTAATGCAACATATTATGTTCTGTCCTAAATATAGCATCAAAGATAATGTCATAACTCCAAATAGTCTCATCTCAAATTTTGTTTCGATGATTGGAACACTAGTATACATATGTTTGTTTGAGCTCTGCATGTATATGGTGATCACGAACAAGGATAGTCTAGGAGTTACTGATTTTATTTATTTCATTTCTTTCTATAACAGCATCTTCTACTTTTTCGGATTCACAATTAATTTCATGAGTGGACTCATTCGAACCAAAAGTAATATTCAGTTTGTCCTTACATTCCAAAAAGTACACAGATTCATTAACAATGAAACTAGTTTCCACCACATCATTATTTGGAATTGGATTATTGTACTAGGGTTTCTGGGTTTTTATGTCATTTTTGCCGTTTATTTTGACATACATCTTGGTATTCCTTTCTATTCAGTGTATGCTCTCTACCTTTTAATTGTTTTCGATTTTAATATTGTTTATGTCATGCAAATTCTTAATTGTTTGGAAAATAAAGTTGTGTTGTGGACTATTCGAAATTACAATTCTCAAGATATAGAAGACACGCACGCAGAAAATTACAGCACAAGACTGTTTCAGGCATATGCTGAAATATTGCAGTGTTATGATATTTTTAAACATAGTTTCCAGCAATTCGTAAGTACCGCACTATCAATTAGCGGAGTAATCTATGAGAATATATAAATAGTTGCTACTAGATACGTTACCTAAAAATAACTATTTTTATTGAGTTTTGTCGCATTTCAGATATTTTTTTACATTATACAAGCATTCATCTATACTCTAGCTAACATCCAAACACTAATTGACATGTTAAAACTAGCCATTATTTTTGATAACACAGTGAGTATTATCTTTACATAGACTCTTAATTGCACCACTTTTTTGAGAACCCTATTGTATGTATTACTTTAATTTTGTTACAGGATAAAACAAAGTTCTTGAGCCCTATTTCGTTAATTTGGTTGTTAAAGAACTTTATGTGTCAAATAAAGTTAATCCAACAATGCGAAAAATTCTATTCAGCTATTCAAAGTGTTCAAGATACCTGCACACGCATTTTGAATTCATCTTGCTCCGGTTATTTCTTTATACATTCATATATAAATGTTCTTTACTTGTTCTGTCCAGTGTTGATTAAAACTCTCAAAGTTGATGTTGCTTATAACAAACCCTACTTAACACGGCTAAGCGCATTCGGTTAATTATTGTGATCTTTTTGTATAATAGCTCCAACATACTATGCCGCCGGCACTGCCGTCGGCCCTTCCGCCGGGTAAGCCGCGGCGCGCCTGGTCCTGCCGCAGAAAGCAGCACAAAAAATCGCAAAGGAAATGAAGGCGCAAAAGCCGGGGGTACGCGCCGCGCGGCAAAAACCGGCGGCCATGCTGCCAGCATAGTGTGTAGGAGCCATAAGCATTGAATTATAACTAATTGGAATGTTATAATTTTTTCACAGAACACGAGAAAAAACTGTGCAAGAACGTACTGCGCTTGCATCGAGCATCATTCAGCAAGATACGTGTGTGTGGCCTGTTCTACATAGACGCTGCGTTACAATTCAAACTTATGTGTCTAATTGCAAACTACACTTTTGTATTGCTACAGTTCGCGTTTTTGTAATTCATACTTTATTGTTTTTGTTTTCATTAATTAATTTGTAGTTCTAAAGTAAAAGTAAGTACTTCACATATTTTATAAATAAAAGTTTAGAATACAACTTAAACTATTGTTAGAAGACGGTCTGTAATTTATTACGTTGTTGGGTCATAAGTTATCTTTTTTGTCTGCACGTGTTACTGTGATACGAGTAAATAAACCTTGTTTTCATAACCTTTCTTTCTTAAGTGTCGTTGCACCTACATTAAGTACACTACATATAAAACATAGTGTTAACACTGTATATCTTCTGCAAATTACTTCTTACCAAAGAATAAAATAAGTATGGTAGCAATATTCCCGTTGCATCGGTTCTAAATGGCTACGGTTTTGGGTCGACGAGATCTACTCAATCAGCTGCCCCCAGTTTTGTGTCATTTCGACGGACAATGCTACGGTACTGCCTTTACTTAATGTGGCTGGGAGTCTTGACGGTAGCCCTTTTCACAGTGGACGATAACGGTAACGACACGATATCGTCGGACTGGTAGTTTCATACAATTACTACTAAACGCTTTGACACTGTCGGTGTAGTCAACGGTATCGTCGCCGACATTGATTGTCGTACCGATATCGGTGGACGACACAATGCACTGGTACACAGCTGCCATTATTACACTATTACATTTTTGGAATCGCGCGGCGTTATAAGCTTTTGCTGGCGCAACGCGACTATTCAAAGCTGCTGTGGCATACCGCATGACAATAAGTCCCGATATCGCCCCGATATTGTCGGCCGATACCGTTGTCGTCCGAGCTGACGATATAAGTGCGTCTGTATTTGTTGACATGTCACAAAAATGGACGCAGCTTTACACTTTCATAGCCACCTCTATTTTAATGAAGTCCATAATGCTACCGCAAATATATCACGACAAAAAGGCCGTGCGAGTTAACGGCACCTAAGTGCTCATATACAAGAGCGACACGTCGCCAACGGCAGAAGCAACTGTAGCCGTCGACACTCGTCAGCGGCAGCCATACATGCGTCGACGGCTGCAGTACCTAGTAGTAGTTGCCTCTGCCGTTGGCAACGATGTAGATGCGTCGACGGTAGAGGCAACTACAGCTGGCGACGCATCGGCGGCTGCAATCACTTCTGCCGTTGGCAACGTGCCGCTCGTGACGTGATATGAACACTAACACCGAAATTTACCATCACGCTATACGTGTCAATGGGCCGGCGGTAGAATTTTAGAGGTATAAGGAACAGCCGGCAACTGCTCAACGATTGATCTTGGGGAAGTTATACATGCTGTTCGCGCGGTAAACTGTAATTGCGCGAAGCAGGATTTGTGTGACGTCAGGATTTTGTGTGATAGTAGGTTTTTGATGCGTAGTTCGAATGTGGCGATGTAGATGGCACCAGAAATTAACAAGAACATGCGGGGCGTGTCGGTGGCAATACAGTGAATTCAATTTTAAACTTCGCTACTTTAACGGCATCGTCGGTGGCAGCGCCGAGGTCGCTATGGCTGCATTTTATGGGGCATAGAGGGCAGATTAAAGGTGGGACATAGTTTGTGCGACATCTCCACATCCACATCCACCCGCGATCTATATTGATAAATCTGTGGCTTGGGCGTGCACAGGTCGCAATGATGTGGTAGGGGGGGCGGGTGTCGTGGTATTATTCCCGGTCAACAATGCCCGCCTTAAGGAAACCACGTATAGGTGAGTTTCACTTCTCTACGAACTTAATCTATGTTACTGCACATCTTAACAAGCGTACAGTGAACTGTCACCACCAGAGACTCGCCATTAAATACAAGACAAAGATAAATATCACTAGCATTGTTAACTACGCTGGTGTAAGTTGTATTGCAATTTATGGAGTTATGGATTTTATTGATGAATTTGCTGCTCCAACTATCAAAGCTGTAGAAAAAGCGACTAAAATTGAGAAGTTACTCGATTGTCAATTTGTTATGAAGGAAAAACGTCTCTATTTACAGAATCTTAGGAGCTTTAACAAATGTTACTAACAGATACACTCAGGCGCGGAACAACTTTAATAATTTTTGATCTAATAAAACCTATATCCCGGGGTATCGTGTTACCCAGTCACTGGTATGTGGAAGTCAGATAGGCAGTCGTTCCACGTAAAATACTGGTATTCAGCTGCATCTGGTTAGACTGGAAGCCGACCCCAATATAGTTGGGAAAAGGCTAGGCAGTTGATGATGATCTGATGTGGAGAAAAACCCGCGACGCGGCGCCAATGTCTGAAAGCTTGATGGATTCAAGAATAGAAAAGAAAAGAATCTTTCCATAATTATATCATTACAGATAAATGTAGACATTTTATATACGGTGAAGCAATGGACAATCTCAAGGTGGACCGATGGTCAGGTGAAGGCCGCATGAAACCCCCTGGATATGGGAAAGCCAGAACCGGTCGAAGTGGCGGTGCTTGGGGGAGGCCTATGTCCAGCAGTGGACGTCTTTCGGTTGATGATGATGATGAATCCTTTGTTAGTTCAGTTACACCATGTTACATTGTTACCCATTGGGAGAAAATATCCCGAAAAGTAACACTGTAACTCAATACCACGTTTTTTTCCGCGAACATCCTAGAGATTTTGCGAAAACACGTATAATTAGAAAATGGTGAAAACATTTCTGCGAGCAACTTGGATATAGCGCTTGGCGGCTGTTACTGCTCGCTCCGCTCGCTCGGCTCGCTCGCGGTTGGTCACAGTTCTAACCTAACCTAACCTATTTCACCCCACTGGGTGAAATAGGTTAGGTTAGGTTAGAACTGTGACCAACTGTGACTTTAGGGTGTGCGTCACTACGCACACCCTAAAGTAATGGTTCTAGAAGCTTAAGCTTAAAATTTTACACAAGAGTTCCTTATATAACGAAGGACTTTTGATAATTCATCCTCTAACGCGGTAAATACGGTAATAGGAAATTTTGTATGGAAGTTTGTCATTTTGCCGATGGGACATTCCATCGGGCGTACAACTTTATCACCTCAAATTCGATTTTATCACCCGGGTGCCGAATCAGGGTAACCCGAACAAGTGTGTAGCCACCCCTGACTACAAGGATGAGAACCGAGCTAATCCCTCGGAAACTATTTTATTTCTATTAAGGAATTGTCAGCGCCCAGTGGTGTCGCCGTTGCAAACTTTTTAATTAAAACGATAATTTTAATAATTTTGTAATGGCCCGGACCAGCACGAGGTTGTGGTTTTGACACCGCGGATAGAGCATCGCTTTTTGAACTAATTTATCATTGCACTTGTATTTTTCGAAGGTGCCGGAAGTTTATAGTAGGTAAACGTTTATATTTATTTGCAGTCAGGGAAATTACTTGTGTATAAAATTGACACACTACGTCAATTTGCCGTGTTATAGCCATTTCAAAAAAACTGTCAAAGAATGACAGTTGTGATTTAAAGCAAGAAAGAAAGATAAATATATTTTTTTGGGACACGCACGGGAAATACAAAAAGTAAAAAAAAAGAGCATTTTAAACTAACAAAATTAACACACTTACACGATAAAAAAAGACAATTGCAATATTTGAATAAGCGGACAATTCCAGTTAAAAGTCAAATTGATAAACAATGAATTTCCCTGGTCTTGAATATAATAAAGATCGATTTCCATCAACCGCGCACAAATCTAGATTCAGGACAGATAAATTCTTAGTGGGAAAACTCAATAACATTATGTCCTTATCAAGGGATCGAACACAAGACCCCAGTCTCAGCAGTACCTACCTTTTGCAACCACTTAGACGAGGTAGAGAACTCCACAATAATTATTATGTACTTTCTAAGTTAAATTTGAACTTCAAACTCAAAGCAAAAAATAAATTTCAAAATCAATCTGCCTAGCCTTTTCCTAACTATGTCGGGTCGGCTGCCAGTCTAACCGGTTGCAGCTGAATACAAGTATTTTACATGAAGCGATTGCTTATCTGACCTCCACAACCCACTAACTGAGTAATACGGTTCTTCTTTTTCTTTTTTTGTGGTTAGAGACTAACCTGGTGTCAGAGTTTTAAAGCCGCCCATGGGCTTCTGACTTGGCTTCACATGCCGTCGATAAATATCTCTCAGGCATACCGGTTTCCTCACGATGTTTTCCTTCACCGTTTTTGAAGCAAGTGATAATTATACAATACGCACATGAATCTGAAATGTCAGAGGTGTGTTGGATTCGAACTCGAGACCTACGATTTGGCAGTCTGTCGGTCACACCACTATGTCACACCACTGCTAATAATGTCACTGCTATCACTGGTAATACGATACCCCTTGGTAAGACTGGTTGTCAGACTTTCGGGCTTCTGACGACCAGTAACGACTGTCGAAGATCGAAGAATGACAGCCGAGACCAACGGCTTAACGTGCTTTCCAAGGCACGGAGGAGTCTCGGTATGTAAAGATGGTCACCTTATCCACGGACCAACCCCGGTAAGCGTAGCTTAACCTAATGGATCGACCCGTGCGGCTGTTATTACTTAGCCACGCTCCAGCCAGCTCCTCTAAACTCAAACTCAAACCATTTATTTCAAATAAACCAAATACTTTTAGTTATTTTTTTATAGTTAATCTAAAATACCAATGATGTATAGCTGCGAAGAAAATTATTGTAAGGAAACATGGACAATAAATTATGCCCGATTCCTCGAGACAGATTTTGATTTATTCGCGGAAGAATGGAAGACGATACTGTCAGAATGTTTGAAGAATTGTCTGAAGTTTTGATGTAACTTTGAGAAAGTTCTTATTTTATTTGATACTGTTATTCTGCCGTTCTAACTTATACGTAAAGCTACGCATATAAAATGTTTGATTGAGGTTGACAACCTTGTTCGAGATAAATCGAAGTTGCTGTACTGGCCAAATATATGCAAGCGCCCGGCCGGCAATTTTTGTATGAAAATCCATATCTGTTATGTTTAGCGGCCAAATAAAGGACAATGAAAACTCATAACTGTCTTATTTAAAAATGGAACGAACTTTTGGTTTAGGCGCAGAATGCCCAATTCCCAAAATGGCAACTGAGTCTTTAATGGACCAATTCTCGTAATGGCTAATTCTATAAAGGGCTAATTCTCAAAATGCCTAATTCTATAAATACCTAATTCGCAAAATGGCCAATTATTGGGGAAAATAATAAAACGAGAATTACATCGTTAATAATTTAAGTATTGTCTATAAAAACTACAAATCAAATAAATCAACAACAAAAGCAAGTAGGTACACAAAAAACAACTGTCACAAATTGTCCACATGTAGGTAATACGTTCTCAAATTTTTTGTCACACGCTCTGCACTCACAAATACTCACAAATGCGTTATTGTAAAAAATTATGCATTATTGTCTCTAAAGACAATAACGCATCTGTGTGAGTGCAGGGCGTGTAACAACCGGGTGTCACCACTGTGTGGATCGCCCGGAGGACACGGTGGAGCATACGGTGGACGTCTGCCCAGCTTGGGCGGAGCACCGCCGTGTCCTCACGGAGGCGATCGGCGGCGGCGATCTCTCGCGTCCGGCCCTGGTTCAGGCCATGGTTCGGAGCGAGAGTGCATGGGAGGCCGTCACCTCCTTCTGCGAAGCAGTTATGCTCGCGAAGGAGGAGGCGGAGCGCGCGAGGGAGATGCAAGCTGCACGCCCTCGCGGCCCTAGTCGCCGCAGGAGACGCCCCGGGCGTCGGGAGTCCAGAGCCGACTTCCGGCCACCGTAGGCGCGGGCTTGCGGACGGTGAGCAATGGGCAGCTCGCCGTCCGATAAGGACCAGGCCCGTGTCGACGGCGCGTTGTGTTCCACGCGCGCCTCAAAGAGATGTCAGCACCAACCGACGGGGTCGAAAGACCAATGCCTGCTGGGGTTGCGGGTTTGTCCGAAAGGGATAACGCGGCCCCGGCACACAGGCAACGGAAGGAACACGGGTGGGTTTTAGTCAGTAAAAGTCTGACACACCCTCTCGCTCTGCCCAGAGCGGGAGAAGTCATTTGATGATTTCCCACCCTCAAAAAAAAAAAAAAAAGGGCGTGTAACAAAAAAATTGAGAACGTATTACCTACATATGAACAATTTGTGACATTGTCAGTTGCCATTTTGAGAATTGGGCATTCTGCGCCTAAACCGAACTTATTTCAAGACATGGCAAACAAGGGGGTAACTTATCAAAGAGTTCATTTAAATTATTATTATCATTTAAATTTCGTTTGCAAATAGAGCTGTTTAAAGTAAGAAGAAACGAATGAACATAATGGTGCGAGAAAAATTATCGTTTCTTGTCATTGATTCTGGAATTTATAATTAATTTACTTAGTTTGAATTTCCGCGCATTATTTGAGAAAAGTACTATACAAGACTTGGCCGTAAACAGTTATTGATGGACTCACGTATGTGTGCCTCGGCTTCGCCTCGGCTCTCATTTTCAGGATCGTCCATCAATGCTCTTGTTGCAGGCCGCGACAGTTTGGTAAATTATCTCCCACATTTTCGTCAAGTTTGCATAGCTTAATATTTCCTTCTTCCGATCCAACGTATTTACAAATAAAACCGACTCAGTACTTCTTTCGAAGAACAAGTAAGGCATTTCAAACAATATAACCATTTGTATGTTAAACAATCCATTATAAAACCATTAGAATTGCTCGTATTTGGTACCAGAACGATGAAAATACCGGACTTTACTACCTACATATAATTAATTACTCTCACGTATTTGTTTGTGTTGTAAAATCTCGCTTGAGTACCGTCACAGTATAATAAATTAACAGTATTACGTCTCGGCAGTGACCTTGAAATAATTACCTATGGCCGTTCGGTAGATAAACGTTCCGCGCCCGTGCGTAACTGCCGCGCACTCGAGACTGTTGCGTACTCTGAGATTTGGAAGCGCGTCGTTTCGGCCGTTTTCTATAAAGATGTAATACTGCAACTTATTTATACAGTGGGACCGTAGGCATCTCAATAATTCTGGTTCAGACAATGGATTATATCCGTTGAAGATAAGCTTACGAGACACAAAGCATAATGTTCATGAATATGTATCACATAGGTATTTATAGACAAGGAATGTATGTAATCTTAGTCTGAAACTGAAGTTACTTTGGAATTTGCGTTTGGTTATTTGAGGTACAGATTACAAGGCCTAGAAGTTATCCTGCTGGGGTTGCGGGCTTGTCCGAAAGGGATATCGCGGCCCCGGCACACAGGCAACGGAAGGAATACGGGTGGGTTTTAGTCAGTAAAAGTCTGACACACCCTCTCGCTCTGCCCAGAGCGGGAGAAGTCATTTGATGATTTCCCATCCTCAAAAAAAAAAAAAAGCCCTAGAAGTTATGATTGAGCGCTTAAGTAAGGTATTCGAAGACGATGCTCATTTGTTTTTTTAAGTAAAGTATGACGGAGGGGTATGTGTCTCTCTTGTTATTATCAGCCATATTTAAACTACTGTGGGCGTAATGTGGGTAGTGTTGGTTATTGCGCAATAGAAAAACCGTTTGCATTTCAGATCAAATTATTATTTTACGATCACATTAATCATACTAGCATTTCACACACTGTGGGTACATGACATAACTATTCGAAACGTGCGGCAGTTTCTAAACGTCTTCACTGCTTGACCGCTATCCATGAAGTCTGCTTAGCTCGAGCCAGTCCGAGCGTTATGTTGTAGACTTTTTCGAACGCCGCTAGGCAGCGCTGGCGTCCTGATTAGTCAACTCAGTAACGTATTTCCGATAGGTATTTGTTTGTTGATGTCCAAAAAGTTTCCACTGGCTGTTCAAGAAAGTGTGCTGGTGCCCACGCTTATTTATGGAAGTGAATGCTGGGTGTGGCAAAAGAAGCATGAAAGTAGAATAAATGCTGTGGAAATGCGCTCCTTGCGAAGTTGTATATTGCTGCATGTTTGGTATAACTATGAATGCTAGGCTGAGGAATTATGTAATATGACAAAGGTGTGATTTAAAAGAAGATGTAGTGACAAAATTTTCGAATCGGAATTCCAGATTTCTGCTGGGGAGTTTGTTGCGCCACTTCTTCTTCCCAGCTAATGCACTAAATGGTGAAGGGTGTGGTTTTGGGGGACTGTCTTATGTAATTGACGTTCGAAAAGTGCTGATTCTCAGCCTAGTTTGAATAAATGACTTTTTGAGTTTTGAACTTAGATACCCATCTAGAAAGAGTATATCTGTTTTGGCTGTGAATCTTCGAAAATAATAAACTAGGTCTGGTAATTGATGAATCTGTTTTATTTTTCAGAATAAAATGAAAAGCGATACGTCCGGCATATACTGTTAATTTCTCAATAGAACGCAAATTATAAGTACTGAAAGTTAAAGTTATTTTATTTGGCTGTTGTATCGTGATACGTTGCTGTTTTTAGGACTCACGATATTATTCATATATATTTTAGAACAAAGGGCAAAATTAAAAGCTTTTACGCAAACCAAGATTAAAAATCCGGCCAAGTGCGTGTCGGACCACGCAGAATGAAGGGTATTTGGGATAAATTTATCCCAAGAACAATAATTGAAAAACATGTTCTACCATACGGAATGTATGGGAGAACATGTTTTTGCAACTGCAAATATAAGTTTATCTATTATTACTCGTTAACTTGTAGAGCCTACTTAGCTATGACAGTTTTCCTTTTAATTTCGTTATAAACTATTGCCGTGAATTTTTTTCACATATCCAGACCAACCATTTAGCTAGGGGTTAGGGGGCGAGTTACAGGTCTCTAACAAAAATTTGCACGTTAAAGCTTAATATTTCGCAAATGGATCCCTGAATCTAAAAAAACATCCCCACTATACGTGATGGGGAGGTACCCCAAAAAAAATATTTTTGATAATTTTATTTAACCACTTTGTCGGCGTGATTAATATGTATACCCATGACAAATTACAGCTTTCTAATACTAAGCGTCTCTGAGCTAAGCGCTCGACGCTCGAAGTACATGCCGAAACTATAAGGGTTCCTATTTGACTACGGCCCCTTAAAAACCATAATTATTTGCTCTTGAATTTACTGCAGAATTAATACCCCCGAGCAGTCATGTCATGACGAGGTTTTTTTTTTATAATCGAAAAACGCAATCAAGTTGTCTTTTTTGCGTCATCCATTAAATTATCGAATCAATCTTGTGTTATCTTAAGCATACACGGATAAAATATTTCTCGCAGACAGATTTACGTACACAGCTGCTAGTCTCATAAGCCAAGAACACACCATCGACAGACATGAATGAGAATGAGCAGTATTATAACTATGCTAATCCCAGCTGATTTAAAACATAGACTTCATATTTATGATGAGCACGACGTCTTTGCGTTACTTGCAGTGTGTGCTTTGCTTATAAGATGTACCTGCAAATTAAGTTCTTTTGAAATGTACTTTATATGGGGAGGTGGTGCAATTTGTTGAAGTCATTGCACCTGACTAGACAGTTGGGAGATTGAAGATATTAATATATTTTATGAGTTTGTGTTGCCCCCATTGATACCATATCCTAAGCCACCTCCTCTGCCATCATTGAGGCACCATGTAAACTAGAGCAGAGATTGCGAACAAAATTTTTGCTCAATATGTTGTTGTCCGGGACAACAAAACGTCTCAGTTTACTGAATACGCGAACGTGAGATGTCCCGCGGATGTCAAATGTGACAACCGCGTTGTCATATTTGACATCCGTGGGACATCTTTACTTTATACTAGCTGCTCTAGTTTACATTGAACCTCAATGTCTGCCATCATCAAAAGAAGTTCAATATACTCTGTTCGAAAAGTATTTGATGAAAATTTTAACAAGTGGGTCAGAAAAACGTACCTATGTGTAGTGCCACTTACAAATTGAATGCTTAGATTTGATAAAGTGAATGCGTAAACCCAAAATTCTAATTTTAAATCACCTTATACATGGTTTTCATATGAAAATTTATATTTTTATAATTTCGTCTTTCGTCTATGTTATTTCAATTACCTACAATTTAGTAATGATATATTCTTATTCTAATTCAATAATTGTTAGATAAGGTGCTGAGTTATAAAGTTGAAACTTTCTTAGTACTGATGAATGTGTTACCTTTTCCCTTAATTAAGGCGGATCCCAGAGGTAGCCCACGAAATTCGAATTTTCTTACGTTTTTTGCAATTTGCAGGTCAGATTGTATCTTGATCAAAATATGATTCTCGACCATATCAAATATGTATTTACAGAATTTAGTTAGATTTGTTCCAGAACAAAAATGTCTTATGGAACAAATATAATTTAGAGAGACATCTCTCTAAATTAATGATTCTAATGATTATTATTCTGTAAATACATACATATATATATGGTCGCGAATCATATTTTGTTGACGTTGACGGTGGACAAACGGCCTAGGGCTCGCAATTGGCCGGTTTTATTCAAAGTTTTGTATAACACAACATCGCCAAAAACTTTCAACAAAATTAAAGACTGCATCAAATCCCAATGCAAAATGTCATAGGAACCATTTTCACATTTTAACTTCAAATTCCGACACGCCTTCGTAGAAATCTGCATTTTCATGTTGAACAAAAGCAGAGAATTCACGACAAAATTTTTCATAAAGCCACATCAAAATCGTCAGCAAATTCTCGTGACAATTGTCGTTTTGGGTGTAAGAATTTTTCCGGGTCAATACATTTGTGCCGCACGTTCGTGCCTATAATCCGGCCTTTAAATGTTTTTCGTGCGTTGTTTTCAAAAACTATGTAGTGTTATGTTTCGAGCAGGCTTAGCGCTTCGAGGCGGTTTTCTTCTTAAAACTCAGTTTGCGGCATAAAATCCTTCGATTTAATTATGTAAATTGGTTTAAGGACCCTCTTGAGCTCTAAGTTCTAGACTTCTGTCTTAAAGGGGTCCTAATAGGTAATTCAAGTTTAAATACCACTGAATTAGGGTGAAGAAACTGGAAATTAGAAATTAAGTTTGAAGTTAATCGTTCATTCATTGTATGATAAGACGCTTTTGCTCTGCTATGGGACTTCTTTACCTTTTATTTCTTTACCTTCTTAGTTTAATATTAATAAATACATTTTCTTTTCGAATATTCGAAAAAACATCATTCAACGTAAACATGAAAAAAGGTCGATCAAAACGTGTGATCCCAGCATAATGTTATTTATTATTTATTTATTTAACAGTTTATGTACACACATTATAAATAGACAAGAAGAAAGGAACAGAAAAAACGTACAAAGGTGATGCTTATTTCTAAAGAAATCTCTTCCAGCATACCTGCGATAGGAAAGTAGTTAAAGAGATGTAGACAACGTGTGTAACATTAGAAGAGAAAATAATATACATAAAATAAAAACACTTAATTATTCGCTAATTTAACTATAAACATACAATAAGAGAATAAACTTACATACATACTTCTAAAATAAATAACCCTAAAATATATATACTTAATTATAATGTAGTATAAAATAATAAATGCAAAAAAAAAATGCAACTATGACGAAGTGTGTTACAGGGTTTCTAAACATTTTTTCGATATAAACACACATTTTAAGACGATGCTCTTTTGATATCTCTATTATGTTGATCAAGTTATCAAAGTGAGGCAAATATTTGGGTTCGCGCGCTATATTTAAATAAAGGCTTGCACACATTGAGACAGGCCGCTCCGTAACGTAAATAATTTTTCTTCATACATCACTTTTGTACATTTTGCTTGAATCATTATACTTACTACAGGGAACTAGGCTTTTCGATTGGAATAGGAAGCAGCCCGATCCGGCTATAAAGCAGATATAAGCGCTTATTTTTTTGTAATTTTTTGTCTTTATGAACGATTAAAATGAATCAAAAATGAAAAATAAATTCTTTAGTGAACGATTAGGCTCACGGCATCTATCGAAAATTTAAATGAATGGAGCAGATGAACGATTTACCTAATAATTCCTATATAATTTTGTCTGTGTCCAGTGAACGTGGAATGAAATAAAAATGAACATTCATGAAAATTCAATGAACGCTTCGCTCGAGTGAATGGTGCACTCAATCCACCATTCACTCGAGCGAAGCGTCTGCTATCAGCTTAATGTACGATTGCCTTAAGGCCGTGCACACTTTGGACTCGTTTTCATACGAATTTTACCCGTACGAACACATACGAACACGCACGAACGATCGCGGCCTTTCAACTACTAAGGGAGCGCACAGACTGAGTGCGAGTTAGTCGTACGTATAAGTACAAAACAGCGTCTCGTTCTCGGTCTCACAGCACATGTAAAGGAAAAATTTAATTTGTCCGATAATAGTTAATTTGTAGTTCTATCACACACATTTTTTTTGCGATTACGAACTTACATTTGCAGTTGGAGAATTGACCGTGAATTATATCGATGTATGGGAGAACGTGTTTACAACTCCAATGTTAAGTTTGTTTGTGCGATAATATAATCCCAACTACGGAACCCTTCATTGTGCGTGGTCCGACACGCACTTGGTCGGTTTTTTTACACCAGAAACTATTAATGTGTCGAACATAAATCCTCATATTTATCATTATTTATTTATTTTATTTTATTGTATTTGGGTGGCTTACAGCTATCAATACAGTAACAGTGAGATAATTGACGACAAACCATTTACAAGCCTCCACAATTAGCAATAAGCTATTGTACACATTTTCAAATTGATTAACAATTCGTAAACTATAACACCAAGTATATTTTTAAATTAACTATTAAATTAAGTACCTGCATATGCAAAGATGCATGCGCAACCGCTGGAATGCGCATTATGTTATAATAAATAAGGCCCTGGATTCCACCTAAGATTAATTTAAATTCAAATTCAAATTTATTTATTTTGGGACAGCTAGATCCAAAGGTTAGTATACAAGAACTTAGAAACTATTGTTAGCACTTAAATACAATTACAAAGGACACACCAATTCTATACACAAATACCCCTGTGCTGAGACACCCCGGCCCATCAAGTTAACCAATAGGGAGATACCTCCCTAAAAGATCACCAGACGAACGAACTGCCTCAACACAGGTGCACGCACATCTTCAGCTATAGTTTTCAGGATGCTGTTGTGACTTCCCCGCACTCTCCTCATAAGTGACACTTTTTTCCGAATGACGGCATAAAAATCGTCAGTATGAGCTTGCGCGAACATCTCGGAGGCACTACAGAAACGAGGAAGTCCCAACAACATCCTGAAAATGTTATTGTATTGGACAATAATAATAATGTCGATGCTATAATTATTAATAGCGCTAATAGGCGCAAGACCGATGGAGAATCCTGTTGCCGATTTCCTGTTCCACTTTCATATTGAATTGAGAATGTCGATGAAAATAATTAATTTCATGTAAGTAACTGCGTAGCCATGGCCTGCCAGCATAGTGGACCGATGATCAGGTGAAGATGTCGGGAATCCGCTGGGTGCACACGACAGCGGACTATGTCCAGCAGTGGCTACGCAGTGTTTTTCGGCTGTAAATGATGATGAAGAAATGGGTATCAGTTTCCTACTGTCCAGATTTTTCGATCAAACATTGGATTGCGAAACGAATTGATTGTGGCAATATAATTAAATAGCTGTGCCCCTCGGTTTGACCCGCATAAGTCTCGATCCCGTGGGAATATCGGGATATAAAATATCCTATACCCTAATGCAGGTGATGGTCTACCCATGTGCCAAATTTCATCCAAATCTGTTCAGCCGTTTTAGCGTGAAACCGTAACAAACAAACGAACTCACATTCACATTTATAATATTACTTGCTGTCGGCCCGGCTCCACACGGGTACAGTCGCCGTCAGATATATTGTAGCAGACAAGGTGACCAAATACTTCTGAACAACAATGGTAGCTTGTAGTGTAAGTCCCATACACTACAAGCTACCATTAATATCTGAACATTCATTACTTCATTAATATCTGAGCAGATGCTTGTCAATAACTTCTATACACGCAACTAACCAAAAATATCTGAACACTTACAACGTCAAGTGTATCTACGCAGACAAACACTGAGTTTACCTAATTCATTACTGCGTGGTTTATAGGACGAAGCAAAAACAAACATTAACTATCTGTGGTATAAATACGATGAAAAGGGAATAATTTTTTTATATAAAATCATTTGTACAGGATAAAACTGATAGGTATGGTTAATTAATGTCAAACTATTAAAAGAAAATAGATCTTGGTTTTGTAATGAAATTAAAAATTATTGTACTTAAATATTTTATTACTTGTGACATAGATAAAATATTAGTATTTTGTATAACCTCCTTCTGCATTTAATACGTCCTGTAACCGTTTTCGCATGGAACCAACAACTTTCTCACAAAAATTTCGTCCTCTGAAAGATTCCCAAACGTCATTTGCATGACGTCTTAATGCTTCCTTTGTTCGGCATTGATTCCCATCCCACTCTTGCACCATTTTACCCCATAAGTTTTCAATTGAGGTCTGGACTTTTTGGCGGTAGTTTGATTAAAGTAAGCTGTCTCTGTTCATTAATCCATGCTTTTACAGTACGAGCATTATGCACCGAGCTGTTGTCTTGAATGAATGTTATGTGTTCATCTTGATAAAATACATTAGCAGTTGGGAGAAAAGTATCTTCAAGAAGTTCCTTATAATTAATTGAATTCATTTGTCCACTTATTTCTACAAGCTCACCAGGGCCATTTTTGCACATGAATGAATCATAATAGAATACCAGAATCCAATCGTAATACGACCACTCCGACGATTAGGCAGCAAATTTTGTTCCAAATACCGTGTATTTTCTGGTCTCCACAAACTCAATCTGCCATTATCCGATGAACAGAAAACTTTCTCGTCCATAAAAATAAGTTTATCAAAATTGTAATTTAAATAACTGGCCGCAAATTGCAGCCGTTGCATTTTGTGCCTTAGTGTGAGAGTTGGCTTTCTTGCCGGTACTCTATTTTGTAAACCTCCTTCTTTTAATCGTCTTCTTATGGTGCTACTGGATACTTGAAACGTACTTGAAAACTGGGTAGTATTAATGAATCTGTCATTTCGGGCCTTGTCTAGAATAGCCATGTCTTGGTTTCTTGTTGTTACACGCGGACGACCAAATTAAACATGATTATTCAAAGTTCCCTCTTGCTGCCATCTTTCCAGCCATAAATATACAGTATTTCTCTGAAATAAATAGTTTTATATTAACAGTCGTAATGTGTATTGATAGTAACTGTTAAATTTTCTTAGCGTTCATCACCATAATACTTACGGCTATCCCTAGCTTATCGGCGATATCTGTTACTGATAAACCATCATTCTTTAACTGAATTATTTTATATTTTAATTCAGCATCTATACGGTATGAACTCATAATATTAAAATTTTTAAAATCAATCTTGCGTTGCTTGCCTGAATTTATTTATTGCATGACACGTGATGACAAGGCTGAAAACTACGTAATGTTATAAACTGCCAGCATCATCTTAATATATAAATTAGCAAAAGAGTTCCTATTTCAATTGTAAGTATTTATAGTAAAGTTGGAAGCACTTTCTACTGCAATTTTTCCTCAAATGCCCAGATATTTAAGACCATCCCACCTGCGTAGATACCTACACTTGACGTTGTAAGTGTTCAGATGGTTTTGGTTAGTTGTGAGTATAGAAATTATTGACAAGCACCTGCTCACATATTAATGAAGTTATGAATGTTCAGTTATTAATGGTAAGTTGTAGTGTAAGGAACTTATTGACATTTTAAATTGTTCAGATGTATTTGGTCACCTTGTCTGGTACAATATATCTGACGGCAACTGTACATACTTATCTACGGCGCACCTATCTATCTTCCTACCCTACTCTTTGTAATGATAGAAATAAATATTTCGAAAATACGTTACTGAGATCGGGACGCCAGCGCCACCTAGCGGCTCTCGACAGAGTCTACAACGAACTGCTCGGACCGGCTGGAGCTAAGCAGAGTTCATGGACTGCGGTCAAGCAGTGAAGACTTTTAGAAACTGTCGCGCGTTTCGAAATAGTTGTGTCGTGTACCTACAGTGTGTGAATTGCTAGTGTGTATAATTTGATAGTAAATTATAATTTGATCTGAACTGCAAACGGTTTTTTTATTGCGCAATAACCAACATTACCCACAGCAGTACAGTATTTAAAATATGGCTGATAATGACGAAAGAGACACTTACCCTTTTAGGGGCATGAGGAACAGGGTGTAAAGTTCAGTCATCCCCCATAGAAAAGGGAGCATCCTCCGAACAGACGGTTGTGATGTCTGGCGGGCAACTGCCCTGAGGTTGAAGTCGGGAAGTTTGTATATATGTCCATCGCGCGGTAAACTCTAATTGTGCGATGCAGGATTTGTGTGACGTTAGGTCTTTGATGCATAGTTCGCGTGTAGCGATGTAGATGCCGCTACACCCTCCTCCGCCAAATATATTTAAAAAAAATCTAAGACCGAGATTAATGAACGTTACTTAGAACGTGTTTGGTTTTGATAGTGACTAAACAGAAGAATTCCGAGCTTAAGCAAGTGCAAAGTACCGTTTACCTATTAATCTCAGCCTAAAACTGAAGTACAACTTTGGTCAAATCCATGAAACAAATGACTACTAAAGGGCGTTCATTATAACTTGTCCCGTGACGCGATTGGTAGCACTGTTCTGTCAGTCGCCATTTTGAACTCTATAAGTATTGAAACTAAGTTTGACAAGCAATGGTGCCAACATGATGGCAAGGGACAAGTTATAGAGAACCGTCTGTAAGCGTACTCTCTGTACGGTACCCAAATTAAACAAAAGACGTAACGCCTAACTGTCAGTAGTTCTAATTGGAACAGTCGTAAAATTGGACAGTAAAATGTGTTATTCCTACAATTCCTACCCCTAATCAGACTCATTACAATTCTACTTTACTGGAGACTCTTGAATTTAGTGTATTACGTACCTAAATAGATGAGAGCGACGCGTATAAATTCTAATTTGATTCGCTGTCTGCTTATAAACGAGGTATTCTTAGTAATTAAGAAGAGGTTTCTACTCTTGACTTTGGCATTGTTGTATTGGGATAAATCTAGTATGTTTCTGTATCATCGTGGTTGATTAGTCAAATTAAGCGTACGTTTGACCCTGATATGGAGAGTGCCATATATTTTTAAGGTCAAGTATTTTGTACACGTCACTACTTGTAAATTATTTTAATATTTTTGCTTGAAACATGAAAACAGAGTTTTTAAAGAGACCCTTATTATATTATTTTAATTTTGATTTTGTGTTTGATATGAATTTAAATTTTTGGGAGAAGTTGGAATTGAATTTTGATTTGAATTTTTGTTATTTTTTTTATTTGTATGTGCTATTATTATAATTTTTTCTCGTGGTTCGTGTTTTTATGGATCATGTGGTGTGCAATAAAGATTTTTATGTATTATTTATATTTTCTAGATACATAGAAACACTCAGCGGTACTAACTACCTCATTTTCTGTTCTAACAAAACAGATTAAAATAGCTCTACTTCTGACCTACCAATATTTACTCAAATTGGTGAGAAAGGTCAGGTGCGTAGCGCTCGTAACTGACGTGCGTGTATGACCAAGTCAGCGTAGTTCTCGCAACTGACGTGCGTGTATGACAGATGTATGAACGTAAACGAAACGAAAGAAGTATGTAAGGATCGTAGCAGGTGGGGTTCTGTAGTTTTTGCCTGCCCCCATGGGATGAAGACCTGGGTTTATGTTTGGAGGAAGACTTGGACCTTTAGGAAGCTTAAAATTAAATTTAGATAGGTAAGTAACACTAGGGCGAAATCAGACTATGTTATTCCCACTGCTGGGAAACAGGGCTCCTCTCTGTGTGTGCTGTAATTCACCATGCACGACATTGGTGAATCAAGTGGTGAT
Source organism: Agrochola lota (assembly GCA_947364205.1). Lineage (NCBI taxonomy): Eukaryota > Metazoa > Arthropoda > Insecta > Lepidoptera > Noctuidae > Agrochola > Agrochola lota. The sequence continues at coordinate 3,444,530 of OX376239.1, forward strand.
TGCGGTGTGTATTGGTAAATGTCACAATGGCATGCAAGCTACTCGCATGCTTTAGTACAAGAACCACGCATGTGTGTAGATTTGGATGTTTAAATAAAGCGAAAATCAAATTCGGAACAATGGCATCGACATTATATTGGAAAGTATTTAAGCCCAAAAAAATTAAAAAAGTAATCGGAGACAACCACAGGACGAAGTTGGTATATTCAGAACCACAAATATGTATATGTATATTTCCTTTGTATTCTCAACTGCGACAGTAAAAGAACTGTTTGTCCACTGCACCGTGAACGGGACATCAACGAGAAATGAGATTACGAGGCCATAGTAAATGTACTGTCGCTACTTCAGCGTCGTCATCTAGTTCTCGCTGATGTCCCGTTTACGGTTCGGTGGCCAAACGGCCTTAGCGTAACCTAGCGCCTTACTATAGGCATTTGCCAAGTTTTGTAATTCCTAAAAAATCTTGTTTGAATAATGAAATGAAATCTTTTTATTACCAGATATTAAATCCACATTCCTAACTACAAGTTTCAATAATTACACACATAGATACCATAATAAATATACAATAACATAAATATAACATTCACATTACACACGCACATTGATTTATGTTCCATTCTCTTACCGCGACCACCAAACAATTGGCCGAGCGATGTATGGCGGTGCGTGCGGCGGCCGATCGGCTCCTCAGCAGCGCTTGCCAGCAGGGCGCGCGGCCCGCACAGGCGCAACATGGCGCTCGCGCTGCACCACCGAGGCAGTCGAAACATCGCTCGCCACGCGTCGTTGTACTGCACTCGCATGTCACTCAGTGCCGCCTTGGTGTAGTTTGTCCACAACTCGACTGTGTAGACACTTGTGCAGTAACTGGTAAACAGCTGTGCCTTCACCACGTCGCTACAGCGGCGAAACCGCCTAGCTAGCATGTTTCCGCGCACCGATATGGCTCTTCGCTGCCTTTCTATATCGGCTTGATCGGAAAGGTCGGATGTTATTACGTGACCTAAGTATTTGACCACGTCGATTTTCTCAAGGGCAGTGCCGTAAAGTTAAAGTGGCGGCAGATCCGACCAGCTAATGTAACAATAGATTTTACAGATAACTTAGTGTTATGTTAAGTATTGTGTATAACAATTTGTTGTCAGCAGTCAGCAGATACAGTCAGTTTTCATAGCGAGGGGCGCAAAGGAATGAGATTGTCATGCTGTTGGCTATAAAGAGTAAGATTTAGAAAAAGAATGCGCAGTATTTTGCCTATGACAAAACAGTCACTGGCTTGAGATGCGTTGAATGTAACGGGTCCTCGAAATGATCAATTACTATTGTATTTTTCTACGCAAATGTAATTGAAGTGATTGATAATATTACTATAGTTGCAATTGATCGTTTGAGAGACCCTTTACGATGTAGAAACTGTAAGGTTAGGTTTTTCTTTTTCTCAGATGAACATACGACAAATGAACGTAAAGAAAACATTAAAAACTTTATTCATCACCACCATTTCAGCCGAAAGACGTTGAAACATTCGACGAATAATTCCAATCATTCAAAACCTAAAAGAATCATAACCATATAGATAGATATACAGATAGAATAAAACAGCCGCACGGGTCGATCGTTCAGGTTAAGCTACGCTTGCCGCGGTTGGTCTGTGGATGGGTGACCATTTATACATACCAAGACACCTCCGTGCCTCGGAAGCGTTAAGCCGTTGTCCTCGCTGTCATACATAGATCTTTGTCAGGCGATACGGGGTAGTCAGAAGCCCGAAAGTATGACAACCAGTTTTTCAGGGGTATCGTATTACCCAGTTTTGGTGGAGGTCAGATAGGCAGTCGTTCCATGTAACATACTGGTATTCAGCTGCATCCGGTTAGACTGGAAGCCGACCCCAACATAGTTCGGAAAAGGCTAGGCAGTTGATGCTGTACACCATAAAAATTACATATGTATATGTGTATAATTTACAAGGGGTGACACAATAAATGGCTCACAATTAACCTGTCTCTTTCTTTTAACAATATTTAGCACACTTTCTTACCAAACCTCACATCTACACCACTTACTTATTGTCTATGTCACAACACTTTAAAAAAACCCCGTACTCGACATTTCCACGTAAAAATACATAAGGAAAATAATAATAACATTCTGACGAAAAAGCGCGTGTTTACAACTTTTGCAATCATTCTTCCCGATGAGGAAAATGTGATAAGTTTGCGTTGTATAAATTTTTTAGTTGAAGGAATATTGTATGTTTTGCCTCACCAAGGGTTACCGTGTTACCTAGTAACTGGGTGGTCGTAGTCAGATAGGCAGTCGCTCCATGTAAAATACTGGTATTCAGCTGCATCCGGTTAGACTGGAAGCCGATTAACCGACATACATATTTGGGAAAAGGCTAGATCAGGAGTCACCAAATGGCGGACCGCGGTCTGGATCCGGACCGCCGGCACCTATTTTATGCGAACCTTAAGTAAACAATAAAATTTATAACTAAAACTTATCCAAAAAAAACTAATTTCATTTAACCCGCGCTTTGTCTTTGTCGTCAACAAGACCATTAATGGCGGATTTAACGGCAATAGCTTGCACTAACTTTACTCCAAACTCTAGACAGATAATAAGTATAAAATAATATTTTTTACATTATTATTAACTACCTGGGCAACCGAGCTCTGCTCTGGTGAAAATAGAGAATGCTCATTTTACAGTAAATGATAGTTCATACTTATTCCATGCTGCCATAATAGGAACTTACTAATTCCATGCTGCCATGATAGCAGAGTACTTACTAATTCCATGCTGCCATGTCATTATTCTAAGGTAGCCATCTTGGTCTAAACTTTGGGCGACCGAGGTCTGTTTGGGTATAAAATACAAAAATACATATTACTCAATAATAGCCATATTATTTTTAAAACTGACCCCTAATGAATCTAATTTGTGATCCTTTTTTTTTTGTGTCCCGGGGCCGCGATATCCCTTTCGGACAAACTCGCAACCCCGGCTGCAAAGTAGGCATTGACCCTTACGGACCCCGTCAGTTGGTGCTGAGATCTCTTTGAGACGCGCGTGGAACACAACGCGCCGTCGACCCGGGCCTGGTTCTTATCGGACGGTGAGCTACCCATTGCTCACCGTCCGCAAGCCCGCGCCTACGGTGGCCGGAAGTCGGCTCGCGACTCCCGACGCCGAGGGCGTCTCCTGCGGCGACTAGGCGCGCGAGGGCGCGAATCTTGCCTCTCGCAGATCGCCGCCGCCGATCGCCTCCGTGAGGACACGGCGGTGCTCGGCCCAAGCAGGGCAGACCTCCACCATATGCTCCACCGTGTCCTCGGGGCGATCCACACAGTGGTGACACCCGGGCGTTTCCTCCCGCTTTATACGGAACAGGAACCTCCCGAAACAGCCGTGTCCGGTGAGGACCTGCGTCAGGCGGAAGGTGAGGACGCCGTGGCGCCTCTCTAGCCACTCCTCAAAGAGGGGACTTATCGCCACAATTGTGGCGTGCCCAATTTGTGATCCCTGGGATAGATAGACGATGAATATATTATTACGTATTTATTATGTCTTGTTTCTTAAGAGAACAAGTGGTGTGTGGTGTGTTTTTACACGGATGGGTCAAGTTTTACGAATCCAACGTCACAGAATCGTAAATAAAAATCAATTCGACCCCTGAGTGTCAGATTTTATGCCTTTTCCTGATTTATGACGTAGTTTTAAGTATTGCTGTTGTTATTGGAAGAGTTTACTGTTTAACATTAGACGAACTACTGGTCATTACGGTGACAAACTTTACATCTGCAAATTCTTCTTCTTCTTTTCGTGAGGTTAGTGACTAACCTGGTGTCAGAGTTTTAAAGCCACCCATGGGCCTTTGACTTGGCTTCACATGCCGCCGAGAAATATCTCTCAGGCATGTAGATTTCCTCACGATGTTTTCCTTCACCGATTTTGAAGCAAGTGATAATTTTACAATACGCATATGAATCCGAAAAGTCAGAGGTGCGTGCCTTCTGTTCGAACTCGAGACCTATGACTGACGGTCACACCACTAGGCTATCACTGCAGTCATCTTCAATCATAATCTAACTATAATAATATTATTAATGTGAAAGTGAGTCTGTTTGTTTGTTACGCTTTAACGCTAAAACGATCGATTGAACGGATTTGGATGAAATTTGGCAAATGAGTAGACCATGGCCTGGAGAAGCACATAGGATATCCGTTATACTTTTTATCCCGATATTCCCACGGAATCGAGACTTATGTTGGTGAAACCACGGGGCGCAGCTAGTCCAGTATAATCGTAACCAGGCAAATACAATAAAACGCCTTTGTAAAATTGAATTTTCCCTATAGTCTGTTTTGTACACTATACAAACTGACTTTGATTTACTTTTTGTTAGATAGTCTAGTTCTACAGTTAGTTCAGTCAGTCTTTGGCAATACATCAGGGGATGAAAGTAGTCATGAATATGAATAACGTTATATGGAACCTAAAATAGCGAAAAACACGTTTTATAGGTAAGCAAATAATCTATTTAAACAGTGTGTTTGGAGAACGGTTACCAATACTTTAAGGGCATATTATATAGGAACAAATTTTTATCGACTGTTGCACTTTTATAAATACTCCTAACCCAAAACTGAAAAAAATATCGTTATTCGCCATTGATTCTAGAATTTAAAATGAACTTACTTAGTTTGAATTTCCGTGCATTATTTGAGAAAAGTACTATGCAAGCCTTGGCCGCAACCAGTCTTTGATGAACTCACGTATGTGTGCCTCGGCTTCGCCTTGGCCCACATTTTCACGTTCGTCCATGAATGCCCCATCTGCAGACCGCGGTAGTAATATACTATATGTTTCTACATTTTCTATTGAATTAATAATGTAGTAATTTTATATTAAGTTGACAGTAGTAAGTAACCCTAAGATTAGAGACGGCGAAGAAATCAAAGTAGCCACTACTGAGAAGAAACACAGGTAATGTCTAAGTCATATAATGGAAACGTACCAAACGATTTCTTTAAAATAAGCCATGTCTTGGTCAAAAGGGAGGACATAGTTTATTTGAAAACTCTTTTTCCTTTGATCTATAAACTTAAAATAAGTATTCCGGACAATTTAAAAAAAATTGTCCCGAATAATAAAAAATAATATCTAAATAAATGATAAAGATTCGCAAATTAATGTTCTCGATCTATATAAAGGGGGTGTTAAGCTTATTTGAGGAAAGGATCGAATCCCTCTAACCAGCACTTTTTCAGCGACTTCATCCACGCGGACGAAATCGCGGGCAAACTGGTAGTGTGTCAGTAAATATTTCTTAGCTTGCAAAACACAAAAGCGTCGCAAGAAAAAAATTGGTAGAAGGAATAAATGACGATCGGATTTTGTCGCGTTCATATTCACTCTTTGCTAGCACTTAGCTTTGTTTTATATCTCTTACGTGATAGGTCGAGAGAGCTGTCTAAAATATATGAACTACTACAGTGTGATATATGTATTGTGAACAGGGTCATATAATGTTCCGTAGGATCATATTTTAGGCATTAAATATGTATGTATCGTAGATTTTTTGTCGAAAGTTTTACCAATTTTTTTAGGTAATGTCGAAAAAATTACCATACATACTCTTTCTTAAAAAAATGTGTTTGTGTTTGAAAGCGAATATTTTTTAGCTGAAGATCCTAACTAATAATTAATATAAATGCGAAAGAGAGTTTGTTATTTTCGATTAGGATGAAATTTGGCACATGGGTAGACCATGAACTGTGTTAGGACATTAAATGCTTTTTATGCCGCTAGTAGGTTTCCGTGGTTCTTAGTTATTTTTTTTTATATTTAGGAACTTATCATATGGAACTTCCGTGAAAATCACGTTTGTGTTTGCAACAGATTTAAGCCATTTCATAGTTTTAAACAGAAATTCACGCGGGCTTGCGTCGTTTATTCCACCGGCTATGTATCCGTCGTTCCAGATGAATCACTCTTTACATAGGTACTGCTAAGCGATTGCAAAGTCCAGTTTTCTAGCTATATTTTATTTCATCACGTGTCCAAAATTAGCGTAGAAAGAAGCCCTGTATACTTTAAATTCTTGAAGCTATGAATATGCTTTACCAAATATTGAAACCACAATCTTGTGCTCAAAACTTCTGACCATCACAAGTTCTGAGTCCTAACTGACAAGAACTATAAACTAAATTACTCAAATACGGTTGCAGTTCGAAAGCACTTTATATCCTATACTATTAAACGAGGAATATTTGTATATATATACATTTATTTTTAATCACGTTCTCGAAAACAGCTCTAACGATTTCGATGAAAGTTGCACTATAGGGCTTTAAGCGGGTTGCGGACCAAGAGCTAAGCTAAGTTAGTTTAACTTATTTCGCATAGCTGAGGTAATTTTTCATACTTTGTTGATAGTTTGCGGTCTGCACACAAGTATGAAAACTTGCCTCAGCTGTGCGAACTAGCTAAACTAAGTTAGCTTAGCTTTTGGTCTGCAACCCGTTTTACGGGGGCGAAAAATCGATCTAGCTAGGTCTCATATGTGGGAGAATTTGTTTTATCCGTATTTTCACCCGAGCAGAGCTCAGTAGCTCAAAGTTTAGAACACGATGGCTACCTTTGAATAACATGACATGGCAGCATGGAATTAGTAAGTACCTACTATCATGGCAGCATGGAATTAGTATGAACTAACTGTACTATTAAATGAGGATATTTTCACCAGGGCAGAGCTCGGTCGTCCAGGTACTATATATAATTTCAGACCTCCACGCGGGCGAAGCCGCGGGAAAAAGCTAGTACTTACAAAATTACAATTTACGGACTTGTGAATTGTATACGTATGTTTATGGACCGTTGGAAGTTATCACAACGCGTCTGTTACTTAGTAATTGAGAACAGTGGTGGCCCGGCTGTGACGGCGGACTTACGAGTTGTAGGTTTGGTTCAAACCCGAGCAGGCACTTTGTGTAAATAATTTTATCAACTCTGCTCTCAAAACGGTGAAGGAAAACATCGTGAGGAAACCGGCATGTCCTAGAACCATAAATTCGAAGACATGTGACATCTACCAAGCCGCACTGGGCCCGCTTGGTAGCATACAGCCCACAGAGAGGAGGCCTGTATCCCAGCACGCGTAGCATGAGCAACTTTTTGTCGACGGAAGAGTAGACAAAAATGACGTTCCGTGTAGACAGTACGACGCCAGCAAAGTAGAAAGAGTCAACTGCACTTTTTACGAAATTCACTCTTTGACATAATTCGACTCAGAATTCTTTGTTTTGTCATAGGACCTTTTTTCTGTTTGATTCTGTATTTTTGCTGATATTAAGTCACGTATTTAAAGACAACTACAACATTTATTCTTAAAATGACGAAGTACTGTGTTTTGGAACAAAACATATTATAGTAATATTGGCCTTAACCATTTCCTTGACAGTGCCCTATTATCTAATTGTTGTAAAATAGAAGATAGCTTTGTTCTTCTATTAATTATCACAATTTTGCATTCAAAACGTTCTTCTGTAAAATCATGATTTTGTAGATAACCGTATATACTTTGTGGCCGTCGAGTAGAGAGTTTTCTACTGTCTTTAGCATGGCGATTACAAAATCAAATTGTCTTTACTACCTTAGACAACAGTCAGTTGTCAGTGTGATTTTGATAGTTTGGAATAGAAAACTTTCTTCTGAAATAGTCTACATACAAAAGGACCTAGACAAAGATTGTTAGAAACGTAAGACAAAATGACAGATTGTAGAAATATTTATACGGTGTGATGTCAAAACCGGAGAAACGAAATGTCAGTTTGTATAGAAAGAGCCATGTCTATTCTTCGTAGAAATAGAGAGCGTCATGCTACGCGTGCTGGAGTGGAAAAGCTATAGACTGATTATGCTAAATACTTAGTCCTTTGTTATTTTCCATAGTTTAGTAATTCTGGCAAAAAATAAGGCATCAAGTCATAACATAACAATATCACGACCGTATTCCTCGAAGTGTTGGGCATAGGTGTACCTGTGCAGTCGGGCATTAAGTCATATCGGTAAGAAAAATCGAAAGACTATATGCACCTTGTATATTTGATTTGATATGTATGTCATATTGTCACTCCATTTCCAATCAGCGTCAGGTGGTACACTTTTGTGTTGTAATCTGACATTATGCTGAGCTGAGGCCCTTTTGGCATTATATTTGTTTTCTGTTTTTATAGTTTTAAGGTGTATTTTTTGTAATGCCAATAAACGCATTTTTCTTTCTTTTCTTTCTTTCTTTCTTTCATTTCTATAAGTATTTTTTTTCTTTTTTGTATATTGGCATCTTGTTTTTGTATATATTCATGTAATTAGTTATCATTTAATTGTGCTTATGTGTGTCTTTTGTGTGCACTGAATATTTTTTTGTCTATCAATTTTAACCACTATCTGATTTTTTCCTAGAATATTTTCGTTTTCAGGTCGTCGGATCCTGTCATTACTCCTTTCACCAGTCTTTTTAGCCCTGAAGTTCGTCGCCCGACTCGACAAAATAATGTCAAGACGATATTTTACGCCGTCAGCATCAGTAATATGTCTCGTATTAACTTTACGAAGTTTCGTAATAGGTCAACGGCCTTTGGAAATTCTTCAACCTCTCAGGTCCCGTTGTAACATTTACGTGCTTTTTGTGATTCTTGTCAGTTAGGACTCAAAACTTGTGGTGGTTAGAAGTTTTGAGCACAAGACTGTAGTTTCATTTGGTAAAGTATTTTCGTAGCTTCTAGTATTTAAAATATTCAGGGTTTCTTTATACGAAAAATATAATATAAAGAAAAAGTGATAAGTTGTGGAACCGCTTGGGAATTGCCTGCACCAGAGCGAGGGGACGCACTGCTGGCCGACGCTGGGAGGCGCTCACTGTTGTCGCCGCGTCGGGGTCGTCCGCAGAACCACCCGCTTCGTCGCAGAGGCGCGGTCGCGGTAGTCGGTTCCACACGGACAGCGATAAGGCAGGGTCTGACAATGCACAGAGCCCAGCGATACAGCCGTAGCCTGTAGGTATGGCTGAAAGCGGCCATTTCTATTTGCGTCTGAAATAAGCACCATTTGAGAGCCGAAAGAAAGGCAAAATTATCTATGGGGGCTGGGTGACAGACGTCACCAACTGGATGACAGTCGTCGTTGGTACGGATAATACCTTATGTGGGAAAAGATCACAGATAGGTCCCTGAGAAGGGCTTTAACTAATACTGCGATGGCTGGAACGTGCCTGTTCACAAGATAAAAATCCCAAGATCACAGATTCACAGTAGAAAATTTTAGTTCATGCTCGAAAGGTTGCTCACGACTGACGACTCACTTCAAACAAAACTGAATCTTTTTTATTTCTGCTATCGAATTCAAAAATCTGTCAATAGTGACAATATTTTATAAATAAAACATACACTGCCTTTTTCTATGCGAAGAAGTTTAGTTCGCAGCGTATTGCTGCACTTTGCAAAGATGCATGCAGGTTCATCTGGAATTATCGTTCTTTCAACGATTGTAGACAAGTAGTGGCCCAGTGGTAACGCCCCGACTCCGAACCCGTTCAAACCCAGACAGACGGTTTACTTTGTGTTAATAATTTTATCAATTCTGCTCTCATAAGAGTGAAGGAAAACATCGTGAGGAAACCGGCGGTGTCCTGGAACCAAAAATTCGAAAACATGAGACATCTACCAACCCGGACTGGGCCCGCGTGGTAGATTACAGCCCACGCCCTCTCACGGAGAGGAGGCCTGTGACCCAGCATTGCAGCAGTGGGAACATTAAGGCTGATTATGCAACAATTTTCACAGAGTAGCAGTATTATATCTCGGGAGTGACCTTGGAATAATTACCTACGGCAGCTCGGTAGATAGACCTGCGTCCGTGCGTAACTGCCACGCATTCGATGGTGTTGCATACTGATACACTGAGATTTCGAAGCGCGTCGTTTCGGCTGTTTACTTTGAAGATAGAATACTGTACTTATTTATACTGTGCCCATACCTAGCAGTGGGTTAGTTACAGGGTGGTTTTATTATTGGAGTAATAAATATATAATTAAATATTGGATTGTTTGCTATTTACAAAAAAAAAAGAACATTACAATGCAATTTATTTATAGTTAATTAAAACGGTACATAATTAATAAAGAAACATAAAAAGGTACAGGCAATGAAAGATGAATGTGTAGATGTAGATACCGTGTTTTGAGAATTACTGCAATCAGCCATACTTCATTCATTATAGCATTAGACAAATAACGGCTAAATAACGACGGTTACTGTATAATATTGTTGAAATTACTGCACTTTAGAGTAGTATTTTATTAATGAAAATGAAAAATACAATAGACGACGTTTATTTAGTAACCTCATCTAAGCGGATTAGGTTACTAAATATACGTCGTCTATTGTATTTTTCATTTAAAAAGAGAGCATGTTTTGATAATTTTCCAAAATAGTTAATTGACTCAGGCGTGACTTTGTGGAAATCCATTATAAAATCCGATAGACGACGTATATTTAGTAATCTAATTCGCTTAACTGTTCTTAAAGAGTCATAAAGAGCCCTGTAAGAAGTCGACACATGTTTCACCTCTCAACGAGGCATCCTCAGGATGACGATTGCCTTGTTGCGAACCCGGACCCGACGTATTGACACGTCAAGCGTCGAGAGCAGAGTGAGTCACTTCGCTCGATAACCCCACTTATATAGGATTACTGCTCGGCCCACCTCGGCTAGTATCATTATCAGCGCGATAAGGGGCTGCGAACAATCGCAACAAAGGTGACCTTGGAATACTTATATTTGATTCGTTCAACAGTGTAACGTTCGTAGGTTTAACTATCTTAATGAAAATGGTAAATAGATTACATTGCTTTGTATTCATCTTGAATTAACGAACATTCTTTTCTGTTTTTTTGTTCTTCTAACTGAACAGACAGCTGTGCTGCTGGGGAGTTTGTTGCGCCACTTCTTCTTCCCAGCTAATGCACTAGGAAGTGGTGAAGGGTGGGCGTTTTGGGGGACTGTCTTATGTAATTCTGACGTTCGAAAAGTGCTGATTCTCAGCCTAGTTTGAATAAATGACTTTTGAATGTTGACTTTTGAACTTTGTTTATAACGAAATAACGTAAAGGTAAAAACCGTTATATTTTGTCAAATGTTTTAAACTAATAAATGAAGTATAGATTTTTTTTGTAAGACCTATATTTTCTTCAGTTGATTTTCTCTCAAAATCATTTCAGATACCTTTGTTACATCAGTTTACCTTTCCTGAAATAGTGGCCCAAAAACAAAGGTGTATTTACAGAGAGAGTTAGTCCTTAGCAAATAGTCTGAGTCCTAAAAAGACACAATTTCTTCTTAGTATTATAATGTAACTGTTGATTTTACTTGGCTATGTCCTGGGAATTGGTGGCACGAATAGGTAGCTTAAAGTTTCTGCTTTCTTTACTTAGTTTTTTTATTATTATTAAAAAACTAAATTAGTTTTTTTTATGGTAGGTTTATTTAATATATTTATTTAACGCTCTTCACATTATCTAGCCGTTTCCTAACTACGTATATTAGGATTGGCTTCTATCCTAACATCTGAATCTGACCACCACAACCTATCTGACCTTCATAAACCGGTAACTGGGTAACACGATTACTTGGTAAGAGTGGACATATGAACGTTTGTTATAAATCTAACTTGCAACCTTCCGTTAAAAATACACACATGCCCGTTTTCACTAGCACTAGGCGGCACCGAAATGAATGCCTAAATACAAAGGCGCTGTTTGATTTTCAACGCTCAGTTTAGCGCCGAAAGCTGAAAATCCAACAGTTTAAATTCCTAAATAAAATGTTTAGGAATTCAACCTCAAACTCAAAGCATTTAATTCAATTAGACCATTTACTTTTTAACTGTCACTGAAAGATGAAGCTAGTCGCCCATTCCAAAGTGTAGAAGGTTACTTTAAAAAAGAACGGGCACTCCATGGACACTCTTTTAAATTCATTTAGATATTGTCTAGTGTCAAAAACTCAGAAAACGGGCATTAATTATCCTGCCATTTAAGACAGGCCTCCACCGACCGCTTCCGCATGGCACCCAGTGCTAATTGTTATATTTTATTTGCGGCCGGCCCTTCTGTCCACATCGTTTGTCAACGTAATGTACTTGTCTTGTTTAGCTATTATACGATAGGAGTCAAGGAATATAAGAGGTAAACAGAGGTTTTGGGAAATTGAAAAATACAATAGACGACGTATATTTAGTAACCTAATCCGCTTAACTGTTCTCAAGGAGTCATAAAGAACCCTGTAAGAAATCGACACGTGGACACGTCAAGCGTCGTTTTCTGCTCTCGACGCTGCAGTCCACACGTCAGGTACGAATGACTTGTTGCGAACCCGGACCCGACGTGTTAACACGTCAAGCGTCGAGAGCAACAAGTCAATCGTCATCCTGAGGATGCCTCGTTGAGAGGTGAAACACATGTCGATTTCTTACAGGGTTCTTTATGACTCTTTAAGAACAGTTAAGCGGATTAGGTTACTAAATATACGTCGTCTATTGTATTTTATAATGGATTTCCACAAAGTCACGCCTAAGTCTATTAACTATTTTGGGAAATTATCAAAAGCTGCACTCTTTTTAGTGTTCAATTATGTAATTTTTTTGTTGTTAAGCGAACCTATTGCCATCATTGACCGGTGGAGTCCAATCAAAAATGTTATTTTTTCGGCCGAAAACGATAATTAAATTCAGCTGTAGACTCATAGTCACATCAGTGCAGCAGTGTTTTTTTTGAACGCACAGGGTTTTTTTTCCTGTTATGTCGATATTTTTTCACCGCAATAAAAACCGCAATAAAAAGTGTATAGAAAAATTACCATTGTGACAAACAGGAAAAAAAAATCCTCTTACTTCATTACTGTCTGGTTGGCTGATATTGAATTTTTTTTTGGCCACGGCCTAAAATTTTTTTTTTCGCATGACAACAAATACTGCCGAAAATGGATAATTTCAACACAAAATTGCCAAAAACAAATTCATTCGGACTCTATTGACTGGGCAAAAATCTAGACTGCTACTGATAAATTCCTGGCATGAAAAAAATGCTCCGAGGATCGAACTCATGACCCCAAACCTCGTGTATAAAAATAAAAAGTAGCAAGTATATCGTTGTTTAAAAAGGAGTTTTTCCGGTGAAGTCAATGCCATCATACTTATCCTAAATTCCTCTTCATTGAAATTGAAAAGACTACCCGACTGCAATGACCAGCTCAGCATTCTTTTCATAAATCTCAACGGAACCAAATCCGTCCTGAGGCGTCAGATAACACTTAAAACTTTAGAGACATATTACCAAGGGCGTCGCCAGGCCCAGGGGGGGGCAATTTGATATAGAGAGGATGGGAAAAGTATGATTTGTAGGTACAGTCAAGAGTCAAGAGCACATGAAGCTGTACGCTTGTATTGCGAGTCTTACCTCTACGGCGCACTATGGGGCCAAAATCGACAATATCAATTTCAACTCGTTAGTCTTGATAGGAACTGAGAAGAATAATAATTTCCATTTTCGATGTATGGATTGGAAACGGACCGTACGGGCCGTTTTTCTCAAAACTATTCAGTTGTAGAGCTGAAACCTAATAGGTAGGCATTATGACTAGGCCGGCCTACCACCAACACATAGATACGAATTACGTCCTCGGACTCCGGATTAGAGCCCGTTTAGGAGATAATTATGGAACTAACTACAAAACCAAATAAACAAAATTGGCTTCATAGATGTAAGTTGTTTCTTTACTTTAAAACGGATTTGACAAAAAAAAAATTGGATCTCTAGGGCAGCTGCCCGCTTGGCGACGCCTTTGCATATTACGCTAGTAAAATGCAACGAAAGCCGACACGAATCTGCTGCTTTTAATGCTTCACTACTGTGGAAACACGAATGGAATTAGGTATCGACGTATTTTATTCTTATCATTTTCATAATAAACGGCGAAAAGGTAAGTTCTGTAATTCAATTACACAGTAAGTTCGAGATATTTTTTTAATGTTTTTTATTAATCAAAACAAGAACAAAAAAAAACAGGCTTTTGGTTAAACACACCACACAAACCATCGCGGGTTTAACAGTGGTGTGGCCAGACACGGCAACTCGATGCCACTACATATTAATTATTGAACAATTTGGTAGGTTCATAGATTTTTTCTAGATCGCACTGCTATCTAGAAAGTATCTTTTTAATATTTTTGAGCAGTTCTTCGCATATTAGTTGACTCTTATAAACATACTGGAGGGTATGCGTTTTAGTCTTTTCTTTCCTTACCTTCTAGAAGCAGAAGAGATTGACCTATCAGGTAATTGCAAACCAAAAATGAATAATAGCCGTTTCAGGTTATCTCATCAATTCGTTACGAGAACCAGTAGTTTCGACTTAGAAACTTAGATAAACCAATTTACTGCACCGATCATAAATATTTTATTTCTCGCAGTCGTAAAATTATAAAATCTTTTGAATTCTTCATCCAGAGTTTAAAGCTTAGACTGGCTTACCCAAAAGCTGCTCTATATAAATTTATGTCCATCGCACGTTCGATTTGGAGAAATAAAATCTCGTTTACACGGGAAAACTTTCTCGACCGTCAAGAAGCGAAAATTACCATCATAAAAAAACATAAACATAAAATTATCACGCTAGTATTCCCCGATGGATTAGGCAGAAGTGTAGGTACCAATAAAAAACTTTTTTTTTTGTTGAGCATTGGAAATTATCAAATAACTTCTCCCGCTCTGGGCGTAACGGGAGAGCCTGTCAGACTCTTACTGCCTAAAACCCACCCGTGTTCCTTCAGTTGCCTGTATATTGCCAGGGGCCACAGTATCCCCTTCGGACTTTCTCGCGACCCCGGCAGGCCTATATAGTACACCCACTTTTCACCAGTTATGTTTAAGACTCATGTAGGTTTACTATAAAGAGGTACACCTCTGCCCAACCCGGGGAATACAGGCATGATGTTATGTAATAGAGGGCGAGCCTACAAATCCAGACTCCGGGGTGCTACTGAGAAATTTCAGATGGAAAACCCAATAACACCTTGCCCGACCCGGGATTAGAAGACAGGACCTCATGTTCAGCAATAGCCCTTGCGAACACTAAACCAACGAGGCAATCATCATCATCTTCTTTATTTTCAGCCAATCAATCCATCGTAAAAAGTACGTTGGTATTTCATTTCCTAAGAAATGTATGGGAAAATTTTTTAGCGATTTCTGACTTTTCTAGTACTCAAACTCAGTTGGTCCTATTGAATGTTTTGATCCTTATAAGAAACAGAATCGATAAGCATCAAAAAAAGTTTTTGTGAAAACTGTCCATTTTCTTGCTATCTGCACATTTTTTTCAAAATCTGTGAATGCAGATCAAAATGTCTCAAAGAGTTATGGACAGTTTCCGATCGTTTTCCTGTAGCTACAACGTTTAAGGTAGCTGCCCTTACTGCTCCATCTCAAAAATCCACAATGTATAGAAACTGGGGATCCTGCCGTTTTACCGAAAAGATTTGCCCAAATTTCACTAAACAAATTTTAGCAACCTTTTTTTGTAACAATGCAATGTTTGGAATTATTTTAGTACGCACATTTTAATTTGGTCAAATTTTTACTTGGCAGAATATTATCAAGGATAATTCACTTAGCCATTTTTGGTCTATAATCAAATGATTTATTATAGCAAACAATCTTTAGACAATAAACGTTTGGTCAGTTAGTTATGGAACTAACCAGCTTTAAGCCAGAAAAAACTAGATTATATAGAAAAAAAATATGGAACAAAAACAGGCTACCCGAAACTGAACTAGTTAGACGAGATTTATTATTTTTTTAAATACTACTAACTAAAAAAAAATACTACCGGAATAGTTAATATTAATATAATTATTACCTGTTTAGAATTTGTCCCAAGTGGAAAAAAGCACCGTGTTGCGTAAAATGAGTTATTCCAACTGAAATATTTGATTTAAAAAAATTGGTAAAAGTACTAGTTGGTAAACAAGTTATTGTTTAAACGTTCACTTGCAAAACATTAGGTTTGCGTTACAATTATTTGGGAAGAGATTTTTTGCTAAGTAATAATTTGGCAAATGAAATTATGCGGAAAATTATTTGGGAAGTGAAAAGAAATTGCCAAATTATGGCAATTTCTTTTCGATGAAACAAGAGAGACCCATAGAAACTGATAAACGAATTAAGTTTTGTAATAATTCGTTTTCTTTGTAGAGGTTAGAAATGAATATGGGAGTGGCTTGAGAAGTGACCCCAGCGCTTGCACCAATGAATAAGCTTTGAAACGATATTTTTTACTGACTCATTTTTAAAGCTGGCCACATGTAGATGGAATTCCGTTTCAAAATATCGATTCGGAGTTTCGAAGTCAACAAATCCATACAAAGGTCGGCCATCTATAAACGGAATTCCGTTTCGGAATTTCGAATTACCGAAAATTTCGAACGGAGAACTGTACGTTAATTAGCTGCCTCCGAAATTCCGAATCGATTCGGAATTCCGTTTTGGAATTCCGTACCATACAAGAAACGTGTTTTTTCTGCGTTTTTTGCTAAATATTGTACGGTGGTACGAAACCCTTCGTATGCACTCGGTAAGCTTTCGGTACCGCATATACCGAGCATGCTGATGTCGCACCTCTGCTGCGCCGATAAATCAGAAAAGGGCCTCCCAACTCACACTTGGCCGATTTTTAGGGTTCCGTAGTCAACAAGGAACCCTTATAGTTTCGCCATGTACTGTCTGTCTGTCCGTCTGTCTGTCCGCGGCTTAGCTCAGAGACGGTTAGTACTAGAAATCTGTAATTTGGCATATGTATACATATTAATCATGTCGACAAAGTGATAAAATAAAATCAAGTAAAACATTTTTTTTTAGGGTACCTCCCCTACACGTAAAGTGGGGATGTTTTTTATTTTTCTCAACTACTCCATGTTGTGGGATATCGTTAGAAAGGTCTTTTAAAGATATTGTGAGTTTGTCTAAACCATTTTTGGATTCAGGGATCCGTTTGCGATATTAAGCTTTTAACTGAAATTTTTTGTTACAGTCAAGTGTCCCCCCCCTTCTAGCTAAATGGTTGTACTTGGACTTGTGAAAAAATTCACAGCAATAGTATATATAACGAAATGAAAAGGAAAACTATGAGAGCTAAGTAGGCTGTACAGGTTAATGAGAAATAATCAACCAACTTAAATTTGCAGTTTGAAAAACATGATCTCCCATACATTCCGTATGGGAGAACATATTTTTCAACTACAATGTTAAGTTTGTTCTTGGGATAAATTCATCCCAACTACGGAACCCTTCATTGTGCGAGGTCCGACACGCAGTTGGCTGGTTTTTATGCAATAAGAGGGAATGGTGTACGTATAAACCCATACATACATAAGTCCATACATTTTTTATTGGATTATACTCAAAAAAATAGACACTTTTTGTTTAAAACGAATAATTTTATCACTTTCTACAATCAAATGTGCTCGCCTTTGACTTTTCAGGAATTAACTTACATTTATTACTGACAAAATCTATCGTCAAATCTAGGCAAAATTTGACACTTCTTTACGACACATGTAAAGAAGTGTCAAATTTGGTTGTATTGTATGGTTCGTTTTGACAAGCAAACTAAAGCGCCATGTTTGTTATAGTTTATAAATTTGAGTGCTAGATGGCGTGCAGGCGATATTATAATTCTGATAAAAAAATATAATAAGTTCAATAATTGATTTATTTTAATTTCTACCTCTAATTTCTTGTTAACGTCAAATTTAATACGACACTTTAATTTCTTAAAATTATTATAACATGGTTACTAAATTAATAGTTAGTTTTAAGACAGTACTCTCAAAGTTCCTAAACTGTTTACGTGTTATCATGGCATTACCATGGTTACAAGAACAGTAGTAGGTACCTACAGAGTTACAGACAACAATTACATGGACAGTAAGTATCACACACTATATTCAAGCGTCAATTTTATACCAAAACTGTCAAGGCCATATAAATATACACAATTGGACAAAATAAAAATGAATTTCCTTTAAATATATAAAAGAATCCTATCGCAAATTGGTTTCGTGAATTTTCATCAAACTAATTAATTCACTGTAATGTTTTTACTGAAACCCACTTAATCAGTGGTATAGATTTTATTTATTTTTTGACGTGAATAGGCGATTTTAAAATGAGAGTTCCAATTACGTATGAACTCGTATTGCTATGACTATCTACGGTTGCCATTGCATTCAAGACTGCGCACCTGAGGTGATTCTGGTTCTACCATATTTTGTAGTAACGTATAAAATAAGTACTACGATATATGTACGTGTGAAATTAATTAAATACTGGCCTGTAATAGTCTCAATGCAGAACAAAGGCCTTTTCTCACGCTGAAAGGAATAAAAAATAATCGGAGAGAGACCCAGTGGAGGTAGGCTTCCACATAATACTAGGCTGTTTAAAAAGTAATAAATAACCTGTAACCTTCCTCAAGAATTGGCCTATCAAATGCAAAGAGATTTTTCAAATCCGACTGGTAGTTCCAGAGATTAGCTCATCCAAACATGCAGAAAAACTCTTCAGCTTTATTATTAGTATAGAAAATATGACCCGACTAGCAGCGCCCCGCGGTTTCACCCGCATAAATCTCAATCCCATAGGAATATCGGGACAAAAAGTATCCTATCTGTTAATCCAGATTCTAAACTATCTGTGTGCCAAATTTCATCCAAATCCGTTTAGTAGTTTTTGCGTGAAAGAGTAACAAACATCCATCCATATAATATATATGTATAATAAATATATAATATAATATATATATATAAGTAGGAAGGATAGTAGGATTATCATTACTTTTTGAACAGCCTAGTATTATCTTGAAGCACCTACCTATCAGGACGATGTGCAAATAAATCTGGCCTTCTCCCAACATTTTGTAGTTCTGCCTAGCCTTTTCCCAAGTATGTTGGGGTTGGCTTCCAGTCTAACCGGATGCAGCTGAATACCAGTATTTTACATGGAGCAACTGCCTATTTGACCTCCACAACCCAGTAACTGGGTAATACAATACCCCTTGGTAAGACTGGTGTCAGACTTTCGGGCTTCTGATGACTCTTAACGACTGTCAAAGATCCACGAATGACAACCGGGACCAACGGCATAACGTGCTTTTCGAGGCACGGAGGAGTTTCGGTATGTAAAGATGGTCACCCATCCAGGCAAGCTTAGCTTAACCTGATGGATCGACCCATGCGGCTGTTATTACTTAGCCATGAGCTCCTCAACATTTTGTAATTCTATAATATGTTATTAAGTGTATTTTTTCCAATCTGTGAACTAAATAAAAACGTCAAAATTCGAAGATATCAAATATCTAGTAGGTACCTAACTTTTGGCCACAGATTTGTGAATTCTATTTTATCGACGAGCTTGACGCATAACTTATCCAAATTATACCTATTTTCGTGTGACAAACACAACCATTTAGTGGGGCCTGAAAGCAGAATAAAAAACAAACGAATAAACACTCATGTTTATTATTAGTTAGCAAGTAAACATAGCCGTTTCAGAGACCACAATTTATTTTATTAGACAGAAAAAAGGTAGTACCCAGAAGTTTATATAATCAATTCTCACTTCATAAAATATCTACACTATTATCGTCTGAACCTCTTACCAACTATGATAGGCAAAACTATCACCAGATCGTGGTCGGCTTCCAGTCTAATCAACTGAATTCACTGACTGCCTATTGTGTGAGTAGGCAGTGGTGACCCAGTGGTAACGACCCTGATTTACGAGTTTAGGTTGTGGGTTCGGACCCAGGCAGGTGCTTTACTTTGTGTAAATAATTTCATCACCGCTGCTCTCAAAACTGGGAAGAAAGCATCGTGACGAAACCGGCATGTCCTACAATACGACATGTCACAGATGTGCGCGAGAACTATACACGATGTAGGCGAAACGCCGGGGCGTGACTCCGCTGCCGCGAGAAATCACAGCACCGCGGACAGAGCTCCGGCGGGATCTCATGGCAGCATAGAGAGTGCGATTGTCGCAACCCAGCGCTGGGCACGCCACAATTGCGGCGTCGCGCCCCTAGTCGCTGCAGGAGACGCCTCGGGCGTCAGGAGTCACGAGCCGTCTTCCGGCCACCGTAGGCGCGGGCTTGCGGACGGTGAGCAATGGGTAGCTCGCCGTCCGATAAGGACCAGGCCCTGGTCCGTAAGGGCCAATGCCTGCCAGGGTTGCGAGTATGTCCGAAATATCGTGGCCCCGGCACACAGGCGACAGAAGGAACACGGTTGGGTTTTAGTCAGTAAAAGTCTGACACGCCCTCCCGCTCCGGCCAGAGCGGGAGAAGTTATTTGATAATTTCCCACCCAACAAAAAAAAAGGCAGGTGCTTTACTTTTAAATAATTTCATCAGCACAGCTCTCAAAACGGTGAAGGAACACATCGTGAGGAAACCGGCATGTCCTAGAACCAAAAATCGAAAACAAGTGACATCTACCAACCCGCACTGGGTCCGCGTGGTAGATTACAGCCCACTCTCTCTCGAAGAGAGGAGGCCTGAGTCCCAGCAGTGGGAATATTTTAGGCTGATTATGACTGCCTATTTGAACACTGTATGGTCTCATCAACCGTACATACACTTTTCAAACGGAGCAACCCACTTGTATTTCGTGCGTCACGAATATTTTACTATAATTAGAACTTGTTAAGCAATACATAGGTAATGATCGAGTACAACAATTACTGTGAAACTAAACACTTGACAAAGAAAGAACAGTACTACTTCTACTTGTTAACATTTACCTTCCAATATACATAACTTTTAACTTTACTCGGTAGTTTTTTGTAACTTACATACGTAACCAAAACAAAGTGCTTGTGTAAACCCAAATATAATGGGTAAAACGATACCCCTGGGTAAGATTGGTTGCGAGAACATCGGGCTTTAAAACAACAACAAAAAATACTTATTAGCCACTAAATTGCATAAACGCCTCATTTACAACAATAAAAACCGTAAAGCTTAAAAAACAATCAATGTCCAGCCCATCTAGCGGGACTGGCGACATCGTTTGGCGCACTTCCAAATGTCCCCTTGTTTTTGTCATTATTCTGTTCCGAGTTTTGCTTGCCTCGTTAGATCTGCGTAGGTAGTAGAATGGAGTGCTTTATTATGCTTTTAAGACGCCGTTATATGCCATTGGCCTTGAGAGGTTACCTTGCCTTGACCGTCCAGCCAGTAATAGGACTCGCGGACGGATCAACGAGATAATTAGACGCATTATTAATCTATTGTACACAAATCAAAAGGTATTTTAATAAAAACAAGTTTATTAAAATATAAATAATTAAATTATCTCTAAAATGGTGAAGGTTTCAGAAAAATATGCTGGATTGTTTTTGCGTGATTCTCTGTTTTTTATCCGTGTTAGACATAACTTTACAAATTAATTACACTATGTAATAGAAACATAATCTAAAATATTCCCAGATTAAGTTTTAAAAAAAACTCTCATAAAAAAATTTACTAAATCATTAACACTACTCGTTTAGATGTGATCTTCAGTATAAAATCATTAAAAGTCGCTTGCTTTATGGAAAATAAGGGGAAATCTTGTAGAGGGGCTTGTGGCTAAGTAATAACAGCCGCACGGGTCGACTGATCAAGTTAAGCTACGCTTGCCGCGGTTGGTGCGTGGATGGTTGACCATCTTTACATACCAAGACCCCTCCGTCCCTCGGAAAGCACGTTAAGGCGTTGGTGCCGGCTGTCATTTATAGATATTTCTAGACAGTTGTGACGGGTCGTCAGAAGCCCGAAAGTCTGACAACCAGTCTTACCAAGGGTAAGACAAAATACTGGTATTCAGCTGCATCCGGTTAGACTGGAAGCCGACCCCAACATAGATAGGAAAAGGCTACCTAACATGAAGGGGAAATCTTGCAGCTGATTTTATGTATAGATGTATGAACCTAGAGCAAACTCGTTTTGAAAGGACACCGTAGGACGTCAGTTTATTTTGCCCCGAATAAAATAAAAATATTTTATTTCACATAAATCTACATGGGCAGCACTTATGAAACCGAAACCCGTGTTTCCTAAGAGCCGGCAAGAAACTCCAAGGTTATTCTTTTAAAAATAATTGGCCTTTACAATATTTTCAAATAACAGTGTTAATAGGTATTGGAGGACAGTCCACCATAATCGAGTCACTGAATATCTCGGGATGTAGGTATCTATGGCGACTGCTGAGCATGGTGTCCTGGTTGCGGTCCCCGGAACGCGCTAAGTGTCATTGGGGCATTCCATTAGAGCAGGGGTTCCCAAACTTTTAACATACGCGCCCCCCTAACTTTCTCTTAAGATCACTATGCCCCTGAGACTGTACTGCCTGTACTTTGTCGACATAAGCAGAAAAGCATAAGAATATAAACGAAAGTTACCGAAAGCGAGGTCGAAAATGTTTGTTGCACCCCCCTAGATAGGTAAGATTTTCTTTAGATCATTCAAACAGAAATAGGAGTTACTTTGTCGACGTTTGCAGAAAAACTCAAGAATTATGAGAACGCATGATGTAAGAGCGAGTAAAGCGAGCTTGAAAAATTTACAATTTCGGATTTGTCACATGTTTCGTTTGACCATTCATACAGAAAAAGGAGCTACTTTGTTGACTTATGCAGAAAATTTGAAGAATCAAGAGAATATAAAATGGAAAAGCGAACGAAGCGCTCTAGAAAATTGTAGCAAGCCGCCTCGGATAGGTTCGGTTTTTTGAAGTCCATTCCATAAAGAAATAGAAAAACTTATTTTATCGACTTATGCAGAACAGCTGAACCTCATTTTACAACACCTAAGTAAATATTATTAAATGTTTGTGTTTTGGAAACTAGTCTTATCCTTTTCTAATACCAAGAATTTAATAAATCTATACTTTATTATTGTAGCCGCTGCGTATCCCCATTGGTCACTCTACGCCCCCCGAGGGGGCGCGCCCCACCGGTTGGGAATCGCTGCATTAGCGTATTCTAACTAGATGGAAGTCCGGAGTTTTTAACAATAGACACTAGCAAAATTTTGTTTTTCTATTTAACTACCAATACTCCTTCGGGGAAATACAGATGTTTTGTTACGTTATTAATTAGGTTAGGTACCTGTATTCAAATATATTTTACAATGCATTTGCTCGAAAAGGGCGTTTTCCAAGCAGTCAATTTGTGCGGAAAGTGTCACTTTTTTTCACTAGTGCTTTTTATTTTTCAGTTTTTTTTTAAATTTTTGATGCCGTCGTCAGCGCGTCTCGTCTCAGAGATTTTATTATTTCAGAATGATGATGATGACGATGGCGATGATTATGACAATGGTCAAAATCAAAAAGTCGAAGTCAAAGCCAAAGTCGCAGTCAAAGTCAAAGTCAAAGTCAAAGACGAAGTCGAAGTCAAAATCAAAGTCAAAAGTGAATGATGAATGAATTTTGTTTTATCATTTATATACGTCGTGGTATGTTAGATGTTTACACATCGTAGGCCACGGCCGTAAGGCTCGCTCGTTTTTTTTTTTCCTCGCACAATGCATAGTAAAACGTTGTATGATACACGTGCGTAAGATGATTTCCGACTCGTGTCGACTTATACACTCGTCGGAAATCACCTACCTTCCGCACTTATAGCATAAATAACTATTTGTAACTCTGGAAACAGCAGAAGCATGTTTCAACACATGTGCAAGTGCGGTATCGTTTCGGTATGCCGAACATACTATACCGAAACGATACCGCGTCGACCAATGAGCAAACGGCCGTGGGCATCATGATGCCTAAATAATATTTTGATTTTCTTGGAAGTTATCCCTCATAGAGTTTTATTAGAAATTCATCTGCCATCAACACGTAATTGTACACTTAGTAAGTACATAATATTAACGTTGCGATAGGGGTAAAAAAGGGTTCGCCTTGATTAATGTGCGTGACTATACTTTTATACTGCCAGCATAGAGTGATGTTTATGTAGCTGACTGTACCGCTTACATCGACGTTTGTCAGGGTCAACTTTTTATAAAATAAGGTTTAGTTTTTCTTGTTTTTAAATTAGTATAAAATGACTGTGTGTGTGTGTTTGGAAGCGTAATTGCTGAGCCGAGGTCTAAGATTAGATTCCCAGGTTGTATATAGTGTTATTATTGGGGTTATCAGTAGAAAAAGCGGGTTTCTTAGGTTAATGGAATTAAGTTAAAGATAACTGGTAAAGTGTAGATGTATCAGACTGTTCTACCTATACCTTCAGAAACACCAACCGTGACGTTTTGTTATTTTCAGTTTTGTTATGGCGACGATAACCGACTTTTAATCATTTTATACTGAAGATCACGTCTAAACGCGTAGTGTTAATGATTTGGAAAATAATATATGTGAAATTAGAGTATTTTTTTAATAACTTATTAAATTAATATCATCATTTTAACGATAATTTAATTATTGATCTTTTAGTATACGGGTTTTATTAAAATACTTTTGGTTTATGTATAATACATTAATAATGCGTCTAATTTGGGACAGCGCTCCTTGATGGCCGAGTTCTATTACTGGCTGGACATACGACGCGTTGCGTGACCTCAGTGCAGAACACGTACGCTAACCACTTAAGGTCACTGGCATATTATATCTGCGCCTTAAGCCATAGGTCTACCGCTGTCTAGAATTGGAAGTATCTCGCATAAAAAGAAAAAACAATAATAACATCGTCAAATTCTAGCTATGTGGAAGCTTGTTCCTACCTAATGGACAAATTGTTGTAAATATATTCAACCCTACTCATATTTGATATTAACCTTTAAGCTTTCATTAAATTAATTAAAACTTACGCCCTGTAATCAGAACTATTTATGATCTATTCAAAAATATCTGGCTCAAACACGGCGGTGAGGGTTCCATCCGATTCGAGAATTTTGCTTGTATTCATTTTGAAATTCAAAATGAGAAGCTCTTGGAGTAATACCAGCCGCACGGGTGGATCCATCAGGTTAAGCTTTGCTTTCCGGGGTTGGTCCGTGGATAGGTGACCATCTTTATATACCGAGACTGCACAGACTGTAATTACAGAAGCAGACCTGGGAATATTCTGGTTGCGGAGATATTGAAGGTCAATTTATTTACTGTTTTTCATGAAATCAGGTTTTAAATGTTATAACCAAAGATATAAATATGTCTAGACAGACAGTCAAATCTGTGAACTCGTTGAAAAAAATTGCGTCCAACTGTTAGCCGCTAAATGCACGCACACTAGATAAGCTCAACAGACTACTCAACTATGGTATCCGGTTCATATTTAACTTAAGGAAATATGACCATGTGTCGAGTTACAGGTCTGAGCTCAAATGGATGTCTATTCGCCAAAGCAGAAGTTTACGCGCTTTGACCACGCTTTTCTGCCTTCTGAACTCACCCACCCCTCCTTCTTATCTTCTGTCTCACTTCCAATATCTATGTTCTTCACACGCTAAGAATCTGCGTTCTTCCAACAATCTTCTTCTACTCTGTCCTTCTCATACTTCTGACTTTGTTCATTCTTCCTTTCATATTCAGTCCATTCTACTCCGGAATGCGCTTCCTCTTGATATCAGGACGGCCACTAGTCGTTATGCATTTAAGCGGAAATTGCAGAGTTATTTTCAAAACAAATAGTGTAGAGTCATCTCAATTACCTCATTTCCTATGAATTTGTATCCTTATTTATATATATATATATAATGTAGGTATATATTATAGTAAATATGTATGTACGTGTATCATAAGTTTATAAACTATATATGTACTTGTATACACATTTTATTTATAATTTATTGTTGACATTTTAATATTTATTATTATTATTATCTCCTCTAAATCGGAGCACCTGCCATCTAATCTCTTCACCACCCTTGGTTGACTGGTAGAGAATGCCTAAGGTATTAAGTCCGCCTTTGTACCTTATTGTGTGCGAGAAGTTTAAATAAATAAATAATAAGCACAATGACAGCATAAGAGCGTGGTGCGAGTGTAAGACGTAGCTGTCACGCACACACGCATAAAAAAGTTGTTTGTATTATTTATTTTGCAGCGTGATACTATCTAGGCATTAAATCATCAAATGTAATAATTTCACTTTAAATGCCCTCACAACTCAGTACCATTGCATGCGCGGCTTGCATCGTTTCTGTCGCACGTTGCAAACGCGACTAACGCGCAATAGTAGCGATGCAGAAGCGCGTTTACAAAACGCCCGACAGCATCGCTACAAAAAGTCACCGTGGGCGAGGGGCCTAAGCACAATGTTTTGTGTGCATTACATTGCACGTACGATTTTGTCACCAAAAAACCAAAAGTTGTTTCCGAGCAATAATTTTCGCTCAATGTTACTTATATTGATGTGCAGAATGCGTATATAACGGCTGTTTGTCCGGGCTGTGGACTGTCCGTCCGAAACCTCTGTAACATGATTTGACGTAGGGTCAGGGAAACAGAACCTGGACGGCCCGGTTTCTGGGAAGCCCGCAGGGGCGAAGCCACCGCCGTGCGCCGCCGCCGTTTCAGTCAATGATAAATAGGGCCTCGTATCATTGATACGGCTGTGCTAAGTAGACCAAACTACAGGGGCCCTTCTCCAGGACACAATGGCAGCATAATTTCCGGAGTTAGAATGCTATTTTATTTCTTTAGTAAAAAAAAAACAATAACCTCCTTTTGATCTTCGCCGCAGTCAGGTAAAAACGGCTCCCAATAAATTTTGATACAGGGACCCCTTTAGGACTAGCTACGCCACTGAAGGCCCAGTTTCTGGAAGGCTCAACCGGAGTTATATTGAATTGTCTGTAGGCTCAGGCATTTAGGAACATTCCTTTCACGGAAAGTTCAATGACCGCTACGATATAAGACCAAAGGAAAATCTGACATACGTCGCTTCGAAGACAGATTTTGGAAAAGGTGCGGCCCACTTTGACCTGGAATAACAGGAATAACATTTCATCCTTAGATAATACAAAACACAACGTCTCTGCCTGTTAAAGTGCTTATATCTTTTTAATTCATAGAAAGATTTTATCAATTACTATGGTTTAGAATACATTAATCCTTGAAAGAAAAGCCACAGGACACAGCCAGTTTATTTAAAATGAAAATAATTTGGTATTAGACTTGTAACAAAAAAAAAAAAGCTGCCTTTTTTTCTAAAACGAAAAAAGTGTTTATTTTAGCCTGTACTAAATAAATGTATTCTCTTTCTTTCAAATAATATTTATGCTATGATAAAACGAATTACACTTAGGAAATGAATCCAGAAACTCACACTCGATAATAACTACATCAAACTGGCTGCATCGTAAATCTTCCCAGATATGGCATCTGTAACTGAAACATTAATTAACGGAACAATTATATTGCAATGAACAGCTGGATTTGTGGCCGTAGTGTAATGGGATTAATAGTGTAGTATAGTTGTTACATTCCAACGTGTGGCTAAGTAATAACAGCCGCACGGGTCTATCCATCTTGTCGGGGTCGGTCCGTGGATGGGTAACCATCTTTACATACCTACACTCCTCCATGCCTCGGAACGTTGATCCCGGCTTTCATTCGTGGATCTCCGACAGTCGTTACGGCCGACGTGTCGTCAGAAGCCCGAAAGTCTGATACCCAGTCTTGCCGTGGGGTATCGTATTACTGAGTTACTGGGTTGTGGAGATCTGATAGGCCGTCGCTCCTAGTAAAATATTGGTAGTGGTAAATATTGCCTACTTTTGTATGTGTGTATTTTTGTCTTTATATGTGCGTTTTGTTTGTGCAGAATAAACAATTTTTCTTTCATTTTTCTTTTCTTTCATCTGGTTAGACTGGAAGCCGATCCCAACATAGTTGGGAAAAGGCTCGGTAGATTGATAGTTGTTACATTGTACTAGTCGAGGGAATTTTCGTTTGTTTTACTCGTATAATGGTTAGATATTGATACCATCATGTTTTCCGAGGTTCACTAAATAATTTAATTTGACGCAGCTTACCCAGTTTACAACAGTTACATAATGTATAAGTAAAGCTGCATTTTTACTTAGCGTTCTCAACAGTCCTGAGCGAGCAAACGTTTGTTTGCGTGGTAAGTGAAAACAGTTAAGCGAGCGAACATGTTTGTTCAGAGATGATCGATTGGACTCGGCGAACTCGAGCACTCATTCTTTCAGTGAAAAGGATGACTTGTTCATGCAAACAGATGTTTTTATTTTCAGGAACATCAGCAGAATAGCGAATGTTTGGTCAGGGTTTAGTGAAAACAGATGTTTTCTGTTTTGAGCGTACATCGACAGCACAGCAAACATTTGCTCTGAACAAAATGTTCACTCGGCAGGGTAGTGAAAAGGCGGCTTTAAATAAAATTCCGGTACATAAAAGTTCCGTTTGTCTATAAAATCTGATGGATAAACGCGATGCCGTAGTTATATTCAATTTAACTAAAAACGTTGCTCTACAAAATGGATGTGAAACAACATTTTCACTGGAAATAGAAGCAGAAAACTTAAACTAGATTTAAATTTTATTTCCTGTGCAATTCTTAGGTAGAAAAACATTGCGATTCGTGCTTGTCAGGGACAATTTGTGCTAGTTTGTCTTTTATTTTCATAGCAGTATGTTGTAGATTTCAATCTACGAAATAATCATCACAACATCACGCCTTGTCTCCCCGAAGGGTTGGGCAGAGGTGTACTTATAGGTACACCCACATTTCGTCAGTTATGTTTAAGTCCCATGTAATAGAGGGCGAGCCTATTGCCATCAACCGGGCACAAATTAGGACTCCGGGCTGCTAGTGAGAATTTCCAGATAGAAAAACTCAATAACACTTGCCCGACCCGGGAATCGAACCCAGGATCTCATGTTCAACAGTAGCGCTTGCAACCACTAGATCAACGAGGCAATCATCTATGAAATAATGGACTTTTATCATGAAGAAGTTTTCACACTGCGTGCTAAATAGGAGCGGTAACCGTATCGCCTTTCGCCGCGCTGATGTAAGCACGTAACCAAAGCGTATCGGCAGCTCTGATACGTCGACTCGGCTACGGCTAGGCGACGCCGCGTTTACGGCTCGCCGTAAGCGCGCGCGGCAGTAGTGTGCTGCAGGCAGGCTGCGGGCGGGCTGAGAGGGGCAAGGGTAGACGAAGAGACGTAAGCTCGGGTACGGAGAGACGTAAACGCGGGGACGACGAGCCGTAAGCACGGGAACTGGAAATTGACCGCGCACCCATCGCGGTTCGTGAGCTTGTCCAGTGCCGAGGCGATTACGTTACGATTCCAATACGTATTACAATAGGGAGTTTCGTACAAAGAATACTGAACGGCTCGAATTGATACGGTGATGATCCCTTTCCGTGTTAATAAGTGTACTGTGTCCTTCAATCGGGTTAGTACTACAAGTTCAGGTTATTATGATAAGATAACCCGCAAAATTTAAATTCTCCGATTTTTTGTTAAATTTTTAGTACAGTATCATCAGGTTGTATGTTTATAGAATTATAATCAACTAGCTGCGCCCCGCGGTTTCATTCGCATAAGTCTCGATCCTATGGAAATATTGAGATAAAAGTATCCTATGTCCTAATCCAGTTCATGGTCTACCCATGTGCTAACAAAGAATACTTTTAATCCGGACATTCCCACGGCATTAAGATTTATGCGCGTGAAACCGAGAGGCGGGCTGGTACGTGATAAATATTATTACAATCTTAAGTTTATTCCTTAAATATTGCTCCATCATCCCAATAAATAGATCCTTCGATCCGGAAACTACGTCACCATATTAGCCCAACCTACTTTCTACCAATATTAATCAGTGTCAATAATTATCCGAGTGAAATTAATTATTATATGTTCACGATAATTGACTGCGGATCAAAGACTAGGAAAATATAATAAATAGCTTCTGCCCGCAACTTCGTCCGTGTGAAATTTCTTGTTCCTTCGCAACGCCGTTCGTTCGTTCGATAAGTGCTGATTCTCAGCCTAGTTTGTATAAATGACTTTTGAATTTTGAATCCTCGCAGACTTTTTTGCGAATAATGAAATGACTGTCCGGTATTCGCGTAAGGCCGTGTACTAACTAAAACGATCGTCACGCGAACATACGATCGTCGCGTTCACTTTGATCGGTGAACCCTTACGCGACAGAGGCGTCTTCCGTTTTTCCGAACAAATGAAAATGAGTAACATTTATGAACGTGACGATCGCCTATTCGCGCAACCGATAACTTCGGTTAGGACACGGGGTAAGACATTTAAGATTTAAGATTTTTTTCTACGAAGTACACTGCCAGACAGCGGCCTGCTACTGAGAAGTTCCTAGTGGAAAAACTTGGAACTATATCCCCCGACCTTACCCGGAGATCGAAACTAAGACCTTTTGCTCAGCAGTCGCATTTGGTATCACTAGACCACGGAGAAACTGTTTCAGTAATCAAAGTCATATGTTGTGACGATCTTTGGGGAGGTGTATGTACAGCAAATGAAATGAAATGAAATGAAATGAAATGAAATTGTTTATTCTGTAAATAGGATATAGGAATCACTTTTACACGTCATATTAAAAATATATTAAATTTTGCTAGATGAGTTCGGCGTTTCCTATCCGACTACTCTGAGAAGAAAGGCCGAAACAAACTCAGAGGTCACAGTCTCTTTTAAAGTCCAGACATAATCTTGGTCAAGCCATATGAGGACCATGTAGATTCATGTCTGAAATGGTCTTTTGAGAAAAGAACCACACAGATTTGAGTGGACCTGTCCAGTCAGTGCAAGCATTTGTCAGTAATCGTGGAGCTCAACTCAGAACAAAAGGAGCTCAACTCGACGAACAATACCAAAGAAAGGACATTTGGGTAGGCCGCATAAACTACTCAAACTGCCAGACCATCATTAAAACTAACTGAGAGAGGATAAAAAAGGAGTAATGAGAAAAAAATAAAAATTAAATTAAAAAAAATATCCATATAGTCCTCACATTCACAATAGGTAATTAAAATAATATTATACTTTACAAAGTAATCATGTCATTTTGTTTTAATGTTTAAATAAAACTGGTATATTTTAATGATTTTACTAAATAATTCTAATGTCAAGTTTTATGGTTTTATCACAAGGTTTAGCAGAGCGAGCAGCTCAATCCCAAGCTTTTTTATCTTCTAAATAATCTGAAATTTTATAGTACCCTTTTTTACAAAGTTTGGTTTTAATACAAATTTTAAATCGTTTAATGGGTAAGTTTCGAATGTCAATGGGAAGTTTGTTGTAAAAGCGTATACATTGACCCATGAACGAGTTGCCTACTCTGTGGAGACGAGTGCGATGTACAGCAAGGTTGTGTTTATTCCTGGTATTTAAACTATGAATATCAGACATTTTCTTAAAATTTGATATATTTTTGTGTACATACATTAGGTTTTCAAAAATATATTGTGAGGCTAGAGTCAGAATATTTACTTCTTTGAATTTTCCTCGAAGAGAATCTCTCGGACCTAGGTTGTAAATGGCTCGAACAGCCCTTTTCTGTAGAACAAAGATAGTATTAATGTCCGCACAGGTTCCCCAGAGAAGAATCCCATATGACATAAGACTATGAAAATAACTAAAATAAACAATTCTGGCTGTATCTACGTCAGTTATCTGTCTAATTTTTTTAACAGCATAGGCGGCCGAATTAAGCTTTCCTGACAATTTTTCTATGTGTGGGCCCCATTGTAATTTACTATCAATAGTGATTCCAAGAAAAACTGTCGACTCAACAGGGTCCAGCTCTATTCCATTAACTTGAACATTGGTAGTTAGCTGCCTGACATTTGGCGTTGAAAATTTTATGAGTTTAGTCTTGTTTTCGTTCAGAAGAAGATTATTTACATTAAACCAATGCACAACTTTAGAGAGTGCATCGTTAATTTGTTCAAAGTTAACTAACTGACGTTTGATTTTAAAAATAAGGGAAGTATCATCTGCGAATAATACGATCTTGTGATTATCCCTTATGTGGTAAGGTAAGTCATTTATATAAATTAAAAATAAGAAAGGACCTAGAATTGAACCCTGCGGAACGCCCATGGTGACTGCAGATCCTGCAGATCTCTTGCCATTAACATCGACCCTCTGAATTCTGTTGTTCAGATAAGAAGTCAGAAGGTCGAGAGCCTTGTTCCTCATACCATAGTGGTACAGTTTCTTGAGCATGATCAGCCTATAAAATTCCCAATACTGGGACACAGATCTCCTCTCTAAGAGGGTGTAGGCCGTAATCCACCACGCGGGCCCAGTGCGGGTTGATAGATGTCGCATGTCTTTGAATTTTTGGTCCTAAGGTCCAGTCATAAGTCCCCGCACGATGTTTGCCTTCGCCGTTTTTGCCCCGTTCTATGTCCAGCAGCAGACAGTGGTTTTGCTCATATGATGACGATGATGACGATAAAAGCGAATAGTAAGGGTGCAACCAATCGATGTCGATCACGAACATACGTCACACAATATGTCACGATGTGTCGATTTACCGCGGTCTGAGTGCACACTTAGACTGTTTGTCTAGCGCACCGTGAACGGAAATAAATGTACGTTGGTACTTCGGCGTCGTCATCTGGTTCTCGTTGACCTCGCGTTCACGGTGCGGTGGACAAACGGTCTTACTGATCTGACATTGATGAGCAGTGAAGATAAACAAGACAGTTGTTATTACTACCTATAAACCCATTTATTGTATAATTATCGTTATAGGAACTTCTTATGTAATTAAATTAACCAAAGGCTACAAAGAATAATTATGCGATTTAGATTTAGTGAGGCTCATACACATCTCTAGTCTGTAACGTCATCGCTTTAATTTATCGCCGCTTATTGTTCCATTTTTGTTAATACCTATTAGAAAGAAAAAGTAGAACTCATAATAACAATGCGAGGTCTATTAATTTGTTCATTAACGTACTGATGGGCTCGCAAATTGATTTCATGATACGCATATCGGCTAAAGCAGGGCTGTCGAATGAAAGTAATGAATTTTTGTGAGAAATAAATGACAAAAAAAATCCGAAGTCACACGTCGTGTTGGGGATTAGAACAGATTACGTGTGACTTCGGATTTTAAAATTGTCTGTTTGTGATGTTTATAACTTATGGTTGGCGTTTTTTATAATATTTATTTTTATTTAAATTATTTTGGGTTTTTTTTTATGTGTTGTTTCATTCGATGCACAAAATGGATAATTTAAAAAAATGTTTTTGTTTCAAGACTTTATGTCCTCTAAAGGGCGCCATATTCAATTTAATGCGACGTCACATGCGGCACTTCATTTTTTAAATTATGATAAGTATTTTAGAAGTTCTGAGGAAACAGATGAACACACATAATACATACCCACATAATACTAAATACATACCGACCAAAATCATAACCCATCATAAAGAGTAAAAAAGGAATGCAGATTTTTATCATTCTAAAACGTAATTAATTCACACGATCGGTTCTATCGATGGAACTTTTATTCGTGTTCTTCAGCACTTAACAGCCTGGCAAATGCCTTTTTTTTTCAAATGAAGAAGGAACGCGCATTATCACCACGTTTACTCACAGATTTATTTTTAAGAGCGTTTAATCTGAAAGTAGGCAACGTCGCAAATAGCTGTCAAATATTTCGCTGTTTTGATTAATTTCGCAATATTACTGTATGGAAACAAAAAATGTGGCTAACTAGCGAACTAGAATAGCAAAATAACTATTAAAACATTAGAAAAAATAACGAAAAAAAATATGAAGAAATATCATGTTTTCATCCATTTTGTATTTATGATATCCCGGTAGATAGGTAGATATGTAGGTAGGTAGGTAGGTAGGGGCTCCGTGGATAAGTACTTAGTGCTAACCGTGCGGAGCCGGACGGGGAAAAGTTTGTTAATTATATGTATAAATGTGCATAGAAAATTAAATATAAACATTATACGTAGAAAATTACCAAGCACTTGTCTTACCATCTACGAGTAGCTTAAATTATCAAGCACTTGTCTTACCATCTACGAGTAGCTTAAATTACCAAGCACTTGTCTTACCATCTACGAGTAGCTTAAATTACCAAGCACTTGTCTTACCATCTACGAGTAGCTTAAATTACCAAGCACTTGTCTTACCATCTATGAGTAGCTTAAATTACCAAGCACTTGTCTTACCATCTGCGAGTAGCTTAAATTCCCGTTGGTACATCGGTGTAGCATCGGAAAGTTCCATCTAACACGTAACACATACTAATATGATTTAAAAAACCATTAAATAGCGGTTTTGGCCCCTCATCCCTACACTAAACAGACACAGTCATCAATCTCGAGCGCCGACACAAACGATAATATTTGTACTCGACGCGTTCCCTATTGTTTCTCGATTGTTTGGCCTCATCTATGGTTCGAACTTTGGTTGTCGATTGATGTTGAACAGTAATTTTTGCGGCTTGCGGTAGGAGTTGGCTGGTAGAAATCGTCACGTAAGGAAAAAGTGTTATGCGACAAGCGACTTTCTCTCGAAAGAGAGAAAGTGAGAATGATGGTGTGAGTGAGTTGAGAGAGAGAGAAAGTGTGAATTTAATACGCGTTTTTAATACAGAGCCATATAGTATAAGTTTCTAGATAGCATTCTAAAGACTGATACTAGATGGCGCTGTATTAAAAACGCGTCCGTGGTTTTCAGTTACTTACTCTCAAACGTAGTTAATTAATTTCATTACTAGCTGCGCCCCGTGGTTCCACCCACATAAGTTTATCTCACGTGGGAATTACGGGACAAAAAGTTTCCTATGTCCTAACCTATATCAAGGTCAACTCATGTGTCAAGTTTCATCTAAATCCATACAGCCGTTTTAGTCTGAAAGCGCAAAAACAAACAAACAAATAAACAAACTCACTTAGGATGCCTATTATTAAATACTTAAACAATATACAGTGGAAGGAACTTCGGTACCGGGTGTCCTCGACACCTCTCAACTGTTTTGTGATAACTGATTTTGTGAGAGATGGAGTTTTACCAGAAGATAAGAGTCTACAGTCATGGACAGGTTTATACAGTACAAGACTTGATTTTATTGCAAAAATCACTACTTATTACAAAACAAAGTCCCTCAGCCGCGTCTGCCTGACTGTCTGTCTGGATGATATAAACTCAAAATCTACTGAACAGATTTTCATACAGTTTTCACCAATGGACGGAGTGATACATGAGGAAGGTTCAAGTGTATAATTAATTAAGATTTTGTGTAAATGGGCTGAAATACGACGATGATTGTTGAAGATGTCCGAAAAAATCAAGACGACTGGGAGCTTTACGTTCGCCGCGTAAACCAATAGAGTTATATGAAAACAATGTACAAAATTATTCAATTTAAAAACATCTATAAAACAGTAGCAACGCTGTAATAATTATGTCTATCTCCATTTTTCATTTTTCTCTGGACCCAGTTCTGCAGTCCACGCAGATGAAGTCGATAACATATAAAAAAAACA
The DNA here is from genome assembly GCA_947364205.1 of Agrochola lota. Classification (NCBI taxonomy): domain Eukaryota; kingdom Metazoa; phylum Arthropoda; class Insecta; order Lepidoptera; family Noctuidae; genus Agrochola; species Agrochola lota. Next base: position 3,480,181 of record OX376239.1, read on the forward strand.
CTTATTATAAATACGTAGTATAGTTTTTTGTACAAAAGTTCGTCTGGGAATTACTACTATTCCAATCCAGCCTGTCCCCTGCTGTCCTCTCCCAGCGACGCCCGAAGCTTAAGCTCATAAACGAGGGTGAGCACTTACCTCTAGGAAAGTTACCTGCTCTCTGTTTTTCAACCGAGGACAGAAAGCTAGCCAAGTGCGCGCCGAACTCCCACACGAAGGGTTCCGGACCACCGCGCACCGTACGTTTACGTTAATATTTTTATTACGGACGCTTCTAACGTGCACGTCTTTCTACATTGTTCTGACATGTTTAATTTCAACAAGAATGATGTAACCAATATTTTGTAACAATTTTTTTTATTTATTTAAAAGAGTGTCCGTGGAGTTTCTTGCCCGTTCTTCTCCATAGGTACCTACTATCCTTTGGAATGGGCAACTAGCTTCATATTTCTGACTGACCGAGTCCTTGACAATTCAAAGTGCCTGTAAATGGTTTAATTGAAATAAATGCTTTGAGTTTGTGTTGATTTTGAGTTTGGACGGTCGGACAGCGGAGGCTTACTAATAGGGTTTAGTTTGGCACCCTTCGGGTACGGAACCCTAAAAAAGGGTCTTATGAAATTGTTTTATTTACCGAGAGAGGCTGTCTAGGTCTCACTTTTTGTGCGTGTAACTTTATATATATGTGGCGAGTATTGAGCGTTTGGTTTCCACGTTATTAATGGCTTACCTACGTTCGTTCAATGTTTACGTGGCTTAAATATATGGAATATCTTGGTAGTTATGCGGAAATTGCTCGTTAATTTGGTCAATTGTGCAACCGTGCACTATAATTGTGGTTGTTGCTGTAGATAGGATATCGTTTTCAACGATAATTAAGATTGTAATTGTTTTTTTATCGTCAAACTACAATCAACTCAGGCTATCGTAGCCTACTGCAGGACATGGGCCTCTCCTGAAATCCACCAAAAAACCTGTGCTTCTCCATCTTTCGCATCAGATCGTTTCGAGCCACCTCTTTAAGGTCTTCGGTCTACATAGGGGACCGTCCCGCGCTGCGCTTGCTGATACATAGTCTCCACTCATGGACTCTTCTGGCCAACACCCATCAGTACCGTTATTATCACGATACTTTCTGTTACAATCATTCTCTTACCGTCAATTTATTTTAGGTTGGCGCAAAATATATTTATCTTATACTTAGTCATCATTTCAGTATTCACTCTCTTTCTAGCCATATCATCTTTCACATAGTCTATCCATCGCTTCTTTGGTCTTCCCCTTATCTTAGGTCTCGTGGGATCTCGTGCACTAGACGCCCACGAACACGACCAGTGGTCGCAGCGACCACGTAAACTATGAAAACTGATACGAATCGCGCACTTGGTCGCAACGGCCGACTAGCCGCACACCATACAATACACTAGACGGCCATGACAGGCTATCGTGGCCGTCTAGTGCGCGAGATCCCTTATAGCCATTACATTCATAATCAAAACTTTCCTCACGATATTTTTCTCATAGCAAGGTCATTCTAGCAAAATGTGGCCATAAACACACGCACACAAACTCAAACAAACATACATTCAGACACCAACCACTAGCAATTGTAATCTTTACTATGTGTTACAATATATGTTTTATACCTCCAGGTCCCCACTGGAGGTATAAAATACAGGCCTAGGCTTAGTTTAGACTTCAGATCTCCGATAAATTACAAAATATTGTCAAAATATTTGTCGACTTTTTATGTATACTTATTATAAGAATGTAATTTGTGGAGATAAATAAATAAAAATAAAAGCTTTTATTTTTTAAAATTATTATTATACTGGAAGATACCTATCTAAAAAACTTCAATCATAGCTGGCTCCTTGCACGCTAAGTAACCTTCGATAAAAACAAAATAAGATTGAGATATATTCAACAGTTGCTATAGTTATTATAATATTCAAACCCATTTAAAAACTTATTAAAACTGATCACTAAAATTATGTTAAAATAAATAGGCGAGAGGTTAACAAGAGTAATCTTACTTTTTAACTAAAATACGGACCTTTTTCTGATACAAATGAAAACCCTTTGAGATCTCATCGCCCATAAATTCAATTATGAAACTCGGTAAAGTGTTAAATGGGCAGTTTAAATATCGTGGAAAAAAACTACAGGCGTTTAATATTATTATTTTCTTCTATTAGGGTTCAAAAATCTAAATCAAAGTATTATATTTCACATAAACCTACATGGACACTTATGAAACGTCGGAAGCTAGGTGCACGGTTCCTATTGGTCGTCTCATAAGAGCCGGCAAGAAACGCCACGGTTATTCTTTTAAAAATAAATGACTTTTACAATGTTTTTAAATTACAGTGTTAATACGTATGAGATAGACACGCCACAATTGTGGCGATAAGTCCCCTCTTTGAGGAGTGGCTAGAAAGGCGCCACAGCGTCCTTACCTTCCGCCTGACGCAGGTCCTCACCGGACACGGCTGTTTCGGGAGGTTCCGTATAAGGCGGGAGGAAATGCCCGGGTGTCACCACTGTGTGGATCGCCCGGAAGACACAGTGGAGCATACGGTGGAGGTCTGCCCTGCATGGGCGGAGCACCGCCGTTTCCTCACGGAGGCGATCGGCGGCGGCGATCTCTCGCGTCCGGCCCTGGTTCAGGCCATGGTTCGCAACGACAGTGCATGGGAGGCCGTCACCTCCTTCTGCGAAGCAGTTATGCTCGCGAAGGAGGAGGCGGAGCGCGCGAGGGAGATGCAAGCTACACCTAGTCGCCGCAGGAGACGTCTCGGGCGTCGGGAGTCACGAGCCGACTTCGGGCCACCGTAGGCGCGGGCTTGCGGACGGTGAGCAATGGGTAGCTCGCCGTCCGATAAGGACCAGGCCCGGGTCGACGCCGCGTTGTGTTCCACGTGCGCCTCAAAGAGATGTCAGCACCAACTGACGGGGTCCGTAAGCACCAATGCCTGCTGGGGTTACGGGTTTGTCCGAAAGGGATATCGCGGCCCCGGCACACGGGAAACGGAAGGAACACGGGTGGGTTTTAGTCAGTAAAAGTCTGACACGCCCTCTCGCTCCGCCCAGAGCGGGAGAAGTCATTTGATGATTTCCCATCCTCAAAAAAAAAATACATATGAGAGGACAGTGACACCTTAGACAAAATCAAACTGGTTGCTAATTTAATTGTATATATATATTTTTTATCATTGATTTTACATTCTGTGATTACTTGAATTCACACACTAACTCATTACCTGTTAAAATTTTAGGAATATCGTAGATATACTTTTACAATGTTTTTAAATATGGGACCGCCATTTATTTATCAATTAATTAATTTATCTGTCATTGCTTCAGTTTTAATTCGTTTTACCTATTGTGGTATAGTAATCTTATTCCTGATGCATCGTTTTCATATATAATTATATAATTAATGTATATAAAATATTGTAAAAAAAATTAAAAGAGTAACGATGGAATTTCTTGCCCATTCTTCTCCATACAAAAACTACCTTTTGGAAGGGGCGACTAGAATCAATTAAATTTTTTGTAATTTTTGACGTTCAAAAGTGCCTTGCAAGGGCCTATTTGAAATAAATTATTTGACTTTGAGTGTAAGCCGGTCAACTAAAACATAACTGGCGAAATGTGGGTGCACTATTAGGTACACCTCTGCCGAATCCATCGAGGAAACATGTTGTATGTTATGTGTATGTGTCTTTTCGTTTGACAACTATCTTACCAGAAGTTAAAGTTCATATCTCACGCTTCACTCCAGTGAATGTTCATTTTGACTTGAAAACGTCTTTTTGCTCGGAGTACTGGTAGTAAGTTCAATATTTCTGACCGTCAAAAACATCATCATCATCATCATTTCAGCCAAAAGACGTCCACTGCTTAACATAGGCCTCCCCCAAGCACCCACTTCGACCAATTCTGTGCTACCCGCATCCAGCGGATTCCTGCGGCCTTCACAAGGTCATCGGTCCATCTTGTGGGAGGCCTTCCAACGCTTCATCTTCCGGTACGCGGTCGCCACTTCAGAACCTTTCGGCCCCATCGGCCATCTATTCTACGAGCTATGTGCCCTGCCCATTACCGCTTAAGTTTGGTCATTCTTCGGGCTATGTCGGCTACCTTAGTTCTCCTACGGATCTCTTCATTTCAGATTCGATCACGTAGGGAAAATCCAAGCATAGCCTTCTCCATTGCCCTTCAAAAAAAAAACGCCCTTCAAAAACATGTAAGATTTCAATCGCTAATAACTACAAGACTTTTAATGCTAGAGTTTATCGGTTTATCGCGCAAAAGATAGGTCATATTTATAACAATTTTGAGGCAGGATATAATTTGCCTATAACGTCACATCGTACATCGCACATCGTAATAGTAGAATTGATTAATTATTTGTTATTGCTTTTTTAAAATTCTTTTTAACCTATTGTGGTATAGTTTTTTTTTTTTAGGTGTGTCGTCTTCACATGTAACTATATAACTAATGTACCTACATATACAAAATATTGTAAAACATTTTAAAAGAAACGGTGGAATTTCTTGCCCATTCTTCCATACGAAAACTACCTATTGGAAGGGGCGACTAGAATCAATTAAATTTTTTGTAATTTTTGACGATCAAAAGTGCCTTGGAAGGGCCTATTATCTAGAAATGAATTTATCTAAAAATTATTTTTCATCTGCTCATATCATTTGAATTTCGATCATCTGGCAGGCAAGTGAATGAAGCCGAGTGCCGAAATCCAACATTGGATCGGTTCACAAATAAATTTATTTTTCACTTTTGATTCATTTTGTATTCAGACATTTTACTTTGAGTGAAAGATAAACATGAACAAAAAGTGAAGCGTCTGATATCTGCTTAAGCTATGAGGCGGTCGACAGTGGTATCCTGCCAAGTGACAGTGGATCAAGGAAATATTGTTTTTTTTAATTGTTATCTTTCAAAAAGTACTTGCCTTGGCTTAATTTGAGTAAATACTTGATTTATCATTTATATCTATGTGTATTCTTTTTCAGTGTTATAAATAGAGAAAGAAAATTAATAACTTGATCACTTTGTAAAAAAAATCGCGTGACTGCAAGACTAGAAGTGAAAAAGTTAATTAGTAAAAACAAATGAATATTCATTAAGAAACGTGTTCGCCACGATTTAATATGAATATGCTCTGCAATAGAAAAGTTCGCGTGTTCGCAAACTTATGACGAATTTAGTTAATATTCATACCAAGGTATTTTTTTTCATAAGAAGTTACGTACTATGACGTAATTTATTCGATGACACGTTTTTACTCAGCGTACCGACTACGAGAATGCTACGACGCGTCGTAGCATTCTCGTAGTCGGTACGCTAGGTCGTACGGTACGTCGTGACGTAGCAATTGACAGCTACGCCGTAGCTAACGACTGGACATGTACCTGTAAGATGATCCTCGAATAGATAATTCATTGACGTCGGTTTCTGAAAGCGTCTTGAATCGTATGGCGTTTGCCCACTTATCTGTATCCGGTTCGTATTCGATACGTGAAAAAGACGGACGGAAAATTCACGCACTAGCATTTGCGCACTTATCCGTATTTGATTCGTTTTGTTTGATATACTTTTGATCCGTTAAAAAACGACTCGAAGTGAGAATTTTCGACTCGAACACGAACCGTATATGCATGAGTGCACAAACGTCCATACAATTACTAGGATGGCCAAACCGGATCAGAAACGAACACGAATCGAATACAAACCTGATACGGATATGTGCGTAAACGCCCTTATGGTAAACTAGCTATACTAACTATAATTTATTACTTTTATGGATTTGGCTAATGTGTCCAATGACTAATATGCAGTCGTAAAAAAAACTTGGAAACACTGAGCATTTCTTAAATAATAATACCGACTACGCACAAAATCAATTTATTGGGGCTAAGATTACAAAAATGCAAACTGAAGTAACACAACGGTATAATTAGTGAGGAAGCTCATGAGACTTAATTGTAACATAGCGTCTATATAGAACAGGCCACATACACGTACCTTGCTGAACAATGCTCGATGTAAGCGCAGTACGTTCTTGCAAAGCTTTTTCTCATCATCTGTAATAATCATAATAATTGGTCTAGTTTGTTTGGTGCCGACATTGTACAGTCACCAAACCACGCTATAACGCAACACAGTAACTATGTAAATGTTTTGATATAGGCGGTGTGGTGATACTTTGATATTGCAGGACTTTGAATAAATATAAATAATTAAAGAAGGAAGTAAGAAACCTGAGCAAGTTGACTTCAGAATAAGTGCGCAAGTATCTTGAACGCTTTGAATAGCTAAGTAGAATTTCTCGCATTGTTGGATCAACATTGACTGCCACATTACATCCTTTATTAACCAACTCAAAACGGACAACAACCGTATAACCGTTTCATCCTGTAACAAAACATACGTTTGATGCTTTTATTATTATATACTGATTATCGAGATGTTGACAAAGAATAAATAATTACTTGCCATTTTGCCTTTTTTAAACGTTTCGATTGTCACTTGAAAGTAACATAGATAATTAAATAATACGAAAATATGGAATAGCATCTGAAATATAAATTAAATTTAAATATAAAAAAAGAGTTCAGTGCCATTTTCATGAATTGATATTTAAAAAATAATTATAAGTACCAAGGTTGCAAATTACTTACGTACGGCTGTGAACAAAATTTATGGATGTTATAACATTCCAATATATTAACGTAAGCTTGAAATACTTTTTTCCTATAATTTTCGCCGTTCGTATTTCTTAATTTTTGCCAACTTAATACATGGAAATTCCAAAGAATGACTTTATTTTTCAATATTTGAATGATTCGCAAGGCGTAAACTATATTGATATCGAAAAAAGGCATAAAGTAGCTAACATATATAGCATAGAAAGGTACTCCTAGCTGCCACATAAAATATGTGTGGAGAATGACATAAAAACAAAGAATAACGGTTGCAAGAATCCAATTCCAAATCATGAAGTGGTTAGAACTGGTTTCATTGTTGATGAATCTGTGCACTTTTTGGAAAGTTAGCACAAACTGGACATTGTTTCTGGTTTGAATGATCCCGATTACGAAATTCATAGCAAAACCGATACAAAAGCAGAAACAGTCCAAGTAAAAAGTAACATAATGGAAGGAAGTTCCTAGACTATCTTTATCTAAGGCTACCAAATAGGTACCGAGTATATTTAAAAATATAAATACTAGTGTCGCAACCATCGAAACTAAGTTTGAGATGAGGCTATTTGGAGTTATAATATTATCATTGACACGATATTTAGGACAAAACGTGATATATTGCATCAGATTCAAAGGTAAGAGCATTGACTGTACATCTTTGTCCACCGTGTTGTTTAAGTCAAGGTTTACGGGATACGTTTTTCTGATATATCTAAACGTCTTCATTTTTCTCAACTTAAACAGTAGCGCTCCGGCTTACAAGTGATACAATAATCGATGGTAAATGTATTGACTATTTCCATCAAATCCATTAAGCTAGTTATTACGAAGTTGAGCCTTATCTTTAAATGTAAGAAGGACCTTCACACCTCATACAAAAAACATAACTCTTAAATTAAAAACCCTTAAATAGGCTAAAAAAAACTTGACAATTACTCCAAAAAAAATTTAAGCAAATCCACCTCGTCTGTAATCAATATTAAAACTAGAAACTAAAATTCTATGTTTACGTAAGTTTTATTAAGTACTTTTAGCATTACAATTTGTTTAAATATTTGTTCTATCGCTTTCACTTGCAAGGTGCTAGTCAAGACTAATCCCACGAGCTCAACACAACTCGGGTATATTATTTAGTTGAGGAGTTCCTGTGACCACCTTCTGGCTCCACCATCATTATACAAGTTTTCAACCAGGGCAATAGTAAATGTCAAGACAAATCAAAATACCAAAGGATAACGGGGCTATCCTGTTTCGTTGAGGAGTTCTTATATCGAGCTTTCAGCTTCATTATCAGATCCTGGATCACACCTTGGGCTTACGTACCTCGAAACAAATCAAAATGGCCGGAAGACAGCGGGACTATCTGGTTCAATTGAGGAGTGCCCGTGACCACCTCCCGGCTCCATCATCAGACCCTGGACACCACCCAGTCCAAATAGGATGTTGCTATTTTGTCGGTTGAGGAGTTACTATAGCTGCACCATCTGGCTCCATCATCAGACCCTGGACTATCCTACCTTGAGCAATCATTTTTTCCCAAGACAAAACAAACTAACCCAAACACCTGCCAGGACCTGCCGATTTGCATATATCCAACTTACGAAGCAAGTTAATTATTTCATCAATACCAACAATGATACTGCAGATATCGGATGTTCGGATATTATGGTCGACGAATCGTTAAAGGGAAAAGGAGAATAGATTGGACAACTAAAACTGGGATTAGAGAGAAAAGTAGAATGAAAGTATTCGCAAAAAGCCTGACAAATAGATTCCCCAGTTCGCAAGTTATCACTATTATAGTTCAAGGTGCTTGGGATTGCGTTTGAGTTATGACGTTTTTTTACAAAAGTCCAGGGTTAATTTTAATTGATTTTTAGTTAGATCCAAATAGTTGCGGTAGCATTGAGATTCCATAGTTTTCACCATTTCACGAAGAAGCTTGAATGTTAATTCGTCAGATATATTACCATAGGTTTTGATTTTTTTTAAGTATTTATATTTTGCTTTGATTGTTCTGATAAGTGACGAACTATACCATGTTGGATACTTTTTATTACGAAACAGTTTTTGTGGAATATATTTTATTTGTAGATCAAAAATAAACTGTTTAAAGAAGTTAACAGCATCATCAATTGACCGCGCGGAGAACTCAGTTTCCCAGTCAGTCGTACAAATGTCTCTGCTGATAGATTCATAGTCGCCTTTATTAAACAAGAATTGAGTACGAGGCGCACATCCAAGAAAAGGTGTTACAGATAGGTCCAAATTAATTAATAACGCTGAGTGATAGGCATCAACAGGCACCAGTGGGCTAGAACATTTGGTCACGTTCACTTTTTCATTGGAAAGGACAAGGTCCAGGATTCTACTATACCTATTAGTTACCGTGTTATACTATCCAAAATCAAGAGTGAATAATTCATTACAAAGCAAAACCTCATCGTTACTTTTAGGATTCAATGGGACAAGCGATAGGTTGTCAGATGGAACTACTTACTTTTATGAGTTAGGCTAAATAAAATATCAATATAGAGGGAAATTTTAATTGTCTTGCAATGGAGATCCAGATACCGGTTAATATGTATAATGACTATTTCTGTACACAAAAATATATAAATTTTTAAGAAAATGTCCTATATTCATAGTTTAAATACCAAGAATAAACACAACCTTGCTGTACATATCACACATCTCCATAGAGTAGGCACCTCGTTCATGGCTCAATGTATACGCTTTTACAACAAACTTCCAACTGACATTCGAAACTTACCCATTAAACGATTTAAAAGCTGTATTAAAACTAAACTTTGTAAAAAAGCTCAATCCCAACTGCACACATATTTGTATTTAAAATATTATTATAATATTTGTATATTAGGTCTAACGGATACCGTGATTAGTTAACATAAACAATTATAATATTAAATGTAGAAAAGGATTATAATATAAGATGCTATAACTTGTGATCAGTTATACATAACAGCGGAACGCTTGCGCTGGTGAAAACAAGTGTGAGAAGGTATTAAAAACATTAGAAGATCACATCATTCAACATCGAATGTTTGTAATACCGTAATCACGGTATTGGGGCGTCAATACCAGTATTGAAAAAGGCCAAAATAAAATCCGTGATCCCGGTATTATGGGATCCCGGAATACCGGTATTGACAGCCTTAAGTTCTCATGTAAGTGACGATTGTCTTAAACAGAGTAAAGTTCTTTAAACCAAATATGCAGTCGTAAAAGCCCTTGTAAACACTGAACATTTCTTAAATAATAACACCGAACTACACGCAAAATCAATTTATTGAGGCTAAGATTACAAAAATGCAAACTGTAGCAACACAATAGTATAATTAGTAAGAAAGCTCAACAAACTTAATTGTAACACAGCGTCAACGTAGAACAGGCCACACACACGTATCTTGTCGAACGATGCTCGATGTAAGCGCAGTACGTTCTTGCATAGTTCTTTTTCCTCATCTGTTATAGAAAATAGATTATTTTAACAATACAATTTTAATTGATAGATAAAAACTGTACAGAGATAGCTGATCTGAGTGATGAATACAAATGTGGATGGAAGGAAAGTAAGAGGAAGGCCAAAGAAAAGACGGATGGATTGTGTGAGGAATGATATGTAGGAGAAAAGAGTAATGATAGCGTGACGTTTGACAGGGAAGAATGGAAAGAGAAAACGTGTTGCACAGACTCCAAGTAACATGGGACAAGTGCAGGAAGATGATGATGGCAATTGATCATGGATCCTTGTTACTGATCATGAATATTTGTGAATCTTGTGTTTCTATAGAAGAAACATAAAGTTTCAGGCGAGATTTTGGTCTTGCAGGAGACAAGACTGTAAAATGTTCTCATGTATCGCAATCCCCTCATTTGAACATATTATGGAGAAATAACCAGAGCAAGTTGTCTCCTGAATATTTGCGCAAGTATCTTGAACACTTTGCATAGCTAAGTAGAATTTCTCGCATTTCTGGATCAACATTGTTTGCCACGTGAAATCCTTCACCAACCAACTCACAACCAACAACGACCTTGTAATTGTGTCATCCTGTAACAAAGTAAAAGTAATATATTACTTTCATAAAAAGGGACTGCAGTACGCGGCTACGACCAAGCCTGTGGCTGCAGCGTTCAAGTAAATATCATTAGCCAATACGCGTCGTGCACTTGACTGAGACGATCAACTGGTCGCACGACCGATGTGCCGTACGACTTTTTGCGGTCAAACTTCACTTACTTTTCTTAATGAATCTTGGTCGGTGTTTCTGCAATCAGGGATGCGATCAAATGCGTAGATCACGGAAAATTGGATACCACATGGTAAAAAAATAATAGATATTAAATAATAGATACTCACCATATCATTTACCATTATGCCTGTTTTAAACACTTCTATTGTCATTTGTGTGTAACTGAGATAGTTAACAGCTATTTCTATCATGTGATATAGTATCTGTAAATTGATATCAGAATGATATTAATTTTATTAAAATACTGAACTCTTTCCTAAACTACATGTGCCACATTTTCATTGATTGCTAATAAAACTAAGTATGTAATAAAGTACTTACGAATAGCTGAAAGCCAATTTTAAAGATATAATAACACTCTAATATTTGAACGTAAGCCTGAAACATTTTCTTGCAGTACGTTTTACGGTTTATGTTTTGCAATTCTCGTGAATTTAAAACTTGATGATTCCATAAAATGACTTTGTTTTTCAACAATTTAATGACTCGCGTGGCATAAATAATATTGAAATCAAAAATAACCAAAAGATAGCCACCATATGCAATATACAAAGACATATTTCGTTTCAGGACGAAATATGTGTAAACAAAGACATAAAAACTCAGAGCTATGATTCCAAGAATCCAATTCCAAATAATAAAGTGGTTAAAACATTTGTCTTTGTTGAGAAATCTGTGCAATTCTTGAAAAGTCAGGACAAAGTGGACATGACTTTTGGTTTGAATGATTCCGATCACGAAATGCATAGCAAACCCGAAACAGTAGAAGATGCTGTTAATAGCAAGAACATACGTGAATGTAGGATATTCAATATTATCTTTCTTCAAGGCTATCAAACAGAGTAAACATGAAAATATTAAAAATACTGTAATAATTATTGATGCAAAATTGGAGATGCGGTTGTTCGGAGTTATAGTATTATCTTTGATACGATATTTAGGACAGAACATGAAATATTGCGTAAGATTCAAAGGCAGGAGCATTGACTGCACATCTTTATCCACAATATTGTTCAAAGTAAAATTCACAGGATATTTTTTTATTATATTACGGAAGGTCTTCATTTTGAACAGTCGTTTCCTAGCACTCAAGCTATTCAGTAATCGATGGTCAACTAAACAGCATATTCAAAATTTTAAATTACGTTAATGACTTGGATGGTATCAATATTGTACTAATGGATTAATAGGTACTCTAGTTAACTTGTCAACATGTTTATTGAACGTATGAAAATTAATGAACATTCGTATTATTATACAACTAACTACTTACACAAGGTACTCAAATAACGAACTGCATACATTTTCGAAAATAAAGTATTTTTCTTAAACATGCTTGGAAATTCGAACAATATTTTGACAAACTTCTTCGACAGTAATCAAAGTTGCGGAACTGGTCGAATACATGCGAGCGCCTGGCCGGCAATGTTTGTATTTTAAAAAGTATTAATTATTTAATTAGTACATTTTATTTCAAATACATCATTATTATGAATTCGTTCATTAATTCTAGTCATTATAGGTAAGTATTTTTTTGTAAAGTCATTTACGTCAAGCATATTATTACAAGGTCAACCGATTCAAAATTTGTCAGCTTTAAATTCCTCAACGGTATAGTAGCCTTACTTTATTAACATAGATTTCAACTGCTTCGAGAACATTGAGTCATTTGGTAAGGCTTTTAAACTCTCTGGTAGCTTATTAAATATATTAGCTAGTCTTGAATATATATGTGCTTTTCCCGATAATTTTTAAGTTTGTGATGGGATTAGTCTATTCTTGTTCCGTCGGTTTTAGTTTTCATTTAGATCGATATTAGATTTGAAGAGGTGCCTATATATATATTGCTGGTAGTGTGAGAATTTGTTGTTTAACAAAGTGTGGCCCACAAATCTCTAGTTGGTGTAGGTATAGTATGTTTATTTATATTCTGATGCATTTATTTTGCTGAATGAAAAGGTAAAAAAAGTCAGTACTTTCTCCCCACAGAATAATACCATAATTTTGCCAGTAGTCGTACCCATAATAGACAGATAAGGCGGTTTTAAAGTCTGTGTTATATTTCAATATGCTTAGTGTACGTATAAATAAATTGGGACAATTTTGCTATTGTACTTTCTACATGTTTCTTTCAATTTACGTTTGAGTCTAATGATAGGCCTAAAAATGTGTATCTGGGACTCGTCCTCGACAGCCGGTGGAACTTCGTGGAGCATTTCCGACGTTTGACTTCCAGACTGGAGCGAGCCGGGGCTGAATTGAAGCGGCTCCTGCCCAATCTAGGGGGTCCAAACGCCTCCTGCCGGAGGCTCTACGCGGGGGTCGTGCTGTCCATGACCTATACGGGGCACCGGTGTGGGCGCGTTCCTTGAGGCTGCGGCCAGCCCGCTGGTTGAACGCGTCCCAAGGTGTCGTGGCTATCCGGATGGTCCGGAGATACCGCACGGTCTCTGGTGAGGCGGCGAGTCTCCTTGCCGGATTGCCGCCATGGGATCTGGAGGCGAAAATCCTCGCGCACATTTGGGAGTGGCACGAGGAGACGAGAAACGTGGGGCGTAACTCTGCTGCTGCGAGAAATCATGCCACAGCGGACAGAGCTCCGGCGGGATCTCATGGCGTCATGGAGAGTGCGATTGGCGCAACCCAGTACTGGGCACGCAACAATTGCGGCGATAAGTCCCCTCTTTGAGGAGTGGCTAGAGAGGCGCCACGGCGTCCTCACCTTCCGCCTGACACAGGTCCTTACCAGACACGCTTGATCGGGAGGTTCCTGTTCCGTATAAGGCGGGAGGAAACGCCCGGGTGTCACCCCTGTGTGGATCGCCCGGAGGACACGGTGGAGCATACGGTGGAGGTCTGCGATCGGCGGCAGTGATCTCTCGCGTCCGGCCCTGGTCCAGGCCATGGTACGAAGCAAGAGGGCGTTCAAGCCGTCACCTCCTTCTGCGAAGCAGTAATGTTCGCGAAGGAGGAGGCAGAACGTGTGAGGGAGAAGCAAATTTCGCGTCCTCACACCCAAATGTTAAAAAAAAAAAACAAAAGTTATGTTCGTTTAACCATTGCTCATCATACTTCAATACCCCAAGGTATTGAAGTATTAATGGTAGCCATGTCTGATGTTAAGTTGTACATTTCCTGGTGAACGCTATCGAAATATTCTATTTCTACGAATTGTTCTCTTTCTTGTAAATATGATTTGAACCAATTAAAAGCTTGTCCTCTAATACACGATCCGTAAAGTTTTTGTAATAAAATTTTATGTAACACCTTGTCATACGCCTTTGTTAATCTGATTACTTCTAAAAATTATAATACTGACTACTCTCAAAATCAATGTATTAAGGCTAAGATTACAAAAATGCAAACTGAAGTAACACAACGGTATAATTAGTAAGACAGCTTATCAGACTTAATTGTGACGCAGCGTCCACGTCGAACAGGCCACACACACATAACTTGCAGAATGATGCTCGATGTACGTTCTTACAAAACCTTTTCTCATCATCTGTAAAACAATGCAATGACAACACTTATTCAACATTAAAACACAGTAGGTATAGACTGCTCCACTGATCATCATATTTGCCTAAATTGGTTGCTGTGCTGACACTGTAAAGTCACCAAACCACGCTTGTCAACGAGAGAGTAAACTATGTAAATGTTTTGATATAGACTACTGGCAAAACATTTATATTGTAGGACTTAAAGTAAAGAAAGTAACGAACTTGAGCAAGTTGACTTCAGAATAAGTGTGCAAGTATCTTGAACACTTTGAATAGCTAACTAGAATTTCTCGCATTGTTGGATCAACATTATTTGCCACATAACATCTTTTACTAACCAACTTAAAACGGACAACGACCGTATAATCTTTTCATGCCGTAACAAAATAAACGTTTTATAATTTTATCAATATAAACTGATGACAAATAAGGATAGATATGAAATAATTACTCACCAGGTCATTCATTATTTAACCTTTTTTAAACGTTTCTATTGCCAATTGAATGTAACTCAGAGAATTAAATACTTCGAAATGCGGAAAAGTATCTGGAATATTGAGAAAATAAATTTGAAAAAAAGAATTCAGTGAAATTTTCTAGTATTGATATTTATAAAAAAAAAATTAAGTTCCAAGGTAGCAAAGTACTTACGAATGACTGAGAACAAATTTTATGCATTTTGTAACACTCTAATATATTAACGTAAGCTTGAAATACGTTTTTCCTGTGATTTTCTTCGTTCGTGTTTCCCAATTCTTGCGGATTTAATACTTGGAAATTCCAAAGAATGACTTTATTTCTCAACATTACAATCATTTGCAAGGCATAAACTATATTGAAATCGAAAAAAGGCATAAAGTAGCTAACATATGCAGCATAGAAAGGTACACTCAGCTGCAATATAAAATATGTGTTAACAATGACATAAAAACTGAGAGCAATGATTCCTAGCTTCCAATTCCAAATCATGAAGTGGTTAGAACTGGTTTCATTGTTGATGAATTTGTGCACTTTTTGAAAAGTTAGTACAAACTGGACATTGTTTTTGGTTTGAATGATTCCGATTACGAAATTCATAACAAAACCGATAAAATAGAAGAAAGAGTTGAAGTAAAAAGTAACATACTCGAAGGAGGTTCTGAGACTATCTTTATTTAAGGCTACCAAATAGGTACTGAGTAAATATAAAAATATAACTACTAATGTCACAATCATCGAAAAAAAGTTTGAGATGAGGCTATTTGGAGTTATAATATTATCTTTGATACGATATTTAGGACAGAACATCATATATTGCATCAGATTCAAAGGCAAGAGCATAGACTGGACATCTTTGTCCACCTTATTGTATAAGTCGAGTTTCACAGGATATTCTTTTATAATATTTCTATATGTCTCCATTTTTCTCGCCTTAAACAGTAGCTTTTCATCACACAGGTGAAACAATAATCGATGGTAAATGTATTGACTATTCACATCAAATTCATTAGATTAATTATTATGAAAAGCATGAATGTACTCGGACAAATAGTTTTTCTTCGTCTGCTTCGAGTCGATGGTACGATAGTATTAGATTTGAGAGCCCATATCTTTACCACCACTACGTCGGTGCAAGTGGCATTGCAGCGGTCTCTCTGGTTTCTCTCTCTCTGGATCAAGATCCGTGGGTATGACCTTACCTTATGGTTCGGAGTAAGCTTCGCCCGTGGGTTCCACCACTTACCCAGAGTCTCTAACCACAACTCGTCGATGAGGTGGTAAGCGCCCTTTCTCTTTTAAGGGCGGAGCACATTCCTCTGCCATTAACCCAACCCCCTGCTTAGCTCGGTGAGGACACTGTTGAAGTTGATGCCGATGACGACGACGACGTACCTGAAGTGAACCAGATAGAAATGAGAGCCGCAACACAACCGGGTGTTGCGGCTACAAGCTAAAAACAATGCCCCAGGGCCAGATGGCTCTGTATGGGGCGCCGGTGTGGGTGGACACCTTGGCAGCCCGCAATGTCGCAATTCTGCGAAGATCGCAGATACTGATGGCTGTTAGGGTGATAAGGGGATACCGTAAGATCTCTTACGAGGCAGCAACTCTCCTGGCCGGATCAATGCCCTTTTATCAAATAACTTCTCCCGCTCTGGTCGGAGCGGGAGGGTGTGTCAGACTTTTACTGACTAAAATCCACCCGTGTTCCTTCCGTTGCCTGTGTGCCGGGGCCGCGATATCCCTTTCGGACAAACTCGAAACCCTGGCAGGGGCTAGTATTAGGCTGGTATTAATATTATCAATCCGGATCAATGCCCTGGGATCTGGATGCGAAAATCCTTGCGTCACTATATCGCTGGCAGAAACTGGAGCCAGCGCGTGATCAGCGTCTATTTCC
Source organism: Agrochola lota (assembly GCA_947364205.1). NCBI lineage: Eukaryota > Metazoa > Arthropoda > Insecta > Lepidoptera > Noctuidae > Agrochola > Agrochola lota. The sequence goes on from OX376239.1 coordinate 3,497,076, forward strand.
CCGGGAATTCGAGGCACGAAGGACCGAGCTCTGTCAGATCCTCGTGACTGAATGGAAGGAGCGACTTGCACAACCCAGGTGGGTACTCGCCACAATAGTTGCGGTAAGGCCTGTTATGGAGGAATGGCTGAGAAGCAGCATGGCGCCCTCAGCTTCCGCCTGACGCAGGTGATTACTGGTTAGGGATGATTCGGGAAGGGCCTGCGTCGTATAGGTCTGGAGCGGATGCCTGCTTGTCATTACTGTGTGGACTGCCCGGAGGACACGGCGCAACATACGCTGGAAGGATGCTCAGCTTGGGCCCAACAGCGCTGTGCAATCGTCAAGACACTTGGTGCAAGTGATCTCTCGCTTCTGGCCGTGGTTCAGTCCATGGTCGGAAGCGAAACCGCTCTTTTTGCGAGGAGGGAGAGAGAGAGCATACCTGGCATTCCACTCGCACTAGAAGAGTAACCGGGCGTCGGAGAGCGGTATACGATCTCCGGCCACTAAAAGGAGGGGCCTGCGGGCGGCGAAATTGCAGCTGTGTTATCGCTCTAACAGTAAGGCTCAAAAAGGTGGCATGCAGTATTGAATGCTTACCTTAATGGGAGGACGTGTGGTCGTGGGATCGGCCGCACTTGTTGATCGGGCCCGTCAGGCATGGCGGGCTGATACCAGTCGGGGGTGCGGCGAATGTACAAGTATCTCCGGGGCCCCCGACTCATGGTACTAGAAAGAACAGTGAGGTTTTAGTCGGTAGGAGTTCGTCATAACCCTCGGTTTTTCCCAGACGGAGGGATCGCCACGGAAAAAAAAAAGTATATGAGGTCAGACATTCTTTGTGGCTCAACTCCGATTTATCTAGATATCTATCTATAAATCAGAGACTGAACCAGATTCATGTGGCATCTTCTCACTTGGACTTAATGAATTATTTTTTGAGTATGGCTAAACTAAATATCAATACAAAGCGACATTTAAATTGTCTTGCAACGGAGATCCAGTTAGTGGCTAATGTGTCCAATGAGTCACATGCAGTCTTAAAAGATCTTGGAAACCCTGAATATTTCAAAACAATAATACCGAACTACGCGCAAAATAAATTTATTACACATATCACATTTCATTTACAAAAATGCAAACTGTAGCAACACAACGGTGTAGTTAGTAAAAATGCTCATCAGGCTTAATTGTAACACAGCGTCTGCGTAGAACAGGCCACACACACGTATCTTGCTGAATGATGCTCGATGTAAGCGCAGTATGTTCTTGCAAAACTTTTTCTCATCACCTGTCAAAAATTGCAATGACAACATTATTGTTCAACATAAACACAGTAGGTACAGACTGCTCCATCGATAATTTGGTGGCGACACTGTTAAGTCACCAAACCACGCTTGTCAACGAGACAGTAACTATATAAATGTTTTGATAAAAACTACTAGTGAAACTTTGACATTGTAGGACTTAAAATAAATGGAAATAATTAAAGAAGAAAGTAACGAACCCGAGCAAGTTGACTTCAGAATAAGTGCGCAAGTATCTTGAACACTTTTTATAGCTAAGTAGAATTTCTCGCATTGTTGGATCAATATTGATAGCCACATTACATCCTTTACTAACCAACTTAAAACGAACAACGAGCGTATAATTGTTTCATCCTGTAACAAAATACACATTTGATACTTCTATCCTATACTATTAAGGGCCGATTTTTCAATCCTCAGCTACACAATCGAATAACGTTTATTCCATAGATCGATTTTTTAATCGTCAGATAGTTAGTACCTCGGGAGTCGCGAGCCGACTTCCGGCCACCGTAGGCGTGGGCTTGCGGACGGTGAGCAATGGGTAGCTCGCCGTCCGATACGATTTTTTAATCGTCAGATAGTTAGTACCTCGGGAGTCGCGAGCCGACTTCCGGCCACCGTAGGCGCGGGCTTGCGGACGGTGAGCAATGGGTAGCTCGCCGTCCGATAAGGACCAGGACCAGTCCCGGGTCGACGGCGCGTTGTGCTCCACGCGCGCCTCAAAGAGATGTCAGCACCAACTGGCGGGGTCCGTAAGGACCAGTGCCTGCTGGGGTTTGTCCGAAAGGGATATCGCGGCCCCGGCACACGGGCAACGGAAGGAACACGGGTGGGTTTTAGTCAGTAAAAGTCTGACACACCTTCCCGCTCCGCCCAGAGCGGGAGAAGTCATTTGATGATTTCCCAACCTCAAAAAAAAAAAAAAGATAGTTCCGGACGGTTAAAGCCCATAACTTAGGAATAAAGATAGCTGTCTCTTCAAGCCTCAGATAGTACGTTATTCTAGGGAGTAATGTTTTGACATTTGTATTGTTTGTGGTTTTAATTTGCTTTGCCTCTGCGTGTTTTCGTGCTCGTGTTGATGAAAAAATTGATGTTTAAGATTCAATTGACGACAGTTTTTTTTTTTAAATATCTTCAAATATCACTTCAAATTCTTACGTTTTCGGGACGACATTATTTTAACAATTTAACTCTAATTTATCGCTAAACTTTTAGTATCAAGTCGAAAACACCGTTAACACACAGATTTGTTTGTAACTGATCCTTTTTAGCAAAATACATGCCCACTTCTATCAACTTAGCTACCAACAAAAAAGACAAAAAAGGGTGCCACAATTGCTGACCATCAGTGGATCAAACAAATGTTATGAAATCTCGTCAGAATGTCAAACATACGTTTCGTTTCTATTCTTGTCTAGCACGTTGTTGAATACTATATCTGTGCATCTTGCTTCCACAGGATAGTGTGAAGTTGGTTAACAAAGACCACAGATAACTATTCTTCAGTTATGATGTAATTGAATTTTTTTAAATATTTATTCGCCTGATAATCAGCCAGATAATTTTATACGCTTGATAATTCAATGATTTAACTAATTAACAACTTAATTCCAGACTTAATGAAAAGTAGTAAAATAATACCTTTGTTTAAATCGGGCAGCACATCAGACCCCACGAACTTTAGAGCTATTTCTGTGCTTCCTACTTTTAGTAAAATATTTGATAAATTGATGCTAGGTCAATTGCAAAGACATTTTAATAAACATAAGTTATTAAACAGTAAGCAATTCGGTTTCACAAGGGGTCACTCAACTTCCGACGCTGGTGTTGAGCTTCTTTCACATATTTTTGAGGCCTGGGAGAAGTCACATGATGCCCTAGGTATTTTTTGTGACTTATTTAAGGCTTTCGATTGTGTTTCTCATGATAAATTGGTCAGGAAATTGCATCACTATGGTGTTGGTGTTGTGGTGGTGGTGGTGGTGATGGCTTGGATCTTCTTATTTCTTATTTGGATAATAAGACCCAAAGAGTGGATGTTAACGGCAAGCGATCCCCGGGTTCTATTATCACTATGAGAGTTCCGCAGGGCTCAATTCTTGGCCCTTTTTTATTTCTCGTATATACTAATGACCTACCTTGCCTTATAAAGAACAGACATGAAATAGTGTTATTTGCAGATGACACGTCACTTATATTTAAGCTTAAGCGACAACAGACAGTTATTGACGATGTGAATAATGCTCTCTCTAAAATACTGCATTGGTTTAGTGTTAATAATTTACTTTTAAACGAGAAAAAGATTAAATGTATTAAATTTCTAACACCTAACGTTAAACAGGTGAAAACTAATGTTCTAGTAAATGGGACAGAATTGGATCTTGTGGACACAACTGTGCTTTTAGGTATTACTTTGGATTCGAAGCTTCAGTGGGGCCCACATATAACCAAATTGTCGAAGCGGCTAAGCTCTGCAGCCTACAAGACAAACACAAAATTTATACCACAAAACCGGGTAAACTTCGTGTGCAACATACAGACAACATTCACACCAATTTTCCACATTCGAATAGTTAGAACTCATTTTAAAAAAACCTGCGATGCGTGCCTGTGACGTAAGTACATCGGATGCATACGCGTCGCCCGCTCGTGAGATTTTGGTAGACTAGGTACCGCCCGGGCAGCGACGCGGGTGGTGCGGGCGGCCCGCGACAGTCAACAAAAGAAATGGGTGGAACGATACTTCGCGCGGTTGCATGTCATTGGCTTAATTTATTTGAATTTCGGCCCGCACTGGCTTGGACTCCTCATAACTCTTTTGAATGCCATATCGCTACCGCGATGAGTACTTTGATGTTACGGTTAATGTTTGAACACGTTTGAGCAACATACGACTAATTTGAGAACGCCTAGTTCAGTTTGTTTTAATAACATATTTGATGCTTTAAAATGGTAGCAGACCATGGTCTGAACAACGTTTGTTCTAGGAAAACTGTGATTCAAATTTCACGGTGTATATATATGTAAAACGGAAATATGTGTTCTGGCGCTAACGATTTTGATGAAAGTTGCAATATTGGGGTTGACGGGATCGAAAAATCGATGTAACCTAGTTACATCGATTTTTCTCATATCTGAGTAAATTCGTTTTCTCCGTATTTTCACCCGAGCAGCGCTCGGTCGCCCAAAGTTTAGAACAAGATGGCTACCTTATCATGGCAGCATTGAATTAGTATGTTCTATACATGAAATTTGTGTGAACTTTCCTAAACTATATGAGTATTCTCTAATTTCACCAGAGCAGAGCTCGGTCGCCCAGGTACTCATTATGAACAGATTATAGAGATGTTGACAAATAAGAGTAGATATGAAGTAATTACTCACCATGTCATTAATTATTTTGCCTTTTTTAAACGTTTCGATTGCCACTTGAATGTAACACAGAGAATTAAATAATTCGAAAATGCGGAATAGTATCTGAAAAACAAAAATTTCTAAAATAATTCAAAAATAATTCAAAATAATTCAGTGATTTTTTTATGGATTGATAATTATATAAAAAAAATTGAGAAAGCACCTAAGCACCTACGGGTAGCAAAGTACTTACGAATGGCTGACAACAAAATTTATGAATGTTGTAACACTCTAATATATTATCGTAAGTCTGAAATAATTTTTTCCCATAATTTTCTCCGTTCGTGTTTCCCAATTCTTGCGAATTCAATACTTGAAAATTCCAAACAATGACTTTATTTCTCAACATTAGAATCATTCGCAAGGCATAAACTATATTGAAATCGAAAAAAGGCATAAAGTAGCTAACATATGCAGCATAGAAAGGTACACTCAGCTGCAATATAAAATATGTGTTAACAATGACATAAAAACTGAGAGCAATGATTCCTAGCTTCCAATTCCAAATCATGAAGTGGTTAGAACTGGTTTCATTGTTGATGAATCTGTGCACTTTTTGAAAAGTTAGTACAAACTGGACATTGTTTTTGGTTTGAATGATTCCGATTACGAAATTCATAACAAAACCGATAAAATAGAAGAAAGAGTTGAAGTAAAAAGTAACATACTCGAAGGAGGTTCTGAGACTATCTTTATTTAAGGCTACCAAATAGGTACTGAGTAAATATAAAAATATAACTACTAATGTCACAATCATCGAAAAAAAGTTTGAGATGAGGCTATTTGGAGTTATAATATTATCTTTGATACGATATTTAGGACAGAACATCATATATTGCATCAGATTCAAAGGCAAGAGCATAGACTGGACATCTTTGTCCACATTATTATTTAATTCAAGTTTCACACGATATTTTTTTGTAATATTTCTAAATGTCTCCATTTTTCTCGACTGCCGCTCAAGCACACAAGTGATACAATAATCGATGGTTAATGTATTGACTATTCACATCCAATTCATTAAGTTAAATATTATGAAAAGCATGAATGTACTCGGACAAATTATTTTTTTTCATCTGCTTCGTGTCGATGGTACGATAGTGTTAAATTTTAAGGGCCCGAAATTTTGTCACCGTCATTGTCAATGGCATTGCAGTGGTCACTCTTATTGCAGGGTTTGAGCTTAAGAAACAGGATATGAAGTGAGACATTGTTTGTGGCTCATTTCCGATTTGTCGAGATAGGAGCTATCTCGATAAATCAGAGACTCAACCAGATTGATGATGATGGCGTCTTCTCACTTTGATTCGGAGTTAAATAATTACTTTTATGAGTTTGGCTAAAAAAAATACCAATACAAAGTGACATTAATTGTCTTGCAATGGAGATCCAGTTAATGGTTTATGTGTCCAATGACTAATATACAGACGTGAAAAAATCTGGAAACACTGCACTTTTGTCAAATAATAATACTGAATTACGCGCAATATTTATTTATTGAGGCTAAGATTACAAAAATGCAAACTGTAGCAACACAACAGTGTAGTTAGTAAGAAAACTCATCAGATTTAATTGTAACACGGCGTCTGCGTAGAACAGGCCACACACACGTATCTTGCTGAATGATGCTCGATGTAAGCGCAGTACGTTCTTGCAAAACTTTTTCTCATCATCTGTCAAAAATTGCAATGACACTATTATTAATCAACAATAAAACCCAGTAGGTGTAGACCGATCTACTGATCATCAGGATTTGCCAAGCTTGGCTGGTGCCGAAACTGGTAAAGTCACGGAACCACTCTAGTCAACTAAACAGGTACAAAATGAAACTAATTTCTTAATTTAAATGTTAACACATTGACATAATTGCAATTTTTACAATGACATTTATTAAAACTAGCTTTTGCCCGCTGCTTCGCCCGCAACGGCTGAACGGATTTGGATGAAAGGCATACTGATAGACCATGACCAGGTTAGGACATAATATACTTTTCGTATCCCGGCATTACGTCCCTGTGGGATAACTTCCGACATCCACACGGACAAAGCCGCGAACAAAAGCTAGTCAGCTATAAATATAATGACTGGGTTATTGAAAGAATTGGGTATATCTCACCCTCTAAAAGTAACATGAGTGTTTTTAACAAAGTTCCAAATAGATCCCAAGTCAACGTTATGATTAATGGCGTGCAGTTACAAGTAACAGGAAAAATGTTAAACATTTTGGGCTTTGGCTTGACTGGTCTTTATGGTGAGGAAAGCATATAAATGAGACATCAGAAAACGACGAAAGATAAAAAAAAAAAAAGTGTGTCTGGTCCGGGTTATTTATTGCAATTTTAAGAAGTCTCATAGACTACGGTAGCTTTTTATTTGAAAAACGCTGTCATTCTAAACTATATAACATGGACAAATTACAAATACACAAATTACAAATTACTGCAGTATCGGGGGATGCATAAAAATAAAGTTTTGAGTGTGAATGTCGATGGCTATAAGAGTAGGGGAAGACCAAAGAAACGATGGATGGACTGTGTAAAAGAAGATATGGCTAGAAAGGGGGTGTCTACCGAGATGACAACTAATAGAGAAGTTGGGTTAAGCTCAGGAGAATGATGAGGGCGTGGGAAGCCGTCACCTCCTTATGCGAAGCAGTAATGCTCGCGAGGAGGAGACGGAGCGCGTGAGGGAGAGGCGAATGTCGCGCCCTCACGCCCCTAGCCGCCGCAGGAGATGCCCTGGGTGTCGGGAATCGCAGACTGATTCCCGGCCACCGTAGGCGCGGGCTTGCGGACGGTGAGCAATGGGTAGCTCGCCGTCCGATAAGGACCAGGCCCGGGTCGACGGCGCGTTGTGTTCCACGCGCGCCTCAAAGAGATGTCAGCACAATGGAAGGGGTTCGCTAGGACTGATGCCTGCCGGGGTCATGGGAAAGTTCGAAAGGGATACCGTGGCCCCTGGCAATATACAAACAACTGAAGGAACACGGGTGGGTTTTAGTCAGTAAGAGTCTAAGACGCCCTCCGGAGAAGTTATTTGATAATAACACAGCCTCAAAAAAAAAAATGCTGGAGAATGATGATTTCGTAAAAGGCATACCAATCCACGATATGAAAAGCGACCTGTGCTTGTAGCCAATATATATTCGTAGAATGTATCTAGCTGGTAAATTTTTGGTGCAATCCAGGTATCTGACTAATAATCCTACCATTTTAGTACTGAACAAACTATGTTCCCTTGTAGATCAAAGATACTGGAGGCCAAAAAAGATTCAGGTACACTTTTATCGATTCACAAAACGGTTAAAGACATTGTAATTCATTCTATTGACTTACTACACATATGTTTAATATCACAGATATACTTAAACCACGAATGACATCAGCACCTGTCTAACGAGATTTTGTGATACTATAACCTCCGTAATTAATGCATAAACTTCTTTGAAAGCCAAGATACAGGATACTTTATAAAAATTGCCGCTGGGTCTAAACAAGGCAATAACTTTATGGGAGTAGCATTCTTCGACCCTAAATCTTATACCTACATGAAATTTTATATTTCTAAGAATATTTTAATCATGAATTTAGAATTTGTAGCAATAAGTAAAGCATTGGCATACAATAGAATCTAGCTTAAATGCTGGGCCTAGAAGCAAGAAATTTCGCATAAGAGTTCCATATATAAAGAAGTTGAGCACTACAGAAGGATTTTTGAAAATCCATCCCTCAAGGGATTAAATAGGGATGCCAGTAAAATTAAGCTTCGTATGGAAGTCATTATTGAAGTTAGAAACGTGGACTGAGCATGGTAGGTACGTTTATAAGTAAAATTCAAATCATCGTTATTTTGGAATACCCTTAGCCGCCAAAGAACCGCGCGCCGATGACGTCATATCCGTCAATGACCCGGGCGGCGCGTCAATGACGTCATATCTGCCAAGGACCGAGGCGCATTCCGACGGCGTGACGTTTCTATGGGTCGTAGGCACATGCTTTTCGGTGCTGCTGGTCTTTTACGGAATGCGCGAACTGACACTCATTCGGTGCCGCAGATGAACAGACCAAGTGGCACTCATTTGGTGCCGCTGGTCCTTAAGCTGTCCTGAGAAGTTGCCGATGAGAAATCTCATCGGACACATGGCTTATAATTAAGTAAGCACATAACGAACCTGAGCAAGGTGACTTCAGAATAATTGCGCAACTATCTTGAACACTTTCAATAGCTATGTAGAATTTCTCACATTGTTGGATCAACATTGACTGCCACATTACATCCTTTATTAACCAACATAAAACGGACAACAGCCGCGTTATTGTTTCATCCTGTAACAAAATATACGTTTGATACTTTTATTATTATATACTGATTATAGAGATGTTGAAAAATAAGAGTAGGTAATAAATAATTACTCGCCATGTTATTGCCTTCTTTAAACGTTTCAATTGCCACTTGAATGTAACACAGAGAATTAAATAATTCGAAAATGTGGAATAGTATCTGAAAAAATAACGAGCGAGCCATACAGTAGTCGCATATGATGTGTGTAACATCTGACATCTCACATTTATTTCTGAAAGATAACTCTAGCACCGTGCACGCTCATTGGTCAAATCAAATAGCGCGCTCTTCCCCGGCTTCCTGTAATACACTTCCGTCCCTTTTTCTCGAAATCACTCCCACAGATTGCAATCTGTGAAGTGGGACATCTGTGTGAGTGTGAAAGTGAGAGGAAAGATTTGCAGTAAAGCGAGAGGAAAGATGTTACTTACACATTAAAAAAATATAAACTAAAATAAAATAAAAAGTGTAAGTACCATGGGAGCAAAGTACTTACGAATGGCTGGGAACAAAATGCATGAATATTGTAACACTCTAATATTTTAACGTAAGCCTGAAATACTTTTTCCCTATAATTTTCACCGTTAGTGTTTCCTAATTCTTGCCAAGTTAATACTTGAAAATTCCAAAGAATTACTTTTATTTTCAACATTTGAATCATTCGGTAGGTATAAATTATATTGAAATCGAAAAAAGGCATAAAGTAGCTAATATATGCAGCATAGAAAGGTACACCTAGCTGCCACATAAAATATGTGTTAACAATGACATAATAACTGAGAGCAACGATTCCTAGAATCCAATTCCAAATCATGAAGTGGTTAGAACTGGTTTCATTGTTGATGAATCTGTGCACTTTTTGGAAAGTTAGCACAAACTTGACATTGTTTCTGGTTTGAATGATCCCGATTATGAAATTCATAGCAAAACCGATAAAATAGAAGAAACAGTCGAAGTAAAAAGTAACGTATCGGAAGGGAGTTCCTAGACTATCTTTATTTGAAGCTACCAAATAGGTACCGAGCATATATAATAATATAAATACTAGTGTCACAATCATGGAAAAAAAGTTTGACAAGAGGTTATTTGGTGTTATAATATTATCTTTGATACGATATTTAGGACAGAACATCATATATTGCATCAGATTCAAAGGTAAGAGCATCGACTGCACATCTTTGTCCACCGTGTTGTTTAGGTCAAGTTTTACGGGATACGTTTTTCTGATATATCTAAATGTCTTCATTTTTCTCAACTTAAACAGTAGCGCTCCGGCTTACAAGTGATACAATAATCGATGGTAAAAGTATTGACTATTTCCATCAAATCCATTAAGCTAGTTATTACTAACTTGAGCCTTATCTTTAAATGTAAGAAGGACGTTCACGCCTAATAAAAAAAACATAACTCTGAAATTAAAAACCCTTTAATAGGCTAAAAAATTTACTATTCCCCCAAAAATTTAGTTAAGTTATAATATTATCTTTGGTACGATATTTAGGGCAGAACATCATATATTGCATCAGATTCGAAGGTCGACTGCACATTTTTGTCCACCGTGTTATAAAAGTTAAAATTAACGGGATATATTTTTCCGATAATTAGAAATGTCTTCATTTTTCTCAACTAAAACAGTAGCTTTCCATCACACAAGTGACACAATAATCGATGGTAAATGTATTGACCGTTCATATAAAATTCATTAAGGTAATTATTGTGAGAACCATAAATATACTCGTTCTTATAATTAAACTTCTTTTTTGTGTCGATGGTAGGATATTATTGGATTTTATCAGCAGTGGTGGCCCAGTGGTAACAGGACTTTCGAGTTGTAGGTCATGGGTTTGAACCTAGGCAGGTGCATTACTTTGTATAAATAATTTCATAACCACTGCTCTTTAAACGGTGGAGGAAAATATCGCGAGGAAACCGGCATGTCCTAGAACCAAAAATTTGAAGACATGTTATAAGTAAGTAAGTAAGCATTTATTTACTAAAACTTAACCTAGGTAATGTGACATCTACCAACCTACTGGGCCCGCGTGGTAAATTACAGCCCACCCCCTCTCGAAGAGAGGAGGCCTGTGTCTCAGCAGTGGGAACAGTATAGTATATACTGAAAGTTATGATATTTAAGAGGTATAGATACTCAACTGAATTACTATACAGTGAGTTGCCTGTACTAACAGTGAGACAATTGTTCATATTAAGTGTAACGCTAAGTCAACACAATATTCCCCCCCATTACACAGGAAAACGAAGAAACGACATAGTATACTTAGTCCCATCTTACAAAACCACATTTGCGTGTAAATTTATGCAATATTTAAGTCCATTCTTATATAATAAGATATCACAATACGTCAACATACGAAATATGACTTCATTTGCCTGTTAGAAAGTTCTTGTTGAGTATTTAAAACAACTTAACTATGACAAAACGGAGAAACTATTGAAGAGCTTGACTTAACCAAACACATACACACACAAACAAATAGCACACAACGCTCACACCACACCTTACAAACATCTAAACCCATATTCAAAATATCACGCTCACACACACACACTCATATCTCTTACTTAAACATTATTTACTTATAAAATTTAAAATTCTATACTTACTATTTGTGCCTGCAGCTATTAATTATGCTTATGTTAGTTCCCACGAAAATAATAATTAAGTCTTATACGAGAAAAATCAAACAATTGTCTGTAAACTTTGCATATACTAAATTTATTTTAATACTACCTCCATTGTGATCACTTCTTTTCGTAGATAGTGCATGATGTTACTGATCACTACCTGTTTACATTGGAACATAATATCATAGATACTAAATTATTATACTGTGAATTAATAGTGGAATACAATTTGTATTTAGTACTGGTAAATTGTGTAAGAGGAAGACTGTCCTACCGTGATGCAGTTTCGACTAGTACGGAGGACAGTGTGAATCGAATGCTACAACCTAAGTAACAATATCAGTGTTAGTAATTGTTGGTGAGTGATAAGTGCTTATATACGTACTAAATAATTATCATGTGATGTAAGTACTTGATGAACAGCACATAAAAGACGTTAGAAAGGTGAGAAATATAATATCAGATTATTGGTTAGTCTTTAAGTGCAGGAACCTATTTATGTATGTTTGTATTGTCTACCTACCAAATGTTAAAAATACCAAATTATATGGTTGTACTTTTATGATGCAAATAAATAAAGTTGTTATTATTATTATATCTTTTCTAGTGAATAATTTAAAAAAGCAATAAAAATAAAAAAAACATTCATGCGTTTGGCTTGACAAAATAGTAAATCATTCAACTGTGTCATTTAGGTACTACACAAAAACTTGGAAATTCTGATTATTTCTGAAATGATAATACTGACTGCCCTCAATGTATTGATGCTAAGATTACAAAAATGCAAACTGAAGCAACACAACAGTATAATTAGTAAGAAAGCTCAACAAACTTAATTGTAACACAGCGTCAACGTAGAACAGGCCACACACACGTATCTTGTCGAACGATGCTCGATGTAAGCGCAGTACGTTCTTGCATAGTTCTTTTTCCTCATCTGTTAAAAAATTAAATTATTTTTAATTTTAATTGAAATATAAAAAAACAGTACAGATATATTTGATCTGAGTGATGAATATAAAAGTTGATGGAAGAAGACTGAGAGGAAGGCCAAAGAAAAGATGGATGGATTGTGTGAGGAATGATATGAAAGAGAAAGGAGTGAATGATAGCGTGACGGTTGACAGAGGAGATGGAAAGAGAAAATGTGTTGCGCTGACCCTAAGTAACATAGGTGGAGGGCAGGAAGATGATGATGACATCCGATCATGGATACTTATTACTGATCATCAATATTAATTGTGAATCTCATGTTTTGACAGAAGAAACATAAAGCTAGAAATTTTGTTCTCGCGGGAGACTAAGAGCTAGTTGCAGAAACGAACTTTAACTTTTAAAGCTGTCATTAAATACTAGTCTTCCATTAACTTGTTTTAACTAGTTGCAGAAAGCAACATTAGACTCGACTTTAATGGTTCACTGATGAAATTGATGAAATCATTAGCGTTAATGATCCATTACTTAATGGGGCATTAATGTTTGTCTTTGTGCAACTGAGTGAAAGACTGTAAAATGTTCTCATGTATCGCAATCTCCCTCGTATGAAAATATTGTAAAGAAATAACCAGAGCAAGTTGTCTTCTGAATAAGTGCGCAAGTATCTTGTACCCTTTGGATAGCTAAGTAGAATTTCTCGCATTGTTGGATTAACATTGTTTGCCACGTGAAATCCTTCACCAACCAACTCAAAACCGACAACGATCTTGTAATTGTGTCATCCTGTAACAAAATAAAAGTTACATGCTAATTGTTTATAAAGGGACTGCACTACGAGGCTATGATCACCAGCGGCTGCAGCGTTCAACTAAATATCATTACCCAATACGCTACGTATCGTGCACTTGGCTGAGACGACCAACTGGTCGCACGACCAAAGTGCCGTACGACTATTTGTGGCCAAACTCATTTACTTTCCATTTACGTCCGCATCTTGGTCGGTGCTTCTGCGACCAGCGATGTGACCAAATGCGTTGTGCACGAAGAATTGGATACCACGATAAAATATTAATGGATATTATTTAATAGATACTCACCATATCATTTACCACTATGTCTTTTTTAAACACTTCTATTGCGACTTGTGTGTAACTGAGATAGTTGATAGCTAGTTCTATCACGTAATACATTATCTGAAAATTGATATCTGAATTATATTAGCTTTTAGCAATTTTAATATTAGTAATAGCTTTCAGGCTTAAGTTACCCAGCTGTATCGGCAGATGGAGCTTTAGAAAATAACGTCACACGACTGTCGTCGTGAAGTCAGAATGAGTAGCAGAGACGCTCTAAAATGCTGAACTCTTTCTTAAACTACAAGTGCGACACTTTTACAGACTGCTAATAAAATTAAGCGTATAATAAAATACTTACGAATAGCTGAAAGCCAATTTTAAAGATATCATAACACTCTAATATTTGAACGTAAGCCTGAAACATTTTCTTCCAGTACTTTTTACCGTCCATGTTTTGCAACTCTCGTGAATTTAAAACTTGATGATTCCATAGGACTTTGTTTTTCAACAATTTGATGAGTCGGATGGCATAAACAATATTGAAGTCAAAAATAACCAAAAGGTAGCCACCATATGCAATATAGAAAGATGCATTTATTTTCAGGATGAAATAAGTGAAAACAAAGACATAAAAACTCAGTGCTATGATTTCAAGAATCCAATTCCAAGTAATAAAATGGTTAAAACTGGTGTCTTTGTTGAGAAATCTGTGCACTTTTTGAAAACTCAGGACAAAGTGGACATGACTTTTGGTTTGAATGATTCCGATAACGAAATGCATAGCAAAACCGAAACAGTAGAAGATGATGTTAAAAATAGCAAGGGCATACGTAAAAGTAGGATATTCAAGATTATCTTTCTTCAACGCCATCAAATAGGTACAGAGTAAACATGACCATATTAAAAATAGTGTAACCGTCATAGAAACAAAATTGGAGATGCAGCTGTTCGGAGTTATAGTATTATCTTTGATACGATATTTAGGACAGAACATGAAATATTGCGTAAGATTCAAAGGCAGGAGCATTGACTGCACATCTTTATCCACAATATTGTTCAAAGTAAAATTCACAGGATATTTTTTTATTATATTACGAAAGGTCTTCATTTTGAATGGTCCTTTCCTAGCACTCAAGCTATTCAGTAGTCGATGGTCAACTGAACAGCATAGTTAACATTTTAAATTACGATAGTGACATGGATGGTATCAATATACTGCTAATGGATTAATAGATACTCTAGTTAAGCTGTCATCATGTTTATGCAACGTAAGAAAATTAATGTACATTAGTATTATTTATACAACTAACAACTTACACTAGGTACTAAATTATATAACTAACTTCATACATTTTCAAAAACAAAAAGGATATTTAGGCAAAGAACAATAAGAAGTATTATTTCAAATAATAAAAAAAGAGAGTCTCACTAGGGGCAGAAAAATAATACCATATTATTGACAATTAAATTACAATGTAATTTCGGGCCGTTGGAAGTAAAAAATCCCGGGAAGCGGGGCCGAATGCAACATTAATGGTTACGGATTGGTTTACGACAAATAACCTAGTTCTCAATGCTAAGAAAACGAAATGTGTAAAGATTGCCCTACCTAATATTAGAAATCTAGGTCCCAACATCGTCTTAGATAAAGAGGTGCTTGAATCTATAAACTCGGCAGGTTTTCTGGGCATAACAGTAGATGCCAAACTTCAGTGGGGCCCACATATATCGAGCCTAGCGGGAAGGCTCAGTTCAGCCGCCTACGCCGTCGGGAAAGTAAGACAATACACTGACGTCGATACAGCTCAGTTAGTCTATTTTAGTTATTTTCACAGCGTTATGTCCTACGGTCTTCTGCTTTGGGGCAAATCTGCTGATATTCAAAATATATTTGTTCTTCAAAAACGAGCTGTTTGAGCTATTTACCAGTTAGGTGCCAGAGTTTCTCTGAGAGATTTTTTCAAAGATATTGGTATCCTCACGGTGGCGTCTCAATTCATCTTCGCCAATATCTTATATATTAGGCAAAATATACACTTATACACTAAAAACAGTGATTTTCACAATGTTAACACTAGAAATAAGGACAAACTACGAGCCGGCTTTCACCGGCTTCATAAGGTTCATAACTCATTTGTTGGGCTTGGTATAACCTTTTATAACAAGCTACCCTCTTCTTTGCTAGATTTGCCTTTTAATACGTTTAAAACGAAAGTAAAATCCAAGCTTTGTTCAAAGGCATACTATTCTATCAACGACTACTTAAATGATAAGAATGATGTGATTAACTCAAGACAATGTTTATGTTCTTTCTCCAGCTTACGTACTGACAAGTTATATGAGTTTATATAATTGTTTATTTTATTTGACTTTTTACGTCAAGTTATTTTAATTTAACTTTAATTTTATTGTTGACAAAATCTACTAATCACAATGTTTTTTTATGAGTTGTATTGCAATATGTGGTTAGCTAGTGACCTCGACAATTGATCATATTATTTATTGTTATTAGTAATTAACTCTTTGTTTATTTATTTTACATCGATGGTCCTAGTTTATCATTTATAACTTCCAGTTACAACTATATGTAAGCGGGCACGCCCTTTATGCCTGGAGGGTTTTTATTTAGATATTAAGTTCTGTTTACGTTTAGGTTTTTCGGCCTGAGTATAGTTCTCGATGATATTTTTTTTTGGTATATTGACGTGTGCTAGCTAACATATGGCTAATAATTTAAATTATGTTTTGTGTAAATTTAATTTTAATGTAAATTATTTTGAATACTATTATTTAGAATCTTTTTTTTTTTTTTGTTCTTCTAACTGAACAGACAGCTATGCTGCTGTGGGAGTTTGTTGCGCCACTTCTTCTTCCCAGCTAATGCACTAGGAAGTGGTGAAGGGTGGGCGTTTTGCGGGACTGTCTTATGTAATTTTGACGTTACGACGTGCTGATTCTCAGCCTAGTTTGAATAAATGACTTTTGAATTTTTGAATTAATTATTGTTTAAATTAACAAAATAAATGATCTTCTTAATGTTTTTATTACCATGGACAGGATACAGGCTTCTGACTATGTCTATCAAAATATCTATCCCATCAAATTAAATAGAGGAATTGCAAGTAATTTCCTGTTATGAATTGAGTCGTTTTTAAGCATCAGAACACGAATAGGTAAAATAACAAAACATACTAAAACAGAACCATTGTAAACAGTACCTATCGAAACAAAGAGATTTAAGATACGGAGTATCCCTGGGGAGTGTCCTTTGCTTACTCCGTTGCTTAGTAATTAACATAAACGATATAATGCAACAAACCCACGTCTCTATTCATTGCTATTCTTGTAGTATTTATTGAAAAAAATTGTCCATTTTTTATAATTATGTTTTGTGTGCGATTGAGGAATGAAATTAGGTGACTATCATACGCTGCACGGTTTGAAAGTTTCTATAAGTTCTATAAGTTTAGTGTAGCTAGCAAATCTCTGCAGACGTGATGAGTATTTATATCTAAACACGATAATAAGCAAAATAGGATTCTTATTTTGTCATTTTTCGAGTACTATTTGTTTCCTAATTTATGTTTAATAGTTATTTTGTACCGATTTTTTTTTTCGTTTTGATATTTGTTGTTTAGCAGTGGAAATTTGTAAATTGTCTTCAATTTTATATTGTTTAAGAAGACTGTTTAAGTAAGCTGTAAGTTTCACGCGTAGAATAAAATAAAATAATTGAATAAAATAAATAAAATGTTTTTTTTTTTGGGGGTTGGCGACTGCTGGTAATGATGTTTTATTTTGTTTTGTCGTATTTAGATAACGATACCCATAATGTCTGTGAAGTAAAAAAAAAAAACTCTTTTTAAAAGTAATATTTCAAGTGGCTACACTAAACGCGGTCGAATATCCCAGATTTTTTTTTAAATTTTTTTTTTATCATTTTATTTATATAACAAATAAATAAATAAAATCATTTGAATTCAGACAACTAAGCGATACATAAATTCCTAGTAACAGGTTTGCACTTAAAACACTATTGTTAGTAACTTAAACTTAAGAAGAATTAATGAGAACACCACCCACCTCCTAGAAAATGAGAAATGGAAACTAGGGTATAAGTCTTCTCACAAATTGCCTTATTATGGCCGAGGAAGTATCTGCCGCCACAGTCTTCAGGATGCTATATATTGTTACTCATCACGTTTGCAGAGTTTTGCTAGCTATTTTAATTATATTCTGCTTATCTAAGAAATAAAAAGCCTTGGGTCGCTACCAAAACAATATTTTTCTGTCAAGCTGTCTCTTACCACAGCGATATAATTTCTCCTTACAGCCGCGCATGTACTTGACAGATGTCAATTTGTATGTAAATACGACGAGATAACGTCATATTTTCCTCTTGATGCATATTTATGATCCAAAAGCCTTGTTTGGGGGTTTGCTTGGAAATATTCAAGCTGTTGTCTTCCTTGTTAATAGATAGAGGTTTATAATTGAAATGCACTGCAGTGTACAAGTTTG
The DNA here is from genome assembly GCA_947364205.1 of Agrochola lota. NCBI lineage: Eukaryota > Metazoa > Arthropoda > Insecta > Lepidoptera > Noctuidae > Agrochola > Agrochola lota. Next base: position 3,515,305 of record OX376239.1, read on the forward strand.
TTTCACGTAGGGTTGTACTACCGTGACACCTTTGACGAAGGAACAGCTTTCGTCGAAAATCTTCGAAAAACACTCGGTTGCTCTTTAAAGGAATAGCTTGCTAATAAAGTTTTCTACAACATTAAATCTATTAATAAGTAAATACATATATTATGTTCTACCTATTGCGAACTAATTACAAGCAAATAGCATATTAATTTGACACATTACGTCAATTTGCCGTGTTATAGCCATTTCAGACAACTCTCAAAGAATGACAGTTGTGATTTGAAAAGGTATATGGACAACTTAAGTTGATGGTATTTCCTTTACTAAATATTTTAGATGAAAATGAAAACTTATAAGGAATTAAGTAATACTATTTTTAACCGACTTAAAAAAAAGGTTATCGATTCGACACTTATGTATGTAATATTATCGGAACTGCAATATGTGATAATCTATTAGGGCTTGCAAACAAATATACAACATTTTATAGGTGTATGTATGTTTGTTCACGCATTTTTCCGAAACTATTAATCGCATCGTGACCTTTTTGTATTATTGGCATATAGTTTTACTTCAACTAAGGAACAGTGCAAGTTTCATCCACATTGGCTCAAGAAATGGACTAATATGGATAAGTGTGATGGCCTGGCTTATTGATACATCTCAAAACGGTGGTCAACCACAACAAAAAAGTAAAAAATCAAAAGTTTTTTTACATAAATAAAACAACAAGGTCTCAAAAAAATAAACACTAAAATGCTAAAAATAACTTTTATACAAGTTTTTTTAACATATAGCGTTCAAGCAAGTTACTAATAATTACATACATATTATGTTCTTCAAGAAGATACAATTTCAGTCGAGACTTACAAAGTCAGCTTTGATTTTCAGTATGAGTGAATTTCTATATGAGTACACAACGTATTATTACAAGAGACTGCACAATAGTTCAATTACTTAATAATGCATGAATATCTAATTTCTCCTCAGTATCTAGTGCTCAAGATATTAACTCTCCCTTTGCTATGCAAAACGGTTTAGCGCAGCATACTGTAAGAAAATACGATATTCCTTTGTGGAATATTCTGATTATAATTTTAATTGGTTATTAAGGCGCAGGGCGTGCCTTCTTTAAATATTTATGGTCGACAATAGCTTAAGTTCTTTGTGGTGAGATGAGGTAACATAATGGTTTATTTAGATTACCTGATCATTGTTTTCAACGGTACGATGTTTAGCTGCGATGAGGTTTAGAACAGATCAGGCTATTTAACGAAAATTCTTAACAAAAGTAAAGAAAATGGAACTACAGTTCGGCCGTCGAGAGAATGCGTTCTTGACACCTGTCAGATAATATTTCAGTATGAAGCTATGTAAAGTCAATATTTGTTTTGTGAATTTTATCCTTGAAATTGTCCAACTGACAGGTGTCAGGTACGCATTCTCTTAACGGCTGGACTGTAGGAAATGTAATTATTAGAATTATAAAGTTCCACATTAGTAAGTATCTAAGCACCTAGTAAAGTCTTCTGAAAAGCTTCAGACGACTTTGAGGCGCCTAACAACTTGTAATGGCTGCTGTAGATATGACCAGGGTTTTTTATGAGCAAAGATTGATCTTGTCACTTATTTATGGTCTCACTGACATCCGTGGTAAGTGCTGCTAAACGATCCGCCATAAGAGCATTTAGTTAGCTTTAATCCCAGATAAGCACGAGCGATTTTTTTTGCGCACTGGATTTTCGACTCTCAGTATTGAGCCGAGCATTGAGAATCCAACAGAGCGCATCTCAGCGCGTTAAGAAAACATACTGTTGGATTTTCAACTCTCGGCCCAAAGAGATCTCCCGCTCTAGACGGCCTCGACTACGGCTAGTCGTGGCCATCTAGTGGTATTGTATGGTCTGCGGCTAGTTAGCCTTTGCGACCAAGTGCGCGATTCGTATCGGTTTCTATAGTATAACTGGTCGCTGCGACCACTGGTCGTGGTAGTGGCCGTCTAGTGTGTGTCAATCGCCGCGAAGAAAATATGACAGTGCGAACCTGGGCTAAGAAGACCTCGGTCTGGAAACACTTTTAAATACTTAAATGATAATGAGCCTGAGTAATAAAACTACCATCAATCAAACAGATAAGGATCGAAACGTAAACACCGTTTTCAATAAATACGTACATATGATAATTACGTGTACCTATCGATGTGTATTGTTTTTCATGAAAGACATACATATTGTAGGTTATTTAAAAAAAAAACAACTTGGCTATACCAGGACTTTCTGGTACCTAGTTATTGCCGTTAACTAAATGTGAGCTATAAGGTGTAAGCTTGTTGTAAAATTATTCTAAAAACCGGCCAAGTGCGAGTCAGACTCGTACACGACGGAACCCTTCGTGTACGAGTCCGACTGGCACCGTATTAAGTTCGGGCAAAAACCGCAGAAAAAAACACGGTTTTTTATGGGGACATACCTCTTCAATTATTAAACTTATTAAACTTTTATTATTTGTTTTTATAGCAGAAATAGAAATACACTATCTATTACGGTTTTGAAAGACAGACGCACGGACGGACGGACGGCAGAGGCTTTATAATAGGGTACCGATTGGCATCCTTCGGGTACGGAACCCTAAAAATTGTCAATTTTTTTAATGAAAACAGAAGAAATGGGGTCGCAGAAGAAGAGAAGAGAAGAGAAGATTCGGATTTGTGGGTCACCACAAATCCGAATCTTCTAACATCCCTTTTTCCAGATCAAAAACTGTATAAAAAGTATTCAAGTAAAGCTGTAGGAGCTATTACGAAAAAAACCTAGAGTAAAATGGACGACATTAGAGCTGCCCCGTAGTACAATATTATCGACATCTCGACAGCGGTAGAGAGGGGCTGAGGGCGGCCATTAAGCGGTAAAGCTTCTATCAAACTCGATAAAAACCTCTTATTAGTTGAACCGCTCGTTATAGTGAATTACTATTAAAAGTCGATTTGAAATGAAAAAGGTTGAAAGTTAATTTTGTGAAAGAAACTTTTGTTATTGCATCGATGTTAATACTTTATGTTTAATGAGATAAATCAAAATGTAGAAGCTAAAATAGGCGCATGAGAAATAAAAACGCAAGAAATAGAGTCGATAATTAAAATCAATTTAAAAAAAAAGCAAGCGAGCCTTACATTAGCTGCAACAAGCATCTTCTTCTTTTCGTGTGGTTAGTGACTAACCTGGTGTCAGAGTTTTAAAGCCGCCCATGGGCCTCTGACTTGGCTTCACATGCCGTCGAGAAATATCTCTCAGGCATGGCCGGTTCCCTCACGATGTTTTCCTTCACCGTTTTTGAAGCAAGTGATAATTATACAATATACACATGAATCTGAAAAGTCAGAGGTGCGTGCCTTGGGTTCGAACTCCAGACCTATGACTTATAATAAGCAACATTTTAAAGGGGCGGGGCCTCGTCAAGGTCGTTTATAATAGCACGCGCTTCCCCGGCTAACACACACACACACACACACACACACATATACACATACACACACACACACAGTTAAAAATGTCCGTCCCTTTTCAGGAAATTACTCCCACAGATTGCGGAAAGCAAGAGGAAAGATGTTTCACATAAAAAAATCGGGTAACGTATCGATCTCCATCAGCCTAGTCTCTTAACTATATTCCATCTGAAATAAGATTAGAAATTTAAATAAACCAGTACTTTTCGGTTAAGATAGAGTAAGATATCATAGGATACGATCTGGTAAGCAAGTTAGCAATTTATATATTTTTTGAAAAAAAAAATGTATGGAGCTAATGCTTATACCTCCGGAACAGAGAGAATAGCCGTTATATCCTTGCACACGGTGATGTATTTATTTATGATTTTTTTACATACTTCATATTACGAGATATTCTTTTTTTTAAACCCGCACCTAATCTGAAAAAAATCAAGTATGCCAAAAAATCATAAATAAATAGTTACATCACCATAATATTGGCTATTAGAAGTCATTTCAAGCAAAAAACCGACACATTAAAATGTAAGCTCCAATGTCTTCGAGAGCCTTTTTTCGATCCGCAGTGCGGCGCGACGCGACACTAACAAAACAATTTCTACTTCACGGTAGAACAATTACCGGGGTCGCGCCCCCGATCCACCGCGTCGCATCGCGTCGCCCACCCGCACTATTACTTCGTTTTCGCTTAGCGTTCTTTCTGACTTTTTTTCTTTTTGTTCGGGTCCAATGGTCAAAGCGTAACGTTAAATTCCTTCCTGAAGAATTGGACTATCAAATGCAAAAAGATTTTTTTAAATCTGACTGGTCCTAGATCCAGAGATTAGCGCGTTCAAACAAAAAAACAAACTCTTCAGCTTTATTATTAGTACAGAATAGATATCGTATAGAATAGATATAGTATAGATTATTCTACTCGTTCATATTGTTGGCAAGTTCGAGTCCACTCATGATGCTACATCTGAGCGTAGCGTAAGCTATCCTCATATTATTCGTGACTAAAAACATTCCCGACTACCTCAAAAGTCAAATGTTCCAATACTGTATTCACCTCCTTCTTTCGTAACTGTGGTAGGAGCAGCATTTTAGGACGCCCCCAACAAACGATGAATTTACGACGGCTCGTGTAAAGGTGCTGATAATCTTGAGCATTCATTTGTAATGAGCATTCTAGAAAATGTTACATTTCAGAAAAATAAACAGGGGCGTTTTAGCGACCGTGCTACCGAGCATTCTATTGAGCGTTCTAGCGAGCATTCTAAACGACAGTCAATTTGCTTTGAGCTTTTTGGCGAGCCGAGCCAGTCTATCATTGTTCTGCCGCCGTCCCTCTATGCCCCCAGCCACTCCTGTTTTTTTGACGAGCATTGACTAGAGCGTTCGCAAGAATGATCGTGAAAATGTTCGTAGCGATGTTTGGCTCTATGCTTGGCTCTGTTCGTTGTTCAGTTCGACAAATTGAAAAACGGCGAATGCTCGATGCTCTGCTACAAGTGAATGTTCAAACTATCACCACCACTAGATCCATTGCAGTCATTTAAGCGCTCCTTAGCTCTTTAGACTCAGTGTGATGGCTTCATTGACCTTCTCCAATTATCTATGCTTCTTCCTAACAGTGTGAACTTTGCTCCAGTTCTTTTTTAAATCGAAATAATCTGATATCTTCTTTTTTTAGATTTTTTATTTTTTTTCCTTCTTCCCATGGAGGTAGGAATAAACTACAGAACGCCCCCTGCTACGATCCTTACATACTCCTCTTGCCTCGTTTACGTCCATATATCTGGTCACACACGCACGCCGGTTGCGAGTGCCGGAGCTGACCTTTCTGAAGAACATCACCAATAAGGTCACTATGTTCTTCATTATTTTTATTTTTTTAAATGGGCCTGCTCTTGACCTCGATCGTGCCTAATGGAAAGCGATGGATAAATTCGACGATGGAACGAGCGACTCCAGAAGATGCCTGTTCACTCTTGCTTTGAAGGTAGACAGGTTATTCGTGGAAAGGAACACAAACGCTGGCTGGTTATATCTCGCATATGACTTATGTATAGCCAGTTATTTAACGAGACACCAAAATATAATATCTCATTTCGTGATTGGCTTGACCAAAATGATATCAAAAACAAAATCAAAATATTTGAGCCATAAACCTACATGGGCACTTATGAAACGTCAGAAGCTAGGTGCACGGTTCCAATTGGTCGTTTCCTTGGTTACTCTTTTAAAATTGGCCTTTACAATAATTTCAAATAATAGTGTTAATAGGTATGGGAGGACAGTGTAGGGCTTTCAACAAGCCCCAGGTACTAAACAAAATAGAAAATGTTCAACAAATCTACTTAAATCAACCATTCCTTTTTTTTTTTTTTTTGGGGATGGGAAATCATCAAATGACTTCTCCCGCTCTGGGCAGAGCGAGAGGGTGTGTCAGACTTTTACTACCCACCCGTGTTCCTTCCGTTGCCTGTGTGCCGGGGCCGCGTTATCCCTTTCGGACAAACCCGCAACCCCAGCAGGCATTGGTCTTTCGACCCCGTCGGTTGGTGCTGACATCTCTTTGAGGCGCGCGTGGAACACAACGCGCCGTCGACACGGGCCTGGTCCTTATCGGACGGCGAGCTGCCCATTGCTCACCGTCCGCAAGCCAAATCAACCATTCCTAAAGTTTACATGAGACCTGACAAAAAAGAACAGATACTGATTCGTGTCATAAAAAAGAATACTGATATTCTTAAAAAAACGTCGGTCCATTTGTATATGTCGTTCTAAGACACTCGATTTGTATCCGAGCAAAAGCTTAAAATTATTTTTCATTCAGGAAAATTAAACTTTTCAAGTTGTTGGAACTGCAGGCACAAGTTATTGGAACTATGCCTAAAGCCAGCACGTATGTCAAAGTACAGCTGATTTATGAGTACTCCAGAATTCCTTTGCCTAATCTTTTGGGAATGCATTATACTGCCTTTTGCAAAAGCACCTCTTGTGTTACGCCAGGGCATACTTTACTCTAGTTGAAAAATCTTAGCGTCTTCTTCGGAATTTCGGAGACGAATTTCGAAGAAAACAAGTAAAAATGTATATATCCTGTACGTTTCTCGAAAATATAGGCGTATAAAAGTAAATTTCAGTCCCTGAGGCACCCAAGGTAGGTGTTAAGTAAGGAAGGGCAATTTCCAGTTTTCATTTAAGGTAATTTGAACGTAATTATAATTTCATCGGGACGTTGTGACTCCCGGCCGAGTAATATCAATTTCGACTTATTTGTATTTAGAAAATAAATGCAAACTATTTTCTTACCAGGCATTTCCAGCCTGTTCTCTAATCAGAACATTACGATATGAGAGTACCGAAAATAAATATTATTTCGAAATTCGAACGATGTGGAACTGTCGATATGTGATTTCGCGCTAGCAAATGAGTTCGTTTTCGAATTGTTTGCGGTCACTAGAGTTGATGATTGAAGTGAAATTAATCGGTTGAAGGACACTGAACAAGACACAATAGTAGTTTTATTGTTATTACGTCTGGCGGCGCAAAATGTTAACAAAAAAATGTACCTAGGCAGTCATAGTGACGCCTATGTGTAGCAGCTTTTATTCCTGGTAATAAAAGAAAAGATGAATCTAAGCCTCGCAGCACCACAAATCACTTAACACTTTTAACGCTAAACGAAATTTTAGATTATCATACTTTTGTTTTTTACCACAACGGGGAACCTCTTGGCCTGCATCTCACCTGATTGTAAGTGATGACCAAGCCGAATGTGTAAGCGAGCTTTACCCGGAATCCTCAACCACAGATGAACAGGCTATGTTACCTCTAACTGCCGAAACACAATAATGCTGTTAACATTATTGTTATGGCGACAGACTTAGATAAGATGGTGGTAGCTAGCCAGGCTGACTTAGAACAACCCCTACCACCAGCTAAACCGAGAATATGCTTTTGTCCTCACTGGGAATCGAACCCGGAACCTCTGGGTTTGAGACAGGTGGTCTAACTACTACACCACAGAGGTGGTTTTGTTTCTGTCAGTTGTTTAGAGATAATAAAGACAGAATTATGTTTTATTAATTTATTCAAATCACAGTTATAACACCTTTAGACTCATCCAAGGCGATCTTATAAGTTACAAATTTCATAATTTCAGCCGAAAGACGTCCACTGCTAGACATAGGACTCCCCAAATGGGAGGGTTTGCAATAATCGCCACGCTTGGCAGGCGGGTTGGCGATCGCAGTATGATATTAAAATACATAAAGAACGCTGCTGCCCATTCTCTAGTAAGTCCCTTAGTAGCCTTTTACGACACCCACGGGAAGAAATGGGATGGTATTATTCTTTACGTCCGGCACCACGCGGAACAACAAATAATATACAAATTTACAACAAATAAAATATAAAATAGAATGACCTGTTAGCCAAATAATTTTAAACATAATAAGCAATATGACATTTACTTCAAACATGGTAACTTTTCTAATATCATACCTCTTTCAATTATTATTTGTGTCATTTGCATTTGCAGGTTTTGCCCAAATACGAGTATATCCTCCGATGCCGCAATAACATTAATAATACGTGCGGCTCGTGAGATAGGGGTAAACTTGAGTAGGTTAGTCCTAGTCGCTGGCACGTCTAAATTTAAATATATATTTTTTTTTATGTTTAACGTATTAAATGTGTTTAGGTCTAAGTCTGTGACTATCAAAGATTTTTCAAAGATTATAGACAATCATGATCAATAGTCCGCGCCACCATTGAAGTTCGGCGGAAAATTGTGGAACTATATTTTTTTAATGCAATTTGATGCAATGGCATGGACACTAGCGCCGCGTCAAAAGGATTTTCATAGTGGCGCGGACTATAATGTCATGATTAATTGAATGAAATGGTATTCCTCTAAAGAATTATTTTCAAAAACTACCACGATGCTAATCTCTTTGAAGCTTTTCAATAAATTAAAAAATCTACAGACTTTTGTATAAAAAAGTTATTTCATGGACTTGATTTGATTTTCAGATTGATGTTTTTACTGTGAGAATCTTGATTTGAAAAGTTTTTAAGCAAAGGGTTAGGCAGAGCTGTACATATAATACAAGGAGTAAGTTTTTAATCCGTGCTAAAAGGGTATAGTAGTTTTGGTTTAAAAGCTTTATTTGTGATAATTTTTATTCCCATTCCCATTAATTAATCCCATTTTGGAACACTACATTCCAAAATGGGAACAATATAAACCAGAAACAATTATGGGTTAGCATAACAACACCTCTAATGTAGTATTAGTTGATGATGTAACTAAAGGCGCAGACTGACTTGTAACATTTGTTTGTTATCTACTTATCGAGTTTTTGTAACGCGTAACAGTACTCAGTGCAGCGAGCCGAACGCTCGATGATGATGAGCGCCGGACCCTCCACTCGACTGTCCGCTGTTTCGTGAATTCCTTTGAAACTGAAATACGAAAATTTCATGGTGCTCGAACAGAGCGTTCGCCGCGTCTTATGTATCACCATATTGTAATCAAGCTCGCTGCGAATGAAACATTACTGATAAATGACCAATAAATGTTACAAGTCAGTCTCCGCTTTTATATTTTGTAACAATATAATTTAAAAGAAGAAAGAAATAAAGAAAGAAAATACGTTTATTTGTACACATGACGCAAGAAAAGAACAAAACACGAAAATAAACAATTTGGGGGAAAATATGCGTCACATCCACGCAAAACGGCCATCGCAAACAAGAACAAGAAACTACATGGACACTTCCATGGAGTTTCTTGTCCGTTGTTCTCCATAGGAACCTGTAGTAGGTTCCTATGGAGAGAGAGCTTTGGAATGGGCAACTAGCTTCGTCTTTTTGCATGACCGACTCTTTTGAGTATTCGAAAAAAACTCAAACTTTTTATTTAAATTGAACCACTTGCAGGCAAGTGGTTTAATTAAAATAAATAGTTTGAGTTTGTAAAAAGGTGAACAGAATTTTCACAAATTAAATTAAAGTCAGGTACCTAAATAATTGTTTAGCAAATTGCCAAACAACTAAAGTAAATCAATAAGCGCACCTTTGTACAGTCGATCGCGGTCACTTGACCTTGACCTTGAGCTGCCTTAGCCTAGTACGGACTTTCAATAGAATAAGAGGCCATGTTAAACCGTTGTTTTTTTTCACTATTTGAGTGCTATATTATCACTGAGTAACATAGGCTATAATTTATAAATATATCGCGCGAGCGATGCCGCTGGCGGAAGTTAGTGTTGCATAAACTTTAATCTACACTAATAATATACAGGGCCTTTGTACAGTCGACCGCGGTCACTTTGACCTTTGACCTTGAACTGCCTTAGCCTAGTAAGGACTTTCAAAAGAATAAGAGGGCCATGTTATACTGGTTTTGTTACGGCCTACTATACCTTTTATGTTGCATAAATTTTAACCTACACTAGTAATATGCACAGAAAAGATTAGTATTTTTGTTTGAAATTAATAAACTCAAAAACTACTAAACCAATTTAAAAAATTCTATCATCAGTAGAGTGCTATATTATCACTGAGTAACATAGGCTATAGTTTATAAATATATCACGCGGGCGAAGCCGCTGGTGGAAGCTAGTCTATACTAATATTATAAAGAGGAAATATTTGATGGTTTGTTTGTTTGCATTTGAATAGGCTCCGAAACTACTGAACCGATTTGAAAAATTATTTCACCGTTGGGAAGCTACACTATTCCCGGATGACATAGGCTATATTTTTTTTTAAATTTGGGATCCTTATTAGAAATCCTATAATGTAACCCAATGTGTAAAAAAATTACCTAAAATATTATTTCTTCGTCGGTTATTAAAATCTACTGTTTCATAGGAAAGTGCAATGCCTACGCGGTCAAAATGTATGGAACAGCTGTTTTTTTTTAAATAACCGAAGAAAAATTTCAACGTTCAGAATCATGTACTGAATCCATGGTAACAGGCTTCGCGTCGATGTCCCTGCCACCCTAGGATTACTGCTAAATATACGTCGTCTATTGTATTTTATAATGGATTACCGCAAAGTCACGCCAGAGTCAATTAACTAATTAGTAAATTCATAAAAGAAATACTAATGAAACACGTTGGTGTTTGTCTGGATATCACAGTCAGCTTTCTCTGAAACTATTTGTCGGCCATAATATTTAACATTTTTATTATTACATAATATTTTCTTAAATACTTCTATAATGAGTCAGAATATTCTCTTTAATCTTGGTTTTCTGTAATGCTTATTTATTTCTAAGATTATTCAACAATTTTCAGCGTCTTTAGTGAGGTAAATTCGCAATTTTTTATTATAATTGTGGTTTTATGACCACTTTAGCCTTAATTGCTATTTAGCCAAATTGTTTAAGGGCTTAAATTACTGGATAGCTATTAATCGTTAGTTAAATTACCTACTTTTTTATTTAGTATTTTTATTTTCTTAGTGGTTAACTGGAGGTGCTCTTGGCTTAGTAGTAACAGCCGCATGGGTCGATCCATCAGGTAAAGCTACGCTTGCCGAGGTTCGTCCGTGGATGAGATCTTTACATACCGAGACTCCTCCGTGCCTCGGAGAGCACGTTAAGCCGTTGGTCCCGGCTGTCATTCGTGGATCTTTGACAGTCGTTACGAGTCGTCAGAAGCCCGAAAGTCCGCCACCAGTCTTACCAAGGGGTATCGTATTACCCAGTTACTGACTTGTGGAGGTAAGATAGGCAGTCTCTCCATGTAAAATACTTGTATTCGGTAAGACTGGAAGCTGACCCCAACATAGTTGGGAAAGGCTAGGCAGATTGATTGATTTTCTTAGTGGCTTGTAAGATTTCGGAATCTCTAGTATACCATATAACTTATTGATGCCGTCGTCCACGATTCCAAAGTAACCAGTTCTAAACGCAAATGAGTAACCATAGAATGTCACAACAGTATTTCACACGATTAATACACAATATTTAAAAAAATCTCCACGGAGTTTCTTGTTCGTTTTCTCGATAGGAATCTACTACGCTTTGGAATGGGCAAGTAGCATCATGTTTTTGATTGATCGACCCCTTAACAATAGGGATAATGCCTGGGTAAAAAAAATCAATCCTAATTAGTCCGTCAGTCGGATAATAAAAAAAAACATTAGACATGTATTTATTGCTTTATCATATTAATAAAAAAATACTTAGATAAAACGCATTTTAAGTTTGGGAGTGGGGGTCGCTACGTCACTAGTATGTATAAAATCTACATACTCGTGACGTCATGGCAAACTTTACCTCAATGTATCGCCGTAATCTTTAGATTACGTAAAAAAAGAAAAAATACGTGTCCAATATTTTTTTATAATCTCAAAGACGGACTAAAAAAAATTTTTTTCATCATCCCTATTCAAAAGTGCCTGTAATTGTTTTATTAGAAATAAATGCTTTGAGTTTGAGTTTGACACAACCACCCAAAAACAAGCTTGTTCTTTCCGTTATTATGTTTTAATTTTTTTGCACTGGATCGTACCTGGGAACCTTCTGGTTACAGGGATATTGAAGGTCCGTACGAAAACATGTTTTGAATGTTTTTACTTCGTGACCCCCGTTCCATTGCCTGCACCCAAGAGCACAATGTTGTGCGTGCGCACTACAACTTTCCACACCAAAAATAAAAGTCGTTACCCAGCAACTTTTTTTTGCAGTAAGTATCTCAATTTGATGTACAGAATGCATATATGACGGCTTCGTGAGGGGTCTTTTCACACCCTGTATAACGGTACACTACTTATGAACTACGCATTAAATCTCGTCGTCGGCGTCGCTAAAATCCTACATCTCGCAAGCAGAGTTTTCCGCGAGTATTATTACCCGACAACAACCATTGGGCAGTAGTCCACCAGACACAACACCCGTCTGATCGGATCCTCCCTTTTCTATGGAGAATAAGGAACATTCAACCCTGTTCCTCATACCTCTAAAGCTTTATAACTAATTTATGAAGCACCAACACAGAAATACTAAAATACCTAAATGTTACTAAGTAGTACCAAGTTGTATAATTCTATGATGAAGACAGAACATTATAGGACTAACACTAGGCTAGAATGTTTATGACATACCCAGTACAGCACATACTAGGTCTATAGCTGGAGTTCCCAAAGTGTGCACCGCGGCGCCCTGGTGCGCCGTAGACAGTAAAGAGGTGTGCCGTAGAGAGCAGAGGTGCGCCGGGAGGCGATCCTGTATACCGTTCCACGGAAACAAAACTTAGGTATTCGCGGGTGCAAAATAAAAGTTCTATGAATTTTCATTCCCTTTGCAACATCTTATTTACGTGAAGCCGGATTTTCAGCTTTAACTGTAATAAAGAGCAAATATTGTTCAAAGATTAATGTGAAACAAGAAATGAGAGCAGTGGTGTCACACCTCATTCCTTATCCACGCCTTGAAAAGATGTGTCGAAATCACCAAGCTCACACCTCACATTGAGTAAGTTTGCCATTGTATTTAATTTCCTATTTTTCTTAAATAATAAATGTATTCTTGTGTTAATATAAATATAAAAATTCAGCTTCATATCGTGGATTTTTACATTTTTTTGCCTATCTACCCTATTTCGACTGGAAAGGGCGCCGAGACAAAATACTAAACTTGCAAGTGCGCCGCGAACTGTAGAAGTTTGGGAACCACTGGTCTATAGTAGGTTTAAATGTTTATAACCTATTTTACACGCAGTTTTGGTCTGTATTCTGTGTTAGACTGCTTGGGTATGGTCCAAGATATAAGAGATTTGAAGTGTTGATAACCTATTTTTCTTCAGTGAAATAACATATCAGATTGGACGGATGTGTAGCGGAGTTTTGGTAACTGTTTTTGGGATTGGAACGATAGTGAAGTATTTTATAGATATATTTCTTCAATAAATTTATTTAAAAAAATATTAGACACGTATTTTTTGTTTAATCGCATTAATAAAAAAATGGTTTAGATAAAACGCATTAAAGCTGGGGAGTGGGGGCTCGCTACGTCACAATTCAGTATAAAATCTACCTGGGAGTGACGTCATGCCACATTTTAACTCAATGTATTGCCGTAATCTTTTGCTTTCGTAAAAAAAGAAAACATATGTGTCCAATATTTTTTAATAATCTATCGGACGGACTAAAAGAAAATTTGTCAACATCCCTAGTGCTTTTAAGATGCCTTTCTTTTGAAACTAAAAACTATTACTTCACGTGCTTAAGTCTTTGTGTACCGATGACAATGTGAACTTGCAACGTAAGTAAATAAGTGGGAAATTTAATATACCCTTATTTTCACACCAGCTTATTTTGTATGGATTAGCTTTAAGAAATTAAGGGGCCTTGCCTTTTTTCATAAACGAGAACATTGTTTACAGAATAGGTTTTGAGGCAGTGTCTAAAACGTCACACAGGAATTACGCATCACATTGACGTTACGGAAAAATACTGCTTCGTGTAAGCAAATTTTGACGCGTGACTAGCATATATACAACATCCCGACATTAACCGTTGGGCACTAGCCCACCACATACAACACTCGTCTCAAACTTTACACCCTGTTCCTCATACCTCCATACTGGTGGGCCCCTTATCGGACAGTCCTCTATGCAGAGCGTGCATGGAGGCTGTCACCCAGATCTTTCACAGATGTTCTGAACAGACCAGGAGCTTTTATTTACTTCTGGAGGGAGGTGGGCTGGTTGGAACTATCACCAAACGGCTGCCATGGCCCACGCACAATGGTCCACCTGACGGACTAAGTGCGGAAACCAAATCCCACATAGAACATAGATACTGGTGGACCCCATTACCATCCACCCAAAAACTCCACCATCTAAAACTATGTCCTGGATTTTATTTACAATAAATTCTCGCTTTTTGCTACATTTTGTACCACAACCCCAAAAGGGCCATGTCTCCACTTCCGGCATTCAATTTGGACTCCAGAGTCCAAAGTTTTCCATAATTGGTATACAATAAGCCCGGCTATGTTTCCCTCCCATTCTCGAGGGTAAACCCTAAGCCCCTAAGTTTATAAATTGAGGTTTGCCGGAATTAATTTGGTAATACAACGAATTAACAGTAGGGGTTATAATGAAATAGTTAACAGAGGCTTAAGGGAAATACTTAACAAACACGTAAGTGAAAACCCGAATAACACTTTGCCAGACCTTTTGTTTTTTTTTTTTGTGTGGGAATTTATCAAATAACTTCGCCCGCTCTGGGTGGAGCGGGAGGGCGTGTGAGACTTTTACTGACTAAAACCCACCTGTGTTTCTTCTGTTGCCTGTGTGCCAGGGCCGCGATATCCCTTTCGTACAAACTCGCAACCCTGTCAGGCATTGGCCCGTACGGACCCCGTCAGTTGGTGCTGACATCTTTTTGAGGCGCGCGTGGAACACAACGCGCCGTCGACCCGGGCCTGGTCCTTATCGGACGGCGAGCTACGCATTGCTCACCGTCCGCAAGCCCGCGCCTACGGTGGACGGAAGTCGGCTCGCGACTCCCGACACCCGGGGCGTCTCCTGCGGCGGCTAGGGGCGCGAGGGCGTGAATCTTGCCTCTCCCTCGCGCGCTCCGCTCCTCCTTCGCGAGCATTACTGCTTCGCAGAAGGAAGTGACGGCCTCCCATGCACTCTCGCTCCGAACCATGGCCTGAACTAGGGCCGGACGCCAGAGATGACTTTGCACGACCTGAGGATTAAACCCTGAACCCTCAACACTCGACAGTGTCTTTTGCAACTGCTAGACCAACAAGGCAGTTACTACTATCCTACTACTACTGATAGTTTGCATTAAATAAAGCTGTAGCTGATGGGTGGCACAGCCCCATACTGGGACATTGGATACGCCTGTACATGCCACTTTGGCGTAGTAATATGGACGATTACAAAAAAAGGCATCTTAAAAGCACTAGGGATGTTGACAAATTTTCTTTCAGTCCGTCCGATAGATTATTAAAAAATATTGGACACATATGTTTTCTTTTTTTACGAAAGCAAAAGATTACGGCAATACATTGAGTTAAAATGTGGCATGACGTCACTCCCCGGTACATTTTATACTGACTTGTGACATAGCAAGCCCCCACTCCCCAACTTTAATGGGTTTTATCTAAACCATTTTTTATGAATATGATAAAGCAAAAAATACGTGTCTAATATTTTTTTATTATCTGACTGACGGACTAAATAGTTTTTTTTTCCCCAGTCAATATCCCTATTAATAGTTTACTAACACTAGTTTCTAAGTCGTGTGAATACTAAACAAATGGACTATACATAGGGGGCCGAAATAAAAGATTTTAATTTAATTTAATTAATTAAATTGACCTAGGCAAGTGACCGTACGTCCGGCGCAACTTATTTCACCCGACATCAGACGCTTTACTCCAGTGAAGGTTCATTTTTAACCGACTTCCAAAAAGGTGGAGGTTATATGTTCGTCGCGTATGTATGTTCTTTTTTTTATATATGTCCGCCGATTTCTTCGTCAATGGGGATCCACGCGCAAAGCTCAACGCAGATGTCGCCAGCGGCGGGATGGCCGCTGTCAAATCATTTTCGCTTTGTTTACATCAGTGTTTTTTGTTATTTTTTGTGTTGAAACCGATCCACCATCGTTATTGCTAACATGTATTGTTCTTGGAAGCATAAAGAATTGAAAGACGAACTAAACAAACGAGAAGCAAGGATTACTGGAAAGAAATCAGATTTATTGAGAAGTAGACTTCTATCTAATAAAATATTTTCCATCAGTGCTAGGCCCTACATTTTGATCATTTTTTTGTTGTAACGTGTTAATTCTTACTTGACTCATGGTAGGAAAATTTACAAAAATTGAGAGAACACTACTTTAATCATAAATGGTATTCTTTAATTTTTAGGTTAGGTTTATTTTCATCAGTGCTAGGCTCTAGATTTGGATCATTTTTTAGTTGAAACGTATTAATCTTCATTTGAATAATGGTAGGAAAATTTACGAAAATTGAGAGAACGTAACTTTAATCATATTCTTTATTTTTTAGGTTATATATGACCGAAATTTTAATTTCGGCAATCAAGCCCTTAAGCTTCTGAAAGACAAGCACTTGACGTTCCTGCTGTAGAACTTTACCAAAACGTTAATAGCTCCACCAGAACTCCACCATATTGCCGAAGTTTACCAATCAACATATTCAAAGTTACTTTTAGTTGTATTCTTTTAGTTTCCCACTTTTTTTAGAGTAGTACCTTTAGGAAATAAATGAACACCGGGGTTAGTAGTTTAGTACATCCTGGTACAGCATACTTAAGTATATTACGAGAAAATTTAAATTTACCGAATGATAGGTTACAAAATGTATGGGATTGACAGCTTTCAATGGCCATGTCGACGATGCGCCACCTATCGTGATAAAATGGCAGTACAGATCCTCATTGTGGACCGATTTTGAAAATTCTTTTTTGTGTGAAAGGGTATGCTCCCAAGTTGGTCCCATATAAATTTTATTAACTATGCTTGGATAGTTTTTGAGTAAGCTTCAATAGTACGTATGTTTCCCACTTAGTTTATGTGGATGATATGATGATAACTTTCTGTCCCTGTTATTTACATAGCAGGTAGTGGTATTCGAATTTGTGTGGAGTAGGTACCACAACTAAAAAGTGAAAAATAAAAACTATACAAAAAAAAAAACCAACCGTCTTCCAAAAAAAAACACTACAAAGTGAAAAATAACTTCAATTTCGGAAGTCGGTAGCAAAAAACAAAAATTCTAAACCAAAGACACCGACTTCCGAAGTTATTTTTCACTTTGTAGTGTTTTTTTTTGGAAGACTTGGAAGTTTTTTTTTTGTAAAAGTTTTTTAGGCCGTACCCTCCCTGGTTCAGGCCATGGTGCGGAGCGAGAGTGCATGGGAGGCCGTCACCTCCTTCTGTGAAGCAGTTATGCTCGCGAAGGAGGAGGCGGAGCGCGCGAGGGAGATGCAAGCTGCACGCCCTCGCGGCCCTAGTCGCCGCAGGAGACGCCCCGGGCGTCGGGAGTCAAGAGCCGACTTCCGGCCACCGTAGGCGCGGGCTTGCGGACGGTGAGCAATGGGCAGCTCGCCGTCCGATAAGGACCAGGCCCGTGTCGACGGCGCGTTGTGTTCCACGCGCGCCTCAAAGAGATGTCAGCACCAACCGACGGGGTCGAAAGACCAATGCCTGCTTGGGGTTGTCCGAAAGGGATAACGCGGCCCCGGCACACAGGCAACGGAAGGAACACGGGTGAGTTTTAGTCAGTAAAAGTCTGACACACCCTCTCGCTCTGCCCAGAGCGGGAGAAGTCATTTGATGATTTCCCACCATCAAAAAAAAAAAAAAAAAAGGGTTCCGTACCCTAAGGGTGCCAGACGGAACCCTATTACTAAGGCTCCGCCCGTCTGTCTGTCAGTGGGCTGTATCTTATGAACCGTAATAGGTAGACAGTTGAAATTTTCACAGATTGTGTATTTCTATTATTAAAAATTAAATAAACTTTATAATTAAAGGGCCCCAAAACTTGTGTTTTGTCCCCATGACCTAAAAGAAACATGATTTTTCGGCGTTTTTCGCTAAATATTATACGGAGGTACGGAACTGTTCGCGTGCGAATTCAACTCGCACTCGGCCTTTTTTTGTTTTATTCGAAATTCACACGACACCGACAAAATTATAAAGGAATAAACGTTCATCTGCTCCTTTCAATAAATTTTCCGACCATCCGGTAGGCGAGTGAAAGATGCCAAGTGCCAAATCCATCATCTTTGGATCGGTTCACTAATAAATCCATTTTTCATCCTTTTTTCACTGTGAATGAAAGATGTCGAAAGAAAGGCAAAAATAAACAAAAATTGAAGCGTCTGATGTCTGCTTTAGGCTCATACACACTATTTCATTCATTAAAACGCCGCTGCTGGGGCATAACGCAGAAAGTATTGAGTATACTTTTGGTCTTGATAAACACCGCCGGGCCGTAAAAGGAAATTGTTTAAGTTTTATTTATTTATTAATTTGTGCACAATTTATTACTTTAAGTATACTGTTGAAATTACAATAAGGCCGCTAGTAACAGTCACAATACGTACGTAATAGGATCCCAGTCGTTTAGGATTCTTAATTAAACTCAATTATCATTTATGCTGACTCGGCTGACTGGCTATTTACCTTCTTTTCGTGCCCACAAAAGTGAGTTTTTTTTAAACATAAAAATTATTTTTATAAAAAGACAATCGACTCCCATAAAACACAACAAAGTGAACAATTGCTGTAATTTCGGAAGTCAGTGATTTTGGTTTGAATTTTCGTTTCTTGCCACCGACTTCCGAAATTTAAAAAAAAAAATCACTTTCTAGTGTTTTTTTTGGAAGTTATTTTTTTTAGTTTTTTGTATAAAGTTTTTATTTTTCGCTTTTTAGTTTTAGTGCAGCTACCCCACACGAATTCGTATACCACTACCTGCTATGTAAATAATAGCCACAAGAAATTATTATATCATCCCTATAGACGTCATAGGAAAAATACGTATTGCTGAAGGTACCTAGCTCATAAAATATCCAAGCAAAATTAGTAAAATTTATATGGGACCGCCTTGAGAGCATACCCTTTAAAACAAAAAAAGAATGGAGGACATAAATAAAAACACATACATACGCGACGAACATCTCTTTTTTGGAAGTCGGTTAATAATAACGCGTGTATAGTTCGATGATTAGCTTTCTGCAATTTTTTCATCAAACAAAAACCACATTCCTATTTTATTTAAAATACAAATTGTCAGAATGTTCGAATGCTATTTTCTTAACAGCCATAAGGTTACTTATTGCATAAAACCTTGCAGTACCACCACTAGGCTGTTACTGCTAGTAATTTTTAAAAGTCTGAAATCGCCAATCCACCCTGAGCAAGCGTGATGATTAATGATCGTGCCTTTTCTCTTTATGAGAAGAGGCCTTTGCCCTGCAGTATGACAGTTACAAGCTGGTATTATTATTATCTCAAAACAATGAACCTATTAGCTGTTCACAGAGCCATACTAATTATTTCTCAAGCTATACGATTTCATTTTCATTAGGCGAGTTACCCAACGCTGGAGTCACACTAACTCATAATCTCTAATGAGTACGCCGCCTACCGCTCGTAAAAGTTTCTAAGGGTTAGTGCACATAGCGCGAAAACTCGAGAAATATCAAAGACGTAATATTAAAAGTAATTATGAATATTTTCTCAGTTTTTAACAGACTTTAAAAAAAAGGAAGAGGTTGTGCATTCGTCTTCTGAATTTTGAATTTAACTGAGTCGATTTACGAGATTATTTTTGGAATGAAAGTTCCTTAACGCGGCTTGCGATAGGAGTTGACTGTTAGAAATTGTCACGTAAGGAAAAAGCGTTATGCACCCTCCCCTCCAAGCAAATTTTTCTCTCTCTCTCTGTCTCTTTCTATTATATACGAGTGTGTATAGTTCGGTGGCAAAAAACTAAAATACATAACCAAAAACACCAACCTCCGAAATTATAAAGTTATTTTTCACTTTGTAGTGTTTTTTTTGGAAGTCGGTTTATTTTTTGGAAAAAGTTTATAAATGTGACGTTGAACTTCAAAGTAATTATGTAAAACACAATATAAACATATTTAAATATTCTCTATCATTTTTATATAGTCTTCTTCACACACATATTCTTGCACACACTAGTATATAGTGATATCCCTCCAACGTTACAGTACCGTCTGCCAAGTAATCTCGAGTTCGAACCCAAGGCACACACCTCTGACTTTCCGGATTCAAGTTCGTATTGTAAACTCGCGCTAGTAAAAGAATCGCAACACGACCGACCGGGCGGTAGGTCGGAGCTTCTGCAAACAAAGTTGCGCGTAGTGCATGAGGTTCCTAAATTAGGTTCAATGCAGTATTAATTCTAGAATTCCCAATGGCCTGAACCCTAAATAGAATTTGAGGATAAATAGGTTCAAAAACATAGTAAAACACATCTAGCACATACTATATTATGTTTCAAAGAATTTTAATTCTCTATAGTTCACAAAAAAGCAAACTGTAGCAACACAATTGTATAGTTAGTAATCAAAGCCATCATTTCGAGCGGTAGAGTTGCATCAACGTAGAACATTCCGCAGGCATCCATTTTGTCGAACGTCGTTTCATGAAGGCGTTTAATATTCTTGTACAACCTTTTTTCTTCATCTGCAATGATTGGAGTTGTAATAATTACGGGAAGATTACTTTTTTTTATCGAATTGGCCCATTTGATGGTGATTACCACCCAAGACATTGCAGGTGTATCATATACGGAATAAAATCTGATGCGCCTGTCATAACAGCATTAAATAACGCATGAAATGTTAAAAAGTGGTTATAATACCAACTGTTTACTGCAGCTGCCGTTTGTCATGCAAACGTCAAAATCAAAACCAAATCAAGTCAAAATCGGTTGAACGGATTGTAAAAAAGGTTTATTTAACTGTCTAATCTTATTTCAAATGGAATATAGATATGTCGCAGATGGATTACCAAGTCGGCTGTTTTACAAAACTGCTAGTTGTTGTACAAATAAGCTCCGTTATGTCAAACAGCTGAACAACAATCAGGTTGATTGCCATTTATAAAATTACTACCCCAGTTTAGACATAATGCAGAATGGCTTATGGCATGGTTGGAACTGTGACCAAGCACGCGCGAGCCGTATTGGTCTTAGTAACTAAGCTAGGGCTCCCTGAGCAATTGGTTTAGGTTAGGTTAGAACTGTGACCAACTGCGTGCGAGCCAAGCGAGCGAAGCGATCGGAGCCGCGGCTGCGGCCGGCAAGCCCTAGTTCGAAGTTGGTCGCAGATACTTGACTATTTTGTATTTCTAGGACTGACTTTCTTAAAACTCTAATAACTTTTTGATAAAATTGTCCTTAAAATCACTGTTGTCACTAGATTTAGGGTCATCTTCACTCATATTGTTATTATGACACACTGAACCTGACAAACTTTAGAACTAAAATCTACAATCTGACCTCTAATCGGTAACCCGCTGCATTGATAAGTGCAAAACGTTTATGCAATTCTGCGTGTTAAAGTTTCGTAATTATGAAACAAACTCTAAACGTCGTTCAGCTGTTTTACATAATGGAACTGTTTTTTAAAGCAGCTACCGGTTATGTAAAACAGCTAACTAAGCAATCCATCTGCGACAGATACATCATATAATCACAGGCAATCGAATTAATTAATGATAATATAAAAGCAGTAATAATACATACAGTTGTTGGATCTCAAATACCTGTACGGTTTGAATTCAACAAGACTGCGCATGTGTCTTGAACTTGATTCAGAGCAATATAGAATTTTTCAAACTCCACGCTCAATATAGCTTCTAACACTAAAGACTTAGCTAGCCAAGTGTTTATTATCCATATTACGAAAGCATATTCTTCGCCCTGAAAAATAATGTTTTTTTGCTATGGCTCTGTTGTTGTGTATTATCTATGCTAATGAGTATATTGTCTGTCGTGTCATGGTTTCTCAAGACATCTATGGTTTCGAATTTGGTCCCCCACCGAAACCGAGACGTATTAAAATAAAACTATTATACTTTTAGCGAAATTCTAAGGAAGTGAGTTCAGTGCCGGGATCCACGGAACCGACCACGTTGAAGTAGTTAAAGTCATTTAAAGGCTTTTCAATAAATTTGAAAATATATTGTAGGAGAATACTCACAACATATTCCCTTTTCTCAAGTGCTGTCTGAATGTGAATCAAAGTGTTGCAGAAGGCGCTCGTACAGTGAAACACGATCTGTTATAGAATAGAATAGAATACATTTATTTCGGACACAAGTATCCATATAGTGTTAGTAATATACAAAAAATAACTTATTGCCTAGTGTTAGTAAAAATCAACCTCCGCACAAACTGCTGTACAATCGCAGAGCCGAAGCTCTCGGCTACAGTTTTCAGAATGCTGTTTTGACTGCCCCTCACTCTCCTCAGTAGCGACGCAGTTTTTTTGCGTATAATTGCATAGAAGCCGTCGGTGCGGGCTTGCACAAACATTTCCGACGCGCTACAGTAACGAGGCAGCCTCAACAACATCCTGAAAGCATTGTTATATTGGACGCGCAGGACATCCAGCGATCTCTTAGTACAATTGACCCATAGATTGCCCGTGTACAAACTTTGGCAATAAGCCTTAAAAGTGTTATCTTTACTTGGTCTGTACACCGCGCGAATCTACGGGACAACATATTGCTCCGGACCGCTAGAGCCCTGTGCTCCCTCTCAATGTCTACATTGTCCTTGAGGTCAGCGGGAAGACAATGCCCTAGGTATTTAAAAGTTGACACCCTATTAATTGGTGACCCGTTCAAAAGCAACTCGGTCCTTCTCCGCGGCGTTTGCCATAATTTTAACTTTGGTATAAGAATTTGTAAACCAACTCAGGAAAACTACATTGGAGATAAATTATTTCTTACGTACCATTTGTTGGAAAGAAATCTTATAGATGTCATAGCAATCTAGTATGTAAACAAAGGACTGATATAATCTATTACAATAATCCTCTCTGTCACAATTTTCTAAAATTCGAAAATTCAAAGTTTGAATATTCCAAAGATCAACTTTATTTTTTAACAACTTAATAAGTCTGATAGCATACACAATATTTGTATCAAAGCTTATTACAATTAAACCACATAAAATATTGTAAGATTGAAGTTTAAAGCTTAAACAAATGTAGATAGTAATATTAATACCAACAATCAAAATCGAGATGACACTTAACCAATTACCAATAATGAAATGTTTGAATGTAGTCTTATTATTAAGAAATCTGTGGATAAACAAAAATTTCAAAACAAATATGACATTTTCATTGGTTTGGAAAATAACGGCGAAAAAATTTATAAGGAATCCAATAGAAGGTAAGATAAAAACGAAGAAATTGATGCCGTCATTTTCGAACTTATAATATTCACCAAGGTGTTCTCTGAGTATCCGCCCATAGAAACGATAGAAAAGAAAACATATAAACATTATTGTGCCACACAAAGACATTAAAAACGACCGAAAGCTATTTCGAGAAATAAAATTGTCCCTGATTCTATACTTAGGACAAAAGAAAAAATGTTGCACTAGGTTCAAGGGGAGAAGCATAGACTGCACATCTTTGTCAACGAAGTTGTCTGCTACAATCTCCAATCTACGACATATTTTGCGGTTAAAGATAAAACGTATTTTCTCTTTTATAAAATTCATTTCGAAAATCCGAAGAAATTCAGATTACAGGCACGTTATTCTTCAAGAAGTGGTCGACTTGAATTAAAGGGAGTTTCAAGATTACTGATAACAATGCTGAACATTAACATAATTGAGACACAAATGTTGACACAAAACTATGTATTTTATTATCAATCATAAACTGTAGGAAGGTATTTAAGTGTTTGATCAATAAAACTTGTGGCTGTTACAATGACGTGTGCCTTGACTTGACCAGCTTATTTGTGGAATATAAGGTCGTTTTTATGTTTAATTTTCTTTTTCGTTAGCAAGCATCGCAATCCATCAGTTTACAGTAAATTAGTTAAACTAATTGTTTATACACACACTACTACTAATTTTAAACGAACAATAAAAATATGTTCCATTGAGAAAATTTAATATTCATCAAAGTAATATGAAATAAACGATCACTTATAAATTATTAACGTTGTTTCACTATATTTTTTATACAACTTCATATATTTATTTTATAGCCTTGGACAGAACAATAATATTTAAAAAAAACTTAATATTCATCAAAGTAACTTGAAAGAGACAATTCTAAATAATATTATAAATGCGAAAGTGAGTTTGGTTGTATCTTTCGCTTTCGCGCTAAAACGGCTGAACGGATTTGAAAGAAATTTGACACATGGGTAGAGCATGACCTGGGCTAGGACATAAGATACATTTATCCCGATAGTCCTACGGGATCGAGACTTATGCGGGTAAAACCGCGGGCCGCTGAATATCCTGGTAGTACGTTCGCTAGGGATAATTTCTGACCTCAACGCGTGCGAAAAGCTAGTCACTTATAAATTACTAGCTGCGCCTCGTGGTTTTACCCGCATAAGTCTCGATCCCTTGAGAATATCGGCATAAAATTATATTATGTGCTAACTTAGGTCATGTTCCACCCATGTGTCAAATATCATCCATCAATGTCAAATCTGTTTAGCCATTTTAGCGTGAAAGCGTAACCAACAAACAAACAAACTGACTTTCACATTTATAATATTTGTTAGAATAAGTCCAGGTTTCCTCACGATGTTATCCTTCACCGATGTCTGTAATGTCTAATATAAACTTAGAAAGTACATATCCATTGAAAAAATGACATTGGTACTTACTCGAACTTGAGCTTATATAACCTCGTGTATGAGAGGCGAGGATTTAACCACTGCCTGGGACATTACGACCGTTTTGAAATATATGGCCAAGTTTGCTTAAAAATTAATTAATTAATTATACAACGTTAAAAACAAAATGAGGGCATAAAATAATTCGCCAGCCACAATTTACTTAATAATTAATACCCTTGATTTAACAACGTAATCATTAAAATATAAAGGCAGAAAATTAATCGCCCTATTTATTTTTTTGATGTTTTGATTGGTTGACCTAAATACAGAACAAGAACGGATGGAATTACATGAATTTGACAACAAATTAAGTTGAATAGAATTTCAGAGATCGAGTGAGTCACACAGGCTTGATTAGCTTTTTAGCATCCATATCGGTCACTTAGAACTTTTTTTTGGGTGCGAATTTATCAAATAACTTCTCGCGTGGGCGTGTCAGACTTTACTGACTAAAACCCACCCGTGTTCGTTCAGTTGCCTGTGTGTTGCCAGGGACCACGGTATCCCTTTCGGACTATCCCGTGACCCCGGCAGGCATCGGTCTTAGCGGACCCCGTCAGTTGTGCCTTTAAGGCGCGCGTGGAACACAATGCGCCGTCGACCCGGGCCTAGTCCTTATCGGACGGCGAGCTACCGATTGCTCACCGCCACTTAGAGCCTCACTATTAATCGTATTGACGATACGTCGCAAAAAATACGTATTTAAAAATAAAAAAATTAAGAAACTATAAGGGTTCCTTGTTTACTACGGAACCCTAAAAATGATCACTTCCTGACGAACTTGTCGGAGTTGAATGAAGAAAGAAAATACAAGTAGAAGAAGTTGTCTCAAGAAAAACCTTGTTTTGTAATAAGGGAAGGTGGGAATGTGTTTCAGTTTTGAGAGTTGGTTTGACAACATTCCAAACGGGTGGTAATCACCAGCAAGACATACTGAGGCTCAAATTAACCTTTTCATTTTTTATTTTTCGCATTCCCTATCTCGCTCGCGTGATACGGCTCGCGGACTGAGTGAGAGCGACACTGAGCGGCGGCGGGAAGAAGGCTCCAAGGCGCCAATAGTTTAGGCAATTTCTTTTTTACGGCGAAAATAATGGTAATTTTAAAGATAATAAAAACCATTGTATCTGCTTTATAGTTAGTTCAGTTAGTATGCAAAGTTTCATAATCTGGAAGTACTTTGAATACCAGCGGTTTTTTGTTCGGTTTTGAGGTAACTTTGTTTTTTTTTTTTGTATAGATTTTTTTATGGAACCGTATTTTCGTTAAATATAGGACTTAATATTAATCCTCAACTTTACGATAATTATATTAATTTCAAAATTAATGCTGCAGTATTTTCAATATAACGGAGATCCATGCTAAGCAATTTGAGGTATTATAGACTGATAAGAGCATATCACTATAGGGTTTACAGTATTTGGACGAGAGCAGTGATAGCCTAGTGGTGTGACCGTCAGACTGCCAAGTCATAGGTCTCGAGTTCGAATCCAAGGCATACATCGGACAAGGACTTTTCGGATTCATGTGCGTATTGTATAATTATCACTTGCTTCAAAAACAGTGAAGGAAAACATCGTAAGGAATCCAGCCATGCCTGAGAGATATTTCTCGACGGCATGTGAAGCCAAGTCAGAGGGTCATGGGCGGCTTTAAAACTCTGACACCAGGTTAGTCATTAGTGACTAACCTGGTGTGAGAGTTTTGAGTTTTGTTTTGCACATGAAAAGAAGAAGTATTTGGGCTTAAATATGGTTCATCGATACGGCAGCAGGGTGTGTATGTGGAGTGGCGCAAAGTATGTCCCACCTCCTATCCTGCCCTCTGTGTCCAAAAAAATACAGCCATAGCGACCTCTGTGCTGTCACCGACTATGCCGTGGAATTGGCGAAGTTTTGGGCCAACTTTCCACAACGTACCATCGCCATGACGAAGAAGAATATGGTTCATCGAATTTCGGACAAAAACGGCTTTCGAAGTCTTCTCTCTCAGTGTCTCTTGGTAAAGCCCGATATAGAAATTACATTTACATTTCAGCCGAAAGACATCCACTGCTGGTCATACGCCTCCAGCACTGCCACTTCGACCAGTTCTGTGCTTCTCGGGTGCACCGGGATCCTGCGGTCTTCACCAGGTCATTGGTCCATCTTGTGGGGGCCTTCCAAAGCTACGTCTCCCTGTACGCGGTCGTTACTCCAGAACTGTTCTGGGAGCAATGTGCCCTGCCCACTGCCACTTAAGTTTGGAAATTCTTTGGGGTATGTCGGTTACCTTGTTTCTCCTACGGATCTCTTCATTTCAGAAATAGCATAGCAGCATTATTTTAAAATTACCATCACAGTAATCGATAGTTCTAAACCCTGTTCTAGTTCCTTACTTCTTGCACAAGCTCTGAAGTTGATTGAGAATTGATCATGTTAGCTCCCATCAAGTTTAGCAATCAATCAATCATTTACTTTTGATGTACGATGTAACTTGAAACTACTTACTGATTGATAAGTATTCTTTTTATGGAATTATACTCGTAATATTATGCTTGTTTTGGCTGGATATTGAAGAGTCTTGCTCGACTTGTATTAAAGACTTGGAACATAGGATTTGGGAGGCTTTTGTTAAGCGTGTTGGTTTAGCTGATTTCCGAGTCGGGAAAAGTGTTTATTTATTTATTTTATTATTTATGTACACACAGTAAAATACATACAGATACGACATAATTATAATTTGAGTACAAAGGTACTGCTTATTTCTTAAGAAATTTCTTCCAGCAGACCTGCGAAAGGAGAAATGAGAAAGAAATGTAGACAATAGTGTGTGAGAACAAAAAGAGAAAAATATGAATTTGCGAAGTCTTATACTAAAACATATCAAATATACCTACACGTATAACGTAATAAATTAACATATACTTAAATAAATACATAAAGCTTAAATAAATAAACATACATATTATAGGTATATAAATACTCACAGTAGAGAGGAAAGATAATGCTCTTTTACTCGATATTTAAATTGTGAAACAGTTTTTAAATCACGAATGCTAGGCGGAAGTGAGTTCCACAGTCTTACTGCGTGCACAGAGAAGGAATAAGAATAGTAGCTTGTCTTATGAGGTTGAGATTTAAGGAGGGATCTAAGGTGTGATCTACACGGAGCGTCGCTAGGGCGAGCGTAAGAAAAACGCTCACGCAGGTAGGAAGGATAAGACGGGTTGTGTAAGATGTTGAAAACGAGACATAAAATCCGAGTGTTATTGGGTTTTGCCATCTAGAATTTCTCAATAGAAGCCCGGAGACAAGACAAGTATATAGACATGAATTATGCGTTCGACCATCAAAGACCGCCTTATCCACAAAAGCATACTTTGTATGGCACCAAAAATCTTTAATAAATTACCAAATGGAATTGTGGACTTAAATATTATTCAATTTAAAAACAAATTAAGACATCTACGTATATATTAAGCATATTAAGAGATCTCAACTTTTGGATACAGGCATTTGCTTAGAGTGAAATTGATAATAAAATATTAATGCAAAACTTTGGTGTAGAATACATCATAATTTAAGTTGCGGGTATACTTACTTTTTTCACTCTGCGAATAACACTTTGTCACAACACCAATTTATCTCGTCTGGTCGACGTCCGTATGCCACTGCTGGATCCAGCAGAATATCAGCGTCAGGACTCCCATTTGGTGCAACCTTGAGACGCACACCGCACCTTGTTTTTTCCTTATTTGATTTAAAGAAAGTATGTCATAATGTCACTCCATTTCTTTAAGTACTTATGTTTTTATTTATTTGTATATTGGCATCTTGTTTTTATATATATTCATGTAATTTGTTATCATTTATCTATCTATGATAAGGTCTTATTTATAATTGTATTTATTTAATTATTTAATAAAACAATAAAATAAAATAGATGCAGATACGACATAAAAGTATTGAGTACACAGGTATTCGATTTCTTTTCCAGCGGATCTGTGAAAGAACAAATTAAAACAATAGAATTTTATGTATCAATTTATCGATATCAATACATGTTATAAATTACAGTCGCAGTCAGACACGAAAACGTTTGTCCTTCGGTCAAGTCAAAGTCAAAGTAAAACAATTTATTTCAATTAGGCACATAAAATGCACTTATGAACGTCAATTTTACAAAAAATTGAATTGATTCTAGTCGCCTCTTTCAAAAGGTAGTTTTCGTATGGAGAAAAATGGGCAAGAAACTCCACCTTACTCTTTTCAAATGTTTTTACAATATTTTGTATACATTAATTATATAATTATATGTGAAGACGATGCATCTAGAATAAAATTACTATACCACGATAGGTAAACAAGAATGAAAAATGAAGCAATTACAGATAAATTAAATATGTGATAGATACATGGTGCTCACATATTTACAAACATTGTAAAATTATACGATATTCCTAACATTTTAACAAGTAATACTAATAAGTCAGTGTGTGAGTTCAAGAAATCACAGAATGTAAAATCAGTGTTATAAAAAATAACAAATTACATAATTAAATAAACAACCAGTTTGATTTAGTTTAGACTCTAAATTGTCCTATGGAGCAGGACCAGCATGTTTCCAAGCATTCTTATCTTGGATATAATCCTCTGATTTGTAATATGCTTGTTTACAGAGTGTACTTTTAATATGATTTTTTAATTTTCTTTTATTTAATTGTAATATATCACAAGGTATTTTATTGTAACATTTAACACAGTACCCCATAAAAGATGTATTTTAGATAATCTGAAAAATGGTTGATCAATTTAATCTTTATTTCTAATATTAGTAGAGTCTGTATTTCTAGTATTCGGGAAGGTATATGTGGATAATTAATTAATATTAAACTATGAATACTAAAGAAATCGCGATAGATTGTCAAGTCGTAAAAACCGTGCGAAACAGGGGCGGGTCGCTAGTTGTTTGTAAAGCAATCCAAAGAATGCTACGCCGAGCGCTACGCCATAGCTACGAGACTGCTACGCCGTAGCAAGAAGGCTACGACACCGATATTTAATCCTTTCTGTCAGCTGATTATTACCCATAAGCGCTTCTTAAATTCATTGTTCAGAGACCACGGCACTTCCCGGTGTGACGTCACGTAAACTAAGAAGCACTTAGCGTGAGTGCGCCTTTAGCTTAAGCAGATAAGGTGCTGTTGAGGTTCTGGGAAGTGCTTTGATGATCGGTAGGTACGTTTTTGGAAGACACTTGCATTGACTAAATTATAAGTGACCGATGATGAGAAAAGTTACACAGTAAAATCTGACTTAAAAATAAATGATTAACTTTAATGTGCAAACATAAATTGGAACGTTGTCAGACAAAAGTATGACAAATTGAGAACATGTACATTGTGTCGACGTGTTTTTAGATGCTGGTCACAAGGAGTTAAATAAATCATCATAGTATGTTCTAAATTATTCCATGGCTGGTCATAAAGTTAATGATTGATTTTTCTTGTATGGCGTTTCTGAATGCGGCAGTTAAATCCCAATAGTAATTATACAAATAGTATAGCGATAATAGAACGTTGTACTGTTCTAAAAACACAATTCTACAACAAAAAAAAAACAATTTTGGAAGTCGGTTGGTTTTTTTTTTTGGAGATTTTTTTTTATTATTTTACCCCACACCAATTCACCACCACCACTTACTATGTAAATAACAGTGACAGGAAGTATTTTATCATTATTTAGATACACAAAAGTGGATTATATAATACGTATTATCGAACCTAACTCAAAAACTACCCAAAAAATTATTAATAAAATTTATATGAGACCACCGCGCATGCTTACTCTACCAATTTTTTTTTTTTTCATAAACGGTCCACAATTGACCAAAATATTGATGAACATAAAAATAATATAAATACAGACGAACATTTATAACCTCCTACTTTAATGAAATCGGTTAAAAACGACAACATAGGCAACTTCTCATCTAACGTTGAGACCTAGAACTTAGCAGCCACTCTTCTCCTTGTAGGTAACGGGAGCTTACTAATTAGAACCCGAACCAGCTTGTACTAACCTTCAAATAAAATTTAACCGCAAACTATTATGGTTAATGAAGCTGTAACATCTCCGGTTAACAGTTAATGAGAATAGCATACTCGTTACTTTAACTACTCTTTAATACGTGGTGTATAAATTTTAATGGCCTGTTTTTTTAAGTGCAAAGAAAGAAAGAAATAAAGAAAGAAAATACAGAAGAAAAGAATAAAATAAAAAACAAAAATCAAATAATAAGTGTAAATTGCGATGTAAGAAATTAGCAGGGGAGTGTACCTCAAGGCTGCGCCAAAAAGGCCCAGTTCAGCAAAAATACCAGACAACTATAAGTGCCTGACGCTGGTTATATTTATCAGAAAGCAAGACAGCATTTGACAAACAGTGAAGTATCCGGCGATACTTCACTGTTTGTCAAACGATTTTAAACCATGTGCGGTGCAACACCTTTCCAGCGGGAGAAACCGCAGACTTCCAAAAACATTTTTAGGGTTCCGTACCCGAAACGGACCCCTTATAAGATCACTTCGTTGTCCGCTCGTCTGTCAGTCTGTCAAAACCCTTTTTCTCGGGAACGCTTGGAGGCATCAAGTTGAAATTCATATCAAATACGTAGGTCTACGGTCCCTTGGAGCTCTAACAAATAAAGCTTCTTAGTCAACGCAGTAAAAAATACGGCCATTTATCCGATATATTTTGATATTCGCAAATAAATTAAAACTTATAAATATGTCAGAACCAGAAACTGAATGATTTATTTACAAATAATATAGAAGACAAATAAAGGTGGTTGTGCCATTATTTATAGATGCAATGATCAGAAATAACTATGCAAGAATGTACTGCGCTTTCATTGAGTATCATTCAGCAAATTACTTATGTTTGGCCTGGTCTACGTAAACGTTGGTTACAATTGAGTCTGATAAGTTTTCTTAATAACTAAATTGTTGTGCTGCTACAGTTTGCAATTTTTTAATACAGGCATCGATTATGTTGGTAATCTTTATATTAAAAAATCCAGAAGATAGAGACAGACACCATATCCAAACACACACACATTAACAGACTATAGTATGGGATCGAGGATACTGCCTTGCGGTATACCAATTACCCGCCGTGTTTCTATCTTGATAAAAGAGATATATGGAAAAAGAAAACTTGCGGGACTGATCCTTTAAAAAAAATAAGAACAGTACGATATTAGTAACGTCCTCATAGAAAACAGAAAAAAAAAGAAACTATATCGGAGCTTTTCAAATGTTTCATAGAAAACCATTCGAGTTTTAAAACACTAAGTTTGACAAATAAGTGACTTGTAAGAATACTTTAGAAATACAATTAACTAATTTAGGTTTTCGTTGGTTAAGTTACAATTCAAACAATGTTCTGTCCAAGTCTATAAAATAAATATCTGAAGTTGTATAACATGTAAAAATTTCATCAAATATAACGAAATAAGGTTAATAGTTCATAAGTGATCGTTTATTTCAAGTTATTTTGATGAATATTAAGTTTTCTTTAAGGAATTATTTTTTATTGATTCGTTTAAAATTAGGTAGTAGTAGTGTTAGTATAAGCAATAAGTTTGACTAATTTACTGTAAACTGATGGGTTGTGATGCTTACTAACAAAAAGGAAGTTAAACATAAAAGCGACCTTATAATCCACAAACAAATTGGTCAAGTCAAGGCACACCTTATTGTAACAGCCACAAGTTTTATTGATCAACAACTTAATACCTTCATATAGATTATGGTTGATTACAAGATACATAGTTTTGTATCAACATTTGTATCTCAATTACGTTAATGTTCAAGCAAGCATTGTTATTAGTAATCTTGAAACTCCCTTTAATTCATGTCGACCACTTCTTGAAGAGTGACGTGCCTGTAATCTGAATTTCTTTGGATTTTTAAAGTGAATTTTATACAAGAGAAAATGCGTTGTAACATCAACCGCAATTGTCGTTTGGATATTGAAGGAGACAACTTCGTTGACAAAGATGTGCAGTCTATGCTTCTCCCTTTGAATCTAGTGCAACATTTTTTCTTTTGTCCTAAGTATATATTTCTCCAAATAGATGTCGATCGTTTTTAATGTCTTTGTGTGGCACGATGATGTTCATATCTTTTCTTTTCTATCGCTTCTGTTACCGAATATTCAACGAACATCACGGTGAATATTATAAGTTCGACATTTACGGAATCAATAACTTCGATTTTATCTTTACTTCTATTGGATTCCTTATTAACTTTTTCGCTGTTATTTTTCAAACTAATAAAAATGTCATATTTGTTTTAAAATTATTGTTTATCCACAGATTTCTTAATAATAAGACCACATTCAAACATTTCACCGTTGGTAATTGGTTAAGTGTTATCTCGATTTTGGGTGTTGGTATTAATATTACTATCCTCATTTGTATAATCCATAAACTTCCACCTCACAATATTTTATGTGGCTTAATTGAAATAAGTTTTGATACAAATATTTTGTATGCTATCAGACTTATTAAGTTGATAAAATCTAAAGTTGATCTTTGGAATATTCAAACTTTGAATTGTCCAAATTTAGGAGATAGGGATAGAGAAGATCATTGCAATAGATTATATCAGGCCTTTGTTTATATATTAGATTGCTTTGACATCTATAAGTTTTCTTTTCAACAAATGGTAAGTAAGGAACAATTTATCTACAAAGTAGTTGTCCTCGGTTGGTTTACAAATAAAATTAAAATCATAACAGATCGTGTTTCACTGTACGAGCGCCTTCTACAACTCTTTGATTCACATTCAGATAGCACTTGAGAACGAGGCATATGTGGTGAGTATTCTACGACAAAATGTTTGCAATTTCATTGAAAAACCTTTAAACGACTTTAACTACTTTTATTAAATGTGGCCGGTTCCTTTGATTCCGGCACTGACCTTTGAATTTCACTAAAATTATAATTGATTTATTTGACTAAGTCCCGGTTTAATGTCTGTATATTTAATGGTGGGGTACAAAATTTTGAACCAATAGATGTCTTGAGAAATCATGACATAAATAAATATTTTAGCATACGTAATAAACAGCAACAGAAGCATAGCAACAAAAACGTTTTCTTTTTCAGGGTGATTACGTAATATGGCTAATGATAAACACTTGGCTAGCTAAGACTTTGTTATTAGAAACTATATTGAGCGTGGAGTTTGAAAAATTCTACATGGCTCTGAATAAAGTTCAAGACACATGCGCAGTCTTGTTGAAGTCAAACTGTACAGGTATTAAGATCCAAGAATTACTGTATGTATTATTATTGCTTTTATATTGTCATTAATTATTTCGAGATTGCCCGTGATTGTGTGATGTATCCGTTGCATATGGATAGCTTTATTAGTTGTTTTACATAACCGGTAGCTATTTTGCAAAACAGCTAAACAACGTTTAGCGGCTTTTCATAATTACTGAGCACGCGGAATTGCATAAACGTTTTACATGTATAAATCCTGCGGGTTAACGATTAGAGGTTTTGTAAAACAGCTAACGGTTATGTAAAACAGCTGACTCGGCAATTCATCTGCGACATATCTATCTATCTAGTACAGTTCTTTGTGAAATAGTTGGTCTGAGGAATTACCATCATCTTCGCTTTTTCTGTTTCCAAGCAGCTTTGCTGTGTGTCGGTTTGGAGAGTACGAGTCCCGGTGTTATGACAGAACCACCAAATGGGCCAATTTGATATCAAATTTAAAAAATTGAATGTAATGTTCCCGTAATTATTGCACCTCTAATCATTGCAGATGAAGAAAAAAGGTTTTACAAGAATATTAAACGCCTTCATGAAACGACGTTCGACAAGATGGATGCCTGCGGAATGTTCTACGTTGATGCAACTCTACCGCTCGAAATGATGGCTTTGATTACTAATTATACTATTGTGTTGCTACAGTTTGCTTTTTTGTAATCTTTGTAGAATTAAAATTCTTTGAAACATACCTATATTATGTGCTAGATGTGTTTTAATAAGTTGTTGTAGCTATCAATCCTCGAATTTTGGTTCGTCCCGTTCAGTGATTTAGGCGTGAAAAGGTTATTTATAAACAGACAGACCGACAGAGTAACTTTCGAATTTATAAAATAAAAATATTATTATGGAATTAGCATTGCTATTTAACGTGGCAATGCTGCCAGTCTTCTGGGTACGTTTCCAGATTACAGCGATGCGGACGAATACTTCGACGCCTAAGTGTCCTTTTGTTTTTTTTTTTTTTGTATCTATTTGTATAGTTGGTTATTATATTTAGTACCTAGTGTAAATAGTTATTAATATGATTTAATAATATATAAGATAAATAAAATAAAATAAATTATGGAAGTATGGATGTTATGAAAAATGTAAGGCACGTTCTAGGTGAGCGTGACGATTGAGATTATTGCATTCGTGAAAAGTAACGGTTATCACATAACATCGGGTGGAATATCCAGGCTACCAGCGTCGGTCCTCACCGGACACGGTTGTTTCGGGAGGTTCCTGTTCCGCATAAGGCGGGAGGAAACGCCCTGGTGTCACCACTGTGTGGATCGCCCGGAGGACACGGTGGAGCATACGGTGGAGGTCTGCCCGGCTTAGGTGGAGCACCACCGTGTCCTCACGGAGGCGATCGGCGGCGGCTATCTCTCAGGGAGAGGCAAGATTTGCGCCCTCGCGCTCCTAGTCGCCGCAGGAGACGACCCGGGCGTCGGAAGTTGCGACCCGACTTCCGGCCACCGTAGGCGTGGGCTTGCGGATGGTGAGGAATGGGTAGCTCACCGTCCGATAAGGACCAGGCCCGGGTCGACGGCGCGTTGTGTTCCACGCGCGCCTCAAAGAGATGTCAGCACCAACTGACGGGGTCCGTAAGGGCCTATGCCTGCCGGGGTTTCGAGTTTGTCCGAAAGAGATATCGCGGCCCCGGCACACAGGCAACGGTAGGAACACGGGTGGGTTTTAGTCAGTAAAATTCTGACACGCCCTCCCGCTCCGGCCAGAGCGGGAGAAGTTATTTGATAATTTCCTACCAAAAAGAAAAAAAAAAGGCTACCAGCGTCAACATAAGCTGTATAATTTAAAAAAATAACCGTTATTTTGTTGCTTGGAAAATACACAGGCTCACGCACGCAGCATGGTAAGCCGCTCATCCCGGCTGTCATTCCTGGTACTTTGACCGTCGTTACGGGTCGTCAGAAGCCCGGAAATCTGAACACCAGTCTTACTAAGGGGTATCGTATTACCCCGTTACTGGGTTGTGGAGGTCAGATAGGCAGTCGCTCCATGTAAAATACTGGTATTCAGCTGCATCCGGTTAAACTGGAAATAGACCGAAACATAGGTTCGACGGTAGGACCCAACTTTATTGGGGACGGCTTACAGTGCAACTCAGTGTTTCTCAAAGTGGGCGATAACGCCCTCTTGTGGGCGCTGGAGGCCAAGAGGGGGTGGTAAGGGGCCCAGAAAAAATTGAGGCGTGTTGAAGAGGTTTAGGGAGACGATGGCTGATTTGTAATTTCATCTACTTAATATTTTAAAATTCACTGAAATTAAATCTATCTACTACACAACATCGATTATTAAGTTCATATTTCTGCCCTGTTTCATTGTATAAAAACTAAAAATATTTAACATAGATTTCGTAGGAGCAAACCAATCGTTTCTGTTAAATAACGCGATTTGTCCAATCCTGTATCAATCGGCTGGTTTATCGATACTTGCTCTTACTTGCACAGCACGATTGAGCGTCTAATGACATAAACGAAATTGCGTTCTAATTGCTCTCACTGGTAAAAAAAGTCTCGTTTAGAATGTAAGTTTAAACTCCCGGCCAGACTTATATAGCACACTACAATTAAATTAACTAAAGTAATGAATGACATTGTGGTTTTTAAGCTGTGGTGAAGTATAAAAAAATGGGGGGCGCTGAAAAATAATTGATTTTCAAAGGGGGCGGTAGATGTTATAAGTTTGAGAACCTCTGGCTAACTGGATGCAGCTGGATACCAGAATTTTACATGGAGCGATTTCCTATATGACCTATAGGTCAGAAGTAATTAATTAACCTAGGTTGTTAACAATCTAATAGCTAGGTATCACGATATTCCTTGGCTGATTGAAATGCTCAAGTATATTGTTATTCATAATTTTTATAGTAACAAAATTAGTATCAACGGCTATATTTCCGATGAAGAAACAAGAAAAGCTAATGCCGGCACTGCCGCCGGCCCTGTCACCGGGCAAGCCGCGGCGCGCCCGGGCCTACCGCACAAAGGATCGCAAAGGAAATGGAAGCGCAAAAGCCGGGGGCACGTGCCGCTCGGCAAAAGCATAGTGTTTAGGAGCCATTATGTATCAAATTACTCTTCCGAATTAAAAGTTTCAAATTAGGGAAAACTAAGGAAGAACGAGCGACTATTTATAGCAGCTTTTATCATAATTTGTAACATTAATTAAGGGTATGTATTTGGTATTCGTGTGAATTGACCAATAATGATAGGCACGAATATATTCGTCCAGGCGATCGTATCTATAGTAGCTAATTATTTTTTCTTAATTTTATTACATACAATTCAAAATGTGTCAACTGCACACGTATTTCTAGAGTTGTCGATTCGCCTACAAATAAATTAACTTCGTGCAAATCGCATACCGAAAAAATTATAATGTTTAAAACTGACGATTCGCCCGTTCCGGGTGAGTATATTCGTGTGAATCGACCAATAAGCCTCAATTACAAGTGAATGCGATAGCTATTTATAATATCTTCATTATGGCGAGTAAATCCCCTGTAGTTTTCGGGAAAATATTCGACACTCAGTGAAAGAATGTGAGGTCGTCGCTAAATGACAACAGACGTATGGGTCGAAGGTAAAGCTACGTTTTCCAAGGTTGATTCGTGGATGGGTATCCATTACATGTCATTTGTTGATATTTGACAGTCGTTATGGATTTTTTTAAAGTCCGAAAGTCTGACAATCAGTCTTGACATATTGCCCAGTAACTGAGTTGTGGAGGTCAGATAGGCAGCCGCTCCATGTAAAATACTGGTACCCGACCCCAACATAGTTGGGAAAAGGCTAGGCGTAATAAATGTTGAATTGGAGATTATGTCATCATTGAGCGCTATAAGATATTACCATCTCACCACTTTGATCATATAAAAGCCAGTATTTCAATATTAAAAAAAAAAAGTTCATAAACTAAAACCCTACTACTGAAAAATAATGTTCTAAAAAGTATGAAACAAGAAAATATTCTCATCTGAAATTGTTATGTACAATCTTTTCAATATTTATCTTCTATTAAACAAACACATTTAACGTACCTAATATATTTTAATGTATTTAATAGATATTCAAAATGATGTTCAGAGGATAGCCGTGTATACATACATACATGTATACATACTGGTCAAAATCAGAACCCTCTTATTTGCTTCGCCGTAGTCGGGTAAAAATACTTGCAATTATAAAGTTAAAATATTTTGGTGAATCTAAAGTTCAGGTAAAATATACATGCCTGCTGGGGTTGCGGGTTTGTCCGAAAGGGATATCGCGGCCCCGGCACACAGGCAACGGAAGGAACACGGGTGGGTTTAGTCAGTAAAAGTCTGACACACCCTCTCGCTCTGCCCAGAGCGGGAGAAGTCATTTGATGATTTCCAATCCTCAAAAAAAGAAGGGGTAAAATATACTTAGCATAAACCTAGTACATACAGGAAAAACTGATCTGAAGTGAATGGGGCATCTAAAGTTAAGGTAAAATATACATAGCGTACATACAGGAATAACTGAACTGAACTGAGGAAGCATTGATCATCAATCTTTCCCACTGCAAGTTGGCGATTTCAAATATTCGGGCTTTTCAAACAAGCTTTTCTCAACCAGGTTTTTATTCACTGCAAGCCTCTGAAAAAGGCTCATTAGTACATGTCTGTGGTATTAAACCAGTGCTTAAGAAGCGAGACCATAAATCTTCAAGCTACAAAGTAATTTATAACGTGTAAAATCTAAAGATAAAAGAAAAAGTATTCAAACTAAAACCTTGTTTACATAGTATGCACATATCTAAGAGAGACATCTTATCGAATCTCCAAGGTATGCACAAGGCATATTTAATACACATATCAAAAGACTTTCAAATCATGTGCACCGACTTCAAAATTCGACTCGAAATAGAAGTTTGCGGTTCATATCTGTCAGATCGAGTTCGAATTTGTTACCCTTTGACGTAAAATGATATTATTATTTGAAAATGGAATATGAGGTATGGTACATTGACGCGGTGCTGCACACTTTTCGACTCTGCGACTGGGTTTAAATATTTTTTTTATAATTTGATTTTTACTTTTACTTTTAATATTCTTTTATACTTTGGGAATGTGAAAACCAAAGCCGTGTAGACTAGATTATTTGACCGTTTTTCTATATTGTTAAGTACCTGGTTTATGTTGACAGGCCTACACAGTCCTCCCTACCTATTAACACTGTAATTTGAAAACATTATAAAAGTCAATTATTTTTAAACGAGTAGCCGTGGCAGCTTCTTGCTGGCTCTTCTCCATAGGAAACGACCGATTGGAACCGAGCACCTAGCTTCTGACGTTGCATAAGTGCCCATATAGGTTTATGTGAACTAAAATCATAATTTGATTTTAGTCTTGACTGGCGTCGGATATTTATTTTATTCAGTCAGACGTAGCTCAACCCGGACTAGTGAAACTGGTCACCTGTTTTGCATTTCCCCGTAAAAAGTGGACATGGTTGAGTATGACGTAGATGTTCTTCCAATCTAAAAAATGTCTTTTTGCGGCATACAATTTTAAGCCGTCAAAAGGTTTTTTGATTGATTTGTTGTAGCGTAGACACCTGGCTTTTGGCGTTTCGGACATTAGATCGTGGTTTTTTTTTCATAAATCGTGACCTGATGTGACCTGCCTTTTAGTCTGTGCTCAATGGATGTTTGTTCTTTTTTTATCTTGTCGCTGAGCTGCGGCTAGTGACAGTCGTCAAGTGTGCTGCGAGATTTATTACGAGCTAGTTTTATCCTCACAGCGCATCAGAGTGGCAACATGTGTGTGCATTCTAGCATTATTATTAAGAAGTTTGCGGGTCGATGACGCGGCTCTTTTTAATGCTTGTTTGGTCGCAGTGAGAGACCTTGAATGCTGTGTGAAAGGTTATTACCAATATGTTTAAGTAACATGAATATATCCATTATGAGCCCTATCACCGGTTAGCACTGATGGGTCAAATTCAAATTAAAAAACCGACCAACTGAGTGTCGGACCACGCACAATGAAAGGTTCCGTAGTTGGGATGAATTCATCCCAAGAACAAACTTAACATTGTAGTTGAAAAACATATTCTCCCATACGGAATGTATGAGAGATCATGTTTTTCAAACTGCAAATTTAGGTTGGTCGATTATTATTCGTTAACCTGTAAAGCCTACTTAGCTGTGATAGTTTTCCTTTTAACTTCGTTATATATAGTACTGCTGTGATTTTTTTTACAAATCTAAGTACAACCATTTAGCTAGTAGGGGTGGACACTTGACTCTAACAAAAATTAGCACATTAAAGCTTAATATTTCGCAAACGGATCCCTGAATCGAAAAATGATTTTCAGATTTCCTGATAATTTTTGAACGACCTTTCTAAAGACACCCTACACCGTGGGATAGACGAGAAAAAAAAACATATCCACTTTACATGTGAGGTACCCTAAAAAAATATTTGTTTCATTTTATTTTACCATTTTGTCAGCGTGATTAATATGTATACCCATGCCAAATGACAGCTATCTAGTACTAACCGTCTCTGAGCTATGCCGCGGATAGACAGAGACGGACATGGCGAAACTATAAGGGTTCTTTGTTTACTACGGAACCCTAAAAAGCGACTTGCAGCGATACAATAAAGTGCAATTCAGGTCGCACAGTGCTAATTAACTTTTTTTTTTTTCAGGTGGCAGTTTATCAAATAACTTGCGTGTAAGACTTTTACTGACTAAAACCCACCCGTGTTCCTTCCATTGCCTGTGTGCCGGGGTCGCGATATCCCTTTCGGACAAACTCGCAACCCTGGCCGGCATTGGCCCTTACGGACCCCGTCAGTTGGTGCTGACATCTCTTTGAGGCGCGCGTGGAACACAACGCGCCGTCGACCCGGGCCTGGTCCTTATCGGACGGCGAGCTACCCATTGCTCACCGTCCGCAAGCCCGCGCCTACGGTGGCCGGAAGTCGGCTCGCGACTCCCGACGCCCGGGGCGTCTCCTGCGGCGAATAGGGGCGCGAGGGCGCGAATCTTGCCTCTCCCTCGCGCGCTCCGCCTCCTCCTTCGCGAGCATTACTGCTTCGCAGAAGGAAGTGACGGCCTCCCATCCACTCTCGCTCCGGACCATGACCTGAACCAGGGCCGGACGCGAGAGATCGCCGCCGCCGATAGTGCTAATTACCTACAGTTATATTCACCTAGAAGTTGCCTCTCTTTATAACACGTGACTCTTATATCTTTTGACTACGTTACTCCCACTAAATTCGACAATTCGAGCCCGCCTTGTACCTACTTGTAGCTTCATACCTAAAATGTGGAGCGAACCATCTGTATTTATTTGTGGCCCTATGTAAAGTCTGGGAAATCAATTATATTTCAAGGTGACTATCAACTTAAATTATTGTCCTTGTATTTGTATCACAACTGTCATTCTTTGACAGGTGTATGAACTCAAACTCAAAGCATTTATTTCAATTAAACCATTTACAGGCACTTTTGAATTGTCAAGGAATCGGTCAGTTAGAAATATGAAGCTAGTTGTCCATTCCAAAGCGTAGTAGGTACCTATGGAGAAGAACGGGCTAGAAACTCCACGGATACTCTTTTAAATAAAATAAATTGTTACAAAATATTGGCTACATCATTCATGTTGAAATCATAAATGTGAGAACAATGTAGAAAGACGTGCACGTTAGAAGCGTCCATAAGAATAGGATAAAACAAATAACAATTCAAAAATTAAAATCAGCCATGGCAGCTAAGAGTTGATTGGAGATATGATTCTACTATCCTAATAACGGGTGATTTTTTTGCTGGTATCTTTTTGGCAACACTGTTTTTGACAGATCACGCGTGAATCGTGTCTTGTGTCATTGTCAAACTTGTTCAGTTTGGTCTATAATTTAACCATGAATCGACTTACGAACGAACAACGCTTGCAAATTATTGAATTTTACTATCAAAATGCATGCTCGGTTAAGAGAGTGCATCGCGCACTTCTTCCAATTTATGGGCAGTTTGATCGGCCTACTGAGGCAGCTATTCGGAAGCTTGTGACTAAATTTCGAACCCAGTTTACATTATTGGACATTAAACCACGAACACGCATACGTAGAGTGAGGACCGAAGAAAATATTGCGGCTGTATCCACCAGTGTTAGTGATGACCGTGAAATGTCGATTCGCCGCCGTTCGCAGCAATTGGGCCTCTGTTACTCCACTACGTGGAAAATTTTGCGAAAGGATTTGGGTGTAAAACCTTACAAGATACAGCTGGTGCAAGAATTGAAGCCACACGACCTCCCACAACGTCTAACATTTGGTGAATGGGCATTGGCCAAGTTGGAGGAAGATCCACTTTTTTATCGAAAAATTGTGTTCAGCGACGAAGCTCATTTCTGGTTGAATGGATATGTCAATAAGCATAATTACCGCATCTGGAGTGAAGACCAGCCAGAAGCATTGCAAGAGCTACCACTGCATCCCGAAAAATATACTGTTTGGTGTGGATTATGGGCCGGTGGCATCATCGGGCCGTACTTTTTCAAAGACGACAATGGCCGAAACGTTACTGTGAATGGCGAGCGCTACCGTGTGATGATTGGCGATTTTTTTTTGCCCAAAATGGAAGAATTGGACATGCCTGACATGTGGTTTCAACAAGACGGTGCCACATGCCACACGGCACGCGAAACAATGGCCCAATTGA
This sequence comes from Agrochola lota, assembly GCA_947364205.1. NCBI lineage: Eukaryota > Metazoa > Arthropoda > Insecta > Lepidoptera > Noctuidae > Agrochola > Agrochola lota. The sequence continues at coordinate 3,558,256 of OX376239.1, forward strand.
GAGCCGCCTTCGGTGAACAGTTTATCTCACGTTTTGGGCCCATCAATTGGCCGCCTAGATCGTGTGATCTAACGCCTTTGGACTATTTCTTGTGGGGCCATGTTAAGGCCCATGTCTACAGGGATAAACCAGCAACGATTGACGCTCTGAGAGCCAATATTGAAGCATTTATTCGTGATATACCGGCTGATATGTTGGAGAGAGTGTGCCGAAATTGGGCCTTGCGAATGGGCCATCTAAACCGGAGCCGCGGCCAGCATTTGTATGAAATCATCTTCAAACATTAAATTATATTGATCGTTCTATCGATTCCAATAAAGATTTCATCAAATTTTTTGTGTTTTTTTTGAAAATCAAATCCTATACCTCATAAAAAATCACCCGTTATATATACAGGGTGGCAGGGACATCGACGCGAAAACTGATACCATGGATTCAGTACATGATTCTGATCCCCCTGCGTTGAAATTTTAAATCGGTTATTAAAAAAAAAAAACTGCTGTTTCATAGAAAAGTGCAATACCTACGCGGTAAAAATGTATGGAACAGCAGATTTTTTTGAAATACGGGTTTTATTAGTTAATTCGGGCGGAGGAATCCAACAAATCAAAAATCGGTCCAGCCGTTCTTCAGTTATAAATGGTGTAACTAACACCGACTATTTTATACATTATATAAGATTCTTCTTCAACAAACATTAAGTTCTAATACCGAGGTCTCAATACCCACGCAAAGAAGAAAGGTCTATTGTCTCAACTGAATCTGTAAAGTTTCTGAGCCCAGAGGCCATTGATTAAAGAGCCTGTTCAAAGATGGCGAGGGCACGTGGAACTAGGGTTTTCATTAAAGTTTTTACGGAATTTTTTATCAATGATTTTTTCCCAAAAATGCTTGGAATTCGAGCATTATTTTGACAACCTTCTTTGAGATATAAATCGAATATGAAAATTTGTATGAAAATCCAAATCTGTCGTGTTTAGCGGCCGAATAAATTACTATGATTACTCATAACTGTCGTGTAATTAAAAAAATGGTACGAGCTTTTTACTTCGACACATGGCAACCAAGGAGGTAACTTTTGAAGGATTTTATTTAAATTTCGATTCGGCTTGCAAATAGAGCTGTTTAAAGTAAAAAACGGCCAAGTGCGTGTCGGACCACGCACAATGAAGGGTTCCGTAGTTGGGATGAATTTATCAAAAGAACAAACTTAACATTCTAGTTGAATAACATGTTCCCATTTATTCTAACTTTAATTCAAATTCAAAATATTTTATTTCACATACCTAAACCTACAAGGGCATTTATGAAATGTCAGAAGCTAGGTGCACGGTTCCAATTGGTCGTTTCCTATTAAGCCGTTGAGCCGGCAAGAAACTCCACGGTTACTCTTTTAAAAGTAAATGGTTTTTACAATGTTTTTAAATTACAGTGTTAAAAGATATGAGAGGATTGTGTAGGCCTATCAACAAGTACCAGGTACTTAGCAAAATATAACCTACAACGTTTTCACATTCACAAAATCCGAAAGAAAATAATAAAAAATGATAAATAAAATAGGTAATAAAAATAAAGACCTATTTAAACCAAATGCCATGACTGCCACTACAGCTGTAACAAATCTAATTTAATAAAAATTATAGAATATTGTAGGTATAGAATGTCAAATAATGAAAAGATTATGTCAAAGAAGTATGTAAAAAAAAAGGTAAAATAAAATAATCATCGTAATTTGGGAGCAGTTAATAGACATTTACATAGTTATTCCGTTAATGAGCTAACAGGGAAACCACATGTGCAGAAGGAATTATTGTCAAACTTCCTTGTCTTCAACGTAATCTTTAATCTTACAATATGCTTTCTTGATAAGGACACGTTTGATGTGGGTTTTGAACTTTCCGTCGCTAAGTTCTGTAACCGACTTTGGCAACTTGTTACAAACGCGAATACTGTTTATAAGAAATGAGTTACTAGTTTTAGTTAATCTAAATTTGGGTATCACAATTTCATGTTTACTACGTGTGTATATTATGGAAATCACTTCTTATTTTCAAAAGTCCTAAGTTGTTGCGAACATACAAATATTTTCTAAAATATTAAGAGAAGGCTAAGTTAGTATATCAATTTCTGTGAATTTATTTCATAGATATAAGAAAGAAGGAGATATGCCCGGTAGTTTAAAAAAGTATTGAAACCTAATGTCTTCACTTGATCCCCTCTACCTTGTCACAACTACACATGCAGATCAGTAAACCCAATAAATACGAGGTCGCGCTCACACTTGCAATTTAAAAATCAGAACGTACTACACTCCTCCCGCTCCGTCCAGGGCGGGAGAAGTTATTTGACAATTTCACATCCTCAAGAAAAAAAAAAAGCGATGAGAAAACTAAATGAGTATAGAACAAGTTTTCACATCGGTCTTCCAATCAGGCTATAACTGTTGACAAATTGAAGAATAAACTTTAATAGTAATATAAATTCATACGACAATCGACATTGTTGTCGATAGCCTACGTTTGTGGATCTGCACAACCACATCACTAACTCGTCGCAAGACACAGCGGCAGTTACACGATGCAACCGCTTAAAGATCGTATCGCCTTGTGATTTTTACATTGCTTGTCCAGTTACTTAGCGACATACTTTGGTAGTGGTAAAGAAGCAATGTATTTACTACAATAATAGTACAGTCGCTGTGATATATGAAAACAAAAATAACGTACTAAAGCTCTAATGTGGGCGCCCCATTGCAATCTCGAATCCTAAAGTAATTCCTCGAGTTTTAAATTTAGACCTACTTGAGGTACATTTGGTAATAAGAACTTAAGAGATTTAGTTTTGTTCGCATTAAGTAAAAGATTAACTGCAAATGTAAGTTTGTACGCACAATATTGAGTGATTTACCATGTTTTTTTAAGACCATAGACTTCTTATAGGTTTTCCTGTAATCTATAAGCATAGAACTATTCTCTGCATTTTTTTCAAAATTTTTGGCTCCGTAGTTTCGGAGATAAGGGGGGGGGGTGTAGGGGAGGTAACGAAGAAACCAATAGTAAAGATAAATTTGAAATATATATATGTCACAGACGAGGACTTTGTACGTGTGCGCTGCTTTGATCACGTCGACGACTAATCTCCGATCGGCAAGCGACGCGCGCCCGCGCTCCCCTGCCCCGCGCCCACGTTCTTCAGCCCCCCGCACCCTAACAAGCTCCTCGAACGTACATAAGAAGTTTATTCGTAAAAGGGCACAAATACATATTAAAATAGGTAGCCATTGCACGGTTAACAGGGGGAATGGTAAATTTTCATCTACTTTCTTAAATATCTTTAAAAGTATTAATTTCAAAATTATAAAAAAAAATGTATTTGAGATCCTTGCAATAACATCTTTCATTTGATTTGTCACACAGTACAGAACATATAACTTAAGTTTTAAATTTTCTTGATTACCCCCCAAAAGTGACCCCCATATTCAAAATTCATTTATTTTCGTTACACGTTCGTGTTTGGGTTATAGAAATACATAAGTGTACCAAATTTCAACTAAATTGGTCCATTAGATTCGGAGCAAATTGGCTGTGACAGAGGGATAGACAGACAGACAGACACATGAGTGATCCGATAAGGGTTTAGTTTTTTCCTTTTGAGGTACGGAACCCTAAAAAAGAAACAAAAAACATATTGGCGCGTCGTTGTTCATCATTGATTCTGGAATTTATAGTTAATTTACTTAGATTGAATTTCCGCGTATTATTTGAGAATAGTAGAACAAGCTTTGGCCGCAACAAGAGAATTGATGGACCACATTTTCACGTTCGTCCATCAATGCCCCTTTTGCAGGCCGCGGCAGTAAAGTATTATATAAGTAAAAAAATCTTTTACAAAAAAAAAAAAAAAACTACTAAGTGAAAAATAACTTTAATTTCGGAAGTCGGTGTTGGTTTTGAATTTTCGGTTTTTGCCACTTTTGTTAGTTTTCGGCAAAAATGACAATCGTTCGTCGGTGGTCGATGTCGCAAACGACGAGGTTTACCTACATCGAGAAATGATGGAAAAGGGACCAACCCTTTTCCATCTTTTCTCGATGTAGTAGTACCAAATGCCAAGGACTTTGGTATATGGAGATTGGTATAAAATTATATTAAAATTCAAACCTTTACAATATTTTTATACCACTCGACACGTACAAGAATTCTTATTTTCTCATAATCAATTTCGATTAAACCATATTTATTCGGCCACATCCAGTTTGAACCAGTTTCTAGGTTAACTCCACGGAGTGCTGATGAAAGCCTTTCACACTTCGCGACCGTCGTTATCGACAGTATTGACACCCGAGTTTGAGGAGCGAACAAATTGCAGGGTTTTATGATGACCTAGTACTTCTAGCGCTCATCAGTCAATTTTCAACGAAAGATCTGGATTATTTTCGACGTGAACAAAAATTGGGTTTCTGGAATTTTGAAAATGGGGATTGCACTCTTGTACAAGTAGGTTTTGGGGAGACCTCTTTACAGATGAGCAGATGGTGACCACCGGAGTGGTTTTAGTGAGGTAAAAATCCCACACTCCCCGGTCTTATCCCCAAAGCCCGGGCGCCTTTAAAGGGTATAAACCCGAAAAAAAAAGCGAAGAATTTTGTAATCGAAAAGTAACATATAGCAATTGTGGTGATTATATCAGTGCTATGGCATGATTGATCATCATGAGTAGTCAATGAAAAGATCATAGTTCTATCCAATTTTTATTTTAATAGTCCTTATTCTTAAATAGTTAGCGACTTCAGAAGTTATGTGCAAAAAAAAAACATAAATATATATAAAAAAATTACATTATATTGAGCATACTAACATAACATGGGCTTGTGGCTCAGTAATAACAGCCGTACGGGTCGATCGATCAGGTTAAGATACGCTTGCCGCGCTTGGTCCGTGGATGGGTGACCATCTTTACATAACAAGACCCCTCCGTGCTTCTGACAGTGCATTAAGCCGTTGGTCCCGGCTGTCATTTGTAGATCTTTGGCAGTCGTTACGGGTAGTTACAAGCCCAAAAGTCTGACATTCAGTCTTACCAAGAGGTATCGTGTTACCCAGTAAATGGGTTATGGAGGTCAGATAGGCAGTTGCTCCATGTAAAATACTGGTATTCAGCTGCATACGGTTAGACTGGAAGCCGATCCCAACATAGTTGGAAAATGGCTAGGCAGATGATGGATAACATAACATAACAGTATCCCAGTTTTCCAGAAGGTTAGGTATAGGTGTACCTACGTATAGTACCTGCTGTAAGGGATCTCGCGCACTAAACGTCCACGACCACGACCAGTGGTCGCATCAACCAGGTGAACTATAGTCGAGGCCATCTAGTACGCGAAATCCTTTACATGCACATTTCGCCAGTTAAGTTGTAGGTAACCTAATAACCTTCACAGACTACAATAAATAATAATTATAATATTATTTGATTATTTTGCATGTTCTGTGTGGTGCCGAAAGTAAAGAATAGTACCAACCCATTTCTTCCCGTGGGTGTCATAAAAGGCGACTAAGGGACTAGAGAATGGGCAGCAGCGTTCTCTATGCATTTTAACACCATACTGCGATCGCCAACCCGCCTGGCAAGCTTGGCGATTACGGCATACCCCCCCCATTTGGGGGAGGCCTATGTCCAGGCGTGAACGTTTTTCGGCTGAAATTACATAGTGAATTATTTTACTAATAAATAATAATGTTTATTTCAAGTGAGTGATGTTTATTACAAAATGCATTTACATAAATACACTAAGCGTAACATCAAGCGTAAATTTTTACTGACAATAATGAATTCAAACATAACATTAGTCATACAAAGAATCACAACAACAGAACATGCTATATTAAATCAAAAGCTATTATGGTCATGATAGTTTTCTGAGAAGTTTTCATTTGACAGCGACACAAAAGAAACTCTTCCAACAAAAAGTTTTGAGTTCACGAAGTTACTGAAGAATCCTCTGTCATTTGTTTATCTAATAGCTTTAATAAATTTATGAAAGAGTGCTTGGAATGTTACTTTGATAGGATATTTCTGACAGTTCAAGTGCAGTCTATATCTGTAATGAAAACCGCATGAAAATTCATTGTAAAGTTCAAAAGTCACGAAAAAGGACTTCTTTTATACTAATTATAGTTAACCGTACACAGTTCTTTTAAACTATACACAATTACTTTTAAATTATACACAATTACTTTTAAATTATACACAATTACTTTTAAACTATACACAATTACTTTTAAACTATACACAATTACTTTTCATGCGGTTTTCACCATCATATAGAGGATTCCGGTTTTTTTTTTTTTTAAATGTTGTCCCACACTAAGAATTTCTTCTTGAACCGTGGGTGCGTTTACAAACATAGAAACTCACATACACTAACACCCAGACCCGGAACAACTACTTGCAGATCATACAAATATTTGTTCCGTGCGGGGATCGAACCCGCGACACGTTGCGCAGCAGTCGATCGCTCAGCCACTGCGCCGACCGTGTCGTTTTTATATGTACGTATAATGCAGTAATATTTTATTTAGCACTGTGTCGATGTTTTAATATGTTGCCACATACTTATGTGGATATAGACTAGAAATTAAATGATGAAATGATTTTATTTTCTGTATATTTACAGAAAATAAATTATTGATGAATCATGTTCACATCATTTCATTCATTTTCATTGAACATTTTTACACGTCAGTAATATTTAAAATTAAATGAGGTCGGCGTTTTCTATCTGACTACTCTGAGAAGAAAGGCCGAAACACACTCAGAGGACACAGTCTCTTTTAAAGTCCTGACATAATCTTTGTCAGATCGTGTGACACTATTGTATGTATAGACAATCTACTTAGATTGCACCCGAGCAAAGCAAAGGCTGGTCACTAGTGTATATAATTATATAAAAATGAAATGGTGTTCGTTGGTAAGCGCATCATCGTTGGCTACGTTTTGTTTTAAAATATTCGTAATCGTCCGAATTAGGTTTTTATAGCAAGAGGAAGAAAAAATAGAAAAATTATGAATTATTGAAATTTGAACCGGACAACGCCTGTCGGGTCAGCTAGTGTTTTTTTTTTCACTTTAAAATTCTAGCGATAATATTACTTATTTTTAACTTTAAAATTCAAGCGATGTCAAGGAGTGAATTTCACAAACAAAATATTTCGCTTTCAAATTGTGTGCGTTCACTTGAGTGAATTTCTAAGTGAACTTTACAGAATTGAAATACTTTTTCTAGCTTCATATTTCACCAAATTTTCTTTAATATTGAGGTCTTATTATATTTATTTAATCTCTGACAGCGGAATGTCGACTGAATAACGTGTGAGTACGGATTAAGTTTTTTAATAAAAGCCTTGTACCTTTAAGCCTTCTCTTGCCAGAGAATAAGATTGTATAGAAGTGAAAGGCTCGCTCCAAATGCATTAGAAAATGGGAAATTTTAACTGATCTAAAATAAGTGTTTTGTAGGGAAGACAGTGATAGCCTAGTGGTGTGACTGTCGGACGGCTAAGTCATAGGTCTCGAGTTCGACGAGACCTATGACTTGGCAGTCCGACGGTCGACCCAAGGTACCTTTGACTTTTCGGATTAATGTGCGTATTGTATAATTATCACTTGCTTCAAAAACCCCTTCCTCCTTCCTTCCTGAGAGATATTTGTCGACGGCATGTGAAGCCAAGTCAGAGGCCCATGGGCGGTTTTAAAACTCTGATACTATGGTTATTCACTCACCACACGAAAAGAAGAAGAATGAGGGACACTTTTAAAAATTAATGAATTTCTCAAAACTTTTTGCGATTCTAATAATGCACCCTTTTTTAACCGACTTAAAAAAAGATGAGGTTCTCAATTCGACAGTTTTTTTTGTGTGTTTATTATGTATATTTACTTGTTTACTCCGCCAATTATGAATTGATTTTGATGATTTTTTTTTTGTTTGGTAGTTCATACTTCTGAAGTGGTCCCATATAAATTTTATTAACTTAGCTTGGTTAGTTTTTGAGTTAGCTTCAATAATACGTATGTTTCCCACTTGGCGCTGTTATTCACATACCAGGTAGTGATATTCCCTGCCAGGGTTGCGAGTTTGTCCGAAAGGGATATCGCGGCCCCGGCACACAGGGAACGGAAGGAACACGGGTGGGTTCTAGTCATTAAAAGTCTGACACGCCCTCCCGCTCCGCCCAGAGCGGGAGAAGTTATTTGATAATTTCCGACCATAAAAAAGGTAGTAGTATTCGAATTTGTAGGGGGTAGGTACCACAACTAAAAAGTGAAATACACGGTGGCAAAAAAACGAAAAGTCTAAAAGAAACTGACTTCCGAAATTTAAGTAATTTTTCATTTTGTAGTGTTTTTTTGGAAATCGGTTGTTTTTTTTTTTTTAAAGTTTAAAAAATAATTGGGTCTCTTTTGAACTTTCTGGCCTTATGTCGCAGTAATGGTTTTATTGGTTGAACGAGGCTTTTGGCTACTTTTATATGTGTATTTTATGCATTTTTATTTTAAACGTGCGTTTTTCTGAGCAGAATAAAAAAAAAACTTATTTTTTTTTGACTAAGCTAGGGTACCCGAACCAAACAGGCTTAGGCCGGGGAAATTAGGTTTGAACCCTGCACTAAATCCTAACAGCGATTTTTTCCTGAATCGTGTTTTTGAACTTAGCTCTTCAAATAATATAAAAACATTAAACATTTTCCAGGACCACATCAAGGTAAAAAAAATAAAAACGCATTTTTGTGAATAAAAATTGAGGCAAAATAGTTAACAGGAAAATTTTGGTTATATTATGTAAAAAATTCGTAAAACTAATATGTTATTTCAGAATTTAAAAATTATCGTCCACGGAAGTTTCCATAAAAATAAAATTACGAATTTTTTTAATTGTACTTCAAGCAAAAATATTAATAGCAGTTTTTTTGCATTAAATTTCTTAATTCAATATTTTAATACGCTATTCAACAAAATTAAACATATTGTACTAGAGCAAGATGTTAATAAAAGTTTTTTTGCAATAATAATAATAAACATTTATTTCAGACCAGGTTTTTCAGGAATTTTCTTGTAATTAAGTGAGATAGAGCCTATAAATAAAAGTTAAACTAAATTTAACTCTGTTACATTTTTGCATGAACCGCTATTGCAAAAAAACTTTTAATAATATCTTGCGCTAGTACAATATGTTTAATTTTGTTGAATAGCGCATTTAAATATTTAATTAAGTAATTTAATGCAAAAAACTGCTGTTAATACTTTTGCTTGAAGTACAATTAAAAAAATTCGTAATTTTATTTTTATGGAAACTTCCGTGGACGAAAATGTTAAATTTTTTGACCTACTTGTGATACCTAATCTCTTCGACAAACACTCCATACAAACATATCTGTTAATATGTTTTTCTACCACGTAAAATTGAAATGAGATGTTTTCTTAATAAAAACGTACACGCGGGGGTGAACTTTTCACGGTATACAGTTTAATATACTCCCTTGACCATACCCTTTTTTTTTTTGAGGATGGGAAATCATCAAATGACTTCTCCCGCTCTGGGCAGAGCGAGAGGGTGTGTCAGACTTTTACTGACTAAAACCCACCCGTGTTCCTTCCATTGCCTATGTGCCGGGGCCGCGATATCCCTTTCGGACAAACCCGCAACCCCAGCAGCTTGACCATACCCTACACGTTAAATGAAAAAAATCGCTGTATTAAATTAAAGCAAAGTTAGCCTAAAATTTGGCGTAACTTACCCGGGCTAGCTAGGTTGGAACTGTTTCCAACCGCTACATCCAAGTGGGTTGGAGTTACTTGGCTATTTAGTCTTTTTAGGACCCCAAAATAGAAATTATTTAGCGTTCACAAAAAGAGGCGCAATCATTATTATGTATTAGAGTGTTCAGTAATATTTTTAAGTAGATATTCAATTCAAAGAATAAACTTAAAAAAACTGATGAAATGCGTGTCGGACCATGCACAACACGGGTTCCGGTAGCTGGGATGAATTTATGCCAAGAACAAACTTTATATTGTATTTGAAAAACATGTTTTCCAATTCATTCCTACTGCAAATGTAAGTATGTACGCACAATATTCGGAGACTTACCATATTATTTTAAGACCACAGACTTCTTATAGGTTTTCCTATAATCTATAAAGAACAATTTTCCGTATATTAATTAAAATTTTAGGCTCATTAGTTTCGGAGATAAGCTGGTGAATGATCTATTTTCATCTATTTTGTTAAATAACTTTCTTTAAAACTATTTATTTTAGAATTATAAAATACACGATTAATTTTAAATCGTTCTGGAGCCGAAACACAGTGACTCCAGACGATTAATAGGTACTATTAGCATTGTTATTGTTTTTTTACGACATCTAATATAGAAGTTAGAAATTTATCACTTTTATTCTGTCATTCGAGTTAAATCTTAGTAGCGCTACACTATTTCATTCATAAACGCAAGATCGTACGCGATCCGCTCGGTGATGAGGATGACGTAGCGCGGCACAGCTGTGCGTGTGCGAGTCCGGCTGCGAGTAAGTACCTGCAAGTAGGTATTTCATTTCTGGTACGATAGGTTGGTGTAAGTTCATTCACCTCGTTATCTCTCGTTTGTATCGGAAGCACGGCACGGTGTTTACCACTATCACATCTCCTCGTAAACGAGAGAAACTAATTGAAATTTCATTCACTACTCTCGCATCACGAAATCACTAGTACTCGTAACTTTTCAACTAGACACGACGAGTACGCTTGGGAGTTGTATTTAAGGCCTTGAATCGAGTGTCGACCAATCGAGCCAATAGTTACTTAATAAGCATACCTACCTACCATATTTATGATAAATAAAAAGAATACTGCCTAAACCAATTTTTACGCGACAATGCTTGCTTGCGGCCGCGGCGCGGCGGCTTCTACAAAGGCAGGCAATGTAAACAGAGTTCATTATAAGATGGTGGTGCCCTTTTCTATGAAAATATTGGACCGAATTAAGACCTTATTTTTATACACTTAACCGCGGAATTCGGTTGTGCATCCTTTTGAAGTCCGGTCGGACACTTCTCAGAATAATTTTAGTAAACTGCGTACCTACTTACCTTGTACCTAGTTTGGTGAAATTTCTATTTGTTACCGTTTACAGTTAAGAAATAAAGTCTGAATTCGCTTTTCGTATTTTTATTTGTGTACCTATTTATCTATTGCGTATGTGTTTTTATGCTGTCTGATCGATGAATGGATTTTTCAATGGGTACCGTTCGCAAGTGTTGTCGTTCGTCGATACGTTTTACACACATGCATTGATCGCAGTTACTTCGAGTTCTCATTATTTCACAAAAAAAACAATAAATTAGATTTTTCGTGTTTTTTTTAAATTGTAATTTATTGAAAATAATAGCCCCAATCGTTTCGAGTTCGATGATCGAGTTTATGGCTTTTCGTTCCAGAACGAGCTAAAATTAACCGTGTATATACTTGAAAGCCTCGCAGCCTTTCATTTGATATTACACGGTACAGTGTGTAAAACTTTTTTTTAAATTGCTTATTTGTCTCCCATATTCAAAATTCGATTATTTACGGAAATAAACGAATTATCTGGTCATGCGATTTCGTAAAAAGACTTCAACAAATTCGGAACTATGGTCTTTACTCGTAGATTTCTGTTATCAGAATGTTCCCAGGTATGGTCCAGTACAAAAATAATATGACAATGATATGAAAAACAAGTGACTCTCGGCTTCGATAAGTGACTTTTTACACCCGTTATGATACATTGAGTTCTATATGCTGTTGGCTCTTATATATATTCAACCTTTAGATACAACATAGGTACTCTAAAAAGTCGCTTAACTTCACTATGTTAAAAAAAAAAATGCAATGTTTTTTTCGGTGTTTGCAACGGCTGCTACAAGTTGTTTCATATGTACAGGCTATAAGAGACATCCACGCGAAGCCGGTTACCATGGATTCAGTACATGATTCTTAACCCCCTTTTTTTTTCTTTTTTTTTTCAGGATGGGAAATCATCAAATGACTTCTCCCGCTCTGGGCAGAGCGAGAGGGTGTGTCAGACTTTTGCTGACTAAAACCCACCCGTGTTCCTTCCGTTGCCTGTGTGCCGGGGCCGCGATATCCCTTTCGGATATTTATAATTTCGATATCGCGTTGATAATTTTCGCCGGTTATTACAAAAAAAAAAAAGCTGTTCCATAATTTTTTACCGCGTAGGTATTGCACTTTTTTATGAAACAGCAGATATTTTTATATTTTTTTGTCCCTGCCACCCTGTATAATATGGAAATCTTTATGACTGTACATGTGTGTGTACAATACGCACATGCATCCGAAAAGTCAGAGGTGCCACTATATTGTACGCACGCACCTCTGACTGTACTGTACAATATAGTGCAAGTAAATCTCGTATATACATGTATATACGAAATTTACTTGCACTATATTGTACGCACGCACCTCTGACTGTACTGTACAATATAGTGCAAGTAAATCTCGTATATACATGTATATACGAAATTTACTTGCACTATATTGTACAGTACAGTCAGACGCATGTAATAACTGCCGCACGAGTTGATCCATCAGGTTAAGCTACGCTTGCCGGCGCTGGTCTGTGGTTGGGTGACCATCTTAACGTATCGAGACTCCCTCGGAAGGCACGTTAAGCCGTTGGTCCCGGCTGTCATTCGTGGATCTTCGACAGTCGTTACAGGTCGTCAGAAGCCCGAAAGTTTGACAACCTGTCTTACCAAGGGGTATCGTATTACCCAGTTACTGAGTTGTGGAGGTCAGCTAGGTGGTCGCTCCATGTAAAATACTGGTATTCAGCTGCATCCGGTTAGACTGGAAGCCGACCCCAACATAGTTGGGAAATGGATAGGCAGATTGATTGATTGATTTTTATGGAAATGTGTTCGCCGCTGATTACATGGCACTTAAACTATCGTAAATGGGTGTACATTCTACAAATAGGTAGGTAAATACATCTCTGCCTTACCCTTCGTAAAATCAGGCGCAATGTTATGTGTTCAACAATTTCACTAGCTATGCCAAGAATGGCCATCAATCTAAAAATTGCAGGAGAACGCGCCTTGAAATCCTCCGCTATATTTCTCAGAAAATATTTTCTGGAAACTTACGAGGCTTCATTTGTTAACCAAAGTGCACAATAACCTAAGCATAAAGGTTGCCTCCTAATAAGGCACTGAACTAAATTGGAGTGAGCCTACAAACATTATCATATTATTAACGTTGTTAATAGTGTTGCGAGGCACTGGGATCTATCGCGGGATTTCGAGACGCGTGTTTTTTTTTTGTTACAAAATGTACCCGCACTTTTTCAAGACTACTGTTTTGCAGCGAAATCTTGCAGGTCGAAAAAAATCACGAGGTTCCTGCAATATTTTGTAATTTCCAAAAACTACTTATTAACGAGTAATTATTTGTGGATTATAACTCTCCTTTATCTGCTTTATGCTGAGTATCATAGCCACAATGATTTCGCATTAGAGATTGCTTGTGTACCAACAATGGGCAGTATAGTGATTACCAATAGCCTTTCCAGCCGTCGGCGATGTAATTTGGCTGGTGGCTAGAGATTATTTCAATATTAATGCCATCCTAAAATAAATTAAACTAAACTAAATTGCACTTAATAGGTACTACATCACATCTCATCTCAAAATTAACGTTTCAATGTTTCACACCAAGCACGCCAACTTGGCGCGCTTACGTATCTATCCGATTCAAAGTCCCGGCGTGCCACAGTTCTGGTCCCGGGAAAGTTCCGCCACTTCACATCACTAGTTTCTCGTATTCAGTTGATACTCACATTAGAGAGATTGCAGATTACTTCTTGCTTAGAAAGCAAATTTACTAATCAAGTATTTTGATGTCTGCTCAGTTTCTCGAGAAATTAATTATTTATGCTTGACTGGAAATTGTATTGCCTAACAGAACTATACAGAAGGCTCCAACACAAATTGTCGTATTAAAAACATGTTTTGACATGAAATAAAACCATCGAGTCAGTTTTTGAAATAAAAACCTAACTGTAAATGAAATACAGTTCTTTATACAAAAATGACAATTAGAATCTGGCATTTATAAATTCTGACATTTCTAGAATCTGACATTAGACGACTTAGGGCCGGCGCTGACTGGCGGCACGGATCGGCAAAGGAAATTTTATGCAACGAATAGAAATATAAGCTATGTGTATGACAATAAAATTAAAATTTCAATTATGATGCCTAAAGACGTTGCGGCATGCCGCGGCATGCCTAAGGATACAGCGGCATCGCTGATTTCAATTTTATTGTCATACTATTAAGTTATATTTCTAGTTGTCGCATAAATATCCTTTGCCGTGCCGTGCCGCCAGTAAGCGCCGGCCCTTATCCGTCCATTACAGTACGTCCGATGAATTATGGCCGGTCTGAACATAGGCTCTTCGAACTTTCGCGCATGTTATCTCACTCACACTCGCATCATGTCACCATTTGGTTCTTAAAAAAATATATTGCACAGTGTCCTGTGCAAAGTTCGGACCGGCCATGACTCAGCGTACTGTGCTAGGTTGTCACTTTTATATTAAGAATTTTACTGCGGTCAGAACAAAATTGTGGGCAATCGCCAAAAGATCATTATACCAAAAGTGTGTTACCCAGTAACTGGGTTGTGGAGGTCAGATAGGCAGTCGCTCCATGTAAAATACTGGTATTGAACTGCATCCGGTTAGACTGGAAACCGAACCCAACATACTTGGGAAACGGCTAGGCAGGTTAATTGACCTCATAATTTGCCTTAAATTTATGTTACGTGCACCAACAAAACTACGGGTGACCACTGAAAATCAGCGCTGTGCTGTGGGTCTCCATAGCACAGCATCATGCTGAGTGGAAGCCTTCTTGTCACAGTCATGACGTGCCAGCAGCTGCCGACTATTTCTGTTTTGTACTCGTTATTGTATTGTTATTGTTTTGTTATCTACTCGAGTTTTATATTATTTTTTTATGCACGTGTTTCTGTGACGAATAAACTTATTTTTCATTCTTTCTTTACATGTCCTTTTTATATGTCCAAATATTATCTAGTCTCTTTTAAATCACTATTATAATATACAAAAAATAACAGAAAATTATCGACATAGCTCATACAATACATGTAATGTATTGCTCGAAGTATATAACATGTATTGATACAGAGACATCTAGTATGGTTTCAAGTTTCAAGTGTCAGCTAAAAACTTATACTAGATGGCTCTGTATTAAAAAACAAAAGAATAAACTTTGTCACTTGAAATTTACTTTTTCGGGCATAACGGTTTTTCGACATAGCTCACAGAATAAACAAGCTGAAGTGTTATTGGGCCGGCCATATTAGCCTTACAACCGATGAGTGCTGGGGTAGACGTGTTCTTGAGTGGAGACCGCGAAACGGCAAACGTAAGTTAGGACGCCCTCAGGCTAGGGGAGCGATGATCTTCGCAGGGTGGTGGTAGCAGCTGTATGAGAGTTGCCAAGAATCGAGCTGAATGGCTTGCAATTGGAGAGGCCTATGTCCAGCAGTGGACTGCTACAGGCTGATGATGATGATGAATAGAAAATTATAGCCGATAGGCAAATTAATGAGAGTCTATCCATCTCATAAAATTGGTGGTAGTAAGCCTTCTAAACCAAAAGTCGAGGTGTCGAGGGACAACCGGTTCGAACGAAGTTTTTTTCACTGTATTTTATGTATTGATACAGAGCCATTCTAGTAGAATGTAGTGTAGTAAGAGCCACTGGTGCACCAGTGGTAAGAGCCGCGACTTACGAGTTGTAGCTTTCGTACTGACAGGCGCTTTACTTTGTGTAGATTATTTCATAACCACTGCTCTCAAAACGGTGAAGGAAAACAACGTGAGGAAACCGGCATGTCCTAGAACCAAAAATTCGAAGACATGTGACATCTACCAACCCGCTCTGGGCCCGCGTGGTGGATTATGGCCCACTCCCTCTCACTGAGTGGAGGCCTGTGTCCTAGCAGTGAGAACATTATAGGCTGATGATGCATCTTGTATGACCTCAAGTTTCAAGAGTCAACTAAAACCTTATACTAGATGGCTCTGTATTAAAAAATAAAAGCATAAACTTTTGACACTTGAAACTAACTTTTTCGGGTATTACTCTTTTTCGTTACGTGACGATTTCTGTTAGTTTACTCCTACCGTAAGCCGCGTTAAAGAACTGCGTTCAAAAATGCATTAACAAACGATGATTTTAAAGTTAACTGGCTGGAGACATTAGTACTTACCTGGAAATCTAGTACTTCCAAGACTAAGCCTTATAAAAGAAGCTTATAAATTATGTACTTGAATTTCTGTAAAACTCGTTCAGTATTCGTATTCTTAAGTACCAATTCGGTGCTGATTACTCATTAAAGTACCGGCATAGTAGTTAGCTCATTAGCTGCTGCACTAATTATATACTTCTACCAACAGACTACACACACACACACACACATTATACTTCTACTACTTGAGCTTACCGGGTCCCACAAAGCCATTCTTCTTAAATGTAATATGTGCCGTACAGCAAAATTCATTTCATTTATTTGCTGCCACAGGCTCAGAAAGCTTACATAAATAAACTGATAGAAATTCATAACCCACCTTTTTGCTTCACCTTAGTCGGGTAAAAGTAAGCATGCCGCACCTATAGGACACAAGGTGCAAACTTCTTGTGATAACGGCGTTTCAGAAAGAGGATCCTTCCCAAATTGTCATCAAGTAATCATTTCTTTGATAATTTCTTGAAATCACCAAAAGCTTTTAACAATATCCTTATGACTTTATGATGACATAAGATGCCTCCTTTATCCAGAAGAACGGCTATCTGCCTGGACTTTATAATTCAACTCCCATCCTCAGATGATCGTCAAGAACTATTTAGACCCGAGTTCACCAACAGATGGTTAAATTTTAAACATATGTTTTAACCATAAACGGCTGTTTAACAATATTTTACTGTTCACCAAGCACTAACAATTGATTAAGTATGGTAATCGGACGGTTATCTTAAGCGAAGTAGCCAACTCGGTTTAACCATTGGTTTATGCTTCCAGATGTTAAGTTTTGCATTGTGCATCACTTTTTTAGAAGAACAAATACCTTACTGACACATTAACCTTTTTTATTATTATAATTTATTGATTTGACAATTCATACTAGAATTTATTATTATTATATTTTATTGGAATGTTTTTATTGTGTCGAAAATTTTAATTAGAATTGTTTAATAATGAGTGATAATTGTTTGATAATTTATTATAATCAGCATGTTTGTACCAAAATAATATTTGTACGCCGATTTCGGCTAGACATAGCGTTCTTTAATAATTACAACATCTGTACCCAACCTACCTCAAAAAAAAAAAATTGTATTTAGTTACAAAAAAAAAAAAATGCAAGGCTCTGATTTGGAAGGTACAGAAATAATTTTGCGCACTCTTCGTATATTCAAAGCACGGCGCAATGATGCAATTTTAAAATTAAATTAGCACTTAGATACTGTACGAAAAGATTTAAAAAATAAAAACAGATTTTTGTAATAACTACTTCGTGTTATTCAATTTTTAAGCTCAACATTAAAAAAAAAAATAATAAAGGTCTAGTGCCAAAGTACCTTGCACAAAGCACCAGATGGCACCATACGCCATACCTACATCCCGCAAAATGACTCGAGTGACGTCTATAACCTATTTAAAAATGTCCTCTGTGAGTTAGACAATGAAAATTGATTGACGTTGACATTCTGCATTGACAAAATATTGATAAACCAATCGATCATTCGGTCATTTTCGACTCACTCATTTAAAAACGCTTGGTTATTTAACCATTGGTTAGAAATAAATGGTGAACACGAATAAAACGCGGTTTGTTTAAACAACTGTTTAATTCTAACAGAACGGTTACGTAACCAATGATTACGTTCTAGTTGGTGAACTCGGGGCTTAACCCATCACACCTGTAATCCTCTAAGGCAGAGGTGACACATACTTTTCGCCAGTTATGTTTAACTGCTATGTAATAATGAAAATAAAAAAAGTTTTTTGTTATAGAAAGCATATTACAATCAATCAATCTGCCTAGCCAATATTTTACATGGAGCTACTGCCTATCTGACCTCCACAAACCAGTAACTGGGTAATACGGTACACCTTGGTAAGACTGGTTATCAGACTTTCGGGCTTTTGACGACCCGTAACGACTGTCAAAGATCCACGAATGACAGCCGGAACCAACGGCTTAACGTGCTTTCCGAGGCACAAAGGAGTCTCGGTATGTAAAGATAGTCACCCATCCACAGACTAACCCCGGCAAGCGTAGCTTAACCTGATGGATCGACCCGTGCGGCTGTTCTTACTTAGCCACGAGCTCCTCGCTCCACGAGAAAGAAAGCATATTACAGTGTATATTTGCAGGATAAACTATAGGATTTATTTTTATGCTTTATTTTTAAACTAGTTTGATTGATGTCATTCTTAATTTCTTTTTTAATGTACTTTGCATGCCGAAAGATAAAATATGGTGATACTAAGACTGTGATATCCTACAGTTATTAAATTAATGTAAAACATCTGCACAAGTGAAGGGCGGGCGTTTTGGGGGACTGTCTTATGTAATTTTGACGTTCGAAAAGTGCTGATTCTCAGCCTAGTTTGAATAAATGACTTTTGAATTTTGAATTTTCAATTTTGCACATCGTTTACCTATATTTACAAATAAATGAATTTGAAATTTGAATTTGATTAAGGGGCGATCCTATTGCCATCAACCGGGGACAATTAGATACTTCAAAACCGATAGCTGAATGATTCGCCAGCATGAACTGGAAAAGAAGCGCCGTTGAGTTCGCGGCGGTAGAAGTCTGACATGGCCATTTGCCTTTCCCAGAATTAATAGTATCAATGAGGATTTTCCCATGGCTTCTTAAACTCATCTAGAAATTGGCAGTTTTCCATCATCAATCGTTATTATCCAAGGTTATTTAATTGGTTAAATGTCGGCAATCCGTTAAAGGGATGTAGGAGAGGTCATTTGCAACCAAATGACCCCCGATGATCCCTACGCCAATTTCAACCATTTTCGAGTAATTTGACATTATATATTTTAAAATCTATGAAAAAAAAATGTCTAGCTACTCGAAAATTGTTGACATTTGCATAAGAGTCATAAGGGGTCATTTGGTTGTAAATGCCCTCTCATACATTCCCCATAATGGATTGCCGACATATAACCAATAACCCTGTATATTTTCAAATATTTTGATTTAAAAGAGTGTCTGTGGAGTTTCTTACCCGTTCTTCTCCATAGGAACCTACTACGCTTTGGAATGGGCAACTTTTTTTTTTTTGTGGTGGGAAATTATCAAATAACTTCTCCCGCTCTGGGTGGAGCGGGATGGTGTGTCAGACTATAACTAACCAAAACCCACCCGTGTTCCTTCCGCTGCCTGTGTGCCGGGGCCGCGATATCCCTTTAGGACAAACCCACAACCCCCGCAGGCATGGAATGGGCAACTTGCTCCATCTTTCTGACAAACCGACCTTTTGACAGTTCAAATGTGACTGTAATTGGTTTAATTGAAATAAATGCTTCGAGTTTGAGTTGAGTTTATCAACTAAAAGATGTCCACTGTTGGACATAGCTGCCTCTACCAAGCATCGCCACAACAACTAACCCTTAGCTACCCGAGTCCAGCAGATTTTTGCAAACTTCGATTGTATTTTCATGTTGGAAAATAAAATATACCCATATTCTGCAACGTTTAATGATATAAAACTGCCGTGAAAATAAAATTGAGCTGTTAAATTTGATTGCCGTTCGTTGAACGCATTTAAAGTGAATATTATGCAATCTGTATGCATTTCGAAACGATACGATGTGCTGAAAATACATATTATGAATTTATTGATAAAAAATTACGGCTTTTCCGGTTTATTGAACAGGCTTTCATATTAAAAACAGCCGAATAAATCAGTACACCATTTATACAATATTCAGTGTGCAAAACTCTGGTTATGATGACTTGGAACAATTAATCTAGATACCCTGACCTGACACTAAATCAAACGGTACACAGTGGGAACAAATACATACACACACTACACTCACACAAAAAAATACACTTAATAACAGATTATAGAACTAAAAAATGTTGAGGAGCTCGTGGCTAAGTAATAACAGCCGCATGGGTCGCTTTACCAGGTTAAGCTGAGCTTGTCGGGGTTGGTCCGTGAATGGGTGACCATCTTTACATACCGAGACTCCTCCGTGCCTCGGAAAGCACGTTAAGCCGTTGGTTCCGGCTGTCATTTCTGGATCTTTGACAGTCGTTACGAGTCGTCGGAAGCCCGAAAGTCTGACAACCAGTCTTACCAAGAGGTATTGTATTACTCAGTTACTGGGTTGTGGAGGTTAGATAGGCAGTTGCTCCATGTAAAATACTGGTATTCAGCTGCATTCGGTTAGTCTGGAAGCCGACCCCAATATAGTTGGGAAAAGGCTCCTTGCACCTGTCAAGTCTCCACTCAGGAATTCGTATCCCGAGCCCCAAGATACAGACTGTCTAGTTTTGGGTTCACTGGCAAATAATATTTTGTAACATAGCTATAGCTATTTTGTGACATAGCTATTAAGCTACTCGTGTCGTATCAACTTTGTTTTAACCTGTAAACCTGTGTTATGGAGATGAATGATAATCTTCTTCGATAGTAATTAGGCGTATAATTAATGATTTAGGTTTTACAAATCAGCGATGTTTCTATGCGTGTATGTCGGTCTATTGAATGCGACGGCTGCGCCGCACGTAGAGGAATTCGGTACCACACCCCGCACTCCTCTCCTCTGGCTTCCAGTAGTGGGCTCGCTCATGCTGACGATGCATAGACATGCCCCCCGCCTTGGAGTAACATCCTCCAACGACGAAGAAGTAGAAGCAGGTAAAAGTTGAGAGAAGTTAGGGTCCTTCCTCCTTTAGCAGCGGACACAATCTGGGGTATGATCTTCGTATCACTCCGTTAGCTGTCTTAATGTCTGCTACACGTGCTAATCCATCCTTGCCAGGTGAAGTGCTTATGACTCGTCCAAGACGCCATTTCAAGGGTGGCAGATTGTTATCTTTAATGAGCACCAAGGTATTGGGTGCTATTGTGTCGGTGTTGGACTGCCATTTACTCCTCGTCTGCAGCTCCGAAACGCACTCCTGCGACCACCGCTGCCAGAAGTTTTGCCTCATCTGTTCGATGCGCTCGTAGCGGACCAAGCGTGAAGTGTTTGCCGCTGTGAGGTCTTCGTAAGTAGGAGCAACGAGCGGCCGGCCAATCAGGAAATGGGCTGGTGAAAGAGGGAGTAGGTCGTTTGGGTCTGAAGACATGGGATAAATAGGTCTGGAGTTTAGGAGGGCTTCTATTTGTGTAAATAAAGTGGAAAATTCCTCATAAGTGAGGTTTACGTTTCCTACACGACGGAGATGATGTTTAAAGGATTTAACCCCTGCCTCCCTCAAACCTCCAAAATGTGGTGAGTAGGGAGGAATAAAGCTAAACTTAATATTTTCGTCTGCAGCAAAATTTTAAATATCATTTTCATTAGTAGTTAAAAATTGAGAGAATTCCTTTAGTACGCCTACAAACGTTTTTCCGTTGTCGAAAATATTTGCGAGGGTTTTCCACGACGAGATAAGAACCTTCTTAAAGCTAATAAGTATGCCTTAGAACTTAGACTGGTGATTAATTCTAAGTGTATCGTACGAGTAGTAAAGCATATGAACAAGCAAACATAACATTTTTCCATTTTGAACCCCTTCCTTTGCGACTCAATATGAACATAGGTCCCGCATAATCTACACCGCAGCGCAAGAAAGGATACCCCGGTTCTAATATTTCAGGAGGCAAGTTACCCATTTTTACTGCTAGTGCCTTCCCTTTCTGGCGAGTATATGTAATGCACTTATGCACTGTCTGCTTAGCTAAATCACGACCCTTGAGTGGCCACCAACTTTCTCTTATAGTAGCCAAGAGTAATTGGGGACCAGCATGGAGTAGACGTTTATGTTCAAATTGAAAAAGAAGTCGCGTGAAAGTATGTTTTGAACACAACAATATGGGATGTTTTTTATTATAGGAAAAAGTATATTAATTTAAATTTAAATTTAAATTAATTAATATTTAATAATGTAATTTAATTTACTAATCTGCCTCCCAATCCAATAATGCAATCAGAATCTAGGAACACATCAAGACTAGATATATTTCTCATCGATTTAACATGTAAGTTTTTTTATTAATGCATTAAAAATGACTGGAAATGACGTTTGTTGTGCTAGGCGTACTAAAACTAAAGTTGATTTACTTAATTCATCAGACGTAAGCGGGCCAGTGCTACGTTCTGGTTTGACCTTGATTCGTGCATTATGAATGAATCGTAACAAGTAAGCGGCTGCACGTCTCGTGCGATTAAAATTCGAAAATCGTTCAAAGGTACTAGTAAAAGTTGATTGTGTAAATAAAGAATTAACATTTGATTTAATTTCTGGTAAATCTTGCAAATTTATTGTTTCATCGTGATTATTTTCGTTTAAAATGAGTGTTAATTTCGGTTAAAAATGTTGGCCCGTGCCACCAAATATCTGAATTATGAAGCGCGTCGAGCGTGAGCCCGCGGGATAAAAGATCAGCCGGGTTGGTTTTACCAGCAACATGTAACCACGGTAAATCACCAGTCAACTCATTGATTTGCACTACTCTGTTCTGGACGAATGGTTTTGACAAATTAGGTGAAATTTTAATCCAATTTATGACAATCGTGGAGTCAGACCAAAAGAATACGTTATCAAAAGTCAATCTCCATGACTGAACTATTTTTTGATATAACTTAGCACCAACTAAAGCTCCGCATAGTTCAAGTCGCGGTATTGTTACTGGTTTAATTGGTGCGACTTTGCTCTTAGCACAAAGTAACCTAACAGTGACTGGTGAATTGGTGCGACTTTGCTCTTAGCACAAAGTAACCTAACAGTGACTGGTGAATTGGTGCGACTTTGCTCTTAGCACAAAGTAACCTAACAGTGACTGGTGAATTGGTGCGACTTTGCTCTTAGCACAAAGTAACCTAACAGTGACTGGTGAATTGGTGCGACTTTGCTCTTAGCACAAAGTAACCTAACAGTGACTGGTGAATTGGTGCGACTTTGCTCTTAGCACAAAGTAACCTAACAGTGACTGGTGAATTGGTGCGACTTTGCTCTTAGCACAAAGTAACCTAACAGTGACCGGTGAATTGGTGCGACTTTGCTCTTAGCACAAAGTAACCTAACCTAACCTAACATGAACAATTATTGTACATTCCTAATTACACTTTGGCGGCATGCTACTCCAGAAAGGACAGTAAGAGAGGTGGTACGTGTATCCTTGCTAAGAAAGGTCACCAGTTTAAAGAGCTTCAAGATATAGCGAAATTCTCCATAAATGGAATATTCGAATGTTGCGCTATTGATCTGGCAATGTATAATACGATTATTGTTTGTGTGTATAGAGTACCAAAGTCCAATAACTTACCTATATTTTTTGGACAATTAGAGAAAGTGTTATGTACCATTTGTAACAAAAATTTAAAACGAAATGTCGTAATTGCAGGTGACTATAATATTGACTGTCTTAAGCGCAATAATACTTTGATAGATCTAGAATGTTTACTATTAAGTTATAATTTAAAGCTAGAAATAAATCAGCCAACTCGACTCGCGAGCGGCGCTTGTATAGACAATTTTGCACATAATGTGGGGAAGAAGTGTAAATCTGATGTAATTGACTTCGGCCTGTCAGACCACACAGCACAAGTACTTAAATTACCGGTTAGTAAAAAAATCTTAATAAATTATTGGCGAACAAATAGACGAGATTATAATAAAGAAAATATGCAGAGATTCAAAAATTAGATAAAAACTTTTTCTTTTTCTGAAATCTATAATACAAATGATCCTAGTGCAGCATATAATGCATTTTTGGAAGCTTTCATGATGCTGTATAATTTATGCTTTCCTTTCCATGACATTACAATAAGAACCAAAGTCAAACCTCAGTGGGTATCGCGTGGCATAAAAGTCTGTAGCAAAAAAAAGAGAGAGCTTATGTGGAACTATAGGCTAAATCGTAATGATGTAAATAAAACTAAATTTAAAAAATACTCTAAAGTATATAAAAATATAATTAATTTAACGCAACGAGCACAAAACAATCATAAAATAAAATCATCTACTAACAAATCCAAAGCTACATGGGCGATTATAAATAGGTCTAAACTGAATTTGCCAAAGGGTAGTATCACTTCCATAGAAAAAAACCATAAACTTGTAACCAGGCCACGAGAGATTGCGAATGCCTTTAACAATTTCTTTATAGAAAAGATAGAACCAATGCCAGACGCTGGTAAGGACGTAACCGTAAATTTTTCTAAATCAAGTCAATCTATGTTCATGGCGCCATGTACTCCATATGACATACTTCAAATTATAAGATCGCTTAAAAACACTACAAGTGTTGGATACGATGGGATCTCTACTAGAATCCTAAAATATATCGCTTATCATATCTGTGACCACCTAAGCCATATTATTAATATGTGTATAACTACTGGATCATACCCGGAAAGTCTAAAAACTACTATTGTTAAACCCATGTTCAAAAAAGATAATAAGCAGAGCATGAACTGTTACAGACCTATTGCACTTATTCCTATAATTTCGAAAGTTTTTGAAAAATACATATCTAATCAAATTTATAACTACTTAGAAAAATTCAACATTCTTACAGAGGATCAGAAGGGTTTCCGCAAGAATAAAACAATAAACATGGCTATTTTTGATTTTATAAATAACGTCATGGGTAATGTGGATAAAAGGACGCCGGTATGTTCCATTTACTGCGATATGACCCAGGCTTTCGATTATGTTGATCATGACATTCTCCTCCGTAAACTGGAAGCTTATGGCATTAGAGGCAATATACAAAATCTCATAGAATCTTATCTAAAAAATCGCAAACAATATACAGAAATTTCTAAAATAAACATTAATACCAAAAAAGAAGAAACATATTCATCAAAAAAAAGGAAAAGTCAAATATGGAGTCCCGCAAGGGAGCGTATTCGGTCCTTTGTTATTCATAATCTATATAAATGACTTGCCATTAGTAACTAATTATCCAATATCACTTTTTGCCGATGACAGTACAGTTACTATTAATTCTATAAATAAAGATAGGTATGAACATGAAATTAATAATACAATCAATTCAATAATTAACTGGTTAAATAACAATAATTTAAAAATCAATCTTGCTAAAACAAAAATTATGTTCTTCAGTCAACGTTTAGAAGCACCAAATATTAATGTTCAACATAAATTAACTGTTATAAAAAAGGTAGATACAGCAAAATTTTTAGGCTTAACCGTTGACAAACGTCTGAACTGGAAAGCGCACACAGAAGAATTAAATAAAAAAGTATGTTCTTCTGCCTATGCCCTATTTAAACTAAAACCTATTATAAGTACCAATGCGCTTTTAACTGCCTACCACGGTATTGTCGGCTCGATATTGAGGTTTGGAGTTATATTTTGGGGAAACTCTACTAATAAAGAAACAATTTTTAGGTCACAAAAAAGGTGTGTTAGGGCTATGTTTGGTTTGGAAAAAACTGATAGTTGCAAACAGTATTTTATTAAATACAACATTTAAGTCTGCCCTCCTTATTTATTTATGAAATAGCTAATTTTGTACAAACCAATCCCAACCTATTTAAGAAATTATCAGACGTCTGTATTCGTAATCGGCGGGATAATAATAAACTATGCGTACCAAGATCAACCACGGCATTGATGCGTAAAAGTATTTTTTGTTTAGCACCAATCATTTATAATAAAATCCCAAAATCTATTAGACAAATGCCTACTGCTCTGTTTAAAATACATTTAAAAAAATATCTCATAGCCAAATGCTATTATACCCTATCAGAATTTCTAAATGACCGCAATTAATTTAAATAGATTCCTATAATTACGACATTTTTGCAATTTTCACATTTTAACCTTTGAATTTGCAAAACCAATACTACTTTTTTTTTACTTAAGTTAATAGTTAATAGATTTAATAGTTATTTTTTTGTGTAGACTCAAATCTTTTATGGTTTATTCTAAACCAAAAATATTTTATTTTGTACGCCAGAAATGGCAAAACATGTAGATCTACCTGCTATTTTAAGACCTTGCACATATTATTTGATGTATACTCATGTTTTACAATACAATAAATAAATATTCTATTCTATTCTATTCTATTCTAACAGTGACTGGTGAATTGGTGCGACTTTGCTCTTAGCACAAAGTAACCTAACAGTGACTGGTGAATTGGTGCGACTTTGCTCTTAGCACAAAGTAACCTAACAGTGACTGGTGAATTGTCGCTGTATGTACTTATGTATGCACGTGCACCATATGCATCCTGTGATGCATCCGTGAAAATATGTAAGCCTGTGTAATTTGTATTCACTTGTCTAACATGACGAGGATTTTTTATGTTTTGAAGGTGCTGAAGCGTGTCGATAAAGTTTTTCCACATTGACAAAATATTGTTAGGTACTGGATCGTCCCAACTTAATTTACAAAGCCATAGTTTTTGTAAAAGTATTTTTGTAATTACGTAAAATTGAAGGTGATAACAAGCCTAATGGGTCGTACACCTGTGAGACAACAGACAAGATAACGCGCTTAGTCACATGAGTTAAGGTTTGATCAATCTTTGTAGTAAAGTATAGTAAATCTAAATGATTCAACCAACCAAGACCAAGAGTTTTAGTTAAACAATTTTCGCCTAAAGCTAATTCCTTTGTTTGATCTGTTGTAGAAGTCTCCAAATTAAACAACCATTTACGTAATTGGAAGCAACCAGATTTTAAAACATCATTTACTTTGGTGCAAATGTCTAATAAACATTGTTTATTATCATGACCAGTAATTAAATCATCTAAAAACAGATCTTCGTCTATTACTTGCTTTATGACGTCATCCTCGCACTCAGATGCCAGCTGTTTGATGCATCGAATACTTAGATAAGGAGCGGCTGCGGTACCGTATGTCACGGTATTAAGCTGGTACACACCGAGTTCGTCTGATTTATTTTCACGCCAAAGAAGTTTAGAAGTTTTTTTGATCCGGTTGAATATTAATTTGTCGATACATTTTTTCGACGTCAGCGCATGCAACAAATCGAAATTGTCGAAAACGTAAAAAAAATTGAGAAAACGTCATTATGTAAACTAGGGCCAATATACTGAATATCATTAAGTGATTTGCTCGATGTTGATTTTGCACTTCCGTCAAATACCACCCTTAGTTTGGTAGTACTACTATGAACTCTTAAAACACCG
This sequence comes from Agrochola lota, assembly GCA_947364205.1. Taxonomy (NCBI): domain Eukaryota; kingdom Metazoa; phylum Arthropoda; class Insecta; order Lepidoptera; family Noctuidae; genus Agrochola; species Agrochola lota. The sequence continues at coordinate 3,585,786 of OX376239.1, forward strand.
TGATGCGGTAGAAAATAATTTGATGATGGATAGTGATTGACTCGACTCATGTGTTCTTAACTTAAATATTCATTCATAAAATTGCAATATAAATTTTTATACTCGGGTGTAGATTTATCTAATTTCAGTTCAAGTGCGTGAAAGCGATTAAGCGCGAGTGTATACGTATCTCCTCGTGTGTCATTAGAATCGGCTAATGGAATGCGCACAAAAAACCGACCCGTGTTATCGCCGTACATAGTTTGCACAAACAAGTTTTCACATAAAGACTCGTCCTTAGTTAATTTATTTTGCGGAACTATTTCTTCTAACTCCCAGAATTTTCTAAGTTGAGTATCTATTGATTGTGAACTCGATTGTTGCGTGAAGTTTCATTATTCAACAATGAACCAGATATTACCCATCCCAACTTAGTATTCTGAACATATGGACCGCTATTTAGTCGAATTAGTCCGTCATTTAGAAGTTCCCAGAACTTATCTGCCCCAATTAATAATTCGATTTCTGATGGCGAATAAAAATTGGGATCTGCTAACTGTACGTGTTCAGGGATATTTATGTGTGATTTTGTACCTAAAGATGGCAACTGAGCTGTGATTTGACTTAAAACTAAACATTTAAAGCGTGTAGTTTTAGACCTCAAATGAATTTCGCATGATTGTGTGGAATTAGTCACCGAGTTACCTACCCGGAGACTTGCACAATGGACTGTATTAAATTAAGATTAAGTCGTTTGCATAAAGATTCTGCAATAAAGCAATGCTGGCTGCCGGTATCTAATAAAGCGAGGGTAGTGTGAAAATTATTGCTTTTATCTGCAACATCACCTAAAGCAGTAGACAGCAGTACCATCTCTAATAGTGAATGAGTAGTACTTTGATGTGTTGTGTGAGATGCAGAATGTAATGTGGTGGTGTTTGAAGAGTTAGCACTAGTTGTATCCTGCGGCGATGCCTGTGAATTGAGCTTAACAGCTGACGATGTGGATACACTCGCATTATCGTCACATTTATCATGTATTAAATTGTTGTGTTTCTTATTGCATTACCTACAAGGACCGAACCAGCAGTCATCTGCCGAATGACTACCGCGTAAACAATTACTACATAACTTCTTTTCATTAATGAATTTAATTTTATCGTTAACAGATAATTTTAAGAATGAACCGCAAGAATAAAGCGGATGGTTAGCTTGACACATAGTGCAAATACGAGAACGTTTGTAAATTTTATTATTAGATTGATTATTTTGTGTTGATGTGTAACTATATGATTTGTTTGGTTGTTGTGAATGTGATGGTTTCTTTACGTTATTGTCCGTGGTAGATTTACCGTGTGCCAAATTAATAGTTTCTAGTACGTCAGCCCTATTTTTAAGAAAAGTAATCTAATAATCAAGAGATAAACGTGAATTTGACTGGTTATGACTATTAAGAATTAAACTTTTATGAGTCTCCCATTCTCTTTCGGTAACTGAATCAAGTTTAGATGTGATTAAGTAGATAATCAAGGTGTCCCAAGACTCAGTTGGTTCACCGAGGTTTTTAAGGGAATGTAGATTTTTGAGAACGGTATCTATAAGTTTACGAATTTGACTGGATGATTCCTTATTAAGTGACGTAATAGAAAACAAAGCCTTTACATGGTTTTGCACAAGTAAACGGTTATTATTGAATTTGTTTTCCATTAACTCCCATGCTATATTGTAATTATCAGAGGAGAATTCTAACGACTTAATCACCGATAATGCACTGCCAGTAAGAGAAGACCGTAAATAATGGAATTTTTGCACATTATCTATTTCTTTAGAATTATGGATGAGAGATAGGTAAGTATCACGGTACTCTAACCAATGATCATAAGAGCCATCAAAGGAAGGAAGTGAAATTGTAGGTAATTTAACTTTACAAGAAACTTTTGAAGAATTTTGAGCGTTATCTGCGTTACTAATACACTTAGCTTTAGTCACATAACCATAATAGTGGGTTTCAAAAGTTTCCCTCTCACATAATTCCTTTTCTATTTGACTATCAGGGATTTTTAAGTCTATTTCATCCTGAATTTCAGAAAACTGCTGTAACAATAAATCTGCCTTTTGTAAACGTGTTTGTAATTCTGTTTTAATGGTTTCAGTAACAAGTATTATTTCTACAGAATCTACATACTTCATGAATAGTCGAAGTTTACCGCGAACAACTCCTCTTCTTTTATTTAAATCTTTAAATATATCCTCACCACTACTATGACCCTCTTTTGTCGGAGTTTTAGTCATTTTGAAGTTTGTGGAAGACACTGGAAAATACTTATTTGTAAAGATTTGCAAAAGATTTTTTATTTTTATTAAACGAAGTTGAGGGTACTGCCAAAACGAAAATCTTTACGCGTTTTTAACTATTTAACGGGAATAAAACACTAGGATATCACACAATATTAACACAAATGAAGCACTGAATAAAGAAAAAGGGATAAGAATAAAGAATGATGATTGACCTGACCGTTTTATGCTGGTACCGTGGATGACTTTGCTGATGGAATCGTGCGTCCGATTAATGCTGGTCACAACGATTTCTTCTGCTGCATCCAGCGTAGAAGGTCCAAAATATTTTATGGAGGTGAATGAAAATCTTCTTCGATAGTAATTAGGCGTATAATTAATGATTTAGGTTTTACAAATCAGCGATGTTTCTATGCGTGTATGTCGGTCTATTGAATGCGACGGTTGCGCCGCGCGTAGAGGAATTCGGTACCACACCCCGCACTCCTCTCCTCTGGCTTCCAGTAGTGGGCTCGCTCATGGTGACGATGCGTAGACAACCTGCTTACCTGGACAATAAACTATTTCTATTTCTACATCGTCAAATGTGAGCTACGCATACCACTGACGTCACGCAAAATCCTGCATCGCGCAAGTAAAGTTTACCACGCGACAGCATATACACAACGTCTCGACATCAACCGTCGGGGAGTAGCTCACCAGGCACAACACCCGTCACACCGTCTGGTCGGAGGATCCTCCCTCTTCTATAGAGGATGAGATAAACTTTACACCCTGTTCCTCATACCTATAAACAAATAAAGATTGGTACCTAATAATTAGTTTAAAATTTATATTACGTGCACCAACAAACATTACCCTTTAAACCACTATTATAATGTCCTTAAAATAATAGAAAATTATCGACATAGCTCACAGAATAAACAGGCTGAAGTGTTAATGTACCGACCATATTAACCGTAGAACCGATGACCGTTGGGGTAGACGTATTCTTGAGTGGAGACCGCGGATCGGCAAACGTAAGGTAGGATGTCCTCAGGCTAGGTGGAGCAACGATCGATCGCAGGGTGAATCTTTCCAGAAGACGTCGATTCTGGTACCTACTGTGAAATTGATTTACAGTATTCAATAAAATAATAATTAGAAATTTATTACCTAGGATATGTCCATCAATAATAATGGTGTAGTTCACAAAAACTGAATCAGTTTGACAGTGCGAGCGATTCTTGAGGTGGGGAAATGGTGGTGTTTTTTTTGCCGCTGTCTATGTTACTAGTCTCAGCAATTCATATTTTATTTTTATTTATTGAATCTTATAATAGGCTGGCCCTCGGGACTTAAATATAACTGGCGAAATGTGGGTGTACTTTAGATACACCTCTGCCCAACCCTTCGGACAAACAAGGCGTGATGGTTGGTTATATTATTGAATCTTATACAGACTTACTTTCAAAGTAATTTTACGGTTTCGAAAGCCTTTCCGCGAGAATTCGACTTGTTTAAAGGCTCGTACAGACCAGCGCGTCTTGTCGCGCGACGCGACACCGGTTATTATTATACTGTGAAGTTTTCTTACAAATTGTATTGTTCGTGTCGCGTCGCGCGACAAGACGCGCTGGTCTGCACAAGCCTTAACACATCTTTAAAGGAAATTGGGCCTTATTTCTTAGCCGTTTAGCTTCGTTGGAGTCTGGTAATTTTTATTGTTCGTAGTATAGCTTCCGAAAATGTTCGGTATACATTTTTATTGTTTTTATTAAGTGTTTGCCTATAGTCTTATATCGAGTGTCTTAAAAGTATTTCTTGTTAAGGACTTTTAAATATTATCAATTGTAATAATAATAAGGACATAATAATAAATTTATTTGTTAGAATATTGTTGTTACAAAGGTGTTGCACATAATAATGATGTCCATAATATTCTGCTGTTTCCAGCGTACAGATATTTCAAAGTATTAAAACGAACAACAAACCATACAATGTCGAAAATAAGGAGACGTTACTACTATCAAATACAATGTCAGTGGTTATCAATTATAATGTTAAGAATTATTAAATACAATGTCAGGGGTTATTAATTATTATGTCAAGAATTATTAAATATTTAGGCATTTCGTAATAAGTCATCTTAAAATTTACCAAATTGTCTCATTGTGTATCTGTGGAAAACGTGGTTGATTTCACATTTGTATAATTTCTGTATCCTATCTTTTTGTAATTATTTATATTTCGGAATAAATAAAAAATAAGAAAAAAATTTTTTTTTTTTTAGTGGATAGAATAGAAAACATCGTTGTTCAAAGCGCATGGTCCAAAATCTGGTTCAATAGCATTTTTTTTAAGAAATCGTTTATAATAATCCTGTGATAGTAATTTTGGGTAGCCTGAAGTCGAAAATTATTTTTTCATAATAATAAAATATTAATAAAACATCCATAAACAAGTTGTGATATTTTTTTTCGTCATAATGTTGTAAAAGGCTTGTCAAAAACATTTCACATATAAAACACTAGCTTCCGCCAGTGGCTTCGCCCGTGTGATATCTTTATAAATTTTATTATAGTCTATGTTTGTCAGTGATAAGTACCTGGTCGACCGAGCTATGCTCAGGTGAAAAGAAATAAAAATATCGTCCAGGTATACCAACGTTGTATCACATTCCTCAGACCATGAAAATAGAGAAAACCAATTTTCCCGGTTATGAGACCTAGCTGGATCCATTTTTCGGCCTCGTAAACCTCTATAATGCAACTTTCATCGAAATCAAGAACGTGATTAGAAATAATATATACTCGTATATATTTATTTATTTTAATCTCCCATACAACTATCATTATAGGTGTATACCTAATGCGATAGCGCGGTCCTAAAATTAACTAACTTACAATTTAAAAAGATGAAATCTTAAAAAAAAAGAACTAGTAGTATCATAATAACATCTAAAAATAATAACCACTTTACTAAATTCCTTAAATATATAAAAAAAAATGATTAAAGAATATTCCTCATTTAATAGTATAAGATATAGAATTCTACTGGTAAAAGAATTTTTAAAATAGCTCCAGTAGTTTTTATGTTTATTCAATAAAAACTAAAATAAAAAATCTTTTGACTTTATAATACTAGTGTAGAAATTGTATCATACATGTAATGACGTACATTGCATGCGCTGAATTTTTATTGCTTTCAAAACAAAATTAATTGGGTGAAGGACACTGTACGAGACACAATATAAGTTTTATTGTTTTTACGTCTGGGGGCGTTTAGTGTCCCGCAGTGTTAAGACGCCGATATATGCAACTGGCCTTGAGTGATTAGCTTGCGTGTTCTGTACTGAGCTCACGCAACGCGTCGTAAGTACGTCTAGCCTGTAATAGGACTTGCCCATTAAGGAGCGCTGTACCAAATTAGACGCATTATTAATTTATTATACATAAAACAAAAGGTATTTTAATAAAACCCGTATACCAAAAGATTAACAATTAAATTATCTTTAAAATTGTGAAGGTTTCATTAAAATGACGCAACGCATGATAGATTTTCCGTGATTCTCCATTTTTTATCCGCGTTAGACATAACTTTACAAATTAATTACACTATTTAATATAAACATATTATAACATATTCAGAAATTAGGTTATAAAAAATATATGTTAAATTAGAGCAATTTCTTAAATTGCTCTAATTTAACATATATTTTTTCCAAATCATTAACACTACTCGTTTAGACGTGATCTTCAGCATAATAAAATCACTAAGGGCCGGTTTTTTGATCCCTAGTTAAGTCGACCAATGGTTAAAAATGGCAACAAATGGTTAAATTTCTGCAAATTCTGTTTTTTGATCCCTAGTTAACACGGAAAGTGGTTAAATATGTAACTATTGGTCAAAATATTTAACCAGAGCTCCATCAAGGGTTTAGCAAGATGGCGGATAGTTAACCCTTGGTCGCAATCGACTGTTTCGTGTTATTTACGGTTTTACTATGGATGGTTTTACTTTGATATGTCGAAGACTTCATTGGATGATGAAATTTTCACAGAATAAATTTATTTTATTTAGGTATTTCATTATCAATTTTTACATTGTATCGAAATGCATTAATTATTAAACTAACACAAAATGAAGACAATAAATGAAAAAAAAAAAAAGTATTATGGATGCATGAGTGATAGGTTTCCACGGTTCTGTAGTTTTAACAGAAATACAATTTAATAAAAAAAAAAAACATTATTGCGAATTTGGCACGTATTATGGATCAAAAGTACCTATACTTATTTATTTTTTAAGAGGAATAAAAGTTGCGGATGTGATCTATTTGACTAATGCGCTATGATATTAAGTTATTAACTAGACTGTATTCCCATTTCATAACTGAAAAACTTTATGAATCTAAAATCGGTTATAGGGGTCCATTTTAAAAAGAAGTTTTTTTTTGCTCTTCCGTAAAATTTACATTAAACACATTCGCTACTTTACCATAAAGGCAACGACAGGTAAAATCTAAAATGTTATTTTAAAAACAGTTCTTAATAAATGTTTTACTTTATAATAGTTTCTGTCCTGTTTAATTCCAATATTTCAATTTATAGTCGTTTATATTTATGTATGAGCGTATGATGAGTTACAAGTGTTAAATACTTCCCTTTTTTTTAATTAAATCACTATTCTTTCTTTGTATAAAATAACTTTATTATACACACGGAATCGTGACTACAATGTCAACCGACTTGCTTCATAGCTCCATGATCACTGCCGTGCACAACCTTTTACCCTTTTTAAAATGACTTTTGCCCCACCCAGAAATAACGAGAATGTCATAACCGTCATTTCTAAGTGTTGCCAAAGTAAAAATAATACATTCAGCCTACCATAATGAAAATACATTTAAAAGTTTGTTAGAATAACAATCATTTGTTTTTGACCGTGTTGCCATAGAGGATATTATACTTCGGTATTAAAATAATACATTTAAATAATTAAATCCAAACTTCCGTAATAATCGATAAGTTTTAGTAAAATTCATAACTTATTTTTAATGAATGAGCCAAATGTATTTAGAAAATGCGCAATAATCATTTGAAATTAAAACATGAATTTGAAACAAGCTAACAATTCGTCCATCCTGATAAGCTTCGCGTCCCCGCGAACGACAAAATTTTGCAAAAAGTTAGTATAAGAATAACACAAACATTTAATACACATCGTATTTCATAGATAATATTTACTTTTCTAGATTTATATAATATGCTATATTTTCAGCTATTGTGCACTTTACACTTCAAAAGTAATGTTCACTCATAGCGGCTTATAACGATACGTGCACATTGCACTTCAATGACGTTCTCTCTACACTTCCGCTCATAAGTTTTTAGATTAACAACTACGTACACATAGCTTTCAAGTAGTTTTGTCTCTACACTCACGCACATAGCAGTGTATGGATTAACATGACTTCGTGCACATAGCACTTCTGTCTCTACACTCACGCACATAGCAGTGTATAGATTAACATAACTACGTGCACATAGCACTTCTGTCTCTACACTCACGCACATAGCAGTGTATGGATTAACATGACTTCGTGCACATAGCACTTCTGTCTCTACACTCACGCACATAGCAGTGTATAGATTAACATAACTACGTGCACATAGCACTTCTGTCTCTACACTCACGCACATAGCAGTGTATAGATTAACATAACTACGTGCACATAGCACTTCTGTCTCTACACTCACGCACATAGCAGTGTATAGATTAACATGACTACGTGCATATAGCACTTCAAATAGTCCTCTCTCTACATTGACACACATAGCAGTGTATAGATTAATATAACTACGTGCACATAGCACTTCATGTAGTTCTGTCTCTACACTCATGTACATAGTAGTGTCGGTGTACAATGTGCATACTTCGCACTTTTAATTCGGGAAAAGAAACTCGATCATTATTCTAAATAAAAATATATCTTATAAACTCAATTCATTACTCATAAGTACATTGTTTCATTAGTTTGTCATTGTTTACTTTAGTTTTTTTTTTTTTCTTCATAACAAGAAACTTCATTATTATGCTATTTACTAATTACTAAACACAATAAATAATCATACTTAAATATACTCACGCACATAGAGTAAATGTACAATTTGCGTACTTCGCACTTTTAATTTAGGAAAAGAATATAAACTCAATCATTGTTCTTAACAAATTATATCCAATAAACTCAAATCATTTCTCATACATTGTTTGATTACATTTTTGCATAAAAGTAAGTTCGATCCTTCATATCAAGGAACTTCCCTAACTATTTACAACACACAATACATATTTATAGTACTAAATATCAACATAGATAATATTTGATTAACCATCTGTACTCTCACTAGTAGATGATTCACTATCATTATTCTTAAAACAAAGCCAAGGATGTATTTTATCGACAGCGAATATACCCTTATACTTTGACGCCCCCTTTTTTTTTGTAATAGGAGTATCTTCTACTTCGTACCTATCGTGATCTAAAATTTTTGTTACTTTATATGGCCCTGAACATTTCGATAATAATTTTCTACTTTTACCTACAGTATGTGCTGCTCTTTCCACTCTAACCAAGTCCCCAACTTTGAACTCTAATGGCTTTTTTCTTTTTTTGTCGTATCTATTTTTCTGTTTTTCTTGTGACTTTTTCGTATGTTCATCTACTTCATCCCTAATCTTACGTAATCTTTCATAACCTGTGCTAATTCCATTTTCCTTAGGTGTGTTTACAACTATATCATCATCTATTTCTGAAACTAGACTACCTTCATTGATCCCAGTAAGCCTTAACCCAAACAAAATCTCAGCAGGGGCTTTACCCGTGCCTTTGTTTACAGTATTGTTTAAACCCCATTGTACCTGTAATAGTCGGTCATCCCAAAGTCTTTCGTCTTTACCATGATTTTGCGAAGCTAAAGAGTCTAAAATTGTTCTATTATATCGCTCCACCTGGCCATTCGCTCTAGGTGAAGCAACTGCATTCTTTATGTGATGAACTCCTACATCAGTAAGAAAACTTTTAAATTTAGAACTTGTAAATGACGTTCCTCTATCACTAATTAGTCGTTTTGGCAAACCAAACGTCCCAAAATAGTCTCTAAGAACCGTGATGGTGGAAGTGGATTTTGTATTTTTAACCGCCTTCAGAACAATAAATTTTGTGAACGATTCTACAATGACCAAAATGTAACAATTTTTCCTTTTTGACTTTACAAATGGGCCAACATGATCAATATGAATTGTGTGAAAGGGCTCAATTTCCTTAGGTATAGGATGCAAGAGACCCTGCTTTTTTCCCGCCGGCAATTTATTATGAGCACACTCTAAACAGGCATTCACATACTTTTTAATGAACTTACGCATACGAGGAAACCAATAATGTTGTTTTATTTTATCCAATGTCTTATCAAACGCAAAGTGGCCTATTTCATCGTGGTTTTTCTGGAGTATCTGCCACCTACAGCCCTTCGGCACCACCCATCTTAATCCGTCCTCAGTTACTTTATATACTCTCTCGCGCTTAAGGACAAAATTCTTACGTATTTCTACCAAATCATCAAATTCTTTATCAGAAAGGATTTTCTTAATGCGTTGTATTTTAGAATCCTCTAACTGTACTGTCGTTAACCAATCATCGGTTATCGTCATAATGTCGAAAGTGTCAATAGCCTGAATTATTCCTGCATTTTCTGTCGTTGGATTTCTACTCAATGCGTCAACGTGAATCATGCCTTTGCCTGATTTATATACTACGTTACAGTCATATTCCTGAATCAAACTCCACCATCGCGCAACTCTTGGTACCATGTCTCGTTTTAAAAACGTTGCCCTAAGCGAGTTACAGTCTGTTACAATAGTGAAGCTTAGCCCAAGTACGTACGTTCTGAACTTTACTAGTGCTGCAATGACTGCAAGAGTCTCTAACTCATACGATGAAAAATGGGACTCCTCAGGGGAAGTCTGTCTACTATAATAAGCTACCGGTTTGAAAACTCCATCGAATTGTTTTTGTAGTAAAACGCTTCCTATACCGTGTTTGCTTGCATCTGTGTGTATTTGTGTTTCAAGTTTGGGGCTATATAATGCTAGTACGGGTCTTGAAACAAGTGCACTTTTCAATTTATCAAAAGCCTCTTCTTGAGCTTGTGACCAAACCCAAACAGTGTTTTTCTTTAGCAATTTCGTAAGGGGACGAGCTATCTCCCCGAAACCTCTGATAAAACGTCGGAAAAAACTAGCTAGGCCAATAAACTGTCGGACATTGTGTACATCTTTAGGCTTAGGAAAGTTTTTGACACAATCAATTTTCTTATTACCCGGTCTTACACCTTCGATGGAAATTTCAAAACCTAGGTAGTCAACGTGATTTTGAAAAAAATAACATTTTTGTGGTTTTAACGTTAATCCTGCTTCCCTAAATCTTTGAAGTACGATTTCTAATCTTTTGATACCTTCTTCAAATGAACTACTGGGTACTAAGACATCATCCATGTAAGCTAGTGCAATATTATAGCGTAAATTGCCTAACACCAAATTGATAGTTCGCTGGAAAACAGCCGGTGCATTCGCCAGCCCGAAGGGCATTCTATTAAATTCAAATTGTCCGTCGGGTGTTACAAACGAGCTTTTACTCCTACTCTCTTCAGTCAATGGAATCTGATAATAACCAGAGGCCAAGTCTAAAGCACAAAAATACTTATTCCCTGCCAAACGATCAATCTGGTCCTCAATACGAGGCAACGGGTAATGTTGCTTAATCGTTTTCCTATTCAGGGCGCGATAGTCCACGCAGAGCCGTTTATCACCAGTTTTCTTCTTCACTAACAAAACAGGACTCGCGTATGGAGATTGGGACTCTCTTATGATGTCATATTTTAAGAGTTCTTCAACCATAATTCTAACTTCTTCCCGTTCTGAATGACTCAACTTGTATGGTCGATAAACGACTGGCTCTGTATCTCCTAACACAATATCCATTTCTGCAACCGTGGTCTGACCTAGTTCAGACAAGTCTTTGGAAAAACAATCGCGGTATTGGTTCAAAGTATTGAATAATTGAAGTTTCTGATTGCTATCTAAATTTTCATCAATATTGAGATCATACAATGTAAATGGAGGTTTACCACCGTGATTTTGAACCTTTTGTATCCTATTAATACCTTTAATGTTATTATAAATTTGAATAGCACGAGCCAAGACTTGGCCCTCTTTAAATTGGATTAACCTATTGTCATAGTTTAGAACAGTTAGATGGCCACTACCGTTTTTTATACTATATGTTCCAATTTCTATACGGTAGTTTAAACGATGACCATTTTCAACGAAAACTATTCCACTAACATTTCGATCCGTCAACACCTTTACAGAAATACAACCTTCAGCCTTGACTGCTTTAACAGATTTTAAAGTCAGTCGTGTATCAATTTTTTTATCAGTAATCATCAATTCTTTATCAGACTTAAATACCCATATGTGAGGTTGCTCCGTAGCAGTCTGCCCAATAAGTAGATCATAGTTCAAATAACTATCAGGAACGACAACTGCCTCAACATACATTTTAGCATTATCAATCATTAATGAAATCTTAGTTTTACCTAAAGCAATCACGAATGTATTACCAAAACCTTTTAGAGATGGCAAGTTAATCACTTGCCATTTTCCACGTGGTATAATTAATTCCATGACGGATTCTTTTATCAAAGTACACTGACTACCAAAATCTACGTATCCTGTCAAATGTACATTATTAACTTTAACATCCTTAATAAATTTTTTGTCCACTCCCAAGTCAATACTATTATATAGTCATAATGTCTTAACTTCGGCTCTATCTACCCAAATGCTCCTATTGCATTTAGGATCATCATGACCAATGCGTTTACACTTTTGGCACTTAACTATAGGTTTTTTACATCCCGATACGTAATGGCCCGATTCATGACAGTTATAACATGTCAAGACTCTAGTCAAATTATGTTTTACAGGTTTACGTGTTTCGTTTACAGAACGTACTGGTTTCTTATTGAACCTATCTAATCGCTCATGTTTAACACCCCTCAGATAGCCCAGTAGTTTATCAACATCCCTAAAACCTACTGCCTCTGCTCCGAATCGAACCGATCTATCATCTATTCCGTAAACAATGCAGTCAACAGCATTCTTACCTACTATATTACACCGATTTAAGGCGATTAACTTTTCATAATAGTACCCTTCTAAATCATCTCCAAACTTTGCCCTTATAGCTAACATTTCCGTAAGCAAGTTGCCATAATTTTCATGTGACGGAAAAGCAGATTTAAGTTTTTCGACCCATTCATCCCATGAAAGCAATACTGATGACTGTCCTTCGTACCACTTTTTTGCAGTACCGATTAACTTTGGAAGAGCATAGTGGGCGGTCTGTCGACTATCCCAACCATAGATCTCAGAGCATTCTTTGACTTTATTCAACCAAGTAATAATTGTTTGGTGTTTCGATTTAGGATCGAATTCTGGAACTACGTTATTATTAGCAAATCTTTCTTTACTCTGTGGATTTACGGCTAAGATAGATTGTAAGGACTCTTTGATACATTTTAGTAATTCATTATTAACATCGATAGGTGGAGGCTGCGGCGTAACAGATGTAAATCTTTCATTTATACCAGAGAGGACTGGACTTCGTGATCTATTAACACTTCCTCTACGAGGAGTTCTCAATCTGTGACGCCTCTGCCTACTACGACTACGATCTATAAATCTATTTGTTGGTTCATATATCTGCACGTCCGTTGATGGCGTACGCGATGTGCAACGCTGCAATGGAGGTATTACGACTGACCTGCTTCGACTTCTTGCCTGCGCCTCAACCCTTTGAGGAGATCTTCTGGATCTGCGCCGCTCGAAGCTACGATTAACGGTGCGGGGCAATGCTGGTGAGCGACGATTTTGCCTGGGCACTGCTGACGAGCGCCGACTTTGCATCAAGTCTCCAGCACGTGTCCAAGATCCGCTGCGTGTCGCGGGCCCTCCCAGCACAATGCTGTGATGACTCCCGTTCGACTTCTCTGACCGGTCACTGGACATCTTCACTCAATTGTAAAATTTAACTGTCCAATGATCTGAAAATGTTTAAGCAACGAGTACCTATTTCATTGAATAAAAACATGTTATAAAAGTAAAAGTAGGTAAATAATGTAATATTGAAATTATTAATTGCCTCCTATGTAATATCAAATGAATTATGTCTCAGGGCAGAAAAATAATTATCTATCATACACACGTCTAATCATGTTTGTTCTATACCTTTTAGTGGAATAAGGTTGATTACAAACTATCCTTTGACGAGGCCATCACACAAACAAAACCAGGGTTCGCTGACAACTATCAGTGGATACACATCATGATATATTATGTACAGCACGTATCAACTGATAACTATTGTAAAAACTATAAATTTTGCAGATTCAAAGTTTACCCCAGCAACAAAACTACTATTTGGATTACCTTTCCCAATGTGGCAATCTAATCATAAGTTTCAGGGATTAACAAGCCAGTACGTATAGCTTTTTATGGAAATTTAAACTTTATATCAATAACAGAGTTTATAAGTAGGGCACGTTACTTTATGGTATTCTCCTATAGTTGATTTAGTAAGACTAAATTTTTACGAACCCTGCACAAAACACTACCTATACAAAAGTAATTATTAACTGCTATTTGACATTAATTAAATATCACGCTAACCAGTATACTTGCCATAGGATATTTTTTTTATAACGTATCAATGATGAATAAATCTACCTGCAGTTTTGTAATAACTATTAATAGATTTCTACCACTGTACCATACTTTCAATAAAATTACAAAAACAAAAATATTTTTGAATAATCAATTAACTATTAACATACCTTACTGTGGACGTATGATCACACCAGGGTGGTAGCAATAGCTACACCAGAATTCCCTGGTGTTATCCCTGCTTCTGAATTGTTAAATACTTCCCTTTTTTTTAATTAAATCACTATTCTTTCTTTGTATAAAATAACTTTATTATACACACGGAATCGTGACTACAATGTCAACCGACTTGCTTCATAGCTCCATGATCACTGCCGTGCACAACCTTTTACCCTTTTTAAAATGACTTTTGCCCCACCCAGAAATAACGAGAATGTCATAACCGTCATTTCTAAGTGTTGCCAAAGTAAAAATAATACATTCAGCCTACCATAATGAAAATACATTTAAAAGTTTGTTAGAATAACAATCATTTGTTTTTGACCGTGTTGCCATAGAGGATATTATACTTCGGTATTAAAATAATACATTTAAATAATTAAATCCAAACTTCCGTAATAATCGATAAGTTTTAGTAAAATTCATAACTTATTTTTAATGAATGAGCCAAATGTATTTAGAAAATGCGCAATAATCATTTGAAATTAAAACATGAATTTGAAACAAGCTAACACAAGACTTAATAAAAAAAAACACGAAATCACAATAAAAAAACTCGTCTATTTGCCGACTTTGACTATAAACATGCGCGGTAGACGTCAAAATGCACGCGTTACCATAACAAAATAATGACTCCCAAGTTTTTTTATGGGTACGTTAGTGCCGATTGCAATGGCAACATAGTTAACAATAGTAAATTCTAACCATAGTTCAAATGGGGATCAAAAAACGTATACTTGAGTTAACAATTGGTTAGAGCCTTAACTATGGTCAGTTTAACAATTGGTTAGCTTGACTATTACTAGGGATCAAAAAACCGGCCCTTAAAGTCGGACACCTCCACCGTGAAACGATAGCAGCGAAACGGCAGTAGTTCAATTAAACTGACTCGCGTCATGTTTCGCTACTCGCATCCGATTCGAGTAGCGGAACATGACGCGGCGGAGGTGTGCTACCGGTGTAATAACCATGGTATGTCTGTCTCGTTGGTCTAGTGTCACAAGCGCGACTACTGAACGTAGGACTTGGGTTTGAATCCTGGATATAGGCACCTATCCTACTGGTCTATGACTTATAAGTTATAACATAAGGCCGCGCGCACTTTGGACGCGTTTTCGTACGAATATCACTCGTGCGAACACGTACGAACAGGCACGAACGATCCCGACCTTCCGCACGGACTGAGTGCGAGTTAGTCGTACGTATACGTACGTATAGTTCCGACCGCCGAAAACAATTCGAACTTGTAGGTATTTTTCGGGCGTTCATTACAATACCACCGGAACACTACCTATTTGACGGAGAAAAACGTATTCAGTGTACTCAATTCATACGACCACGTATGAAATACACACAAATAATACAAATTCGTGTTCAAAGTGCACAATGCAAA
The DNA here is from genome assembly GCA_947364205.1 of Agrochola lota. Classification (NCBI taxonomy): domain Eukaryota; kingdom Metazoa; phylum Arthropoda; class Insecta; order Lepidoptera; family Noctuidae; genus Agrochola; species Agrochola lota. The sequence continues at coordinate 3,601,438 of OX376239.1, forward strand.
ATGTGTGGGTGTACTAATACCATCTACCCACGTTTCGGGGAATACATTTGTGATGTTATATTCATATTAGTGGTAATTTGAACATTCAAATGATGACAGGACATACAATTAGATCTTCACATTAGGAATCATAACTTTAATGATAAACAATACGCAGAAACATATTTTATGATGAGGACCATCATGTTGATGGAGAGAAGTAAATGGGCACATTAGGCTGGGGTCAAATCGTCCTTTGTATGTAAGACATGTTGTACTAGAAATAAATGTTTATTTTAAATTTATGTACACACACTAAAATAGATACAGATACGACATATTATAATTATGAGTACAGAGGTACTGTTTATTTCTTAAGAAATTTCTTCCAGCAGACCTGCGAAAGGAGAAATGAGAAAAACATCTAGACAATAGTGTGTGAGAACAAGAAGAGAAACATATAAATATGCGAAGTCTTTAATTAAAAGTTGCCAGTACTTTTACTTTTCCGTCTAAATCCCGATGACTTACACAAAATGCTATAGAGTCCAAAATCGTTCAACCCCAACTCCAGTAATTCTACACCGTTTCCCTAGTCCCTTCCTTTTTATTTCCTTATTTTTGCGCCAGCATTTTTTTTTCTTTAGTATTATTTTCAACTCTGGTTCGATACCTACCGTGACGAAGAAAAAATTGTTTTCCGGTAGTGTTTCATACATATATGACCCCGCGTTAACACCAAGGTATGAAACATGTTGGTATTTTGCATGTTGTGTCTATTAGTTTCGGTTATCGTTCACACCTGAAACAAGTTGTAGACATAATTGTGTACTTACTAAACTTAAAAAAACTTAAAAAATGGCAAAAGAATTAGCAAAATAGCTTCGTAGGCGTTATGGTAGCGACATTCTGTAATGACCTTTGTACCCACGCTTGCACTTCTGTAACATATTCATTCGAATTTATGATTTTGATGTGGTTAACCCAGACCAAATTAGTAAAGGCTCCAGTGAAAAAGCATAACCGGCTCAGATAGATGCTCCACGTAGCATTAAGTTGTGTACCTCTAGTACCTACCTACCTACCTATATGTTCTACCTATTCTGACTGTCCCGTTGGTCTCGTAGTCACAAGCGCGATTGCTGAACGTGGGGTCCTGGGTTCGATTTCCGGGTCGGGCAAAGTGTTATTGGGTTTTCCCATTAGGAATTTATTAGTAACAGCCTGGAGTTTCGAAGTTGGCGGTGTGATACCCCCGTGCCTCGGGAAGCACGTTAAGCCGTTGGTTCTGCACCTGATCTCTCTCCGGTCGTGTCGGATTGCCGTCTCATAGGACTATGAGAGTGAGGGAAGAGAGTGTACACCTGTGTCTGCGCACACAATTGTTCACGATAATATCTCCCTCAACGAAAGTTGGTGCCAATCTCCAACATAGTTAGGAAAAAGCTAGGTAGGTTTTTTGATTTGACCGAAAGTTGGTCTCCGCTGAGATTGGTCACCATGGCCGAAATTCGGTCTGGAGGACTTATTACCTACCTTTGTGAATGGGGTACAAGTGATGTTAGGCACATTGTGACATGCCACTATTGCCCATTATAACTAACACTGGCAACACCTAAATGCATTGTCTCGTCACTTAAATAAAAGCACGCCGTTGGATTATCAACGCTCGGATCACCGCCGACATTTGAAAATACAATTGTGCGCTTTTATTCACACATTTATTTAGATGTCGCCTAGTATTTGTGAAAACAGGCATACGAAAATGATCTATTAGAAAAATGTAAAAAAATTGTCTTATAAGTTTTTTTTTAATTTATTTATTTAAGGACAACCAACAAAGCATACACCAAAAAATACATGTTAAAATACCCATAATAGTTTTACATTTTGGAGTGTAGCCTTAATTAAAGGCTGCCACGGCATGCATTGAACATAGGAGTAGGAAATGCAGTTACAAAACAGTTACCTACAAAAAAAGAAAAAAGTTACAAAAAAAACATACTTTTTTACTAAGTTAGATAGGTTTTAGTAAATGAAAAAAACTATAGAAACTACAATAAAAATTAAAAAAAAAAACACTTTTAAGATAAGACTTTATTTTTCCTTTTTTTTAAATAATATTTGCGCACTTACATGGGACTGAAACACAACTGGCTTAATGTTTCTGTAGGTCCTAATGACACTTCTGCCTACCTCATTTTGAAATACGTAGGTGTACGAAGAGGCGTGATGTTATGTTGTTTAATATATTAGGTAATACTAAAACACGAAACTATATTCAAATCTCGATGACAGCTGTCATCACGGAGCACTTCAGCCACTTGGCTGTCTAGCTGATCACTTCTACGTCGCCAAATTTTGGTAACGTTTACAGCCATCCATATATTCAAAGTCCTTTGATCCACAAAGTGAATAATTATCAGAGTTGTAAAGTGGAGACCGCAACAAACCCACTGAAGCATTGCTGGATTGACTGATGGCCTATGGATGTCTGAAGCACAGTATACATAAGTAACAGTATTATTTATTCATAGAAAACGGCCGAAATGACGCGCTTCGAAATCTCTGTGTATGCACGCAAAGTCGCGATTGCGCGGCTGTTACGCACGGATGCGGAAGGTTACACCGCCGAGACATAATACTGTAACTTTTTTAAACTGTGGCTGAAGTTAGGGGAGAACAAATTTGAGTGACACAAAAATGGCGGATCTATTGGCACGGTTAAGCTTAACTTAAGGAAGCTTATAGAGTGTGAAATTAAATTAGCGAAATTCCGCGAATGTGATGGATATCGTCATTTAAGACGCAGATATAGAGGTGTGCCTTAGGGTGGAGTTCTCTCTCCTCTTCTCTTTTCTATTTTTATTAACTCTGTCACCAGAGTCATCTCTTCTCACTTCCATCTCTATGCCAACGATCTACAGCTACAATCATTTCGTTAGGGAAGATGAGGAGACCGCCGTGTCTGCCATGAACAGCGTCCTGGATTTGATTGGCGAATAGTCGCGGTCCTTTGGACTGCAAATCAACCCTAGTAAATCCCAGGCTATTATTATCGGCGGCCGGTATATGCGGAATGGGCTCGATGTTGCGTCGCTGTCAGATTCAGATTGTCTATGCAAACACGGTTAAAAACCTGGGGGTGACCATAGACTCCTACTTATCGTGGACTGCCCATGTTGCTCAAGTCAGTCGCAAAGTGCACTTCACGTTCCATTCGTTGAAATGCCTTCAGAGTTTCTTGCCCTTGAACACCAAAATATCCCTTGCTCAAACTCTCATTCAGCCCATTATAGATTACGCCGATGACTGTTACTTGGATGCCACCGAGGAGCTTTTAAATAAACTTGAGCGTTTGCAAAATATCTGTATTTGTTTTGTTTTTAACCTTAAAAAGTATGATCACGTTTCTAAGTTTCGCATGATACTCAAGTGGCTCCCTATTCGACTTCGCAGGAACACTCGGATATTGTGTCTCCTATTTAATTAATCTCCTTCACAATCCTAAAACTCCATCCTATCTGCGGGAGCATTTTTCCTACGCCCGTCCTTCTGATGTGCTTTGCAGGTCGCTTCTAAAAAACCGCCTTAAGTCCCCGCCCCACTCCACTGGCTTCTACTCTTACTCCTTCACTGTGCACGCGGTGCGGTTGTGGAATTCACTTCCGCCCGACATTAGGGACTGCCAAACTGTTGCAGTATTTAAAAGAAGAGTGAAAGATCACTATCTTTCCACAGCGTCATAGTTGCGTAGGTATTTATTTTGTATTTTATTTCTTTTTTAAATTTCTATTTAAAAATATATTTATTTTTATTTTTTATTACATTATTATTAATATAATCTTAGTGATTTTTTTTTCTTTGTTTGTATGTACGTAATGTATGTAAGTAAGTTTATTCTCATATTATTTGTTTTATTTTATTGCATGAATTGTTTTGATTTTATGTATTTTACTTTCTCTCTAGTCTTACACACGGTGTCTACATCTCTTTTTATCCTCTGTCCTATCGCAGGTATGCTGGAAGAGATTTCTTTAGAATAGAATAGAATAGAATAACTTTATTTCGGACACAAATATCCATATAGTGTTAGTAACATACAAAAAATAACTTATTGCCTAGTGTTAGTAAAAATCAACCTCCGCACAAACTGCTGTACAATCGGAGAGCCGAAGCTCTCGGCTACAGTTTTCAGAATGCTGTTTCGACTGCCCCTCACTCTCCTCAGTAGCGATGCAGTTTTTTTGCGTATAATTGCATGGAAACCGTCGGTGCGGGCTTGCGCAAACATTTCCGACGCGCTACAGTAACGAGGCAGCCTCAACAACATCCTGAAAGCATTATTATATTGGACGCGCAGGACATCCAACGATCTCTTAGTACAATTGATCCATAGATTTCCCGTGTACAAACTTTGGCAATAAGCCTTAAAAAGTGTTATCTTTACTTGGTCTGTACACCGCGCAAATCTACGGGACAACATATTGCTCCGGACCGCTAGAGCCCTGCGCTCCCTCTCAATGTCTACATCGTCCTTGAGGTCAGTGGCAAGACAATGCCCTAGGTATTTAAAAGTTGACACCCTATTAATTGGTGACCCGTTCAAAAGCAACTCGGGTCCTTCTCCGCGGCGTTTGCCGCTGACCTCAAAGACCATGTATTCACATTTTTTTACATTATATTTCAATCCATGTGCGGCAGCGTAGCTTTAGAAATAAGCATCACCTTTGTGGGTATTTTTCTGTTCTTTTCTTTTGTCTGTATATATGTGTCTACATAAATGGTTAAATAAATAAATATATGCCAGTGAGCTTGAGTGATTAGCCTGCGTATTCTGTGTTGAGCTCACACAACGCGTCGTACGTCCAGCCAGTAGTCCAGCGACTCGCCCATTAAGGAGCGCCCCCAAATTAGACGCATTATTAATTTATTTTATATAAAAAATAAAGAAAAAAAGAAATAAAGAAAAAAGTATTATAATAAAACACGTCTAAAAGATTAATCATTAAATTATCTGTAAAATGGTGGAGGTATCAGAAAAATACGCTTTTTAGTTTTTCCGTGATTCTCAGTTTTTTATCCGCGGTAGACATAAATTTACAAATTAATTTCACTATGTAATATATAAACATATTCTAAAATATTCACAGATTAAGTTATTAAAAAAATGCTCTAATTTAACATATATTTTTTCCAAATCATTATCGCTACTCGTTTAAACGTGATCTTCAGTATAATCTCACCAACGTAACACGGTAAAACAAAAAATAAAGTTTTTTTTTATTGATTACTATACTGCTTGCGGTGAAGCATGGTGTGGGTGACAGGTGACAGAAAGGTTAAAATGATTGAATTTACTACAGTTATTACTGATTCCTTATTTTACTACCTATGATATTTACATACGATGAGGAGCTCGTAGCTAAGTAATAACAGCCGCTCGGGTCGATCCATCAGGGTAAGCTACGCTTGCCAGGGTTGGTCCGTGGATGGGTGATCATCTTCACATACCAAGACTGCTCCGTGCCTCGGAAAGCACGTTAAGCCGTTGGTCCCGGTTGCCATTCGTGGATCTTTGGCAGTCGTTACGGGTCGTCAGAAGCCCGAAAGTCCGACGGTACTAGGTAACACAATACCCCTTGGAAAGACTAGTTGTCTTTTCAAGGGGTATTGTGTTACCTAGTAACTGTGTTGTAGAGGTCAGATAGGTAGTCGCTCCATGTCAAATACTGGTACTCAGCTGCATCCGGTTAGACTGGAAGCCAACCCCAACAAATTTGGGAAAAGGCTAGGCAGATTGATTGATACGTACATACGAGATTGTGTACATCTAAATATCCCTCTGATAACGTCAAATTCGTGTTAAAACATCTTGAACTCTTATCGTGTCCTGTGATCACAAAATATTCATGACGAGAGTTTAAGTATTCTGTCTGCATGGTGGATTATGATTCATTTACTTATTTCCTATCTATAGTAATGTATTAAAGCTGAAGAGTATGTTAATTTGAAACAAGGCTTACATAAAAATAGGTAGGTAGGGTAGGTAGGGTAGGTAGGGTAGGTAAGGTAGGTAGGGTAGGTAGGGTAGGTAGGGCAGGTGGGGTAGGTAGGGCAGGTGGGGCATGTGGGGTAGGGTAGGGCAGGTAGGGTAGGTAGGGTAGTAGCCGTAGATAACTACTTATTGCTACCCGTGCGAAGCCGGGGCGGGCAGCTCACTAGCTTCCCGCCGGCTTCGCACGGGTAAGCCAATGATAAAATCGATTACGAACGAACGGTTTAACGATTTAGCTTGATTTTCACATATTGTACATATAGCAGCAGTGCAGTGCTGGATATAGGCCGTTCAATTTTTATAGTTTTTTTAAAGAGCATTTATCCCAAAACTTGGCAACGGCGCATAAAGCTGTCAAATATTTACCTGTTCTGATTAATATGGTAATGTTACTGTATGTGGCTAACTAGCTAACTAAAATATTGTTTATGAAATGCAATAATTAATATCGTAACACCGAATATTTAGTTTAAGATGTAAAAAAGTATTTGAAAACTTTCCAAATGCCTTTTTACACCTAAAACGGTTACAACATTTAATTCAGTATTATAATTGCGATTCATTATTAATATTCTCAAAACAGCGAAATATTTGACATCTATTTGCAACGTTGCCCACTTTCAGAATAAATGCTCTTAAGCCTGCCTGCAATTAGCAAAGACATTACCGCTTCAGAGTAAACTTATAATCATTTTGTAATCATACATTTTGTCTACAAGATGGCTACATCTGGTAAGACTGGAATCTGACCCCAACATAATAGGGAAAAGGCTAGGTAGATCATGATGTTGGTGACATTTTGTTCGTAAGTAACTACGTTTACTGTATTTTTTTTGCAAAAATCACCCTTTCTGTTCAAGAACAAACCATCCAATTATTTAAACGACAGTTCACAATAATTAGCACCGTCACACAAACTAAACCACGGTAACCTTGTTATGTAAAAACGGGTAGCAATATTTCAGTTCTTTTGCCGTCTAAAAACCGTCTGGCACAGTCGAAGAGAACAATAGAAAGACTAACTTTTGTATACCCGTGCTTTCATAAAGGGGATACAGACTATGGAATGGATAGATAGAACGTCCGCTTTTTCTTTTTAAGCGGCTAAAAGGAGAAGGTTATAATTATGTTCCTCGCGTTTGTGTGTTTTTTTATGTATGTCAGCAGATTTTTCCGTCAATTGTGAACCGATTCAGAAAATTCTGTTTTTGTATGAAAGGGTATGCTCCCAAATTCGTGCCATATAAATTGTATTAACTTTGCTTGGATAGTTTTTGAGTAAGCAAAGCAAAGCAATAGTACGTATTTTTTCCACTTGCTTCCTGTCACTGTTATTAACATAGCAGGTAGTGGTATTCGAATTTATGTGGGGTAGGTATCACAACTAAAAAGTGAAAATAAAACTTTTTACAAAAAGTCGGTGGCAAAAAACGAAAATTCAAAATCAAAGACCGACTTCCGAAATTAAAGTTATTTTTCCCTTTGTAGCTTTTTTCTTTGGAAGTCGGTTGTTTTTTTTTTTGTAAAAAGTTTTTGTGTCCGGTCGGTATCGGGTTTCGTGGGCCTGTTTTGAATGTTGAGTTCAGAATAGATTTTACCTTGTAGGTGGTGTTTAGAAAGTTCAGTATGTAAGTAAGATGAAGTAACTGGTCGATCGGGCCGAAAGGTTCTGATGCGGCGACCGCGTACCGGAAGGCGCGGCGTTGGCAGGGCTTCCACATGGTGCACCGATGACTTAGAGAAGGCTGCGAGAATCCACTGGATTCAAGAAACACAGGACCGGTAGATGTGGTGACGCTTGGAGAGGCTTATGTTGGTATGTCCAGCAGTTGGCGTCTTTCGGCTGAAGTAATTACGTCTTACTCGTATGGGAAATATGTCCTTTGTTGATATTCAAAATTCAAATTCTTTATTGCGAACTAAGTGTACAGAATTTTGAAGATGTTAAAAATAGGTAGGTTCTTAGAACTTAGTTGCCTGTGAAGGCATTGCAATTTAAATGGTTATAACAAAAAAAAAATATACCTATACATACTCAATGTTACAGTTATTCAGTTTACATTTTAATATATCATTTTATATTATATCATATTATTCTTTTAATTTATATCGCATTATAGTTAAGTATCACAATCATTTTAATATTAGATAACAATATTTCTTCAAGGAATTCTTTTAGAAAGAAAAGAAAAGAAAGAAAGAAAATACATTTATTTAGCACAGACACGCACACAAAAGGCACACAACACAACATATTATACTATAAACAAAAATCAAATTAAAGAAGAATGAAAACAAATAAAGTGTAAATTGCGTTTTATGATACTAGCACGAAAGTGTGCCTTGCGGCTGCGCCAAATAGGCCTAGTTCAGCAAAAATGCCAGACAACAAGTGCCTGACGCTGGTTTTCAACTAGATCTGAAGTGTGAGGTGACGGATGTAAATCAGTTACATACTGCAATGTGTATATGTATACTTAAACATAATAAATTTGTGTAAGATAATAATGAATATTTCAATAGTTATATAAATTAAATTAAACATTTTACAGAGTAATATATGCCTTTTTAATCAGGAAGTCTTTTAACTTCCTTTTAAAAATACCAATTGGATGGAGGTTCTTAATGTCTATGGTAACATGGTAACTTGCAACACCAACAACCAATTTCTTTCATTAGTTAGATGGTGATGATATTAAATTTTTATATTCCCTGAAAATTTTCAAGAGAGAATAGAGGCTTTGAGGATTTTGTCACACTTCTATAGGCTATAAGCCCACGATGTTAGTCCTGCTTCCATGATATGAGAGTGTGAGTTTCGGTCATTCATTCTCCATATTCATGTTCATTTAATTATCATTAAGAGGCTCATAATCATTTAAACTTTATTATTAAACTGGGTTCTCATTTATCTATAATACCGATAAACTCATTAAAAGTTTGAACCAGTAAACCTCAGAAACAAAACCTGTCCCGAGAATGTGATAAAGAATTAATTATATCCCTGAAAGTTAATGAGCAATTCTCGGACTTATATCCAAACAAAGATGGCGACCGATTCTATGCATGATTAAAGACCTCGGGCACATTCGACGAAACTGTCAAACAAAGTTAGAATGTGGGTAGTTTGCATTAGTTAACTGCGATGACCTTTTAGTAGTTGTTCGGGAATCAGACATTACCTTCGTCAATTTCAACCAATTATTAATTAATTCAAACTATCACAGGCCACAAAGACGTAGCGGATGCTTTGTTAGCGCCTCTTCTAAGTTATTTTGAGTTCAATTAATATTTTCGTTGTTTACAATATTCATTGACTTACCCAATAGGCTGTTCTAATTGGAAATATCAAACCTTGAATAGTAAGATAGAATTAAATCTATTATTTGTGGCTCCGTTGTGAATCGGTGGGTCTTCATGGGCCTAAAATATAAGATAAGATAAAGTAAAAATAAAGTAAAGTAAAGTAAAGTTTATTTATTTGCATAGATTGTAGGTACATGACATAAGATATTGAAAGAAAATGTGATCCTTGTACAATCTACCTTAGATTAGGCATGCAAACATTAATGTATGAAGACAACGACTATGTGATCCAAAAAATTAATAAAATAATAACAATAGTGTCAAAATACAAAATTACGAATTACAGTTCAAAACGAATACATTAGTTGTTATGTCGTTGAAATGCATAAATTATTATAATTACCCATTAATAAGAAATTGACATTAGGATAAGTCATTGTCATTTAAGAAATCGTTAATCGAGTAGTAACATTTTTCAATCAATAATGCTGTTAACTTCTTTTTAAAATTACGTATTATAATAAGATCATTTATTGTCCAAAACATAAGTATACACACACATGGCATGCAAGATGTTACATTAAATTATATCACAGTCATATTTTGCCAACGGCATAGAAATATACGTAAACATGTAGGTTATTTTTTATTAACTAGTAGGACATAAACATCAAATAATTATAAATTTGTCCATTAATTAATTATTCAAAAAAATCAACATCTCAAATTAAAACTTAATCAATCAAATTATAATAAATGTACTACAGAGTAGTGTCGTGAACTCGACATAGACATTTATAATAAAATTAGTCAGTTAAAATTCAAAGGAACAAAAATCTAAATATTTCACACAAGTCAGCTTAATTTATCAGCCAGAAATTCATCTGTGCTTTAATAGGCTTTCTCTAACAGAAGGATTTTTAACCTACTTAAGTTTTCTATTGTATATTCCCTCAAATTTTTAGGCAAAGTATTATAAGGGATTGGTGCCATACAGATTAAACTTACTAAAACTTAACACTTCTTATAACTGGGGAAATGCTGGGGAAATGCGTAACCAAAAAAAAAAAAAAAGTCATTTATTCAAACTAGGGTGAGAATCAGCACTTTTCGAACGTCAAAATTACATAAGACAGTCCCCCAAAACGCCCACCCTTCACCACTTCCTAGTGCGTTAGCTGGGAAGAAGTGGCGCAACAAACTCCCCAGCAGCACAGCTGTCTGTTCAATTAGAAAAATGTCCTATAATCATGTGCCAATCTCTGCGAAGCGTGATGTTATTTTAAAGTATGTTGCTGTTTGAAAGCTACTAAGTACTGTGGGTGAGACGTAACATGAAATGAAACACGTTGACACAAAGTCGCCAAATTATTGTGTTACACTTCATGTTGCATTGCATAAAATATATTTGGACGGCATGTTCGTTTCAACGTTATGTTACACTTCATGTTATGGTTCACATATTGTGTAGCCACCATTATACATTTCGATTTTTACGTATGATAATAAAAGCGCATACCGATGATGATAGCCTGCCCACGCGCAGCGAGGGAACCGCAACTGTTGGACATGTTTGTTTAGTGCTCTCTTATACGAGGGTGTTTTAAAAACCTTTCGAGTTCCATTTACTCCTAATATTACGGCTACATTGTAGTGTACAGTGTAGTTCGCCTTATCGCGACAATGTGGCCGCAGCATAAAAGAGCCATGAACACTTGATAAAATTAATATTGTGTCTCATTTGTAGAAGCCGGATAGGTTAATAAAGACCATGAACGGTATATTATTTAGTTGTACTTCTCTTTACTTACCGTAGTCTGCGACACATAGATTAGTTCTGTGTTCCACATTCGCCGCACGCTGATGCAGATATTTGTGACTATACTCCTATCGACAGTCATTGGAGAGAAAAAGAAAAAAGAAATATTTATACACGAAAACAGGAATCCAAGCTCTTCTACATAAGGATGTAGGTATCCAGGAGGATAAGGATCCTCCTGGATAAAACAGGAAAATAGTTTTAAGGGTGGAAATATATTTTTTTTGTTAGCAAGGTTGTATTGTTATCATATTGTTACTGGTTCATCATCATCATCATTTCAGCCCAAAGACGTCCACTACTGACTATAGGCCTCCCCCAAATGGGGGGGGGTTTGCCATAATCGCCACGCTTGGCAGGCGGGTTGTCGATCGCAGTATGGTGTTAAAATGCATAGAGAACGCTGCTGCCCATTCTCTAGTGTGTCCCTTCGTCGCGCCTTTTACGACACCCACGGGAAGAAATGGGATGGTACTATTCTTTACGTCCGGCACCACACAGAACGGTTTAGTAACGGTATTATTACTGGTTAGTCTCAGCCTACATCATCCTACTGCTGGGCAAAGAGCGAGATGAAACGATGAGTCATCCATCATAGTGCGTGGATGATGGGAGCGCCAGAAGTCGCAAACCTGACTCCTATTCTCCTACAGCCAGCAGACGGGCACGGTCAACAGTATTATGTGACGTGTTTACCAGGGTATTCCGTATTCCAAAGAGATAGCACACAGTTTTTTTTTTTTAGTGGCATCTCTTTTTTGACCTCTGAGGATCGTAACTACTTAACCGGTCTGTCCTGTGGCTGCCTTAAGCTACTAACTTAAACCCTCCAGCCAGGGCGGCGTAAAATATAACTTATATACTAAGCTACTGCTTGCTAAGAGCACCCCCTGTGGGGTGCGAACCTCGGCTTAGGGCGTCGCTGGAGAGAGGACAGCAAGATGGGACAGGCTGGACCATAACTCGGTAATTATTATTAATCGGGGAGTTTAAAGCTACAGCCTCAGCTTTGGCTCGGGCTGGCGCTTCGTCGAGCAAGGGTCGGGTGACACGCAGTGTTTCATGCGTGCCTTTATAGGAGGACGTGCGGTCGTGGGCTCAGCCGCACTTGGTGACGGGGCCCGCTAGGCATGGCGGGCTGATACCAATAGGGGGTGCGTTGAATGTATCTGTATCTCCCAGGCCCGCGACTCATGGTGGTAGTAGAAACAATGAGGTTTTAGTCAGTAGGAGTCCGACATAACCCTCTATTCTCCCAAGGCGGAGGATTTCTCAAAGGAAAAAAGAAATTAAAAGGATTATTCCGTATACTGCAGAGCGGCACGTCCCACCGTCTCTGCATGAGAGGACGAGTTGTCGGGCAAAGGTTATGTTGGCAGCTGTTATTTTCTTCAGTATTTTTATGTTGTGGCAGATAAAAAAAACTAGCAGTTTGTTTTTAGTTTAGTCCATGCCAAGAATATTCATCGTCATTCTAGATTGTCTCCGTGCTTTTAAAATTCTTCATGTTTTTTATAGGTCTTATAAACATTTTAGGAAAGCAGCTGTGTACGAAAGCTATTCTCCTTCACATCATATTTTACATTTTTTGCTCCAAAAAGATTCGTTATAAGAAAAGCCCAAATTATTTATTTTTTTATATTGCAAGCCCGACAAATTATGAACAATTTATTAGACCACCGAATTAGTTATTTTAAATTGCACTATTAATCTTTGTAAACAAGAACTACGACTATCTACGATTATGTTTTAAGGTTTTTTGCTAAAAGGAGACCCTTGGTTTCAAATCGTAGTTCTTGAAATGATTACTTCAAGAACTACGATTTGAAACCAAGGGTCTCCTTTTCTCATCAATAAATAAATCCATTCGATGAACGATACAAGAATACTAGGTACATACAGGGATCTGAATGCGGGATGTTGCCCTTTTAAATATTATATTGACAATAATAATAATACCAGCCTGTTACTGTCCCACTGCAGGGCAAAGGCCTCTTCTCATACAGAGAAGGCACGAGCATTGATCACCACGCTTGCTCAAGACGGGTTGGTGCTTTCAGACTTATATTAACTATATAAGTCCAGGTTTCCTCACGATGTTTTCCTTCACCGATGTCAGTTTTGTCCAAGATAAACTCAGAAAGTACATATGAATTGAAAAAGTCACATTGGTACTTGCCCGGATTTGAACCCACAACCTCGTGCATAAGAGGCGAGGCCTTAACCACTGGGCCATCACGACATAACACAACAATAACAATAATACAAAATAATAATAATAATAATAAATAATAGAATATTATAGTAATAATTAAAAAATAGTAGCCCACCGGTATCGGGAACAGGGTCCAAGCTACCGGCGGTCAGGGCTCCAGAGAGAGGAACCTCCTGACAATGCGAGCCGTGTCCAGGAGTACCGCTCTCTGAATCAAGCCCTTGATCCAGCTGCCCAACGAGAGCCTCCTTAGGTGTTGGTCGAGGCTCTTGGCAATTAAACCATTGGCTGATACGACTATCGGCACAATGATCGCTGAGTCCACATCCCACATGTCGACAACCTCGCGAGCCAAGTCAAGATACTTGATTTGTTTATCTTTCTCGGCTTTCACGAAGTTCCCGTCATGCGGAACCGTTATGTCAATAATCATCGTACGCCTTCCAAAGGTCCGGAACCCTAGGATCCCGAGATATGTCAAAGACATTTAAAATAATAAATAATAATAATAATAGAATAATAATAATATATCGATAATATTATATAAACCTTTAGGATTGCATTTATTATATTTTTTATTTTGCTGTTTTTATCTCATTAAATGCTGCACCGGTTGACATCATCAAGTCAACGCTGACTGTTACTGAAAACCAGCGCTGGTGCTTTGCATCGCCTAGTGTCGCAGCATTATGCTGAGCGATGGTCGTTTTGCGTGGATGTGTCATGTGACGCATATTTCCCCCCAACTTGTTATTTTCGTTATTGTGTTCTTTCTTTGCGTCATGTTTACCGCAAATAAACGTATTTTTGTTTTATTTCTTTCTTTCTATCTTTTGGCGCTTCAATGACATTGACAGGGGGCGTTGTTGGTCAACATGTGAAATGTGAAGTTGTATTCAAAAACAAGATGGCGGCGTTAATTCTGATTTAGGCCACTCGCCAAAAGATCCTTATACGGCTTTACTAATGTTACCACAGATATAGATAGACCTAGATAACGCAAGAGAACCCACTTCGCGTGCCGGGCATAAGCATAAAATGCATAACGTGGCCACTGTCGCGCTGAGTCTGCATCGATGCCCCACGCTACGATGCCACGTTAGTCAAAAAATTGAAAATGCCTAGTTGCGCTGTGACAAATTGTAAAAACTGCTCAAATGTGAGCAGAAAAAAAAGTTAACGTTTCCTTCCATCGGTAAGTGATTTTATGATTAATACTATGCGTAATTAATTTTAAAATCAATTCTTTTTACTCTAATACAACAAATTTGAGAAAAACATAGTTCATAGAAATCATGCTGTATATTCGTAATACATTGCAGCTTTTACTCGGAGCGGTTGATGTGACGTTCTATGTTAACAAATGATGACTATCAAAACAAGTGATACTATCGTATATCGCTGCGGTTTCGGAGTACAGGCGCTTTTATAATTTTTCTGTCAATTTTAGCGATTAGTGTTGTTCATCCTACGCAACACAAATCGATTCTCGAGAATCGATTTCGGAAGCAGAGGAATGATTTTGTATTTTATATTTATTATGTAGACAATTTTGATATATAATCTTAATGTTTCGTGATTTTTTAGTTTTCCACATGATCCCAATTTAAAAGAACAATGGATTGAAGCCACGGGAAATAACGATTTGTTCCCAAGAAAGTATAGCATTATTTGTTCGATACATTTTCAGGAAGAAACCTTTGTAGAAGGGAAAAAGCGTCGAACATTGACAAAGCAGCATGTCCGATTATTGATGTACTGAAGATCACAACTAATGCAGTGACTTAATTGATAAGTTTCTGTAACATTTCGAGTTTTTTATAAAATGTTGAATTTTACTTGTAATTGTATTACAGAATATAGATCTGGGTCTGGGGGTGGGGCGCGACGGGTGCAACCCGCGGCGGTGACTTAGGATCGATTTAGTTTTCCCATCACTAAATAGTGCTTGTGACGTCATAGTAGGTAGTCAAAAAATGGCACGCTTGGTTTTCATACAGATCGTGATACTTGCGTTATCTAGGTCTATCTATATCTGTAAATGTTACTGATTCACATGAGCATAAAATCAGCGTTAGTCTTTTTTTATAGCTCGTGCTTTCACGAGTTAAGACCGGGCTGGCCCTTAATATTCATACACACGAGCGGCACGCGTCCACGGCAGAGGCATCAACAACGTCCGTCGACGATTGTCGACAGCTGTCGTCGACGCGTGTCGACGGCTAAAGCTACCTCTGCGGTTGACGCGTGCTGCTCGTGTATATGAGCACGCGCAACAACGAATCAAAGCCAATATTAAAATTATCAGCCTCTCAACTGTCACTAATGTATGAAGTACTAACTTCTGCTAGCGACTTCGACCGAGTGGTATTTTTTTAAATAGCTTATGTTACTCAGTGATAAATGTGATAATACAATGCCGACCATAGGCATGTGACCGCCTGTACTTTTCTGAATATTCATGAAAAATTATCTACAATTTACTTTAAAAAGGGGGACTATCTCTATATTATTATTTTTTTTCATATAAAAAAATTCAAAATAATTTTTTCAAAAATATTATTTTATTGACTTAAACTTGTGTTTATTCAATAAATACTGATTTGTTTGAGCAAAGTGTTCAACTTCGTTCTTCGGTCCACAAATTTTAATAAAAATGTTAATCGATCCGATAAAATTACTCATAGGCTTTTAGAAATAATAAACAGAATCCGAACCGAGCTAATAACATCAGAGATGTGAAACAAAACTACTCAACAACAAAAAAAAATTAAAATAAGAAAAATATTAAAAATGCCCCTTTAAAAGGTAATTTACGATAATTTTTCATGAATATTCAGTCAAATACGGGCGGTCACATGCCCATGGGGGGCATTGTATATATATCATTCTATTGGTGAAAGATTTTAAAAAATCGTTCCAGTCGTTTTTGAGTTTATTCATTACAAACATACAAAAAATCAAATCATTTCTCTTAATAGTATTAGTTTAGTAGATATGGGTCTCCGGTACCTACTAAAGTGTTTTAGAATGCCTGGAAATGCTGCTCATATTTTTCTTCCTCTTTCTGTATTTTTTTGCTAGAAATACGATTGCTACTGATATTTCAGACTTGTTGAAGATCTTATTTTGTATACTTACATATTATAAAATAAAGTCCCCCGACGCGTCTGTTTGTCTGTCTGTCTGAACGCGATAAACTCAAAAACTAAGGACTACCAACTAATTTCTTGCGGAAGGTTTTGGTGTGTAATTCATTAAGTTTTTGTGTAAATTTGCAGAAATATGACGATTATTGTTGAAGATGTCGGAAAAAATCATGCCGACTGGGAGCTTTGATACATGTATTAAAGCTCCCATAATTATGTTCTGCAGTATGGTTCATCTTAAAAAGTTCAACAAAATAATCTGCAATGGCATATGTCTATCCTCTAAGGATGACCCACAGTAACCATTATTTTCTTTCAGAATTTGATAAAAATTTAATTGTTATTTCCGAAGCAATTTTGACCGGTATTATATTAATCCATATCCAATAAAATATATTATTTAAATTGGACATTTAATTTAGATTAAAATATGCATTGACATCATATCATTTAAATGAAAAGTTTAAAGATATCACAGATTAAAAATTACGCGTAACTAAATAATTGTGGTTGTCGGATACGTGGGCGCAGCGGTAGGAGTCAATGACCTTTTCCTTGGCTATTTATTTATTTATTTAAACTTTTTACACACAAAAAAGGTAGGCCTTAGGCATTCTCTACCAGTCAACCAAAGGTGGTGAAGAGTTTAGATGGCAGGTGCTCTGTTTGAGAGCAACAAAGAAAAAAAATTAAAAAAGTATATTATAATGCATTATAACTAAAATAGTTACAACAGTACATAAATAGGTTATAAACTACATACATATTCACTTTAATATATAACTATATTATATATATATATACGAAATCAAGGGAGAGAGGTGTTGAGATGACTTTACTCTATTCATTTTGAAAATAACCGTCCGCAATTTCCGCTTAAATGCATACCGACTGGTGGCCGTCCTGATATCAAGAAGAAGCGCATTCCAAAGAAGAATGGACTGAATATGAAAGGAAGAATGAACAAAGTCAGAAGTATGAGAAGGACAAAGTTGATGAAGATTGTTAGAAGAACGTAGATTCTTAGTATGTGAAGAACATAGATATTGGAAGTGGGACACAAGATAAGAAGGAGGAGTGGGAGAGTTGAGAAAGGAGAAAAGCGAGGCCAAAGCGCGCAAACTTCGCCTTGGGCGAATGGACATCCATTTGAGCTCAGACCTGTAGCTCGACACATGGTCATATTTTCTGAGGTTAAATATGAACCGGATACTATTGTTGAGCAGTCTGTCAAGCTTATCCAGAAAAACCAGCTATTAGGTATGTAATCCCGGCAGTGCGTCCCCGTGGGATATTTTGCGACATCAACGCGGGCGAAGCCGCGGGAAAAATAGCTAGTTAAGATATATATATATAAATACCTATTAGCAAAATGGCTCGTAATATATATGTGTATCTTGATGAAGAGCCTACACATTCTTGGCAGTGGGGAATTTGTCCGCCACGTTCTTCGGTACGGGGGATAGAAAAGGGATATGTAATGAATGCGGGGATATCTAGCAGAGACCCTATAATTAATCCTACTCAAGAACTTAGGACAGTCTATCACATTATTCAAAATGTTGAAAAAAACCTATAGGTTTCTAGAAGCTAGTTTCAATCAGTTTAAAAGCTGTTACCAAAAATGTTTGCCAATCAAACTTGCTAGAATTATTTAGAACGGACTCCCAAAACTGGGAATTAGACTGATTACTGTCTTGAATCATATTTTTAATAAAGGCTGAACCTATTGCCATTTCCCGGGTACAATCAACCCTTTTAAATGAGAACTTTGTAACAGAAAAAGCCAATTACAGTTTCTCTCCCTAGGGAGTGAACCCTGCCCAGTGCCCTTGTCTTGATTGCTGCCTATTAGAACAATGAGAGTAGTTTAATAATACGTTGTAAAAAGTAATTGAAATGACTAGTTTAATATAGTCGTAGTTTTGCGTGAGGTCAATGTTATGTGTGGTTCGCATGTGGTGATGTAGATGCCGCCTCATTACCATCAAGTGGGCTAGCTTATTGGCGACTCAAAAACTTATAATGCCTCGGCCGACTCGACATGCGTCAAGCGACAAGCGCGCGCGTGAGCTGTTTTCATCCGTCGCTCCGCAAAACGCGTGGCGGTGACTCGTGGCATGCTCTAATGAACTACTTTCATTTGTTTTCTCCGTAATCGCTGTCGCAAGAATCGTGTCGCTTGAGCGTGTAGCTCTTGGCCACGGGGAAGAAAATAGTATAACATTATCGTTAATTATGATTGCTTGGTCTGCAGTTTTCTCCAATTTATCTTTTTCATCTTAGTATCGCAAAACTTGTAAGAGTACTTACCCTAATTTCTTAGTTTTTTTCTTCAGCATAATCGTAACTTATGTGTTCTAAAACTCCGAACTCGGCCTTGTAAGTTATTACTTTCTTCGAAATTAGTCCGGAATTGAATAAGAACCGTAGATAAGAACCTTGAATAGTTCATAATCGATGATCACTGATCCAGTTATACAATGCTGCCCATGGGCTAAATAATATCGAAAATTAATTTTAAAAGGGGGGGGATTTATCTTTAATATTTTTCATGTTATTCAATTTTAATTTTTTAAGTAGCGTTTGTGACCTTGTTTTACATTTTTTCCCATATCTCCCAAGTTTTTGGCTCGATTTGGATTCTGTTTTTTATTTATAAAAGCTTTACTCGGCTAGGTCACAAACGCTACTCAAAAAATTTAAATTGAATAACATGAACAATATTAAAGATAGGTAATTACCCCCTTTTAAAGGTAATTTTCGATAATTTTTCATGAATATTCAGATTAATACGGGCGGTCACATTCCCATGGGGGGCATTGTATAAATTAGCTAACGGAAATGAATATCTGTGTCGTTCAGAATAGAGGGTATTATACAATAAAACATATCAAAGCCAACGGTACAGGTACCAGGATATCAAAAACAAAGACAGGTAAAGTTCATCTTAATCATTTTATTATGTACAAGTTTACCAATACATAGCTAGACACGTATATGTACCTAGCCGTATGACATTATGGTTACGGCGTAGACAGAAATGGTACGAGGCAGAAATAACAAGTAGAGTAACAGTATCAAACTATTGTGAATGGATCTCAAAAGTGACATATTTACTCAGAAAACATAACACTGCCTTCATCTATATATTTTTACTCGACTACGGTGAAGCAAAATTAAGGGTCATGATTTTAACCGGTATGTATTTATGTTTGTTGATCTGTTAGTCATCGTATCTTGATCTTCCGTTGGATATAGGCTATGTGATGTTACATTAAATTCAATATGGCGCCCGCTAGAGGACATAAAGTAATGAATAAAAAATAAAAAAATGATGCCATGTTGGGTATCAAATGAAAGGTCTTAAATAGTACATTTCAAAAATATACATACCTAATTATAACCCCAAAATAATTTGAATAAAAAATTAAAGTTGTTGAAACTATAACCCAACTACGACAAAAAAGTCAACTAAAAAGGTATAAAAAAGACATCACAGACAGCCAAATCCGGAGTCACACGTAATCTGTTCGATTTATCTAACACGTGTGACTCCGGATTTAAGTTGGCTGTCTGTGATGTCTTGTTTATAACTTATTTATATTAAAAATGTAAAAGTAACTAGTACTTTGTTACCTTTTCGCGCCATAAAGGGTTCCCGAAACGATCAATTTTTACGTGATTGATACACATTTATGCGCAAATTGATTGTCTACTAAATGCAATTGAGGCGATTGACAATATTACTACTATGGAAACTGGTCGTTTCAGGGACCCTTTTTCAGGGACACCACACAGACCTTATCCTGGATTAGGACATCGGATACTTTTTATATATTAGTTCGGTATTAGTTCCTGAGCGAAGCCGCGGTCAAAAGCTAGTATAATAATATTTTTACACCCACACATCTCCCTTTATAAAACTACCTGAAACCCTGCCTACCCCGTGAGGGCCAAAACTTAGTGATACACACATTCTTACTTAAAAACGGTACCTCGACACAAAGTTTAACTTTTTATTATCCTCACAGGGACCCAAGTTTTAATATGAGAGGGAGAATTTGCTAAAGCTTAAGTCACATGGCGTGCTGATATAATGATAATATTAATACTTCTATAAAATTATATAATTAAAAATAATTATTTTTAGCAAAATTAATTAAAAGGAATTCGGCAAAAAATTAATATAAAATCTGCTATTTTTTGTTCCAAAACTATCGAATGAAAGTGTAAACAAACCCTGTTCAGGTTACATTCTCCCGCAATCACTCAGTAAAAGGGAATTAGCACCTAACCCATTCTCTATTTAGAAGGTTTTAACTTCATATCTTACTACTTTTTCCAACAATTGCTTGAATAACATTAATAAATTGTAATTGAAAATGCAAGAAAATCGACGAAATTTAACCTCAATTGTCAAATGAAAAACTTCTGTTAGGCCCACTTGCGCGTTAATGGGTTGCTTAAATAACTCGGAGTTAACAGCTAACTCAGGGTTAATCCAAAGATAATTATCAGATTAAGGCTCGTGCAGACCAGCGCGACAAGACGGCGCGTCGCAACTCGAACAATACAATTTCTAAGAAAACTTCATGGTATAACAATAACCGGTGTCGCGCCGCGCTAGTCTGCACGAAGCTTTAACCCTGAGTTAGCTGTTAACTCCAAGTTAGCTGTAACCGCGCAATTGGGCCCGAAGATGATTTAAAATTAGAATTCCGGGTTTAAGTTTTCAAATAAACAAATCAAAGCACTCTCTTTGTAAGTGGCACTACAAATTGGCATCTACTTATACGTTTTCTGATCAATTTGTTTACCTTTTCATCAGTAAGTTTTGGAACAGCCTTTTAAATTATATGATATGTAATCCAACCATAAAAACAGAAGGATGAAAAGACGCCGCAGTATCTTGAGCTAAGCTAAGCTACGAGTAAGTAATTCTCGCGGTGTGCCCTACGCTTAAGGTATGTTGGCAAGTTATGATTGTAATAAATGGAACCTACTGCGTTTCTTATTTCGAGAGAAATGCTTGATGCTTGATTGCAGAATTTTGTTATATTTCTTATGGTTTTTCTCGTGAGTTTATGAGAGTACCTTGGGATCGCTGCGTGATCTGTTTAAGGAAAATAATTTAGTATAGGTGATCGACAGTGCGATGGAAAATTTAAATTTACAAAATAAAAATATCTCTAAGCTTAATGAGTCTATAATGTTCCCTCTAGAAGGCCTCCTCACTGTGAGAGGGTGTTGGCAGTAATCCACTACGCGGGCCCAGTGCGGGTTGGTAGATGTCACGTCTTAGAATTTTTGGTTCTAGGACATGCCGGTTTCCTCACGATGTTTTCCTTCACCATTTTGAAAGCAGTGGTGATGAAAAAACAGTCAGTAATCGAGGATGGTTTATGCTTTACGACATGATGACTGTGCCTTGTACCATTTCTGTCTGAATATTACTAAAATTATATATAGTAGAAAAGCTCGAAAGTTTTCACGTTTATTTACAATCTTTAAACATTGATCCTTCAAAAATCTTGAGGTGCTTCCCTACACTGCGGACCATGCGTCGTAAATGCAGTTTTTATAGGTATATTAGACTTCTGGCTTGGTCTAGTGGTAGGAAGCGGTACTGCTGAGCCTGAGGTCCTGGTTTCGATTGCTAGGTCGGGCATAGTATTATTGGGTTTTTGCCTCAGGAATTTCTCAGTAGCAGCCTAGATTTGTACCCGATTTATGGCAATAGGTTCGCCCCTTAATACATGGGACTTAAACATAACTGGCAAAATGTGTGCGTTACTCTGCTTAATCCTTCGGGGATTACAAGCGTAATGTTATGTTTATGTCAGAAGCCTGAGGCATGCGTCATATATGCGTGGTTTATCCGTTGGAGTTTCTTTGCCGCGCTTCTCCATAGGTACATACTGGTACGTATCACTTTTCGACCTTATTACTCAGGCAATAAGGTCGAAAAGGGGTCAGACGCCTGTGTCCTCGATAGTACGTACTACGCTTCGGAATGGGCAACTATCTTCATCTTTCTGACTGACCGACCCCTTGACAGTTCAAAAGTGCCTGTAATTGGTTTAATTGAAATAATGCTGAAGTTTGAGTTACCACATGCCTCGCACTTTCTGGACGCACCTTTACACTTGGTGACACAATTATTAGCCCAGTCAGATATAGGCGATATTCGCTGTGTTCACATTACATAAAAATGTAGGTATTGCGTCACGTATTCGTTCGTTCTAACTATACATTTAGGTATAATTCGATATTATATTTTACATCTAGAGATCTCGTATAAAACATACATTTTTAATTTAAAACTAGACATAATAAGATATTTTACAGTTGAATAACTTTCCATTCGTTATTTTATCTAGCCTTCTCCATTGAACAATTACTAAATTAAATCAATTTTTTAATTGATCAAATACCTGTCAAATATTACAAATTGAAAAAATAAAATTTGATTTTTAAAACTTTAAAATGTAAAAGTTTTAATACATTTATTACACATACCAGTAGTATTTTTTGGTTTCTGTTTTAAATAAAAAAGTTTTTTTTTAAATATTCACACTAAAGCGAAAATGAATTGAAAAACCATACAATGAGATGTTTGAAAGATTGTAAAAAATAAGAAATGTTGAACAATGCAGATACGACCATACTTTTAATTTACAAAAAGGCTGCTAGGTATTCAGTTACCGTCCATGAAATTAATATTTTTCTGTAGCGAGTTTTTTTTTAACGAAAAATGAAGATATTTTATCATGTCGACAAATACAAATTCCTGTAATTAACTTGCTTGCTTAAGTTGTCAAAAATATTCCTAAGATTAATAATCTAAAGTTTATTTTACAAGAAAAAAAATCGTTTCTAGTCTACGATGTTATCTTAATAATACTAGAATATTTTTTGTTGTTTATCTAACATACATTTATTATACTGTTTAAAATTATTTACAATAGTACATAAATGCAGTTTATTTTCTTAATTAAGTTATCTTAAATTAACTTTGGTCACATTTATACACATATTTTGGGTAACTAGGAGGTAGGTACCTACTGATTAAATTGTACAGAATTTCTAAAATAGTGGTTAGTTACTTATTATACATTGAAAAATATTTTTATGTTTATTTTATTTATTTCTTCATCACTTTTTTTATAGGAGGACACTAGAAAAATATACAAGTCGTTTTACAACAGAAAATCATAAGCAGTTAGAAAACACAGAATATCGCAAACACAGTCCAAAATAAAACATGAGTTATAAACTTATAAGAAACTAAAGAAACTAAAAATAAATCGTATACTTATAGCAACATGGCCAGCAGTGTACGATCAGTTCTGTATACACACGCCATTTCCTGCACCCAAGTGTACTGTTTA
The DNA here is from genome assembly GCA_947364205.1 of Agrochola lota. Lineage (NCBI taxonomy): Eukaryota > Metazoa > Arthropoda > Insecta > Lepidoptera > Noctuidae > Agrochola > Agrochola lota. The sequence continues at coordinate 3,625,358 of OX376239.1, forward strand.
CTAACAATAATAATTATAACATAAACTAAATTGTTACTTGTACTCGGATGTACTCTAAGAAATTCAATTAGCCGGATGTGCGGGTAAATAAACAAACTGAGATTTTCGTTGAAAGTGTTTTATTTTTGTTCGTTTGTATTGCAGCACCCCTGTTGTTTTAAAATGAGTCTAACCATTTAAAATAACGAAGAATGGAAAGGACCGTTCTCTTTTCAAAATTAAACTCTGCCTCATAAATAAAAAAATATTACAAAATAACAGCCGACAATTTTGACGTTTTAACGCTTTTGCCAGCATACATTTGTAATTTTAGGGTAGTTCTAACAATAAAAACTTTTTACGACCGCATTTTCAAGCGGTTAATCAAGTTTCTGTAACAATAACAAAAACACTGCTATACTTGAAGGGAGAACTTGTTTTTACACTGCTACATTTTTCAATTCTAATAATTACTTTATACAAGACTTAAAAATATAAAATTTTAATTCATCGTTCAAAATTATTTAGGTCTGCATTTGTCACTTATTTAATCTCACTTCATTAAAAATACTACTAATATACTACTTTCCAAAAAAATCTAGTCACATATCATTTATTAAAGGAAAGTGCTCGTTTTTTTTCGTTTCGCAATATATTTCAAACTGTCAAAGGCCGACCTACCTATTAGCTATTTAATTTGTCAGCTGAATCGAGTAGATCTAATCTATCCGGCAATTGGTGGTAAAAAGGTGAAACCCCAATTGTATTTTATAAACGGCCCATGACAAAACGCGAATGGAAGAAGACGTTTTTGTTGAGAACAAACTGTACCAAATTGAGTTATTGAAAATATATCAAGCGCCCCTATATTGGATAAGTGACAACCCTAACTCGCAAAGAACTCAATGTGTGCTTCTACGATAAAATATACTTACAAGAATAAGAACTCACATATACTATAAACTAAGATGTTACTTTAAATGTCTGTTTCACCAAAACTTAGGCCATTATTATCAATAAACTTTTAACTTGATTTGGAAGTGGAAACTTTAGTCTCCTACTGACAAAATGTTATACATAGATACTAAGAAAAATAACTCTTGTCTCTGAATATATTGAAGTAATTTGGTTTTTAATAAAAGGGACCTTCACATCTTCTAAATTGAACTCATAAGATATTCTGTATGGTTCCAATTTCACGATAAGTGGGACACATAGCTACGCCACAAGGACACAACAATGAGGTCATATACTTTCCTGATATTAAGGAAACCGAAAATATCAGAGATGAGAAATGAGGTCATACCAATTGACAGGAAGAGTGAGCTAATCAATTAGGGTTTAGAAGTGGATATGAACGTAAGTAACGATATGTTAGAATGTGAGTCAGGTTTCAGAAGTAGTTTTCTTGAAGGACTTAATCTGCAAATGGAGGAGAGGGTTATCCTTGGCAAACTGTACAATAAAATACTGCTAAATAAATGAGAAACTTATGTAAATGATCTTCATACAAATATAGTATTAAATAGTGAAACAGACATCCAAAAACAATTGACTGATTTACACACAACACGTAACTTAATAAATATTAACCTTCCTTTTATTCTTAATCTGACAACTATTCAAACTGCGATTGAACTTGAACTTAAAACCATTTTTCAAATCATCGTCATACAGATCTTTAGATTCATCAACGTGCCTGTAATCAGCATTATCACTATGCCTTTCTTCAATCTTCCCATCTTTGAAGCAATCGTAGTATGGTTTGCAATCAATACTGTTGGTACTCCTTGCGATATAAGTCTCAATGTCATCTCTATTACGTAAATCCGAAAGAAGATCCTTGCCTAGTTGTCAATCTCTGCACACATCAGTTGCTAGAGTGAATCTCGTTGCTGATTCGCTAATGGAATCATCCCTGATTTTGGGACGACGGTTCCCATTCATTTGTTCTATGAAAGAAGTGTTAGTGTTTCTGATGTAGTCTCGATGGATGTTGTGATTTGAAGGTGATAAGTGCGTGAGTCGGTAACTGACGTAAGAATCGTTACGACGAACCACAGTCCTGGTAGTTCCCGCTCTAGAGCTTCCTATCGGTGCGAAGGACGTTCCATTCTGGTCTGGGGCTGCCGCAGAATGACAGCAGCAGAAGCATTTGAAGTACGATCTGTGGAATTCTCGGCGGAATTTACCTGGAACAATACAGAATTTGGAATTTATTGCCAAATTTTTGGTGGGGAGGTGCAGGGTGCTATATTGGAAGGTGTTGTTACTGGAGATAATTTGGTGAAGATGGTGAAAATAATAATGGTTCGAGGATTTAAATAAAAATATTTCTTGTCGTATTGGTGCATCATAGCAAAACAAACAAGGTTGATGTGACAGAATTTTCAGTTGAAATAAAAAATATTAAGACGCCTTTGAAGGTAAACCTTGAATTCAAAGAAAGTTCTTGTAACTTTGTTTGAAATCTGCCATTTGAGGTTTACCATTGAAAGCTTTCAACGCACCGGTAAACCATTATCATTAAGAAAAGCACTCAACACACGTTCGTAAGAAAATGCTGTCTTAATAAGATAAATAATTTTATCATGCGAGAGCTTTTTTTAAATTACCTTTAGTGGTTTTAAAGTGTGGTTTTGTGGGAAAAATTAATGAAAAGCGCAGTGTAGAGCTTTTTTGAGAATTATAAGATTTTCACAAAATACGGCTTAAGCTTATCGATAGGAATTACATACTTATACATCCAAAAGCATTCACAAAAGACGCGCAAAATTGTGATATTTTTACAAGCTAGTGTTGAGCTGTCCACGGGATTAAAAATAAAACCGGGCTTAAAACACCTGTTAGGATTTTTCCGAACAGATTTGCAATCAAGTAAAGCTTATTGGTTTATTGTGGCCATTTATGAGCATATTATAACCTTATTTTATTTAACATGAGCTTATGTAATCTTTAAAAAGTGTGTTGCAATTTTTGCACGGCATTGTATATATAAAAATATGAGCATTTTAAAATCTGAACCGAGCTCAAAAAGAGCGTGCTGTTTGCACTGCATTGCATGGATAAAAAATTGAAAGTGTGATTAAAAATTTCGCTTAAAATCTACTTTTAATACAAAATCTCCTATCAATTAATCAATCTGCCTAGCCTTTTCCCAACAATATTAACAACATTGGGGTTGGCTTCCAGTCTAACCAGATGCAGCTGAATACCAGTATTTTACATGGAGCGTCTGTCTATTTGACCTCAACTACCCAGTTACTAGGTAATACATACGATACCCCTTTACCCGTATCATATCAATTTATTTATACTTTTTCGAATCTATCAATTTTGTGTGAGATATTCATAAAAGTTCCGTATCTTACCTTGACACCATTCAAAGAAAACAATGGATATTTGAAAAGATAGCGTTGTGACATGGCTTTGTACTCGAGTTCGTTGATAGAATTCTATTGTGACTCAAGGTTATTTTAGGAAATATATAGTTGTTTTTTGTGTGCGTGATATAAAAAGGTTACTAGATTTTTTCGGTGTAATAATAAATTCTTCTTGTGAAAAATATTCACAAGAATAATTTATTTGTTGTGATTTTGATCTCTGAATGTGACTTCTTTATAGGTCAAAACAAATTTAACCAGTATGATTCCAGCTCTTTCTTAAGGTGGATTAGTTTCGCATATTTTTTTTTAGTAAGCTTACTAAGTAAATTTACGTAAATTAGTAGTTTATCACTCCACTGTTTAACAATGATTGATAGTAAAATTTAAAATTAAATTAATATGAAAAGCATCATCACATTTACCTGTATTGAATATTAATTAATGACAAATTAATATTCAAAACTAAAAAAAACATATTTTTAGCATACACAACAAAAAAGACAGTCACAGAAAATATTTATAAAAAAATGGATTAGGTACGTTAAATCTCAACTCGAGTGTAAAGTCATGTCACATCACTATACGTGCTGTGTGGTACTCGGGATCGAAGGGTTCTCTGTGTACTAACCTGAAAAGCCTGGGAAGCCTGAAAGCAAAATGTTAGGTGACGTATTTTTCAGGAATAAAGCCGGAATTTACGAAAGAAATGATATTTGTTATGAAACTGGACATTTACTAGTATATATGATGGATATGAATTAGAATGGATATGATGTAATGCGATCCTCGGTAAGGTTGAGATGACGGACGAATTTCTTCGAATTTTTCATAGAAAGAAAGAAAATAAAGAAAGAAAAATAATTTTATTCGTCACAGAAACGTGCATAAAAAAATAATAAAAACTCGAGTAGGTAACGAAACAATAACAATACGTATACAATAGCGAGTACAAAACAGAAATAGTAGGCAGCTGCTGGCACGTCATGACTGTGACAAGAAGGCTTCCACTCAGCATGATGCTGTGCTATGGAGACCCACAGCACAGCGCTGATTTTCAGTGGTCACCCGAAAAAAACGTACGGAAACCAAGTCAGGTTTCAAATTCAGAATTATAAATAAATATAAAATAAAACAAATAGTACATAGAATATTATATAATGCAACAACCAACAGTATGAATAAAATTACTAAATAACATACATAAATTATCCGCAGGCATCACCACTGTACCCACCTAAAACACCACTATCAATACAGCGTTTCGTCATGTGATGTACATGAAAAATTCGAAGAAATTCCTGCGTCAGGCAAGACGAAATATTGTTAACATAAATTGCAAAAACAAGCAGTCTTATTCTGTAATAATATTAATTTTAATAATGTATAATTTTGATATTGACAGTTCATCACACTAGCAATACGCTTGTGTTTTGGGGTCTTATGTTTAAAGTTTAAGAAGCTGCTGATTCTCAGCCTAAGGGAACTAACTACTAACTTAAAGAAACAGGTTTCCGGTGCAGGCGCGTCTGTGCGGGTCGGTACCGATCGGTGCACGTATAATATTCCCACATTATCCTATGCGCTCACTTATAAAGAAACAGATTTAAAGTTGTCGGTGCCGACTACCTGGACCGAGCCATAAGGGTTAAAGAAACAGGTTTCCATAAAGAAACATAAAAAAACCTGTTTTTATATGTGTGGTTACATATAGGAACAGGTTTCTTTATGTTTCTTTCTCCTGCACCGATCGGTTACGACCCGCACGGGTTCGTCTGTGCCGGAAACCTGTTTCTTTATGTAAGCACCCTAATGTGAGTAAACGATTTTTGATTTTAAGACTTGCGCATTACTTATCGTATGGAGTGTTTGTTGAGTTAATTAATTCGATTTATATATGATTTAGGGAAATGTCAAAGACAGTTAGGCACGATTCTGATATTAAAAAGATGTTCAAAGATATTGTCCGTTTCAGGTATAAATACCTATAGGACACTCATTAAAAAAAAACGATGCTTTCCGAAAATGGGCATCTTTTAGATCGGACAGTATACGATTGCACAATATGTATTATTAATTTATAAAAAAAAAAATATAACGCCTAATTAACAAACAATTCTAAAATTTGAATTAAGACATCATTTCGAATTTCAAAACCTCTCTCTCTTCTCTATAATCCAAAAATATACTCTCTATTTACCTTAATAAATCTTTTATCTCTCTGACACAATATTATTCTAACATCAGCGGTCAATTGTTCTAAAAGCTTAGCCTACCTTTTACAAATACACAAGGGATCTTATGTATCTTTACATTATACCTTGCTCTGAATACGGGAGTATATAGTTAAATTTACAAAATATTAGGTATGTTAGAATTTATATCTGACGACGCGTCTAAGGGTTTAACGATGCCAAAATTACGGACTTGATTTTAGAACGATTATGACAGCCGTCAACTTGACGTAACCCCGAGTACTAAGACGGCGGCCACCTGTCAGAAGGAAGGATCGCGAAGTTGGATCGAAGACAGCATTGATTAATAATGACAGTGATATGGCGACTGGGATAATGGTGATCATGGTGATTGGTGACTAGACTACCCTTGCAGTGCATTGTGTATCCTAGACCGCAAACCCACGCATAACAGACAATAAGACTTCTTCTGATAAAGACAACGTATTGCCTATATATCTAACAAAATAATGTAAATAGTTTTATTCTTCGTAGCAAAAGTCGCTTTTTAGGGTTCTGTAGTAAACAAGGAACCCTTATAGTTTCGCCATGTTCGTCTGTCTGTCCGTCTGTCTGTCCGCGGCTTAGCTCAGAGACGGTAAGTACTAGAAAGCTGTAATTTGGCATATGTATACATATTAATCATGCCGACAAAGTGGTAAAATAAAATCAATTTTTTTTTTAGGGTACCTCCCCTACACGTAAAGTGGGGATGTTTTTTTTTCCTCATCTACCCCATGTTGCGGGGTATCTTTAGAAAGGTCTTTCAAAAATATTCTGAGTAAAACCATTTTTGGATTCAGGGATCCGTTTGCGAAATATTAAGCTTTTAATTGTTTTTTTTTGTTAGAGTCAAGTGTCATGATCTCCCATACATGCCGTATGGGAGAACACGTTTTTCAACTACAATGTTAAGTTTGTTCTTGGGATAAATTCACCCCAACTACGGAACCCTTCATTGTGCGTGGTCCGACACGCACTTGGCCAGTTTTTTTATTTAAATGATTTAGCGGAGACAACCATCTGTATTAATCTATGGTACTGCCAACATCGAAAACTTTTAGCTAAGGTCGCATCTGGCTCTGCATAAAATAAAAAGATTAAAAACAAAAGACAGTTTAGTATTTCCTTTGTTTTTCCAATAACCAATACCAGTAAAGTTTCATACTATTCTAGTACTCAAATAAATGGTAGATATTTCTGAAAATATATCGGGAGTGAAAACAAAACAGTCGGTTTTAAACGTTCAAGTTTAAATCGAAATTGGGTGCCGCGGTTGTATTTACTTTGATAACTTTCATACGATAGCTATGCAGTTCGATTGATTGAAGTAGTCAATGGTCATATTTAACTACATAATGCAAAATAATAGTTGACTAGCTGCGCCCCGTGGTTTCACCCGCATAAGTCTGGGTTCCGTGGGAATATCGGGATAAAAAGTATTCTATGTCCTAACCCAGTTCATGCTCAAACACGATAAAGGAAACGTTTTTTTTTTAGGATCATCTACCGCAATATACTTGAAATATTAGTTTAAAAAGATTTTTGTATATACTTCACAGCCGTGATGGTTATCGATATCTTAACACGATAAAACGAAAAAAGAAAATACAAGTTTCTCAACTTATACTCCAAATAAACGTACTTCCAGCGGTCGTCGACCCAAAAAAATAATAGTTTTTTTTTTGATCTGTTTAGATATTGATATCCATCACAACTGCGGAGTTTCGCTAGCTAATTTAGACCCTGTATGATTATGTAAGAAGACATAGCCTCTTTTATGTTATTGAATAATAAACCAGCTGGCGGGCCACCTGATGGCAACTGGCCATCGGTGCCTATGAAGGCGACAATAACCGACTTTTAATGATTTTATACTAAAGATCACGTCTAAACGAGTAGTGTTAATGATTTGGAAAAAATATATGTTAAATTAGAGCATTTTTATAATAACTTGATCTGTGAATATTTTAAATTATGTTTATATTACATGACGTAATTAAGTTGTAAATTTATGTCTCACGCGGATAAAAAACTAAGAACCACGTAAAAACTATCAAGAGTATTTTTCTGAAACCTTCGCCATTTTAAATACATTCCAATTATTTGTCTTTTAGTATACGTGTTTTATTAAAATACCTTTTGTATTATGTATAATAAATAAATAACGCGCCAAATTTAGGACAGCGCTCCTTGATGGGCGAGTCCTATTACTGGCTGGACGTGCGACGCGTTGCATAAGCTCAGCACAGCACACGCAAGCTAACCACTCAAGGCAACTGGCATTTAATGGCGTCTTAAAATCATGAGAGAAAGCTGATATGCCCCATTTTGCCTGTAATTTAATGCTTATTTTGTTTTTATTTCTGATTGTACCTTTGGCAGTTTCACAGTAGACGTCCTGACAAAAGAGAATGCATCATGAGCTCGACGTATGTAATGAAATCATGAAAACTCAAAAGTTGAAATAACAGGAATCTCAGTACGAGGAATGATTCATTCATACCGGTCATTAAGGGTACGCTAGTCGGTCATTCTTCCATGTGATTACTCGTCTGTTTGACGCTTTACGTTCAAAACTAAAAATTATACCAATTTGTCTTGTCTTTATCTAGCCCTGTGTAGAAGAAGAATTGGAAAAAAAAATTGGTTTGAAAGTTATGAGCGTCGAAACTTCCCTATTTCAACACTAATTTTAACTCGCCTTTGGGCGTAAATAAATAACTTATGTAGTGAAAAATTGCATAATAGAAACCGTACAAGGATAGATAATTTATGTATACAAAGGTTGAAATAATTTTATTTTCATTAAATACATCGAGTTTCTCCCTATTATATAAACGGTCAAAGGTCTGTTCACGAAATTTTACGCACTTGTTTTCGTTATAAATCATCGTCTATTTCACTAAATAATTTAATAAATAAATAGAAACTACATAAATAAATAAAACTAAATAAATAAATAATTAGACAAATTAGTATGTATATATTTATTAGTCACGCCGACCAACGAGTTCTACCCGTCGATTAGTGCACCCTTAAGTTGCGATTGCCTCTTTTAGCATGTCAAATTAAAACAAAATATTTTATTTCACATAAACCTACATGAGCGTTTCTGAAATGTCAGAAGCTAGGTGCACGGTTCCAATTCGTCGTTTCCCATGGAGAAGAGCCGGGCATAGAAACTTCACGGTTACTTTTTTTTAAATAATTGGCTTTTACAATATTTTCAAATAGCAGTGTTAATAGGTATGGGAGGACAGTGTAGGCCTTTCAACAAGTACCAGGTACTTAACAAAATAGAAGATACTTACACTACGCCTAAAACGTTCTCACATTCACAAAATAGAAAATAATCTATAATAAAGATAAATAATAAATAATCATAAAAATAAAAACTTATTTAAACCAAGGGACATGATTGCTATTACAACTGTAACAAATCTGAATAATTATCATGTCCACAAAAGCCACGAATAAAGAGTTGAAATTAAATTGTAGTTATGTCGTGGCCAGATCTTAGAATCTATCACTTCTTGAAGCATGCACCTTATAAGCCAGCCATGAGTAAAGTTTACTCAATAATCGACTAATGAGACAAAATTGGCAATAAGGCCGATTCCTTTGCCTTAATATAATTCCATTGCCATCTCAATTTCTACCAATTTCGCACTCCAGTAAATTCATCCGAGTTTCAGGATATTGGCAGTAAATCTGCATAGTATTGAGACAGTATAAACTTGCCGGACTTGCTTCAGTGAATAATCATTGATCTCCATAATTCATTCCGATGCAACCAGCCAATCGACTGAGTTATAATAGGAAGGGACCGACGTTTCATGAGATATTAAGACGCAGATATATGCCGATGGAATAAAGGAACAGAGGTCGGCCTAATGCCCGGTGGGCAGACGACATAGTACAAGTGGCTGGCGGACAGGGATGAACACAGTGAAGGACAGGGAAGAATGGAAATCTCTAGAGGAGGCCTTCACCTTCAATTAAGGCGAAAGCGTCAAGGTAGCCCGCGAAATTCAAATTTTCTTACGTTTTTTGCAATTTGCATATCAGTATCATATTATATGTTGATCTAAATATGATTTGCGGGCGTATCAAATGTTTATTTATAGAATTATAATCATAAAAATCATCAATGCAACTCTCTAAACTCATATAATCGCATCGAATGACTATTTCATGAAATCATGGCATTTGGCGATTGTGCTTACTTATGGAGTTGTATTGCTGATTGTAATGATTATAATTATGTAAAGCCGTATTGTTACGGTCGCAAATCATATTTATAATCAACATAAAACATCACACTGACCTGCAAAATGTAAAAAAATAAAGAAAATTAGAATTTCGCGGGCTACCTTGACGCTTTTGCCTTAATTGAATGTGAAGGCCTCCTCTGGAGATTTCCATTCTTCCCTGTCCTTCGCTGTGTTCATCCACTGTCTGAGAGCTACTAGAGCTTTATATATAAAAATAAGTTTACTTATTAGTAAGACATTGTCATGTGTAAGTTAAAGTATGTTTTGTTTAATTTTGTTTTTTTAGTAAGCATTATAAGGCTTTTTATTTGAATATTATATATTATTATTATATTTATTTGAATATTATATGCTGGTGACCTTGAGTGGTTAGCTTGCGTGTTCTGTGCTGAGCTCACGCAACGCGTCGTACGTTCAGCCAGTAATAGGACTCGCCCATCAAAGAGCGCTGTCCCAAATTAGACGTATTATTATATTATTATACATAAAACAAAAGTCTTTTAATAAAACACGTATACTAAAAGATCAATAGATAAACTATTTTTTAAATTGAGAAGGTTTCAGAAAAATACGCTTGATAGATTTTGCGTTGTTCTCCGTTTTTAATCCGCGTTAGATATAACTTTACAAATTAATTTCGCTATGTAATATAAACATAATCCAGAATATTCCTATATTAATTCATTAAAAAAATGCTCTACTTTAACATATTTTTTTTCGAAATCATTAACACTACTCGTTTAGATGTGATCTTCAGAATAAAATCATTAAAAGTCGGTTATCGTCGCCTTAAGATGGAGGAAGACGTTCTGGCTGTATAGACGTAGACATGTGTAGGTATGTGAAATCTAATGTTACTATACCGTATGCACTGTCTCGATATTCTCGACAGTACCAACCTCTCGGAAAATGGGTTGGTACCATTGGTTCCTGTTACACACTTCCGTCCCTTTTCACTGTGGCGGCATCTACAACGCCACATGCGAACTACGCATCACGAAATCACTCCCACAGATTGCAGGAAAGCGACAGGAAAGATGTTTCGCGTAAAAAAAAAGTTCCTCCAGACTCTAAGGTGTGACTGCAAGCGACAGACGGTCGTGATTTAAATATAAGGCCAATTTAAATAGGATTTAAGATAGCAGTGATAGCCTAGTGGTGTGACCGTCAGACTGCCAATTCATAGGTCTCGAGTTCGAACCCAAGGCCTCTGACTTTTAGGATCCATGTGCGTATTGTTAAATTATCACTTGCTTAAAAAACGGTGTAGGAAAACATTGTGAGGAAAAACTTGGCATGCTTGAGAGATATTTCTCGACGGCATGTGAAGCTAAGTTAGAGGCTCATGGGCGGCTGTAAAACTCTGACACCAGGTTGATCACTAACCACACGAGAAGAAGGAGTTGGTAGTCAATTTACTTAAAAATTTATATCTCTAACTCATGTCAGAGATATAAATTTTTAAGTAAATTGACCTACCTCATGGTGGGTCCCCTAGAATTCGAATGAAACCGCGGGCAATAGCCGGTAAAATCAGTATTAAATGCTCCCACAGACACGCGCGACGCGACGCGACAGATTCTGGTCGAACAACTTCCATGAAGTTTTCATAAAAATTGTTCTTCTAGAGTCACGTCGCGCTGTCGCGTCGCACCTGTTTGCGACAGCTTTTGTAATGGAAGCAAATAAAGAGCTTTAGCCGTCTAGTAAAATACTCCCGAAAAAATCGCTTAAAATGAAGCCATTTTGTATTAAACCACAAACAAATGTTCGCTCGTAAAGATTAATGACCCGAAGTCCTTCTTATCGGTGATATTAAAATAAATAGCGTTATAAACAAAATGTAATAGGTTAGAAATAAATACATATTCTGAATGTATTCTGCAAAAACTCAGAATTTTTGGCTGTGTCGATACAAAGGTACCTAGTGTCATCACAGTCTGCTTGTTTTTGAACCTATCACAAAATAGTGTCCTGGCTTCTGAGCGTTTGGGTTTATTCATCGTGGATGGCTGACGACGTAAAATGGCCTAAGTGGTGCTGCTGTGGCGGCATCTTCATCGCCGCATGCGAACTACGTATCAAAGACCTATCGTCACACAAATCCTGCATCGCGCAATTAGAGTTAACCGGGCGATGGACATATATACAAGCTCCCGAGTTCAACCTCTAGGCAGTTCCCCGCCAGACACGACACCCGTCGGAGGATCGTCCCTTTTCTAATGAGGATGAGTGAACTTTACACCCTGTTCCTCATACCTCTAAACAGCCACCACCTAGACCATTCGTTCACGTCACTATTAAAAAGTAATATGTTATAAACTCACCAATGAGTAGCTAGAATATCACAGCATTAGTATTAATCTACAACGTAATGTACCTATTTCTATCGAGATAAAAAAAAGACGCGTGAATTCGCGCGCATTCAACGGAATACTATGTATAGCTACGGGTGAATTTGCTATCGTTAGATTAATGCTTCGCTTCGCTGTCTGCGCTAGTATGAATAGACCTTTAAATTTTTTTTCATGGGAAAACCCTATAGATGCAGATCCTTCAGTCTATTGGAAGAACAGAGAGTTATGTCAGACTCTTATCACCTGAAACCCCGATTTTCTCCTGAAGGCCTAGACAAAGTGATACTCTCTCAGTGATAACGATGATGGAAATTAAAGTCAAAAATGTATGGGACGGACATTGATCCGCCTACAAATAAATTAACTTGGTGCGAACCGCTTCAAGAAAAAGAAAAAAATTACAGTGTCAGTGTCAGTAAATTCGGGAAAATTACCAATAAGTCATTACGTAAACCACCGAAAGGCTTTTTCAATTCCGTTGTAAAGTGTTGTAGAAAAATAAAAAGCTTTGAAAGCGTTTGCCATTTTTTTAATGGGTGGGAAATTATCAAATAACTTCTCCCGCTCTGGCCGGAGCGGGAGGGCGTGTCAGACTGTTTCTGACTAAAACCCACCCGTGTCCCTTCAGTTGCCTGTACGTTGCCAGGGGCCACGGTATCCCTTTCGGACTTTCCCGCGACCCCGGCAGGCATCGGTCCTAGCAGACCCCTTCAGTTGTGCTGACATCTCCTTGAGGCGCGCGTGGAACACAAAGCGCCGTCGACCCGGGCCTGGTCCTTATCGGAAGGCGAGCTATCCGCTTCGCTATAGGTCCTCTAGTTCGATAAGTTTAAAGAGACAGTTACATATCAGCTCGTCATGTATTAGCGGGCACCGTCACTACCTAAGTCTATTTTCCACAATATATATGGTTTTTGGTTATATGTCGGCAATCCATTAAAGGAATGTAGGAGAGGTCATTTGCAACCAAATGACCCCTTATGACTCCTATGCAAATGTCAAAAAATTTCGAGTCTTTTGGTATTTTATATTTTTATTTCATACATTAAATTAAAACATAAAATGTCGAATTACTCGAAAATTGTTGATATTGGCATAGAGGTCATCAGAAGGCCAATTCTCGTACTTAAAAAACTTTCACAATCATTTCGCAATCTGTCAAACTTGTCAAAAATGTTGGTAAATTGATTGTATTTTTGACAGATTGCAAATGAGATGCGATTAGGGAATGCAATCTCGCGAGATTGGGGCTCAGGCGAGACCTCGCGAGTTTATGAATAACAGTACCGCGAGATCTCGACAATTTCGAGATCTCGCGAGATTGGCAGTTTTGTGTGTTTATTCTTGCAAATAATTACAATGTTGAATAAATTTGGAAAAAAAAATAAGAATTATAGGTATTATATTAACCATTTATTTTTACGAATTTTTTCAATAAACTTTAATGTATTTAACATTGTTTGACGTATCTATCTATATATTTTTTTTATAAACTTTGAAATATCTAATCAAATAAGAAACGACATAAACAACCAGTCTTCTCTTCTAATATCGAACAAAAGTCTTTTATTAATAAAACAGCCGTTCGATTCTGTAAAAATATCACCGTGAAACTTAGGTGAAGTGAGCGTGAAGTGAGCTGTCAATAGTGGTAATCCCCTAGCATCCTGCCGGTCGATTCTGTGGCAGTGACAGCTCACTTCACGCTCACTTCACCTAAGCTTCACGTTAATATTTTTACAGAATCGACCGACCTTTCTTTTAAAACAAAACAACAAGAAGTCAAAAACTAAAACGAAAGTCATTAACTAAGCAGAGTTGACAATAAAACTGAGATATTATTATGAATTAAAGAAAACTATTCCTACTCAGAGATCTATTAGAAATGAGAGATTAATTAACAAAATGTACCAATCAAATGAAAGGCTTGTTCAGTTCACATCACACGCCATTGTTACGAATTATTTTGAAAGTCCTTAAGAAGCACAAACTGTCCAAAGAATCGTCTGCTAAATGGCTTCTTATTTTGCTGGCCAGATAACCAGCCGCTGCGAAGGCCCTTTTGGATTCAACGCTAGTTGGAACCACAGATCTCAGGCAGTCATCAGCGAACAGTGACCCCCCAGACTCGTATAAATTTATTTCCTTTTTGATTATTGACTCCAGCGAATTCGTAGTTAGTTTTCTGTCTCTAGGTTCTTTGAACGCAGCAGACAATGTTTCCTGAAGTTCTTCTTGCAATGAAATACTCTTGCGTGTCTCAGAAAGAGATGAAAGCGGTTCGTTATCGTCGGATTGCCGACATATAAACCAATAACCTTGTATATATCTATACGCACATTCTCCTTGGGTTGGTGGCCTACTCTAAATCCTAAATTCAACTTAACAAGTGGGCTATATTTTCTTTCGAAACAGACGACAGTATTTTCCTTGTAAATAATGACGTTATACGAGATTCACATCACGTAGTCGTTACAAATGTTCCCACAAAACTTATTTCCCTTAATTACTGTTCTTCTTTTAATCCTATATATGTAACAGCAATTACTTACAAAGTAATTGCTATTACATAAAAATAATAGCAATTACTTACCTAGTAATTGCTATTACCTACAACATAACATACATAATCAGCCTGTAATCTTCTCACTATTGAGACACAGGCCTTCTCTCGGTAAGAGGGAGTAGGCCGTAATCCACCACGCGGACCCAGTGCGGGTTGGTAGATGTCACATGTCTTCGAATTTTCGATACTAGGACATGCCGGTTTCCTCACGATGTTGTTGTTGTTGTTGTACCTTTATGCCTCTTTCGCATCGGACAGTTTTTTTTTTTAATTATTGTATACCTAAATATTATACATATGATCATAACAGGCGAATTGTGGGAAATTCCCTTCGGGGAACAAAAAACAAAAAACAAAGTGTTTCTTAAACAATATTTTTTTAAATATTATTTCTGTGAATCAGCGAAATATTTTTTTAACAAGATTTATATCATGACGCAGCTCCTTTTTTATATTTATAAATAATTTATAATTTACACTTTATCACCTATAGGTGCGCTAAACTACGAAAAAAAAGAAAAAAGAGATTATGCATTCCTTAAATATTATTGGCGTCAAACGAGATCACCCATTTTTTGGCGGCCATCTATAATAATTCCTTAATGTTTTTAAAGTACACATATAAGAAAGAAAGAAAGAAAATACGTTTATTTGCGGTACACATGACACAAGGTAAGAACAAAACACGAAAATAAACAGTTTGGGGGAAAACATGCGACACATCCACGCAAAACGGCCATCGCTCAGCATAAAGCTGCGACCCTAAGCGAGACAGAGCCCCAGCGCTGGTTTTCAGCGACAGCCGGCGTTCACGTTATGACGTCAACCGGTGCAGCAGAGAAAAATAACAAAAAATAAAATGAATAAATACAATACACAAGTCCTAAATGTTTATAAAAAATATAATATTTAAAATGGTAACATTTCGTACCATCGGCGACTCACGCGCCACAGACAGTCTGTGCGCGCAGCTGTCGTTTATGCTTTTTGTTTGACATTTTGACATATTGGATACGTAATAAATATAACATGGCGCATTATGTAATTAATGTTGTGATGCAATGCATAATAATATTATCAAAGGATGCATTGGGTGATTGTGTAGCTATGTTTCTTGTAAATAATGTTTGTGAAAGTGTGAAGTGTGTTCTGTTTAAATAAGGCGTCAAAGTCGAGAACAATTTGGGCTCGGAGATGTACAGGTTGGATTTTTGAGATGGGGCAGTAAGTGCAGGCCCCTAACCGTTGTTGCTACAAGAAAATGGTCTTAGGAAATTGTCCTTAACTTTTTGTGATATTTTGATCCGCATTTACCGATTTTGAAAACATCGTACAGTCAGCAAGAAAATTGTCAGTTTTCGCAAAAACCAATCGATACCAATCGATTCTGTTTCTTATAAGGATCAAAAAACTCCATCCGACCTACTGAGGTTTGAGTAAGTATTACTAGAAAAGACAGAAATCGCAAAAGGCTTTTCCCATAAATTTTCTAGAAAATGAGACTCAGACCTACTTTTTTTTTTTTGGGCACGCCAACTATTGCGACGATAAGTCCTCTCTTTGAGGAGTGGCTTGAGAGGCGCCACGGCGTCCTCGCCTTCCACCGGACGCAGGTCCTCACCGGACACGGTTGTTTCGGGAGGTTCCTGTTCCGCATAAGGCGGGAGGAAACGCCCGGGTGTCACCACCTGTGTGGATCGCCCGGAGGACACGGTGGAGCTCTGCCCGGCTTGGGTGGGGCACCGCCGTGTCCTCACGGAGGTGATCGGCGGCAGCAATCTCTCGCGTCCGGCTCTGGTCCAGGCCATGGTACAGAGCGAGAGGGCGTGGGAAGCCGTCGCCTCCTTCTGCGAAGCAGTAATGCTCGCGAAGGAGGAGACGAGGCACGTGAGGGAGAGACAAATGTCGCGCAATAGCCGCCGCAGGAGACGCCGCAGGCGTCGGGAGTCGCGAGCTGACTTCCGGCCACCGTAGGCGCGGGCTTGCGGACGGTGAGCAATGGGTAGCTCGCCATCCGATAAAGACCAGGCCCGGGTCAACGGCGCGTTGTGTTCCACGCGCACCTCAAAAGATGTCAGCACAATGGAAGGGGTCCGCTAGGACCGATGCCTGCCGGGGTCGCGGGAAAGTCCGAAAGGGATACCGTGGCCCCTGGCAACGTACAGGCAATTGAAGGAACACGGGTGGGTTTTAGTCACTAAGAGTCTGACACGCCCTCCCGCTCCGGCCAGAGCGGGAGAAGTTATTTGATAATGTCCTAACCTCAAAAAAAAACCCTACTTTTTTACGATGGATGGACTGGCTGAAAATGTAGTATTGTATTGTATTTGTGAGATGGTGCATACGGGATTTTACATGAAATGGCGGGAGGACATAATTTTTTTCATTTAAAGATCGTTGTATATCTTTGTTCGCAAATAAATTACAGCGTTGTCGCCATACAAAGAAATGTTTCTACTACTGCCACCATTCAAATAAAATTTAATTCATTCCTGGCCGCCGAGTTTTGTTTTTTATCCCAAATCCCCGAACAAAATGGGTGATCTCCTTTGATCAGAGATTTTATCAGGTTTCAATAATACCGGTCTATTCTGCAAAAATCTGAACGTGAATGCTAAGTTGAAGTGAGTCATTCCACCTGATGGTAGGGATTGACAGTGTGGCAGCATACAAATCCTGCATCGCGCAAGCAGAGTTTACCGCGCGATCTAAATATATAATATACGATATCCCGACATCAATCGTCGGGCAGTACCTCACTAGACACAACACCCGTCACTTTGTTATAGTGGATGACTGAACTTTATCACCCTGTTCCCCATACATCTATAGAAGTATTGATATCTCACTTTACCTACGTTTTCACGGTCAGATTTTTACAGAGTAACGCGGTTAGATCCTCTGTCAGTTTTATTTTCAGTAAGTGACGTTTTGTTACTAAGTTGACTCGTGAACTTAGATTAAGGTTGGGCTGAAATGAAGGTAAGCTGTTGGTAGGTACTTGGAATCCTGAAAAAATATATTTTCTCAAACGTGCTTGGAAATTCGAGTATTATTTTGTCAACCTTCGAGATAAATCGAAAATCCTGTACTGGTCAAATACATGCGAGTAGCGGCCGACAATGTTTGTATGAAAATCCATTACGAAATTTTAAGCGGACGAAGTCGCGGGCAGAAGGCAATATAATAATAAAGGATAATTATATAATAATTATTATAACGAGCCGTCATAAAGGGCTAGTTAGACTCATACTCATAAACGCGGCGGGCGTGCGCTGTAACCGAATAGCGGTTAGGGCAAGTTTATACTTACTCGTAACTTATTCCATTCTATTTATTTGTTGCTATAAATTATTTTTGTTTTAAATTAAGTAACGAACTGTCTGGGAAGGAAGGACTGTCCGACACTAGGAATAGACCAACCAATAGACATTGAGTCGAAAAGGCAGGGCAAAGGCCCTGCCTTTGCCCTGCAGTGGGACAATACAGGCTAGATAATTGGATTAAATTAAGTAAATTAAAGGGGTAATAAAGTAAAGCCAAAATTAAGACCCGATTGTCTACAGTTTGCATACAGTGTATTTTCACCTATTTCGGCCACATAATGTTAAATTAAAGGGGTAATAAGGTAACGCCAAAATTAAGACCCGATTGTCTACTTTACAGTTTGCCTACAGCGTATTTTGAGACCTATTTCGGCCACATAATACGAAGGGGAGATAGCAGCCTTGAAAAAGCTGGTCATTGTTGGCAATACCGAAGGAAAGACAGCACGAGGCGGTTGCTAACACGATGGTCCAACCAAGTAAAAGAAGCTACGTCCTCAAGCAAATTTCAGCAGGTGGTGATGGCAACTTTGGACCGGACTCAATGGAGGCAGATTGTCAGCTTAAAAGGTGCAGTGACCACGATCCTCAGTAATGAGGGACCGATTGGAGAAGAAGAAGGTAATGTATGTTTAGGGGTATGAGGAACAGGGTGTAAAGTTCATCCTCTTTAGAAAAGGGAGGATCCTCCGACCAGAAGGGTGTTGTGTTTGGCGGGCAACTACCCAACAATTGATGTCGGGGAAGTTATAAATATGTTGTTCGCCCGGTTAAAACTCTAATTGGGTAAATGCAGGATTTGTGTGACGTCTTTGATACGTAGTTCGCATGTGGCGATGTAGATGCCGCCACACATGCATGTAATGTGGAAAAACACAAGTAATAAAATGTAGGTGTAGTCCTGTCGGCACATTATGCTGAAGAGAAAACAATATATTCATAGTCACTTTTAGGTACTGCATTGTACAGCGTTTAGGAAGATTTTTTCAGAGAAATTATGAAGTCCTATACAAACGTTAACCGAACAAAAGGTACATAAAATAACCTTCCAACCTGAAATAGCAAACTTCTTCCAAAACAGAAAACTTCTTCCACATGAAACGGTAAACTAAAATCCAGTTTCTTCTCGATAACGAGTAAAAGGCAACACGATATAGAATCAACGATATTTTTCAAAGAAGATCTGAAAGGAAGTTTTACAGGAGCCCGTTACGAGTCGTTTTGAAGTTCTAAGTTGTAGCGTAATATTTTGATATTTTGAAATCGGTATAAGAATGTTTATTTGTACAGTAAATAGATCGATACGATATATGATTTCTTCTAATCCTGTTCTTAAGGTTCCATTCCGTAGCCGACCGCAGGCGACGGCGACGTGTCGTCGCGACACGACAGGTTACTGTGTGATTACTTGTCTATGAAATACCTACCGTAGCTAGGGACACTATATAGAAACCAGTCGTGTCGCGACGACACGTCGCCTGCTGCTGCCGCTTGCGGTCGGATACGGAACGGTACCTTCAGACGCCTATATATGCCAGTGGCCTTGAGTGGCTAGCTTGCGTGTTCTGTGCTGAGCTCACCCAACGCATCGTACGGCCAGCCAGTAATAGAACTCGCCCATCAAGGAGCGCTGTCTCAAATTCGATGCATTATTAATTTATTATACATAAAACAAAAGGTATTTTAATAAAACACGTATACTAAAAGATTAATAATTAAATTACCTTTAAAATGGTTAAGGCTTCAGAAAAATACGCTTGATAATTTATCCGCGTTATACATAACTTTACAAATTAATTACAATATGTAATATAATAATAAAAAATAATAAATAATAAAATAAACATATTCTAAAATATTCAAAGATTAAGTTATTAAAAAAATGCTCTAGTTTACTGTATATTTTTTCGAAATCATTGTCACTACTCGTGTAGACGTAATGTTCAGTATAAAATCATTAAAAGTCGGTTATCGTCGCCTTAAAAAGAAGATTAGAAGGAATCATACAATTTATCGATGCTTTTTAATGTTTATATATCGATACCAATCACCTCTGCGGAGTTTCGCTAGCTAATTTATTTTGACCCTATATAATCAAAGGAGACTGATTTTCACATCTCGAATTCTAAAATAAACATAATTTTGGTTGAACTACTTAAGACTGGAAGTTCCAAAGGACAAGTCAAATATTCTCGAGGAACTATAATTAATTATCTCATGTTAGCCAAAGGCAAATCAACTTGGGGTAAATTGAAGCTGTCTGGCCCAGAGCTGTCTATTTGGTTTCGCAGTACCTATGTTAAAAATAAAAATAATATTATTAGAAAAATAGAGGAATGTTTTTGTCGATCGTCAAATAATTCCCACTTTGATTTCAGAAAAATACGATACAAATTGCTAATAAGTATACAGACTCACTGATCGTATTTTTGTGATTTGCCATAGCCTAGTAACTCAAACTCAAAGCATTTATTTCAAATAAACCAATTATAGGCACTATTGAATTATCAAGAGGTCGGTCAGTCAGAAATATGAAGCTCGTTGTCCATTCCAAAGCGTAATAGGTTTCTATGGAGAAGAACGGGCAAGAAGTTTCTTGCCCGTTCTTCTCCATATAAAGTGTCCGTGGAGTTCCACACTCTTAACTACGACCAACTTGGATGTGCCGCTCGTCACCGTCATCGCTCACTGGGCTCGCGGGTGTTTGGTCACTGTTCTTTTCACCTTTTTTTTGTAACGGTGTGGAATTCCTCTTGGAGGTCCTCCACCCTGGAGTGGACGGAGGGGTCTCTCAGACTTCTACTGACTGAAACCACACTTGCACCGAGGGCTACGGGGGCAGCTCTCTTCAACGAGGTCACAGTTCTAAGCCCGGGTAACCCGAGGTGCCCTAGCTTGGTCACTGCGACTAACTATAGTGGTACAGATAGTTTTTATACCAGAAAGTTATAAGAAGATCTTTAAGTAAAAAGACGATTATAAAAAAAAGATCAAAAAAATTTGGTATTCCCCAAATTGGATCACAAAAAATTATACCTAGTGTAAATATTTTTTACAGCATACAGAAGTAGTGTCTTAAAAATAGGTCCCCTGGCTCCCAAACTTTATGACCAGTGCGGACCCACCCTTATAACTCGGCACATAAAATAGCGGTAAAGTGTTAATTAACTAGCACATAACAACAACACTTAATATTGTGTTATTTTACTACTCAGACTATATTTATAATCTTTATCATCAACCATAAAATTAATCTACCTCACACTACACACCCGTTAACCCTTTAAAAGGCAAAAAGGGAACATACAAATTAAGATGAGAAGAAAACCATAACATTCAGGGTGATTTTACAATATTTTATATCCATGTAGGCAGTGGCGGTACCTACATAGAAGCCAAAAAATCCGGGTCTAATAAAATCATAATTCACAAGAACAAACGTGGCCCTAAAGTAAAAAGTAAATTAAAAAAAAAAACAGCTAAAGAACTCGAACTCAATCATTCATGTAATAGGAATAATCAAATTTCGAAATCCCCGCTTTATCTGTCGCGCATTTGGCTAGGTTGCCAAATCTACGCACTCATTGAACTCAATCATTCGTAATAAGTAATCATAAGAATAAAATTTAAATTCCGCGCTTTGTTGCCAAATGTACGCGCCAATACAATGCATTCAATATGTAGGTACTACCTATCTCTAGCAATCTTAAAGCAACAAAACTTTGTCTTGAGACAGACCGCGTACTATTTAAAAAGGATCGTCGCGCGAATACGCAATGATCGCGGTCAATTGTTACTTTTTGTTCGGAAAACCGTGTAGCGCCCTCTGTCGATGCAACCACGCGTTCAGTTTCACGGAATAAAAAGTGACATCACGTTGATTGCATCGTCGCGACGTAGGACCCGAGGTCAGACGACACGAGCACTATAATAACAGTACCCTAATTGCGTAATACAAGAACAATCAGAATCTGATTCGTTTTTAAACAGATTGCTAATCCATTGCTTCATAAGTTCGAATAAAAAATCTGCTCAACAACGTAAATAACGCAATTAATGTTGTTGAACTGTCAAAATCAAACAGATTAGTCGTAATCGCTTACGAAAATCTGTTGCGTGATCATATAGTTGGTCATGCTGCAGTATAAAGATTACCTACTGACAAGAAAAGAAAAGGTACACAGCGAGGCTATTTAGTTCCTGAGCGTTTGCTTTGTGCGCTGAACATACCTTATTTCCACACTTATGGCTTTCAGATACGATTTGTTTTCATAACAGTAACTTTTCTTCCGCGCGCTTTGGGAAAACAAATGATAATCACTCTATACAAAATATCAATTGAAAATCAAAACTTTTGATATGACATTTACCAATAATATTATTATGTGATATTCAATACTAGCTGCGCCCCGCGGTTTCACCCGCAGAAGTCTCAATCCCGTTGGAATATCGGGATAAAAAGTATCCTATGTCCTAGCTTAGGTCATGGTCTACCCATGTGCTAAGTTTCATCCAAATCCGTTCAGCAGTTTTTGCGTGAAAACGTAACAAACAAAGAAAAAAAAATCTCTTTATTAAATTAGTTTAGATAGTTTAGACAATTGTAAATATATAATTACATATAATATGGTCATTTGATACTCAAGGTACGGTACAGTCAATTTTCTTCCCTAAAACAACAAAAAACCTGTTCAATTTACATTAAATTGGATGTCAATTGAATTTGTACGCAATTTCTAAAGCCAAATTGCTATCGATCGTGTTAAATCCTATCCGTATTGTATGGAAATAATATGAGACAGATGCTGTGTTCAATAAAACACGAAGAATACAGAATAATTCAGTGTGACATCAATATACAAATGACATTGACGTTAAGGCAGTCGCAAACAATTTTCATTATTTAGATACTTATTTTGCTTATAAAATTGACTGTCTTGTCGTTGGCGTCCATTAATATTACATTTGTGATAGAGAGACAGGATAGTCTGAAATACTGTGCCGTGTGTCATCTCCACAGACTCCAGATAAGTAAGCATCATTTTTTATCTTACCGTTACATCATTGAATTGCGCAACACACAGAGTACACTCAATCTGTGTGGTTCTTTCCTCAAAAACTATTTCAGACACCAATCTACGTATACATGGCCTTCACTTTCTGCACAGTCTGGACTTTAAAAGAGACTGTGACCTCTGAGTTTTTTTCGGCCTTTCTTCTCAGAGTAGTCAGATAGGAAACGCCGACCTTATCTAGTTTCTAAAATATTATTGCCGTGTAAATGTGTTTATACAAACCTATTTAGAGAAAATAAAATCATATCATTTCATTTTAATTTCAATGGTGAAGTCATGTCATGTGTGTTTCTCACAGAGTTTATAATCGCCGCGCCGGCGCCGGCAGCGCCTAGAGACAGCAGTAAGAACTAATAAATTTTGTAGCGCTGGAAGTGCAATGAGCGCACAACTTCTGTCACGAACTCCCATCCAAAACCTCCAGCAGCGGTCGCCAAGGCGGTTCCATGTTCTGTGGTATTTATATTACTTCGACCAAATGCCTTCCAATTTAAAAAGCTTGGTACATTTGCCGCAAACGTTCAGAAAGTGGTGATTGATTTAAGCCTAAAATAATGCATTACTGCCGCGGCCTGCAAAAGGGGCATTGATGGTCTCACGTATATGTGCCTTGGCCTAGATTTTCACGTTCATCGACGTGTACGTATAGTACTTTTCTCAAATAATGCGCGGAAATTCAAATTAAGTAAATTTATTATAAATTCCAGAGTCAATGACGAACAATGACAATTTTTCACACGCCAATAATGTTTATTTGGTTCTTTTTACTTTAAACAACTCTATTTGCAAGCCAAATCGAAATTTAAATAAAATCTTTGATAAGTTACCTCCTTGGTTGCTGTGTGTCGAAGTACAAAGTTTGTTCCAATTTTAAATTACACGACAGATATGAGCTTTCATAGTCATTTATTCGGCCGTTTAATACAACAGGATTTTCATACACATTGCCGGCCGGCTGCTCGCATGTACTGCATATTCGATTTATCTCCAAGAATGTTGTCAAAATAATGCTCGAATTTCCAAGCATGTCTGAGAATATTTTGATTATACGCCCTCATACGCACTAGTGATTAACCGCGGGGGCGGCTAGCTGCTTCTTTATTTTTTAATATGCAACCACTTATGGTACGCACTTAACCGCCGCTGGTGCGTAAGGCTTCTTAGCTATTAGCCAGTATTTTCTTATGTGGACTCTTTAAACAAGGAGTTTCACTAGGTAAAGAAACAACATTCATTGTTATAAAACCATTACTTAAAGCATATCACAGCTTCCGAGGTAAACCTTCACGTCCAATTGATAGGCTTGCAAAATGTAATCATTTATTTATGTAAATCACGTAGATAATGGTAATCCCAACTCAATGTTGTGTCAGATGTATTAAACTGACGCAACTTGTTCAGGGGAATATTAAATTTTTAATTTTGATTTGAGTACCTTAACATAAATTGTTAGGACATGTTTTTACTTAAGTTGTCTGAGTAATCTACGGTTTTCCGAAAACCATGACAGTTTGTCTCTGACTCCGAAATTCCGCAGTAAAACTTTTTGTCAACTTTTCTGATTACTTGACCAAAGTAACTACAGCTTAAAAAAAAACAGTTTATTATCTATAATTGGTTAACATTAAATTCGACCATATATAAAATTCAATAGGCTTTCGAGCGATAGAACTTGCAGATGGAGTGTCTGTGGTCAAAACCCTCTGCATATTTGAAATTGCTATACCACATAGGTTCAGTCCACAAAGGCCTTACATGTCACTGCGTCCGTCTCCCAGAAAAAAAAAACATTCCCATGTGCCTGTAATTTTATTGCCAGCAATATAGGTGCCTGCCATTCTGCGTTCCTAGTTTGAATCGATTCACGTCACAGCTCTAGCCAAATTGATCGTGAATGGGACGGGACATGTTAGCTCGCACCACCTATTCCTGTGTTCTGTGAGCCTACGAACGCGCGGAATAAACATAACGTTAAATAAGAAAATACTCGTTAAAAAAAATACTAAGTTAGTATCATAATATTAAATGTTAGTTTTAATTTTATCTATGGGTTTCATAATTATCAATATTATAAGTACTCATTGCAGAATAATGTCAATCCAATGCTATAGAAAAAGCTACTTGCAAAGTGCCAAAAAATCTAAGTACCTCCTAAACCATAGTTTGTACATGAAAGAAAAACAATCTTGAAAACAATACATTTTAAGGGTGTTTTGTATGCGCTATTAAATACACTTGAATGTTTCTTTTTACTTCAAGAATCTATCTTGCGTGGTTTTCCGAAATATTTCATGATATTTGTAGTTACTGTTCTGTATTTTCGAATAAATAAAAAAAAAATATTTACGTAACGTTTCGTGCTTCCTTTGTACCTTATGGTAAAGTTTATTACTATGGATTTTGTCACCATTAAACTCTTTTTGGGTCCAATACGTCCACGTCACATTTTTTACTTTGCTGGTGACAAAAGCCTCCGATACATTTTTTACTTTGCTCTTGACATAACCCTCCAATACATTTTTTACTTTGCTGTTGACATAAGCCTCCAATACATTTTTTATTTTGCTGTTGACATAAGCCTCTAATACATTTTTTACTTTACTGTTGACATATAAGCTTCCAATACATTTTTTACTTTGCTGTTGACATAAGCTTCCAATACTTTTTTTACTTTGCTATTGACATAAGCTTCCAATACATTTTTTACTTTGCTGTTGACATAAGCTTCCAATACATTTTTGACTTTTTGATCATCGCTATCGCCGATAGAATGTCACTTTATAATGGCTATAAGGTTCTATAGGCCTATTCAGATATAAGGGATATCGCTGTCGCGCTCGGTAGCGATACTGGTCCGCGTTCAGGGGCGGCAGTCTCGACGTCGCGCGCATCTAGTGACGCCATTAGGACTTTGCGACCGAATTAGGTCGTATAGCGATCGTTATGTGTCACTTTGGACCAGTATCGCTACCGAGCGCGACAGCAATATCGCTTATAGCTGAATAGACCGTAAGTGTGGTTAAGGTTTTCGTAACTCGACTATACCTTACCTTACTATTAATGCAGATTATGATGATGAGAAAAAGCTGTTGGTTTTATAAAGACTCATAATTAAATAGTTTAATGTTCCTGCTCCTGGAACACAGGCCTCCTCTGTGAGAGGTAGTGGGCCATAATCCATCACGCGGGCCATAATCCACCACGCGGGCCATAATCCACTATGCGGGCCATAATCCACCACGCGGGCCCAGTGCGGGTTAGAAGCACATGTTTTTGAATTTATTGTTCTAAGACATGCCGGTTTCCTTACGATGTTTGCCTTCGTCGTTTTTAGCGCTAATGAAATAGATATGTTTTGTTCCAAAAGTATGTGATAAAAGTGTAAACAAAACCTGTTCAGGTTTAATTTTTACGCAATCACTCACTAAAAGGTAACATAATATGTATTCATCTGTACTTAGAAAGTTTCAACTTTATATCTCATCACTTTTTCCTACAATTATTGTTTGCATATTATTATTAAATAGAAATTGAGAAATCATCGAGTAAACTTGAGGTTATACCTAAAATTAACCTCATTTTTTAATGATTTAAGATGATTTAAAATTAACACTGCGGGTTTAAGAATTAAATTAAATCAAAGCACTCAATTTGTAAGTGGCACTCCAAATTGGTACCCAACAAGTACGTTTGTTTCTGTTTCAAATTCAGTTGTTTACATTTTCATCAGAGACTTTTGGAACAGACTATACTTATACATTATTCAGTGTTAAAACAAAATAATACGTACCACTCATAAAGTTGTATATAAGCGGGTTAACGGCGGAGTTTGCGTAGCACATGACGTGGCTGATCAGCGCTATGCACGTCATGACGTCACTCTGTTGCACGTCGTATGCCACTCTGGGAAAGAAAAACGGGTTAAGAGGAATCCAAAGTATTAAAGCTTAACACTTCCTCTCTCCTTAAACATCATCATTACATATAGTTCCTTGATCTTGTTTCATGTTTATTATTGTATATTATATATAGATAAGTGTATGCTTTATGAATGTATGTATTTATTGTGTATGTAATTGATACACCACTGACTACCTGCAGTATTGTCTCTCCTTCTCCCTTTAATCCATCCAAAGGTTGTCTGTAAAAGATCGCTTTTAGCGATAAGACCGCCCATTGTGTCACCCTATGTAAAATGTCTACATTTATATCTGTATTTTTTATAGTGTACATAATAAAGAATATTCTATTCTATTCTAAAGCTTATTTCGTTTTTCTTTTCCAACACAGTTATAACTTTGGGGAGCAGCACTATTTTAAACTGTGCGTCGATAGAGTGGGTCAGGATGCAGGAGGTGGGGCAGTCAATATGTGACATAAAGCTGGTTAGTTTGACAAAAATTAAAGTAGCAAGCAATTTTGTAACATGTGCGATTTAACTTTTAACTTTCATCGTGGCTTACTCCGCACTTAAAGGGCTCCCTACAATTACTTATGGTTGAACCCGAAGAGGACAATAAATATTGTTTAAACGGGTTCCATTTTTCTTTTCAAATGCAGAACTATCTTCCGGAAGCAGTCTTGATCATGTGTCAAAAAAGTTGTTGCTGTTATCAATCTCTCGGGCGAATAACTTTTTGCTCAACTTGGTACACGTGTACCTAACTAGGCCATAAACTTTTCTCCAACTCTTCGCCAAGGATATTATAAGGAAAATAATATTATATCCTATACTATTAAATAAGCAATATTTGTATTTATATATCGTGACATTTTAGTCGTCTTAAAAATAAAAAGTTATTTTGTAACAATTTACTAATTGCTCCTTTTACGTCAATCATCAATTTTGTTTTAATGAATGTTTAGTAGTCATTGGGTAAATGAAGTGGGCTGCTTTTGTAAAACGACTAAAATGTCACGGTTTATATAATTTGTAATCACGTTCTCGAAAACGGCTCTAACGATTTCGATGAAAGTTGCATTATATGGGTTTACGGGGGCGAAAAATGTATCTAGCTAGGTCTCATATCTGGGAAAACGGAGCAAACCCGGCAAGCGTAGCTTAACCTGATGGATCGACCCATGCGGCTGTTATTACTTAGCCACGAGCTCCGCGCGGTCATAAAATATTACGTATGTTACGTCACAATAAATTGAACATGGCACCCTCAAGAGGACATATAGATAAGAGTTTTTTTTTTTCTATGCTGATGTTGAGATTTATGCCCTAATACGTGTAACTCTGGATTTTGAATTAGTCTGTCTGTGATGTCTTGTTTATACCTTTTTAGATGACTTTTTTGTCGTATTTGGGTTTATAACTTTTTACTATTTATACTAGGTATTAAATTAAATGACTAACTAACTAACTATACAAATAAATACAAAAATAAAAGACACTTAGAATTCAAAGTATTCGTCCGAAGACTGGCAGCATTGTCACGTTGAATGGTAATGCTAATTCTTTGAGAGAACCAATGAACGAGCCAGCCCTCTGGAATTTATCAATTCAATTCATTTATTAATTTTGTGAACATAGGGTGGGTGGCGATAAGTTCCCTATTTGAGGAGTGGCTTGAGAGGCGCCATGGCGTCCTCACCTTCCGCCTGACGCAGGTCCTCACCGGACACGGTTGTTTCGGGAGGTTCCTGTTCCGCATAAGGCGGGAGGAAACGCCCGGGTGTCACCACTCTGTGGATCGCCCGGAAGACACGGTGGAGCATACGGTGGAGGTCTGCCCGGCTTGGGCGGAGCACCGCCGTGTCCTCACGGAGGCGATCGGCGGCGGCGATCTCTCGCGTCCGGCCCTGGTCTAGGCCATGGTACGGAGCAAGAGGGCGTGGGAGGCCGTCACCTCCTTCTGCGAAGCAGTTATGTTCGCGAAGGAGGAGGCGGAGCGCGCGAGGGAGATGCAAGCTGCACGCTCTCGCGGCCCTAGTCACCGCAGGAGACGCCCCGGGCGTCGGGAGTCGAGAGTCGACTTCCAGCCACCGTAGGCGCGGGCTTGCGGACGGTGAGCAATGGGCAGCTCGCCGTCCGATAAGGACCGGGCCCGTGTCGACGGAGTGTTGTGTTCCACGCACGCCTCAAAGAGATGTCAGCACCAACCGATGGGGTCGAAAGACTAATGCCTGCTGGGGTTGCTGGTTTGTCCGAAAGGGATATCGCGGCCCCGGCACACAGGCAACGGAAGGAACACGGGTGGGTTTTAGTCAGTAAAAGTCTGACACACCCGCTCGCTCTGCCCAGAGCGGGAGAAGTAAAAAAAAAAAAGCCCTCTGGGATAGTATAAATAAGTAACAGTATTATGTCTTCATAGAAAACGACCGAAACGACGCACTTCGAAGTCTCTATACACAACGTGCCGCTACAATGGCGACATTAATTTAACACACGGGTGGCCAGTAATCATTAAAATATAATAAGAAAAAATAATTCGATGATTGTAAAATAAAATTTTCAAACGCTCGCGGTAGCCCTTTCCTTCAATTCGCCTTCTCTTTGCACGTTATTTGTTTTATTTTCAGTGAAGTGATGTTATGATCCGTGACCGCGGTAAATGACCTCTGCGCTACAGTTTTAAGTACAGGTTGCTCCAAGCTGCTATTTTTTTTAATTTTAAATGAATAATAACGTTAAATTAAATTTAAATATCTTCATAAAAAGATTCTACCTGTATCGTGGGTGCTTTTACAAACATAGAAACTCACATACACTAACACCCAGACCCGGAACAACTACTTGCAGATCATACAAATATTTGTTCCGTGCGGGGATCGAACCCGCGACACGTTGCGCAGCAGTCGATCGCTCAGCCACTGCGCCAACCGTGTCGTCAATTCGTATACGTGTGTTAAATTAATGTCACTATTAAAGCGCCACGCTGTATATCAGTACGCAACAGTATCGAGTGTGCGGCAGTTACGCACGAACGCGGAAGGTTTATCTTCCGAGCGGCCGTAGGTAATTAATTCAAAGTCACTGCCGAGACATAATACTGTTACTTATTTATACTGTGCCTCTGGGCACGTGAAGTGTCGGCTAGTTGGCGAGCGTGAACTCAGGCCACATGATCCGAGCATTTCGATCCCAAACAGCTCAAAACTACAGTTACCTATTTGCGCTTGAGGGTCTCAGCTTTCGCAACAGTGGCGCCAACACAGCCCTTTCTTCAAAGTGGCAAACCACTTTGATAAAAGTAATTGATGGTCTTATAGTTGCTCTTGAACTTTTACTAAAAGAAACAATGACCTCTGCGCTATCCCTTTGAGGAAACACCGAAAAGTTAACAAGACATCACTCGATCTTAATTAATAAAATGTCCCTTAACAACAGGAGGAGCTAACGCGAATTAATTAAAACTGACAAAAAATTGTCAGGGGATAAAATAATATCCTTGAAGGAACATTGTTCTAAAATATGACTTTAATAAATATTTCTTTCCGCCTTCGAATATTCGAAAGAATAAAGAATTTCGTTGGAAGCGGTTGCTAAGGGTGCTGCTTTGGAAGTGATAAAGCGATTTCACGACAACCTGAATTTTATCATTTCAGCCGAAAAACGTCTACTGCTGGACATAGGCCTCAAACAAATCGGGGGGTTTGCCATAATCGCCACGCTTGGCAGGCGGGTTGGCGATCGCAGTATGGTGTTAAAATGCATAGAGAACTCTGCTGCCCATTCTCTAGTGAGTCCCTTAGTCGCCGTTTACGACACCCACGGGTAGAAATGGGATGTTACTATTCTTTACGTCCGGCACCACACGGATCCTCACGAACACGAACCTGAATTTACTTTTATTATATTTCCGTTTTTTTTTTAAATAATAGTCTTTTCACACCAACCACACGAAAATAAGAGATTATATGGTTCATCCATATAATCTCTTATTTTCGTGTGGTTTGTGTCAGAGTTTTAAAGCCGTCCGTGGGCCTCTGACTTGGCTTTACATGCCGTCGAGAAATATCTCTCAGGCATTGTCACAGGTTTCCTCACAATTTTTTCCTTCACCGTTTTTGACGCAAGTGATAATTATACAATACGCACATGAATCCGAAAAGTCAAGAACTTGAGTTCGAACTCAAGACCTATGACTTGGCAGTCCGACGGTCACACCACTAGGCTATTACTGCTCTAACCATATAATAATTGCATTGTACTTAAGGTACCGTTCACGTCCTCGCGCTATTTGACTTTCGACGCGACTTGCGTCAAAAGCGACACGCGCATCACTTGTTTCCATCTGTCGCTCGACAAGTAGCATCGCGATAACTCATGTAGCCATGGCATGCTCTAAATAGCTTCTTTCATTTGTTTTGTCCGCAGTCGCTGTCACAAGACGCGAGTCGCTTGAGCATGTAGCGAGGGCAATGGAATTCTATTTGTGTGGATTTAGCTACATTAAAACCTCTGGAAAATCGAGAACAGAATGCTTTTAGTCTTGTTCTTGTTCTATATTCAAAATTAACTTTTAAATTTCGTACTTCAATAGTTCAATTAATGCCATGTTCAAAATTCGCAGTCACATAATGGCACGCGTGCAATAGGTACGCCATTCCTGCTCTAGCATAAGCTGATTTAGCTGAAATTGTCTAAATTATTCGCTCTACCTACGTTATAAGCAATTATATGATTTGATTTATTTGATTTGTTTTTAGTGGAAAAGGCTTTCAGTAGAAATCAAGTATTTGTGGAAAAATCCTTGGGAGAAAGATCTGCCATATAAAAAATCTCTTTGTCTTAATCTCTGTGCATTTCTGGATTTAAAGGGTCATTGTGGGTGCACGAGAATTTCAACTACAACACTTCGTCTTTTCAATACGTTCTTGGATTTAACTGAGAATTGCGGTTGACTTACGAAGAATCAGAAATATCACAGGTCCTAGAAGTTCCCTTTTAGTTTTTTTTTTTTTGAAAATTCTATAAGTTGACAGAACTAAATATGAATGTACGAGTACACTGACAATATTAATTTTGATTATGTGCGAAATCTGACTGTTCTGTTTGTATAAGCGAAGACTTGTAATTGGTAGACAGTTACATCTACTATTTTCATTCAGGTAAGGCAAAAAACACACGGATCTGTTTTCAGCCGCGTCCGCCGCGGTGGCGGATGCAGCGGGACCCGCAAACAATCGCGCAAGCCGCGGGCATAAGCCACGTCGTGTAATTAACTATCTACATTTCCATGTACTACGTGTTCGCACGAGTTTTTGCGGTCCCACCACCGCGGTGGGCGCAGGTGAAAATCACTCTTTGAGTTTTTAGCCTAAAAGTCTTCCAAAGATAAGATCTTTGCACAAATATATTTTCAAGTTCTACATCACTTTTTCAGAGAATTATGTAAAAGAATTGGGTACTCAGCACAGGCCTCACAACATTGTACACACCACACCTGTATACATCACAAAACAGATACACACCACGCCTACATCACAAAATACACGCACACCACGTCTACATCACAGAACACACATACTAACACACTTAGTAAATAAATATAAGTTTTCACCATAAAGTCCTAAGCAGTCTCTATTAAAAATTATTTGTGCTTCTTCTGTGGGAACCTGGGCTGGCGATCCATAATACAGGATATGGTAACCCAGCTAGGACGCCAGATTCAATTACTTTTATTGTTACTCTTTTTCTGATTATCCATTAAAAAAAAAGACTGTACCACACTTTTTTTAAATAAATAAATTTTAAACTGTCAAAAAATTCGTTGTAAGTTAATTGCCTGTATACCAAATACTTAGCTTGTTCGCACCACTTCCACGAAGTGATCAAGATAAGATAAGAATAATTAACAGATATTTATCTGTATAACTGAACGAGATATTTATCATTCCAAATTGAAATAGACTGAAAATTGGCATAATAATGGGTAACGTTTAATTTTCTCGGCCTACTCCTCAAAACCTGAATAGAATATAAATTGTACCGTTAAAATGCTTTCGTTGTTCATTTCTTGAACTTATTGACCTTAGTCGATGGATAATAATGTTTCGTCTGTTTTGTGGAAATCGTAAAGTTTTGAACCAAGTTAAAAGTTGAAATACACATGAGTTAATTTTTTCCACGAAAAATATTAGGCTGTGGAATACCACAGCCTAATATTTTTCGTGTAATTTTTTTTTGTTTTTTTTTTCTCACAGGCGGCATTCATAAATTTTTATAAGACGAGCTGCAGCGAACCGGGGCAACGATTAGGTAAAATAAACCCAACGTCACTCTAAAATAACCTACGGAAGAACTTGTTTTGAACACATCCATCATTTTTCGGCAGCGAAACGTTTCCACTTGGACATGGACCTCTCTGAAGAATAGCCTATCAACTGGTCTAACGGTAAAAAACATCTAGCAAATTCCCGCAACTTTCACAATCACCAAGAACATAATGATAGTATTGATTTTTTTGGCTCTCATTACATTATGGCTATATGTATTAGTTGGTGTTATGATACTTCCGTGTCTCGAAAAGCACGTAAAGCCGTTGGTCCTGCGCCTGATCTCTCCTCTGTCGCGTTGGATAGCCGTCTCATCGGGACGGAGTGCAACTGTGTTTGTGCACACGTCAGTGTACTAGTACCTGGGCGCCGAGCTTTGCTCGGGTGAAAATAGAGAAAACGAATTTTCCCAGATATGAAACCTAGCTAGATCGATTTTTGGGCCCCGTAAATCTCCTATATTGCATCTTTCATCGAAATCGTTAGAGCCGTTTTCGAGAACGTGATAACAAATATATGTATACAGGGTGTCAGGGACATCGACGCGGAAACTGTTACCATGGATTCAGTACATGATTCTGAACGCCAGTTCGTTGAAGTTTTTTGTCGGTTATTAAGAAAATCTGCTGTTTCATAGTAAGTGCAATACCTACGTGGTCAAAATGTATGGAACAGCTGTTTAATTTTTTTAATAACTGACGAAAAATTTCAACGCAAGGGGGTTCAGAATCATGTAGTGAATCCACGGTTACAGGCTTCGCGTCGATGTCCCTGCCACCCTGTATACATACTGCTTACTTAATAGTATAGGATAATGTCTCCCGCGTACTTGACAAATCTCCGTTAAAATTGGCCGCCGTGACGGAAATGAGGTCGGGAGGATATTATTATTATACCTACTATGCTGGCAAAACAGGTACTTCACATATCTTACCTCAACACAGAGAGCAGATGCACAGGGAAGTAGCAGACAGCAAACATGACAACCACAGCCACTAGCATCTTGGCAGCCTTCCGCCTGGAACGCAGCTGACCTTCTGTAGACGCGTTTGTGTGGATTGAAGGTGTTGTGCGCCGGTTAGCGGCCAGCCCTATACACAGAAATGAGAGGACTGATAAAAATAATCAGCCTGTATCCACTGTATGGCAGAGGGCACTTCTAATATGGAGAAGAAAACATCTGGCAGTTGAAGATATAAACTGATATTATGTAACATGTCATATAATTTTTTGAGTTTAATATTTTGAACTTTTAATAACATTTTACAATTTGACATTTTATTTGTTAAACGGTTCAGACCGTTTTCTTCTAACTGAACAGACAGCTGTGCTGCTGAGGAGTTTGTTGTGCCACTTCTTTTTCCCAGCTAACGCACTATGAAGTGGTGAAGGGTGGGCGTTTTGGGGGACTGTCTTATGTAATTTTGACGTTCGAAAAGTGCTGATTCTCAGCCTAGTTTGAATAAATGACTTTTGAATTTTGTATTTTTTTGACAATTTTATTTATTATTTTTTATGAGTTGTTGAATATTTAAATGTAATGAATCACAATATTATTTTGGGTTTTATGCAAATTAATTTAAAATAGTTTATAATTTAAATTTGAGTGTGTAAAACTACGGACTAGAATTACGTCTGAAATAAATGAATAAATAAAAAAAAAAAATAATTTGCAAGTTACATTGGTATCTAGGGGGGCTTGACAAAGTGACATTGTATCAGCGATAACAATGATGGAAATGTCAAAACTGTGCTGGAATGACATAAGCTAACGAAAACATTAGGTTAATAATATAAAAATACCAGCAATAGCAAACTATAAAACAAAATAACAGATCGTTATTTAGTCAGTACCCTGCCATGAATGCCACATCTAGTAATACATCTACTTTTGCTTTAGATCCGTGTTTGCCGGGTTGGTGATTAGTTGATCTTTATTTTGTCACTACCTTCCTTTTTGTTTTTATAAATTTACTAATAACGTCGTTTTTGTTCGCTCATAAACATTTTATGTTCTCAATAAGTGAATTATTTTTAATTCTTAATGAGGAATAATAAAGTTCTTAAACCATAATCCTGTTAAAAGTAGTTGTAGAAACGCTTTGAAAGCGATTGCAACTTGCCTAGGCCAGCGAGGTGATTGCATATAATTCATATAATGGCAATCGATCGAATGTCTTTCATTTTGACATCCATTGCTTCGTGAGGTTTGAAAAATTCGTCTGCTCAACAACGTAATTAACGTGGCTGGACTGTCAAAATAAACGTGGCTGAACTGTCACAATTAACGTGGTTGAACTGTGAAAATGAACGCGGCTGAACTGTCAAAATTAACGCGGCTGAACTGTCAAAATTAACGCGGCTGAACTGTCAAAATTAACGCAGCTGAACTGTCAAAATTAACGCAGCTGAACTGTCAAAAAAAAAGTTATTGCGATCGATTACCATTTTATGTGTGTTACACAAATAACCCGCAGGTTTCATAAAGGTGGTAGTCTTAATTGTGGGTTGAATAATTGTATGCATGTGACATGATTTGGTGTGCGTGAAGGCAGCTTGGCCTTGTACGTACATCAAACACACAATTAAGACAATCACCTTCATGAGTTAAAACATTTGTACTTAACTAACTTCTGTGAAAGATTTTTGGGTGTAGTAAAAGACAACTACGGAATTCTGAAGAGAAAAGTAGCAGTATCCATTTTAGACTTGTGGCGGCATCTACATTGCCACATGCGAACTACGCATAAAAGACCAGTCACACGAAAATCCTGACGTCACGCAAAATCCTGCATCATGCAATTAGAGTTTACCGCACGATCGACATATATATAACTTTCCGAGATCAATCTTTGGGCAGTTGCCCGCCAGACACGATACCCGTCTGGTCGGAAGATCCTCCCTTTTCTATACAGGATGAGTGAACTTTACACCCTATTTCTCATACCTCTGAAGACTCTTTGCAGCATTCACAACGGCCACCAACCAGCAGCCAGCAATGCTGGTGACTATGGAATACTAACCTGTTGACTACATTGGATTACTGTGTTTTTATTTTAATTTTAAATTGTGCGTCTTATTTCATGATCAGAATAATCAATTTTTCTTAGTTTCTTTCTATGGCAAAATTCTGTATACCAGAAGAATATATCTAGCAATAGGGGGAATAGGAAATAGAAAAAGAAGAATGATAAATAACAAAGCAGTTCTTACAATTCTTGCAGTTGTTATGTCCTTGAGGTGTCGAGCACAGCGTATGTGACTCCGTATGTCCTGGGATGTTATCTGATCTCCAGAGCACCCTCACGATCTGGCAGTACGCTATCATCATCAGGAACAGTGGAAATCTGGAAATAAAACAATGTTGAGGTGCTGTGTTTCCAACTTTTTGTTTTCGAAGTAAAACTTCTTGACTTATGTCTACGGTTTATTTGGAGTGGGCTGAACAGATAGGCACTTTTCTCTATGTACTTTTCTGCTAATTAGTATAAATATTGGAATACACATGCTATTATAAAAGCATGCTTATTTGCTAGTAAGTAGCTTGCTTATTAAAGCATGACAAGTAATCTTCTTTTTTTCGTATACACATGCTAATTTGCTCGGAATTAGCATGCTTTTGTGCTAGCATGTGTATATCCAGGCTTATGATCTTCATAAAAAATTAATGAGAATACGTATATCTGCGTCCAGCGTTTTCGGGGCTTCCTCACCACCTTCCTTGCTGACCGGCTACTGTCGCTTGACGAGCTTAATATTTTTACACCTCAAGTAAAAGTACCCCAAGCTTTACTTCTCAAGCTTTTGAATTTGAACCCTCACAGTGTTTATACATTCGTAAATTTTAAGTAGGTCTTACTTTAACGTTACCTCAAGTAAAGAGAATCGAAAAGTAGGTACTTATGCAGTGAGAATCGAAGGGTACTTGAAACCTCTGTTGCCTACGTTCCCTTTGATGTTCCGATATGGATTTTGAACTTTAAAACCGGAAGCTGCTTTAAAAGCTGGAGCTCTTTATAATCCTGTTAAAAGGCTTTTTCGAAGTCTGTAAAATTCCCAAAACTAAATGAGGCTGAAAAGTCGTCATTCTAGGTCAATAAGAATGTCCTATTAAAAAAAGAATCAATAGTAACTTTATGAGCTCGTGGCTAAATATTATCAGCCTCACGGGTCGACCGAAGGTACGTTTGCCGAGGTTGATGTGGATGGGTGACCATTCATTGCATATCGAGACCCCTTCTTGCCTCTGAAAGCACGTAAATCTGTACGCGTCAGCTGTCATTTGAAGATCTTTGGCAGTCGTTACGGATAGACACAAGCCCGTGGAGATCAGATAGGGTTTAATAAAATACTGGTATTCAGCTGCAACCGGTTAGACTGGAATCCGACCCCAACTTAAAGTAAAGGCTTGGCAGATAAGTATTTAGACCATAATGCCCATCTCTTTCTAACTCTTATAGTTTGACCGAGATCACTGTTCCGACCCAATGCACGGCGAGGCAGGGGGGGGGAGGGTAGCGTTGATGAATGAGCGGTAAGACGACATGAGCGTTGACGAATGAGCGGCCTGCACTGCCCCCCGTCTCGCCGCGCACATACCTCAGGCGCGGAATGGCGATCTCGGTCAAAATATACTTTAAAGGACAAAAAAAAAGACTCACGTATATAAAAACAGTGCTTTAATGATATGCCATTTGAGGTCACTTTCGTCTGACCAGGTAGAAGTGCACTGCATGAAGTACTGCACGTTGAAACGAAGCTGCATCTTCCTCTGCACTTGGAGGACCACGAATTCTGGTACATCTGGTGGAGAAATGTTGGGTTAATCATCGAGCCTCAAAGTGAAAACGGTGGAGATTTGGACATAAGCCTTCATATAAATCCGTATATTGAATGATAGGTGACATGGTTATAATAACCATGATTGGTGAATAGATTGCCGATCATTTAATTTGCTATGAGCAGGTAACGTCATGAGCACATTACTGGCTGCGGCAACGAGCAAAATATCTCCTATTGGTTCTAAAGAAATAATGTTTATCATTGTTTTGGTTGGTAATGTCAATTATTATAAATATGTACTGCATAACCTATAACTTATCTATAAAAAATAACAATATAATATCCTAACTGAACTAAAAGTAATAAGAACTATATTATTTTTTATAGTTCGTGTTCGTAAACCAACTTGATGGTAATCACAGCGAAATAGCTAATAAAGATGACTCGAGCAGACATCTAGTCGTGTACGTACCTATCACCCTTATCCATCTACATTTTGTTGATATTTCAAATGGGACTGCTATCTGACGTAAGTGACGCGCATCATATGATTATCCAAATACAAGTCAATTCAGTCCATGTCAAAGCAAATTTTGATGCATTTCAAACTGAACTGACTAGTCAGCCATACCGTCTGTTAACTTTGTTATGAGACCACAGGGGAGAACATTTACGGTATTTTTACTATTTGAAACATTGGTTAATGTAGCTGTATGTACTCACAATTTTGTTTTAAAATAACAACATCACCCCCTTTGCCAGCTATGTCATAGTCTATGTAACAGGAGGTGATCCCATAGTCATTAACCGGGCACAAATCCAAACTTAAACTACGGGCTGAGAATACTATACCTCCGAGAATTTTCTTATCGGAAAACCCTGTACCATTTGGCCCAACGTCGGGATTAAACCCAAGACTCCAAGCTCAGCAGTCGCTCTAACGACCACTAGTCTGAACGAGGCAATTAAGGCTATATATTTCTTGCTGAAACTGCCAACCTGATCATTCGCGTAATACTATTTATGATATTTCGTCAAATAATCTCTAGGTCATCGTGTTTTCCTTTCTCTTTAAGGCAACGATAACCGACTTTTAATGATTTTTTACTGAAGATCACTTCTAAACGAGTAGTGTTAATGATTTGGTAAAAATATATTTTAAATTAGAGCATTATCTTAATAACTTAATATAATAATATTTTAGACTATGTTTATATTATATAGTGAAATTAATTTGTAAAGTTATGTCTATTGTGGATAAAAAACTGAGAATCACGCAAAATCTATCAAGCGTTTCTGAAACCTACACCATTTTAAAGATAATTTAATTATTGATCTTTTAGTATACGTGTTTTATTAAAATACCTTTTGTTTTATGTATAATAAATTATGGAAGGCCGAATCCTATTAC
This sequence comes from Agrochola lota, assembly GCA_947364205.1. Classification (NCBI taxonomy): domain Eukaryota; kingdom Metazoa; phylum Arthropoda; class Insecta; order Lepidoptera; family Noctuidae; genus Agrochola; species Agrochola lota. Next base: position 3,664,975 of record OX376239.1, read on the forward strand.
TGGCTGGACGTACGACGAGTTGGGTGAGCTCAGTACAGAATACGCAAGCTAACCACTCAAGGTCATTGGCATATATCTGCGTCTTAAACTCCACCAGAGTACAGTTAACAAAAGCATTTGGTGTGAGGCATCTTTCCATTGCGCAGACTATATGGATTGTTATTGTTATATTATATACCGTTTGGGGAATATTAGCGTGAGTGATGTATAATGTATCTTATTTACTATTCAAAAAATCCTCAAGAGAATTCAGGTATCTAATGTTATAGACGCTTTTTCCACCCAAGGGAGACGTCAGGATAATCCTACACAAAACAGCATTTCTTGTGTTTATTTAAAAGTGAATATTTAATCACGAGACACGTGAAGGCTTCAGAATAAAATTGCGTTTAAAATGGTTTCAAAGTGAAGTAGATAATTAAATAACGAATTAATTATTAGACAGTGAAGAAACACGGAACGAGAGAGTTTTAGACTATTAGACAGAAATGACATCATTTGGAAATAATGGTACTGGTACTGTTATTAACAAGCAAATGAGGTCGTTATTTTTTAGAGTTTCTCACTCCTAAGGGTGACAACGGAAACTCGCTGCAAAGAATGTATTTTTATCTTCATAGGTATTTGTCATTTAAAAAGAAGAAAAAAAAAATTGACAAAACAATTTTTACAGCCAAGAAAGATAAGAATTCACTGACTCCTGCGCTAGTTTACGGTACTCTCACTGTAACAAACACACGAACTCCTACCCACCGCACGAACACAACCAAAACACACCTACACATACATCTTCACATTACTGCTTTCCTACATCTTTATGTTTACGAAACTTCTATAGTAACAATTACAACACACATAGTGACTACAAATAACATTTTCATCAACTACATCAATGGCTTTACTTGACATCATCCACGACATTGACGAAAATGTTACTATAATCGAGATTAAGAGAGATATAAGAGATTTCTTTAGAAATAAGCATCACCTTTGTACGTTTTTTTCTGTTCCTTTCTTCTTGTCTATTTATAATGTGTGTACATAAACTGTTAAATAAATAAATAAATATAAATTGTCACACATGTGATAAATTAGAAGGATGTAGGAAACTGCTACCAAACTTTAACAATTTTAAAATCCTTTCGCTTAACATTAGAAGTTATCAACATAATTTTGATAAGTTCTACACAGCCTTCCAGCGCCTTGACACAGAATTCGATGCTATAGTTTTAACTGAGTGTTGGTTAAGTGACATGACAGTACTTGACCCACTACCAGGGTATTCGGCATCCCGGACTTATACTCAACAAAATAAAAACGGAGGTGTAGTCATCTACACCAAAACCTCTTGGAACACTTATGTACTGGATACAGAAGTCGCAGAAGCGGACAGTCTACTTACTATACTAGACGATAAAGTGGCTGTCCTGGGAATTTACCGCTCTCCCTCTTTTCCGAACATTGATAATTTTATGATTTCCTTAGACACGGTCCTTACGCAATTGAAAAAGTACCCAACTATTATAGTAACCGGGGACCTTAACATTGATATTTATAATTTAAACAACAACAAGCACATTGAATATCTAAGTCTGATGGCAACGCACGGATTTTTGCCTGCGATAACCGAGCCTACCAGGGGGCGCAACTGTCTTGACCACATTTTTGTCAAGTCAAACTTCACATCTGTAGGGATCATAGGAAAATCATCTATTACAGATCATGATATAACCATGGCTGCCATAGCCCAAAAGCACACTCCCACCAAAGCTAGACCCCGGTATAAAATTAAAATTGACGAAGAGGCATTCGCCGCAGAGATGAAAAACACAGATTGGTCTAACGTATTAACTACCAATTGCACAAACTCATCCGTTAACTCACTAATTGAAACTATTTCCAACTCAATCGCTAAAAATTCACGTAGAATCACTATCACTCGAAGTCAATACAATATAAAACCCTGGATAACGCCAGGCCTCATGCGATGCATGAGGCATCGTGATAATCTTCATCTAGCTTTAAGATCCTATCCAAATGACGAAATGCGACGCCTAGTGTACACTAGGTACAAAAAAATTTGTAACAACTTGCTACATAAACTTAAAACTGATTATAACAGTCAACTCATAATCAAAAACCAAGATAACTCAAAAAAAACTCTGGAACACCATCAAATCTATTCACAACCCAAATACCGAAAAAAGTGATTCTTCCCAGTTATTATCTAACTCCCAGGACCCTGTCGATTCTTTAAATAGTTGTAATGCTTATTTCACGTCCCTAGGCAACAATCTTTCTGATCTCATACTTACGCGACTGTCCGAGACACAAGCATCCCTTGCGGGCAAATATAAACCACGTGAAACTCCACCACACTCTTTTTTCTTCCACCCAACGAATGAGGACGAAATAGAAAAACTTATAGATCAACTTAAAATTGACAGCGCAGGCGGACTGGATGAAATTAGTGTCAGACAAATTTTACCTCTTAAAAAAACACTGTTAAAACCACTCACTCACATTTTTAACTTAAGTTTGGAAAACGGCATCTTCCCAGACTGCTGGAAGGTTGCCTGTGTCCGATCCATTCATAAAAGCGGTCTTGAAGAACTACCGGAAAATTACCGTCCTATCGCACTCCTGTGCATTCTATCAAAACATCTTGAAAAAGTTGTAAATAAGCGACTAACAACTAGTCAATTTTTTAGAACATTACAATCTAATATCTGAAAGACAGTTTGGCTTTAGAAAAGGTAAGTCGACCGAGGACGCTGGTATATTATTGACCAACTCCATAGCTTCTTGTATTGAAAAGGGCGAACACGTCTTGGCAGTTATCCTTGACCTAGCCAAGGCGTTTGACACAATATCGGTAGATCTACTCTTGTCAAAACTAGAAGGTATTGGAATACGAGGAAACGCGCTAGATTGGTTTCGAAGCTATCTAACAAATCGCCGGCAACTAGTAAAAGTAGGTAACTACTCTAGTGGATTACTACCAATCAACTTTGGAATTCCTCAAGGTAGTACTCTCGGTCCGACTCTTTTTGCTTTCTATATGAATGACATCCTTAATGCACCGCTTTAAAACGCTGAAATAATTTCTTATGCAGACGACACGGCAATCATATTCCATGCCAAAACTTGGAAACAGGTGTATCGACTTGCCGAAAATGGTCTGTTTATAATCTCCGAGACTCTGAGTAGAAATTTACTTACACTAAACGTAAAAAAACTAAGCTGATCACTTTCTTCAAAACCATAGCTTCCAGTCCTCCTCGCCAATTGACACTCAAATTCCACACATGCCGCAACGATCACAATTCACCACTCACAAACTGTATCTGTACTCCTATAGACCGTATTTCCTCCTTTAGATATCTAGGTATTACAATAGACGAAAATTTATCATTTCAACCTCACATACACTTGCTAGCCGGCCGCGTCAGAAAACTAATCTACGTCATGAAAAAACTACGAGACTGCACACCTATTAAAATTCTCCGAGCAATATAACTGACTGACAAAGACCTAGGGTCTTTGTCAGTCAATACTCCAGTATGGAATCTCCGTCTGGGGCGGAGCCGGGAAAAGCATATTTATTGAAATAGAAAGAGCTCAAAGAGCCGTAATTAAAGTGATGCTTAGAAAGCCTTTTAGGTTCCCGACAGATCTCCTATACAACCAATTTCCGGTTCTTCGAGTACGTCAACTATACATACTCCGTGCCGCACTGCATGCACACAAATCTACTAAAAACAGACCTGACTACCAAAGCCTGCTTTCAAAACGTATCTTACACGTCCCTCTTCCTAATTCAAACAGTCTTCTGGCCCGATGGTGCCCCTCTTACTCACACACTTATATCTACAATAAAATAAACAAGCGCTATAATACTAAAGGTCTTAACACCCACTCGTATAAAAGAATGATAAAAAGTTGGCTTCTCTCCCTGTCATACAACGACACGGAGGATATAGTGAGTTAACACTAAAATACACAAGCCAGACATTCACGCAAAACTCACACCAGCAACTCACCACCACACTCACACTCACTCACACACTAACACACACGCTAACACACACTCTCACACACTCATTATAATATTATTTAGAATTATTTTATTTTGTTCAATTTATTTTATTTGGTAATTCGCTACCCTTATTTAATTAACTATTCTGTCCATTTTCAAACATCCTGAAATAAAATTTAAGCTAACGCAAAAATGTTTCGAATTAAAATTAAGATCACGCAACTCAGGCTCCCAAGATACAGGCGCTGCCTAGTTTGGGGACCACTGTTTTAATACTATGTTAAATATTCTAGTTACAGTAAGCATACAATATCATTATTTTTGAAATTTATTTTGTAACAATGGACCAATAAAAATTATTCTATTCTAAAAAATTATTCTATTCTATTCTAGTTATAACTGTGTTGCAGGAGCCAGTGATCTCCCTTGATAAATATAAACACTTTTTATTTTATTTTATGACAACACAAAGACAGAAAAATAAACAAAGAGGAAACAAAAGAATATATATACATTTCAACCAAGAAACAAAAAAAAGAATATACTCGTATATAACATAACACGGTATTGCGCGAAAGTATGTTTGTTGGTGAATGAGTACGTATTAGTGTGTGGGTGTGTGTGTGTATGAATGAGTTTGCATGTGTGTGTGTGTGTATGTGTATGAATGAGTTTGCATATCCGAATTGTTTGTAAGGAAGAGGCGTTAACTCAGGGCTCATTGTATCACAAAGTTCCATAACAGGAGTTTTAATTGAAAGATTGATATTGTGTATGTATTTATATCTTGGCTATCAAATCATCATCATCTTTCTAGGCTTCTAGTCTAACCGAATGCTGCTGAATATCAGTTTTTTACATGTAATGACTGCGTATCTGACCTCCACAACCCAGTTTCTGAGTAACACTACACCCCTTGGTAAGACTGGTTGTCAGACTTTCAGGCTTCAGACGACCCTTAACGACTGTCAAAGATCCACGAATGACAGCCGGGACTAACGGCTTAACATGATTTCCGGATTAATTTTACCTTGTATAAACAAATAATTTCAAGATATTTTTCACAACATATGTAAACACTTTTAGTCTTAAAACTTTAATTAGAAGGCGAGAATTCATGTTTTCTTTTAAGGACATGGTGGAGATCCAATCACGCACTTTTGATTAATGTTGTAAAATGGGCTTTATTTACTTTAGCCATATAAAAACTTTTCAAGAAGACTCGGGGAAATGATTAATGATGAATATAAAAACAGCAGTAGGGCGTATAATATTCAGCTCGGATTTGCAGAATTGATTTCCGCATCGCAACAAGATTTCTGACATTCTACACTTTCTGAGTCTGAAGTTTCTGATTATGGGTTTGAGAGTTGGCAATTTCAACCAATTAATGAAATTAAATGAAATGAAATTGTTTGTTCTGTAAGAAGTGTAATAATACCTGCACGGGTCGATCCATCAGGTTAAGCTACGCTGGCCGGAGTTGGCCCGTGGATAGGTGACCATCTTTACATGCCAAGAATCCTCCGTGTCTCGGAAAGCACGTTAAGCTGTCATTCCTGGATCTTTGAGCCGTTACGGGTCGTCAGAAGCCCGAAAGTCTGACAACCAGTCTTGCCAAGTGGTATCGTGTTACCCAGTAACTGGGTTGTGGAGGTCAGGTAGGCAGTCGCTTCATGTAAAATACTGGTATTCAGCTGCATCCGGTTAGACTGGAAGCCAACCCCAACATATTTGGGAGAAGTCTAGGCAGGATATCGGCATCACTTTTACACGTCATATTTTTTTTTAATAAGTCAGATGCAGTCGACATTTCGTATCAGACTAGCCCTGAGAAGAAATTGCGAAACAAAGTCGTGGGTCAAAGTCTCTTTTAAAGACCAGACATAATCTTGGTCAGACCTTATTAGGACCATGTAGATTAGTATCTGAAATGGTCTTTTGAGGAAAGAACCACACAGGTTTGAGTAGACCTGTCCATTAAGATGAAGAAAACACACACTACACGTAATTCATCATAATTGGCTGAAATTGGTCAATCATCCGTTTCAACTCTTCTGATGCCTCGTTCAACTATCCTGATTGCCTCTTAAATTGATTGCAAGCGTAACTGTTCAGAATAAGGTCCTGGGTTCAATCACCAGAAGACCATTATTCTCGTGCAAAATGTTCAACTCCAAGTTGCAATCTCCTATCAGCGACAATTAATGCCCAAAAACTTATACTAATATAAATTTTAAAATTGATTGTATTTTTGACAGATTTGAACGCGAACGTTCTTTAAAATCCGGGAATTACCCGATCAAGGACAGTTTTACTGAATTTTTCGATTATTAATTTCTCAGTTGCAACCCGGAATTACAATTGGCACAGTATGAATAAGTACAGTAATATATCTTCATATAAATATCAGTATATATCAGTGCGCGGCAGTTACGCACAGATGCGGAAAGTTTATCTACCGGGCCGCCGTTGGTAATTATTTCAAGGTCACTGCCAAGATATAGGTAAATGGGACTAAGACAGGTAACTGGTAAATTGTGTGTGTACTTTATTTATACTAAGAGGAACACCTACAGCCATGATGTTTTGTTACGTTTAAACCATCAGTGTTGTCATACGAGGGTGTTGCTCATTCGGCAAACAGCAGACATGACCACTCCAGTCTTGTTTAAGAGTTCATAGTACCTCAGCTCAAATTCACTTTTTATCTCGCTCACACCATACTGCTCGCGGACTGAGTGAGGGCGAGACTGAGTGTGGGGCTCGCGGCTCCAAGGCGCCAATAGTTTAGGTAATTTCGTTTTACGGCGAAAATAATGATAATTAATATTAAATAAAAACATGGTATCTGCTTTATACTCGTAGTTAGTTCAGTTATTACGCAAAGTTTCATGATCTAAATTTAATTATTTTTCAAATACCAGCGGTTTTTCTATAGAGTTTTTTTTTTTTTTTATGGAATCGTATTTTCGTCAAACATAGTGCTTAACATTAATCCTCAACATTAACATATATTTATTAAAAAAATAATGCGGCAGTATTTACGATATAATGGAAATTCGTGCTAAGCAATTTGAGGCAGTATAGGCCCTTTCGTTGAATGTATTTTTGATCCACGTAAATTTTACACACAAAAACATAATTCGAAAGGTATACTTACTGAACAGCAAAGACAGCAACCATATTATAAGTATGGCGGTCTTGGCGCGTCCCGTGGTTGACTTGAATTTGAGCGGGAAGCAGATGGCGTACCAGCGGTCCACGGAGATGAATGTCAGCGTCAACACCGACACTGTGACTGATACTGACTGGAACAACAAAAAGGTTGGTTATGGTCTTATAATAGCAGGCTTACAAGTCAAGCGGATGATGGCGTTGGAGTTCTGAGTGATCAAGAGTGAGAGCCTGCCTACACTAACGGTCTAGGGTAGTGGTTGGCAAACTACGGCTCGCGAGCCTCTGTACAAATGTCGATGAGGTCATGCCTACGACACGCACGCGAGTTGGGGTTTCGGCCATTAAGCAAGATAATCAAGTTTTATTCAAAATTCAAACTGTAATATTTCAAAGATTTATTGCCGAAGTATTTTCACCAAACATTAACAGGACACTGTACCTACCTTTAAAGTCTTCCAAGGTTAACTTGTTGATAAGTAAAATGCCTTCATCATAATATTATCAGCCGATATGCTGATGATTATGAAGGCATTCTACTTCTTAGCAAGTTAATTTTAGGAAGCGTTCCGGAGTGAAAGTACATGGGAGCTTTAAGGATTAAGAAAAGTGCATTGAGACAGTTTGAACACACAGAATGGATTGGCTCTCAAAAGAAATCTTAGTCGCTATAGTATTGATATTTGGCTCTATTGACTTTGTTTGCCGCGTTTGCGTGAATTGCAGCGTTTGCCAACCACAGGTCTAGGGCGTTAAAAAATTCATCCACATCGCTGTCAACAGGAAAAGTGCCCAAAAGGCTGGCAGAATAGAATAGAATATTCTTTATTATGTACACCATAAAAAATACAGATATAAATGTAGACATTTACACATAGGCACATAGGCATTTTGTAGGCATTGCCACGTTGTAAGGCGATGATCATGTGAAGAGTCGACCAACCGCTTGGCAATGACTTGAAAAACCAAGTGGGTACTCGGCCCTATTATTTCAAAACCAAAAGGCTGGAACATATAACTCCCAACTTATTTTAAGACTGTGCTTATTAATACCTGAATAATACCCGCAAAATTTAGCTTAACTTTTTAATTCGTCGAGATTTTTAATTCATATCCTATGGCTTCACTTCTTTAGGTCATGAGCTATCCGAATATAAAAAAAAATATTTGACCTAAGTCTTAAGGGGGTGGCGTGAAAATTGTTTTTTTTTACTATCTAAAATAACTAAAACCGGGAACGTATGCGTTTAGAACAAGCAGTGGCTTTTACAACGCTATCTTCAATTTGTTTTTAAATCTCCTACAAAAATAATTACAATTATTCAAAAGGCTACTTTGATATTAGTTTCCCTCCTACGTATCTCGGGTGACCTATGTCAACATAATTATCGCGCCCTCTCTGTTATCTCTGCAAAAATGTTTGATTTACAGTGTTTTGTTTCCGGCATAAAAATATAATCCGCACCGTTTTTGCTCTTGGGTTTGGTAAAATAAACTGAACCGGTATTTTTCCAAACCCACACAAAAAGAAAAATATCCAGCGCAACCTTTATTGCTCCTGATAATGATTCTAACTAATATTAATATTATAAATGCGAAAGTGACTTTGTTTGTTTGTTACGCTTTCACGCTAAAACGGCTAATCGAATTTGGATGAATTTTGACACATGGGTAGACCATGACCTGGAAAAGGCCATAGGATACTTTTTATCCCTATATTCCCACGGGATTGAGACTTATGCGGGTGAAACCGCGGGGCGCAGCTAGTCTCAGATAAATGAAAATCCCTGGTGAGTATACAATGTGTAACTGAATAAATGTACACGATGAAAGTAGAATAGTTTACTGATCTGATTTTTATGATATTTTTAATATAGGTTAGTTTTTATCCAAAAATAATTAAAATTACGTAAATTACAGTCACACTTTCACTCTCAAAACAAACCAAAACGGACCTACTATGCTAGACCCATAATACATGTGTGACTGCGTTTCTGAGTAGATTTGTAATGTGATCACAATTTTCTCCCACAATCCGTATAACAAATTTAATTAATAAACAATATTTTATACATAGGTAATAAAAAACGCCCGGGAGGAAACGCCCGGGTTACCACTGTGTGGATCGCCCGGAGGACATGGTGGAGCATACGGTGGAAGTCTGCCCTGCTTGGCATAGCACCGCCGTGTCCTCACGGAGGCGATCGGCGGCGGCGATCTCTCGCGTCCGGCCCTGGTTCAAGCCATGGTCCGGAGCGAGAGTGCATGGGAGGCCGTCACTTTCTTCTGCGAAGCAGTAATGCTCGCGAAGGAGGAGATGGAGCGCGCGAGGGAGATGCAAGCTGCACGCCCTCGCGGCCCTAGTCGCCGCAGGAGACGCCCCGGGTGTCGGGAGTCGCGAGCCGACTTCCGGCCACCGTAGGCACGGGCTTGCGGACGGTGAGCAATGGGTAGCTCGCCGTCCGATTAGGACCAGGCCCGGGTCGACGGCGCGTTGTGTTCCACGAGCGCCTCGAAGAGATGTCAGCACCAACTGACGGGGTCCGTAAGGACCAATGCCTGCCAGGGTTGCGATATCCCTTTCGGACCAACAACGGAAGGAACACGGGTGGGTTTTAGTCAGTAAAAGTCTGACACACCCTCCCGCTCCACCCAGAGTGGGAGAAGTTATTTGATAATTTCTAACCGTCAAAAAAAAAATCCGTGCATGTATTATGATTATAAGAAAATAATTCTAATTGGGGTGTTTGGTGGTGTGCGTTAATTCCGTGACATCTTGTATATTGCTGTCAAATCTTATTTAAACAGTTGTGAATAGTCGACCAAAGTAACAGAAATCAAATACAACATAATTGATATTCTATGAAGTAAGCAAGCGGTATTAAGCTTCTCTTGTTATTAGGAGATATCACGAAGTTACAGGAAAAAAAAATTAACCTGTACCCTAATTACGCAACACATTTTCGTACACGATTACGACTAATCTGTTTCATTTTGACAGTTCAACAACATTCATTGCGTTATTTCCGTTGTTGTGCAGATTTTTTTTGAACTTATGAAGCAATGGATTAGCAATCTGTTTCGAAACGATTCAGATTGTAATTGATCGTGTATTACGCAATTAGGGTACAGGAAGTATTAGTTCAAATCACAAATACGTAGTGAGTAAGCATATCGATCTATGCTCGGTTCCAAATGATCAAGCCCTGCAGAGGGAAAACTATAGGCTGGTTGTAACGAAGTAAAATGTATAGAGATGCTTAACACACATTGTGATTTTCTCGACCTAGATTTAACAGTTCGACCAAACTGGGTCTACAGCAGCAAAGCTGTTACAGCACCGGAAATGGCCAATAACGTGTCTGGTCCGGTCGCAAATCGAAAACGTTTCAGATGTGCTTTTAAAGGCACTCAATGTACTAATGTGTTTGGACGATGCCGAATGTACTATGTACCTATGTATGGGCATATACAGCAGAGAGCTTAAAAATTATGGCATTATATAAACGAATGTCAAAACCCATGACATTGTGAGCGGTAATAGCCTAGTGGTGTGACCGTCAGTCTGCCAAGTCATAGGTCTCGAGTTCAAACCCAAGACACGCCTGACTCTCGGATTCATGTGCGTATTATATAATTATCACTTGCTTCAAAAACGGTGAAGGAAAACATCGTGAGGGAAACCGGCATGCCTGAGAGATATTTCTCGACGGTATGTGAAGCCAAGTCAGAGGCCCATGGACGGCTTTAAAACTCTGACACCAGGTTAGTCACTAACCACACGAAAAGAAGAAGATTTTGCGCTTAGTGAGTGCACGGTGCACGAATCAATCTAGTTTAGCTAATCGCTTTTAAGGTTTTCACTACGCTTCTTTAAGGTTTTGCTTGGAGTTCCTGTTGTTGTCGTATTCAAATAAGTAATCAAATTTATTTAGATGTAAAAAAATTATGAGGTATGTTGAAAATGTTTTGTACTCCCCGTCACTTGTCCCTATAGGTTCATTAGAAATCCAGCGTCAGACAGCATTGTCTGGCATTAATGTTGAAATGAACCTTATTGGCGCAGACGTGAGACACTATTATTGTTAAAATATTATTTTCAGTTTTTTTTTTTTTTCTTATTTTGTATTTTGTGTTTCACGAACTGTGTCCAAATAGACACTATTCTTTCTTTTCTTTGTTTTGTTGTATCACAATACAACAGCTGGCTAATGGGGAAGGTCGGTCAAAGTTAATTGTAGATAGCGTGACCATAGCTAGGTCCCTACGGCCTACAATAAATTTGACATTTCTTTCATTCATTCCAATTCATGTTCATTCATTAATGAAATTATTTTCGGTGATTCCATTATATAAATACGTACATTACAAATTATACCATTAAACATTCAAATTAATTGAATGTTTAATGTTGAATTTGAAATGACGTAATCACAAAAATGTGATGTCATTTATTTAAATTAATTTGTTTTTTAATGATAACTGTACACTTACATAAATCCTATTTTTAAAATTAAAACGTACGTATAATTAATATCTTTTTACATAATTATTTAAAAGCATGCTACTTTTCATTATTTTATTAAATTGTTGTGCCCGACAGGGTGGGTCCATGTGAACTTTATAACTATTATTTAAGATCTTGTACACACATGAGATATGAAATAAAGATTTGAATTGAAATCAATTATTTGACATGAAAAGTGTCAGAATTTAAACCTTAAATATTTTCTTGTCACTATCACTTTCTTCATAGTATTTTTTTTTTAATCTCTATGAATTGCTGTAAGCCACAATCTTCTAATTTTAGGGTCTTTCAGAAAATGGTGGACTCCAATTTCAGAATATTCAGAAACATAAAAACGCGTAATTTTCGACAAAATTAAATAAAACCACCTCACACCTTGTATTAGCTTGTTTTGGGACCTAGCTACGACAATGCTATTTTGACAGATGCCTTCCCCCTCGTGTAATACAGATAGACTCAAACTTAAAGTATTTACAGGCGCTTTTTTATGCAATGGCAAAGCTTATTCCTGAATAAATTGAATTGAATATTGTTTGCAGTGCTTTGTTTTGATTTTTTATTTGGTCTGAGTGGCAAAGCATTTCATTTTGACACTTCAACAAGATTTATTGCGTCATTTACATTGTTGAGCAGAAGATTTTTTTAAGCTATGAAGTAATGGATAAGGAATTGCCTACAAATCCTTCGGATTATAATTGAAAGTGTTATTCAATTGGGCTGCAGGTCCGCAAATGTGCTTTCCGGGGAAATGTGAGTGCATAAAGGGTGAGAAACTTTTAATAAATCCGTGTCTAAATCCTCTCAACTCGGTTACTAGGGTCGCTGCCGCTACGTCTTTGGACAGTAATGTGGCATGAATGCATTCGGCACCGAGTTGAGCGTAGAAAATCCAACAGCGCACTTCTATTTAGAGTTTGCCTAGTGTTGGTGAAAACGGGCATAAAGGTAAGGTTATGACGACAAAAAACGAGCGAGCCTTACAGTTACTAGTCGCATATATGAGTAACATCTTACATCTCACTTTGGTAATTAGCAACATTAAAGGGGTGGAGCCTCGTCAAGGTCGTTTCTGACAGCCAACTGTGCACGCTTATTGGTCAAATCAAATAGCGCGCGCTTTCCCGGTTTCCTGTTTTACGCTTCCGTTGCTTTTCACGAAATCACTCTCACAGATTGCAGGACAGATTTTTCACAGCAAAAACTTAACGTTTACTTACAAGCAAGTCTTGCATTACGTAGACCTCCATAGTTCATTGAACTTACCTTAGTTATGGGCGTTATTTCACGTCACTAGTTACAATAAATGGCTACGGGGCATGTAGCCGAATAACTAGTTTCAAGTGAAACTGTAAACACGTGATTTTAAAATTACCATCCTATGCCTGAATGACGATGCGTTGTGTTCCACGCGCGCCTCAAAGAGATGTCAGAACAACTGAAGATGTCTGCTAGGACCAATGCCTGCCGGGGTCGCGAGAAAGTCCGAAAAGGATACCGTGGCCCCTGGCAACGTACAGGCAACTGAAGGAAAATGGGTGGGTTTTAGTCAGTAAGAGTCTGACCCACCCTCCCGCTCCACCCACAGCGGGATAAGTTATTAGATGATTTCCCGTACAAAAAAAAAGTGCAAGGACTAAAATCTTGCCGGATTGCCATCATGGGATCTGGAGGCAAAGTCGTCGCGCACATTTGGCAGTGGCGCGAGGAGGCGAAACGCCGGCGCGTAACTCCGCTGCCGCAAGAAATCACGGCACAGCGGTCAGAGCTCCAGCGGGATCTCATGGCGTCATGGAGAGTGCGATTGTCGAAACCCAGCGCTGGGCACGCCACAATTGTGGTGATAAGTACCCTTTCTGAGGAGTGGCTAGAGAGGCGCCACGACGTCCTCACCTTCCGCATGACGCAGGTCCTCACCGGACACGGTTGTTTCGGGGGGTTCCTGTTCAGGATAAAGCGAGAGGAAGCGCCCGGTTGTCACCACTGTGTGGATCGCCCGGAGGACACGGTGGAGCATACGGTGGAGGTCTGCCCGGCTTGCGCGGGGCACCACCGTGTCCTCACGGAGGCGATCGGCGGCGGCGATCTCTCGCGTCCGGCCCTGGTTTAGGCCATGTTTTGGAGCGAGAGTCCATGGGAGGCCGTCACTTCCTTCTGCGAAGCAGTAATGCTCGCGTAGGAGGAGGCGGAATGCGTGACGGACAGGCAAGGTTTGCGCCCTCGCGCTCCTAGTCGCCGCAGGAGACGCTTCGGGCGTCGGGAGCCGCAAGCCGATTTTCGGCCACCGAAGGCGCGGGCTTACGGACGGTGAGCGATGGGCAGCTCGCCGTCCGACCGATTAGGACCAGGCCCGGGTCGACGGCGCGTTGTGTTCCACGCGCGCCACAAAGAGATGTCAGCTCCAACTCACGGGGTCCTTTAGGGCCAATGCCTGCCGGGGTTGCGAGTTGTCCGAAAGGGATATCGTGGCCCCGGCACAAAGTCCACGGAAGGACCACGGGTGGGTTTTAGTCAGTAAAAGTCTGACACGCCCTACCGCTCCGTCCAGAGCGGGAGAAGTTATTTGATAATTTCCCACCCTCACAAAAAAAACATGCCTGAATAAAGTATGAAGCAAAGTTTATTTGTGTAAGTATTACGTTAATGATATAACTGCATACATAGCTAAAAAAACTTTTTCGTTTCAAAAACTTAAAGCTTGTGATATGTAGCGTATTACGTAGGTAATCATCTATATTTTCGTTTCGCAAATAACTGTAATACTTCGATAGAATCACCGAATGGAATATGAAAAACAATAACTAGGTACTAAAATCACTAGTTTTCAAAACAGGAGACATATAAAAATACAATAGACGACGTATATTTAGCAACCTAAGCCGCTTAATTGTTCTTAAAGAGTCATAAAGAATCCTGTAAAAAATCGACAAGTGTTTCACCTCTCAACGAGGCATCCTCAGGATGACGATTGACTTGTTGCGAACCCAGACACAACGGGTTGCTACGTCAGGTAAGGTTGTTGGTTGTTCGCAGCCCCTTATCGCGCTGATAACGATGAAAACTCCTAGCCGAAGTGGACCGAGCAGTAATCCTATATAAGTGGGGTTGTCGGACGATGTGGCTCATACTGCGCTCGACGATTGACGTAGCAACACGTCGTGTAACAATTGAGCGGATTAGGTTACTAAATATACGTCGTCTATTGTATTTTATAATGGATTTCCGCAAAGTCACGCCTGAGTCAATTAACTATCTAAAACAGGTGACGCCTTCGAAGTCACTAGTTACGTTACGTTTCGCGAAAATCACGTAACGACCCACCCTTAAAGTACCTCTAGAAATAACCAGCTGAGAGTCTGTAACAATGTATATATTCCTCATCTGCCTACGAAGTTAATTTACGTAATCCAACAACAAGCCCCTTTGCGGCCACTAACCGAATGAGAGAAATCTTGAGATTTACATAACAATCATGTAGTTAGCACTAAATCTAGGCTGGTAGCGATGTACGGCAGTTTGCCACAGTGGGCAATTTGGCTGCGTGACGTCAGTATGTTTGTGGACGTGGGGAGGTTACCCAAATGGTAAACGTGGTTGTCGGTATTTGTGGCGCAGTAGGCTACACGTCAAAGGTAACGAAACCAGTTTTAGCTGGCCTCTTATTCCATTGGAACTGTCTCTCTTGTATTGGCCTGCTGAACAGCAAAGTGTAACCAGCATTTGGCCGTGATAAGGGTTTTTGAACTCCGTCTGAACAGTGTTTTCAGATACAATGACAGTCTAAAAGTCTAAGATTTGGTCGCTACCTGTCTACCAGACATCCATTAGAATGACTGCAGTTTTACTTTATTGTCTTTTTTAGGGTTCCGTACCTGAAAAGGAAAAGAACAGAACCTTTATTCGATCACTCGTATGTCTGTCTGTCCCTCTGTCACAGCCAATTTACTCTGAATCTACTTGACCAATGTAGTTGAAAGTTTGTTACATATATGAATTTCTGTGACCCAAACACAATCAACCTGCCTAGCCTTTTCCCAGCTATGTTGGGGTCGGCTTCCAGTCTAACCGTATGCAGCTGAATACCAGTATTTTACATGGAGCGACTGCTTATCTGACCTCCACAACCCATGGTGATGGTTCGACCCGGTCGGCTGGTATTACTTTGCCACGAGCTCCTCTGTGACCGAAACACAAGTAAAGTAAATAAATGAATTTAGGGAAATTAAAAAAAAATGCAAACTGTACCGTGTGGGCATATAAGATGAAAGGCTTGTATTGGATCTCAAATATATTTTTTTTATACTTTTTAAGATATTTAATAAAATAAATGAAAACTAACCCTTCCCCCCTTATCTCCGAAACTACAGAGCCCAAAATTTTGCAAAACAAAAAATACAGAGAATGGTTCTTTACTCATAGATTACAGGAAAACCTATAAGAAGTCTATGGTCTTAAAATAAAATGTTAAATCTCTCAATATTGTGCGTATAAACTAACATTTGCAGTTGGAATGATTGTGAGAACATGTTTTTCAACTACAATGTTAAGTTTGTTCTTGGGATAAATTCATTCAAACTCACACACAGCACATGGTCAGTTTTTTTTTTTTAAATTAAGCGTAGGTACCATCGCGGACACTGGCGGAGAACACTTTTCAACCTTATTACTAAGGGCTTAAGAGTGAAAAGTGGTTCACCGCAAATGTCCGCGGTTGTACATCCTGTCAAAACTGTAGTGATTTGCAACATAAGTCACATCATTTATCTCATCGAATAAAGAATCAGCAATGTGAATGGCGGATTTAAAAAAAAAATTGCCCGCGTTCGGGCGGGGATGTAAATCAAGTTGAGAATTTGGTTCCTTGTTATTGTAAGAGTACCCATCCTGTAAGAGTTAGCTATAGAACGAATTCTTTCATAAACTACGTAGTTTACGATACCGACCCTTGTTCCACCACAAACGAAACGTTCTTCAGTCGGTATGCGACAGTGCGCCTCAGTTAACATACCGACGACAAGATCTACATACTAGGAACAATGTCTCGAATATGGGAGGTATATTGTGAATATATTGAAGGTAGCTAGACTTGGTAAAGCAGAATGTGAGAATGGTGCAGCTCATTCATCTCTTCGGATGAAGCACTTCGTATAATTATGATAGAACTTCACTCAGGGTAAGTTCGTTTAATCATTCTGCTCTTGCTTTTATCCCAATTTCTATAGTGTTTAGTTTATTTGGTATACACGCAACTAATTTGCAACTACAATATTGTAAGTGTGCTGAATAGTCAATTCTTTTACAACACTCTCTTAAGCGCAGGCCGCAATGAGAAATTGAGAACGAAACGAAATTAAGTTCGTTTAGCTTCGAGCATGTAGCTAAACGAACTTAGTTTCGTTTCGACTTATTCTCAGTGTGGCCTGCGTATAAAGCATGCCATAAGCATAAAAGGATAATATGTATTACACACACAATAAAAATTAAAGCATCTAAAGGCAACAGACAGACGGAGTAGCGAGGTTTACGACACCTACTTCATTTGTTTTATTTATTTATTTGCTTTATTGGCCAACCAACAATTGTTTACACTGTAAATAGTTGCAGTAATATCTACCATAATCCAAGGTTAATGTAACAATTTCTTACAGGTTAATATTGGTTTGTTTGACTATACATCTCGTATCAAACGTCATGTCCGTGTTCATTTCCTTCCTCGTATCTTTCACAATCACCATTAATTTTTTCTTGGATACGGTTCTTTTTTTAAATCATAGCCTCATGTTTGCTTACAATTTCACCAGTAACGATGGTAAAAAAAGATGCGGTTAATAATAGTGCTCGCTCCCCTTAAAGTCACCATTAGCACACATTCGAACTTTACTTGTTGGAAGTCTGGAATATATAGGGTGTAAACAGACCGTCATCTACGTATTCTGTACATCAAACTAAGTAAGTTTTAACAATAACTGCTGGGAAACGACTTTTATTTTTGGTGTGAGAATTCTGTTGACGCTAGTGCGCAATGTAAGGCGTGCTATACATTGTGCATGCAACAGTACAGGGATCGTGGAAGTATTGAAAGCAAAGAGACTTAAGAGGGTTAATCCTCAAAGTTAGCAACGTCGCAAATAACTGTCAAATATTTACCTGTTTTGATTCTTATAGCAATATTACTGGATAGAAATAAGAAATGTGGCTAACTGGCGAACTAGAATATTAATAATGAATTGCAATTATAGCATTGAGTTTGATGTTGAACCCATTTTAGGAGTAAAAAACGCATTTGGAAAGTTCCCAAATAGTTTTTTTACATCTAAAACTAAACATTTGGTGTTACAACATTAATTATTGCATTTCATAATCAATATTCTAGTTCGCTAGTTTTCCACATTTTTCATTTCCACACAGTAATATTGCCAAATTAATCAAAACAGTGAAATATTTGATATCTATTTGCGACGTTGCCCACCTTCAGAATAAACGCTCTTAAGATACATTGTTAAGTAAAAAATTTAAAGTCTGCGATTGAAGGCCTCAAGCAGACCGGCGCGACTCTAACAAAACAATTTCCAAAAAAACTTCACGGTAGAACAATTACCGGCGTCGCGTCGAGCCAGTCTGCACGAGACTTAAAGTTAAGTTATAACATTTAAAACATGTTTACGTAAAAAAAAACCTATTTTTTTTTCAACTTTGACCTTCAATATCTCCGTAACCAAAGAGTCACAGGCATGGTCAAGAAAAAAATAAAAATACAAATGACTCTCGGCTTCGATATGGGTATTTTTGCACCCGTTTTATTATCAATGCAATGTATTTTGATGTACTTAGGTAAATATCTTAAAGAAACACAGCCATCTTGTATAAACAGGGCAGTCGATGGCAAGCACTAATGGCTATGTTTGAACTGTATATGAACACTAAAGTGCATCGCCGCTCGCAACGTGTGGCGCACGTTATAATAATATGTAGGTTGAAAGGTCACTTTATAGTGGAATATAAACAGCTAGTGTTTGATTCAGTTAGTGTTAAATTTCCTTAGCATGTACTTTAAGAGAAAAAGGTCGCAATCCTTTCTTTTTTTTGGGTGGGAAATTATCAAATAACTTCTCTCGCTCTGGGCAGAGCGGGAGGGCGTGTCAGAGTTTTACTGACTAAAACCCACCCGTGTTCCTTCCGTTGCCTGTGTGCCGGGGCCGCGATATCCCTTTCGGAGAAACTCGCAATCCTGGCAGGCATTGTCCCTAACGGACCCCGTCAGTTGGTGCTGACATCTCTTTGAGGCGCGCGTGGAACACAATGCACCGTCGACCCGGGCCTGGTCTTTATAGGACGGCAAGCTACCCATCGCTCACCGTCCGCAAGTCCGCGCCTACGGTGGCCAGAAGTCGGTTTACGACTCCCGACGCCCGGGGCGTCTCCAGCGGCGAATAGGGGCGCGAGGGCGCGAATTATGCCTCTCCCTCACGCGTTCCGCCTCCTCCTTTGCGAGCATTACTGCTTCGCAGAAGAAAGTGACAGCCTCCCATGCACTTTCGCTCCAAACCATGGCCTGAACCAGGGCTGGACGCGAGAGATCGCTGCCGCCGATCGACTCCGTGAGGACACGGTGGTGCTCCGCCTACGCCGGGCAGACCTCCTCTGTATGCTCCACCGTGTCCTCCGGGCGATACACACAGTGGTGACACCCGCGCGTTTCCTCCCGCTTTGTTATGAACAGGAACCTCCCGAAACAACCGTGTCCGGTGAGGACCTGCGTCAGGCGGAAGGTGAGGACGCCGTGGCATAGTACTCCAAAATATAAGATTTCGAAGAATCTTTCAATCAATCAATCTTTATTCGTGAACGCAGGTATTACAATAAATGTCATAAGTATACATTTTAGTCGAGCTCTATGTCCTACCAATGAAATTGGTGCACAAATATATTAGGTTTTTAGTAATAAGTTTAAAACTATACAATACAAAGTCACGAATGATCGAGTAAATAATGTCAAATAATTAGTTATAATTTTATTTTTACATGCATGTCAATGGTAAATTACATTATAGGGCTAATGTCATATTTCAACATATTATAAATAATGACAATTATATATATTATTATTAATAAATAATTAATCAATTATAATTTATTTTTACATGCATGTCAATGGTAAATTACATTAAAGGGCTGGTAATGTCATATTTTATAATTTAAAAATTCTTTGATAGTCTTTCTGTATATCTGAAAAATAAAACAATGCAAAAAAACGATTTTGGAGATATTTAGGCTGCGTTCAAACCTAGCGTATCGCTCATTCATTCACTCATCGCGGCGACCGCCGACCGAAAATGTGTGAAAAACAAACGAAAGTCAGTCGATGGCAGATGTTTTTTTTTTCACCCGATCGGTACGGCAATCTGTGAGGCGGGAGGCGCATGAACATCTTTCTGCTAAAATTATAATGAGGCGTACAAGCTGCGGTAATAATGTTACTTCAGACTTATTTTCGTCTGCAAGCTATTACGGACCTTGTGAGTTAATTTCATGTTTATTTTGATCCGCAAACTTTTGGGTCCAGCAAAAGTTTTGACCAATTCGACAAAACCTAAAGTTAGAACAAACCTCAACTTTTCGCTTTTCGTCGTATTAACCTGGTTCTAATCAAATTATTGATAAAACTAAGACAAATAACGTCCTCACAATAAGTCTTGTTTCTTTTTAGCATTGAAAATGCTTTTTCGATCGCTTCAGTAGCTAGCGTCCTTAATTATTAAGATAGAGAAATTAACAACGTATCAAAAGATGCGTTACTAAATACATGCGCTACAATACTACAAAAAAAATGTAAATTGTTTTCTTAAAAAAAAAAAAAAAAACTCAATTTTTTTACCGTTGCTTTTGGGACTTTTTCAGAGAATCTTAAACTTCTCAAAAATGAAAAGAGTTTGAGTGAGAATTTAAAGGGCTTCAAAATGATACCATTCTGGTTTCGATACGAGTATAATTAAGAGCGTTTATTCTGAAGGTGGGCAACGTCGCAAATAGATGTCAGATATTTCACTGTTTTGGTTAATTTAGCAATATTAATGTGTGGAAATAAAAAATGTGGCTAACTAGCGAACTAGAATATTTATTATGAAATGCAATAACTAATATCGTAACACCGAATGTTTAGTTTAGATGTAAAAAATCTATTTGGAAACTTTCCAAATGCGTTTTTTACACCTAAAATGGGTACAACATCAAATTCAATGTTATAATTGCAATTCATTATTAATATTGTAGTTCTCTAGTTAGCCACATTTCTGATTTCTATTCAGTAATATTGCTATAAGAATCAAAACAGCATGTCGATTCTGTAAAAATATCACCGTGAAAACTTGCGTGGAGTGAGCTGTCAGTGAAAACTCACTGATGCTAGGGATTGACCAAGCATTACATTTACAATCGTAATCGAGATTTAAATTATATTTTTTATGCTAATTCTATTGGACATTTTTTATTAAGTATTCTAAAGCTAGTATCTAAATGTCTAAACATTACATTATATACCCCCCTATATAGTAATGTTTAGTAAAATAACAAAGCAGATATCCAATCAGAAACTCAATTTTGTTTTATTCTATTTTGTTCCTAGACTAGTCCCTTAATATATATTATAACCTGAGGCGCGACGCGTTACGCACGTAGGTACCTACCAACAATAAATAAAATAGAACGTACCTACATAGGTATTTACACGTTGCTGCTACTTAAGTACTAAAGAAAATGCTCATCGACATAGTTTGTTATTATGAACCCATTGTTAACTTATATTATAAACGCAATCGAGTGTTAATAGTGTGTAATTTAACCCCACACAAACTATGTGGGAACCTACCTAAACGATGTAAGTAGTCATATAGATAAAAAGATGTGTATATTATTTGTACCTACCTACCGAATATTTTATTGGAGATAACCTACCTACGCGTTGAATAAAATCATATTCATCAAATCATTACAAAATTCTTAAGTTCAACAGCTGACACTCTTGCAGCGCGCGCACACCGAATCACTTGACCACGTTGAAGCGGTAAGAATCGCGCTTGCGCGCTAGGTAGACACTATCACATTGAGATTTTTTTTACTTACTACGTACCTACATACTTATTTAACTTGTAACGCGTCACGTACTTGCGTACTAAATACCAACGTCCAATAAGTACCTACAATGTTTTATTCATCATCATCATATATAACCCAAGTAAAACTGACACTTGTAGCGCGCGCACATCACATCACCGAAGTGTTGTCGCCGAGGAAATAACACGCGTTACCATGGTGACCACCCGCGTGATCACTTCACCCGATTCTCCAAGAATCGGATGAAGTGATCACTTCGCGCAGGCGCGCCGCTGAGGAAATAACACGCGTTACCATGGTGACCACCCGCGTGATCACTTCACCCGATTCTTAAAGAATCGGATGAAGTGATCACTTCGCGCAGGCGCGCCGCTGAGGAAATAACACGCGTTACCATGGTGACCACACGCGTGATCACTTCACCCGATTCTTAAAGAATCGGATGAAGTGATCACGCCGCGCAGGCGCGCTGTTACGCACTTTGTTTTTTTGCTGCTTATTGCTGTACTTATTGGTACCTACTTATTAAATTTTATTTTATATATGTTCTGACTGCACATGCGTGACGCGTTACATACCTACAGGTTAAATAAGTAGTATGTAACTAGTTCATTTAAAAAAAACTAGTTTAATTATTGAAAACAAAATGTATCTAGGCAATAAACTGACTTTTTAAATGTACAAAACGGTATGATTTAGACATTGAATTATCTAAAAGTATTGAAATAAATAGGTACTCATTATTGACTCTGAATACGTATAGGCTTATGGACATGGCCGTCAAAGAGGGGAAAAAATAAATAAAGTGCGTAACAGCGCGCCTGCGCGGCGTGATCACTTCATCCGATTCTTTAAGAATCGGGTGAAGTGATCACGCGGGTGGTCACCGTGGTAAGGCGTGTTATTTCCTCGGCGACAACACTTCGGTGATGTGATGTGCGCGCGCTACAAGTGTCAGTTTTACTTGGGTTATATATAATGATGATGAATAAAACATTGTATCTAGGTACTTATTGGACGTTGGTATTTAGTACGCAAGTACGTGACGCGTTACAAGTTGAATAAGTATGTAGGTACTAGTAAGTAAAAAAAAACCTCAATGTGATAGTGTCTACCTAGCGCGCAAGCGCAATTCTTACCGCTTCAACGTGGTGAAGTGATTCGGTGTGCGCGCGCTGCAAGAGTGTCAGCTGTTGAACTTAAGAAGGATTTGATGAATATGATTTTATTCAACGCGTAGGTAGGTTATCTCCAATAAAATATTCGGTAGGTAGGTACAAATAATATACACATTTTTTTATCTATATGACTACTTACATCGTTTAGGTAGGTTCCCACATAGTTTGTGTGGGGTTAAATTACACACTATTAACACTCGATTGCGTTTATAATATAAGTTAACAATGGGTTCATAATAACAAACTATGTCGATGAGCATTTTCTTTAGTACGTAAGTAGCAGCAACGTTTAGATACCTATGTAGGTACGTTCTATTTTATTTATTGTTGTTGGTAGGTACCTACGTACGTAACGCGTCGCGCCTCAGGCTATTTATATTAAGGGACTAGTCTAGGAACAAAAAAGAATAAAACAAAATTGAGTTTCTGATTGGATATCTGTTTTGCTATTTTATTAAAACCATATACAACCATATATAACTATATAATAATGTTTAGACATTTAAATACTAGCTTTAGAATACTTAATATAAAATTATCAATAGAATTAACATAAAAAATATAATTTAAATCTCGATTACGTTTGTAAATGTAATGCTTGGTCATCCCTAGTATCGGATGGGGTGACACTGACAGCTCACTGCACGAACACTTCCCCTAAGTTTTCACGGTGAGATGGTTACAGAATAGCACAGCTGGTCAATATTTGACAGTTGTTTGCGACATTGCCAACTTTTAGGATAAACCCTCATAAAGGGTAGCTGTTTAGTCGTTTTTGGAGTCACAATTTGTTTTTTATATTGGCACCTTGTAGTTATTTCCTAATATTCGTGTAATCAGCTCAGACCAAATCAAAAACCAAGACAAAGCGCTGCGAACAATACAGTGAAACATGCCAAAACTACACCGCCGCTCAGTGCAACGCTCACACGCCAACATTTACAACCTTTTAGAATGACACTATAATCAAACTACACCATATAAAGTGCACACATGTTTACAAAACGGCTTCACTCCACTGTTGACAGCGCTCTGTCTTTGTTTTTTATTTGGTCCGAGGTAATCAGTTATTATTTCATCGTGCTTTTGAATGTTGTGCTATGTTTTTTGTGTGCTTGTTGCATAAGCGATTGTTCTCGGGATAAATTCATCCCAACTACGGAACCCCCCAACAAGCAAAATAATCCTGGAATGCGATTTTATAATGCTACGTGGACTTATAAAACTCCGATGATAGTTTTGGTGGTTGCTACTGCGCTTTTAACAGCATAAATACATGCTGTTTTTACTCAAGTACGTTTAATCCTATAATTTGTACTTAAATCGGTAAATAGGATCATATTTCCTGACAAAAATGGGATAAAGACTCCTATAAAAACATGAAACAAGAGTAATTGCACTCAGGAGTAATTACTCCGGTAACTCAGATTTATATGCGCCTATAAGATAACATCTGCGGACCATTTAAATCTTAATACTCCTGTAGGAGCATGTACCAGGAAGATATACACTGAGGAGCAATTACTCTTGTTATTTTTACTTATAACCTCATATAAGCTAATATTTTATGATCAATTTAAGTAAATTAAAGTTAAATTACTGTAAATAATTTATGTATCTGGTTTGGTTTTACATAAACTCAAAAGTAAGTGTTAAATTACAAATCCACGTTTTAAAAATAATAAATCACCAAGATTATAACAGCGCTTGGTAAGATTAAATGTTCTCTATATCGATTTATCGTTTGCCGTTTTAAACCTAGACATATTTATATAGGCATTCCACAGTAGTGTTATTGTCTAAGTAATCACAAACAATCCTGGTTAAAACTCTTAAGAAGCCACTTTTGCTTGTAACGACCAGTAAAGGCGAAAACGCGCTTTACATCGTTTTGCAAATTCTATTGTAGGATTTGATTTGAATCGATTTTCATCTGGGCATTGCAGAACCCTAATCAGTAACAATGGCGAATCTTTTTCGGTTTTGAGATAACCCAATATAGAACCAATATAGTTATATTGGTACTATGTCACTCTTGGAAATGCTAAAAAGACTTATTTTAGCACTATGTCATACTTGGAAATGCTCACCAAGAAAATGGCAGCTGCCTTCATAATATTTATTTAATATTTATTAATACTAAAATGTAAATAAGAAAATTTCAAGAGGCGCTTTAATATTTTTATCAAAACCATGATAGATTTCACAGAAAATTCACATTCCCCTACGAATAAGCTATAAGACCAACAATTTGACAACAATAAGATTTTGTTTTTCTACTAAGGTTGACATTAATACATTCTGATTCATATAGGTAAATACTTCCCCTCAAGATGTTAAAAAATATTTTTTTACAGAGCACAACAAGCGATACACTCACTTCGACTGTTCACAATATATTATAGAAGCATTTCTAGGCGCGTATTAATCTCATTTTTGACTATAACTTACTTATATTGAGATTTACAGGAGTAATTGCATTGACGTAACTCAATTACAGGAGCAATATAGGCGTATATGGAACTTCAGCGGTCTAATATAAATACGTTATAAGTAAAAGTAGACTTATAAAGTGGGCCCTTTTCGAGACTTATATGCAGATATAAGTCTCATATAGTCCTCGATAAATGATGGTTCTAGGATAGTTTAAAACCCACTTTTTGCTAGTTGGGCCTTCATTGTGCTTGGTCCAACACGCACTTGGCCGGTTTTTTAAAGTATGTTTTAGTTTTTAATGTTTATGTCATTTTAAAGTTTGTTGTCTCGAGAAAACGATACATAATATTATTCCTTTAAAAATCTCAACTGTCAAGAGGTCTGTTTTTGACCCTAAAAATTTGACGCTTGACTGTCAAGAGGACTGTTTTTGACCTGCCACGACTGACATCCGTATTTGTCCAAAATTGTTACAGAAAATAAATTAAACTCATCCTTAAAGTTGTACAAAAATATAGTGTAGTCCTTGTATTAAACAAGGATGCCATAATTATAATCTCACATGTCAAACATCTGACAATAGTTTGTAACCATAATGTTTATTTCTTTGCGGTCAGTGCCGATTCCGCTGACAAAGATGGCGGACGCGAATGTAATTGTGTAATTTAGATATTGTTGATTTTGTAAATGTTTGTGTTGTGTTATTCCATTTGTGTTGTGTTATTCCATTAGTAAATATAATCTTACAGTAGAATGTACATTTAGATTCGAATAAAGTGCAACGAGAAATCTCGTGTGATCCAAAGTTTTGTTCGGGTTGTGTTGCCGTTGTGATGCAAGTGCCGTGATGTGAAAAGTGATAAAAATAAAAAAAACAACAGTTAAAACTCTGTTGGCGTTAGCATGTGCCCTAAACAATAGATAAGCTACGATAATGCTTCTTTGTTGGAGTCTCCTCGGTTCAAAACAGGTATTTATAAATGATCCTTTGTTCACGTTATCGGGTTGACCGGATGGCGTCATAAGTTTGTTTTTTATATTGTTGCCGGTGGTTTGAAAAAAAATGTATAGGGAGGTATGGTTTTTTTTATTGATTTAGGGGAAATAGTATGCAATTATGTTAAGAAAAAAAAAAAACATAATTTAATAATAAAAATAAAATAAAAAAATTAAATACGTTAAAAAGCAAAAAACCCCGTACCGCCGCAATTACATTAAAATTGTCAATACATTAGAGGCACAACTGTACTTATTCATTTTTAATGTGTTAGCTTATTTCATAACGATTCCAACAACATAAGTTCTTTATACAGCTCCCATACAAAACTTTAGAGATATCGTCATTTTAATCTCAAGTGGTATCGGATTACGGGATCTTATAAAGATCGCTTGACAGATGACCCCAGATCCGGCTTCCCGGGGGCGTAACCGTTGAGAGCTTACGTATGTGTGGTATGACTGTACCATTTCCGTTTTTTTGTCTTTAGAACCATTTGCTCATAGGACGATTTGCTGATACGTCATTTTGCTAGTGTCGTTTTGATTATGGGTCGTTTTTGTATTTTTTTTTTTTTGTATGTTTTGATACGGAGGGGATTTATCTATCTATCTTAAAGATAATTTTTTAAACGGGAAAAAATAAGGGGAGGTAGATCATTGCCATAATCACTGCATTGGGCAAGCAGAATTAAGGTTTGATGGGCTGCACTTAATGCGTTTTCTGCCATGGTTATTTGTAGCTGCTAGTTTTTTCGGGAAAACGGGAAGAAGCCCATATATAATTTATTGTTAATCTCATTGAAAATACCATATGAAAATAATTCTAATCGAGTTTGTTTGTATCGCTTTTTCGCTAAAACGGCTAAAACGGCGAACGGATTTGGGTGAAATTTGGCACACGGGTGACCATAACCTGGATTAGGACATAGGATTTTGATCACTGACTTTTTATCCTGGTACTGTTCCCGTGGGATAATTTCCGACATGGACGCGGGCGAAGCCGCTGGTACAAGCTGGTTATTTTAATAAGTTACGCACATGTTTTATCAGTCAGGCTTACCTGACCATAAGCAATGACTTATATTTCATTAAATAATTTCTTTGAATAATTTCATGGTTCTCCGCCCGATATTGAACTCAAACAAAGCACTTATTCTGGTGGATAGTCTGGTTACATGTGGCAAAACTTCAGTGTCGTCAAATGTAAAAGAGTGTCTGTGAAGTTTCTTGCCCGTTCTTCTCCATAGGTACCTACTTAGCTGAATGGGGAACTAGCTTCATCTTTGTGACTGATCGACCCCTTGACATTTCAAAAGTGCCTGTAATTGGTTTATTTGAAATTAATGCTTTGAGTTTGAGTGTCCGTTAGTTAAACTAGAATAACATAACATCACTCCTGTATTCCCTGAAGAGTTAGGCAGAGGTGTACCCACCCATATTTTGCCAGTTATGTTTAAGTCCCATGTAATAGGGGGCGAGCCCAGACTCCAGACTCCGTGCTGCTACTGAGCAATTCCAGATGGAAAAACCCAATAACACTATTCCCGACTCGGGAAACGAACCCAGGACCTCATGCTCAGCAGTAGCGCTTGCGATCACTAGACCAACGATGCATAATTAAGACGCAAATATATGCCAGCGACCTTGAGTGGTCAGCTTGCGTATTCTGTGCTGAGCTCACGCAACGCGTCGTATGTCC
Organism: Agrochola lota; assembly: GCA_947364205.1. Taxonomy (NCBI): domain Eukaryota; kingdom Metazoa; phylum Arthropoda; class Insecta; order Lepidoptera; family Noctuidae; genus Agrochola; species Agrochola lota. The sequence continues at coordinate 3,693,138 of OX376239.1, forward strand.
AGCCTATATTAAGTTTATTATTATTATTACAATAGGTATTGTAATAAAACACGTAAATTAAAAGATAAATAGTTAAATTATCTTTCAAATGGTGAAGGTTTTAGAAAAATACGCTTGATAGATTTTGCGTGATTCTCAGTTTTTTGTCCAAGTTAGACAAAACTTTACAAATTAATTTCACTATGTAATATAAACATAATCTAAAATCTTCATATATTAAGTTATTAGAAAAAATGCTCTAATTTGACATATATTTTTTCGAAATCATTAACACGACTCGTTTAGACGTGATCTTCCGTATAAAATCATTAAAAGTCAACCGACTTTCCAGTCGTCCGACAATCTTCGCCTTAAACAGTAAACTAGAATAATTTGATCGAAACACTGAAATGTTAGCACTTCCTCCTTCTGTCATGTGGGCATAATCCTTTGACCGCCCACAACTTAGTTAGCTCGCATATGTGCCAGAAATAGAGCGGCTTATTTTTAGTCTTGCGTAGTGCAAGACTAAAAATAAGCCGCTCTAATTCTATAACCTTGTGGTTTATGGAGCAAAAATATGTTACCTCTTTTCTACCTGTGTATATTGGTAAAGTGATTAAGTGGTTAAATTAGGAAGATGGATTATGAATTTACCACACTTGGCTATCGATCCGGTAAAAGAAAATGAATGGCTATAAGACCAAAACCTTAATTTTATTTGCGGAGGATTTTTTTATTTTTTACACTTATAGCTTTTTCATACCATACTTGTACCTAATTTGATATGTTTTTAAATATTACAGAGCTTTAAATTTAAAAATAATTTATATTTTTTTTTTCAAAAGTAATGTTCAAAGTAGTTATGCGCAACATTTACAGCGTAGGATTTATAAGTACACAGAAATTTGATCAATGACCCCCATGGAACCTGTGTTACAGGGGTCATCCATCCGTGCATTATATTAAAAAAAAATGAATTCTAAATGGTGCAAATTGTGCTATTAAATAAGTATTTAAAATGGCGTGACCGCAATTGGTTTGCCACAACCCAATTCCTCAATAAAACAGTGAATAAGTCGAATTTTAATATTCCAGTAATTGAGCTCCATATTAAAATAAAACGTACTCAAAATCCTTTTAACGTAACACATTTAAAATTAAAGACATAACCGAATAATGCAGCCCTGGATCCCATTATCCGTACCAAATAATGTTAAATTCAATTTACACCACATTATTCGTGCGAGCTCTGAGTGTTACTCCGTATATCTCGCTGATGGTACCATAGATAAAAATGCATAGAAGAGTATCTTCGGTTTCAAATTCTTTCTATATGCCGACAATGTCAGGCCACTTGGACCGGCCAACGCAGTTGAAAGTTAAAACGGATTTCTTTTTTATTATCATTGGACATATTTTTTTTGGATTATGGGAGGAGCTACGACTAAGTAATAACAGCGTCACGGGTCGATACATCAAGTTAAGCTACGCTTGCCGGGGTTGGTCTGTGGATGGGTGACCATCTTAACATACCGAGACTCCTCCATGCCTCGGAAAGCACGTTAAGCCGTTGGTCCCGGCTGTCATTCGTGGATCTTTGACAGTCGTTACGGGTCGCCAGAAGCCCGAAAGTCTGACAACCACTCTTACCAAGGGGTGTTGTATTTCCCAAATACTGGGTTGTGGAGGTCAGATGTGCAGTCGCTCCATGTAAAAGACGCTATTCAGCTGCATCCGGTTAGCCTGGAAGCCGACCCCAACATAGTTGGGAAAAGGCTAGGCAGATTAATTGGACATCATTGTTTGACCCATTGCTGAGTATAGGCGTCCACCCTACGCCCATGGTTTCCTGCGGGGCGATTGCGTACCACACATACAATTGCAATGCCTTCAACAACATTCATTGCGTTGTTTATGTTTATTTTTGTAACATATGAATCAATGGATTGGCAATTTCCTTCAATTGATTGATTGAAAGTGTATTAATTAGGGCGCAGTCCAGTTGGAGCGGCCGTAGACAGGATAACAACGCACATAAAGCAGATTTACATTTATATTAGTTAAGCAGCGAGTTTAATTTGTGTAAATAATTTGATCACAGTGAGGAAACCGGCATGTCCTAGAAACAAAAATTCGAAAACATGACACATCTACCAAGCCGCACTGGGCTCGCGTGGCGGATTACAGCCCACTCCCTCTCGAAGAGAGGAGGCCTGTATACCAACAGTGGGAACATAATATGCTAATTATGCTTTTATTATGCTTTATGTAGCGAGTTTAGTTCAAGTAGCAACTTCTTTTTCATTATCAAGTGTTACTTATAGACGTCAAGGGACTTAACTCGCGACTTTAGTAATGCAAAATAGCCTGTATAGCGCGCGCCGCGTCAATCATCATTTCATCATAATTGGACAGCTTTGTTCCACCTACCTCTGAGGCGTTCTCCCTTTTTGTGCCATGCTTCCCTAGTCTGTGCGACTCTCATTTAGCGACGTGATTGCTACAGACAGTTCCACAATATTCATTGCATTATCTACGTTGTTGAGTAGACAATTTTTTCTAACATATGAAGCAATGTATTAGCAATATACTTCAAAATCATTCAGATTTTGATTGATTGTGTGTTACGCAATTAAGGTCCAAGTGACCCGCGATCCTTTATAATTTATCCACCTATCTGGATGTTTGTTTGCCGCGCAAATGCTTAAGGATTATTTCTACAACCCTATTTAAGCTTAGACAAGCATGGGACATAGCATACCAATAGCGTACTTACGTTCAAAGGGAAGTTTCCTTTCTATAGATTTATTATTCTATGATGTTACGCGCTCGCTATGTCAGTAAACGAATAATTTCCGCAATATCGAGCACTTATGTGTAGTACGTAAGCACAATCTGCGAGAGAATTATTTACAAAATTTTGGAAAATTATAATGCGGATCTTTGAAGTTGTTGTGATGAAACCTTGTTCATAACTTATCAAGAATTCTTGGTATTTTTTATTTATTTAAGGCTCTACTATCTTAACTATGGTTCCGTGTGGTGCCGGACGTAAAGAATAGTACCATCCCATTTCTTGGGGTTGCGGGTTTGTCCGAAAGGGATATCGCGGCCCCGGCACACGGGCTACGGAAGGAACACGGGTGGGTTTTAGTCAGTAAAAGTCTGACACGCCCTCTCGCTCCGCCCAGAGCGGGAGAAGTCATTTGATGATTTTCCAACCTCAAAAAAAAAAAAGGTGTCGTAAAAGGCGACTAAGGGACTTACTAGAGAATGGGCAGCAGCGTTCTCTATGCATTTTAACACCATACTGCGATCGCCAACCCGCCTGCCAAGGGTGGCGATTATGGCAAACCCCCCCATTAGGGGGAGGCCTATGTCCAGTAGTGGACGTCTTTCGGCTGAAATGATGATGATCTTAACTATTCTGACTAATATTATAAATGCGAAAGTGAGTTTGTTTGTTTGTTTGTTACGCTTTCACGCTAAAATGGCTGAACGGATTTAGATGAAATTTGACACATGGGTAGACCATGACCTGGAGAAGGACATAGAAACTCGACTTTTATCTTTTATTCCGATATTTTGACGGGAGTGAGACTTATGAGGGGGAAACTGCGGGGCGCAGGTAGTAAATAATAAAAAAAATATCTTAAATTCCTTTCGTCCTCCTCTGGGAAAATTTATCGAAGAAAAAGCTTTTGAAGCAATTCTTGTCTAACCAAGTTGTAATAGCATGGAATAGACTCCCGGAAAATATTTCGACGGTTCCCTCAATGAACTGCTTCAACAATCCACTGGACAGATTAAATATCTCCAAGCTATTTGATACACACGCATCAGTTAATTAGCTACTAGTGTGTTTAACCAATGCAATCTGCCTAGCCTTTTCCTAACTATGTTGGAGTTGGCTTCCAGTCTAACCGGATGCATCTGAATTTTAAGCAGTCTTTTACATAGAGCGACTTCCTTGCTGACCTCCACAACCCAATATTTGGGTAATACGATACCCCTTGGTAAAACTGGTTGTCAGACTTTCGGGCTTCTGTCGACCCATAACCCAAAGCCCCTGGCTCAGATTGACTTATCAATAGGGTGATTCAACTCGAGAAGTCGCAGTTGGCTCTGTTCGCAGACTTCCACCACTCCAGCTAGCTTCAGTAAGTTGGCCATCTACTGCAAAGGGTATAGTACGACTCAGATGCTCCTAAATCTACAAAGGGCAGTCAACAAGCTTGGCGCCTGGTTTAGATTATGGAGAATCGAGGTTAATCCCGAAAAAAGTCAAGTGGTCCTCTTTTCGAGACCGCGACGCTCACCCACCATTCCCCGACCAGTCACCATGTTCGGCAAGCCGATCCCTTGGGGGAAGCGAGCCAAATATCTAGGTGTAATTCTCGACCAGCGTCTCTCCTTCACAGAGCACATAAAGTCGGTTCGCTCGCCAGCCGCTTTCGCTCTCGGTAGACTCCACTATGTCCTGAATGCACATAGAAAATTGTCACTCAAGTGCAAATTGCGCATCTATACGCCGTGCATTCGGCCAATCATAAACTATGCGGGCACCGTCTTTGTACAAGCAAAACCCCACTCGATCCATAGGATGCAGACAGTTCATAACCGTTTCCTTCGTAAGGCCACGGGAGCCTCCTGTTAGAAATGAGATCCTCCATCTCAACCTCAAAATCCCCACGATCCACCAGTTCTTAAAACGCATGTCCAATCGTTACTTTGACTCCGCTGCCAAACATCGCAACCCACTGGTTGTCGAGGCAGCCAACTAGCCAATATTTCCTAAGTATTTTAATAAGGTATATTTGGAATCATCATCATCATCACTACTAAATTCTAAATACATACAACGCGTACAAATGAGATAGTATTTAACGTTAACTAAATTTTTTTTTTGGGAAACTTTAATTAACAATGTTTTCCTTATAATAATTTGAAGCCTAATTTATAATCAAAAGAATGTAGAAAGAATATCATTATGATAATAGGACCCAAGGCAACGAGGCTTAAATTAATTTTAGAAATATTGGAACGAGGTGAAAAAAAAAAGGGGAACTTGGACTTAATTGTATGGAACTGCCTACACGTAGTGAGCAATCGACGTGTTCAATGCTAAAGAGCACTTTTCTCTGCACGAGAATAACTTTTGCTTTACGGTCATTAAAGCTAAACCGTTTAATGAACTGAAACTGATAAGGTACTCGATTAACTATCAATAGTTATTCATTCAACAGTTTCATCATTTAAAAAAATAATTCTTTCTCACTGGATGTTCATATTATTAACACCCGGATAACAAAAAAAAAAATTTGGTCCAATAATAATATTATAATAATACCATTTATTTCAGGCGATACAGACCCATAGAAGAATATCTTAACTTAAAAATACATATTTTGATATAAACAAATCTTGAAAACTTGTGTTATTAAGTAGCTTAAAACTATTTTAGTAGCATTTCACTTTTTCGGGTCCGGTTAACGAATAGTAATAGTATCCGGTTAACCAATAGTATCCGGTTAAGAAACCTCAGAAAGCGGGAGTTAATCAAAAAAACTACGTAGGATGGAAAAAATCACATGGGTGATTTCCAGTTAAAACCCGCAAACTTTTCTGATGTGTATAGCGACATAATCAAAAAATAACCACAAAATCAATTAAAAGCAGTTAGCCCAAATACCGGCCATACTGCCGGTTTAAAGTGTCAGGGAGGCTGTACGGAAATTAATCGCTCGACACAATGACTGATGCTGCTGATAAATTGTACATCGTATTCGATACCAAGCAATTTGTCTAATAAAGTATCGAGTTTCGTAAGATGGGCTTCTGATGGCTACAGACGATGTTAGTATAGAATTTTGTGTAATTAGTACGATAGTGATAGTCATATTTTGCGAAGGGTTAAATTGTAATCGATGACTGGTAGAACATTTATAATAAGATATGATTACATTTCTCGTGGGCAGGATCAAAAAACGGTCATATTAGGCGACTGACTGTCGGGTTTTATCTTGATGAAAATATGATTCGCGACCGAAACAAATATGTATTTACAGAACTATAATCATTAATCTCTCTAAGTTAGAATAATTGGTCTATTGAACGACTTTTTCGTGAAATCATGACATTTGATCAAGCTACAACCTGACACTGACCTGCAAATTGCAAAAAAACATTGAATTTCGCAGGCTACATTTGCGGATCCACCCTGAAGGTCAATGGAAGTGGGTAGGACAATAATATGTATATAGCTAGAAGAGTGAGGTTATTTACTATTGAGATTAGCCCGCCCACTGCAAGTCTTGAAAGCCAGAATCTACAGAATATCTAACGAAAAACGCAAAGACCAATAATAACAACAAAAATTGGCTAGCAAATTGACAAGCGTGAATTGCTCTGATTGGTTGACTGAGTTAACAACAGTCGATGGGATCTGATCTGATCTGATCTGATCTGATCTGAATTTTCATTCTATAAACCGATAAACCAGTGGTGGCCCCGTGGTAACGGCCGCGGCTTACGAGTAGGTCGTAAGGTCCGAACCCTGACAGGCGCTTTTTCATAACTTGCACTGCTCTCTAAACGATGAAGGAAAACAGCGTGAGGAAACCGGCATGTCGGAGAACCAAATACTTCGACGACGTGTGACATCTACCAACCCGCACCGGGCCAGCTCGGTGGATTACGGCCCACTCCCTCTCACGGAGAGGAACTCTGTGTCGCAGTAGTGGGAACATTATAAGCTTATTACTCGTATGCATAAACAGGGAATAAAAGTCCAATAAAGTAACATGCATGTCGGTTTCCATTATTTAAAAACTTTACTCTGAAATATTCCAATATCATGGGTGCATAAATCTAAAATGACCCCAGACGGCGTTTTATCTGCAGTCCGTAGAAAATATATTTTACGCATATCGAATATCGGGTTTGACTCATACATAGGAAGCCATTATTTTGAAGCTACTTGATATGGCTTGATGGCGTACGTTATCGATGTGCCGTACTATGTCGTTCGGGATTCTGTCGGATACAGGAAGGAACTTCAAGAGCTGATAAACATGGGACTAAAATTTTGTACGGAATTACAATAGCTAGTAGAAATACTGATCAATTTTGGACTTTGTTACTTTAAACTTGTGTTTAGTCGTCATTTTTAACGTGGACATTTCTTTAAGGACAAACTTCTAATATGGTCCCCAGTTTCACTGTCCGACTTCAAAAAAGGATGAGGCTTTGTGTTCGTTTGTATGTTTTTTTTTATATGTCCATCGATATTTTTGTCAAATGGTTTACCAATTTAGAAAAATCGTTTTTACATTTCTCTATATTTTTTATTTACTTTGCTGTAATCCACTTTGTGAATCTTGATTATGTTATAATATTTCCTGTCACTGTTGTTAACATAGCAAGTGGTGGTATAGGAATTGGTGTGAGGTAGGTACCATAGCTAAAAAGTGAAAAATAAAACCTTTTGTTTCCCGATAGTTTCTGCTTTGGCAAAATATTGAGATTTGGCGATTCGTTTCTAGTACGGAATAATTTGGAGAAATTGTCGGTGGTAAAAATACATCCAATAAAAGCTCCTACACACAGTTCCGGCGGTGGCAGCTTTTGCCGAGCGGCACGTGCCCACGGCTTTTGCGCCTCCATTTCCTTTGCAATCCTTTGTGCGGCAGGGCCGAGCGCACCGCGGCTTGCGGCAGGGCCAGCGGCAGTGCCGGCGGCTCAAAGGATCGCAATGAAGGCGGCCATGCCGACGGCATAGTGTGTAAGAGCCATTAGAGTGCAAATTGTAAATGTCACCGTAAGTAAAAATCAAATCGATGACATTTAAAAGTCTCCGGTAGTAAAAGAATTGCGTTAGGCGCAGTTCGAGCCCGCGCCGCAGAGTATCTTGAAAACGTGCGGTATAGTAACAAAATTCTTGAACGATGTTATTATTTTAATATTTACAACGAATTACATTTTTTATTTATTTATTGCATTCCTAATGATGCAAGCTTTCATCGAGTGTGATATTTTTCTGTTCTGCGCAGATTTACGGTCGCTATGAGACGACAGCAAAAGATTTCTTACGGTTCTTACAATTTCTAATACAGCCGTTACAACGTACGTAAATCATATTACGTTTAAATCTTACATGTTTTTGACGGTCAGAAATATTAAACTTACTACCAGTGTTCCGATCGAAAATACGTTTTCAGGTCAAAAATATTCTTAGTAAACCTGCGACATAATTGCATAACACACAAAAAAGGGCAATCGATCGCAATGCCTTTGATTTTGACAGTTCATCCACGTTCATTCCGTTATTTACGTTGCTGAGCATATTAAGTTTTCAAACATATGAAGCAAAGGATGTCAGAATGAGAGCCTTGCGTTCGATTGTCATTTTATGTATTCCGCAATTTGGCAAACTAACATTTCATTTCATTTAATTTATTTTCTATACTTTTTCCTATCGTTGTCTTGTGATATTCCTTTAATTGTCTTTTCCGATACTTATTAATCATTACCGTGCTCAGTAAGAAAATATGTTTCTAAGGAAGTGTGTGGGTGGATTATTGGCAGCTGTTCTGGTTCAGAAGATATTAAAAACGCGTCGAAGTAAAATGAAAAGGAAGTTCTATCATCCTTTAGAAACATTAATAATAATGTACCTATCTGACTCTTCCAATGTATTTTTCTTCTGTTATGGATTGGGCAGAGGGTAAATCATTAACCCTCCTCGGCTTGCTTCTAAAGATATCCGGAAGTAATAATAATATTATGACTTTTCTATGCTATTACGTACTTTGTCAAATTAATCTTAGGATTTTCAAATGACACTTTCTTGTTTAAAAGTACGATAAACCAAACTAAATTTATTTTAGATTTTTACTACAATATACGTAGATTCCTCTTTTATTAATGTATGTTAAACTTTATCATTTATTGATAAAATACTCTTCGTAGATGTAACTGCAAGAGCACATTTTTTTAGTTAGATATAATACTTTATTATTTAGTAATCTGTCTATTGTAATGAGCCCAAATTCTAACCGTCAACGAATTATAACGTTGCTAAATTGAAGAGTACAACTGTGACGTAGCGTGACAACTGAAGTGACAGGTATTACGTTTAGTCGGTTACGGGACAGCTGTCTTGTCCGTGGTTTTTTTTGTTTACCTTTACTTAACTACCTAAACCTATGGAGTATAGTATCCTAAGACATATTTAATACTTAGAAGTACTTTAAGTACATTATAAATACCCTTGTGGCGGCAACTACATCACCACATGAGAACTACGCATCAAAGACCTGACGTCACACAGATCCTGCATCGCGCAATTAGAGTTTACCACGCGATGGACATTTATACAAGCTCCCGACTTCAACCTACGGGCAGTTGCCCGCCAGACTCGACAGCCGTCTGGTCGGAGGATCCTCCCTTTTCTATGGGGGATGATTGAACTTTACACCCTGTTCCTCATACCCCTTATTGTACCATGTTTGAATGCAAATAAAAATGGTTCTATCCTACATAAATGTAAAGAGGAAGCTCTTTCTATCTGTAGATAAATTCGTGAATTTGTTAAAATATTCCAGTGTTAAGAAATGAACCAACAATTTCTTAGTGGAAGTGAGGTCTTATAGTAAATAACCTACAACCTACTAATATTATAAATGTGAAAGTTTGTTTGTATGTTTGGATGTTTGTTACTCAATCGCGCTAAAACGGCTTAACGGATTTGGATGAAATTTGGCACGCAGAGAGTTTATAACCTGGATTAACATATAGGATACTTTTAATCCCGGCAGTACGTTCCCGTGGGATCATTTCTGACCTCAACGCAGGCGAAACCGCGGGCAAAAGCTAGTAATAAATATATCAAGAAGAACCTAAAAATGTTCAACTCGAAGCAAAGAATCGATATTACATAATATATTCAAGAAAGCTGTCTGGTCTTTGAAAGATAACAACAGAGAGCGCAGGTGGTTTCAAGGAAAAGCCAAAGCAATGCCAAATTCATACAATCATATCACGGTAAAACGGCAGGATCCCACGAGGGGTCTCCCTTGTTTCATCGAAAAGAAATTGCCAAATTATCACTTCCCAAACAATTTTCCGCATAATTTCATTTGCCAAATTATTACTTAGGAAAAAATCTCTTCACAATTAAAGGCTTGTGCAGACCGGCGCGACTTGTCGCGCGAAGCGACGCCGGTTATTGTTATACCGTACAGTTTTCTAAGAAATTGCATTGTTTGAGTCGCGCTGGTCTGCACAAGCCTTAATTGTAACGCAAACCTAATGTTTTGCAAGTGAACGTTTAAACAATAACTTGTTTACCAACTAGTACTTTTACCAATTTTTATGTACTCAAATATTTCAGTTGGAATAACTCATTTTACGCAAAATAAAGACGTTTTATTACAAGGGTGGCTTTTCCACTTGGGACAAATTCTAAACAGGTAATAATAATATTAATATTAACTATTCTCGTATTTTTTTTTTGTTAGTTACATTTTTTTAAATAATTTATCTCGTCTAACTAGTTCAGCTTCGAGTAGCCTGTTTTTTTCCATATAATCTAGTCGTTTCTGGCACTCGCCGGCTGCTACCGCGGCCGGCGAGTGCCAGGAGGTCACAGTTTTAACCTAACCTAACCATTTTTTTATAATTAACCTACTCTAACTAGTTCCATAACTAACTGACCAAACGTTTATTGTCTAAAGATTTTTTGCTGTAATAAATCATTTAAAGACCAAATGGCTAAATGATTGAAGATTATGATCTTGATGATTATCCTTGATAATATTCTGCCAAGTAAAAATTTTACCAAATGAAAATGTGCATACTAAAATCGTTCCAAACATTGCATTGATATAAAAAAAAAGGTTACAAAAACTTGTTTGGGTAGTGAAATTTTGGCAAAATCTTTTCGGTAAAACGGCAGGATCCCACGAGATACAGCCCCCAATCTGTTTAAAGGTTTCCTTCTGTAATATATGTTCACTACGAAATTGACCTTGTGTAAAAGTGCAAATTTACATTATTCTTAGTTATAACATAATCGATCTCGTAAAATATTGAGTTAAAATCAAATTACTTGTACTATTAGGCTAGATTGTAATCAATTACTAAGATCGTCAGTTTCTATTAAAACCGGAAAAAAAAAAATATATTCACTAGTTGCGCTCCGCGGTTTCACTTACATAAGTCTCGATCCCGTGTAAATATCGAGATTAAAAGTATCCTATGTCCTAATCTAGGTCATGGTCTACTCATGTTCCAAATTTTATCTAAATCTGTTCAGCCGTTTTAGCGTGAAAGCGTAACAAACAAAGTCACTTTCACATTTATAATGTTATATGTATACTAGCTTTCGCCCGCGGCTTCGCCCTATTGGAGTCCGGAAATTGACCCACGGGAATGTACTACCGGGTTAAGAAGTATCCTATGTGTCCAGGTTATAAACTATCTGAGTGCCAAATTTCATCTAAATCCGTTGAGCCGTTTTTACGTGATTGAGTAACAAACTTTCACATTTATAATATTAGTTGGATAGTAGCATTAGTTAGGATTATTATGCAAGCTAAACGAAACGCTTTAAACCATGAAGGATTTCTTATGAATTAAAAGACGTTATAAGTAGCATTGCCATCAGAATCTTTTGAATGACCTAACATTTGACAAGTTACGTCAAAAGTAAAATTTTGGCAACAGAGCAATATAATAATAACTATACAACTAAGAATAAATAAAAATAAACTCACTCACCTGAAAATACAGCACAATTCTACACATTGCCGTTCCGAAGAACCATGTCTCAGTCACATCCCACAGCACAGTGGGCGGCAAACAAATGAGTATCACCATAAAATCCGCCACGGCTAGGTTTACGATGAAGTAATTCGTCACAGTCCTCATAGAATGATTTCTGTACACCGCTATACAAACTAAGGCATTGCCTATTAACCCAATAACAAACACTATAGCATGGGTTGCTATTAAAACCCATTCATATGGCTGTGGGAATATGTAATCATTTAACATCTCTAAATATTCCTCTTTTGTCATATTACAGAAGTCGGGGTCGCCAACACAGAAGTCTGTCTCATTGAATAGTATACTAGATTCTGTATCATTACTATTCTCTAGTTTATCTTTACTATCTCTGCTTAGTGTTGTATTCATTATAAACTCCTCTATTTCAAATTCATTGTCAGTTTTGTTGGCCACCATTTTTGGTTTGTTGGCGAAATTTGTTATGCTATCTAATTTTGATATAGACGTGTTACCATATATATCTGTTGTTGAAAAACTGAATTTCAACATGACTAACATGGTGACACTCGAAAAAAATATTTTTAAATCCATCTTCCTTTTTTCAAATTTGCATGTTGGTTAGTAGATCGATCATTTTATTCGTTGGAATTCCGGTTTTGGCGCCATCTGTAAAAGAAAAGTCTTTATTTAAATTGGGCAATTTGGCTTCGGCAGTAATGGCTGTGAATTGTCAATGGGGGAGTAAGGAAGTTTATTATTTTAACTGAATTGTTTCCGTTTTAAGTTAATTGTTTTTGCACGTGTTTAAGTTTAGAGCAAAATAAATTTTCTGAAAAAGTGTTATGAGAAATAATTGTAAAAGGACAGAACTTCGCTTCCGTACTTGAGTTAGGTAACTTTTCTGAAACATTTACCGAAGACGACAATATCTAGAATGGTGTATGTTACGGAGATCTTTTCCCAGCACTGCAAGTTATAATAAAAATAATTGTGTGTGATTAATTTCATTTTCTCAAACATGCGCACCGCGAACATTATTTTGACAAATTTCTTTCAAATAAATCGAAATTGCGGTACTGGTCGAATACATGCGAGCGCCCGACCGGCAATTTTTGTATGAAAATCTATACTGCCGTGTAAAGTAAAGTAAAAATCGTTTATTTCAACATCTAAACTACATTATTGAGGTACCGTTGGTCCCAAACTAGGCACAGCCTGTATCGTGGGCACCATTACTTATAAATATAAAATTTATGTTCTTGATTATTTTTAAATAAAAGTTGAAATTGGCGACAGTTATACTAGTTACCCTCTTCGAGACTGCAAAACTAAAATTAAAAAAATTAACTAATTCTGTTATGAAAACTAAAGTAATTAATATTGATAAAACATAATTATGTTAGGAGATAAAACTTGGAATAATTTCTATATTTTGTTCAGTATTATATGAGTTTGTGTGTGCGGGTATGTGGGGGCGTGTGTGTGTGTGTGTGAGTATGAAAGAGTGGGTGTGCCTCTGCCGTGTGTAAGTTGATTTTATTTGATTATACTAAGGATTGTTTCAGTAGAGGTGTAAGATTGTTCATCTGGGTGTAGGAGGAGTTGTGGATCTTAATTTCCGAGTTTACCTTATTGTAGACGTGAGTATGTAGGAATGATGGAAGCCGTTCGGCATACGCAGAGTATACTGCTGGGTTTGGGATTCTAAACTTTATCTTACTTTTAAGGGCACTTAAGTCAGTTCTCTTCGAAAATTTAATTTAATTTTAGAAATAACAGCAAAAATGTACAGTTTACGCAACCGAAAAGTGCTGCCTCACTATATAATCTGCCAGTTGTATTTAAAAATGGAACAAACTTTTTACTTCAACACATGGCAACCAAGGAACTAACTTACCAGAGGTTTTATTTAAATTTCGATTTGGCTTGCAAATGGAGCTGTTTTAAAGTAAAGAAGAAATAAATAAATATATTGGCGCGTGAAAAATTATCTTTGTTCGTCATTGATTCTTGAATTTATAATTAATTAACTTAGTTTGAATTTCCGAGCATTATTTGAGAAAAGTACTATACATGAATTGACCGCAACCAGGCATTGATGGAGTCACCTATGTGTGCCTTGGCTTCGCCTCGCCCACATTTTCACGATCGTCCATCAATGCCCTTGTTGCAGGCCGCGACAGTAATGTACTATTCCTGTAATGGTTGTAGAAATACTAATACTATAAATGTGGAAGTAACTCCTGTTACCTTTTCACGGCTTAGTGGCTGAACGGATTTCTAGATACTTTTTCCCGGTAGTATCTAAGGAATAATTTCCAACCTCTACGCGGTCGAAGCCGCGGGCAAAATTAGTTTATATTTTGCTTGTTTTCTATAAAACATTTTATGACGACTGAGACTGATTTCAATATTGCTCACTACATTAACACATTAAAAAAAATCAACTTACAAATATATTACAAATTGAAAGGAACGTGATAAGGCTTACTGCCTTTATTAGTAGTTAAATTAAGTAATTGTATTCAATTGATATTATATTCCTTCTTTGTTTTAGTCATGGGTATTTAATAATAAATTTTGATTCGGTTTATTGACACGTTTAGTAAAGAATTACGTTATTAATTTTATCATAGTACATGTCGCCGCGAAGGCGTCAACCTGTAAAGATTATAACATAATCATATGCGTAACTATTTGTTATAATTGTTATTCACCATAAAGTACCATACAGTAACAAGCGTTCGTATGCACCTGTGAATGGTATCGGGTACATATTTGAACGTCGAAAATTAAAATACCTACGGGTAAAATGCCACTATTCAAAACATCGAAAATTTAAATATCGATTGTATCGAAATATCGAAAATTGTTATACCTTAAGCTTAAAACGTTTAAGATTAAAATGCCGAGTGATTAAAATATCGACTGATAAAAATGGCGATAGTCATTATACCTAAGTTCAAAATTTCAACATTGAATACACCTAAGTTCATTATATTTACGTTAAAAATCCCGACTCTTTAAAATATCGAACAAATTATATTTCTGTCGCGGCTCCGGCGGTGCGGGGTTTGGGCGGCTCCACGCGATCTTATCGTCGCAGATGGTTTTAACGCTCACCACCGCAGCTTCGGCTTGCTGACCGGCAGCCAGCCTCAGCTGCGGCGGTAGGCCTTCAAACCACCTGTTCCTCAGCCCGCGGGCCGCCCCACCCCTCCGCGCCTACGCGGGCTTAAATTACACTCGGGTATGGCAGACAAGACTGCGTGAAGTCGATTTTTGCAGAGATTCGTTTCTGTCACTAAATTATGTAGCACATGACACATGATACTTCATTCATCATTTTGAACTGGAAGAAATAGGTTAGGTTAGGTTAGAACTGTGACCAAACGCGCGTGAGCCGAGCGAGCGTAGCGAGCGGTGCCGCGGTAGCGGCCGGCGAACGCTACGTCCATGTTGCTCGCAGATTTTATTTCACCATTTTCTAATTATCCGGGTTTTCGCAATATCCGAATTATCAAATTACCCCCTGACATACATAATAAATAAATATCGATATTTAGGACATTCGATACTGTGTTCTTTCGATATTTAGGTATTTCGATGTCACTTTTGTAGATAATTAGATTTTAGATATATTGGACGTAGGTTATCTAACTATTCGACATTATAAACTTACGTTATTTAAATTTTCAGTTACATGGTCATTCGATATTTAAGTTTTCGATGTTTTGAACATTGACTTTTTACCTGTAGGTATTTTAATCTTCGACGTTCAAATATGTACCCATGGTATCAGTTCCTTTGAGATCAGACGCCATCTATTGCCAAGCCTGTGAACTCAGTCGATATCCTGTGGCTTCCAGTCGATGGAATTGAAATTATTAAACTAATTTCGATGTTGGAACTAAAACTATAGTTGGAATTAAAAGGGAACATTTAATTAATGATTTTTGGGTTTTTAGTCATATTGACAAGTGGTCATTTGACAGTAAAATTGTTTATGAGAAAGCGCTACCTACCTAATGTCACGAAGATGGCGCGATTTGCGAATATTATGATCAATAACTGAATGTAATAATTTAATACGAGAACTAAATAAGTTTCAATAATAGAAAACCAACTATAAAGTAATAAGATCATTTTACACTGCAGTTTACTAATGAATACCTGTTGTTTGATTACATTCCTTGCATCACAGGAAGTGTTGTCAAATGTAGTAATAATGAAGGTGTAAAAAGTAATGAAGGTTTTAATTTAACTTTAATTCTGAATAACCTTTGTATTTATGAATATTAGCATTGTTTCATTATAAAATTATTAACTGATAATCATTTTAGCATTATTTATAAGTTTTATTGAACTATCTAAGTAATAAGATTTTGTTTTGGAATGCGCGGTACTTCCCGCTCACTTTTAGAGAAACACACACAATGGCGCCTGTTCAACCTCTGTAACATAATGTTTTGATAGTGGTATTTCTTCTCCATCAGTACCTACTTCGTTTTGGAATGGGCGACTAGCTTCACCAACTAACTGAATGATTCCTTGATAAGTGACAAAGTGATAACTCAAAAGTGTAAACGTTATAATTGAAATAAATGTTTTGAGTTTGAGTTAAGAATTGTGTGTGATTGAAAACCAACTACCTATGTCTACCTTCAAAGAAGAATTACACCGGAGACTAGTCAGACACGGCACAGAGTAGATACCCCGTCGTTTCATACATTTTTCGAAGTGAAACGTCAACATCACAAGTAAAGTTTTTTTTTTTTTTTTTTTTTTTTTTTTTTTTTTTTTTTTTTTTTTTTTTTTTTTTTTTTTTTTTGTTCTTCTAACTGAACAGACAGCTGTGCTGCTGGGGAGTTTGTTGCGCCACTTCTTCTTCCCAGCTAATGCACTAGGAAGTGGTGAAGGGTGGGCATTTTGGGGGACTGTCTTATGTAATTTTGACGTTCGAAAAGTGCTGATTCTCAGCCTAGTTTGAATAAATGACTTTTGAATTTGAATTTGAATTTGAAAAGATGACGTAAGGTTATTTTTAGTGTCCGCACGAAAATGGATTTTCTGCCGAAAACGAATACGAAAAAGAAGCTCCGGCTTTAGTCTTATTTTCGGCCAAAAACGGAAATGATTTTGACAATAAAAGGTATATTAATATTTGCACTGTATACTGAAATCTTATTTGTTTTTTTTTTCACCTAGGGAGAGAAAGAACAAATATAATATATGGCTTTAATAGTAGTCACGAGCGAACCCGATTCACTCCGAAGTTATTCGAACGTCACCTGATATAGCCAGGCTTTACGAAGGAGGCCGAATGACGCGCAAATAACGAACTTCTGATGTTCGGCTTGGCCAAAGTTTCGGCTGGTTTATGGCCGAAAAAGAAAATAAAGCCGAATCGAAGACCGAAAACGAAGATTCGGTTGGTCACTAGTTAATTTTCAAA
The DNA here is from genome assembly GCA_947364205.1 of Agrochola lota. Lineage (NCBI taxonomy): Eukaryota > Metazoa > Arthropoda > Insecta > Lepidoptera > Noctuidae > Agrochola > Agrochola lota. The sequence continues at coordinate 3,710,365 of OX376239.1, forward strand.
AATAATTTTAAAAAACTAATCTCAAACACACAACAGTATGAACATTCGAACGTACGTCTGTGGTAATACTTTGAAGTTGATCTGGCCTAGCGGTACAGTTATCCAATAGAATAAGAAGCCACCCTACCACTGACATGCAGCCTACTGTACAAAACTAAAAATAATATCAAATCGATACTGTATGTACTTCGATTGAATTCACACACGATGAAAATAATGTTGTTAATCCCTAAATGCCAACGACGGCACATAAAGAACAAAACAATTAAAACAAATGGATGTGGTAGGGAGCACCGCACAGTGTAAGCAATAAATCCAAAGTAATTTATACTCGTATATCTATTTAATTCCCGAAACAACGGCATGCTTTAATTAATAAGTTTTACCTAGTAGTTACTTTGTAAGTATAAATTTTACCTTATGGCTTAGTAATAACAGAAGCACGGGTCGATCCATCAGGTTAAGCTACGCTTGCCGGGGTTGGTCCGTGTGACCATCTTTACATACCGAGACTCCTCCGTGCTTCGGAAAGTACTTTATGCCGTTGGTCTCGGCTGTCATTCGAGGATCTTTGGCAGTCGTTACGGGTCGTCAGAAGCCCGAAACTCTGACAACCAGTCTTACCAAGGGGTATTGTATTACACAGTTACTGGGTTCTGGAGGTCAGATAGGCAGTCGCTCCATGTAAAATACTGGTATTCAGCTGCATCCGGTTAGACTGGAAGCCGACCCCAATATAGTTGGGAAAAGGCTAGGCAGAATGAATGATCTAGTAGTTATTTGTGTTCTGGCATGTTGATATCTGTTATACAGAGGTAAATATTTACAACGTTCTTTACAGCAGTGACACCCGGTTACTGATATGCTAATCTGTCAGTCAATGGGCTCGCCCATTATATGTGAAGCAAAAAATTTGTACCCCTTTTTACGAAAATTACGCGGACGGAGGAGTATGAAATTTGGCACAGTTAAAGTTTATATGGAGAAGGAGTGCAGAAAGCTAATATTTTTATATAATATACATTAGAAATAAATTAAATTAATAAAAACAACATTACACACATTACCATGCGTTTGACACAAGATGGCTACCTTAAAATCATGACATTTAAATTAATTGAATTGAATTCATTGAATTATAGTCGAATTGTGCGACCTCTGGGCGACCACTAGTTGAAACGGTAAATTTGAGAGTTTCTATGTAGGTGGTAATCTTCGAAACTACTCGTACTGATCCGATTCCGAAAATTATTTCAGTTTTCAGAGTCAGTAGTATATATGTGAGAGAGCAGTGGTGGCCTAGTGATAACTGCCCCGAGTTAATGGTTGTAGTTCTAGGGTTCGAACCCAGGCAGGCGCTTTACCTTGTGTAAATAATTTCATCACCACTGCTCTCAAAACGGTGAAGGAAAACATCATGAGCTTAGGAAACCGGCATGTCCTATAGAACCAATAATTCGAAGACTTGTGACATCTACCAAGCCGCACTGAGCCCGCGTAGTAGATTACAGCCCACTCCCTCTCGAAGAGAGGAGGCCTGTGTCCCAGTAGTGGGAATATTATAGACTGATTATATTTTATGTCTAAATACGCGGACGAAGTTAGAGAAGCTAGTCAGGTACCTACTTAAGACTAATAGATCTTAAATGCGATACTACTGGGATCTAGTATTTCTATGAAATACCGTGTCACTAGCTACGGAAGGTATTTCATAGAAATAGGCCGAAACCAGTAGCTTAGCTGCGACACGTCGCCTGCTGCTGCTGCCTGCAGTCGGCTACGGACTTCTACCTTTATACCTCGTCCAGAAAAACATGCTATTTGACGGTAGAACGACGTAGTTTACGTTCCTTTATAGCTTCACGCTTATTAGACTAACGAAGCAAATAGAATTCGAAGCGAGACCAACGCTAATTATGTTACAACGAGGAACCGGTAGGTCCTAAGTTGGGAGGTATACCTACTACACGACTATAATTGTTGTAGCAATGTCTGGACTATATTTTTTGGACGTAAAAACACATGCGGGTTAGTCTTTGGGGACTGCCGATAGAAGTGAAAACTAAGTAACTTGAGAATTGTATGGACGAGCTATTAGATTATTATTTTTGGTTTGTAAAGAACTGTAAATAACCAATTTAAACTTTAATCCTTGATCATAAACACTTCTTTATAAACCAAAAATAATAACATGTAAGCGTTCGGTGACGATGACACGAGTTTTACGCTTTTTGTTCACCCAAAAAATACACATATATACACAGTATACATATAGCTCATGGAAAGCGTTCGGTGACGATGACGCGAGTTCCATGATTTTTGTTCACCCAAAAAGTGCTCAACGCGCCTAAAGAAGTTTTCACTTCAAAAACGTCGCAGTGCGTGTCAGACCACGCACAATGGGTTCCCTAGTTGGGATGAATTTACCCAAAGGAAAAACTTAACATTCTCGTTGAAAAACATGTTCTCTCATATGGAGTGTATGGGAGAACATGCTTTTGCAACTGTAAATGTAAGTATGTCGATTCGTTAACCTGGAAAGCCTACTTAGCTGTGTTAGTTTTCTTTTATATAACTTCGTTATATTAGACTACTACCGTGAATGTTTTCGCATATCCAAAAACTTTTTTTCATGATTTTATTTTACGACTTTGGTGACGTGATTAATATGTATACCCATGCCAAATTACAGCTTTCTAGTACTAACAGTCTCTGAGCTAAGCCGCGGACAGACAGATAAATAGACGGACATGGCGAAACTATAAGGGTTCCTTGTTTACTACGGATGCCTTAAAAAGTGCATCTGCTACTTGATAGATTATTTACGAGTACCAACCGCTCTTCATAAGTTTGAACTTGTATTTCTCATGTTAAGTGAATTGTATCCTTTTTGAGGAATACAGTTTAAACCGTTATTGCGACTGCCGAGTGGCCACAAGCGGAATTGCTGAGCGTGAGACCCTGGACCCTTAAGTTTTTGAGCTTTTCCTTATGGAATTTCCAGTAAGAGGCCGCAGCAACTTTTTGTAGCGATGCAGTAGCGATGCTGTCGCGCATGTGTATCGATACAGCCGCGATGCTGTCGCTGACTGTGTACCTTCACCTAGATTCTGTATCGCTACTATCGCGATGCTGTCGCGCTTCATGCGCGATGCAAACGCGATTCAGTATCGACACAGAAATGTGAAAGCACCGCCTGTGAACGCTACAGTTGCAAGATGGACTCGTAACATTGGTTACGTTGTGTCGCGCGTTTGCTACGATATAGCCGCACATTGCAAAAGCGACTAACGCGCGATAGTACCGATGCAGAAGCACATTTAAAAAACGCGCGACATCGCTACATAAAGGCGGCGTGGGCGAGGGGCCTAAGTAGCAGCTCTGAATCTATATTATTGCCCAGTTAGTAGAACTGCTGCGTCGACTAGGACTCAAACATTACTGGTGATATATGTGGGTATATTGATACTGTTCATCTTTGTCTACAGCCACAGGGCATACAAGTGTGATGTGTGCCCCTAATTTTTCTCGAAGAATAATATTTATAAGATTCGGCTTCAGTTCTATTTAATATTATCAACTAATAAGTAAACAACAAGCACACTAATGAGACAAAACCCGACCTCGATTCAGCAAGAATAACTAAATATCATTATATAACATCACGCCTTGTTCCCCGAAGGGTAAAGCAGAGGTATACCTAAAGTCTATATGGTTATACATAACCAGATTTCGCAAATTATGTAATAACCATCAATATACGAGTACTAATATTAATATTGCCGCCGTGTGGTGCCGGACGTAAAGAATAGCACCATCCCATTTCTTCCCGTGGGTGTCGTAAAAGGCGACTAAGGGACTCACTAGAGAATGGGCAGCAGCGTTCTCTACACATTTTAACGCCATACTGCGATCGCCAACCCGCCTGCCAAGCGTGGCGATTATGGCAAACCCCTCCATTTGGGGGAGGCCTATGTCCAGCAGTAGACGTCTTTCGGCTGAAATGAATATTGCTCGCAGAACAGATGGCCGATGGAGCCGAAAGGTTCTGGAATGTCGATCGCGTACCGGAAGACGTAGTGTTGGAAGGCCTCCCACAAGGTGGACTGACCTGCGACCTGATGAAGGCCGCAAGAATCTGCTGGATGCGAGAAGCACGGACCTATGTCCAACAGGTGAAATATTTCAGCTGAAATGATGTTGATGATGATGAAGCTGAGGAGTTTGTTTTTTTGTTTGTTTGTTTGAACGCGCTTATCTCTGGAACTACGAGTCGGATTTGTTTTCGCATTTGATAGCCCTGTTCTTGAGAAAGGCTTTAAGTTATTTAACATCACTCTAGGACCCTTAGAAGCCAAGGGAAAACAGAAATAAGAAAGAACGTTACGCGAATACGAAGCAATAGCGCGGGAAGGCGATGTGATGTGACGAGGTGAGTCCGGGTAGCCAGAAATTTCACATGAAGAACACAAGCTAGTTAATCCTACTAGCCTACTTCAATCAATCTGCCTAGCCTTTTCCCAACTATATTGAGGTCGGCTTCCAGTCTTCCAGTCTAAGATTCACGAATCACAGCTGGGGCCCACAGCTTAACGTGCTATCCGAGGCACGGAGGAGTCTCGGTATAAAAAGATGGCCACCCATCCACAGATCAACCCCGGCAAGCGTAGTTTAACTCGATGGATCGACCCGTGCAGCAGTTATTACTTAGCTACGAGCTCGCCCTACTACTACTATCTTACTTATAATATTATAAATGTGAAATTTTGTATGTTTGTGTGTTTGGATGTTTGTTACTCAATCACGCAAAAACGGCTCAACGGATTTGGATTAAATTTGGCAAACAGGTAGTTTATAGCCTGGATTAACATATACGATACGATATACGATTTTTGTCCCGGTAGTACATACGAGGGATAATTTCTGACCTCCATGCTGGCGAAAGCTAGTAGAATATAATGATTATTTTGCTAACCTAATCTTATTCAGTAAGGTATCAAAAGGGGTTGAATTAACCCACTAATTAACCAAAAGCTGGGTTCAGTCGGTAGGGTTACCACTTCGAGAAAGTCCTGATAAAAATACGGTAATTTTTCAACAAAAAAAAATGCAATTTGATGCAATAAAATAGACACTAGGTCTATGTTATTGCATCAAATTGCATTTTTTTGAATAGTTCAACAATTTTCCGCCGGACTTCAGTGGTGGCGCGGACCTAAGTTACTTCGTGCGGCCGTCGATTGAATGCGTTCCTGACAGCTGTCAGTTGAACAATTTCTGGTACTAATAAGGATCAAATTCGCAAAACTAAATTTAACAAAAAAAATTGTTTTATTTTTCACGTATACGTTAGTATGAAACTGACAGGTGTCGAGCACGCCTTCTCTCGACGGCCGGACTGTAGTCAAGCGTGCATCAGCGCTTACCATCATGAGACAGTTGACGGCTGTCACTGTCGTGTCTACCCTATCCGCTAATATTATAAAAGCGAAAAAAACTTTTTTAGTAATTTTCACGCCTAAACCACTAAACCGAAATTTGAAATTTGACAAATAAGTAGCCTGGGTTCTGAAGAAGAACATACGTTTTTATTCATCCTGGATATTTGTTTTGAAAAAAATGGTAAAATGCAAAACACACGCACATAAAATGCTTCCGGCTGTTCTGAACAGACCAGGGGATTTCATTAACTTCTGGAGGGAGTCAGGCTGGTTCGAATAACCACCGACGAGTGCCATAGCCCACGCACAATGGTCCACCTGAGGGACTAAGTGCGGAAACCAAACCCTATAACATATAAAATAGCAGGCTCCAGCAGACAGGCGCGCCGCGACTCTGGTGGAATAATTTCTATGAAAACTTTACGGAAATTATTCTACCGCACCGGTGTCGCTTCGCGTCGTCGCGTTGCGACCTGTCTGCGGGAGCCTGAAGTCACTGGCAATAGCTAGTCAAGTATAAAAATAATCTGGACTGTAGATCAAATAAATTCTTCACATTTTTTCATATTTTTTCACTTGTCTCTAAAAACTTTTAGACCAAAAAGTTGGACATGTTCAGATAAACCCGGACGGGTGGTAGCCCTAGTTGAGCCCTATTAACTAAAGTTAATCGTTGAACACAACCAATTAAGAAAGGGTTAATTCGAAGTTTTATTTTATTAGGATAATCCATTTCCTTGAACCATTTGACTTGCTAAAAATAACCATTAAGCTTTTTACTGATTCTTCCTTTTTTCGGCAACGAAAATTACCACAGAAATCAGTTTAATTGAGATTTTTGTGATAATTAGACCGACTGAAAAAGACTTGCAATGATAATAAACGTTATCTTAAATAAATACTTTTTATGGGTCCGTACCCAAAGGGTGCTAAACGGAACCCTATAACTAAGCCTCTGCCGTCCGTCCTCTGTCTATCTGCGGGCTGTTATCTGACGTAACTTTACACTTTGTTTCGTTTGTTTGATTTATTACTAGCTTTTGCTTGCGGTTTTTCGCCCGCGTGTCGGAAATTATCCCACGGGAACCTACTACCGGTATAAAAGTATCCCATGTAAAATATTATAAAAGTATCCAGGTTACGAACTATCTGTGTGCCAAATTTCATCCAAATCCATTCTGCTGCTTTTGCGTGATTTAGTAACAAACATCCAAGACATTAGAACATCCAAACTTTCACATTTATAATTTGAATGAGTAACAAACATCCAAACATCTAAACATCCAAATATACAAACTTTCACATAATAATAGTAGGGTTATTTGTTTATGTATTTGGGATCATCAAGAAAGGAGTTGTTCCTACTTAGTAATTAATTTTAAAAACTAACTACTAACTTACCTATAAGAAATTTACTCGAAAATGAATTTTTTGTAAAACATTATTTAGAATATCTTTATTGTAGCAGTGTACACTAGGGATATTGACAGTTTTTTTTTATCCGTCAGGTAGACTATTAAAAAATATTGGACACGTATTTTTTATTTTTTCTTTTTTTACATAATCAAAAGATTACTGCAATACATTGAGTAGGCAATGCGTTAAAATGTAGCATGACGTCTTTTTTTTTTTTTTAGATAGGGCATCTTGTAGCTGACCTCTGAGGTCATGACTACTCAACCGGTCAATCCTGTGGTTGCCTTAGGCTTCTACACTTAAAGCCTCCAGCCAGGGGCAAAACTATGCTAATTAAAACTAGGCGAACGCTCGCTAAGGGCACCCCCTGTGGGGTACGAACCTCGGCTTAGGGCGTTCGCTGGGGGGAGGACAGCAAGAGGGACAGGCTGGATCAAGAGTATTTCATTATTATTAGTCGGGGGATTTAAAGCTACAGGCTCAGCATCGACGCGGGCTGGCGCATCTTCGAGCAAGGGTCGGGGGGGTAGCATGACGTCGCTGGCCGGTTGGTTTTATACTGACTTGACGTAGCGAGCCCCCACTCTTCGACTTTAATGCTTTTTATCTAAACTATTTTCTATTCATTTGTTTAAGCAAAAAATACGTGTCTAATATTTCTTTATTATCTGACTGACGGACTAAATAGTTTTTTTTTTCAGTCAATATCCCTATTGACGGTTAGCCATTAAAGAAAAACAAATAAGAACACTATTATTTAAACTTTTAAAACCCTGTTTTGATAATTCCAAGGCAACGCGTCTACACAATCGCGCATCTACACCAATATTATAAAAATAAAAGATTTGAAGTATTTTTGTTTGTTTAATCTAAACTAATAGTACAATGAGAACAGTTTTTTTTGTAGGTTTGTATGTAATAAACTCAAAAACGACTGGACCGATTTAAAAAAATCTTTCAACAGTAGACTGCTATATATAAATGTTTGCACAGAATCGAATTGACGGCTTTCATGCGATCATTTGAAAAAAATCAAAAAATAATTTAAATAGAACACGGGCCAGTAGGAACAGCATTCTGAAAACAGTGTCAGAGTTTTTATTCTCCCATTTTGAGGCATTTTGTGGAGAGGATGGCCATGTGAGAAATTTGCACCATACTGACCAAGTGAGGTGCAAACTTACTTGGTGAGAAAGAACAATGGGAAAATTTGTATGGACTCCGTCCCCAGCAGTGTAGCACTATGGGCCATGTGTGAAAAAATAGATGTTATTCTGAGTAACAACTTACTGAAATAATGAATGTGTGAATGTGGCAAACAATAATTTTTCTTAATTATTTTTATATTAGACTGCTTTTTATGATTACTATTTTATGATTATTATCATGTTCTAATACACGTGTTGTATACGTATGGTTTAGTATAGTAATAATCAGTATGGTTGTAGATCTATATGGATGCTTCTAAAAATGATATTTTTAGAATTTACGCCATTCGCAGCGCTCGCGTCGGAAGTGTTTTTTGGGCACGATTCAAAGAGGCTCGCGGACTCTTCGACGTCCTCCATAGATGATATAGTTCGAAAACAATTGACTGATACTGATACTTGGTCGTAATTAAAAAAAAAAAAAAAAAAAAAAATATCGTAATAAAAAATTTTTTATTGTCTTTCTATCTTTATGAATGAATAACTTTTTTCTCTTATTATTTACACTTTTACTGTGATATAATAAAATTATGTATTTTTAACGCTCTTTCATTTGATATATGAGAAAAGGTGCTACAAAGGTGGGGGCGCTTTTTCCCCAATGTTTTTTGCACCTTACACATCTTCTGTGCAAAATGTTTTTATTTCAAACTCAATAATAATACGAATATACTACTAACAATAGCTTTAAGGTATTGCTAAAAATATGGATCTTTGTTGTCCGAATAAATAAATTTTATTATTATAATATTATCACTGAGTAACATAAGCGATAACATATACGTATATAAGTAATGTACAAAGATATTTCGTGGCGGAAGCCGCTGGCGGAAGCTAGTATAATATAATATCTTTGCGTTTCGTGGTGGCAATTGCAAAGTTATTTTGACAATAATGTGACAAATTCAGAATTAATATCCATTTTGCTACCAGCATATTTAGAGGTAACCCACTAAACTCGCGTGTGTTGTCACAGTGAATATTATTAAGTCGTACGCATGTAAACATTAAATATGTTATGTTGGCACTAAAACGTAAAATGGTATTTAACTGTTTGTCAAAACGTTTATTGTTTTCGTCACGTGAACTGGGGTTAACATGGCAGTACATAATATGTGTGTTCGTCTTTCAAATTCATTTCGTGACAATACTGTTTAATGTGTCCCGAACTGTTTCAATATTTGGCTTGAGAATGTCTTATTAAGTTCGCTAGACTTCATAATTTCACATACTGTATTTTGAAACTCAAAATTCCTTCAGGGGGCTCGTGGCTTAGTAATAACAGCAACTCGGGTCGATCGATCAGGTTAAGCTACGCTTGCCGCGGTTGTTCCGTGGCTGGGTGACCATCTTTCCATATCGAGTCCCCACCGAGCGTCGGAAAGCACGTTAAGCCGTTGGTTCCGGCTGTCATTCGTGGATCTTTGACAGTCGTTACGGGTCGTCAGAAGTCCGAAAATCCTAACAAGGGGTATCGCATTACCCTTTAACTGGGTTGTGGAGGTCAGATAGGCAGTCGCTCCATGTAAAATACTGGTATTCAGCTGCATCCAGTTAGACCGGCCGACCCGAACATAGGAAAAGGCGAGGATTGATTTTTGTTCCTTCAAAATTACGCAACACGCAGAAAGAAAAAAAAAATTTCGTAAAGAATTCTCTTTAGCGTAGTCATCCAAATCTATTGGACGAAGATGACAATATTTTTTAACAGAATTTGCTTCAATAGACAGATTCTATTTTCAATTTTGGGCCTAAGTTTTTTACATAACAAACGAATAAGATTTATCACTCAGAAGCGTCACCGCATCCATTCAATCATTCGATAAAAAAATACTAAACATTTCTCTTAGGTTTTCGAGTACCAATCCGTAATTCTATAGGTATTCTAAGAATTCCTAATTCAATGGAAGTTTATATACTTTTCTAGCATCCACAGCCCTGGAAAAAACCACAGCAAACAGATTCATCATTTCACTAAGTACATTATATATATTTTTAAAGTATAAAACAAAGTCACCCCGCCGCGTTTGTCTATCTGTCTGAACGCGATAAACTCAAAAACTAACAAACGGATCATACAGTTAAGATAAATAATTCATTACGGTTTTGGTTAAATTGGCTGAAGTAAAACGATGATTGTTGAAGATGTCGGAGAAAATCATACCGATTTCTTCACTGGCGTGCGCCGCGTAAACCAATAGGGTTATTTAAAAACAATGTATTGGAAATATATTGTTTACCTAGATACACAGGGTACTTTTAATCCCCGTAGTACGCACCCGTGGGATATTTTCCGACAGCCACGCGGGTGAAGCCGCGGGCAAAAGCTAGAAATTTAAAAAAAAATTACAACTTTCCCATTTTATATGAATCCCTATCCACACCGCCACATTTTAACAAAAGCCCGGTGGACTGTTAAAGTAAAAGAAATATAAATTCTACGAAGATTTAGGCAGCTGAGTTGGCTAATATAATAAAAATACCGTCTGTGCCAGAAGAAATGAAAAAAGTAAGTGGGTAAAGGCGGTGCTTACAATTAAAATGAAACATTCTGAGCGTACGCCGCGTTGTAGACGTCAGTCTTGGTCTTGTTTGAAAATCCAGTCCTTTTTCTCTCGTTACAATTTTGTTTTCTATACAATTGAAGAAAGGGTTAGGTTTTCTCTTTTTCAGCCAAAAATTTAGGTATTTAGATTCTATACGTTGTGGCTTGAATAAATATATACCTATATTAAACAAAATTGTTAAAACAGCTCCACACTAAAGGTCACATATATCACCGCGGTTCGTGAGTTTGTCCCGAGGCGAGGCGATTACGTTACGATTCCGATTAAAGTGCGTTGCAGTAGGGAGTTTCATCTATCTTATGTTATGGGGTTTGGTTTCCCCACTTAGTCCTTCAGTGGACCATTGTGCGTGGGCCATAGCGGCCGTTGGTGGTTATTCCAACCAGCCCACCTCCCTCCAGAAGTTAATTAAATCTCCTGGTCTGTTCAGAATATCTGTGAAAGATCTGGGTGTCCTGAGGGTCTCTGTTCTAATCTGGGTGACGCTGTGCATTCAAAAAGCACGTGCGTGACGGTTTCCTTGGCCTCCATGCACGCCCTGTACAGAGGACTGTCCGTTAACCCTATTGTGTGGAAGTGTTTGATCAGCGAGCAGTGGCCGGTGATGGTTCCCGTCACCAGGCGCAAGCCGTTCCTATCCAGGCGTGGTTAGAGAGTTTCATACAAAGAATACTGAATGGCTCGAGTTGATACGGTGGCGATCCCTTTCCTAGTTGATATGTGTGCTATTTCCTTTATCATGATTAATTTGATGATTTTTCATTTTATTACATAAAATAACATCACACCGCGTATGTCCAATCTATACAAGGCCAGAACGCACCCATAGGAAACTGCTTGTAATGCTATTTTTAAATCTGTGATTACAATGTCTACACGAATTTTGCGTACTGCTCGGGTATTGTTTGTAACGAGGACGCGCGCGTCCTGGTTCCAAACTATACTACATCACTTACGCTTGACATGAGTTTTAAACATAAATAGTTAAAAATAAAAAAAATGTGAACTGGGTGAAATGGAACAGATAACGGAATATGAAATGGGTTAGGTTAGGTTAGAACTGTGTCAATCGCGCGCGAGCCGAGCGAGCGTAGCGAGCGGTGCCGCGGCAGCGGCCGGCGAGTGCTACTTCCAAGTTGCTCGCAACCAGGCAGGCTATTTAGTGCAAGGTGAATTACGTCGCTAACAAGTTGGATACCAGTCTACAATTTGACGTAATATATACACGATTAGTCCGTATGCGTACTGGCACTGTATATTTTGGAATAAGGTAGTTTAGGTTACGAAGTATACGCGAGTATTTGCGTACTACTCTTGTATAGATTGGAAGACCTTAGTAAAAAAGTGATTTCCAATCTATACGCGATTAGTTTCACACCCTTGCGTTCTGGCGTTGTATAGAATGGAAAGACGCCAAAACGCTTGTATACTCCGAAGAGTTTGGCAGAGGTTTACCTATAGTACACCCACATTTTGCCAGCTATGTTTAAGTCCCATGTTACTCTTCAGTTTGCTACATAAATTCATAGTTTGTAAATACGTCAAGGATCTTCCTAAGCGTAATACACACATAAATACCTTCCTAAAAACAGACATAGGTACCTAATCAGGTTACTTTTTAGGAGGTTAACTTGCTGAAAGTAATAATACTTTTATCTTGATTCAATTACTTAGCCATTTAGACGAGTTTTAGCCAAATGGGATAGGCTTCTAACCTAATAGCTACGGCGTTTAATGGCGAGAAATACCAAGTGATTCCCACCAGTTTCACGTTTAAAATATTGACGTTCTTTAATCTTCAACTCCGGGCTGCTACTAAGATTTTTCAGAGAGAAAACCAAAATAACACTATGCCCGACCTGAGAATCGCACACAAGACCTCATGCTCAGCTGTAGCGCTTGCGACTACTACAGTAGCAAGGCAGTCCTTAATCGAGTCCCTTAGCCGTTTAGACGAGTTTTTGCCAAATGGAATAACCCATTTACCTAATAGCTTATTATTTTTTTTATCTTTTTTTTATGGTGTGAAATTATCTAATAACTTCTCCCGCTCTAGGTGGAGCAAGAGGGCGAGTCAGACTTTTACTGACTAAAACACACTCGTGTTCCTTCCGTTGCCTGTGTGCCGGGGCCGCGATATTTCGGACAAACTCGCAACCCTGGCAGGTTTACCTAATAGCTGAGGCAGTTGAATCGCGAGAAATCACGAGTGCTAACTCCACCTGTTACGGTTATACGATTGATGTTCTTCAACTTTTTGCTAAGGCCAAAGCGCCAGGGTAACCCGGGAAATTCTAAACTTCTAAAATCAGCTGTTCCATAGTAAAGTTTTATACCTATTTTTCTAAACTGTATGGGACAGCTGTTTTTTTCGCGTTTTCAACGTTGGTCTCATACTAAAACTTGTTCAGTTCGATGGTCTAAAGCACCTCTTAAAGTTTCTAAAGTAATTTTTTGTATGTACAATGTATACGTATAAGCTGATATTGACCTGCACATTGCAAAAAAAACGTAGAAAATTTAAATTTCGCGGTTAGCTTACCGAATCTACCTTAACATATTTAGCTTGGCAAGAATACCCAAACAAGAACTTACATTTCCAATAAAAGGGTTAGTGACAACTCGGCCCGAGTTAACTGGACCCGAATAATAATACCAGATATTTCACTCCCGATTACAGTCAATTGTGAGGTCGGGCAGAAAATCGATATTTAAAAATAAATCATTACGTATTTAATTTGGGTTTGGTTTTAATAAAGGGGTTAGGTTTCATTGGGTGAAAATGGTTTTTTATATATACCTATAAAAACCAGGAAAATATAATTATCGACAACAACAGGTTGAGTTGACTCGGGCCGAGCTGTCACTGACTCAATAAAATACCCTATACAACTTTTACACAATTCTTTTTTCCAGAAGCTCGAGTACTGTAACGTAACCTATTTATATTTCACCCTAAAAACGACCGGAGCTATCGCGGTAACTACATTATAGGATAGGCAGACTTGGGCAGTCGCCTTTATTACACTCAATTTATTTGTCGACCCTAATGCAGTTGGGAGCAATTTCACTTTTAGGCAAGAAAAACTTTCGAAGATTTTATTTTTTGGAGGGCATGAACGTTTGTTTTTGTTCTGGTAAATGGTAATAAAAGTTTTCAAACTTTTATTAAGATTCATTGTTCTCCTGCCCATAAACCAATTTATTTGCGGCCGGTGCAACATGTCCCTTTCATCCATACTTCTCTATTACGCGTCATCTCGGTAGTATTTTTTGAGATTATTGGCTTAAAAAAGCCATGCTTTCTTGTGGATAAACTTGAATTTGGAATTTAATCCTTAAGTTCTAAGTTGAGCTGCACGATTACTGTCTGGACAGGTCCACTCAATTTGTGTGGTATTTTCCTCTAAAGACCATTTCAGACACATTTTACATGGTTTTCACATGATCTGCCAAAGATTATGTCAGGACTTTAAAAGAGATTAGGATCTCTGAGTTTGTTTCAGCCTTTCTTCTTAGAGTAGCCTCTGAACGGCGACCTCATCTAGTTTTTTAATTTTATTGACGTGTAGAAGTATTTCTACTAACATACTTATGGTACAATTCCGTAGCTGACCGCAGGCGGCAAATGCAGGCGACGTATCATCGCGACACGACTGGTTTCTGGTGAGCGTTCATCTATACTAATATTATAAAAGCGAAGGTAACTGTCTGTCTGCTACTTCTTCACGCATAAACCAGCAATCGTTATCTTCTTCTTTTTCGTGTGGTTAGTGACTGACCTGGTGTCAGAATTTTATGCCAGCCATGGGCCTCTGACTTGGCTTCACATGCCGTCGAGAAATATCTATCAGGCATGCTGGTTTCCGCACGATGTTTCTTCACCGGTTTGGAAGCAAGTGACAATCATACAATACGCACTTGAATCCGAAAAGTCAGAGGTGCATGCCTTGGGTTCGAACTCGACCTATGACTTATGACCTATGACCTATGATCTATGACTTGGCAGTCTGAAGGTCACACCACTAGGCTATCACTGCTGCACCAATCGTTATTGCCACACAGATGGTACCCTGGGACCTGATGAAAGCCACAGGCAACTTTGCAACCTGGTTATTCAGGATATTATAAAAAAATATTTAATACAAAATACACGCAGACGAACTCACGAGCAACAATTTATTTTCGAGCATAAATCTATTTCGCGCCGGAAAACTGTAGGCATTTCCATCCTTTTGAAGCGTGTGTAGTTCAAATTCACGAACCTATATTTTTACCTACATGCTACATGACAAGAGGACGCACCTTCTGCGTTCCGCGGCCTTGCACGCGTCTCTCACACGCGAGGCGTGATTTTACGGAAAATGTTTAATAATACTTTAGAGGTATGAGGAACAGGGTGTAAAATTCACTCATCCTCTATTGAAAAGGATGGATCCTCCGACCAGACGGGTGTCGTGTCTAGCGGGCAACTGCCCAACGATTGATGTCGGATAGATAGTCTTATACATATATGTCGTTCGCGCGGTAAAGTCTAATTGCGCGATGCAGGATTTGTGTGACGTCAGAATTTTGTCTTTGACCTTTCTGAAGAACATTACCAATAAGGTCCAAAGACTCCAGAACAGACCACTAACAACAACATTTGTAATGGAAAAACATAAACCTGAAGGTTGAAACTGAGGACCCCAACACTAGTACCTTCTTAATAATTCTATGCACTAGCTTGACAGTTGCGGTGACGGATGAAATTTTTTTTGACTAGGTACTCGCTCTTTCATAAAGCAAACTAATTTTATTTAAATCTGAAATCATTTTGCATATTTAACAAATCTCTGGTATGTTCTTGTCTTGTCTTTTAATTTGATTCCAAACTCAAAGCATTTATTTCAAACAAACTGCGCCCAGCGGTCTCACCCGCATTAGTCTCCATCCCTGGGAAATATCGAAGTAAAAACTATCCTATGTCCTAACCCAGGCCATGGTCTACCCATGTGCCAAATTTCGTCCAAATCTGTTTAGCCATTTTAGCGTAAAAGCGTAACAAACAAATTCACTTTCGCATTTATCTATACATATAAAATGCTTTGTCTTGAATGACGGACTGACGGATCAACGTACAGCCTAAACCACTGATCGTAGAGACCTGAAATTTAGAGGGTGTGTTCTTTGTATGACGTAGGCATCCGATAAGAAAGGATTTTCCGAAATTCTACCCCTAAGGGGGTGAAAAAGGGGGGCTAAGTTTGTATGGGACAACGTGATTCCTTGGTCCAATCTACTTAAAATTTGCATAAACATTCTTTAATAGAATTGATGGACAATGTATTTCGTATTTTAGTGAAATTCATTCCCTAACGGGGTTAAATAGGGGTAGGAAGTTATTTTGGGAGTGATTTGCTTCGAAGTTGATATCAATACTCCTTAGTGCTTTTGATTTAAATTACATTTTATTTTGACACATGTTTAAAATCTCAATCCGAATTTATTCAAAAAAGGTTGAACTCACATAAAAGTTTGGTGCATTGCAAATACTCTTTATAATTGGAATGTCTCGAAAGTCACCGTACTATATTAGTACTGCATTTGAAGGTTTCTAAGCTTTACAGAGGTCTGTATTTATTCCTAGGATTCCCCTTTTTTTTTTTTGAGGATTGGAAATCATCAAATGACTCCTCCCGCTCTGGGCGGAGCGAGAGGGCGTGTCAGACTTTTAATGACTAAAACCCACCCGTGTTCCTTTCGTTGCCCGTGTGCCGGGGCCGCGATATCCCTTTCGGACAAACCCGCAACCCTAGGATTCCCCTAACACCATCAAATTACCCCTTCGAATTCAAGAGAGTGCAGTTTCACATCAAAGTCTGCTTCGCAATGACCATAAACAAAGCTCAAGGTCAAACTCTTAAGATAGCGGGAGTAGACTTGAGGTAAAGCTGCTTCTCTCACGGCCAGTTGTATGTAGCATACTCCAGAGTAAGCGCACAGAGTAGCCTGGTGATTCTAGCACCCGAAGGAAAACAAAATATATTGTTTACAAAGAAATACTGCGGTAGGTGTAGTATTTCGACTTCGTTGTAAAAAGATAATACCCCATGTAACTTTCACCAGATCAAACGCCGAGCTTCGTGTTCATAAAATATAACAAAATGTTATTTTATTTTCTTGTATATTTAACCTTTAAATCCCTACACTACGTATATAATAAAGATTGTTATATTTTACTCGCTGCCCGGCCCGGCTTCGCACGGGTAGCACTAAGTACTTATCTACGGCGCACCTACTTCCTTACCTACCCTACCTATCTACATACCTAGCTGCCTACACCTACCTACATTTTTGGTATTTTTTTACACCTTGGGTTACATTATTGGAATTTTAGCAAGGCTCCCTAATTTTTTTGAAAATATAATATAGCCTATGTCACCCGGGGATAGTGTTGGTAGCTTAAACAGTGAAGTAATTTTTTAAATCGGTTCAGTAGTTTCGAAGCGTATTCAATGCAAAAAAACAAACAAACAATCAAATCTTTCCTCTCTATATTATTAGTAAAGATAAGTATTCAAACATTTCAACATAATAATTTATATGTTATAACAAAAATAAAAACGTTAAAAACCAATAAAAAATCCAATTAGAACCATTTTCGACTTCTACGCGGACAAAGTCGCGGGCAAAAGCTAGTAATATTATATAGGTACATGCACTTTTGAATTGTCAAGTTAGTCGAATGGAGTCATAATTTATAACACAGAAAGTACATAATTAAAGTAATTAACAACGTATGGTACGGGGGCAATGTCCTTTCACAAAAAAGTATAGTGCACTGTATTAGCACTTCATTGTTGGACCAACATAAAATTCCTCAACGCTTGAGTGAACATGACAACGCTCAAAATTTTCCTGCCAAAAAAAAACTTCATCAAATATGTAAGGGTGCGTATACACAAAAGTTTACTACGTTGCGTTAATGGAGGTTTAAAACAAATGCAGTGTTTATTACTTAAGTGACGTCAAAGGCAACAGGCATAATATTTGCAGAAGGATCACTTTGAACGGCGCGTATTCGAGAGATTCAAGTATTGATTGATTGATATCGGTCTTGGGTTTGATCCCCATTGAGTTTTCGTCGTCAGGAATTTTTCAGTAGCGCGGAGTCAGAATTTGTGCCCGTTTAGAGGCAAAATCAATCGTTTATTTATTCAAATCAGGCTGAGAATCAGCATTTTTGTAGAGTCAAAATTACATAAGACAGACGCCTAAAACACCCGCTCTTCACCTCTTCCTATTCCTTTGGCTGGGCAATAGGCTCGCCCCATAATACATGGGATTTAAACGTGGTTGGCGAAATGTGGGTGTTACTGCCCAACTCTGCTCAAGCCCTTTGGGAAAACAGGCCTGATTTTAATTAGGTAGCCTATTTTGTTGTATGCAAAATTAATAAATCTTACGAGTATATCAGTAGTTTATGCTCAAGTGTCAAATGAGCGCCTACTTATGAAATATTTAATTAAAGCATGACGGAACCGTCGAATTAATTTGCACGGAAATAAGAGCTTCCTAAAATTGGTGATACATAAAATATTTAGTTTTCCCTCAATTGGACTGTTTTGTCTCCAAAGATGGTGAACTAGTATCACTGATTTCTTTTTATACAGGTCGCCGGGGTTACGGGTCGTTAGGTCGTAATCGGAAAAAATTAAGAACCATTTAAATAAAAAATCATCCCTTTATGGTGTTAAATGGGGAATGAAACCCTATTTAACCCCTTTAGGGGTTGATTTTTATAAAGTAAACTTCCTTAGTACTCAACTTTGTTATATAAAGGGTCCCCGAAACGATCAATTGCAATTGATCATGTAGATTAATTGTTGTATATTTATTTTCTGTTTATATCTCATTGTATGCTGCACTGATCGACGTCATAGCTTTAACGCCAACTGTCGCCGAAAATCAGCGCTCCGGCTCTGTCTGGCATAGGGTCGCAGCATAATGCTGAGCATTGGCCGTTTTGCCTGGATGTGACGCATATTTTCCCTAACTTGTTCTTTTTTTGTTTTGTGTTCTTTTTTTGCGTCATCTTTACCGCAAACAAACATATTTCTTTTTTTATCGATTGCAATCAATTGCAATTGTAGTTCCTAACATTGTCAATCGCTTCAATTCCATTTGGTAGACGATTAATTTGCGCATCAATGTGTATCTATCACGTAATTATAATAGATCGTTTGCGGAACGCATAAGGAATTCTTGTGCAAAATTGTATGCTTCAGACCCAGTGAATGACGCTGTGCGTCGTCTGTCGGAGAATCTAGGATAAAAATAATTTAAGAAGAAACTTCAAACGGGTATTTAAAGTTGCTCATTCACAACGAATGTGTTAAAACGAGTCTTCTGTGATTTGTCGGTCTAGTGTCAAAATTACGTAGCCCTAGAGGGTTGAGTATTACAGTAAAACTTGACCTTTTTGATTTTTATGTTTGCCTGGTACCTAGACTTAAATTAAGAGGGTGCATACCTAATATCAAGCTGACGATTCGTCATAACTAGGTACGTGAAAGGCAGAAGCTACAATAAAAAAATAACTATTATTAAATCAAATCATGTAAAGAGTGGCAATGATCTCTGATCTGCGGATGGTGAGCAAGGGGTAGCTCGCCGTCCGATAAGGACCAGGGGTTCGACGCGACGGCGCGTTGTGTTCCACGCGCGCCTCAAAGAGATGTCAGCACAACTGCCGGAGTCCGCTAGGACCGATGCCTGCCGGGATCGCCGGAAAGTCCGAAAGGGCTACCGTGACCCCTGGCAACATACAGGCAACTGAAGGAACACGGATGGGTTTTAGTCAGTAAGTCTGACACCTCCCTCCGAGAGAAGTTATTTGATAATTTCCCACCCAAAATTATAAACATAGGGTGGCAATGATTATAAGTTTCTTTGCAGAAAATGAATTATCAGCCAAATTATATCCACTATTGTTCACTCATATCAACAGATTAAAAAAAATATGATATATTTTTTAAGACTTAAAGTATAAATTATGAAAACTGGTTACACTGAAAGTTAAAGAAGGCATAAAGAAATAATCTTTTTAAGTAATACTAGACATTTTTCACAACGAATTCTGATCATAATATTTTAAATGGGTGTCGTAATCTTTTAAATACTCGACTTTTACTTTGGCAGGTGTTTCATTTCGAGCCTGTAAGCTGTTAATTATTATGACGCTTTCAAACCTTTTCTGTTCCGCCATAACTCTAAGAAATTAAAAATAAATTCATGTGAGGGTTCCGTATCAAATAAAGTAGTTTTTGTTGTAAAAACGTAAAGGAGGTAGGTTTACGTAATGCTCTTCGTGAAAGATTTCATTTCTTTTTACTTTTGCACAGTTTTGGATTAAAATATTTTCGTTAGTTGTTACGGTACCCTAAGACACGTCAGCAAGGTATAAAAATAATATGTTACCTACATTTTATGAGTCCTCGCGAGGAAATAGCTCAATTATATATTTTAGTGGGCGTCAACCGTATTTTCAGGTTAAATTCGTTTTACAGTGAAAGTCACAGGTTTAGTGGATAACTTTTAGTGTTAAGATAAATATAAAAGTTTTTTAATAAGAGTTCTGACTTAAGTGTGACTAAATTAAGTAACGGATTAGTTAAATAGTCTGAACATAGCTTTGAGTTTAGACATGATTGATTCCAAAACTAGTTCGGTATTTTTGAAAAATTTGGACAGAAGTAAAATTAAAAGAATATTAAGTCTTAGCTATTATAATATGAAATACTATGTTTTGAATAATTTAGATGATGTATAAAAGTAGCTTTATCGACTTTTATCGCTGACCGCACCTTTAAGGTTGTCACACACTTTGTAGACAATATAAAATATATATTATCTTCGACTTATGAATCGCTCACCGTACAATTAATGGACCACCACACACAGTGAAGATAATACATACTAAAAAAGAGACTGAAATACTGATCAGCAAAAAAAAAAATCGTAATAAATGACGCTTACCTTCTTCTATTAACATTAATTTCTTCATCTATTGATATATGTACTTCACTGTCTCCGTATAGTATTAAATTAACTATTTATGACTCATATTTGTCTTAGTTTTATTATAATTAATAACCATTCATATATTTTATTCAAACACCTCACGGTATTTTTTTCTGTCGTAAAACTAAATAAAGCTGGGAGCAAATTAACGGACGCGCCCGTAAGCCGCGGCTGACAGTTGCGAGCATCAGACGTCCGAACGCTCAAGGACACGTCCGTGACTTACGACCGATAGTTTGCACAGTGTAGTACTAAATGTACTATCCAGATACACAAATAAGCTTACGGACTCGTCAAATAATTTGATATCAGCTTAACAGCCGGTGTATCTGTCCGCCGCGGTCGACGGCCTGTTACTCGTACGGTTTGTGCAATTGTGAGTGCACGGTTCACGAATCAATCTATCTAATCGCTAAGAACGGCTCACATTCATGGTCCTTCGAGCCGGATCAGAAGATACAGCAAGAAAGAAATAGTTTTGCTTGGACAGTTCTTGTTGTTTTCGTATTTTTTTTGTTGTTTTTGTAATTAGTTTATTTATTTATTTAGAAGTATAAAAATTATGTATTACGTATGTTGAAACTGTTTGTACTCGCCGTCATTTGGCCCTATAGGTTCATTAGAAATCCAGCGTCAGACAGCATTTGTCTGGCATTAATGTTGAAATGAACCTAGGCACACACTTATTGTCCAAAGATTACTTTTACTTTGTTTTTATTTTGTGTTTCACGAACTGTGTCCAAATAAACGTTTTCTTTCTTTCTTTCTTATATTTTACCTTAAAGGATTTTGAAAGGATTTTTAAGCGCTATAATATATATTTTCTTTAATGTGTGTGATGAGCTTTAGGCGCTGAGCAGACGATGGGCACTTCGTTCGCGGACAATTTGGAATCGTATGGAAATTTGATCTGCGTGCGCGTTAGATTTCTATACGATTCCGAATTGTCCGCAGATAAATTGTCCATCATCAAACACTCATTAAAAAAACATTCAATTGCAATTCTCTTTATTACCTACTCAAGGACATGCCATTATAATTCTGAGCAAAAATTTGCAAAGACGTCAGACACAGTCCCACAAATTGTGTCGCTACTCGTAAACGTAATGAGACTAATCTAAAGAAAATGAGAAGATTATGAAAGGAAACGATCTTTGTGTATGAAATCTGTGACGTTTTGGGTAGACTCGCGAAGATTTAAATCGTTATATTTGCCCTCACCGATTATGCGAAAAAGTGTGCATACTGAGGGGAGTGACCTTATATGGAACGGTAGATACGCATGATTTTCACCATTAGTAAGCGAGATAATACTTTTCAAATGTCATTCTCAACGAAATAGAAACGTGACCACCTTTTGACGCGGTCGGGTGAATCTAAAGATTTAAATCTTTGTATAAGAAATAGTTTCGAGCAGGTAGATTGCTTATTCAAAAAAGTCAGGTGCGTATAGAGTTACTGACTTCCGTCATTTTACCTCTGCTGTATGGCGGCACCGCTTTCCAGGACACCCAATCTTATAGGAGAAACTTACAAAATCTCATGTAAACAGAACAATAAGTACAGTGCGTTCATTAGAAGATGTCTCGTGATTGGTAGCACTGAATTTGGAGTCTTAGTTTCAATACTAATAGAGTTCAAAATGGCGACTGACAGAGCAGCACTACAAATCACATGACCGCAAAATTCAGTGCAAAAAATCGCGTTACGGGACAAGTTCTAATGAACGCACTGTAAGTAGATTTTGGGACCCCAAGGCCTCTTTTAAAAGGTTGGCAACCCCGATGCTATAGAACCTTCGCTAACGTAATTCCTAATTCCAAAAAGAATATTATATCCAAAACTTTTTAATTCGGTTGTTATTGCGCCGCAGTTTATAAATTGCTGAAACTTTCATAATTTTATTGCGAAAATATTACAAATTGTTTTATGTTAAAATTAGTCGCAATCTGCATATTTTTGCATAGGTATGAAGTATGCAGCATTGCGACTGTAAAATTAGATTTAATTCTCCTGCAGGGTTGCAGATAAATGAATTTAAATTGTTTATGTCGTGATTGCCCTATGGTTAACGCCTCGCTTCTCAAGTTCGAGGTTGTGGGTTCAAATCAGGGCAAGTACCAATGTGACTTTTTCAATTCATATTAACTTTCTGAGTTAATCTTGGACATTACTGACATGTTATCTGGACTTATAGTCAACTAGTTAATGTTATTGTTATCAATCTGTTTTATTTATTTATTTTTATATTTAGAATGCAATTTTTGTTATTATTACTGCTACACATGAATTACTAAAAAATATTGAATAACCTTAATTGTAAATGTCATACAAGAAACGTGCATTTTTCGGCGTATTTTTTCTAATATCCGGCCAGATTTTTAAAACATGCCTCGAGTCACCGCGACGGCAATAAGCGACGCTGGGCCACACGTCGCTTCGTAAATCCCGAGGCCGCGAACGGGGCCTCAGAACGCTAATAAGCCCTTAAACAAAACAAACAAACGACTGGCCAACAGAAATAGAACAGTACAAACACTGATAGCCACTCTAATCTTGTTTGTTTTATCTCATTATATTGATTGAGCTATGTCTATTCTGGATCTATCAAAGCGTGGTCAAAAGTGGACGTTTTAACTTGTACAAACATACTTTGCGTTTGCCAAACGTTTTTTATACCAACATCTAGGCTGTCTTTTTATAAATTCGAGTTTTGTAGGAGAATATTTAATATATGTAGTTCGTGATGTGATAAAAACATTAACCAGGTTTGTAGTGTCGGTAAAGCATGTTACACACTCGTTCGGGTCGGCACAATTAGCACAGCCGGGCGGTAAAATAGAGATAGAGCAGTTGTGGCCCGTGGTAATGGCTGCGACTTGCGAGTTGTAGATCTTAGATTCAAACCCTGTAGAGTTCGAGCCCAAGGCACGCATCTCTGACTTTTCGGATTCATGCGCGTATTATATAATTATCACTTGCTTCAAAAACGGTGAAGGAAAACATCGTGATGAAACCGGCATTTCTGAGAGATATTTCTCGAGGACATGTGAAGCCAAGTCATGCCCATGGGCGGCATAAACATTCTAACACCAGGTTAGTCACTAACCACACGAAAAGGAAGAAGATAACGTTTAGTGGTTTAGGTATGACGATGTAGAAGACAGACAGTTACTTTCATATTTATAATACTAGTATGGATTAACCTTATAATTGTAGTAAAAGTTAGTAGTAGTTAGTTAGTACTATTGGTGTTGTGACTTTTACTACACGCTCACTTGGCGCTGTTAATACTTCTTTTCTAAAGTCTATTTTTGAGAGCTCGCTTACACGAGGTACTAATTGCCATCTTATCCGTTTCGATTACAGATCAGTGGTGGCCTAGTGGTATCGGCCGCGATTTACGAGTTGTAGGTCGTAGCTTCGAACCTTGATAGGCGCTTTGTGTAAATTATTTCATCACTACTGCTCTCAAAACGGTGAAGGAAAACATCGTGAGGAAACCGGCATATCCTAGAACCAAAAATTCGAAGACATCTACCAATCCGCACTGGGCCCGCGTGGTTGATTAAGGTCCACTCCCTTTCATCGAGAGGAGGCCTGTGTCCCAGTATTGGGACACATTATAGGCTGATTTTGCTATGAGCGGCAAAATCGACATATTTTGCCGCCGAATTGTGCCGAATAATGCGGTCACGCCGACCCGATCAAGTGTCTAGCACCCCTTACTGTCCGCAAGGTGTACCGAAAAAATCCTTAGTAGCTACCGTCAATTGTGGAGTGTATTGTTCATCTATAAAAGTTACCAGTATGTAACTTGTGGCGTCATCTACAACGCCACATACATACTACACGTCACACTGACGTCACACAAAATCCTGCAAACTCATTCGTATTTTTATGACAAAGGAAAATTCATAATGTAACTTTGGTTCCATGGAATAAATTGTATCAATTCTAGGACTATGGCTGTCTTGGCAACATCCGAAAGAGATGACATAATAAATAGTTGTAAATACTGTTTAGTTAAAAAACATCACATGTAAAAAAACATAGTAAAAACAAACAATGGGAGTTCTTGATCAGAAGTTAAAACACAACGCGCGCTTTGTTCTACAAGTCCATTAAATTATTGTGTAATTGTGAAATACGCATGCATTTTCCATCACAACCTCGTGAAAAACAAATGAAAACTCGGTGAAAAAATGTTAATAGCCGAATATTTTATTCAAATGCGTTTTCTCAAAAATCACAATGCGATGAAAGAACCGGCTTATTTTCTTTCATTTGTTTTTCCAACGGTTTTAGAAGCTTTTAACTTTTTTTTGCATCTTCTTGCTTAGGAAAACATTCGTCCATTTGATGAAATTATGCACGTGGTCCTGACTAGTCTCATGACCACCTCATGCGCCCTCAATGCGTCATTGAATTTCCTTTGTTACCCAGAGAATGTGCCCGTAATTTTACTGCTGGACGCTTACGATAGTGGTAGAATTTCCTTGAACAAATTCTTTCACAGAGAGCTCTTTAACTAGTAGGTAGGTACTTTGTTATGAGGTTAGGTTATTTT
Source organism: Agrochola lota (assembly GCA_947364205.1). NCBI lineage: Eukaryota > Metazoa > Arthropoda > Insecta > Lepidoptera > Noctuidae > Agrochola > Agrochola lota. The sequence goes on from OX376239.1 coordinate 3,735,632, forward strand.
TGCCATCATTGCAGACTCGAGTAATTTCTTTAGAAGGTACAGTTAAACCGGAAAAAGTGTGAGCTTCGGTAATCTTCGTGTTTCCGAATTAACATGGACGGCGCGACACAGCGGCAAAGCTAAGTTAAGACTAAGTTTTCTACCGCCACACTTTTTAGTATATACCTATCATTTTGCGTTTGTATGACTTCATAATCTGTCACTCGAACGTTTAGAAAATTTATTAGGAATTGCATAGAGTTGTTAATCTATAATTTTCTAAGCAGTCAGAGTTGGGAAATGTTGCAAAATGAATACAGGACTTGAATAAAATTGATCTATTGTGCATATTCGGTGAAGGAACGAGCATCATTTACTAAGATTGCTGCTCCGTCAGTACGTAATTTTCTTTACTGAGACAGTGTTAGTTTTGATGAACTAATAAAGTGAAGATGACATCCACCTAGCTTATGTTGCAGTTCTTTTGTTTTAAAACTTTGAAGAAGCGTGGCATACTTCAACTAAGTTTTAAATTAAGTTGAGACCACTCATTGTGTTAATAAGATAAAACTCATTTTCTAGTTTGTAACAAGGCTCTTTATTTCTAGAATTTCATGGCTCAGGCTCTAAATCTAATCTCATTTTAACTTATGAGCTTGAAGTTTTAATATCAAGATTGTTTATTACTTAGTTAGTAGGTATGAAAAAACGCAGCTAGGTTACGGACGCTAGAAAATCTACATCGGGTCCATGTAGGGCCCGGAAAAAGCGTCCGTGAAGCTCCTTACTCTGCCATACCTCCTTGCGATCGTTAGTGTCAAGCACTACAGGCTTGCGCCAGTTCTCTTTAGCCAAGGAGAGCGGGGTGAGGCCCTTGTCCACAGCGACCACATCTCGATGCATCCCCACGTCGGCTTCTAGGAAATATTCCCTGAGACTGCATATCTCGCAATTGTGGAGGGTCTTAGCGTTTAAAAAACCTCGACCTCCACACTTTCTACTTACTAACGGCTTTTTGACACTTCCCGTGACCCAAGAGCTGGTTTTTACTTTGGGCAGAGGCTAAGCATTGCCATACAACGTGGCAATGCGGCCAGTCTCTTGGGTACATTACCAGTCGACAGCGATGCGGATGAATTTTACGATGCTGTATTTTAGTTTTTGAATAGTTTTAGTTAAGTTAGAATATAATATATAATTTTGCTATTTTTATTTAGTCATAAGTTGTTATGGACCCACTTGTAAATATTACCCTAAATAAATGTTAGCCGTTAGTAGGTCTTTTAAACTTTAATAAATTAAATTACATTTTGCCAATGTAGGTGGTTAGAGCGGACTAGAATAAATTAACAGTAGACAGGTTCTCAAAATGGAAAGACAAGAGCAATAAACTCCTAAACGCTTTTAGAATGATAACATTACCTACCTATTACGAGAAAATGTGATCCTGACACCTGTCAGTTGGAATATTTCTAGTTGTAATAAGGATCAAATTGGCGTATTCGTTAGTATGAAACTGACAGGTGTCAAGAACGCATTCTTTCAACGGCTGGACTGTAATAAACATTGACGAGACGGTTGTAACAGTGGCTTACGCGCTGCTGGTCGGTTGAATTTCCGTCATCCAAAGATTTAAAATCAATAGATTCTCCCGACCGCTCCAAAACATTTATTATAAAAGAAATTCCTAGTATAAACAACGCTCAACGCTCAAAAGTATATTCCATGTCCATACAAATTGCGAAAGTACGAGTAACTCTGTCTGGTTTTCCCTTTCACGCCTTAACGGCTGAACGGATTTCGATGAAGTTTGGCACACACGTAGACCATGGCCTGGTTTAAGGTATAGGATACTTATACCCTAGACATACTACCCGGAACATACTACCTGGGTAGTATGTTCTGGTGGGATTAGTTCTGACCTCCACGCAGACGACGTCGCGTGCAAAATCTAGTAAAAATATATTTCAGAGAACTTTGCGCCCTTGAAAAGCTCTTAGATTCTATAAAGGGTCTTAAATTGCTGCTAATAGTATTGAAGTTGTTACAACAGCTATCGATATTCCGGGAAAGGTTTTATAAAAGTCTGAAAATGTTAAAAATCTTCACAAATTTTATAAGTAATAATTTGCATACTTACTAAGTAATAATATATAATAAATCTAAGTCTGAACGGAATGTTGCCATTTTAAATATTATATTTTGTATAAACACGTAGATTAATTATAGTATATTTATTTTATTTTGATATCTCATTGTATGCTGCACCGGTCGACGTCATAACGTCAACGCCGGCTGTCACTGAAAACCAGCGCTGGGGCTCTGTCTCGCATAGGGTCGCAGCATTATGTTGAGCGATGGCCGTTTTGCGTGGATGTGACGCATATTTCCCCCAACTTGTTCTTTTTCTGTTTTGTGTTCTTTCTTTGCGTCATGTTTACCGCAAATAAACGTATTAAATTAAATTTTAATAATGTTACTTTGTTTTTTATTGTTTTTATTTATGTTTTAATATGTTTTAGTTTAATGATAGATAATGATTAGATTTCCTGTGTGAGTCATAAAGTCATAAATACTTTTTCTTTCTTACTTTCTTTCTTTTATTTTCTTTCTTATCTTTCTAAGCTGCTAAGCCGTCTTGAGCAAGCGTGGTGATCAAAGCTCGTGCCTTCTTTGTGTGAAAACAGGCCTTCGCCCCGCAGTGGGACAATATAAGGCTGGTATTTTATGATTATTAAAAGTAGCTCACGGTTTTGATCTCAACGAAAACCCACCTTAGGTTCAATTTAGCCTGGCTTGTGGAGGCTAAATACCTAAATTCTACTTGTTCTAACTCTAGTGTTATTTACGTTTCAAGAATTGTTGCCAAATAATTAAATGTTTTACTGTTACTTTGTGTAAATTATTTCATCACCACTGCTCTCAAAACGGTGAAACCAAACATCGTGAGGAAACCAAAGTCCTAGAACCAAAAATTTTAAGCCATGTGACAACTACCAACCCGCACTGGGCCCGCGTGATGGATTACGTCCCACTCCCTCTCATAGAGAGGAGGCCTGTGACCCAGCAGTGGGAATATTATAGGCTAGTTATACTACGTGGACAGAGTCGGGTACAGCTAAATAGATCTAAGCCATCGTCATCATCATCTAGCAAACCTTTTTCCATTAATGTTGGTCGGCTTCCAGACAAACCGGATTCAGCTGAGTACTAGTATTTTACATACAGCGACTAGTTGTCTAGTTGAAATCTAAGTAAACAGAGAATATCGCTGAAATCTATTTGTTAATTTTATTGCTGATCAGTATAATTAAACTGACCATGTGCGTATTAGGGTCAGTTGAATGTTGGCAATCATGCTATGATCCCAAATGTGCGGTTCGTGAATTAAATGGAGAACCAAAACGTGAGCTCATTATGTGCGGATTTTCGCTTTACTATTGTTTTCGTTATAAAGATTGAAATGGTACCCATCTGACAGTTGAATATTTGTAGCTCTATACCAATAGCTACACATATTAATCTACTGTTGGTAAAGTATTGTTTTAGTACTAGAGATTTATCACATAGGCGAATTCAAACTCAAACTCAAAGCATTTATTTCAAATAAACCAATTGGCACAGGCACTTTTGAATTGTCAAGGGATCGGTCAGTCAGAATGATGAAACTAGTTGCCCATTTCAAAGCGTAGTAGGTACCTATGGAGAAGAACGGGCAAGAAACTCCACGCACACTCTCTTAAATCATAATATGGTTACAAAATATTGGTTACATCATTCATAATGATGTTATACATGTGAGAACGATGCAAAACGTTAAAAGCGTCCGTAATAGAAATAAAAAAACAATTCGAAAATTAAATTAAAATATGCCGTGGCAGCTAAGATATGACCAGTCACTACTGTCGGCGCCCGTTCACGAACATGACGCATGGATTAAGCAGTTAATTTAACACAGGCGTTCACAAAAACCGCAATCCATGCAAAAAAAACCGAGCGAGCCTTTCCGTATTCGCTTAGGATGTGTAACATTTGACGTCTTGGCTGACGTATATAAGATATAAACAATATTCATAATCATGGTTATCGTGGTGGGGCTTGTGGCTAAGTAATAACAGCTGCACAGGTCGCTCGATCAGGTTAAACTACGCTTACCATGGTTAGTCCGTGGATCCATCCGTGGTTCGTGGAATCTTTACATACCAAGACCCCTCCGTGCTTCGGAAAGCACGTTAAGCCGTTGGTTCCGGCTGTCATTCGTGGATCTTTGACATTCGTAACGGGTCATCAGAAGGCCGAAAGTCTGACAACCAGTCTTACCAAGGGGTATCGTATTATTACCCAGTTACTGGGTTGTGGAGGCCAGATAGGCAGTCGCTCCATGTAAAATAGTGTATTCAGCTGCATCCGGTTAGACTGGAAGCCGACCCCAACGTAGTTGGGAAAAGGCTAGGTAGATGATGATAATCATCGTTATCGTCATCGCCATCATCATCATCGTCATCGCCATGGTCATCGTCATCGTTATTATCACCATCTGAGGGCCAACTCTAGCATCACGCGCGCTCATTGGTCAAATCAAATAGCGCGCGCTTCCCCAGATTCCTGTTATACACTTCCGTCTCTTTTGACGAAATCAATCCCACAGATTGCAGGAAAGCGAGAGGAAAGATGTTACACATCAATAAAGGCTTTTGCCAAGCAGTGGGTTACCTATATCATTACTAGCTGCCCGCCCCGGCTTCGCACGGGTAGCACTAAGTACTTATCTACGGCGCACTTACTTACGTATCTACCTACCCTACCTACATACCTATCTACCTACCTACCCTACCCTACCATACTTACCTACCTACCTACCTACTTACCTACCTACAGTACTAATATCGCTATAAAAAAATAGGGCTTGGTGGTAGAAGGGTGAACATTTACGGTTGTATGTATTTTTTAATGTCACATTATAAAAAATAAAAAAATAAAAATTTTGTCCAAAAAATAAAAATAAAATGATTGGGGTGGACAACCCTTATCACTTAGGGGTATGAAAAATAGATAGTAGCCGATTCTCAGACCTACTGAATATGCATATAAAATTTCATAAAAATCGGTCAACCGTTTCGGAGGTGTATGGTAACTAACATTGTGACACGAGAATTTTATTTATAAGATTCTCCTGTTCCTATCCCAATTTATTTGGGTCAGAGCAACTTGTCTTTTTATTCGATACTCTCTATTTATCATCTTTCAGACAGTCCATCCATCGTTTCTTTGGTCTTCCCCTACTCTTGTGGGTTGGGTTACCTACACAGTCAATGACAAAAAAAATCTTTGCAGGCAGAGTACCTACTGATGTATTATAAATAGCGCACGTTATGTTTAAGAAATTATTACGCTCACAACAACGATGAATATTTCCTGCAAGAATGTTTTTTCTTTTCTGCAAACAAAACTCTGTTGCTAACTGTACATCAGTACTTTAAATCAATATTTATCTTCCAAAACGCTTTGATTTATCAACCAATCCAACACATGTTTACACGAAAAAAAATCATTTCCCAGATTCCAAATTAATTCGATTTCCCGATTACCAAAAATTGAAATGGTAATTTCCTCATTTTCTCATGGAGTTACTTATAATAAATAAATAAATAAATAAATAAGTTTACACATGTCATAAAGGCTATATTTTCTGGTTACAAATTAATAGACATCTGTAGCCGACCTAGGCGAAAGCCTGTATTTCGGCTAACAGCGCCAAACCCCTCAAATAATAAACAATTCAAAATACCCATTTTGTAGATTGAAAATAATAAAATAACAAATGTAACACATTAAATAACATAATTAATAAAGTACGATCGATCGACATTTAAATAATAATAAAGGGAATATTTTCAGAATATGCCAAAAATTTAAAAATAAAAACAAAATCAATTGGAAAAACTCGTGTGTAGCTATTATCTGCTGAGGTACAATTATTTTGAACTGTTCACGCATATGCCATGGTATGTGGCATGGAAATTAAAACAATGGCGCGCTAATGGGAAACGTCAATCAATGCGGGAATGTTAGGCAGAGCGAAAAAACAAATGAACTTCCTGTGAAAAATTGTGCGAAGATTATTTCGGTTATTTTTCAACGGGTACGCACATTGATTGAAATGGTTCCGTAATAATAAACAGGAAATTGTGATTGGTTCGTAGAGATAAAAGAGATTTTTTTACAAAACAAGATGAAAGATTCGGATATTGAGAATAATTTCTTTGATTACGATTTTTTAAACGACGAGCGTTTTTAAACAGATATTAATCGCCTAATAACAAGCCGAATGTTTTATCAAAGAAATAAATATGACATTTTGACTTCTGATTTTCTTTAGAAAAACTTTTCTCAAAAAAGTCATAGACGTCTAAAAAATCAACTCTATTTTATTTATTTATTGCTTATAATCATTAATTTAAAAGTTATTGCAAATTTATGATAAAAATGTTACTGACATTAAAAAAAACATAACTCAAAGATCGACTGGTAGATGATAGCATCCAACCCTGTATAGTATTTTTCTGCAAAGCATTTAGCAAACAATTTAAGAAAACCTTTATTTTGTTCCTAGTGAACCCTAAACCGCAGCCATAATGGTAATCCCACCACAGATCCGATTTACCCGAAAATAATCTCGGAACTTATTTTCGTAAGTACTCGTTTCGACAGTCATCTCTCAACATATTGTGCTGCGAGGTATAATCAGCGTTCCGTATTTTAAAGAGATCAATCCACGCTGTGGGTCGGTGAAATAAATAAGCAAGGTATTTGTATGTAATATCTTGATTAAAGTATAAGGAAAAGCTGGTGTAATTACTTTGTGATATATATATGAAAGAGTACCTCGCAAGATTGCTTTTAGCGATAAGACCGCCCATTGTATGTATTTTAATATCTGTAATTTATGTTGTGGACATCATAAAGAGTATTTTTTTGTATCTACCTACCACCCAATTTTCCCCGTCACAGTTTTTCCATATGAATGAATGAATGAATGAAATGCACCGATCCCAGCGTGGTTTAACCAGACTCGATAAATCGAATGAACCCCAAGATTTGCACTAGCCCCTGGAGCATCATGTTTCATGGGACTACAAAGGCCATTGCATATCTAGGAGTAGACCGGGGGGCGCGTGGTAATGGTAAGGAAGACGTGCCCTTAGGATAAGGAAGGATTTGAGAGCCGTACCGGATATGCATCCTAGAGTAAGCATTGGAATTATACAAAATTCTTTACAAAAGAATTATCTGGATTATATTTTTAGATTACTAGAACAACAATTTTTTTAATATCCCTCGGCAAATTTCGTGTTTCGTCAGTCGTTTGATTTCTATCAGTTGCCCTTTGTACTTGGTGCTTGTACGTATTGACTCCTACCGCTGGCCCGCGTTGCCGTCAACCATAGTTACCAAGTGCAAAGGGCAACTGATAGAAATCCCACGACTGACGAAACACGAAGATTGCTTGTTGTATAGTTGTACTGTATGACCAGATGCACGTACACGAACCAAAAGGAGTATGTAAAGATCGTAGCAGATGGCGTTCTGTAGTTTCTGCCTACCCCATGGGAAGGTGTGAATTTAAGTATGTATGTATTTTTAGATTTAGCTTTAAGATTTCTGTTTTAGTGGAGAGTAAAGAGATATTTTCAGCTACACAGGCCTATTTTTACTATTTTTGGTTGGGCACATTATACAATGGCGCCCTTGGGCATGTGACCGTCCGTATTTTTTCCGAATATTCATGAAAAATTATAGAAAATTAACTTTAAAAGGAACTTTAAACTTACTTTACTTTTCCCTTTAAAGTTATTATTCGATAATTTTTCAAGAATATTCAGGAAATATGGACGGCAATATAAAAATATTGCTTATTTAACAGTTACAATTATGTTGGGTACAGTTGAAAGATATTTTGTGTAGATACCGCTAGATGCAGGAAAACTGAAGGTGTATATATCTATCCCATACATTTTGAGTTTTCCATTACCGTTGTCGTTGAATGTAAGAATGAAGAATGTAATTTTTTTAGTCCTTCTGGACTTTCCTGGCCTGAAATTGTGAATTGTCTTAACTTCTTTTCCTTTTGTGATTATATTTTATGTAGGTAACTATGTCTAAACCAGAAGTTCTCAAACTTATTCCATCTACCGCCCATTTTGAAAATCAATTATTTTTCACAGCTTAGAAACCACAAAGACATTCATTACTTTAATTAATTTAATTGCAGTGTGGTATATTAGTCTGGTCTGGAGTTTAAACTTACATTCTAAACTAGACTTTTTTTACCAGAGAGAGCAATTAGAACGCAAACATGTTTATCTCATTCGACGTTCAACTTCTTAATTGCTCAGTACGAACTGAGCAAGTAAGAATAAGTATTGATGAACCAGCCGATTGATACAGGATTACACAAATCGCGTTATTAAAATTTGATTGCTCATGGGCAAACATAAATCTACGAAATCTATGTAAAATATTTTTAGTTTTTATACAATCAAACAGAGCAGAAATATGAACTTAATGATCGATGTTGTGTAGTAGGTAGATTTAATTTCAGTGAATTTTAAAGTATTAAGTAGAAATTAATATTTAGTAGTATTAGGTACAAATCAGCGATCGCCCCCCTAAACCACTTCAACACCCCCAAATTTTTTGGGCCACTTAACGCCCCCCTCTAGGCCTCCAGCGCCCAACAAGGAGGCGTTGTCACCCACTTAGAGAAACACTGGTCTAAACTAATACTATAAAGAGTTTTTTTTTTAATTTGGTTTTTTGTGTTAAAAAAATGAGATGATTTAAAAAAAATCATTCACTTACAGAAAGCTTAATTATCAGCGAAGAATATGGGCTGTAAAGTACCAGCCCATATTTTTCGCTGATAATTAAGCTTTCTATAGGAAAAGGGTTTAAAAAAAAAATTGATCCTTACGAAAATTGTAATAATCAAGGTATCAAAAATATTCGCGAGAAAGTCCGAAAGGGATACCGTGGCCCCTGGCAATGTATACGCAACTGAAGGAACACGGGTGGGTTTTAGTCAGTAAGAGTCTGACACGGCCTCCCGTTCCGCCCAGAGCAGGAGAAGTTATTTGATAATTTCCCACAAAAAAAAGGTATCAAAAATTTGCTTAAATAAGTTGTTATCTGGCGTGCGCTGCGAAAAGTATAAAACTATTGATGATACATAAACTAATCCAATACATGTTTACAGTACTTAGGTATTAGTTACCGGACATACAAGTACGTAATCCCGGTAGTATGTTCCCGTGGGATATTTTCCGACATACACACGAGCAAAACTGTGGGAAAAAAGCTAGTGCCAAATAAACATATTTTCTTTCTGTCCTTCTCTGTTTGAAAAATCCTTTCTCCTACAATGGCCCTAATATAAACGTAGAATATAAACTGCGCCCGCGGTTTCACCCGCATAAGTCTCGATCCCGTGGGAATATCGCGATAAAAATTATCCTATGTCCTAACCCAGGTCATGGTCTACCCATGTGCATCATCCAAATGCATTCAGCGTAACAAATAAACAAACAAACACACTTTCGCATTTCCAATATTAGTTAGGATTCACGAGAAAAAGTCTTCACAATTCACAATTGCAGTCCACCAACATTGCCGATGACATCAACTATTCTCGTCTAGCTCAACCTGACACGATACAAGACAGTTACAGATTCCGCAATCAATTTACTTAGTTCCTTTGTCTCTATTTCGGGAATACATTAAAGATGGCGGATATAGATAGCTTCCTCATATAAAACGTGCCGCTGTTTCCGCGTCGTTTCGTCACTTCCTTTATTAACTGTAAACAGTGACATGTGCGAGCGTCCTTATATGAAACGCTATGAAAAAAGCGATTAATGGACGACAGGAAAATGACCTACATTGTATTTGTTTTAAACGAATTTTCGGCTAAGCAAAGTTTTCAAAATTTTGCAGCTTATGGGTTGTTTTCTGACCGACATTATTTTATTTACCTTTCTATTCATTTGTTTTACATTTTGTAAGTTCTGCTAGTCCAAGAACACTTTTTTATTTTTTTTATTTGGTTCATTAATTTACCTACGCTTTTTTTAAACAACTCGCAACATTTCAAATTGAAATATTCCAGCCGTACTTATTCCTAAGAAAAATGTAAATGTACTGTCTTAGACATCCAACAGTATTGACTTGTTGATTGAAACAGTCGGTTACCAGTCAATTAGGACAGGTGATTGAAGCTTACTCTATAAACAAATAATTACATGTCGAAATTTTTAAAGAATCTCACCAAATCCAAATTGTGAGTTTTGTGCTACAACCCATCAATGGAGTAAAAGCATAAGTGAGCTGTCAATACTGTCAATCCATAGCATCAGGTCAAATGACAACTCACTTCACCTAAGTTTTCAAAATGAGATTTTTACAGAATAGACCGGCTTACCAATGAAAACATTGATTGGGGTTCCCTACTTGAAATCGAATGCCTTATGATCGAAAAAAAAAAACTTATGACATTTATTCCATCTTTCGTACATAGATAAGTTTACCTACTTCCTACCTATTTGGTAAAATAACTAGGTATATGTCAACTTATTTTATTACCATCATTATTTTTCATGATTATGAGAGGAGCTCGTAGCTAAGTAACAACAGCCGCACTGGTCGATCCATCAGGTTAAGCTACGCTTGCCGGGGTTGTTCAGTGGATGGGTCACCATCTTTACATACCGAGAATCCTCTGTGCCTCGAAAAGCACGTTAAGCCGTTGGTCCCGGCTGTCATTCGTGGATCTTTGACAGTCGTTACGAGTCGTCAGAAGTCCGAAAGTCTGACACCAGTCTTACCAAGGGGTATCGTATTACCCAGTTACTGGGTTGTGGCGGTCAGATAGGCAGTCGCTCCATGTAAAATACTGGTATTCAGCTGCATCCGGTTAGACTGGAAGCCGACCCCAACATAGTTGGGAAAAGGCTAGGCAGATTGATTTTTCATGATTATATTTCTACGCTTATATTGTTTCAATAAATTGTATTCAAATAGAAATGCTTAAAACTATTCTGTAAATCGATTAGATGGTCTTTCGAGAAATGATGTTTCAACATAATGGGCTTCGCGCTGTCGATCATTAGAGCTTAGTGTTATTCGAGATTTTGATGCATCGAGTTAGTGAACTGTGGCATTAATAATTTATCGATTTCAAGTACTAGATATCGAGTTAACGTTTTCGAGCAAGTATTATTCGATCTTACGTCATTCGATTTCAAGTAGGGAACCCCATTGATTGGTGCTAGATTAATTATTGGCCTACCGCCTCACTGAGACGGTGTCTGAGGTAGCTGCGCGGTGCGAGACGGGGGCAGTGGTCATAAGTTGCCGAATCACTGAGCTCTCGTATCACGACATCACACCCCTCCCGCATCGTGCTGCTACCTCAGGAACCGTCTCAGTTAAGTGGAAGGCCTTTAATTAATCTAGTGCCAATCAATGTAGTCATTGGTAAGCCGGTATATTCTGTAAAAATCTCACTGACATAACTTAGGTGAAGTGAGCTCAAAGTGAGCTGTCATTTCAGCTGATGCTAAGGATTGACACTATTGAAAACTCACTTCAAGATCTCTTCTCCAAAGTTTTCTCAGTGAGACTGAGAAAACTTTGGAGAAGAGATCTTGAAGTTTTTACAGGATAGCAATACAGCCCGTCTATGCTGTAAAGAAAATCACCGTGAAATCTTAGGTGAAATGACGTTGAAATGAGCTGACATTCGACTTGAAGGTCAATTCTCGTACTAAAAAAAACGTTCACATTCAAGTCGCAATCTGTCAAACTTATCAAAAATGTTGGTAAATTGAATTGAATTTGAATTGCGAATGACATTAGAATGCGAATGTTCTTAAAAATTACGGGAATTGTCCCTCTGATGCACCATATATAGACCAGCAAGTATCAGTCTGTCAATTAATCAATTTAAACTGCTACAAGGATCTTTTAGCGCTCGAATGACGTTAACAGTTGGCGCTGTTGGTAAACATTTGTGCGAGTGTTTTGTAAAATGTAATGAAAAAGCAATATGGCAGCGTTAGTACCGATTTTGGCCACGCGCCAAAAGATTCTTGTACAGTTATAGGTTCCTACTCTTTAAGTTTTATTTTCATTAATTTAGTCTACTGTCCCAACAGACAGTTTATGTGAAAAATTTCAGTAGTAAAGTAGGCCTGAGATAGAAACTTTTCCCGATATTTAATTACATTTTTTTATTTATCTTTTTGAACTTTTGCAAAAAAAATGTTAATCGCCAAAAAAAATCTTGGCTTCAAGGTCACACTCCTAAATATTAAACAGAGGAAAAGCGATGATGTTTTCAAACAATATTTTGATAATCAACAGACGTCATGTATTAAAATAATATTGAAATAATATTTTAAATGTCTTTGACATATCTCGGGACCCTAGGGTCCCGGACCTTTGGAAGGCGTACGAGGGGCCGAAGCCAACTCGCAGAGGCCCCTTAGACATTTTTATGTATTGAGGTGCCAACCGACGATTATCCCTGTGTGTACTACGCAAGTGCACCCAAGGACAACCCCAGGCTGGTGCAGGACTATTGCAGAACATGGAAACAAAATAAATTGGGCTATGGGTTTGGGTGGCTAAAGTTTACTGGTGACCTGGAACTATGGAAGGACTATGGCCCCTGCCCGATCAATGTTTTTTATGTACACGGAAAACTGGCAGGGGGTGACTTGCACACTCAATAATGGACCCCCGAAAACTGTCGCTAGCACATAGTGACGTAGCAACAAGGGGGCAACATGTCCTGAGGTGCTTGAGGAGTGGAGAGGTATTCCACGGCTTTCAGAACAATCCCAGAGCCCGGAAGATGGTCAAGATCCTTACGAGCACTTACTGGAATACTTCCTTCCTCCGAGCACGTTTGCTCTTGCGAATCTCCACTCAAGCCGGCCAATTAAGGCAAGAATGAGGTGGGAGCTCTGTTCCTCGTCAGTGTTCACTCCAGCCGGCCAATAAAGGCAAGCCAGAGATGAGGAACAAGATTTCTCCCGGGAGATAGGGTCCGTGGGGTCGCTACTGCCCAACAGCTCGCCACATACTGCCCTGCGGGTTTTTGTATCTCTCTTGGTCTGGCTCCTCATCCTAGACCTGTTCCGGCAAAGTAAACTATCCCGGTACAGACCCAGAGTTCGGAGCGCGCAAGCCTCACCACGACGTCAACGTAGAGATAGTATTCTAAGATAATTGCATGATACCAGCCTATACGTATAATTGTCCCACTGCATGGCTGGGGAACTTCACCACGCTTGCTCAATTTGAGTAGGTATTTATTTTATAAAGAATAGAATAGAATATTCTTTAATATGTACACCATCAAAAATACAGATATAAATGTAGACATTATACATAGGGTGACACAATGGGCGGTCTTATAGCTAAAAGCGATCTTTTACAGACAACCTTTGGATGGATTAAAGGGAAAAGGAGAGACAATACTGCAGGCAGCGGTGTACCATTTACATACACAGTAAATACATACATTCATAAAGCATACACTTATCTATATACATATATTTGTATATTATATATTTAATAATATCTTAGTGATATGTATATAAGTGTATATCTATGCAAGTGAGTATATACTCATATAATTTGTTTTATTTTATTGCGTGAATTGTTTTGATTTTATGTATTTTACTTTCTCTCTACTCTTACACACGGAGTCTCCATTTCTTTTTATCCTCTGTCCTATCGCAGGTATGCTGGAAGAGATTTCTTTAGAAATAAGCATCACCTTTGTACGTATTTTTCTTTTCTTTTCGTCTGTTTATATGTGTGTACATAAAAATAGTTAAATAAATAAATAATATTTATACAAGAGAGGATTAACAAGAATCCATTAATAAATAAAAAATCTCCGATATTTTTCAATTTACACCACAATAGTGACCTAAATAGTCAACGAGGACTATTTATCGAAACCACATCAAAATGGAGTTCAAATTTTTATCCAAATTCAATTAATTTGTTCGTTAAACCTATACTGGCTATCGCTTCTCTGCAAAGTTAATTAAGTCATGAAAGACCCGATGTTTGATAGGATTAAAAAAAATAACGAACCTATCAGGTTTACCCTGGCAGGGTAAAAGGGTCAGTTAATTGGGTAAGCCTTTAATGCTTACCACGTAAACGCGGAATTAAGTGAACTTTTTTTTTATAATTTCGTCGATCTTTCACAATCATGGTGTTTAAAATGAAACCGCAAGTGTGAATTGCCGATATTATTGCTTTTGTTTTATTTTTTCATTTTACAGTGCCTTCAGTCTCCCTGTGTTGCGTTCACGCAAAAAAATAAAAATTGCGACAAAGTAAACTTTGCGATGAGAGTATGACAAATAAAAACTTCATATTTGAATAAGATAAAAAACATAACATCACGCTTCCGAAGGGTTAGGCAGAGGTGTGCCAAAGCTTACCCACATTGCGCTAGTTATGTTTAAGTCCCATGTAATAGGATGGCGAGCCTATTGCCACCATTGGACACAAACTCCATACTCCGGGCTGAGGTATTCCAGATGAAAAAGTCCAATAACAGTTTACCCGACCAGTACCATAATTGCGTAACACATGATCAATCACAATCTGAATCATTTTGAAAGCTTTTACTGATCCATTGATTGCTTTATATGTTCGAAGCTTTGTCTGCTGAGCAACGTAAATAACGCAATGAATGTTGTTGAACTGTCAAAATAAAACAAATTGTGAATGATCGTGTGTTACACAATTAAGGTCAAATCAAACTGCCTAGCCTTTTCCCAACTATGTTGGGGTCGACTTCCAGTCTAATCGGATGCAGCTGAATACCAGTATTTTACATGGAGCGACTGCCTATCTGGCCTCCACAACCCAGTAACTGGGTAATACGATAACCCTTGGTAAGACTGGTGTCAGACTTTCGGGCTTCTGACGACCCGTAACGACTGCCAAAGATCCACGAATGACGGCTGGGACCAACGGTTGGGAAATGGCTAGGCAGATTGACTTGTTAAAATGTTAGGAATATAGTATAATTTTACAATGTTTGTGAATATGTGAGCACCATGTATCAATTAATTAATTTATCTGTCATTGCTTAATTTTTTTTTTTTTACCTAGCCTGGTATAGTAATCTTATTCTAGATACATTGTCTTCAAATATAATTATTATAATTAATGTATACAAAATATTGTAAAAACATTTTAAAAGAGTAACGGTGGAGTTTCTTTCCCACTCTCATCCAAACGAAAACTACTTTTTGGAAGGGGCGACTAGAATCAAATCAATTTTTTTTTGTAAAATTGTTGTCAAAAGTGTCTTTTATGTGCCTAATTGAAATAAATTGTTTGACTTTGACCAGCCGTAGTCCTAAATTCTCAGTAAATATATCTGTTGGCATAAACTAGTAAATAGTAGTATGTAGTAAGATAAAGGTTCACCCGTCTCGACGGATTAGAATACCTACGAAGGGGATACCATTTCAAATTACATTTTACTTCAGTGATAGTTGCAAATTCTGCTTAGTACTGCATGCAGAAAGTTGGCAACGTAGCAAATAGTGAGGGTGGGAAATCATCAAATGACTTCTCCCGCTCTGGGCAGAGCGAGAGGGTGTGTCAGACTTTTACTGACTAAAACCCACCCATGTTCCTTCCGTTGCCTGTGTACCGGGGCCGCGATATCCCTTTCGGACAAATCCGCAACCCCAGCAGGCATTGGTCTTTCGACCCCGTCAGTTGGTGCTGACATCTCTTTTTTGGCGCGCGTGGAACACAACGCGCCGTCGACACGGGCCTGGTCCTTATCGGACGGCGAGCCGCCCATTGCTCACCGTCCGCAAGAACGTAGCAAATAGCTGTCGAATGTTTCGTTGTTTTGATTATTTATCAATATTAAAGAAACAAAAGAATGTTATTAATTTTCGTTCTCTTTTTCCTGTTACATAGCTCTTATTCTGCCTACTTAGTTACTTAGCGTGGTGGCCTGGCAACAAAAACTTCCGTATTTTGTGAGTAATCCTATAAATGCGAAAGTGAATTTGTTTGCTTTTGTTTTTTCGCTTTCACGCTAAAACGGCTGAACGGATTTGCAAGAAATTTGTCATATGGGTAGAACATGACCTGGATTAGGACATAGGGTACTTTTTATTCCGATGTTCCCAAGGGATCGAGACTTATGCGGGTGGAACCGCGGGGTGCAGCTAGTTCCTTATTAATTTGGCATTTTGCAAGTCACTTGAAGAAATAGATTAATAAACCTTCTGCCAGTTACTTGAACAAAGTATGCAAGTAACTCGCATGAGTCATAACAACTTTCGATAGCTTGTCTGTCACAATATCATGCAATCTAATTTTAAACCTTTGGGCAATGGGGGTATCGTTTTTGTGCTCACCAGTTGGCGCCACTGGCGGGTAAAGTCTTGTCAGTACTTTTAGTAGATATGTTTGAATATGTATAAGTACCCTTTACTTTTTATAATGTTTATTTTATTACATTTTAATATTTACATTATTATGTTCCTAAAATTGTCAAGCATGAAGCAGATAATATTATTCCTCATCCAAGTGCTACCAAATTAGATCCTGAGTTGTTACTTAAAAGTTTAACCCTTAATTAATCAGGAACGGTATAATCTTCACAAAAAATATGAAAATTAAGTAAAAATTTGCGATAGAAAAATGACAGTTCGATGACATTTGACATTTCTAGGGACCTCACTCACACTAGTGCCGCGAGTGAGCGGCAAATTCAAGCGCGATAGTCCTCATTAGCTTGCACTTTGGTATTAGCATGTATATTTCTTGCATTAGGGACATCCAGGAAAATGAATTGTTTATCAAATTGATACACTGCGTCAATTTCCGTGTTATAACCATTTCATACAATTGTCAAAGAATTACAGTTGTGATTTAATAAACGGACATGTTGATAGTCACTGAGAGTTTTCTGAAATGACATTCACTAGGTGACAGCACTGAGACGTCAGGTCGGGCACCTGTCAAAAGTGTCAAAGCGTCTATATTTTCTTTAGTCGTGACTGAATGATGAACGAATGAATGGAACGAAATGAACGTTATCATTATATTCCATTTTCATTATCGAAATTGACATTCGCCACTTTGAAAAAAAAAGATCTCTTTTCAAAGTGGCGCTAACGGGTGGCGTGAATTTTCATGAAAGCCTGACTTTACTTACATAAATTCTCTTACTGCAGCTTTCAACACTGACAATGCTAAGTAGTAGAAATAATAGTGAATCTAAGACCTACACAGCACTGATTGCTGCGCAATCTCCTTGATTTAGGGTAAACATGACATCTGTAATTCAGTTTTGTAAATCTCGGCACTACTGCAATGACTCGGCGTGTTTGAAAGTGCAAGCATAAAGCTAGCGGATTTTAGGGGATGCGGTTGGGTCCTACTTTTCGCGGGTTTAAATAAATGGTGCACTGTTCATCTTAATGTATTCCTTTACGGAGATTATTCTATCTTTGAACCATCGATCCATTTTTGAATGTCGAACTTATTCTGACTATATTACAGTTCTAAATACAAAAACTAATTTAAAGTTGCCAGTTTTGTATTTAGAACTCAGTCGAAATCAGTTAAATACAAAGGACTGGCTGACCAAAGTTAGGTTGTACATAAGCTTATCGGTGCTCGCAGAAAGATGGCCGATGGAGCCGAAAGGTTCTGGAGTGGCGACAGCGTACCGGAAGCCGTAGCGCTAGAACACCTCCCACAAGATGGACCAATGACCTTGTGAAGGCCGCAGGAATCCGCTGGATGCGGGAAACACAGTACCGGTCGATGTGGCAGTATTTGGGAGCGGCCTGTGTCCAGCGGTGGACGTATTTCGGCTAAAATGATGAATTAGGCTTACCGGTAGCTTTTGTCAATTCATTACATTTCTGACTTTTCCATCACTGTTATCGTTGATACAATTTCACTTTGTCTCTTTTTATTTTGTCTCCTACATTATTTATTTAGCTTATCTCTCAACTTGTGAGTAGTTTAGTAAACGCCTCGTTAGCTCATTTAATATTGTTCTAGGCGTAATCTAAATCAAGTTGTTTATTAGTGGTTTTAGTTAACAAACTATTGGAAATGAGGTGGGGTCACAGTGTACGCGTTATCGGGCCAGGTACTTATGGTTTAAGACATTTTATTTCTCAACAAGAATACAATTCACTTATCATGAGAAATACAAGTTAATGTTATTACTAAATACATGAACTTATGAAGCACGGTAGGTACTCGTAAATAATCTATTAAGTAGGTAGTAGATGTACAAAAAGCATTTTTAGTGGGTAACAAGAAAAATTAAATGTACTATTACATATATCGTTTCTCGATGACAAGTCAATAGCAATTATACATTGTTAATAGTAGCAAACTGTCAATATTTTTTAATTTGTTAGGTAGTGCTTCAAAGTGATAAGATAGATTAGTAATAGATGTATTTTATGCCTTGGTATTTATTTTAAGTAAGTAATAATTTAATGTTGTAGAAGAAAATAGCACTAGACACTTAGGGCAGATAGTGCGCTTTTTTTTTGTTGTTTTTTGAGGGTGGGAAATTATCAAATAACTTCTCCCGCTCTGGGCGGAGCGGGAGGGTGTGTCAGACTTTTACTGACTAAAAACCACCCGTGTTCTTTATGTTGCCTGTGTGCCGGGGCCGCGATATCCCTTTCGGACAAACTCGCAAATAATGTCAATGCTTTTTAACACGAACGTGCTGTTTTCATAGTTCGAGCCAATACTGCGGATAATAAAGATGTAAATTTTACGTACACCTATAATTTGTGTATACATTATCAGTAATACATTTTCTAAATAATTTAATATTTAGAAAATATATTTTGATATAATATAATAATTATATAATTTAATTTTATATAATATAATAGAATAAATAAAAATATCTACATCTATTCTGTTACCAAAAATGAATGCAAGAAAAAACTCGTTTTTTTAATCAAAATCACTTACTTATGATGTAACAGAAAAAAATTTGGAACTTTAACATCTCGGAAAACACACACACACGACACACAACTCACAACACACCCTCACCCTCTCTTACTCAACATAAGGTACTCACACACACGGCAGTTTTCTCAAAATGTATTATTTTATTTATTTCTTTCTTTTCTTTAAATATTTGTTAAAATACCTTTGTTAAGTATTCGTCTTGGAACAACCTACCCCCTCACTAAGAGTCGGGCGTTGGTAGCTGCCCCACAGTTTTAACTATCGCAGCTATCATCGTATAACATTTTTGTCTTGTATGTATTTGTTTTAGTTCCCAATAAACGATTTACTTTTGAAAACCAATTTTGTTCTTTAATAAATAAATAAATAAATAATGAGACAAGAAGTAAAAAAAGAATCTCCCTGTGGCAATCATACCCGCTGCCCATAGAGCAAAAGCTGGTCACTCAGCGACTGCACCAGTCAACTGATAAACTAATTAAGTATTATTCGTATCACAGAAACTAAAAGAAATTATTTTTACGGTATGTATGCAAAAAAAATATTCAAGAAGATATGTCTATGCCGTTTATCTATCTTTACATACCGAACCCCATCGTGTCTCGGAAAGCACGTTATACAATTAGTCCCGCTGTCATTCGTGGATCTTTGACAGTCGTTATGGGTCTTCAGAATCCCGAAAGTCTGGCAACCAGTCTTACCAAGGGTATCGTATTACCCAGTTACTGGGTTGTAGAGGTCAGATAAACAGTCGCTCCTTGTAAAATACTATTATTCAGCTGCATCCGGTTAGACTGGAAGCTGACCCCAACATTTTTAGGAAAAGGCTAGGTAGATGATGATAATCTCTATGCCTTAAAAATATGTGTATTTTTCTTTAGCAATTTTTTTTTAACTCTATTCCATTGTCCAAGTACCCGTGGAATATTTATGTGTTTAGTTTATGGTAGAACACAACATTTAAAAAACAAAACGACCGATCACTGCTGTAAGTTTCAGGTTTAAATATTTTACTAAAATATTTACCTAATAAATAATAATTTACCAAAAACATTTACTGAGACTTCGTCAAAATATTTACTGAGACTTCGTCAAAATATTTACAACGTTGTTAATATTTTCTATTATTTATGTATTTCTAAAATTCTGATTATATTAAAGAGAGAGAATAACACATTTTACTAGTATTCTTGATAACCGCTCCAAGCTAAATATACATACAAGGTGAGGTTTATATTTAGAATTGTATTTATAGTGCAACGACTGGACATCAAACTCAAAAGTATCAATAATATCAACATTCAAAAGTCATTTATTCAATCTAGGCCGAGAATCAGCACTTTTCGAACGTCAAAATTACAGACAGTCCCCCAAAAACGCCCACCCTTCACCAGAGATCTCAGAGTCATTCCACACCAAAAGCATCAGGCATCCCAGTACCTGGAACAATGAAATGTAAGTAGATTGTATGCTACTGAGCCAGTGGCTCATTTGCTAAGCAATTTCTTTTCCTTCAAGAAATCAACTCCGCCTATCACAGTCCACTGAGATGAACAGCAGTGATAGTCTAGCGGTGTGACCGTTGGACTGCCAAGTGCATAGGTCTCGAGCTCGATCCCAAGGCGATCAATAAGTGTTCTAAGGTTTATCAATAAGGTTAAGGTTTAGGGTTTTTAAGGTGATAAATGCTCATACCTTCTCTATATGAGAAGAGAGAGGTACGGAGTGAGAGTCCCTCTCGCTCCGTACCATGGCCTGGACCAGGGCCGGACGCGAAAGATCACTGCTGCCGATCGCCTCCACAAGGACACGGCGGTGCCCCGCCCAAGCCGGCCAGACTTCTACCGTAGGTTCGAACCCAAACAGGCGCTTTACTTTGTGTAAATTATTTCCTCACCACTGCTCTCAAAACGGTGAAGGAAAACATCGTGAGGAAACCGGCATGTCCTAGAACCGAAAATTCGAAGATATGTAACATCTCCCGCACTGGGCCAGCGTGGTGGATTGCGGCCGACTCCCTCTCGCCGAGAACATCGAACATCGTGGGAACATTATAAGCTAATTGAGATTGCTAGTATTATTTATTCACCCGTAAATGTCCAACCCAACAATTAAAATAAATGTCTTCAAAACAAAGTTTTCAAATTACACAAACGGAGTCCCTTTTGGAGTTCCGCTAATAATGGGCCCCAGCTTTAGCGGTAACGTCTGCATACAAGTTTATTCAAATGTGATGCTTGAAACACGCCCAGGCCTTGTCACGTCGGAAATTAGTTTACTTCTTGTGTCGTCAGCAATTTTTTGGGTTTCGTAGGTAAGTTTTGGTTGGTGGGTAGTGGCTGTCAAGAAGAGTTTATAAATGAAGTTGGTTGAAAAGGATCAGATTTTTTTTTATTTTTACGAAAATGTTTTTACCTTATCCGCTTTTATTCTAACCTACGTTACTAATTTGTTGACTTGCTGAATATTTTTATCACTGTGGGCACGACATATCTTAGATGTAGCATCGGCAAAATTCGTAATAGGTACCGAACACCATCCGAACTGAGTGCGCTTTCAAAATCACCAATATTTATTACTGCTTTAGGTGAAAATGATCTTTACGCAAACGCAATAACTTGTGAAGTCATATAACCAAATACATTCGTAAAATTTAAATGAATGAATGCAATTTTTTAAATTTATGCTTACATCTAAGTTTTGTCGTACTGTAATAGTTATTACTTTTTCAAGAAATTATTAAAGTTCAGGCCCAATCGAAGGAAAACATAATAAAGAATTAATTAGTACCTAATTACTTAGGTTCATATACTGCGGAAGCCATATTATCAAAACATTTTTTTAATTTTTAGTCCACTTCGTGGTGGTTTCTGACAGAAATATTATTAATTTAGAAATTAATTTTGGACTCGTTTCTTCCATCTTTGTTGTTTATATGGTTTCCATAGTCTTTTCTTTGCAGTTATTATTTATATGTAATTATGGGTGTATTACAGAAAGTTATTGAATTGGGTTTGTTAAGTTTTTTTGTTTTTTACAAGTTTTTTGGTGCAATCAATACACACTACACAAACAACAACAATATAACATCACGCCTTGTTTCCCCGAAGGGTTAGGCAGAGATGTACCAAAAGTAGGTACACACACATTTCGCCAGCTACGTTTAAGTGCCATGTAATAGAGGGCGAGCCTATTGCCATCTACCACAACAACAACAATATACAATACAACATTGGACGGACCGTGTCGCCGGCTACCGTCGACAGTGCATAATGGCTCTAAATTGTTGGGATTTGCTGCTGACATTAATTTTGACATGATCTTTCATTGACAGATTCTTCAAATAATTTTCTATGACTTTTTAAAGTGACCCCTGAGTGTGTTTCGACAATTTTTCTCAAAAGAAGTCAGCTGCACTCGCCAAAGGATCTTTTGTAATCTCATGAATGATGATTGTATGTGCTGAAACGGATAAGACTACTTTCTTACTAGGTCATTTATAGGAAATGTCGACTCCATCTAGCTTATTTTTTTATTATGGGCCTATAAAAGTGATTTCAATATCCTATTCACAGCATAACTAGCCTATATTGTTCCCACTACTGGGACACAGGCCTCGTCTCTGTGAGAGGGAGTGGGCTGTAATCCACCACGCGGGCCCAGTGCGGGTTGGTAGATGTCACATGTCTTTGAATTGTTGGCTCTAGGACATGTCGGTTTCCTCACGATGTTTTTCTTCAACGTTTTGGGAGCAGTGGTGATGAAATAATTTACAGAAGTAAGCCGCTTTAGAAGTAAAACAAGCATCTTTTACTTTTAAAAATGTAAAACTAAAATCTGTAGATCTTACTTAATGAAATAATACCCCTGAATTTATATTCAGAGCAATTTTTTCGTATAACAGACAGTAATGATTAAGACCGAAAGTATGTTTTTATTGCATTTCTAGTCGTTCTAAAACTAAAATCTCCACATTTTACTTAATTATTTAATATAAAATTACAAACGACCCCTGAATTAATATTCAGAGCATTTTTTTCGTATGTTAGCTAGTAAGGATTAAAACCGAAACTATGTGCTCGTATTTTTTTTTTTTTTTTGAGATACTTCTCTTTGCTGTGGGGTAATTTTGAGCCTTCTCCTTTAATCTATACTTCTAAACTAATATTATAAAGAGAAAAGATTTGATTTTTTGTATTTTTGTTTGTTTGTTATGGATAAACTCAAAAAATACTTAACCGACTTCACCTATAGAAAGCTAAATTATTCAGCGAGTAACATGGGCTGTATTTTATCGACTTCCACGCCAACGAAGTCGCGGGCAGAACCTATATTATAATAAAGTAGTAATGAAGTCAAAACTGTACATTGTTTTTATTTGTAAGTAATCGTTTTTTGTATTTTTATCTGTTTGTCTGGATGTATGTTTCGCATTGGCCTGAATTTGGCTGAACAGATTGGGATGAAATTTGGCACACGATAGTTTATAATCTGGATTAATACCATTAGTATCTCCCGTGGGATATTTTCCGACATCCACGATGGCGAAGCTGCAGGCTAAAGTGCTAAAGTAAAGTTTGATAAGTTTTCGATTAGGAATTCTCAATTTAGAAACCAAGTGTCAATTGTTTTTATGGTCAACTGATGTACGAATCCTGGCTGTTTTTTAATTAAACAATAAAAAAAAAACGAAAATCTATTTGAGTTATGTGTATTTTCAGGGAAGGTCACTTGTTTTGCCATTTGAACTGAACCAAAAAAGTTGTCACTACGAAGTTATGTATGACCCACGATAAAATGTTGTTGACCCATGACAGATAGGAGTCGTCCATTAAAATATTACGGAATATTTTGTGAATCTCTGCAATTTTATGTGCTCATGTTTAAAACAGTCAGTATATAGAGAAACACATAACACCGCTTTGATCAAAATTGGTTGTACAAAATTCCTGCCAACAACTAAATTCTTCAGGCAAATGAGAAGCAGATGAGCTAAAATGCGTTATTTTACAGCATTTTCATTGATGTTAATTGGGACAAAAATAGATTTTTCCTTCGAAAAACCGTTTGATGAACCAACTGAATAAACTCAATCTTATTAAATAAATACGTTGAGCGATAAAAATGTACTAAAATAGAGTAAATGTTGGTTTGCGTGGGTGTTTATTTATAACAAAATTTTGCCCGTGGCTTCGCCCGGGTAGATTTCGGAAAATATCGATACCTACCACGGAAATGTACAACCGGGACTAAAAGTACCATATGTGTTAATCCAGGCTATAAACTATCTGTGTGTCAATTTAGTAGTAGTAATTTATTTAAAAAAAGTGTGTTACAATCTGTTACAATAAATATAATTTTACAATTAACAGAATTGAATCTAGCGTCCTAGCTAGGTTACAAATCCGTTCAATAGAATAGAATAGAATAGAATATATTTATTTTCTTTATAACTTGGTACATTAAGGTCTTATAATATGGTAATGATCTAACATGTTTTGCCATGGACTGGCATATAAATATTTAAACATGTTTTTATACATTTTATTTATACAACACATTTTTTTTTTACACATCTCTAATAACATGAGTTATTAGAATTTCATATCTATTTGAACACTTAACAATATTAAATAGGTACTAAAGTAATTTAATTAAAACTTATTATCTTATCTTATATTTATCTGTTACTTTTATATCAAAAAAATATTTTACACTATAAAAACAATTTCCAGCCCAAATCCAAGCCACTTGTGTGGTTTGGATTTGAAGTGTTTTAGAAGGAGTTCCTTTATTTCTTAGGCGGGGTACAGGCGTGTTTGGCGGTGAGAATGGAAGGACACCTTTTTTTTTAGGTTGGGAAATTGTCAAATAACTTTCGCCGTTTCCCAACTTTATTAGGGTCAGCTTCCAGTCTAACCGGATATAACTGAATACCAGTATTTTACATGGAGCGACTGCCTATCTGACCTCCACAACCCAGTAACTGGGTAATACGATACCCTTGGTAAGACTGGTTGTCAGACTTTCGGGCTTCTGACGACCCGTAACGACTGTCAAAGATCCATGAATGACAGCCGGGACCAACGGCTTAACGTGCTTTCCGAGGCACGGAGGAGTCTCGGTATGTAAAGATAGTCATCTATCCACCCCCCCCGTCGACCAAACCCGGCAAGCGTAGCTTAACCTGACGAATCGACCCGTGCAGCAGTTATTACTTAGCCACGAGCTCTTCAGGTTTATTATTAGTATAGGTAGAAAATAAGAAAATATGATATTTATAACACAATCTCAGGTTACACGACAATATAGAAGTCAAGACAAAGCCACACGCCATCAAGTATCCATTGAACAAGATTGAATCTTTCATCTTTTTCACAAAACAAAACAATCCTTTCTTCACGCAACATTTTTATAGCGAAGTGTTATTACATTGCGTATTCAGAGTAAGTAAGTACATTGTCACAGTATAATAAAATAACAGTATTATGTCTCAGCAGTGACCTTGCAATAATTACCTACGGCCGCTCGGTAGATAAACCTTCCGCGTCCATGCGTAATTGCCGCGCACTCGACACTGTTGCGTACTGGTATACACTGAGAATTCGAAGCGCGACTTTCGGCCGGTTTCTATGACGATGCAATACTGTTACAAATTTATACTGTGACATTGTCGAGATTTTTGGCGTTATGTGATAAATAAAGGAACCTAACATAATATAAATAGTACTTTAGATACTTCCTTTGCCAGTCCGGGCTGAAGTGTTTCACGTTATAAGAATCGCGATCTCAGAAAACAAGACCATTTTCGTTTGACTTTGATATTTTGCGTGGTTAGGAGTAAGCCTTTTGAAGTTACTGCTTGAATATATATTATGTAGTTACTTCTTGAATACATAACAATGCTGAAACTACACCATTGTTTACTAGCCTACCTAAAATCATACTAAATAATATAACCTTATTCCCAAACTCCAGTTGTAAATATATTAAGCCACAAATTCTGTTGTACAAATAATTGTTAGCTTGTTTTAATTTCAAATGATTATTGCGCATTTTCTAAATACATATTAGAAATATTGATTATAAGTTGTGAATTCTACCATATCAGTTATTTTTACTTTAGCAACACTTAGAAATGACGGTTATGACATTCTCTTTATTTCTGGGTGGTGCAAAAGTCATTTTTAAACTGTAAAAGGCTGTGAAACGCCAGTGATCATTGACCTATGAAGCAAGTCAGTTGAGATTGCAGTCACGATTCCGTGTGTCTAATAAAGTTATTTTATACCAACTTTTGTTCAACAGTATATAATAGAATCTCAGCAACTACATAAATGAACTAGTTTTTAAAATTTCAAAGTTTTTATAGGTATTATAATTGCATTTTGTTACGTTTTTTAATTAAGTAGCTACTGTAAAAAAATCCGCTCTAATAATCACAATGAGTATTTATTTATTTAGGATCTCCAACAAAAGATATACACAACATATTTACGTAACGGCGCGTCTGAAGGTTTTACGACGCCAAATTTACGGAGTTGATTTTAGAACGATTATGACAGCTGTCAACTTGACGTAACTCCGAGTACTAAGAATGCGGCCCCCAGTCAAAAAGAAAAATCGCAAAGATGGATCGAAGTTCGTTTGTTTAAAGACTGTGTTATGGCGACTGGGATAATGGTGATCACGGTGACAAGACTACCCTTGCAGTGCAGTGAGTTGATCGATGTGCGCTCGCGCCTCACGTACTCGGGGGAATGTCGCTTACATTATTTTTCATTCCTTAATGTGATCAGAGGTTTGTGATTAAACAGAAAATTATTGTGTTTCATTTAATGACATCTCCTAGCCCGCTAACCCACGCATAAGAGACACTAAGACCTCTTCTGATAAAGACGACGTATTGCCTTTATACGTATTAGGGGAGAAAAAGTCTTTGAAGCCGTTATCAAATAAAATACACAGATTTCCGATTGTATCGCCCACAACATTAGAGGTATTATTATTTTCAATAGTTTTGTTTACTCAACACGTTACCTAATATTCCACGTACGTTGCAAAAACCACGTCGCGTATGAAATAAGAAAGTCGATGGAACGAGCCGCGACACGTGCTGACGCCGTGTGATAGCAGCACATTACTGATTACGTTCCGAAGACTGTTTTATATTATAATGTTATGTTAGACTTGCTTTGAATGTTAAGAAGATTTTGTTTTTATTGTGAACATTCGCCTGGTCTTTTCCGAAGTAGTTTCCATCCAGTCTAACGATATAAAGATGACTGAAACCATTGATAGCCCAGTTGTAATGGCCGCTACTTACGGTCTTAAGCTCGACCCCTGGCAGACACTTTACTTTGAGTTAGTAATTCATCACCACTGCTCTCAAAACGGTGAAGGAAAACATCGTGAGGAAACCGGCATGTCCTAGAACCAAAAATTCGAAGACATGTGACATCTACCAATCCACACTGGGCCTGCGTAGAAGATTGCAGCTGACTTCCTCTCACCGCGAGGAGGCCTGTGATAATGACTAGATCTCTCTAGCTATCACTTCGCGAAGTAAATTCGTTTCCGATTCGTTTTTAATCTGGAGATAGCAATAGCTGGTAGGCCTCCCACAAGATGAACCGATGACCTAGTGACGGCCGCAGAAATCCGCTGGATGCTGGAACTGATCGAAGTGGAAGTGCTTGGGGGAGGGAGTCCTATGTCCAACAGTGGACTTTCTCGGCTGAAATGATGATGACTGCCAGTGGGCCACCACTGCTGTGAGAGATCTAGTTAAAGATTGCTCTCTATAGCACCTCTTCCTAGGAAGAAGCTGCTATACCAATAATTATTATTTCACGCACGAAATTTTTTATAGGCTCTATAAAATGGTCGTAACTTATCTTTTATCGTTAAAATTAATTATCCGTCTTGTCATAAAGCCACACGTAAATAAACAATTCCAGTTACACAACATCACGGCGTGTTTCCCGGAAGGGTTCGGCAGAGGTGTACTTATAGTAAACACACATTTAGCCAGTTATGTTTAAGTCCTATTTGAAGGGGGGGCGAGCAGTGATACCCTAGTGGTGTGACCGTCAGACTGCCAAGTCATAGGTCTTGAGTTCCAACCCAAAGCTCGCACCTCTGACTTTTCGGATTCATGTTCGTATTGTATAATTATCACTTGCTTAAAAAACGGTGAAGGAAAACATCGTGAGGAAACCAGCGTGCCTTAGAGATATTTCTCGACGGCATGTGAAGCCAAGTCACAGACCCATGGGCGGCTTTAAAACTCTGACACTAGGTTAGTCACTAACTACACGAAAAGAACCATTGGCCAGCACAACCTATTGGCATCAACCGGGCACTAATCCAGACTCCTGGCTGCTACTGAGAATTCCAGAAAAAAATTCCAATAACATTTTGCCCGAACCCAAAACCCAGAACCCAAAACCCTCATGCAATACATTACAATAAATAAAATTCCAGTACTCATTCAATAAATCAAAAACATACAAAAACTCGCGCCTTCTTTTCATGGCGGTAGGTAGAAATAACAGAACGGCACCTACTAGGAACCTGATATATGTACTCCATTTATTCTTAAAACCAAAAACAGTTTTTTTTTCAATACCTACATCATCAAATCATCATCAAATAAAAATCTTTTCATTTCATTTTTATTTTTTTATTTTTGGGTTTCTTTAAGGTGCCTGAAGTAAATGTAGTATATTTCCATAAATCCGTATCATGGCAATATAACAGTACACTCAAATAAATATTTCTGAAAAATAAAAGAAAACATCAATTCTTCCGAAAATATTCAACAATATGACGAAAACGGATCACAAATCCAATATTTCTATGAAAAAATCTGATCGGAAAAAAATACTTGGAAAAACGAATGGATACAGTCAACATCTAATAGATGTTCATCATAAATCATATCTTATTAGCTTCCGCCAGCGGCTTCGCCCTCGTGATATCTTTATAAATTATAGCCTATGTTAATCAGTGATAATGTATAGCATTCTACTGGTGAAAGAATGTTTAGAATCGGTACAGTCGTTTTTGAGTTTATTTATTACAAAAAAAAATACAAATCATTTCTTCATGTAATATTAGTGCAGATAACCACGTAGCACTTTATTTCGAATAATGTGAATATTGTTTATTGTGAAGCCACAATATATATTGCACATTGGCTTCTGCCCGCGACTTTGCCTGCGAAACTGTGACTTTCCTCAAGAATTGGGCTATCCAATGCAAAAATAATTTTTAGAATCCGACTGGTAGTTTCGGAGATTACCCCCTATATACAAACATACAAACAAACACACAAACAAACAAATTTTACCTCTTTTATAATATTGGTATACATTGAGTACTGCAGCACGTGGATACAGAATTATGGAACAATTATTATGGACAACTAAATGAATTCTTGTCGATGTTTATATCTTTTTGAGGCTGACTGTATACAGCCGGTTTCGAGATAAGCGATTGGCAACGCCGATAGCATTCCTTCACATCAGAAATACTTTCCGTCCACAATAGTAAACTAATAAAGCAAAGCGGAGCTCAAGGATTTTCGTATTTTCCATACAAAACTTGAAAACGACTGAAGTAATCTAGATCTACTCTATTCGAAATCCAACTCTATTGAAGTTTGATTAAAGTCGATTACCCATTACTCTCAAACCGAATCTGTATAAACGCCTGAAGTTGAAATGATTTATGATACACATTTAAAATTGGATTTTATTGCTATGAAACAGAGTTGGTTTTCAATTGAGATGGAGTTATAATTACGATGTTTTTTGTGAGGTGTCAATATCACGAAAGATTATTCAAAGTACATAAGCGATCCTTAAGATATTGTTTATGTTAGGTTAATGTATAAGGATTTGTATGAAAATTGTGGCAACGATATAATATTGGGATAAATTATATGATCTGCTTGAGTGAGCCATAATTTATGACATAATTCTCATAATAAATAATTGTGGTCTAACGCCGATTGTTGATGATACACGTGGCGGAATTAGATTTAATATTAATGCTTTGTGTGGTTGCAAGAGACGACAAAGGGATAATTATAACCTTGCTTATAATAGAAAATCACTGAAACCCCGTGTCTCATTTCATGTCACATTATGTCTCGTCGTAAAATGTGGCACAAAACGAAAACTCCATACGAAAATTACCTTTTTAAAGGGGCGACTAGAGTCAATTCTATCTTTTTTGTAAATTTTGACGTTCAAAAGTACTTTTTATGTGCCTAATTGAAATAAATTATTTGACTTTTACTTTGATCGTAAAACATTTTTTATCTATTTTGGCACCACACATTGAGAAATTAGTGCCAAGTCCTTTTGCGGTAAAAAATCTGACATAAAGTTCTACTAGAAGAATTTACTACTTCAGGACCAGCGCAATCATTCAAAATAAAAAGCGAATATTCATTATAATTTTATTCTTACTTAGAATTCTCTTTGAGACCGTCTTACTGCAATTCAAATAGTATTTCTTTCTTAGTGACTAGGTAACTTGCATGAATAATAATGCGCTAAGATTTAAAACTTAAAGAGGAAAGCAATTTATAAAGTAAGTAAGTAAAAAGTAACAGTACCTAGTTTGCAAACTGAGTGAATAAAACTAATTAAAGGGTAGGGAAATGCTTCTTCGTTTATTTGATATAGTTGCGCCCCCTCGGTTTCACCCGCATAAGTCTCGATCCCGTGGAAATATCGGGCTAAAAAGTATCCTATGTCCTAATCCTGGTCATGGTCTATCCTCGTGCCAAATTTCCTCCAAATCCGTTCAGCCGTTTTAGCGTGAAACCGTAATGACGCGGTGCTTCGCACAGTGATACGATACACGCAGATGTGACCAACCATCATCGGTTATCGTCGCGATAGTTCGGGCTGCGTAGCACTTATCGCCCGGGCGGCGGTACATATTCAAAATGGCGAAGCCCCTAGTGTGACCATCGCATTAGCGCGAAAACTTTTTAGCGAGCAAAACATACGAAGTTTCGGCACGCTTTGCTTTGTCACGATAGACGTAGATGCGACCACAGTATATCAAACAAACATACAAAAAATCAAATCTTTTCTCCACATAATATTAGTTTAGACTAGCAACCCGCCTCTTGTTCGCACGTTTTTTACGACTTGTTCCTCGAGATCTCTTCAACATTTGTAACTTTAATATGAATTTACTATACACATAGACCTTTCGCAATAAATTCACTAATTGATATTGAAAACCGCACCGATATCCGTTGCGTAGTTTAGAAGAACAGCACAGTCACACAGACACACGAAAAGCGACTTAATTTTGAAATATATTTAGATTTTCAAAAGCTTGGTCATACAATCTTCCCTATGGGTTTCAGGTCCCATTTTTCCGCAAAAGGGATCCGAAGTCTATGGGGGTGATTGATGATCCCTAAGGTTAAAAATGCGGTGAAAAGGACCAGTTTCCTTTCAAAAGATTGTAAATAACTTAATTCCCTGACACCATCGTCGCTTTTCATTTGAGAAGCGATGAAAAATCTATTTTATGGAATCTGAAAGATATATACGTATATGTTCATCATAGGAACCTACTATTTAGAATGGGGAACCAACTTCAACTTTCTGACTGACGGACTCCTTGACAATTCAAAAGCGCCTGTAAATGGTTTAATTTAAATAAATGCTCTGAGATTAAGTTTATATTATATTAAAATCGGATAATCGGATAACATTCTTCTAAATCAAGTGGCGGAAATTGAGCATCAGACATGAATTAAGTTCAAAACCCCACAGTTGGTTAAATACTACTATTTACCGAAATAATCACTGTACCTACTCAAGTTAATATTCGGGGAAGTCAAAGCCCCTAGGATCTTGCCTATTATTTACTATGTGACCCTCGTAGCTACGTATGTATCCACGTATGTGTTAACCCGATAAGACAACAATGGTAAATCTAATTCACTATGGGTTTAATTGATACGTGTACTTCTAATTTAATTAGAACAGGTACTGCGGCAATATTGGATGAGTTATATCCCATTTTGAGAACTTGCTAGTTTGAATCTCTTTCTGATCCATAATCTGAAAGAGTAGGTACCAAGTACCTATCGGTCTATTGGCACGTACATCCATGATGACGACTCGTGATTTTATTTGTTTGACGTTTATGTTTCATCGAGGTATGCCTATAGTACACCCACATTTCGCCAATTACGTTTAAGACAATTGTATTAAATTGTCATTTATAAACATGGCACCCAACATTCCACTCATCACATGGATTGCAAACCATACCACGATTTTTTTTTTAAACTAACCACAGATTTTCTGTATGATTACGAAAAATCAAGAACAATGGACTGTGAATAAACACATCTTAGGTACTCCAAAAATACTTTCTGACCTTTTGTTAGAAATGTCATTACGCAACACTTGAAATCCTGGCTCAGAAGTATCGCAAATAATGACTGAAGCTTTTGTTTAGAGTTGTTACACTCTGACTGTGGAGTCTTCTTGAGTCGCGTCAAATCTTACAAAAGACTAAAAATGTACCTTAGGACCATTGAAATCACAAATGAAACAAAAGAAAAAAATATGAACAGTGTGTGTGTTAGCTCCGACGCACGATTGGAGTTATGATTGTCTTGAATATGCAATAGGCAGACAGGGTAAATAAAAGCATCTCTTAAAAAAAAACGGCCGAAATATTATCTAGATCGAAGTGTGAAAAATATGTACTAATATGTGTTTTTCAAAATTTTAATTCGTTTTATTTACGAATAAAACAACTTAACGCCTGTATACATTTCACTCTTCATAAAATTTCCATACTGGGGGACTTACATGAAAATGAAGGAAACTCCAAAAAAATATTTGAGGGCTCCGTAATTGTTACTTTATATTAATTTCGTTAGTTTCAGCTATGATGTAAAAAAATTGCTGAAATACGTGAAAGTAAAAATGTTGATTTTTTTATCAATATATTTAATCAACCATCATGTAAACAATAATTATAAAAAATATTTTTTTCATAATTAATGTTAGGTTTTTTTTAATCACAGACATCATAATACTGTATTTTAACTATAGCTAAATTAACAGGTTGGAAAATTTCGACGTTGAAAATACTTCAATTCAAGCGAAAATTTATGAGTTCCAATCATTTTGATGGATCGTTCAAAATTCAACCGCGGTTTTATTGTGGTAATTATATTTAAAGAGGAGTATTTGAAACTAGGGCTAGAAATTTGCCCCATTGTTTCAGAGTAGTCAGTGCGATGTTGATGTTGAGTGTAAAGATTTAAGTTTATTTTATTTTTGACTTCAAAAAGAAAGAGGTTACATATCCGTCTGATGTATTTTATTTTTTTAATGTATATATAGTATTATTGTTTTTTTCATCGATATTTTCGTTACCTAATTGTGGACCGTTTTGAAAATTATTAAAAAATATTTTTCATTTGGAAAAAGCTTGCGCGGTGGTCCCGTATAAATTTTATTAACTTTGCTTGGGTAGTTTTTGAGTTAGCTTCGATAGTACGTATTTAATCCATTTTCTGTATTTTGATGATGTTATAATACTTCCTGTCACTGTTGTTTATATAGCAAGTGGTGGTATACGAATTGGTGTGGGTAGGTGCGATAACTAAAGCGTGACAAATAAAAACTTTTTTACAGAAAAAAAACAACTGATTCGAAAAAAACTCAAAAAGTGAAAAATAACTTTAACTTAGGAAGTCGGTGGCAAATAACTAAAATACAGATCCAAAGTCACCGAATTCCGGAATTAAAGCAATTTTTCACTTTGTAGTGTTTTTTGTTGTCAGTTGTTTTTTTTTTCTTGTTAATATTTTTTATTGGCTAGGCTTGCGTTGACTCATGATCATTCTCCTACGGTTATTCCAATTTATTTGGGATCAGTACAGGATTTCTTTTTCTTCCATACTTCTCTATTAGTCGACATCATAAGGCCGATTCCTATAATTTACAGACCGTTATAGGTAAAAAATTAAGACTCTTGTATCTTTACTAATAATGAAGCAAAGACCTCATAGCTTTGCATAGTAGACCCTCCCATATGGAAGTAGCTAACACGGGTGAAATTTGCTTCCGAATCTATTAAATACTCGTAAGTTTGGCAATAAAAAAACTACCATTGGTAAGTAAACCGATTCATTTTTGTTTATAGGAACCGAGCTTATTTAGTCATCTTATAACAAAGTCCATCCATCGTTTCTTCGCGTTAGCCCACTATCCCAAACTATGTTAAGTATATATATGTATAGTCTATTTCCTAGAAGATACCTTTTACGTAAATAAAGGTTGTCTGTATAAGATTGCTTACTATTTATAGGGTGCACAGTAAGGAGTATTTCATCTATCTAACTTTACCTAACGATAAGACTACCGAATGAACTGGTTTTTTTTTATTTTTTTATTGTGATTCTGATTTTAATTTGATTTTGATTTAATTTTGTTTTTGATTTAGATTTTTATGTAATTTTTATTTTTATTGTGGTATTGATTTAGCATCTGAATTAGATTTTACCGAATTTATTGTTAAATTTCTTATTTATGTATTGTTAATATAAACCGGAAGAGCGGAAGTACCTAATACAAGCAATTTTTTGTTTAAAAGGTAGTTCCTATCATATTGTTGATTACATAATTTTTAGAAAAAAATTAATCGCTTTTTTTTTTTTATTTTTTATATTGGTGTTAAATATATTTGATAATAGCTGCAGCCCGCGGCTCCACCCACGTGGCGTTTTCTAAAATAGCCTAAGTAACTCCTTATAATATTAGCTATAGCAGTGAAAGTCCCATCAAAATCGGTCCAGCCGTTTCGGAGATTAGCCGGAACAAATAGACAGACAAACAGACAAAAATGTTTTTTTGTTACAAGTAACGTATAGACTTTTAGCATTTAGTAAAAAGCTGTTATTTTAACATTACAAACAGACACTTCAATTTTATTTTTGTATAAATAGAAAAAATATTCACGTTTGAGATATATTCACGTTTTGCATACCTATTCACTCTCGACTTGAAGATCCCAAGAATTTAATTATTTCAGCAAGCACAGACTCGGTAAAAAATCTTATTCGCTGTTTGGGTCTTGGGTTTATGCCAGATGAGATAGCAGAGGCTCTTCGCCTATTACGTGTCTTCTACTTCACAATATAAAAAATGTTATTCAAGAACTGTGAGTGACTGCCTCGTTATTCTAGTGGTCGTACGCGCCTGCTGAGGTCCTGGGTTCCCATTCCCAGGTCAGGCAAAGTATTTTTTGGGTTTTTCTATCTGGAATTTCTCAGTAGCAGCCCTTTTTTTTTTTGAGTTTGGGAAATTGTTATTGTCACGACGCCCCTCTACTCTCTACGGCACACCAGGGGAAGCGCCGTTCTCTTTGGGAAACCTTGTATTACATGATTTGAGATATCTAAGTCCAGGTTACGCCATGTCCCGGTATTGCAGTGGTGGTGTCCCAGTAGTAACGGCCGCGACTTATAAGATGTGAGATTCGAACACAGACAGGCGCTTTACTTTGTCCAAAACATTTAATTACCACTTGACTGCTCTCGAAACGGTGAAGGAAAACATCAGGGGGAAACCCGCAAGCCTTTTTTTTTTTTTGAGGGTGTGAAATCATCAATTGACTTCCCGCTCTGGGCAGAGTGAGAAGGTGTGTCAGACTTTTACTGACTAAACCCACCCATGTTCCTTCAGTTGCCTGTGTGCCGGGGCCGCGATATCCCTTTCGGACAAACCCGCAACCCCAGCAGGCATTGGTCTTTCGACCCCGTCAGTTGGTGCTGACATCTCTTTGAGGCGCGCGTGGAACACCACGCGCTGTCGACACGGGCCTGGTCCTTATCGGACGGCGAGCTGCCCATTGCTCACCGTCCGCAAGCCCGCGCCTACGGTGGCCGGAAGTCGGCTCTCGACTCCCGATGCCCGGGGCGTCTCCTGCGGCGACTAGGGCCGCGAGGGCTCAGTAGCAGCTCTGAGTCTGGATTTGTGCCCTATTACATGGGACTTAAACATAACTGGCGAAATGTGGGTACACCCAAAGCGTTGGACAGAGTTATACCTATAGTTACACCTCTGCCCAACTCTTTGGGGAAACAAGGCGTGATATATTATGTAAATGTTATTCAAGAACAAGCCGTGTGTCTGATTTCCCATTGGTAACTTTTCAGACAAATGTATTTTTTTTGCTAATTCCTAGTTGGTCCCATAGTGAAAGTTTTTATAATCATGAATACTTTCAACTCCTGAAATGTTAACAGTGAATTAAAAATAACCGTGTATAAGGAAGTCTTTTGCAAAACCCAATTCTTCTAAACCTAGCAGTATAGGCTGTGCGTTGTCTGTCAGGGTATTTAAGGTTTTTATTCGGTAGAAGCTAAACCTAGAACCTACACATTCTCATACCCTGAACATACCAGAAGAAAAAAAAAACAAAACCAATATCCCTTTCTTTAAAAGCGTCCCTTGGAGACCAATCCCATGCATGCAAATTCATTCATCAGGACCATGATGAAATCCGGGATTGGACATATAATATACGTTCCCATATTAATTGACTTTATTTTTGGTCCTGTCGGTCTCTTAGGACCAAAAATGTGAGGGTTGGATACACAGTCCTCTCTTTGTTGTGGGCGAATTTGTGTTACCCTTTGTTACGAAATATTTAAATAAATTAACACTGGAGTTTAATGAGATTTGTATGAATAGGCACCTACTTGGAGTGCATGATAGTAGCATCCAAGGGGTTAGTTCATTTGGAATATGAAAGACTAAAATAAGTTGATCACTCGACGAAGTGGTAAGTTAAAATAAATAACGATAGAAATCATTAGTAAGAAAACAGTACCAACTGTGATTGTATACAAAAAAATGTCAAACAGACTCAATCAATCATTTTGCCTAGCCTTTTCCCAACTATGTTGGGGTCGTCTTCCAGGCTAACCGGATGCAGTTAAATACCAGTATTTTACATAGAGCGAATGCCTACCTGACCTCCAAAAACCAGTAGATGGTAATGCGATACTCCTTGGTAAGACAGGTTTTCAAACTTTCATGCTATCCACAAATGACAGCCGGGACCAACAGCTTAACGTTCTTTCCGAATCACGGAGGAGTCTCGAAGATGGTCACCCGTCCACAGACCAAACCTGGCAAGCATGGACCCGTGCGGCTGTTATTACTTAGCCACGAGCTCCTCTTGAAACAGTCAAATAGACTATTACCTATAAAAAACAGATATGTAAAACGGGCAGTTTTAGTAAAGTAAAGTAAAGTAAAGAAAATATTTATTTGCATAGATTGCAGGTACAGTAAATAAGATGTGACGTGTGTGATGTGTGTGTGTGTGTGTGTGTGTGTGTGTGTGTGTGTGTGTGTGTGTGTTTTGTCCTGGATATATAAGTAATTATATCGAAAAGGATGAACAAGATGTGTTATTTATGTAAGTAATGAGAAGAGTAGTACAGTAAGCAGTTTAGTAAACGTGTGATACAAAGGTTACATAAAAATACAATTTTTTAATGAAGATATGTACTTTCTTATACAGACAGACTTGTTTGAAAGATCTTACATATTACTATCATATAAAGCCCCAAGAGCGAAATGGTAGTCAAAGAATCAAAGTGAAAACCTTAGTCTATGTAGACCAAACTCAAAAGGCTAACACAGTTCCAATACTAAGCAAATCTACAAACGAACTACATTCGAGCAATCATAAATGTTCTCCAATGGAACGGTGGTCCTTTTGTACGAGAATAGAATTTAAATTCGCAACAATAGAGTGCAATTTAGTTTGGGAAGAACTGTCGTAGCCCAGATTGCCGTCTTCCGTCCAGGCCAGATTGGTATGGTTTAATAAAAGCTAGATTTCGCGTTTGAGTGGGTCTCGTGATTTCAATTTAGGATAGCAAAATTTTGAATTTGATTTTTTTTCTTTTTCATTGAACCTTTTTTTGACTGGTCAACAGTATTTAGGTACTTAAAAATATGAAGACGTCATTATTATTTATATGTAAGTAAGTTTTTTTTTAACTTGCTCTATGTATTCGCGACTTTTCAGCCAATTAGACGATTTTATTTGTGTTTTTTGGGGAAGAAAGGTTTGGTACGATTTGTGTCTCTACAAGAGTGAGGTACTTAAATGTACGATGTACATACATTTTTGTACCAATAGAACTATTTTATATTTATCCTACGTCTGGCGCGCCCACTGGGCAGGCAGCCCCCGCTACCAAAAACCTTCCTCGCTCATAAAAATATTTTCACCATGGCATCAGCATTTTTAACTGTTGTTCCTCAGACCAAATAAAAATTCAAGATATATCGCTACGAACAATACAGTGAAACATGCAAAAACTACACCTCGCTCTGTGCACACACGCTCACACGCACACATTTACAACCAAATTGTTCCTCACCGCATCACACGCACACATTTACAACCAAACTGTGTACCTCACCGACCGCACAGTGAAGTGAGTGCACACAATCATGTTTACGAAACCAGCCTCACATCACTATTGACAGCACTTTGTCTTGGTTTTTTATTTGGACTGAGTGTAGTTTGCGCTGATACCAAAGAAAAATACTGTTAACTAAAAAAATTAAAATGCACCAGGGCACCATTTTTGTGTTTAATTTGAGCTTGGCTACCATTTATTGGAATAAAGTTCACTCTTCAAGCTTTTATAAGACGTATGCCGTTTTAAGCCTTGGTCTAAAAGGTCTTTGCTACTTTAAATGCACTCGCGTTACCAGAGTTCATATTATTATGGCGGAACATTCAAAAATATAAAAGAAAATAGTGATGCACTTTATCAGTCTAGAGACTTTCATACTGTCCAATTTTCTACATAACACAATACCACTGCATCAAATCTCGGGGGATAGAGAAGTTTTGTACAGACAGCCAATGTTTTTGTACCGCATACAAGATTTCATCAAATAAAACTGTAGCTGTTCACTTTGTATTAAGTTTCTCAAATATAAATGTGGTTCAAAGTGCTAGTACCTAACTATTCGTAAATAACGAAATAGTTTATGAAACGATTTTGAACGTTTGTCACATATGTTACGGCGCTTCGGTTTCGATCCCGAAAGGTCGGAACTTCCGATTAATTTTACACCTCCGACTCCGACTTCGGTTTCGATAATTTTGAATCGGAGTTATACCGAAGGTTCGAAAGTACAATTTACCACTTTTTAGAGTCACTGGATTGGATTTAAATTAAGTTTATTCAATTGCCTCATGTTAAATTATCACCTCCCTAGGTAGGTTTTACTTAGGTATATTAAGAATATATTATTATCGCTAATATTTGACTAATTAAAGATACTAATTTAAAAGACTGATTAAAGAGACTGAATTATATTTGTGTAGTTTCCATAACACACCTTTCTTCTACTTCCGCCTCTGGTTCCGGTTCCGATTCCGACTCCGATCAACCAAATTTAAAACCTCCGACTCCGGCTTCGGTTGCGGTAAAACGACTTCCGTAACATCCCTGTATGTCAACCTATATCTAAGCGTTTTTAATGTTATAGTAATGATCCGTCTTTAATTTGAATGGGTTATCTTATAATTACTTTCTGAGTTTATTCTCGACATTACTTACATCGGTGAAGGATAATATCGTGAGGAAACCTGGACTTATAGTTAATATAAGTCTGGAATCGCCATTCCATCTTGAGCTAGCGTGGCAATCAATGCTCGCGCCTTCTCTGTATGAAAAGAGGCTTTTGTCCTGCAGTGGGACAGTAATAGACTGGTGTTATTATACATGATTATTAATTGACTTGTAACATTTTAATGTTCACAGCGCCGTACATGACGACCCGTATGCGCCATAAATGTTCACGTCTTTGTGAAAGCATAGATCCATAACTAAACTGGCCCTTACATACCTAAACAATCAATAGAGATGTTGACTGGGGAAAAAAAACTACTATTTAGTCCGTCAGTCAGATAATAAAAAAATATTAGACACGTATTTTTTGCTTTATCATATTAATAAAAAATTACTTAGAACGGATTAAAGCTGAAGAGTGGGGGTTGGTACGTCACAAGTCGGTATAAAACTTACCGGAGAGTGACGTCATGCTACATTTTAACTCAATGTATCTTTTGATTACGTAAATAAAAAAAAAATACGTGTCCAATACTTTTTGATAATCTATCTGACAGACAAAAAAATGTTTTCAACATCCCTATTGGGAGGTTAACAATTTTTTTTTTGAAAAAGTGCCTTTAATCCAGCAGTGGAAAAACTAATATAATAATATTAGTTTTTCCACTATTTCAGGGCTCCTCTCTGTGAGAAGGTGGAATGTTTAGTCTAGGACATACCTAACCGTATATATAGCCAAACCTCTTAACTGAGACGTTTCCTGAGGTATAGCTGCGCGGGGTGTGGTGACGTGAAGCGAGGGCTCAGTGAAACGTCAACTTGTGACAACTGTCACTTCTCCCGTACCACGCAGCTCCCTCAGGAAACGTCTCACTTTGCGGTAGGCCTAAGTACATCCACATTTCGTTAGTTATGTTTAAGACCCATGTAATGGGGGCAAGCCTATTGCCATCAAC
This sequence comes from Agrochola lota, assembly GCA_947364205.1. Taxonomy (NCBI): domain Eukaryota; kingdom Metazoa; phylum Arthropoda; class Insecta; order Lepidoptera; family Noctuidae; genus Agrochola; species Agrochola lota. The sequence goes on from OX376239.1 coordinate 3,776,330, forward strand.
CGGACACAAATCTAGACTCCGGGTCTGGATTTGTGCCCGATTGCTACGGAGAAATTTCTGATTGAAAAATCCAATAAAACTTTACCCGACCTGGATATCAAACCCAGGGCCTCATGCTCAGCCTACGCTTGCGACCACTAAAGTAGTTCATTCAAATCCAGGAAAATTCCAAGTCAAATACGTGCGTCTTCAAAGGCACTATAAAAGATGTGAACATCCATTATTTGCAGCCTGTATTGTTATTTCACTCACTGTAATACTTTTGTAGATATCGCATAACAATAGACGCATTGAGAACACTGAGGGTTGAATCTATTTAAATAAATATGCTATATTTCTTCACGTCTTTACTGCGGGCAGAACTCCAAAGGGAATGAATAGTGTGCAATCTAAATGATGCGGGGCGTTTATCTTCTGCACTTAAATAAATAGATCTGACTGCCATGCGCCACTTTAGCATTATGTCTGGTTAGGTTTGGGGCAAAACAATAATTATATTTCGTATGTTAGGACCACATTCAAAACCAATTCACGGAATAAATAATAGTATTAACGTAACCAAAGTTACTAATGCTTGGTTCCTATTAGGTTTAAATCATTTATTCTCATAAAAGACAAAAAAAAAGCCACTTACATGAAAACAGACAAGAAACATTAAGTAAACTTATTTAAGGTAACCGCCACCAAGTATATGTACTTATAGTATTATATAAAATTATTCTATACTCATTCAACAGTTCAATTCTCAACCATTAAAGTACATTGGAGGACGCTAGTCAAGGCAGTTTTCAATGATGTGTTTGGATAACCGAGACTTAAAACTGCTGAGAGATCTAACGCTTTTTATATTATGTGGGTAGATTATTAAACAGTTCTGCCCCTTCATATCTAATACTGATTAACAATATAACGAATCATTTTAGTTACCAATTTTTATTGCCAAACTGGGCATGTATAAATAGATTCGTAAGCTAATTTTACCTGTGATAGCTACTTCCATTAGGGTATTTGCTTCGTAATTGGTAAAGATACAAGAGTCTTAATTTTTTAGCATAACGGTCCGTAAATTGTAGGAATCGGCCATATTATGTGAAAATGGTCATGGTATAAAATAAAAGGACTCTGTTAAAAAAGTTGCACTCCTTGCGAATATGGCGTTCAAAAAAACTTTTTACAAAAAAAACTACAGATTTAAAAAAAATAACACTACGAAATTCGGTGGCAAAAAATGAAAATTCAATACCAAAGACAACGACTTTCGAAATCAAAGTTATTTTTCACTTTGTAGCCTTTTTTTTAAGTCGGTTGTTTATTTTTTGTAAAAAGTGTTTTTCGCATTTCAAACAATCTTGCCACATAAATCTTTCTTGAAGAAAAAATTGTGGGTACGTACATAGCTTTTACTTCAACACTTTTGTAAGGAATAACAATAGACGTGCTTATCGAAATAAATGTAGATATTACAGTCTTTTCAAAATAAATGTGATATGTTACGTAACACATATTTCTTGTATGGGCTGAATTTCAAGTGGTTTGGCGTAGTGAATTTTTCCTTTCAAGTCTTATTTAGTAAAGTTACACAGGACGAAAAGGCGAGTCTTCTTATGAATTATACAATTGTAAGAGCGTCTTGATATTTGAAATGAACGCATTATACAAACATTTTTGTTTGTAGATTCTGCTTTTACCTAATTGTAATTTATTTATCTATTTACTAGCTGCACCTCGCGGTTTCACCCGCATAAGTGTCGATCCCGTGGGAATATCGGGATAAAAAATATTCTATGTCCTTCTCCAGGTCATGGTCTACCCCTGTGCCAAATTTCATCCAAATCCGTTAAGCCGTTTTAGCGTGAAAGAGTAACAATCAAACAAACAAACTCACTTTCGCATTTATAATATTATATGTCTATGTTAGGATAGTTGAATTGATATGGCACTTCAACGATTTACTTACTAAAACATACAAAAACAAAAATCACATACAGTTTTAGGTATTGTGAATTCGTCACTTACAGTTCTGAAGTGCACAGCACTAGCATGCTTTGCAGTTCAGAACTTAATGATTTCCTACAAGCATTTATTATCATCATCATTTCAGCCGAAAGACGTCCACTACTGGACATAGGCCTCCCATAAATGGGGGGATTTGCCATAATCGCCACGCTTGGCAGGCGGGTTGGCGGTAGCAGTATTGTGTTAAAATGCGTAGATAACGCTGCTGCCCATTCTCTAGCGAGTCCCTTAGTCGCCTTTTACGACACCCACGGGAAGATATGGGATGGTACTATTCTTTACGTCCGGCACCACACGATAAATCCGGTAAATCCTATAATGATTAAGTTCTCGTTTTAGGTATTGTTCGTTGTGGGCGCGTTCATTGAGGCTGCGACCGGCCCGGCGGTTGAACGCGTCCCAAAGGGTCATGGCCATCAGGCTGGTCCGGGGATACCGCACGGTCTCCCGTGAGGCGGCGAGCCTCCTTGCCGGACTACCGCCATGGGATCTGGAGGCGAAAGTCCTCGCGCACATGTGGGAGTTGCGCGAGGAGGCGAAACGCCGGGGTGTAACTCCGCTGCCGCGAGAAATCACGGCACAGCGGACAGAGCTCCGGCGGGATCTCATGGCGGCATGGAGTGTGCGATTGTCGCAACCCAGCGCTGGACACGCCACAATTGCGGCGATAAGTCCCCTCTTTGAGGAGTGGCTTGAGAGGCGCCATGGCGTCCTCACCTTCCGCCTGACGCAGGTCCTCACCGGACACGGTTGTTTCGGGAGGTTCCTGTTCCGCGTAGGGCGGGAGGAAACGCCCGGGTGTCACTGTGTGGATCGCCCGGAGGACACGGTGGAGCATACGGTGGAGGTCTGCCCGGCTTGGGCGGAGCACCGCCGTGTCCTCACGGAGGCGATCGGCGGCGGCGATCTCTCGCGTCCGGCCCTGGTTCAGGCCATGGTTCGGAGCGAGAGTGCATGGGAGGCCGTCACCTCCTTCTGCGAAGCAGTTATGCTCGCGAAGGAGGAGGCGGAGCGCGCGAGGGAGATGCAAGCTGCACGCCCTCGCGGCCCTAGTCGCCGCAGGAGACGCCCCGGGCGTCGGGAGTCCAGAGCCGACTTCCGGCCACCGTAGGCGCGGGCTTGCGGACGGTGAGCAATGGGCAGCTCGCCGTCCGATAAGGACCAGGCCCGTGTCGACGGCGCGTTGTGTTCCACGCGCGCCTCAAAGAGATGTCAGCACCAACCGACGGGGTCGAAAGACCAATGCCTGCTGGGGTTGCGGGTTTGTCCGAAAGGGATAACGCGGCCCCGGCACACAGGCAACGGAACGAACACGGGTGGGTTTTAGTCAGTAAAAGTCTGACACACCCTCTCGCTCTGCCCAGAGCGGGAGTAGTCATTTGATGATTTCCCACCCTCAAAAAAAAAAAAAAAAAAAAAAAGGTATTGTTCGTTGAATTAGTTACAAATTACAAAACAAAATGAAAATGAGCTATGTTTACAAATACGATGGAAAGTACAGAAATATTAAACTAAGTAACAAACGAGAAACCGGCCAAATTCGTGTCGGACCACGCACAATGAAGAGTTCCGTAGTTGGGATGAATTTATCGTAAAAACAAACTTAACATTGTAGTTGAAAAACATGTTCTCCCCTATATCGATGCGTCACGGTCAATTCTCCAACTGAAAATGTTTTGAAATGAAAATGAAAATGTTTTCAGTTGGAGAATTGACCGCGTATTCCTTTGTATGTGTTGAGTGTGTGTTGTTGAGACCTTGCTTTCTGCCGCGGGAATTTTTGATTTATTTGCTAGTATCAAAATTTGACGCATAAATGGCCGTATGGCTGAGCTGGACTCCCATTTGGTGCAACCTTTAGACGTACACCGCACCTTGTTTTTCCTTTTTTTTTCATTTAAACAAAGTATGTAGTGATGTCACTTCATTTCTTGAATTACTTATGTTTTTATTTTTTGTATAGTGGCATCATGTTTTTATGTATATTCATGTAATTTTTTATCTTTTAATTGTGCTTTTGTGTGTCTTTTGTATGCACTGAATAAATGTTTTATCTATCTATCTATCTATCTATTTTGTATTGCGTTGACTAAAAGCTTGATTTTTTTAGAGCTCCAAGGGACCATATACCTACGTATATGACATCAATTTCAACTTGATACCTTCACGCGTTCCTGAGGCAAAGGGTCTTGACAGATTGACGGTCGGACAACGAAGTGATCCTATAAGGGTGTAGTTTTTTCCATTTGAGGTACGGGAACCCTTAAAAAGACCTAAAAAGTGATATCAAACTTATAATGATATCTCGACTCTAACCGTTTTGTAAATTAACGTGTCCTATATACGAGAGTTGGGTGATCTGTAACTCAGTATCCTCCGTCCTCAGAAACCTTTCTCTATTTACGACTGTCTATTTTAATAACCAGTGCCTATAATATGACGATCTGATAAATAATGATTTATGAATACGATTATTTTTCTAATGAATTATTAAAGTACCTACAATGATTTTCAATAAAATGAAACACTAAATGGTACGCCATAATGAGCCAGGGTTGATGATTTTCATGCCATTATACAGAAACGGTTCGCTTCGATTCTCGGTGGAATACGTACGAACTCCCACAGCACCCGCAGCATATTGTGTGATAGGTGGGACAGCCCCATGCTGGCTCACTGGATACGGCTGCACACGTAGGTGTCAGTCGTTTCAATTTTGTGTATAGTGTGGTTTTTACTAACATTAGGTTAAAACCTGTACTAACAACTTATGGATCTTGATGTGAAATAAATAAAATATATATAATTGTTTACCAAATGAGACTAGTCAAGAAAAATAAAGCATTAGTACATAACATCACGTCTTGTCTCCCCAAAGGGTTGGGCAGAGGTGTACCTGTAGCAGGTACACCCACATTTCGCCAGTTATGTTTAAGTCCCATGTAATAGGGGGCGAGCATAATGCCATCAACCGGGTACAAATCCAGACTCCGGGCCACTACTGAGAAATTCCAGATAGAAAAACTCAATAACACTTTACCCAACTCGGGAATCGAATTCAGGGCTTCATGCACAGCGTACTAAACCAATGAGGTAGCCTAATTAAAAAAAAAAATTGTAATGTTATCAAAATGCTTCGGACTTTGTTCGATTATTTAAATATCAGTTAAACAATACCATTCTTTATAACGCTGCAGTTTTCCTCTAATAAAATAACCGTCGACAAAAAACAAATTAAATAAATGTCTAGGTCACTGCCTTATACTAAATAAATTAAATTCAGTGCAATTTAAACTATGTTTTTTAATGAAATACCAAAATGTAAACTACGTATCATACGTTTACTGCTAAACACGAGTATCTTATTGCAATGGATGTTAAAGCGAAATCGCCAGGGTAAATTCATTTTTTTTTACTTTGTTTACGTTTTGCAGATCAGCATCAGGTTTTAAGTTGATCTAAATATGATTCGCGGCCGTATCAAATGTTTATTTATAGAATTATTATCATAAAAATCATAAATACATCTCTCTAAGTTCATGTAATCCAATACTGAATGACTATTTCATAAAATCATGATATTTGAGGATTATGCTAACTTAAGGAGTTGTATTGTTGATTCTAATGATTATAATTCTATGAAGCCATATTTGTTACGGTCGCGAATCATATTTTAATTAACATATAACCTGACACTGACTTTCAAATAGCAAAAAACGAAAGAAAATTTGAATTTCGCGGGCTACCTTAGCGCATTCTCCTTAATCTAGAGTGGTAACAGAATTATACAGAGTGTAATTAAAATAACTGAAAACCTCTAAGGGGGCCGCTTTACCCATATTTTTTTGCAAGTTTTATCACATGACCAAACCTGTAATCGTGATAAAAAATTCAGCTGCTCCTTACATTTATGTTCGCATAACTCAACAAAATGTTGGAAACAACAGATTCTTGTTCCGTCATGTCAGGGTTTTAGATACCACTGAAACACTATTTTCATAGCACATAGCACCATAATATATTTAAATCAAAATTTAAGAGAATTTTTTTTTTTTTTTTTTTGCGGAAGTGTAACATGTTAATGCCCGTGACTATACAGCGACAACGAGGCATTTACCTCACCTACCTATTGCAATTCATACCGTAATAGTCAGTGTCAAAGATCAGAGATATTGCACTCAACAGTAAGCAGCTTTAACCACATACCGGCACAGTTTATCGGCGGTGTCCGCCATTACTTCAGGAACGTAACCATATCGTTGATTCATTGCCACAGGGCAATTAGATGTCTCGGCGGCCGCTGCTAGTACAAGTACTAATATACAGAATCAAGTTTTTGTAACTAAACAGACAGCTGTGCTATTGGGGAGTTTCTTGCGCCACTTCTTCTTCCCAGCTAAAGCACTAGCAAGTGGTGAAGGGCGGGCGTTTTTGGGGGACTGTCTTATGTAATTTAGACGTTCGAAAAGTGCTGTTTGTGCCCAGTTTGAATAAATGACTTTTGAGATTTAGAGGCGGCTTGGTCAACAGTTTCGATACAAACTAAGTGTGTCACCTTTTACTCGCAACAACGCCGCAAATAACGTTTTAAAAACGTCAGTTTTTGGCTTTGAAGTCGGTGCATGACAGAAGTTGTGCGTTCAGCACAGTTTTGGCGCCACGAGTTTTAATTGTACTACCGTTTTTAGACGCTGTCGGCGCGCGCGGCGCATCAATTCCGGGTTTTTTGTCATTTACCTTCCTATTTTAATTCATGCAGTACTAGGAAATCTTGAAGATCTATGCACTCAACAGTAACCAGCTTCACCACATAGCGGCACAGTTTATCGTCAGTGAGAGCCGGCCATTACTTCAGGAATGTTACCGTATCGTTGATTCATTACCATCATTTTATGTACACTAGTAATCGTTTATTAGGTTTTGTTTGCCGCAGTCGGCCTGGAGTATTGCCATAATGAGCACCCTTGGCTAGAGGATTAGTATTGTGGGTACATCTGGTTATGCCACAATGATTGCGGTTTCACTTGGCAGGAGGTATCATATTATCTGTATAATATGCTTTAATCACCGTGGTTACGCTTGGCAGGATTGATATTATAATCATACTATTTGCTTAGTTGAATTATTTCGATCCAGTCAGGGAAATTAATTGTTTATCACTTAGTAAGCAACTACATAAATTTTCCCTGCTATAGCCATTTCAAATAACTGTCAGAGAATTACAGTTATGATTTGAATAAACGGACGACTTGAGTTGGTAGTCAATTAGCTAATTAATTTTCTTATTTTTACAATGCATTTAATTTTGGACCCGTATTAATAAAACATTAAGTTTAGAGCAATAGAGCTTCTGCGGCTGACTCTTTATTGACTATTTCTTAAGTTTTTGAAATGTAGCCAAACGTTTGAAATTCTATCGACGACAGTTCAGTTCTGACCATTTTTCCAAGCTGCATCATAATTGATTTCGTTGCTCCATTTACAACGTAGTGTTTTATTTCTCACAACTAAACATTTTATTTTTCTCATAGCAAAAAGTAAAACGATATTATGACATCAGGGATCGTCATAATAATGCAGACCTCAAGATATTTTGGTCCTTCTAGTTTTACAAATAAAGTACAAACTAAAAAAACTAGGTCCTGCGAACTACTCCGGGAAAAACTCTAATTTTAAATTTTCAATAACCAAAATGAAAGGAAATCCATTAAAGTTTGTACAACTTCAACATAAAAGTGTATTGTAACGACTTCGAGCAGAAGACTTCGAGAGATAAAGTTGCTCAATAAACTTCCATTAGAAGTCGTTGACGACGTCGGTTCTGATGCTACACTTATCCGTGTCAATGGGGGGGATGTTTGCGTTTCAGGTGTGGGATGAAGTAGGAGCAGAAAGCGATTAAAAAAAAAACTACCTGTAAGGTCCTCCACAGTGTACTGTGGAGGAGCTCGTGGCTAAGTAATAGCAGCCGCAAGGGTCGATCCATCAGGAGGATCATCAAGCTACGCTTGCCGGAATTGTGACCATCTTTACGTACTGAGACTCCTCCGTGCCTCGGAAAGCATGTTAAGCCGTTGGTCCCAGCTATCATTCGTGGATCTTTGACAGTCATTACGGGTTAACAACCATTACGAATAACAACCGGTCTTATCAAGGAGTATCGTATTACCCAGAAGTTACTTGATTGTGGAGGTCAGAAAGGCAGTTGCTCCATGTAAAATACTGGTACTTAGCTGCATCCTAACCGGATGGATGCCGACCTCAATATAGTTGGGAAAAGGCTAGGCAGATTGAAGTGTCATAAGTAACAGCAAAATATTCTTTGTGAGAGCTGCAGTCTATACTGGTTTCGGGACCTGTATGACAGATCTCCACCCTCTTAAATTACAATGGCAATTGCACTTCCTGCTTTGGGCAAGATCAGAGATGTGGCGGCATCTATGTCACGCGAACTCCGGCATCGCGCAAGCAGGGATTATCGCGCGATCAGGATATATATCACGTCCCGACGTCATTCGTCGGGCAGTTGCCCACCAGGCACGACACCCGTCTGGTCGGAGGATCCTCCCTTTTCTATAGAGGATGAGTGAATTTTACACCCTGTTCTTCATCCCTCTATACTGGTCAGCTGCCAACACACATCACTGATGGATTTTGGCAGAGACAGAAATTATGTTTTAAATGTTCATCGGTTGAAGGCCACTGAAAGAGACAATATAAATTTTATTGTTATTGTCACGACGCCCCTCTACTCTCTACGGCACACCAGGGGAAGCGGCGTTCTCTTTGGGAAACCTTGTATTACATGATTTGAGATATCAAGTGGTGTCCCAGTAGTAACGGCCGCGACTTATAAGATGTGAGATTCAAACACAGACAGGCGCTTTACTTTGTTCAAAATATTTCATTACCACTTGACTGCTCTCGAAACGGTGAAGGAAAACATCAGGGGGAAACCAGCATGACTTTTTTTTTTTTTTTTGAGGATGGGAAATCATCAAATGACATCTCCCGCTCTGGGCAGAGCGAGGGGGTGTGTCAGACTTTTACTGACTAAAACCCACCCATGTTCCTTCCGTTGCCTGTGTGCCGGGGCCGCGATATCCCTTTCGGACGAACCCGCAACCCCAGCCAACCCGCATGCCTAAGAACGAAAAAATTGACGGCATGTGACATCTACCAACACGCACTGGGCCCGCGTGTTGGATTACGGCCCACTCCCTCTCACTGAGAGGAGGCCTGTGTCCCAGGAGTGGTAACATTAGCCTTATAGTGAAAACCTCGGGAATGCAACTTTGACTTATACACGCAGTTTTGTGGTGGCATCTATATCGCCACATGCAACCTACGCATCATACTAACGTCACGCAAAATCTTGCATCGAGTAAGCAGATTTTACCGCGCGATCAGCTTATTATAATATAACTTCCCAGTTGCTCACCAGTTTTTCGCATATAAGAGGTTTTCACTCTAAAACGACGATACTAGTAATCTGCACTGGTTATGGTTCTGCAACCATAGAAGAAAGATACGACAACAGGCTTGGCATAAACCCAACCTGTTGCTACAACAAATCTCAAAACTTCTCGACACAAACTCCTTCAACTACCAGAGCGCATTTTCGCTTCAGCTTATCTCTTGGAAACTTTTGACACAGGAGATGAAATAAGTTCGCCTTCGGCAGCCAGCGAGATGATGGGATCCTCGATAACGATCGATAGTTGCTGTATTACTGTCTTATACAAACAGATACTGAAAGACGTAGTTCGCTGGGAGTTTTTGAGATGATACACGAGACTTCAAGCTGCAAGCTTATTTATACAGGTTTAGTTTTTGAGATGGAACTGTTTGTTACTTTGAAATCAAGAGGAATACAGAAAATATAGAACTGTTTTTTACACATAATGTCATGTTTTGTTTTCCCGAAGGATTTGGGAGAGGTGTACCATTAGTGCACGGACATTTCGCCAGTTATGTTTAAGTCTCATGTAATAGGGGGCGAGCCTATTGCCATCAACCGAGCCACGAATGCAGACTCCGGGCTGCTACTGAGAACTTTCAGATAGAAAAAGTCAATAAATAACCTTTTGCCTGACCTGGGAATTTAATCTAGGACCTCATGCGCTTGCGACTACTAGATAAACGAGGCAACAAAATTTTTAATGGTGTGGTCCCATATTAATTGTATAAAATTGGCTTGGCTAGATAAGATAAGATAATAATCATTTATTTGCTCAAACATGAGTTCAATACATACAACTCAAATTGTCAGCATGCAAGAGATTTTAAAAGTAAAGATAAAAACAGATCATCACGTTTGCCGTAAACAATGGCATGCAAATGCGAATTCAATTCTTTCTTTCTTTCTAATCAAAACAGGTAAATATTTGACAGCTATTTGCGAGATTGCCAAGTTTTTGGATGAACGCTCTTAAATTGATAGCTAAACTCCAGCCGCTGAGAGGTTGCGTTTCTGACACCTCTCAGTTGGACACGATTAGGAATAAATAAAGTATAAATTCATAAAACACGTATTCTTTTGTACTCAACTGACAGGTGTCAGGAACCCATTCCCTCGGAGGCTGGACTATAAGTAGTTTGTTTAAACATCTCATAAAGGTACCTAAGCATCGTGCCCGTTATTTGCAACAAACCACCATCTTTTCACCCACTGGGTTATAATGTTACTGATTTATATTTTACACTAGAATTTTATGTGCAAAATAAATCAAACGAAACGGCTCTTATGAGCTGTGCTCGTGACTCGGCCCACGTGTGTAGTTTTATAATGTTCTGGATTTAAACTATTTTACGAATTTTACAAAAGTTCCTGTGCTCTAGGTTACTTGAAGTTAAAAAAAAATATTTAATACCAGAGACTTTCAATGTGGTTGTAGCGGCATCTACATCGCTACATGCAAACTACGCATCAAAGACCTGACGTCACATAACATCCTGACGTCACACAAATCCTGCATCGCGCAATTAGAGTTTACCGCGCGATAAACATATATACAAGCTTCCCGACTTCAACCTCTGGGTAGTTGCCCGCCAGACACGACACCCGTCTGGTCGGAGGATCCTCCCTTTTCTATGGGCGGTGAGTGAACTTTACACCCTGTTCCTCATACCCCTAAATGGTCTTATAAAATAATAAAATAACGCAGATCGTAATTACATGGTGACATATTGTATATTATTTTATTAAAGTTAGTAAGTGTTTCTCGAGCTATAAACACACTAATGAATTGAAAGAGAGAAAGACATTACGTGTTACGTAAGGATGTGAACTTTACGACCATACATTCCAAAACACAGACCCTAAAAAAACACTTCATATTAATAAAGAACTGTGAGAGTGCAAAAGTTATCTGAATCACATTTGAGAGCATAAAAAGGCACTTTAAATGGCGCTCTGAACTAAGAGTGATTTAATACTATCCTAGTGCTTTTCAGCATATAAGCTGAAAAGTCGAAACGGCGCAATAATCTGCATAGCATTCGCTGTATCGTTTTTACTAACTGCATCATTTACGAATTTTCATGGCCACCATCTTAGATCTTAATCTAAGATGGCAGCTACGAATTGTTCGATGTATTTATGGTGAAAGCGAAAAAATTAAAATTTTGTTACGGTTTTTGCAATATCTGATAAGATGCAAATTGGAAACAAAAAAACGTAAGCAAAATTGTCTTTCGCGGGCTACCTTAGCGCATCTCCCTTAACGTGGCCGTAGCCAATGTAGCAACAATTTACTCGAATATAACCGAAAACCGCAGGGGCCAGACAGGTGACAATCGCGTTTCGTATTTGAACTTACATATTAATGACTTTCAATAGGGTTGACTTAAAAGCATTGTTAATGCTGAAGCTGCTAATGTAGCGCGTCAGGTATGTTTACGGGCGCGAATGTGCGCGCGATTATTCGCAAGAGAGTTGTATCCCTGATACGCCGCATACGAGGCAGTTCCAACAGCTACCTTTAGCTGTTCGCATACAGGATGGATCTGGATCTGGATTGCCCAATAATGCGGTACTGGACCGGGCTGCATGTTGAGCATTCCGGATCCAAACCTAAATTTAGACTAAGATAAAACAATTAGTGTATTTTAATCTTTTTGTTATTTATAATGTATGTAATTGTAATTTATAATGTTTTTATTGATGGCTTTTGTTATATTTATCTAATTGTAATCTTTTAATTAATTTTTAATGTATCTAAAAAAAATATTTCTCATGTATGCCTATGGACTAGTTCTGAAGTAAAATGAATTGAATTGAATTGAATTGTTAATGCTTTTTGGTAGTTTAGGTTTGTCAATCCAATAGTACCTTTCCAAAGGGAACCCTATTACTAAGCCTCCGCTGTCGTATCCGTCTGTCCGTCTGTCTGTCAGCGGGTTGTATGGCATGAAGCGTTATAAGTAGACAGCTGAAATTTTTAAAGATTGTGTATTTCTATTTGCCGCAATAACAACAATCAATCTACAATCTACCTAGCCTTTTCCCAACTACGTTGGGGTCGGCTTCCAGTCTAACCGGATGCAGCTGAATACCAGTATTTTACATGGAGCGACCGCCTATCTGACCTCCACAACCCAGTAACTGGTAACTGGGTAATACGATACCTCTTGGTAAGACTGGTGTCAGACTTTCGGGCTTCTGACGACTCGTAACGACTGTCAAAGATCCACGAATGACAGCCGGGACCAACGGCTTAACGTGCTTTCCGAGGCACGGAGGATTCTCGGTATGTAAAGATAGTCACCCATCCACTGACCAACCCCGGCAAGCGTAGCTTAACCTGATGGATCGACCAGTGCGGCTGTTGTTACTTAGCCACGGAGTCCACGAGCCGCAATAACAACAAATAATAAAAATTAAATAAAGTTGGTAATAAAGGGGGTCCATACAAGAAACGTGTTTTTTTCGACGTTTATGGTACGATACGGATAAACCTTCGTATGCAAGTTCGACTTGCACTTGGGCGGTTTTTTTTTACTTTTCCATAATCATAAGCTGATAGAATGTCATTTTGTCTAGTCCCTCAGTTTAGATGCCTTGTACCAAATATACCTGAGTACAATTTTATCGACAACCTGTACTCTTATCAGCACATTTTCTTGCCTATTTTTGCTGGTATTTACCGTCTTAAAGCAATTTTCGGGTATCAACATCAACAGTATAAAGGCGTTAAGAGAAGATAGTATAGGTGACCTCACTTCGATGTTTACACTTTGACCTTGACCTTGCCTGACGTAGTACGGAGTTTCAATAGAGACTAGTAATGGCCCAGTGGTAAATGTCGTGACTTTCATATAATTATAGGTCGTAGATTGATTGTAGGTGGCAGGCGCTTTACTTTATGTAAATTATTTCATCACCGCTCTCAAAACGGTGAAGGAAAACATCGTGAGGGAAACCAGCATGTCCCAGAACCACAAATTCGAAGACATGTGACATCTACCAACCCGAACTGGGCCCGCGTGGTAGATTACGGCCCACTCCCTCTCACGGAGAGGAGGCCAGTGTCTCAGCAATGAGAACATTATATTTTGATTATGATCGGTAATGTACCGGTACCAAAATCGGTACCAAATAAATATTTCGCATTTCCCTAAGTGAAAGTGAGAAAACAGATATATTGTAAGTAAAAAGCATAGTTAATAGGCATTAGAAAAATAACTTCAAGGTTACCAATCGTACCAGTTTCCTTGGACAAAATATATGGGATTTGTGGTACGCCCCGGGTACCTTAATTTGGTACCGGTATCCGTCCGGAACCGGTACCCATCTGGAACCGATAATCAGGTACCGAGGTGGCAAGAACAGATAGCTACCGATATAGAACTTGTATTTTCGGTACCGGTTCCAAGCCCTGGCATCAGATGCCTCTTATCTTATGCATTTGTACCATAAAATATTATTATGATGATGATTCATACATTCAATACGCTATAAATCGATCTGCGCAGTTTGTGGTTAGTAAATTACAATGGGGCCCACACATAGAAAAATTATCAGGAAAGCTTAGTTCGGCCGCCTATGCTGTTAAAAAAATTAGACAGATAACTGACGTAGATACAGCCAGAATTGTTTATTTTAGTTATTTTCATAGTCTTATGTCATATGGGATTCTTCTCTGGGGAACCTGTGCGGACATTAATACTATCTTTGTTCTACAGAAAAGGGCAGTTCGAGCCATTTACAACCTAGGTCCGAGAGATTCCCTTCGAGGAAAATTCAAAGAAGTAAATATTCTAACTCTAGCCTCACAATATATTTTTGAAAACCTAATGTATGTACACAAAAATATATCAAATTTTAAGAAAATGTCTGATATTCATAGTTTAAATACCAGGAATAAACACAACCTTGCTGTACATCGCACTCGTCTCCACAGAGTAGGCAACTCGTTCATGGGTCAATGTATACGCTTTTACAACAAACTTCCCATTGACATTCGAAACTTACCCATTAAACGATTTAAAATTTGTATTAAAACCAAACTTTGTAAAAAAGGGTACTATAAAATTTCAGATTATTTAGAAGATAAAAAAGCTTGGGATTGAGCTGCTCGCTCTGCTAAACCTTGTGATAAAACCATAAAACTTGACATTAGAATTATTTAGTAAAATCATTAAAATATACCAGTTTTATTTAAACATTAAAACAAAATGACATGATTACTTTGTAAAGTATAATATTATTTTAATTACCTATTGTGAATGTGAGGACTATGTGGATATTTTTTTAATTTAATTTTTTTTTTTCTCATTACTCCTTTTTTATCCTCTCTCAGTTAGTTTTAATGATGGTCTGGCAGTTTGAGTAGTTTATGCGGCCTACCCAAATGTCCTTTCTTTGGTATTGTTCGTCGAGTTGAGCTCCTTTTGTTCTGAGTTGAGCTCCACGATTACTGACAAATGCTTGCACTGACTGGACAGGTCCACTCAAATCTGTGTGGTTCTTTTCTCAAAAGACCATTTCAGACATGAATCTACATGGTCCTCATATGGCTTGACCAAGATTATGTCTGGACTTTAAAAGAGACTGTGACCTCTGAGTTTGTTTCGGCCTTTCTTCTCAGAGTAGTCGGATAGGAAACGCCGAACTCATCTAGCAAAATTTAATATATTTTTAATATGACGTGTAAAAGTGATTCCTATATCCTATTTACAGAATAAACAATTTCATTTCATTTCATTTCATTTCATTTCATTTCATTTCATTTAAAGTATTGTTTATATTCGCTACGCTTGGTGAACCGATTGGCAAAGGTAGTTGGTAGTTTTCAGTATCGAGTATGAATGTGAATGAGATAAGAGTTGGGAAAGACCAAAAAACGTCGGATGAAAGAAAAATTACAGCTCAACAGAAATAGTAAGAAATAGTTTATACAAAATATGGCCAATTACAAGTTTCCACATATAGTATAAATCATATGAAACAGAAAATTGATAATAGACTATATATAAAACAAAACAGAAAAATGACTATTAACGCTCGAAGAAGCCATTAGATAAAGTTTTCTTTAATTTAGCAACACTAGTTTTGAAAATGTCGATATCAGCTTGGCAAGACAATAATGATAGGTTGGTCGTTTTCAGTCAATCAATGGAATTAGGAAGACCCTTCCCGGTCCGTCTATCGTCAACGCGACCATGGTCAAAAACCTTATAGATCCAGTGCAAACGAGAACTGTTAAAGCAAGTGAGAACGCGATAATTTTACACGAAAAATAGTGTGCAGATTTCATAAAACTTGTTTCAGGAAATACACGGTGTTTGCGAAATAAATTTTTGTCATTTAGAATTTCCATTACATGTGCGACAATTTATGAGTATATAATGAATGGCCAAAGTTTAGGTAAAAATTGTGCAAATAACCAGGATTTTTGGAGGATTATACGGAATTTGCTTCTCCAATGTTTTATTTTTTGCTTTCATAGAAACATAGATACGAGAGTGCACAAGAGCACAAGAGTTTATTCCGTGTGGTGCCGGACGTAAAAAATAGTACCAACCCATTTATTCCCGTGGGTGTCGCAAAAGGCGACTAAGGGACTCACTAGAGAATGGGCAGTAGCGTTCTCTATGTATTTTAACACCATACTGCGATCGCCAATCCGCCTGCCAAGCGTGGCGATTATGGCAAACCTCCCCGTTTGGGAGAGGCTTATATAAAGCAGTAGACGTCTTTCGGCTGAAATAATGATGATGATGAGTGCACAAGATACCTATTAGTCTAAAAATTTCAAAGCAAGATGTGTTTCAACGCCATAATCGCGTACAAGCGTATGAAAAGTATGATGGATTGGCCGCTCTATATATATAAGCTGAGTTACAGCTTATCGCACTACGAAAGTCTTTGACCAGTGCGTGTTGTCAGTGATGACCTATGACACTGAAATGTGGTCGCTCACAATGGACCTTATTAGAAGGCTAAAAGTCACCCAAAGGGCAATGGAGAGGGCTATGCTAGGAGTTTCCCTACGTGATCGAATGACAAATGAAGAGATCCGCAGGAAAACCAAGGTAACAGATATAGCTCGAAGAATTGTCAAACTTAATTGGCAGTGGACAGGGCACGTTGCTCGCATATTAGAAAGCCGATGAGGCCGAAAGTTTCTGGAGTGGTGTACCAGACGACGTAGCGTTCGAAGGCCTCGGGAATAAGGTCGACCGATGCCACAGGAATCCGCTGGATGCGAGAAGCAGAGAGGCGGCTGAAGTGGTGGAGCCTGGGCGAAGCCATTGTCAAGGAGTGGATATCTTTCGGCTGAAATGATGATGATGATTGCACTACGGGATATAAGCCATTTACAAGTTACACCCGGTTCTCCGCTATCCACTCTGAGTCTGAGGGAGATTAACGGATCGTTCTTCGATTTTACTTTGCTAAGTAGGTTTGTCTCATACGGATATGAATTTTATTCTTATGTTATTAATGTTTATTTATTTATTTTATTATTTATGTACACACAGTAAAATAGATAGAGATACGACATAATTATAATTTGAGTACAATGCTCATATTGTTATGAAACGGAAACGTGCTCACCATTTGGTATACGAACATGAACATTTCTTGCATATCAAGCAAGCAATAGATAAAATTGTCAAACTTCTACCGCTTAAATATGAGGATTTTGGCTACTTTGTATGTGTGTATTTTATTTTATTTTCTTGTTATTTTTTGTGCAGAAAAAATATTTTTCTTTTTTTCTTTTCATATTCGTATGAATCGCTTATATACTTTACTAAGCCAAGCATAATCTGCTCTGTAAATCTTGCAATGAGTATGTCATCAGTATTTATTTGCTTTGGCCTAGTTATAGCAAACATAATAATTACTTTTTAATTGTTAATTTTAGTTAAAATTCTTTATTTCACAAAAAAACCCTTAACAATATCCATAAGACTAAAACATAAAAGGCTTAATACAAAGGTCAATATTTAAATACTCTGACTCCTAAATTAGGTGTAGGTACCAGTGACTTAGGAGTCAGTGATATAGATAATATACAGGGTGGCAGGGACATCGACGCGAAATCTAATACCATGGATTCGGTACATGATTCTGACCCCCCCCGTGCGCCAAGAAAAATCAGCTGTTCCGTAGAAAAGTGCAATACCTACGCGGTCAAAATGTATGGAGCAGCTGTTTTTTTTTAAATAACCGGCGAAAAATTTCAACGCAGGGGGGCTTAAGTAATTTGGAGGACTTGCATGGAGGGCGAGACCCGGAATAGTAACAACAAAAAATCACGCCTGTAAGCTCCGAAGAGTTAGGCAGAGTTGTACCTATAGTACACCCACATTTCACCAGTAATGTTTAAGTCCCATGTAATAGGGAGCGAGCCTATTGCCGATAAAGTAACGTATGGAACATACGGCAGATTGACCTTCCTCTTAACATAATCCCTTTGCCTTCTACGTCACTTACTAATGGGAGTGCGGAGTAATAGTCTCCCCATTTGGGGAACCACGAACTATTGCGGTTTTCCCAAAGGACGGTACCAGATGAACGTAATCCGGCTTAATATACGGCGCTCAAAATGAGTCGAGGAATTTATGTTGGGGACATTTTGCGTCGAGTAAGGTACCGAGCGTAATATTGTATGAAAATAAATGCAGCGTAATTTCGTACACTCATTTAGAGTTCCTTAAATTACGAAGGGTTGTAGGGGGTTATCGCAAGAATACTTGAGATGTTCTTTTCTTCTTGTCTGTTTATATAAGTATGTCGATAGCCTAGATAGCCTAGTGGTGTGACCATCGGACTGCCAAGTCATAGGTCTCGAGTTCGAACCCAAGGCACGCACTCTGACTTTTCGGATTCATGTGCGTATTGTATAATTATCACTTACTTCAAAAACGGTAAAGGAAAACTTCGTGAGGAAACCGGCATGCCTGAGAGATATTTCTGGACGGCATGTGAAGCCGAGTCAGATGCCTATGGGCGGCTTTAAAACTTTAACACCAGGTTAGTCACTAACCACACGAAAAGAAGTATGTAGATAAATAATTAAAGAAGTTTATACATAATCTGCAGGAGCAAGATTAAACATAGATTTTTATCATGAAGAGAACGCCATCACCATGATGGCATTCTAAGGGAGGTCCCTTATAATGCCATTACCATACATGATAAAAATTGTGTTTTTATTGGCTGATAATTTTCCGAAAAACAGTGAGGTGAAATGATTTTAATGACAAATCAAAACATTGTAGCTATCTCAAATTCAGCAGAAAACCAACAGATTATGAATAAATATTAATAAATCATACTCAATTTTCAAAAATATTGATCGGCTGGTTTTCTGGTTCTAGCAGGCTCCTCAATTCCGACGTTTGAACAGAAGAGACACCTTAATCGTCCTGTAACTTTATAAATGTGGTACTACAAATTTCAGGACCGGGCCTACAATATTGGCTAATTTACTACTAAATATACAGCATGACCTTTTACCGTTGATATATACTGGCCACCAAGGTTACAACGTCTGTCGCGCTGACGGTTGGTGACGTTTTGATGATCCTTCATTAATTGGAAATAAAAGATTATTGTTGTACAAAATGTGTATTTAATAAATTGGCGACGAGGATGTCGACTAATGATATAAAAAAACTGAAGAAAACCCGCGCCTCATTGCGTGGTATAATCACAAAACTAGAAAACTACGTGAACAGCCAAGAAACCCTACCATTTGAAGAAACAGAGTCAAGACTTCAATCACTTCAAGAAACATTACAGAAATTACAAGAAATACAGCATAACATAGAATTAGAAACTCCAGACGAACAACTAGACCAAGAGATAGAAACCAGGTACGATTTCGAAGAGAAATGTATTGCCATAAAGACAAAACTCCTATTATATCAATATAGAGAAAATCGACGCGTTTTACCGCTACATACATCAACATCACAGTTAAGTACAAATACGCAACAAGAACGAGGCCCAAAAATTAATTTCCAGCCTTTTCATGATAAAGAGACTTTTGCAAACTTTACTAAAAGACTAACTGTATTTTTCTTACTTAACAAGATCGAAGACGCTAAAATGAAAGTTTACACCTTACTTGCTGCTCTATCACCAGAATTACATGAAAAATTACACGATTTATGCTCACCGGATGATCCAATTGACATGAGTTTTAAGGAGCTCACACAGATACTAGACGAATATGTTGACCCTAAACCTAGCATATGGGCTTTACAACACAAATTTATTACGCGCACACAATGCGAAGAAGAAACAGTGGCAACATATGCCTCTGAATTAAAAAAAAGATCGTTGAACTGCAAATTTAAATGTCAAAATTGTCAAAAACCTACATTAGAAAGCTTTCTAGCCCTACAATTTATTCGGGGATTGAAAGACAGTGATATACGAGCAAAAATTCTTCAAGAAAGGGAGACACTACCTTTTACGAAACTGCTACACATGGCCACATCCATAGAAATGGGAAAATCGGAGAACCTAAGAATATCCGCAGACATGCACAAACATTCGGACACAGTAAACAGAATTACGAGCTCGATAAAAAGACCTAAGTATCCACGATCCTCAAATTCACCAACGAGCGGACTGTCAACTTCCCCATCGTTTTCATCTCCGATAACGATAAGAGATTTAAAGGGAAAATGCTTCCGATGCGGCAAAGACGACCATCGATCTAATGAGTGTGGCGCCATCAAATCTACCTGACTGAAATGCAAGAAGACTGGACATCTGGCACGAGTCTGTCTACAGCGGAACTTAAATACCAATCAACTAGATGACTATACAAGTAATACGACTAACGAAAGCATGGGAGATATCAACCTAATTAAAAGTGAGATATCTGAAAAATATATGATCACAGTAAAAATAGAGAACAAACAGGTTAGCATGGAATTCGATACAGGAGCGACCTTGTCCTCAATGTCACTCAGACAATACAAAAGCCTAAAATTAACAAACAAAATTTTCAAAACGGAAATGAAATTGAGAACCTACACTGGAGAAATTATCAAGCCTGCAGGAGTGACATACGTAAAAGGCACTTATAAAGACCAACCCTTCAACGGGAAATTATACATAATCAATCAAAACGTTGACCCAATATTTGGAAGAAGCTGGATGAAAGAACTAAATGTGAAAATTGCAGACATAAGAGTTTTGCAAACTTCTAAACAATCCGACAAACTTGATAAATTATTAGAAGAGTTTGCAACAACTGTTTTTAGATCAGACTTGGGAAAAATACCCAACTATGAAGCCCACTTAAATCTTAAGGAAAATACACGACCGATTTTTATAAAACCGCGGCGAATACCGTACGCGTTAAAGGAAAAAGTTGATAAAGAAATTGAACGACTATGTGCAGAAGGGGTGATCACCAAAGTAGACCATTCGGATTGGGGCACGCCAATCGTACCGATTGTGAAACCAAATGGGAGCATTCGACTATGTGCAGACTACAAGGTCACCCTTAACAAAGTCATCAGGGACGAACATTACTCAATTCCTATAATAGAGGATATATTTGCAGAAATGAACGGAGGCAAATACTTCTGCACCTTAGACATTACCCAAGCCTATCTAAATTTGGTTATGGACGAAGAAAGCGCTATCTTACAAACATTAAGTACGCACAAAGGTACTTACAAAGTCAATCGCTTAATGTTTGGAGTCAAAGTAGCACCAAGCCTTTGGCAGAAATTCATGGACCAATTACTTCAGGGACTAGACGGAATAAAATGTTTTTTTGACGACATTATAATTCAAGGAGCATCAGAGGACCAACTCTTAACACGTCTAAAACAAGTCTTGCAAAAACTGAAAGAGAGTAACCTCCACGTTAACAGAGACAAATGTCATTTTTTTAAACGTAACATTAACTACCTTGGACATACAATCGATAAAGATGGTTTACATAAGAACAAAGACAAAGTAAAGGCCATCGTGAACACTGTAAGACCAACTAATATAAACGAACTACGAACCTTCCTTGGTATGGCAAACTACTATAACAAATTTATACCGAACCTTGCCTCTTTAACAAACTCACTAAATGAGTTACTAAGGAAAGAGAAAGATTTTCACTGGACTTCTAAATGTGAAGACAGTTTTAATAACATTAAGAAGGAGATTTTGAGCGAAAGAGTTCTTATTCACTTTGACCCAGGAAAACCACTGATACTAGCTACTGACGCTTCACCAATGGGCTTAGGAGCTGTTCTCTCTCACAAACTACCTGATGGCTCTGATAGACCAATCGCATTCGCCTCTAGATCACTTTCATTTAGCGAAAGGAAATATAGTCAAATTGACAAAGAAGCTACGGCGATCTACTGGGGCATAAAAAAATTCTTTCACTACTGTTACGGCAGAAAATTCACATTAGTGACAGACCATAAGCCCCTTACCTCAATTTTTCATCCCCACCAGACATTACCAGCATTGAGCACAATGCGATTATTTCATTACGCACATTTCTTATCGGGATTCAACTACGACGTGGAATACAGAGCTTCAGCGAAACATTCAAATGTTGATTACCTATCAAGATTCCCAGTAGAAATAGCAAAAGAAACCGCAATAGACCAACATTGTTCATACCAACTACAGCAGATTAACATCCTAGAAATTCGACCAGAAGTTATAGCTAATGAAACTAGAAAAGACAATGAACTTAAAACATTACTGGAAGCGCTACAAGCAGGTCACTCATTACGACAATATGGCTACGGTGATAATGAATTAACACTTCAAGACCACTGCATATTGAAAGGAACTCGAATGGTAATACCCAAAAGTTTACACACACGTGTACTAGATGAACTACACACCGGACACATTGGTATACTTAAAATGAAATTACTAGCTCGCAGCTACATATACTGGAAAAATATAGATAGAGATATCGAGAACAAAGTAAAATCCTGTAGAGCATGCCGATTAGAACAAAATGAGTCACCAAAAGCACCCCCACACCATTGGGAACAACCTACAGGACCATGGCAACGTCTTCATATAGATTTTGCAGGACCTATTTTAGGACATCAACTTCTAATAGTCGTGGATGCCCTTTCAAAGTGGGTGGAAGTCTTCCCAACAAAGACAACAACAAGTGCTTGGTGCGTTGTTAAGTTGAAAGAATTATTCTGCACATTCGGCATACCATACACACTTGTTTCGGACAACGCACGGCAGTTTGTGTCCCAAGAATTCAAGAGCTACCTTTCCAACTGCGGTGTAACACACTTGACGTCAGCCCCGTACCACCCAGCCACCAACGGTCAGGCTGAACGTTACGTGCAAACAATAAAGAAAGCACTACGCACAATGGAGGGGGAGAGGGGCGATCTTACGGATAAGCTCCTTGTCCTTAAGACCCGGCTCAGACGCACACCAAACCTGAACGGACAGACCCCCTATCAATTGATGTTCAACCGGGATGTGAGAACAAAGTTGCACGTGATGTTTAAAGACTCATCTGCCCCGAAGGCCTTCGACCCAAACCACACACCGCCTCCCATCAGGGCTTACTCCGTAGGTGAGCGAGTCCAGGCTAGAGCCTACTCCGACCAGAGACGAAGATGGGAGTTCGGCACGATAGTGCGTCGCCTAGGCAGGCTTCATTATGAAGTACAGACAGATGGTGGCGCCGTGTGGCGTAGACACCTGGAACAGTTGCTTTCAGCCCCAGGCGTGGTACAACCAGGAATGGCGGCGGAGGACTGATATATACTGGCCACCAAGGTTACAACGTCTGTCGCGCTGACGGTTGGTGACGTTTTGATGATCCTTCATTAATTGGAAATAAAAGATTATTGTTGTACAAAATGTGTATTTAATAACCGTCTCGAAAAAAATTGGGTATAATAGGCAAACGGAGTAGAAGGCTATGTATGGCACAGATTTTTTTTTGTTTTTTTTTTTTAAACGATAAAAAATATTGAAATTCAAATCATACGCAACCTACTAAATGCGCGGAATTTATCAATGAATTCATAGCTTTCCTTAGCGGCCGATAGGTAGGCGCTGCACTTGCCGTCGGCCTCTTTGATATCCTTTCGCAGGCGCACAAGCCACTCGCGCATCCCCGCCCGCCCACGTGGTCAATGCTACTAAGCAAATATTCCCGGGTATGGCTTCTGTTCCACCTACACAACACACCAAATTATTCTCGAGACGGTAAAAAAATTCAGCCGGTATGTGGGTGTAGGTATAATACAACTCTGCTTACACCTCCGGAGGCTTCATGTGTTATGTGCAATGCTATGTGTTTATACAGTTTTCTCTGACTCATAAGATTTCATTTACAATCTGCGTTGCTTTGACTTTGAACAGCGTAGAAAACAAACTTATCTTCACGGTCGTGAACACAGTAGGTAACGCAGTCATGTAAAAGTATCGTATTTTGTTGATATACCTATCGCTGTTACGTTTTTTTCTAATCTTTTAAGACGCAGATATATGCCAGCGACCTTGAGTGGTTAGCTTGCGTGTTCTGTACTGAGCTCACCTAACGTGTCTTACGTCCAGCCAGTAAGAGGACTCGTCCATCAAGGAACGCTGTCCCGAATTAGACGCATTCGTAATGTATTATTCATAAAACAAAAGGTATTAACAAAACACACTTAATAACATAATAAATGAATATTTTATAGTATGTTTATATTACATAGTGAAATTAATTTGTTTATTTATGTCTACCGCGGATAGAACACCGAGAATCACGTAAAATCTATCAAGCGTATTTTTCTGTAACCTTCATAATTTTAAAGATAATTTATTTATTGATATTTTAGTATACGTGTTTTATTAAAATACCTTTTGATTTATGTATAATAAATTAATAATGTGTCTAATTTGGGACAGCGCTCCTGGATGGGCGAGTTCTATTACTGGCTGGACGTACGACGCGCTAACCACTCAAGGTCGCTGGCATATATCTGCGTCTTTAGTGTGGAGAATTCTTAAGTTTGCTATTCATATGTAACTCTAAATAGTCATACATAGGTAACTGTAATTTCTAAGAACTAGGTTGATTGCTATCGTTCGGGAAAATGTATAGTCACTAATGTCATACAATAACTGCAAATGACAATATTAATGTATGTTAGACATGAAACTTGGATGGAGTTTGTTAAGTTGGAATACTGAAATAGAACATGTCGTTCGGTTCCTATTTATTATCCTGCTCGCGACGTCGTCTGCATGGTCTGCATGAAATTTCTTTATCCCCCCAACCCACCTCGGCGCATCGCATCGCCCGCCCGCGCTATTACCTCGTTTCGCTTAGCGTTCTGTCTCACTTTTTGCTTTTTTCTCGGTTCCTAAAGGTTGTAGCGTGATGTAAAATATCCTATAACCTTCCTCAGAACTAACCGGCACAGACCTAGAACTTTGGAGCACGTAAGACCCAACACGACGTCAACGTAGAGATATGGCGGTGGGGTGATTAGTATTACTATTTAAGGTTAATTTTGCTCTATTTAGCTTTTTTTTTTGCCAAAAAGACCAGTAAATAATTATAATTATGTAAGATTAAAAGATTTATTACGTCTTCCCTGCAGCTTTATTAAAGGAGTCGGTTTTGAATGAAATATTCGCAATATAGGGTGACAGGTTGTCGCCCGCCGCCATCTTGAAATATGATTTGTTGGAGTTTTAAAAATAGAACACCCAATTTCCCGCGCATTTTTTGGGATTCTTTTTCTTGTTTTTGCTGATGTTGGGCATTATTTTGTAATTAGAAGGTAATTCAATTACCTAAGTTATTATTGTTTGGCTTCATTCTACTTTATAATAAATTCTGTACATTGGACTTTCTCTTTGGTCTAGTGACCATAGAGTGACTGCTAAGCGTGAGGGTTCAATGCCCAAGTCAGGCAAAGTATTATTAGGAATTGCTCAGTAGCAGTCTAGTCTGGATTTGTATTCGCTTAATGTAGATTGGATCACCCCCTATTAGGTGCATGAGACTAAAACATTGCTGGCGAAATAATGGGTATACTGAAGACACTGCCAACACAACAAACTACTTATAGTAAATAAATCTTTCCGACTCCGTTCCACACCAATCTTTTTGTATAGTATTTTCATCTCACGAAGCGACGCGCGCTTTACTTGTGATTACCAAATGTAAAACACGCTGCGAATGTGTGTTTAAGCGCAGAAGATCTCCTACCATCCGAGAGACACGGGGAAGTCCAAAGTGTGTGTGTTATATGCTGACACTACTCATCTTCCCCACACATATACAGCGTGTTTGTAAATACTGAATTAAATTAAAGCGACGTTATCGGACTTTTAATGATTTTGTACTGAGATCACGTCTAAACGAGTCATGTTAATGATTTAGAAAAAAAAATATGTAAAATTAGAACATTTTCTTAATAACTTAATATATGAATATTTTAGATTATTTTTATGTTACATAGTGATATTAATTTGTAAAGTTATGTCTAACGTGGATAAAAAAATGAGAATCACGCAAAAAATATCAAACGTATTTTTCTAAAATCTTCACCATTTTAACTATAATTTAATTATTGATTTTTTTAGAGTGCTGTCGTAAATTAGACACATTATTAATTTATTATAAATAAATTGAAAGGTATTTTAATAAAACACGTATACTAAAAGATCAATAATTGCGATAAGTCGCGATAGTGTTTAATTTAGAACGCAACTTGAATATAGTAGAAGGTGCCTACCTATCTGCCAAACTTTTCCCAACTATATTGAGCTCAGCTTCCAGTCTAACCAAAAGCAGCTGATTACCAGCATTTTACATGGAGCGACTGCCTATCTAACCTCTAGTACCTGGATAACACGATTCTCCTTGATAGGACTGTTTGTCGGACTTTCGGGCTTCTGACCCGAAACGATTGTCACAGACGACGAATGAAATGCAGACCTGATGATGTTAAAGTGTCTCCCGAGGCACGGAACGGTCTCGGTATACAAACTTTAAACAAAAAAAAAACCACCAACTGCAAAAAAAACAACACTACAAAGTGAAGAATAACTTGTAAGTTGGTGTTTATGGTTTTGAATTTTCGTTTTTTGCCACCGACTTTTATTTTTCACTTTTTAGTTGTGGTACCTACCCCACACAAATTCGAATAACACTACCTCCTATGTAAATAACAGTGACAGGAAGTTATCATCATATCATCCACATATACTAAGTGGGAAAAATACGTATTATTGAAGCTTACTCAAAAACTATCCAAGCAAAGCTAATAAAATTTATATGGAACCAACTTGGGAGCATACCCTTTCATACAAATAAAAAAAATTCTAAATCGGTCCACAATAGACGAAGAAATCGGCGGACAAACATAAAAAAAATAAGAAAATGAAAGCATATATACGCGACGAACATATAGAAAGAAAGAAAGAAAATACATTTATTTGCGGTACACATGACGCAAGGTAAGAACAAAACACGAAAATAAACCTTATATAACCTCCTCCTTTTTGGAAGTCGGTTAATAAAATGGGTAGTCATCTATGAACCGACCCTGGCAAGCGTGGGTACCCTGATTGATCGACCCATGCGGGTTTTAGTTAACCACGAGCCCTATTAGTAGGTATGACGGAAAATTGTTTACATAACGTACTACTCGTGTCTCAAGGTCACGTCTCAAATTCGGAGCAGTCTTTATTCATTGAAAGATCAAGGCCGCTCTTTTACAGACCTCTTTCAATCCTGATCCCCCAAGAATGCCTTACAGATCGCCGACCTTTGAAAAAGATAAAAATGCACAGTAAATACTTTCTTTAATACTTTTTATTATTTTGACGTTCCAGTATCTCTTGAATGTGCACGGCAATTTTCTCATGGGAAATAACATTTTGAACATTTTTTAATATTCCAACGAAAGTCTACAATTAACCCCCTGGCTGCTTTTTGAGTTTGAAAATAGGTACCAAAAATCTTTAAAGACGCAAACATGTATCACAAACGAATATTATGCATTTTATTAAGATCTAATGGTGAACAGGAAATTACTCCAACTGTGGGCCTAGTGCGAACGTGCGGATTAGAAAACGTAAAGTAAATTCGTGCGGCGTAGAAAACGTAAAGTAAATTCGTGCGGCGTAGAAAACGTAAAGTAAATTCGTGCGGCGTAGAAAACGTAAAGTAAATTCGAACGATGCTTGAATTGAAAATACTCGTTTCGCACAAAATATTTATTTTGTTCTACGGCTTGATAGACGGCGACAGGTAATTTTGAAAAACCCAATTTTGTTTATAAAGTGATTTCCAACGCATCTCTATTTAGATCTACCGATATGAATATAGGTACCTATCTGTATCGTCCAATATTTTATTGAAGACCTTATCGGCTTAATTTGAACCCTAATTATACCATTTTTTTTTTTTTTTATGATGGGAAATCATCAAATGACTTCTCCCGCTCTCTCGAGCAGAGCGAGAGGGTGTGTCAGACTTTTACTGACTAAAACCCACCCGTGTTCCTTCCGTTGCCTGTGTGCCGGGGCCGCGATATCCCTTTCGGACAAACCCGCAACCCCAGCAGGGCTCTAATTAGACCCTTAGCTACTATTTGAAGAAATTTTAATATCAATGAGATATTTTCAATATTCTACACTCAAATAGAGTGACGTTAGAGGAAGAAGAGGAATTTCTTTATTTTGCATAAAATATGGTACTTAATTAGGTCTTAATTTAATTAAAAGAAGTTCCACATATTTTGCTTACTTACTATTTCAGCATGCAAAAAATATATAGAAACGATATTCCTTTTTGTTCAATTTGTACTTTGCTAAAAGTAGTTTAGTAATTACATAATTGACTGATTTTAAATTTTTGGTACTATTCTGTTTACCTCTCTTTAGAAAGAAGAAAGAAAGAAAGAAAAAGTATTTATTGTGACTCGCACAGGAAAAAAACAAAAACAATAAAAAACAAAGTAACAGTAACATATAAAGAAGGAAGTCCTGTACGAGGCCAAAAGGCTCCTATCCA
This sequence comes from Agrochola lota, assembly GCA_947364205.1. NCBI lineage: Eukaryota > Metazoa > Arthropoda > Insecta > Lepidoptera > Noctuidae > Agrochola > Agrochola lota. Next base: position 3,804,850 of record OX376239.1, read on the forward strand.
TATCCATCTCACAGAGAGGAGGCTTGTGTCCTAGCAGTGGTAATATTACTGGCTGCTCATGCTAAGTATAAAAAGGCCCACTATTACTCAATCAATCTGCCTAGCCTTTTCCCAACTATGTTGGGGTCGGCTTCCATTCTAACCGGATGCAGCTGAATACCAGTATTTTACATGGAGCGACTGCCTATCCGTCTTGTGTTGAGAATTAGTTTTGTATAATTTAAAAGCATTTTTAAAATTTTTGTAAATGTGTGTACCATGGAGCCGTTTTTATTAAGATGTATGTTGAATTGAAAGAGCATGGCAGTTGAGAGTATGTCATGCTCACTTAAATGTCTCGCTGATGGTGGTGGCGAGTGTGTTGGAAAATCAAAATCAAAATCAAAAGTCATTTATTCAAACTAGGCTGAGAATCAGCACTTTTCGAACGTCAACTTCTATTCGTGGATCATTCGGTTCCCTACAAAATAGTTGAGCTGGATGGTGCTGATTCACGCGTCATGTTCGTGAACGGGTGCCGTCAGTTGTGACTGGTCATCTCTTTTACCTGCCAAAGCTTATTTTTAATCTTATATTTTGAATTGTTTTGATTATTTTTTGGACATTGTTCTCACATATAGAAGCAACAAGAACAATGTACCCAGGATTTTGTAATTTTCTATATTTAAAAGAGTGTCCTTGGAGTTTCTTGCCTGATCTTCTCCATAAAGATCTACGTTTTGGAATGGGCAGCTACCTTCAACTTTCTGACTAACCGACGCGACTATTTGACAATTCAAAAGGGCTTGTAAATGGTTTAATTGAAATAAATGCTTCGAGTTTGAGTTTGGGTCCTCCACAACCCAGTAACTGGGTAATACGTTACCCCTTGGTAAGACTGATTGTCAGACTTCCGGGCTTCTGACGACCCGTAACGACTGTCAAAGATCCACGAATGACCGCCGGGACCGACGGCTTAACGTGCTTTCCGAGGCACGGAGGAGTCTCGGTATGTAAAGATGGTCACCCATCCACATACCAACCCTGGCAAGCGTAGCTTAACCTGATGGTTCGATCCATTCGGCTGTTAATACTTTGCCACTATTACTCAATAAAAATAAAACTAAACACTTTCTTCTTTCATATACACTTATAAGTTATACATGAAAAGGATCGAGTAGTTGAAAGTTTTCAACGGTAAACTATTAAGGAATGTGTTATTGACCTATTTTTGGCCAACGACCACTAAATACTTAATAACACCACTAAGTATTGAATACCTTACTGAAATAAACTCAGTACGCTGGTAGTATATTATAAATTGACATCGTTAAAATATGCGAGATATTTACTATGTGTTTGCCATAAAATTGTTTTCATGTGTCACCTCGAGGAAAGGAAACCGACACATTGAAGTATATTCGATATCGAAGGTCTCTTCCTGTTTACAAATTCATAATAGATGCTTAATGCATAATCACCCTTTATGGTTCCCACTGCTTTTTTTAAGTCTAGACGTCTTGGTCAGATCATATGAAGTCTATGCAAATTAGTGTCTGAGATGGTCTCTTAGCATAATAAGCCTCATAATCTTCCCACTGCTGGGACACAAGCCTCCTCTCAAAGGCCGAGAGTGGGCTGCAATGTACCCCGCGGGCCCAGTGCGGGTTGGTAGATGTCACATGTCTTCGATTTTTTGGTTCTGGACATGCCAGTTTCCTCACGATGTTTTTCTTCACCGTTTGGAGAGCAGTGGTGATGAAACTATTTACAGAAAGTAAAGCGCCTGCCTAGGTTTGAACCCACGATCTTCAACTTCTAAGTCGGGGCAGTTACCACTGAGCTACCACTGCTCCCAGCTCATCCTGCTGCTGAGAGATGGTCTATGTCAAAATTGCAGCGAATGGGGTTCAAGTTACAGGATAGAGAGAGAGGGGCCCGTGGCTAAATAATAACAGCCGTACGTGATAATCGAAGGTTAAGCTACGCTTGCCGCGGTCGGTTCGTGGATGGGTGACCATCCATACATATCGAGACCCTTCCATGACTCGGAAAGTTGGTCCCGGCTGTCGTTCATAGATCTTTGACAGTCGTTACGGTTAGTGAGAAGCCCAAAAATTCTGACAAACAGTCTTACCAAGGGGTATCATGTTACCCAGTAACTGGGTTGTAGAGTTCGGATATGCAGTCGCTCCATGTAAAATACTGGTATTCAGCTGCATCCGGTTAAACTGGAAGTCGACCCCAAAATTGTTGATAAAAGGCTAGGCAGATTGATTGTGACTCTAAATAATGGGGTTTGCTTCCCAGGAGGTTATAACAGTGCTACTTATACAGTTTAAAAAAAAAGTTGTGTGCATAACTTTTTAAATATTAAAATACTGTATTCTATCCGCGACTTCGCCCGCGAGCCTATAAGCTTCCTCAAGAATTGGGCTACTCAAAGCGAAAAGATTTTTTCTAAGCCGACTGGTAGTTTCTGAGATTACCCCTACATATAAACTTACAAACAAACAATAACAATATTAGTATAATATAGCACCATTGTAACTAAGCCTGGATTGTATTCTCATTTAAGTTACTCAGAAGACCTCTGCGCAGTAATCACAGACCATCTTGAAGATGAATCTTATCTCCGTTCTTCATTCATCCACCAAAAAAACCAGAAAGTGACTCAGGAAAATTTAATTAATAAAAAAGAAAATCCTTTCTTTTCTCTCCAGGTTTTCTTTCACACCTTTTCTTTTCATATCTGAGGCAGTATTTGCATTCGCGGCGAATCTAATTATGAGCTACCTTCACTCCGTGTTAGACTATAGTGTGAATAGTGGTGCTTTATTAGGGGGAGGGGGGCAGGTACTAGCTCGGTAGCTCATGACGCGTCTCCTTACATTGAAATGGAGACTATTTGCATCTGACCCCGTTCCTGGCGACGAAAATAAAACCATATTGAGCTGAAATATAATTTGATGCAATATTCAGGTTTTGTGTAGCTATGCAGGAAATTTAAAGTGTAACAAAGTTGAGGAAATACTTGCTACAAGTGAAGTGTTCTGGCTGTAATTATAGGTATGTAACCTCTATTTCTAAGTAATATTTTAAAGATAGAATGTTTCATCTGACCAAGATTATGTCTGGACTTTGAAAGAGACCTAACCCTTGAGTTTGTTCAGGCATTTTTTCTCAGGAAATGTCGACTCCCTCTAGCTTTTTTTTTCGTTTGTATAATGACGTGTTAAAGTAATTCCGATATGCTATTTGCAGAATAAACAATTTAATTTCATTTGTATATATTGTGTAAAAAAAAAAAAAAACTCTTTAATTCAAACTAGGCTGAGAACCAGCACTATTCGAACGTCAAAATTACATAAGACAGTCCCCCAAAACGCCCACCCTCCACCACTTCCTAGTGCCTACAAATTATTTTGCAAACAAAGTTAAAAAAAAAAGCCCACAGAGTTGCTGGTCAGTTAATTTCTTGTTAGTTCAGAAAGTTTAGTATTCAATCTGCCTTTTTATCATTTGGATGTCCATGCAACATTTATTTCCGTAAAAAACAGCTACGATGCAAGAGAAATCCTAATAAGGGAAAAACTTTAAGAAAAACCTTTAAAGTAGCATAATCAGACGATAATGTTCCCACTGCTGAGGCCTCCTCGGGCCTCGAGGGAGCGGGCCGAAATACACACACGCGGGCCCAGTGCAGGTTGGTACAGGTAGATGTCACATGTCTTCGATTTTTTGGTTCTAGGACATGCCGGTTTCCTCACGATGATTTGCTTCACCGTTTTGAGAGCGGTGGTGATGAAATAATTTACACAAGGTAAAGGGCCTGTTAGGGTTCGAACCTGCTACAACCTCGTAAGTCACGCCCGTTACCACTGGGCCACCACAGCTATCACCACTTTTAAAATGCCGTGGTCTATTTGTAAACTCTAACATTCCTGAACTACTCCAACAATCCAAATGCTACGTTTTAGACCGATTTACCAATTACCCACATAAATAACTCTTAGTTCATAACGGTCTATTCTCGCACTTAGATCGTACACGCGGCAACACAGTCAAGTTCGCAGGCTAAATAAAATAAAATAAATTGTGTTTTATCCAGGCAAAATATCATATACAAAAATAGAACAAATAAGTAGTAAAAACATTAAAAATTATCATTAAAAAAAAATATTATTAAAAATTATCATTAAAAATTATCACAGTCTACAAAAACAAAAAATTGTCTTTCGGCTCGTTTAGGTGAACAGAAATCCAGTGCACAAATATGGGACTTGTTAGGTTTCACGAGACAACCCTCAAAATGCTGTTACTGGAGCGTCTCAAACTTTGCCAAAAGACGCGATCCTCGACCTCATGATGGCGTAAAAGTCGGGGAAACATGCTCGAGGCCAGTGCCTCGATATTGAATATGCCAAGAATAGATATAGAATTTGCCAAGATATTGCAGTCAATATCTTGGCAAATTCATAAGGGTAAGCATCATTGTACTGAACCCGTAATGAACTGTATATCTTTTTAAATTCTAGATACAGAGTGGTGATTTAGTAGTTTTTCACGAATCAGACAAGAGTTTCACAGCGAAAGTTGTTTAGTATGACGGGTAGAATCACCCCCTTGACGGATGCATGTGACTAAATCGCCACAATGTATTAGGCAAATAATTATTTTTACAGACAAAATAATTGATAGGTGTTAAGAATTACTTTTTATACGTAAAGCACCGTAACGTGTGAATTACTTTTTACACATAAGTCTACATACACAAGAACCATGAATAAACTGCCAATAAGCCAGCAAGGTTCGCACAGTGGTGACGGGTCGCGGGCTTGATTCTAACTCGGATTAATTAATATTTTGCTTCATGTAACTATGAAAAAATATTGTTTTCGTGTCTAAGTGTTTGTGTATGTGTGATCAGGGTACTGGAGAAGAGATTTGTGTCTGTAAATGAAGCTATAATTCAGGAGTAGGTAATACATGTTTAGGGCAGTTTCCTTAAAAAACGAAATGGAAATAAATTAATTGCACCACTGTTAGGGTTAAAGGGGTTTTCAAGCAGCAGCAGCTATAGCAATGATAGCCTAGTGGTATGACCGTCAGACTGCCAATTCACAGGTCTCGAGTTCGAACCCAAGGCACGCACCTCTGACTTTTCAGATTCATGTGCGTATTCTATAATTATCACTTGCTTCAAAAACGGTGAAGGAAAACATCGTGAAAAAACCACCAGAGAGATATTTCTCGACGGCATGTGAAGCCAAGTCAGAGTCCCATGGGCGGGCTTAAAACTCTGACACCAGTTTAGTCACTAACCATACGAAAAGAAGAAGATCCTTTTCTTTATATATTGGAAGTTGTGTTTTACTAACATTATGTGAGACATGTGATCCCACACAAGGCTGGAAGAGTAGTACAGTCTCTGAGAAAGTAAGGATTTCAGTCAAGTGATAAGCACAGGCTCGGATAGTAAAAACAAATTGATATTTTATATTGATATGAGGTTTTACTATACTCCATTATTTTGCCCACTGTACTTATACTTACAAATGGACGTCAAATTCAAATTCAAATGTCATTTATTCAAAATAGGCTGAGAATCAGCACTTTTCAAACGTCAAAATTACATAAGACAGTCCCCCAAAAACGCCCACCCTTCACCACTTCCTAGTGCTTAGCTGGGAAGAAGAAGTGGCGCAACAAACTCCCAGTATTACCATAGCAGTACCGTAGCTACCTACCAAAAGTATCTACAATACAATCGATGCATCATGATTTCATTCTATATGGGAATAATAGACACGTTACGTTCCTATTTGTTGACAGGTCAAATGTGAAAACGTCATAATGGTATACTTACGATTTGAAAATGGTTTACGAATAATATAATCTTTTGACGAAATCACTCCCACGGATGGCAGGAAAGCGAGAGGAACGATTTTACACATTAAAAATGTGCCGTTTTAGTTCCTCTTTATCGCACCATCTAAACATAAACAATATCTGTAAGCTATTAAAGAAAGAGCAAAAGGTCGTTAGTCCATTTACGGCGCGGCTCACATACGCCATTTGTTTTATAACCTATTCTACTAGGACGCGATGGTCCGTGGATAATATGGTGACTGTCATAACGCTAGAGTTACGACCCTAGGTTGCCTAGCAACTTGTTCTGTTTGAGCTTAGTTAGGGCACAGTACAAATAAGTAACAGTATTATATCTTCATAGAAAATGGCCGAAACGACGCGCTTCGAAATCTCAGTGTATCAGTACGTAACAGTATCGAGTGCGCGGCAGTTACCCACAGACGCGGAAGGGATATCTACCGTGCGGCCGTAGGCAATTACTTTAAGGTACCTTGGTAATACCGAGATATAATACTGTTAGTTTATTATACTGTGGTTAGAGTTTCAAATTACGGTTGACTCAAGCGGGGTACTTATATTAAAGTCTCTCGATTAATTATAAATCCACAAGATATGGCCTATCAATGTATTGTTATGCCAAAATACAAAAACTTTCAGAATATCTTCGATATTAATTAAAAATACGTTATTTTTGCCCTACTTTCGCCAAATCTATGTGCGTATTGGGGATTTATAAAATCAAACAATAATGAATTAATGACATGTAACTACATCTATTCGTTTACGCTAGACGAGCCGAGCACAGATTCGTGTAGTGTGGACCGATTTACAAGCCTCGAACGAAAGTGCTTCGAGCATTTGGTTCGTGCTCGACTGTGCTCGGCCAATTGTCATCACCTTCGAGGACAGTGATCAGTGTAGGTTCGTTGTGAGTCCACACTTGATGCCGCGAACGACGACGCCCGAACGGCTCCGCTCGTGCTCGGCTCGTGTTGCGTAGACCACCAAAAGAGAACAGACAGAGCCAGTTAAAAGTCCCACGTATACAAATAGAAACTAGAACCATTACCTTACGTCAATGTTCCTTAATTACCCAACTAGGTATCTATGCCAAAAAGTAAGCTGAAATTAGGTCCAAAATAAATTCAAGTGCCTATAAATTGAACGACCAAGTGTCGAACAGACGGACTATCTGATGAACTGAATTTAGACAAACCGTTATACGACAAGATCTTATTTCGACAATATGGAACTCCAACACGTCTTCATTTCGACATTACTTTGGTTTGAAATACCTTAAGTCGGACACTACGTAACTGTACCACGACAAAGTGTTTCGTCGACTTAACTAGGAAATGATGTGACTTCGACAACAATGCTAGATGGTGTTATTTGCAGATGACACGTCGTTGATATTTAAAATAAACCGACGGTCACAAAATCTTGACGACGTTAACAGCTCTATTCTTCAAGTCCAAGATTGGTTTACGGTAAATAATTTGGTACTAAATAAAAAAAAAACCAAATGCATTAGATTTAAATTACCTAATGTTAGAAGTAGCGAATGTGACATCATATTGAATGGAGAAAAACTAGAATTTATTAATCAAACCGTTTTCCTAGGAATCACGCTAGACGAGAAATTACAATGGGGACCTCATATAACAATTCTTGCGGGGCGGCTAAGCTCGGCCGCTTATGCTGTTAGAAAGATACGACAGTTAACAGATGTAGAAACCGCGCGTCTGGTCTATTTTAGCTACTTCCACAGTATTATGTCGTATGGCATTTTACTGTGGGGTCGGGCGGCTGACATTGAATCCATCTTTATTTTACAAAAGAGAGCAGTCAGAGCCATTTATAATCTACATCGTCGCGAATCTCTCAGGGAACTATTTAAAAAGATTAATATTATGACGGTACCTTGCCAATTCATTTATGAAAATATTATGTATGTAAGAAAAAATCTACATATCTTTAATAAAATAAGTGATAGACATAATTTTAATACTAGAAATAAAGATAAAATAGATCAACCATTTTTCAGATTATCTAAAGTACATACATCTTTTATGGGGTACTGTGTTAAATGTTACAATAAAATACCTTGTGATATATTACAATTAAATGAAAGAAAATTTAAAACTCATATTAAAAGTACACTCTGTAAACAAGCATATTACAAATTAGAGGATTATATCCAAGATAAGAATGCTTGGAAACATGCTGGTCCTGCTCCATAGGACAATTTAGAGTCTAGACAAAATCAAACTGGTTGCTTATTTAATTATGTATTTGTTATTTTTTATAACACTGATTTTACATTCTGTGATTTCTTGAACTCACACACTGACTTATTAGTATTACTTGTTAAAATGTTAGGAATATCGTATAATTTTACAATGTTTGTAAATATGTGAGCACCATGTATCTGTCACATATTTAATTTATCTGTAATTGCTTTATTTTTCATTCTTTTTTACCTATCGCGGTATAGTAATCTTATTCTAGATGCATCGTCTTCACATATAATTATATAATTAATGTATGCAAAATATTGTAAAAACATTTTAAAAGAGTAACGGTGGAGTTTCTTGCCCATTCTTCTCCATACGAAAACTACCTTTTGGAAGGGGCGACTAGAATCAATTCTATTTTTTGTAAACTTGACGTTCATAAGTGCCTTTTATGTGCCTAATTGAAATAAATTGTTTGACTTTTTTTTTTTGACTTTTTTTTTTGATGGATAGAGCTTATATGCATTCCCCGGGCACAAATCTAGACTCCGCAATCCAAGCCACTACTCAATCAATCTGCCTAGCCTTTTCCAAATATATTGGGTCCTCTTCCAGTCTAACCGGATGCAGCTGAATAACAGTATTTAACATGGAGCGACTGCTTATCTGACCCCTACAACCCGGTAACTGGGTAATACGATACCTAATAATACTATGGTAATACGACTGTCAAAGATCCACGAATAACAGCCGGGACCTACGGCTTAACGTCCTTTCCGAGGCACGGAGGAGTCTTGGTATGTAAAGATAGTCACCCATCCACGGGCCAACCCCGGCAAGTGTAGCTTAACCTGATGGATCGACCCGTGCGGGTGATGCTACTTAACCACGAGGTCCTCCACGCTACTACGAAATTTTGAAAATGGAAAACCCTAAAATAACATGTTGTCTGCCTCGAGGATCGAACCCCACCAACGCTCAATAGTCGCGGTAGTAACAAATCCACGCAGTTAAAGAAATGAGGAAGTGGATTTTATAATCGCTAATCAGCCTATTTCTAAATTCGCTGGCCTGAATAATTCATGGTAAACTTCACCTACGGAATTATGATGTGAGTATTGTATAACAAAGTAAATGCTGACCGGCAGTTACAATAATAGAATGCTGTACGATTAGTTGTACAAACAATAGCTCGTATTTCAGATAGCGTGTTTTATTTTAGAATTCATAGCTGGGTAAGGGGATTTCAGTGTGAGAGTCTTTTGACGTAATGAATTTTGACAATTTATATGACACAGTTAATTGAATCAGGCGTGACTTTGCGAAAATCGATTATAAAATACAATAGACGACGTATATTTAGTAACCTAATCCGCTTAACTGTTCTTAAAGAGTCATAAAGAACCCTGTAAGAAATTGACACATGTTTCACCTATCAACGAGGCATCCTCTGGATGACGATTGACTTGTTGCGAACCCGGACACGACGTGTTACCACGTCAAGCACACGACACTGCTCTCGATGCAGATGAAGTGGATTACGTTTCTAAATACACACTACACAAAAATGACAATGACATTTTTGTGTATTTATATAACGTGATGTGTTGTCTATTAGCATAATCCTCCTATTATATTCCCACTGCTGGGACACAGGCCTCCTTGATGAGGAGGAGCGGGCCGTAATCTACCGTGGCCCAGTCCGTGGATTATGACTCCTTCCTCCCTCTCATTATAGACTAATTATGCTATATCTGTAATTTTTATGGTGCCCATAATAAAGAGTATTCTATCTATGTACCTACGCTAACATAAATAATAATATCTCGCTTCAAATATACATAATGATACATAATATTTTATAGATTTGCTTTATGATGACCCAAAAATAGTACTTTGTATGTATGTGACCCCCTTGATATATAGTGAATTGAGAACTTTAGTGCAATCACAATATTGAACACCTTTTCATTTTTAACGTTCGGCCGGGGCGAAATACTAATTCCATGATACAATTTTATAGCACGTGTTATGGGAAGCCATCTTAATTCATAATGCCAGTCGCAACTGATTATTTTACTTTAAAAAAGTAGGCTTCAAACACACATTTATTTTAATATTTAAAAACAACATGTCCATAGGCTGTGGTAAAAAAAAATGCGTGCACGTAGTCAGCCCAACACCAATATTTACTTTGGGTAAATAATATTTTGACAGTAAAAAATCCACTGCTGTCATGGTGTTTATTTTATGACTTACGAGTATATACCGCAAGTCTGACATCCAGTCTTACCAAAGGTTATCTTATTCCCCAGTAACTGGGTTGTGGAGGTCAGAAGACAGTCGCTACATGTAAAATACTGGTAGCCAGCTGCATTCGGTTAGACTGGAAGCCGACCCCAACGTAGTTGGGAAAAAGCTGGATGAGGATGATACCGTCAGTTTTAACAATAAATGTCACGACTATTCTACGTAGTATTATCTGAATATCGAGTGAGTAAATCATTGATCAAATACTGGCTTGAAACTTTCGTTGGCTGTAACTACCTACTTTACTTGTGACTTGGCGAGATTTTCAAGTGCCTTTAGTAACTTAGGCACACCTTGCGTAGCCATCAACCGACCTTGATAACTTGCGAATCTGTTCACCCCGGCTTGGGCCACACACATGAAGCAATTCTCGAACCTATAAAATATTTAGGAGTTATTTCGAAATTCGAACAGTTTTGGGGTTTGAAACTGTGATGATTCTCATCACTGCAAACTGTACGTAGGTGCTGTTCGTGGACTAAAAATATTTCACTGAACCATACTTATCAAAATTTTGTTTCAGTGCGGTTAGTAGAAAAACTTCGGTGCCATTCGGTAAAGTGCCGTTGAATTCAGTGCTCTGAGTGGAATACCTCGATTTTTCCATCGGCCGGTATATTTTTTATCCAAGGAATGATATTGACGTTTGACGGTTTTTGTATGGGATTACATCAAAATTATACCTCGAATCAAATTATTAGATGACAGGCTGTGATTTCCCATTAGCAAAAATGTGGAACTTTTGGGAAAAATTAGTGAATTTTTCGCCAAGATTGCCAAGTCAATCTATTTACTCAAGGAATAAAGATGTATCAAATTGATACAGTCACTATCACTATAAAATGTTTTTGTTATCTAATTAAGGAATCACTTATGATAAAGTTTTTGGACCTACTGCTTGTTGGTTTTACATTAGATCACACATCTTTTTGAGGTAGAAAAACAGCGTTGCGAGACTTGCATTTTTTTACATGTTATATTTTTGATATGTCACTGTTTACCGTAGAGTAGAAATGAATAACACTAGAACGAGTTAATACTAACTTCCGTACTTCAACAATAAGCCATACGACCAAAAATACAAAGAGTAGTTTACTCAAACATTGAAACGAGTTAATAAACATTTAGTTTTGTTTACACAAACATGACAGAAACGCGTCCACTACAAAATTATTTTGTTTACAAATAAAACAGGCTTGTTTACACTGCACTTTATGTATCTACCTACTTAAACAAAATTGATGAAACCAGTTTTAAACCGACTTTTAAGACGTAAGTAAACAGTTTTACGGGCACAATTTTTTTTTATTACACTTGACCTCGATCTCGCCTTGTTGAAAACGATGGATGTGGTCTACGATGGAACGAGCGTAACTAGAAGATGCCTGGTTACTCTTGCTTTGATGGCTGGTGGGATATATGTGGAAGGGAACACAGACGCTGGCAGAGAGATCCACACTTTGGCCGTGCGCATAATAATTGTGGAGGAAAACCGCTGAGTACGAGTCGAATACTCAAAAAACAAAAACGTAATTTTGAATTGGTCTCTAAGCTTGAGAGAGGGCAAAAAAGTCAAAGTTTGGAGAGCAGTGGTATATCAGTGGTATCGGCACCAACTAACGAGTTGTAGGTCGTGGATTCAAACAACCCAAACCCAGGTAGGCGCTACTCTGTATTATTAATTTCATCACTTCTACTCTCAAAACGGTGAAGAAAAACGGCATGTCCTAGAACCAAAATTGGAAGACATGTGACATCTACCAACTCGCACTGGACCCGTGTGGTAGATTACAGCCTGGGATCTCGAAGAGAGGAGGCCTGTGACCGGTGGGCAAATTATAAGCTAATTATGAGAACACAAAGACTATTTTTTGCTGATCTAAAAAAAATCGAAGATATGTGACATCTACCAACCCGCACTGGGCCCGCGTAGTGGATTATGGCCCAACCCCTCTTACACAATGAAGGGTTCCGTAGTTGGGATGAATTTATCCCAAGAACAAACTTAACATTGTAGTTGAAAAACATGTTCTGCCATACGGAATGTATGGGAGATCATGTTTTTCAAACCGCAAATTTAATTTGGTTAATTATTATTGTTAACCTGTACAGCCTACTTAGCTGTGATAGTTTTCCTTTTAATTTCGTTATTTATACTACCGCTGTGATTTTTTTCACAAATCCAAGTACAACCATTTAGCTGGCAGAGGGGGGGACACTTGACTCTTCGAACGACCTTTCTAACGATACCCCACAACACGGGACAGACGAGGAAAAAAAAACATCCCTACTTTACGTGTAGGGGAGGTTACCTAAACAAAACTTTGTCGGCATGATTAATATGTATATGTCAAATTACAGCTTTCTAGTATTAACCGTCTCTAAGCTAAGCCGCGGACAGACAGACGGACAGACAGACAGACAGACAGACAGACTGACATGGCGAAACTATAAGGGTTCTTTGTTTACTACGGAACCCTCAAAACACCTGACACAAACATTTCCTCATTTCCTACTCCATCACCAGATCCTATTCATCATAGACGTCATCCTTTTGATCAATTTTTATAATTTATATTTTTGACAGTAATTTTGTGTTTGTGTTTTGCTATCTTTTGGTGTTATGTATTTTTTTATCTTTTCATATTTTCATTACATTTTTCCTATAATAATATGACAATTGTATAATTTTACCTTGTGTAACTTTGACATTGTTCATAATAATCAAATTTTGTATGCCTATCGGCGGGACATGGTTTGTACATTTATATTGGAAAACACCTGTAATCACCTATGTTTCACAAAATGGATAAATGAAATGAAATCATCTATCTATAACCTATTCATTGAGACAATTCCAATGAGCCCAAACACGATACCTGTGCTGTAAGTTGGTAAGGGAGTTGGGTATCCTGCAAATTCCAGGTGATACTACAACATTAGTTCAAGGTTACTATTTTATTCAAATATCATTGAAGTAACGGAATACCAAATTTCAAATCGTTCAAAACTGTGGAAGACGCTCACATCCAGTTATCAACTAGAAAAGAGCTGATAATCTTCAAACGGCGTAACCGATTTTGATGCAACATGTCTAAGAACCATCGCTAGAAAACCTGCTTTCAAATAAAAAAAACCGCATTCAAATCAATTCACCCGTTTAAGAGTTACGGTGCCACAAACAGACACACACACAGCGGTCAAACTTATAACACACCTCTTTTTGCGTCGGGGGTTAAAAAAATAAATCATTTTAATACCCATGGAGGTTGATTGGCAAAGCCATCCAGGCAGAGCTTCTATTAAGTAGTTAGTTAGGTAGGTAAGGTACATAACTTTCATTAGTTTTATATAACACCAGTGATTGATTACATAGTACAAAGTTATTATGATTAATTGTTGACCTGTCGTCACCTATTATAATTAGTTTTCGAAGTTAGGGCCACGCTATATGTACGAGTAAGATTAGTTTTTATATGGCTTTGTTAAATTATCAAAATATAACTAATATTCTATAAATTGTTTGATTGGGCTCGCTGATTTATTACGATTAATAATTTGTTTGTTCGGTTTGTTTATTTCTTTGTTGTAATTTATAAGGCCAGGAGCCCCTCTAACACATTAGAGGGGCTCCTGGCTAATTAATAACAGCCGCACAGGTCGATCGGAAGTTAAGTTACGCTTGCCGCGGTCGGTGCGTGGATGGGTGGCAATCCATTACATAATATCGAGACAAAAGTTATAAAGTTGGTTCAATTTAAACTTCTATTTCAAGTTTAGATGTGTATAGAGAACATGTCATGCTAATCATGTTGACTAATAGATTTTTCCTGACTCTGTCTTTAAGGGGACGCTAGTCAGTCGTTCTTCCATACAAACGTAATAGAGTGATTACTCGTCTACTTGACGGTGTACGATCAAAACTAAAAATTATACTCGTATCATTTGTTTTGTCTTTATCTAACCCTGCATAGAAGCAAAATTGGGAAAAATATTGATTTAGTAGTTATGAGCGTCGAAACTTCCATATAGTAAACATTTTATGTCTCTTCCTCTTCATTCATCAACAATACTAATTTTAACTCGTCTTTGGGCGTAAAACCTTATGTAGTACAAACATTGCAAAAGAGAAACCGTACAGGGATAGATAATTTATTCAGTAGCACAAATAATTTGAGTAAATACATTCAGTAATTTTTCCATCATATGTATACGCCCAAAGGTCTGTTCATAAAACTTCACTTGCTCGTTTTCGTTATAAATCATCGTCTATTTCACTAAATAAATAAAAACTAAATAATTAGACTATTTAGCATGCATATTAGTCACGCCCACCAACGAGTTCGAGCCGTCGACTAGTGTACCCTTAAGTAAGCAATACTTTCAATGTTTTATTCTTATGTTATTTTAGTCGATATGTACCTGCGTAGTTTAGTTAGCAATGTAACACCCGCAGCTCTCCGAATTTAGCTCGACAAACTCAATCACACAATGTCTAGCGAACCAATAACTGAAACGATTGTTAGCGCTCCTTTGCCAATATAACTGCGAAGTATCTCTGTCTGGGAGCACGGTGGCTCAGAGGTAACGGCCGCGACTTAAGAGTTTTACGTCGTAGATTCGAACCCAGACAGGCGCTTTACTTTGTGTAAATATTTCATCATCACTGCTCTCATAACGGTGAAGGAAAACATCGTGAGGAAACCGGCATGTCCTAGGACCAAAAAATCGAATACATGTGACATCTACCAACGCTGGGCCCGCGTGGTGGATTACGGCCCACTCTCTCTCACCGAGAGAACTCCGATGTCCCAGCAGTGGGAACATTATGATTATGTATCTCTGTCTGTTAAGCAGCCTAGAATGTGATCCCGAGTGAGCTGACCCAGTGCGGATTGACAGATGTCACATATCTTCGCAGGAGACAGGCACTTATATCAGTTAAATATTCCTTGAGCTACTCCTAAACTTAGTTCGCGATCTAGTTCCCAAACACGTAAACTAATAATTATGTATTTTTTTAGAAAAAACATTTTTTAAACCCTCACATAAAGTTCAGTTTTGGCTATGATTCTTTTATTTTTTTAATGACTTTTGAAATAGAACTAGTCATTCAGAAATAAACTTAATTTACATTACAATTAAGTTGATATTAAATGTATATAACGTGTTGAACTTTGTACGGAAAATACATACTTCCACACGGCCGAAGTCGCGAAAAGCGCTGGGCCGGTCAATAATAAATCGGTAGAAACTTCAACTGCGAAAATCGCCCTTACCAATACAAATTGTTACAATGAACATGGGTTGACTGCACTGCAATAATAAGTCTATCCGTATAAATAATCCTTTCTCCAATAACCTAATTATGAAGATACAATAAAAGGACCCCTTAACTAATTCAATTCTTTCGTTTACATGCGTTACTAAGCTTTTTGGGGCATTCTTCAAAATAAGTGGGTCAGTGGACATTTAGGGCGTAAGAATGGGGGATAGTTTGCCTTTATGCGTTATATTGTGGGCGTTAGAGGGGTTAAAGTAGATAGTTATAGTGAGTTAACTTTTTTACACGCGGGTGTCGTAATCGTAACCGCGGGGTTTGAGTGTTAAAAGTATGGACAGCAGTTTCCTCGTATTTACTGAAATACGAGTAGTAAGGTTTTAAATGTCCTACTACGCCAGGTCATGGCGTTTACATACAATGTCGCCCATGGGCATGTGCCCGCCCGTATTTTTCTGAATATTCATGACAAATTATCGAAAATTAACTTTAAAAGGTCTATCTTAATTTTTTTTTTTCTTCTTTTTTTTTTCAATATCCCCATAGGATTATATGGCCTTACACTTGTGTTTTTTAAATAAATAAATAAATTATCTTCACCTCCATTTTGTTTTCATAGTTGACAAATTTTATTAAAATATATTAGTTCATCCGTTAAAATAACTCCTATGCTTTTAGGACTAATAAACAGAATCTAAATCGAGCCAATAAAATAGGAGACATGGCATACGCTACTAAAAAATTTAAATATTTAATAACTTGAAAAATATTAAAGATAGACCGGGCCCTTTTAAAGTTAATTTTCGATAAATTTTCATGAATATTCAGAAAAATAAGGGCAGGCACATGCCCATGGGCGACATTGTATAGCACAACTAGGAAGAGAGAAGGACGTATATTGATTAATTTGCTTGCTGAACAATGTGAGTCGGAGATTTTAGACTATTAGGTAAGTCTGATTTTTACCCAACATAACGAAGCAAAGAAGAGCAATGAGTTTATCAGCCTATATATTATGTCAAACGTATGGGCTGATGATGATTGATGATTCGTACGTCAGTCGATTTGTCTTAATCTTGTGAGTGTCAATGGTGTCACTAAAGACATGACAGTAATCAAAATTCAATACGGCGACAACCAGACGCCATTTTGTGAAAAAGAAAAAAAAAAGAAAATTAATTAAAATATATTAAATCAATAAGTCAAGTTATCATTGAATCGATCTTTGAAAATCATCTATCACCTTAGATTTCTCTAATCATTTGTTATTTTGAATGACCATTTAGGATCTTTATCGATTTAAAGTTGGTTAGCAACCATTCTCATTTTCTAAACTTATGATAAAGTTCTTATTTAATAATATTATGATAGGTCTATATAAAGTGAAAAATAAAAAAAGAGCAAATTAAAAAACAAACAAATAAAACCCGACTGCGTAAAAAGTGAAGGATTTTTGTTTTTTTTAAATTTACTTTTCGCAATGGTAATTATCACACCTTTTGAAATAGAATAGAAAATAATGGCCCATTGTCATCGGCCACGATTTACGAGTTGTAGGTCGTGAATTCAAAATTACGCAAAATAATTGCTACATCAATGTTCTCAAAACGGTGATGGAAAACATGGTGAAGAAACCAGCAAGTTCTTGAACCAAGAAATTGAAGACAAGTTCCAACGCCCCGCACTGGGCCGCGTGGTACATTACTTATGGCCAATCCCGCTCACAGAGAGGAGTGTCCTAGTTGTAGACTGATTATGTTTGTCCTATGCTAAGCCTTTGGACACGAATCTGCGGATACACCGGGCCATAGTTTTAATTTCAGAAATCTTAAAATACTTTGAAAAATACATATGTACCAGCGCCAAGATATAAATGTTTTCAAATTAAGGCTTGTGCAGATCAGCGCGACTTATCGCGCGACGCGTCACGAACAATACAATTTCTAAGAAAACTTCACAGTATAACAATAATCGGTGTCGCGTCGCGCTGGTCTGCACAAGCCTTTAATCAAATAGGATCTCAGAGTAATAACTAAAATAGGATTAATCTTGTTGACGTCCTGTCATAAAACACACATGTCATGCTCAACAAAATTCCTATCACTATGAAAATTAAATTAATTCGATATCAAAGTTCATACGACATGCGTCATGACATATTGCTAAGTCATGTCTGTGTATTCCTTCTTCAAACCATACCTACAAATATTATGAACTAACGAAAACAAAACGTACGACTTTTTTTTTCGCGTCTAAACATGGAGATTTCTTTATTATATTTAGTATTTTTTTTTTTATTTGACGTAAAAAGTACACAGACAGGGTGACACTTAATCAAACGTGGAAATAGCCTGGTACAAAATATTGATCAATGACCCCTATGCTAGGAAAAACTTGTGTTACAGGGGTCATCCATCCGTCCATTATGGATGTTATAATAGTTACTTACAATTAAATAATGTGCACTATTGTAACAAACAAAAAAACAAATAAACTAGACAAATACAATTGATTTTAAGGATAAGAAACGGGGGGGTGTAAGTAAAAGGGGGTTTAAATTAATAATAACAAGGAAAACGTAGTATCTATTTATGTGCCGGATGTGTGTTGTAAGTGAAATATTTATACACATAAACCTTCCAGGATAAATTCTCTCAGTGATGATGAAAACCACATCAAACTTCGTTTCGTAGTTTAGAAGAACTACGCGGTCATACAAACAGACACGCAAGGCGTCTTTCATTTATAATATGTTTAGGTAAAGATGTGAAAGTTATACGATCTGTCTGTTACGTTTTCACGGGTAAACCACTGAATCGATTTTAATGAAATGCAAAAAAAAGAAGATGTACTCGTAGAACTAAATAATAAAATAAACAGGGTGGCAGGGACATCGACGCGAAACCAGCTACCATGGATTCAGTACATGATTCTGAACCCCCGTGAAATTTTTCTTCGATTATTAAAAACAAAATTTGCTGTTTTATAGAAAAGTGCAATACCTACGCGGTCAAAATATATAGAGCAGCTGTTTTTTTTTAAATAACCCTTGAAACATTTCAACGCAGGGGATTCAGAATCATGTACTGATCCATGGTAACCGGCTTCGCGTCGATGTCCCTGACAGCCTGTATAGCTTGAACTCTGAAAATCAACCACAAGAGAATTACAATGGGGTGTTGAAATTAGTGTAGGAACATCAAAAATCCAAGCCGATGAAGTCACGAGCAAAAAAATACTGATCTTGTATTTTTTACGTCATTTGTTTCTAATTACTTTTTAGGCAGTATTTTCTTGGCATGTAATCCCGAAAAAAAATGATTACTTCAATCATAAAACCTAAAAAAAAACATTCATAAAAAAAGCTTTCTGATATGCCGATAACCTGTCTAGGCTCTTAGCAGGAAATTAACCTGTCGATCATAAGCCATTTACAGGGTGTATCTTTTGATCATGAATTACTTTGATAGTGTTTCTGATCGGTTTAAAAAAAAAGGTATAAAGTAGATTGTGATTGATAGAAAAAATCAAGAAGTTAAATACTACCTAATTCTTATTATATGAATTAAGTAGTTTCTAGGCTTTTTTTTGCAGGGTGGTATATTAAATATCTCTCCATTATCACTACGATATTTTGAGAAAAAATGTGCAAAGGATATAATCTTCTTCTTCTTCTCCGTGTCAGTGGCATGACAGAATTTCAAACAGCATTTTAAATTTTGTTGGACAAGATTTCACCACTTCCACAGCGTCTTCGGTGGCATTAAAAAAGGATTTAATAATTGATAAACCATTAGGCATTAATTTAATATTAATGTAATTCAGGCAACAACTAGGTACTTTGTAAGCAAGCATTACTATCGATGATAATTTATTATTTTCGCTCAATAGATATCTGAGCTCCACTGCATTTAGCGATAGGATCAATGCCACTGTTTAGTATTCTTAAAATAATATAAACGATATCCTTTCATATTCAGTCCATTCTTCTTTGGAATGCGCTTCCTCTTGATATCAGGACGGCCACCAGTCGGTATGCATTAAAGCGGAAATTGCGGAGTTATTTTCAAAATAAATAGAGTAGAGTCATCTCAACACCTCTCTCCCTTGAATTCGTATATATGTATATATATATAATATAGGTATATATTATAGTAAATATGTATGTATGTGTATGTAGTTTGTACTGTTGTACCAATTTTAGTTATAATGAATTAGAATACTTTTTTTTAATTTATCCTAGTTCCTCTCATATAGAGCACCTGCCATCTAATCTCTTCACCACCCTTGGTTGACTGGTAAAGAATGCCTAAGGCATTAAGTCCGCCTTTGTACTTTTTTGAGTGTGAAAAGTTTAAATAAATAAATAAATAGATATGCCATGTTGCGTCATTAGTGCGCATTGGGTGCATGTACATGTGCAAATACCCGGTGCGTCTGGTGAGTGCAACAGAATAATGAATTAAAATTTTGTGTTACATTTGTTACTAACATAGCTTATAAGTAGCGTGTATTACTAACATCATATGGACGGAAAGGTCTGAAATAAAGTTTATAATTTTACATGATTTCACCATGTACTCTTCAATAATTATCTAACACATTGTTTTTGTGTGATCTTAATGATGGTTGATCTGAATTCAAGTACAGTTTAGCGTCCACCCTACATACACACCTACCTACCTAGACACAGTAAAAGGACTCTCCTGGGTGCAAGACAAAGGGCTTAAGTGTGTGAGTTTTTGGGACAATTAGTTTAACCTACTTACCCACTTCATCTTCAAACCCTTTTTCGTATAGAGTACCATAACTTCGTTGTATTTAGTACCCAGTATGCCACATTAAAGTACCCTTTACTGGGAGTTCAAATCAAATCATCCTGTATCGTAAGTGCGTTTCGGAAAACCGATTCAGAACTTAGATTATGAAGTCAATGAAATTTAGGTCATCATCTGTTTAGCCTTTTCCCATATGTTGGGGTCAGCTACCAGTCTAACCGGATGCAGCTGAATACCCGTATTTTACATGGAGCGACCGTTTATCTGACCTCCACAACGCAGATAATGGGTTAAGGCTTGTGCAGACCAGCGCGACTTGTCGCGCGACGCGACTCAAACAACGCAATTTCTAAGAAAACTGTACGGTATAACAATAACCGGCGTCAAGTCGCGCTGGTCTGCACAAGTCTTAATACGATACCCCTAAGTAAGACTGGTTGTCAGGTTGTCAAACTTTCGGGCTTCTGACGACCGATCGACCCGAATGACAGACGAGACCAACAGCTTAACGTGTTTTCCAAGGCATGGAGGGGTTTTGGTATGTAAAGATGGTCACCCATGACCATCGATCGACCCATGCGGCTGTTATTACTTACTTAATTAGGAAATTAATTAGGTGACTATACTCCATTTGAAATAAGATTAGACATTTAAACAAACCTTTTTTACAGTCCTTTCAACCGATTCTGATTTCTATACCACAGGCATACGGATGGCATTAGAAGCAAAAAAGTGGTTACAATACCAATTGTTTACTTCAGCTGCCATTTGTCATGCCACCAACGTAATAGAAGTCAAAATCGGTTGAATAGACTGTAAAAAAAGTTGACTTATTTGTCTAATCTTATTTTAAATGGTGTTTAGTGACTAATTAATAGATAGACGTTAAATACTACCAAAGTCATAAGATTTAATGCAAACTGAGTGAGCATAATATTGGTCTTACCCTAATACCTTCTGCCGACAAGCTCTGGCTCCTCTTCCTCGGTTTGAAAGGTATGTGGACCGGATGAAGGTTGGATTAACCCTTTGGCGATGAAAGTGCCAGCGGAGTGTATGCACGATTATTAAACTGCCGCCGTTCTTAAGCACCAAAGAAAAATGTCTTCAAATAACCTACTTAATACCTTTTAGCAGCCACATTCCACCGTAATACAACCTCGGCGAATAAATGCAAATGAGATGTCTGAAAATGCCCAAAATAATAAACCAACCTCATTTAAATACCCAAATCCGATGTTTCATGGACGGAAGGACTAAGACGCTGTAAAAACGGTGATAACTGAAGTGAGTATTGAAGATTTTTGTAAGAGATAAGTTGCAGATAACAGGGCATTACCTTAACGAGCATTTGAGTTTGGAATATACGGGAGTTTAAATCGGACGGGAATGTAATTTTCTGGAAATTGGGGTGGAAGGACCAGAAACTTGGATATCATTTGATTTACAGCTGGGCTTCCTGTAGTCGGTTTTCAGATTGGTTACGATTATAACATAATATATGTAAATGATTTTTAGTTCCAAAAGCCTGTTATTTGTTGATCTTACTTGTCATGCAAGAATTTACCTCAGTAAAGATATAATAAATGTATTTTTTTATCCGTTTCTGTGTTAAATTCTCGCATATTTCTTTCAGTACATAGTGACGTGACCCACGGGCAGTGAAACAAAGGTAAACTGAGTTTAGTGAAAAGTTGCTTCATGAAAGTACCAATATTTGGCCGCATCTGAAAAGTTTTTTAACTAAGACCATGCTTGAAATGAATGCAAGGAAAAACAGATTTATAATCAAATGAATTTCCCACCGTTTTTAGTTTGCATGCATTTTGTTGAAGGATTATTTATTATCATACAGGCATACCACTTCACGGTTGTTAAAAATTGAATAACCAAATTGTCAGAACTTTGAATATTCCGTTTGAAAAAATTGTTTTTATGTAAAAGCAATTTGAACTTCATCGGAAATTCTGTGCTGAATATATAAAGTAACATTTATTTATTCATGGTTTACTAGCTGTTCTCACAAATTGATTCGTTAGGACTTTAAATACTTAAGACCTTAACCCAGAGAAAATTTACAAGTTGTCATTGAAATAACTAAATATCTTTTAAAGTGCCATTTCATTCATAAACAACTTTTACTACGGGACGAACCCAGAAAACGCGAAAAATAAACAAGCCGTGCCCTACATTTTGTCGAGTTGCGTAGCAGATTTTATATGCGTGGAATATTTTTTTTAGTATTGAAGATTGAATTTAACTAAAATTGAATTTCATTTTAGGTTTTTGGCAATTTTCGGGCGTGGCAAAAAATTATGAAGTACCCAAATCAATTCTTTCAATTACTTTATTCAGAGAAAATCTATAGTTAAGCAACTAAAAGCACAATAATTTATCTGTGAAAATGTAGAAAAATGATTTCTTTTTCATTCAAAAATATCAGATGGTTTCATTGTTACAAGTATAACTGTGAGAAAAGAATAAAGTTTCGTGTGATTTAAGTTTGAACGGTTGAACATAATGTTTAAAAGATTGAAACTATAGGTATTTTTTTTACTATTTAAAAAAAAAAACGGCTTTTGTTTTCAACCAATAATGCAAATCAGGCCGAACTTTGTTTTCAGTTTCGCCGACAAAAAAAACTATTTTCGGTCGGATTCTAAACGCCATGCAATGGGTTAATCGGAATTAAGTAGCCTTTTCCCAACTATGTTGGGGTTGGCTTCCAGTCAATGCAGCTGAGTGCAAATATTCTACATGGAGCGACTGCCTATCTGACCTCCACAACCCAGTTACTGGGTAACACGATATTCCTTGGTAAGACTGTTTTTTCCGACTTACGGCCTTATGTACATATTAACACTTTTGACTCCACCCATTTTCATATTACTCATACGCCATGCCACCATAGATATTGGAAGTGAACCCTCCGGGAGGGTTGCTGACATTACGTTTGCGCTAAAGTTAACCATCGCGGACGGTCAACGGTATTCGGTTTAAAAGCGTGTAATAAAACACTGTAAAATGAAGTAAAATCATGTTTTCAGGGGGTCTTGTCGCTATACGAAGTTTCTAACCTTCTATTTTTTTTGTGAATATTATATGTAATTGTGAAAAAATTATTAAAAAAAAAAATGCTTAATTTTAAAATCAACGCACGTACTATCAAATCTTGTTAAAACATACATAAGATTTTATTGTCACGGTTTATAATGCTAATTTCGCTAAGAAAATCCTACTTTTAAAACGAGCCCTCGGCAAGGGTTCCCGGCATCCTATGTGCGACTAGGTGAACCCTCCAGGAGGGCTCGCGGCAATGAACGTGTTAATATCGTTATAAAAGTATTTGATATTCCCTGTATTTATTGAAAAGCCTCCATTTAAAAAAACAAAATGTACCATTTGTGACAATGTATCGTTATAAATACGTTCCTTCGTTAAGCTTTTTCAAAGGAAAACATCAAATTCTAAATAGGTACCTATTAGTGATCACATTTTACGAAGAAATTGGTTTTAGCTATAATCTTTCATTTATATGCTTGAAAAACATATTAAAAAAAACCTGGAATGGGTTTCTTGCCCATTCTTCTCCATTCAAAACTAACTTTTTGAAAGGGCGTCTAGAATCAATTCTATTCCTTTTAAATTTTGACATTTAAAAGTGGTTTTTAATGGCCTACTTAAAATAAATTATTTGACTTTGACTTGTGAAGTGTGAACCCAGTCTTCTGTGAAACTGTACGGTCAACATTAAAACATTAATATTTCAGCCTTTTGAAATCAATATTCAAAGGAGTTAATTGATTATGATTCTTAATGTAACCAGACGTATATACAGGGTGGCGATTTAGTCACCTGCATCCTTCACGCCAGTGGCACACCTCCGCCGCGAACACCGCAACTGGGCCAGTTGAATTGAACTACTGCAGTTTCGCTGCCATGGTTTCGCGGCGGAGGTGTGATTCTACTCGTCTCTTAAACAACTTTCGCTATGAAACTCATAACCGATTTGTGAAAAAAAAATCAGTACACAATTTTGATGAATGTATTAAAAGCTTTTGTTACGAATCAAAATCGGATATGAGTGTCATAGCGAAAGTTGTTTAATATGAGACGAGTAGAATCACTCTCTTGACGCCTAGCGAAACCGCAGCAGTTCAATTTAACTGGCTCAGTTGAATTGAACTACTGCGGTTTCGCTGCTATGGTTCATATCCGATTTGTAAAATAAATGTCAGTAGACAAATTATTTCGATGCATGTATGTAAAGTTTTTGTTACGAATCGGCTCGGTAGGTGACCTTGGATTATTCTGTATCCCTATTGCTAAGGCTATTTAAAATTGTAACTGAAACATTTGCTTAAAACTTAGGTAGGTATTCATTCACCCTCATGCCAATAAATGTTCTAAGAAAACACTTTATCATTTCAATTAACGGTACTATAGTCCGTTCTTATTAATATCGGGACATTAATTTGATATTCTTTGGTTAGTGGGCGGTAATAAAATGAAACGCGTGGGTTCATGAGAAACGAAAATATAATATTTCTGCCGCAAAATATTATTATAACAATATTGGTTTGTATTTCAGAAGTTCTATTTTTAGTTTGATTTATGACCCAGCTAATAATATCGATTCTATAAACGTAAGAAAAAAATACTTGGGGGGTTAATTCTTTCAGAACTGAAAGAAAATGTTGTTACTTCATAACTAATAATAATGTCTGAAAAATACCTGGTCTAGTTGATGACGATATTTTATGCAAAACTTTACTTTTCTACTGCACTCATTGAAAATGCTGCTGCAAATATAAAGGGTTTTTTTCATTTTCTCAACTTTTCTCAAAATCCTTGAAAACAATGAGAACTATGATGCAGTCTCCCTGAAACAGAATGCAGATTTTTTGCACGCCTCACAACGCTTCAGCGTGTGAAAGTGCCCTACTCTCGATATGTCACCTTGTCAAAATTATCCAACATAAAATCGCGTCTATACTCTCAAATACTTATAATTTATATTAGCAGGGAAGTTTTAAAAACTTGAGACTTGACATTATAAGATTAATATATTTTTAGATAGATATACCTTGATTTATATAACAAATAATGTTATCAAAAAATTACTTGTAGTGCTTTCCGTTGAGAAGTGTAATGTTTGTCGTCACGATTCACGTTGTCACACACAATGGATTAATTTAAATCTTCTATAACTTTTCTTTCATCTTTCTGATGAGCCCTATTGATTTTCGTTATAAAATTCATAACCGTTCAAAAGATAATTATTAACAAAAATCTATGAATTTTCTTAGATTTTTTTCCCGTAATATTTATCGTCAACATATTTTTGTCTACTTTTGGATATTCAATTTTTTTTTTATCTTTGATAGACTTACATTCAGCCTCATCTCTGCACCTGATGGGTGAAGTGAAGTGAAGTTGCGGTTGATGATAGTGCACGCTTGCGTAGACGTAACCTATTCACTCGAAATTTGTAAACTGTAAGATTTTTTACCTCAAGCGTTTTCATATAAAGCCTCATCCCTATGTTTCTACATTTCAGCACTCCCCTAATCTAGCAGTTATAAACAAAGATACAATCGTGATACACACTGTGAATCTCAAACGAATGGCTGACGAGATTCAGTCGGAGATAACTCCAGCTTATTCTAAAGACTAAATAGCGCCGCAACTTTAAAATCCAACTGTGTATTTTTTATGCGCTCTGTTGGATTGTCAATGCTCGGCTCGTAAGCTTAGACACCATTTTATTCGTTGAAAATCTGCGTTGATACTCCAAAATGGGTGATTTAGCTAATAATTCGGATTATAGGAGGCACTGACTGATTTAAAAAAAATGTCATCTGCTTTTAACAAAAGATGTATATAGCAAGAAAGTGATTTCTGAAATTGAGACCTCGAAAAATATATAAGACTTTTACTCTCAAACTTTAAATAAAATAAATCAAATAATAATAATTAATAATATAATAATTAAAAAAGAAATGCCAATACATAACGTAAATGACTCTACACGACTAGTCTAATCCTACCTTAATAAATATAATATTATAATTATGATACGACATACATAAATAATAAAATAAATAAATAAATGCGAAAGTGAGTTTGTTTGGTTGTTATGCTTTAACGCTAAAACAGTTACGCGGATTTGGATGAATTTCAGCACATAGATAGACCTTGACGCTGAGAAGAACATAAGCTTAGCTAAGCTTTTCATCCTGGATCGCAGACGAAATTGCGCGCAACAGCTAGTATATAATATTATAAATGCGAAAGTGAGTTTGTTTGTTTGTTACGCTTTCACGCTTAAACAGCTGAACGGATTTGGATGAAATTAGGCACATGGGTAGACCTGGAAAAGGACATGTGACATTAGTATCTTTGATCGAGAATATTCCGGGTGAAACCGCGGGGTGCGCTTAGTTTATTATAAACCATAATTCTTGCTTGGTAAAAGCTAACACCCACGTGTAGAGAGGAATTATCTTATTTTTAGCAACAGACAGGATATTAACGATTATCACTATTACGCACGTTGCATTATCTGCAACAAAAAGGTAAGTACTTAATGCTTCGGACAAAATGAAAACTTCCCGTTATTAAAAACAATATTTTGATATTAAAATAATCTGACATAGATCAACTAGAACTAACCCCGTGTAGAACTGATGAAAATTCAAAATAATTTGCCACATCACATGCTCATGCCATCAAGCCAGTTTTTCACGAAGGGATAGCCAGAGGGTATACATCCGCCTTTGGCCAATTTTGTCTTAATCTCATAGCTATCTAATAGGGGCAAACCATTGCCACTAACCGGGCCCACAACCTTCGTGCTGCTACTGAGAATTTCCTAATGCAAAAACCTAATTACTTGACCCGACCTGGAAATTAAACCCTCAGGACTCCACACTCGACAGTCTTGCTTGCGTCCACTAGACCATCGAGACAGTCCCTACAGTATTTTTGTATAAAAAGCATTTATACTAATACTAATCCACAGTTCATACTAATATTATAAATTCAAAATTTAATTTAAAAAAAAAAAAAAAAAAAATATAATTCATAATTCAAAATTTAAAATTCAAAATGTTTAATTTATTATATGATTCTAATATGTCATGCTTGCGTCTACTAGACCATCGAGACAGTCCGCACAGTGTTTTTGTATAAAAAGTATTCATACTTATACTAATCCACAGTCCATACTAATATTATAAACGCGAGAGTAACTCTCTGTCTGCTACCTTTTCACGCCTAATCGGATATACGGATTTGTATAGGCACACGGATAAACCATGACCTGGGTTAGGACATAGGAGACTTTTTATCCTGTTATTACGTTCTCGTGGAATTTCCAAACTCCACGCGGAAGAAGTCGCAAGCTAAAGCTAGTTTTTTTATACTATATCCACGCATATTTGGCCGTTAAAGTTCCCACTGCTGGGACATAGGCCTCCTCTCTGAGGGTTTGGGTCGTAATCCACCACCAAGGCCCAGTGTGGGTTGGTAGACGTCACATGTTTGTCTCCGAATTTATGTTCTAAGAACTACCAGTTCTTCCACGATGTTTTCCTTCACCGTTTTGAGAGCAGCGGCGATGAAATAAAATACTCAAATTAATGCACCTGTCCACAACTACAACTCATAAGTCGAGGCCGTTACCACTGGGTCACCGTTGTTCCATCCATTATGTCCAAAACAAACATAAAAAATATTATAGGTATTATGGGAAGTATTTTTCTCTAACATTTATTTTTATTGACAGACGGAAAACCGGTTACACGCACATTTCCTTTCATGGACTCCCCTTGCTGGGGAAGGGCCGTAATCAAAGACTTATGAAACACTATGTTAGTTCGACATCGATTTTCATTATTGCTTTAGTGCTAGATTATATTGCCGGCAACGTATATAATATATGTGAAAAGAAAGGGAAATAAAATTAGAAGTATTAAAAATTAAACCTTATTACCTAGCCTTTTCCCAACTATGTTGGGGTCAGCTCCCAGTCTAATCGGATGCAGCTGAATACCAGTTTTTTACATGGAGCTTTAGAGGTGGACTGGGGTGTAAAGTTCTGTCATGCTCTATAGGAAAGGGAGGGAGGGGGGAACCAGACGGGTGTTATGTCTGGTGGGCAACTGCCCAACGATTGATGTCGGATAGTCGTATTATGTCGTTCGCGCGGTAATCTCTATTTGCGCGATGCAGGATTTGTGTGACGTCGCCGCGTCGGGTCTTTGATGCGTGGTTCGCATGTGGCGATCTGATATCCCCAACACAGATACTAGGTTACATACCGATCCCCTTGGTAAAACTTTTAAGTTTCTGACTATCGCACTGTCAAGCATTTACAATTGACAGCCGGGACCAACGGCTTAAATAAATAAGATAACTGAAAAAAAAACAATTTCAATCGAAGTAAAAGCAAAATTCGCAGAAATAAGCTTCTTCTAACTAATCCTATAGACTGGGCTAGACTATAGGTGTGACCGTCAGACTGCCAAGTCATAGGTCTCGAGTCCGAACCCAAGGCACGCACCTGTGACTTGTCGGATTCATGTGCGTATTGTATAATTATCACTTGCATCAAAAACGGTGAAGTAAAACATTTTGAGGAAACCTTTGTATAGCCTTTTTTTTTTTTTTTTTTTTTTTTTTCAGGATGGGAAATCAACAAATGACTTCTCCCAATATGGGCGGAGCGAGAGGGTGTGTCAGACTTTTACTGACTAAAACCCACCCGTGTTCCTTCCGTTGCCCGTGTGCCGGGGCCGCGATATCCCTTTCGGACAAACCCGCAACCCTAGCAGGAAACCGGTATGCCTGAGAGATATTTCTCGACGGCATGTGGAGACAAGTCAGAGGCCATGAGCGGCTTTAAAACTCTGACACTAGGTTAGTCACTAACTACACGAGAAGAAGACTCATGCTTTCAGTATTGAGTATTTCAGTCTTTCATTTTCACCATAATTTATGTCTTTGTTATAGGTTATTGGTTCATTTGCCTGTGACCCATACGTTAAAATTATTAATTATTATTATCTTCAAATAGACTTAACTTTAACAAATTTGGCTAGACTTATTAGCAGCTTTAACAGGCATTATGAGCTTAAAACAAGATTGTATAAGTAGGTATCTAAGCAACTACTCAAATAAGTTTGTTTGTAATTCTACTTAAGTTGTTTATCCACTCTTCAAGGCACTGCGATGCAGCGTATAGTATGAAAGTTTTAGAAAGATTGTAACATTTTGTGTAAAAAGTTTTATACTTTTATCGAAATAAAATAAAAAAATAAAACCCAACTGCAAAATCAAATAACTGAAAAGAGAAAAATAAGCATTATAATCTATAGAATTTTATGGTATTGCAGGCGGGAGAAAAACAAAAGTTACACCATATTTTCAGGTCATTGGTTTGTCGGGTCAGCAATACCATAAAATTTTATAGATTTTTTTAGAACTAGGGTAACGTATATTTTGCAAAAAAAAAAACAAAATTACGAATAAATATAAACTGAAAAAGCAAAATTTCGCTTTTATTCATTCAAAAAAAAACAAAATTTAAAATCAAGTATTAATTTGCATAGTCAAAGACCTAACTTTTTTTGTTAAATGCTAACATTGTGGTCGTTTCTACGTTTTCCTGCTAAGTCTTTGTCTTCGGTCATACAACAATAAGAACAACAATATTGTAGATAGTTAAAAACAATTTCGTAAAAACGAAAATTACGTATCCCTAATTGTAATGCTTGTTTTTTTCTTTTTAGTTATGAGATTTTGCAGTCGGGTATTTATTTTTTTAATTATTGATTTTATTGTAGACTTTTGAGTGTTCCGGCACAGTCTTATGAACAAAAACTAGTCCGACACAAACATGGCCCATTTTTACGCTATCTAAAACTTTATAAACCAATTTATTATTCCTAATTAAATTAAAACATATAACTGGTATATATATTTGTAATTCCATTTTAATTTCCTTTATTTTGATACCTTACTCGATAGGTTTGGTTAATTATTTTACTACTACGTATTACTATTTCGCGCCAAAAATCCGCCATTTTTTTTTGTAATGACATGTCTAATGACACTTGAGTTTTTAAGACAAATACAACGATACTTAACTGTCGAAATCCATCCAGCCGTTTGAAAGATACGCGGTAATAAATAACTTTACAAACATACCTACAAGATACACGCGAAAAACATAACCCTTCCTTGGCAGTCGAGTAAAAACAGATTTTAAAGCGCTGTGTATGACTTCAGCAAGAAGTGTAGAGAAAACCTTAAAAAAACCATATTTCCTATCGGTTGTCTTAATCAAAATTAATAAAAATTATTACCTCGCATTGCCAATGGCTTTTTCTTCTAACTTTAGAAAAAAATACAGACAATCGAAATCTTCCAACAAATTCTAATCCGATTTTCTGATAGCCCAAACAATGTTAGGACAGCGCATCTCCTAAACAAACATTTACACTAAACATATAGACACATTTATTAATACACAACTGTGAGTTCAGACCCATGAAATCAAATTTTAATACACAAATTAGAAAGTTTACACTAGTTATCCTTTAAGCCTGCCAAGGGTAATGACTACGCGATATAAATGATTTCATATCTTTCATTAAGAGCTAATAGATTTTGTTTATACTAAACTAAACCGAGCATTTGATTTCTATTATTTTAGTATGTTCTACACTATTATCGATGTTCGAAACTATATAACTTCAATTTCTAGAAATAATTCGGTTTAGTTACCAGAGTTAGTTACCGAGAACAATGGGCACCAGGGGCAAAGCGATGGGTTTTTCCATCAGGAATTTCTCAGTAATAGCCTGGAATCTGGATTTTAGCCCGGTTGGTGGCGATAGGCTGACCCCCTAGTACATGGAATTGAAACATGACTGGCGAAATCTGGGTGTACTATACAATGCCGCCCATGGGCATGTGACCGCCCGTGTTTTTCTGAATATTCATGAAAATTATCGAAAAACTTTAAATAAAGAAAGAAAGAAAGAATAATGTTTATTTGGACACAGTTTGTGAAACACTAAATACAAAATAAAAAAAAGTGAAAATAATATTTTTACAATAATAGTGTGTGCCCTCACGGCTGCGCCAAAAAGGTTCATCTATCTTTAATATTTTTCATGTTATTCAATTTTGTTTTTAATAGCCTTTGCCATATCTCCATATCAGCCATAATTATGCCATATTCTAGCTTATGAGTTATTTTATCGGATTAACTAGCATATTTTTATTATAATTTGAGTTGAAGACATTTTTTTTCTAAAAAAAAACAGTATTTATTTAAAAAACCATAAGTGTAAGTCCATAAAATCATAGGGGGCTATTGAAAAAAAAATATATAGAAGAGAAAAAAAATTAGATTTAAAGTAATTTTCGAAAAAAAAACATGAATATTCAGAAAAATATGGGCGATCTCATGTCCATGGGCGGCATTGTATTTACACCACTGCCTAAGTCTTTGGGAAAAAGGTGTGATGGTATTTATGTATTTAAATCATTCTTATTTTATTCTTGTTATCATCAACTCAGTCGTGCTATGTCCACAAGTGGTGTGGCCTGCCATCATACTTAGAGGAAAAGAAACCCCTACGTGTAATAATAGAACATCATTAGCGTTGGTATCCCTTTTACAAATGAGTTTTATACTTAAGAAAGAAAGAAAAAGTATTTATTGAGACTCGCACAGGAAATCACACATTAAACTAAAAACATATTAAACATAAATAAAAAACAAAGTAACATTAAAACAGAAGGAAATCCTGTACGAGGCCAAAAGGCTCCTATCTCAGCATGATGCCGCGACATTTAAAAATAAATAAAAATGTCGCAGCGCTGGTATTCTGCAATGGCCCACAGCACTTCTGCACTGAACTAAAACCACGAGAGTGTAACATTTTGAATAATGACAGTACGCAAGTAATGAGGGATTGGGCATCAGCCCGTGAAGATTCGGAAGCATTCCACATTTAAAAATCCCAACAGAAAATTATTCAGGCCGTGTGCAGACTCGAGTCAATATTTTCTTTAGGCTCTTGCTTTAGGTAGACTATCTAATTCATAATAATCGCACGCATCAACGCAAAGACTATGGATACCGCTGGGTCTTGAAGCATACAATTTTGCTCAAGACTTCCTTTTTAACCGAATTCCAAAAAGGAGGAGGTTATCTGTTCGTCACGTATATTATTTTTTTTATTTATGGCCGCCGATTTCTCCGTCGATTGTGGACCGATTTTGAAAATTATTTTCTTGTATGAAAGGATATGCTCCCAAGTTGTTCCCATACAAATTTTATTAACTTTGCTTGGATAGTTTTTGAGTAAGCTTCAATAATACACGTATTTTTCCCACTTAGTATATGTGGATGATATGATGACAACTTCCTGTCACTGTTATTTACATAGCAGGTACTCGTGGTGGTATTTGAATTTGTGTGGGGTAGGTAGGTACCATAACTAAAAAGTGAAAAATAAAAACTTATATACAAAAAAAAAAAAACGACTTTTTTTTTTAAGGAAAAAAGTTTTTTTAAGGAAGGAGAGGTAACCACTAGAGGGGTTAAATAGGGGATCAAAGTTCGTATGGAAGTCCATCATTTTAGCCGATAGGATTTCTCATCGGACAAACGGTTTGTCACTCTATAAAACAAAAGATAGTGTGAAAAATAACAAACTTGTACCAAAACAGTCTTATCTTCTTCTTCTTATATATAAAATTCTCGTGTCACAATGTTCGTTCCCGTACTCCTCCGAAACGGCTTGACCGATTCTCATGAAATTTTGTGAGCATATTGAGTACGTCTGAGAATCGGCCAACATCTATTTTTCATACCCCTAAGGTAGGTAGGTAGGTAGGGTAGGAAGGTAGGTAGGGTAGGTAGGGTAGGTAGGGTAGGTAGGGTAGGTAGGGTAGGTAGGGTAGGTAGGGTAGGTAGGGTAGGTAGGGTAGGTAGGGTAGGTAGGGTAGGTAGGGTAGGTAGGGTAGGTAGGGTAGGTAGGGTAGGTAGGGTAGGTAGGGTAGGTAGGGTAGGTAGGGTAGGTAGGGTAGGTAGGGTAGGTAGGGTAGGTAGGGTAGGTAGGGTAGGTAGGGTAGGTAGGGTAGGTAGGGTAGGTAGGGTAGGTAGGGTAGGTAGGGTAGGTAGGGTAGGTAGGGTAGGTAGGGTAGGTAGGGTAGGTAGGGTAGGTAGGGTAGGTAGGGTAGGTAGGGTAGGTAGGGTAGGTAGGGTAGGTAGGGTAGGTAGGGTAGGTAGGGTAGGTAGGGTAGGTAGGGTAGGTAGGGTAGGTAGGGTAGGTAGGGTAGGTAGGGTAGGTAGGGTAGGTAGGGTAGGTAGGGTAGGTAGGGTAGGTAGGGTAGGTAGGGTAGGTAGGGTAGGTAGGGTAGGTAGGGTAGGTAGGGTAGGTAGGGTAGGTAGGGTAGGTAGGGTAGGTAGGGTAGGTAGGGTAGGTAGGGTAGGTAGGGTAGGTAGGGTAGGTAGGGTAGGTAGGGTAGGTAGGGTAGGTAGGGTAGGTAGGGTAGGTAGGGTAGGTAGGGTAGGTAGGGTAGGTAGGGTAGGTAGGGTAGGTAGGGTAGGTAGGGTAGGTAAGGTAGGTAGGGTAGGTAGGGTAGGTAGGTAGGTAGTTGCACCGTAGATAAGTACATAGTGCTACCCGTGCGAAGCCGGGGCGGGCAGCTAGTATATATATAAAGTTTCCAAAATGTACCTACTGGAAAAAAAAAGTGTGTGGTCGGGAACTCACCTCACCACATACACACACTCGTATAAATCAGAACGACGATTTCAAGTTCCAAATACTGTTTTGATTCAAGATAAAACTGTTCCGTGTTCTGTAGCCAAAATTGTTGATTCCAAATGTTTATGACTTTGAAGACCAGCGGAAGAAAACGCTCGACAGTAGGCGATATCACCTCAAGAGTAAACCACCCTCCAACACACAATACCATTACCACAATGGCATTCAAACTTGTTCGCACTGTACAAGTGCCTGCATAGACAAGGTAGGTTACATTAGCCACATCAGAGCTCACGCTCCTAACCTATAGTCGTCAGTAACAAGAACAGTCGCTCATGTGCGCACTGTCAAAGTAGTTGCATTTATTACTTACTAACTTCTGCCCGCGACTTCGTCCTCGTGAAATTTCACCCTCCGAGCTCAGACCCACCGCATCGCAACCCCTCGTCCGCGCGCGCTATTACTTCGCTTTCGCTTAGCGTTATTTCTGACCTTTTTGATCTTTGCTTAGCTCCTAAGGGTCGTAACGTGAAATTAAATAGCCTGTAGAATAATAGGACTATAAAATTCAAAAAAAAAAAAAAAAAATCGACTGTTAGTTTCAAAGATTAGCGCGTTTATACAAAAGAAACCAACTCATCATCTTTATTATTAGTATAGACTGCCATTATATTTAATTACACTTTAGTTTCAATATAATATATTATTATGCCTTCATTAATATTCTGTTCATATTAATATTAGTGTCTCTCTATTTTATTGCCAAAGTTTCTCTGTGATCTATTCAAAATATTTTTGAAGTACCACTCAGCTCATATATTCTATGTCAATATTATTATTTTATGAGTAAAATATGACGTGCAATTAATACACTTACGCTGTAAATTGCTTCTATTAATACTAGCTTGCTATTAAACGCCGCAGGGCTATTGTATCTTTTCATAAATGAATACTGATTATCAATACTAACATAGTGATTATTAAACAGAAGTCTGCCTCAATTTTATCGTATGCAATACGCAAGAAACTTGCATCGTGTAAAAATGGGGCTTTAGGCGCCAAATGATAACAATTTTGGGTTCCTGAAGGTAGTATGGGCAAATCCGAATTTCAAATGAAGAAGTCAAAATACTTGCAATACAAAACGTTGCTTACTGTAAACATTTTTTTTTTTGCCTGCATTCGTCTTTTTAGTTGACTACCAAGCTTACCCAGTTCCTTGTTTTTTTTTGTACCAAGTTTGTAAGACCTCATTTAAAAAGTTTCTTCTTTCTCCAAGTCTTGTTTAAAAGAAGTAGTGAGGTTCTAATTAATGTCTGATCAGTGTGCTCTTTCCTTTACAATTTAATTAGTCCGGCTTGGGTGAAAAGTTTATCCACGAAGTGAAGGTAATCTTGTAACCTTCAGACTGTTTGTCTACCGCATCGTGAACGGGACCTCAACGAGAACCGAGATTACGCGGCGATAGTTAGTGTACTGTCGCTACTTCGGCTTCGTCATCTCGTTTCGGTTACTCATTCATGTATAAATAATTATAAATACTTGAAGTTTTTATAATACTGTCTTATGGTGGTCGTCAATGTCGCATATTAAAAGCTTTGCTTCAAGATAGCCAATTAAACACACTCGGATTAAATAATATTTTGAACTATTGTAGCAGCAATACAAACATATTTTTATGAAAATATTCAGAATTTTTTGAATCGGAGGTTTCCCAGACGGACTGCCAAGAATGTATCAATCTGCCAAGCCTTTTCCCAAAAGGTATTTATGATAAGTTCCATTTGAAAGTAAGATAGAAAAAAGCTGTATTTGCAAACAATATTAACGGAGATTTTCGAAATAATTTTTGCACTTGAGTTTAAAATAATCTATTTTGGTTCAAAGATGGTTTTCGAAATTTCTAGATTCTTATGCCTACCATCTCAGGGTGATTATTGCAATTTCTAGAATTATATTCCTCCAATTTTAGACCGCGAGCACACTCTCGGTCTGTCACATAGTTTGAGATCAAATCTATATTTTGAATTCCAAACAGTAGTACCAATTATTTGATAACCGCTGCCTGCAGTGTTGCACTGCATGAGAATCAG
Source organism: Agrochola lota (assembly GCA_947364205.1). Lineage (NCBI taxonomy): Eukaryota > Metazoa > Arthropoda > Insecta > Lepidoptera > Noctuidae > Agrochola > Agrochola lota. Next base: position 3,841,195 of record OX376239.1, read on the forward strand.
GTTACTTGCTTCAGAATCTAACGGTAATTTAACTGCAGCTCAATTTAATTAAAACCTGTACCCCTACAATGTTATCTTGGATATCTATGTCGGAAATACGTTACTGAGTTGACTAATCGGTACGCCAGTACCGCCTAGCGGCGCTCGACAGCGTCTACAACATAACGCTCGGACCGGCTTGAGCTAAGCAGAGTTCATCGGTGGCGGTCAAGCAGTGAACACGTTTAGAAACGGTCGCTCATTCCGAATAGTTGTGTCGTGTAATTAAGTGTGTGAATTGCTAGTGTGATTAATTTAATCGTAAATTATAATTTACTGCAAACTGCAAACGGTTTTTCTATTGCGCAATTACCAACACTACCCATAGTACGCCCATAGTAGTTAAAATATGGCTAATAAATATGAAAGAGACACATACCCTCCTCCGTCATGTACTTATCTGTGTATCTATTTTAGTATATTGTATTTTTATTATTTGCATCAACGACAGCCCCATTTTATGTCCAAGCAAATCACTGTCCATTGCAAGGTTGCCTGGAAGATATCGCAGGAAGCGATAAGAGCACCTATTGTATATTTTGTAGTGTTTGTTTTTTTTGTTATGTAATCAAAAAAATACAATAAACAACGTATATTTAGTAACCTAATGCGCTTAACTGTTCTTAAAGAGTCATAAAGAACCCTGTAAGAAATCAACACGTGTTTCCCCTCTCAACGAGGCATCCTCAGGATGACGATTGACTTGTTGCGAACCCGGACTCGACGTGTTGGCACGTCAAGTGTCGAGAGCAGAGGTAATGGATTTCCGCAAAGTCAATTAACTATGTAATCAAAATCAAACACAATCTCAATGGTCATTACCGCATTAGTGAAATTCACCCTTAATCACCATCAATATGTTTGCGGTTTTCAGATCCAGTATTATGAACCCAAATATAGATCTAAAACCCGGATGACTTATACTAACGAACCTGGCAACGTGACAACGTTTGTGGCTTTTAAATCTTGTTAAACGAACTCTTTGGGTGCAATCTACTCACGGATTGAAATAAAATGATACACCTTCTCTTGTTTTTAGGGTTCCGTATCCGAAGGGATCCGTTAGGACCGACGCCTGCCGGGGTCGCGGGAAAGTCCTAAAGGGATACCGTGGTCCCTGGTAACGTACAGGCAACTGAAGGAACACGGGTTGGTTTTAGTCAGTAAGAGTCTGACACAACCTATAATATACCACGCAAGAAAAAAAAGGGTACCAAATGGAATCCTATTACTAAGCCTCCGCTGTTCGTCAGCGGGCTGTATCTCATGAACCGTAATAGATAGACAGTTGAACTTTTTACAGACTATGTATTTATATTGCCGCTATAACAAAAAATACTAAAAAATAAATAGAGTTAATATTTAAATGGGTTCCCATACAAGAAACGTGTTTTTTTCGGCGTTTTTTGCTCGATCTTAATACGCTACGGAGCCCTTCGTATGCGAGTCTGACTTGCACTTGGCTGTTTTTTTAGTTTTGTGGTCTACTGTAAAGCTGTACTGATAGTCATGATCTTTTTATCCTATATTACATGTTCTGTAACTCAGAACGCAATGCAACATGCAATGTTATAATCATCATTTTTTTTTTCAAGCTCTGTTTAATCATTGTTACTACTACAGCAGCCTGGCGGACAAACGACACGACAGACGATACCATACGATTTCATAAAGTGTTTCACGTTGTCAAATTAGGCAAAACATCAGAAGTAAATAAAAAATCTGAAGTGAGCTGTAGTGTGTTTTAATATCTGAATTCTTACGATGTGACTGACAGCCTAAAACATAAAACTCATAAATTGCACAGAATCGTAAAAAAGTCAATAAGTTTGTGTCGCGAGTGTCACAACATGAAATTCGTAATCAAATTTTATTTTTGCAATAAAATATATTTTATTAAAGCTTCGTAAGGCGCTGCCAAAATGAAGTACCATCAAGTCTGTGCTACATATCCATAATATTATAATACATCTATTTGTACATAACATTGATTCCGAAACAGTGAGTCGCAAAAGCTAAAAAAAGTCTGCATAAGATCTATAATTTTATACTTTTATTAGTAACTAGCTTCCGCCAGTGGCTTCGCTCACGTGATATCTTAATAAATTATAGCCTATGTTACTCAATGATAATAAAGCATTCTGCTGGTGAAGTAATTTTTAAAATCGGTCCATTAAGTTTTGAGTTTATTTATTACAAATAAAAATACAACTCTTTTCTCTTCATAATTTTGAGTGTAGATGTTTTACTGATACAGTAGATTGGGCATATCAATTAACACTGTGCAAACAAATGCTGCCGATAAATCTAAGACTCATGATGATAATTTTATGTTGGTGGTGAACATGAGTGTCACTGGTCTAGGGTCGACTAAACTACAGGTTTCTCTTTTTTTTTCTGTTCTGTGGGTTTCTGAAATTGTCCTCGACCGTTTACGGGTTTTGATTGAAAAAAGAACTACCATTGATGATATGCGGACATATAGGTCAGTGAAATCAGTGAAACTTGTGTAAAAGTGGATCTGTTTGTGTCTATATGAGAGTATATAAAGGCTTGAAAGATTCTTAAGTGATGATTTTTAGCCAGTGGTTTATGCGATTCTGTGAGTATACGGCGAGAGGAATGAAGAATCTAAGTACACACATCAAAAGTGTCTAGGGATGAAGTACGTTTAATTGGATCGTTATTGATTAACTGTAGTGAATTTCAATATATGAATAAAGAATTTTCTTTAAATTTTGATTAAAAATAGAACATCAAAAATATCTCCTATCCTAGACACTTTTGATGTGTGTTAACTATGGATTGTATATTATCTACTATATCAACACTTTCCTACAATTGTAAATCGATTAAGTGACCAAAGCAATGTGTGCGTGAACGTGGACTCACTAAAAGTAATGTCATTATGTTACTGCAGGAGACTTGGTTGATTCAATTTACAAAATTTAAGCCGGGACTTAAATTTTGTAAATGAAATCAATGAGGATTTTGTTTTTTTATTTTGATTTTGTGCCGCCAAGTCATCTGTCAATACTTCAGCAGGGATATTAAGGGGTAGGCCGTATATGGGTCTAGCCATTATGTGAAATAAAACTAAGTTTCAGTATCAATGGTGCCGATTCTCTTGTCACACAAATGCCTCTAAACTAGACTAAAAATCACCAAAATTTTGTTTATTCCTGTCAAACGATGATTTCAGATTCTGAAATAGACTAAAATGACACAACTTAACTATATTTTAGTTTGACAGTACTAAGATAGCACCGAGTTATTAAATTTAGTGAAAATAGCAATTTTGCTTTTCTGAATTTGACGTTTTTCACCTAAAAAATTTGATTGTCTAACTAAATCTGACTATGTTTAAATCGCGTTTAAAAAGGTGTGATATAAAATTTGTTGTCATGAACTAAAATTCACACCAACACCTCAACTTCAGATGCAAAAACATGCATGTTTTTTTTGCTTATATCTCAAAATGGTGTGTCCTATCGCAAAAATAATGAAAATTTCGACCTCATTATAGAACCCATAAAACTCAACATGTAAGTAAATTTTTTTCATATTCCCACACAAAAATTTAAAAATTCCATATAAGTCTGTGCGACTGGGGCTCTAAAAAAAATTCACGGGGTAGGGCAAACAAGTACCACGTGGAGTCACGATTGTCAAGTTGGATTTAAGTTGTGTCAAAATTATTTTTAAATTTAGAGACATTTTTCTGCAGAATAGTTTTTCTCATAGCCAAAATTAAGGAGTTTTAGTGATAGTTAAGTTAATTTAGTTCCGTGTACAAGAGAATTTGCTCCCTTGTCTTACCTATTAAAGTTGTAGTAGCGACCGCCTGGCGGTTGTGCGAATATCGACTGGTATGAGATGTGTAATCATTTTTAATGTGTATAATTTATAACGGTTGATAACACCGATAATCTGACTGAGTTAATTGATTGTTTGCTTTCATTCGAATATTTGAAACTGTAATTTTCCAATGCTCTAAAATTAAAACTGTTTTAAACACAACCTTGGATTGGTTAGTGGCAAACATTACCCAAAAAATTTAATTACTAAAATGTCAAACCTAAATGTCAAAAATTGGATCTTGTTTTAATGTAGAAGTCATACTTTTTTAATACTTATTTTTTCATTCTTGGAGCTGTCGCTCCATGTTAAATACTGGCTGACTTACATTTTACACTTATCATTTGAATTGAATTTACTTAAAATGTAGACATGAAATCTATTCATAAACTCTGAATTATAATAAATTTTAATATGCATGCATGCGTTAGTATAATTTGATACCTACTCAAATACTAATAAATATCAGAAATGATATTGCAATTTTATCATTATAATTTAATAGTAATCGAATAATATTTATCATTTGTATGTCACTATTGGCAAAATATAGCGCAGTACCTACTTTTTTAAGATCTTTGTACATTACCTATGTTTCACAAATAAATTATTCTTATTCTTGGCATTCAGTGCATCCGGTTATACTGGAAGCCGACCCCAACATAGTTAGGAAAAGGCAGATTGATATATTCTTGAAAGTCCGTCTGGGAAATCTCCTTTTCAAAAATACTGAATACAAGTAGGGAAAATAAATTTTCCAAAAGCAGCGGAGTGGTAGTCTTAAAAATATGTTTCTACACTACAATATTATTTTATCCAAGTGTATTCAATTGGCTGTCTTGAAGGAAATGCTTTTAATATTCGACATTGACTACCAACAGAAGACAGTATTATAAAAACTTCAAGTATTTATAATTATGTATACGTGAACGAGTAAATATTGGTATGGCTTACAGAAAAAGTTTTCAGAGTCTGCTTCACTCGTCATGTGTAAGTTGAATTAATATCAGCCGTGTGAAAGATTTTATTTTAGAAAATGTCTAAACGTATGTAACGGCCCGGACTTACTAGTTGTAGGTCGTGAGTTCAAACCCAGGTAGGCGTTTTACTTTGTGTAAATAATTTTATCACCACTGCTCTCAAAACGGTGAAGGAAAACATCGTGAGAAAACCGGCATGTCCTAGAACTAAAAATTCGAGGTAGATGACAGCCCACTCCTTCTCGAAGAGAGGAGGCCAGTGTCCAAACAGTGGGAATATTATAGGCTGATTATACTACACGTATGCAGTGATAACCTAGTGGTGTGACTGTCAGACTGCCAAGTCATAGTTCTCGAGTTCAAAACCAAGCCACGCACCTATGACTTTTCTGATTCATATGCGTTTGGCATAATAATCACTTGCTTCAAAAACGTGCGGAAACCGGCACGTCTGAGAGATATCTCTCGACGGTATGTGAAGCCAAGGCAGAGGCCCATGGGCTTTAAAACTCTGACGCCAGGTTAGTCACTAACCATACGAAAAAGGAAGAAAGACTACACGTATGTGTACCTAATTAGTGATTGGAGCAGTAGTAGCCCTATGAAAAGTCGTAGGTAAGTTTGAACTCCAGTTACCCAAGCCCTGTTCTCATAGAGAGAAAAAACCTGTGTGCAATACTATTTCACCGCACTTAACCAATATCATTCATTATCCGACTGGTAGTTCCAGAGATAAGCGCGGTCAAATAAATAAACAAACTCAAGCTTCATTAGATTTGTATAGAAGTACAGATTATTAGGGTAAAATAATGACTAATTGGTAAATAATATGGGTCTTTAATAATGGTCCTTATTGGACCTTTATATTTGACAGGTTTCTTAAGCGTTACCGTATCATTATCATCATCATCATTTCAGCCGAAAGACGTCCACTGCTAGACATAGGCCTCCCTCAAATGGGGGGTTTGCCATAATCGCCACGCTTGGCAGGCGGATTGGCGATCGTAGTATGGTGTTAAAATGCATAGAGAACGCTGCTGCCCATTCTCTCGTGAGTTCCTTAGTCGACGACCAGTTTTACGATACCCACGGGAAGAAATGGGATAGGACTATTCTTTACGTCCGGCACCAAACGGAACCGTAAAATAAAGAGAAAGAATGTGTTTATACTGTTTTACCACACCTACACAATATCAATGGTATTAATTTAATCACTGTAATAAAAATCCCAGGTAACTCAATTTTTTAATTTTTCTTCGGAAGTCATTGCCAACACCATTGGAAACGCATTTGTCTACATGAATTTATAATTGTTTTAATTGTACATTGAATATAAAGTATCAAGGCGTTTCCGTGGACCCGCAATATTATAGCTTCCTTATAGGCTAGCATGCCTAGTACCTACCTACCTAATAGCTAGGTAAGCCTAGTGCTTTTTATGCCCAGTTTCAAGTTTATTAACTCAAGAAATAAGATTTTTCATACAAACGAAATCCCCCCTTTTCGCTCCCTTAAAGGTGGAATTCTAAAAAAACACTTCTTAGTGCTGCCCTACATTTTAAAAGGAAGCTGTGTGCAAAATTGCAAGTTCCAAGTCCCTGTAGTTTCAGCTCTGCATTGATATGTTAGTTAGCTTCTCCTTTTATTTAAATATATAGATAATAGACAAGTGTCCATTAAGGACAAGGGACCAGTGAACAGTGGACCAGTATACATTGTGGAAGACGTACAGATCTTCCACAATGGTATATTTTTATGCATGAATAAAGTTTGTAATTCCTATTTCCGACTAGAAGATATAAAATCCAAGTCCAAGCGGAACGTGTTTCTTGTTGGCACCACAATAATTAATACGATATTTTTATGTGAGAACGAATGTTGTTTTTATTAAAACTTCATAAATTGTTCTATTGTTATTACATTTTTATAAATCCTACTATAATTCTTAAATTGTTATTGAACTTCCTGTCAAAGATAAGTGTCCAATAAGGACCATTGTGGAAGACCCATATTAGTTACCTACCAATTAGGAATTATTTTACCCTAATAGTCTATTCTTCTATAATAATCTAGTAAAGCTAGAGTTTGTTTATTTGTTTGAACGTATTAGCACGTTCTCTGGAACTGGATTTGAAAAATATTTTTTTAATTTGATAGTCTTGGTTTTTATTTAATAGCACGCTACGATCTTCAGGAGCCAAGTAAAAAAAAAAAGTCGGCTATAAAAATGTTGCTGCTTTTTTTTGTATATTGTGTATCTTACGACTTCCACACGAACGAAGTCGCGGGCATAAGTTAGTAAGTAATAAACCTACTGATAATAATAGGTATAACCTACTAGAATAACACTGTTTACAGTTCAAAAGAAAACTGTCCGTATTTTAGTAAATATACAACAGATATATAGCTGCAAACCTAGGAGCTCGTGACTAAGTAATAACAGCTGCATGGATCGATCCATCAGATTAAACTACGCTTACCGGGGTTGGTCCGTGAATGGGTGACCATCTTTACATACCGAGACTCCTCCGTGTCTCGGAAAGCACGTTAAGCCGTTGGTCCCGGCTGTCATTCGTGGATCTTTGACAGTCGTTACGGGTCGTCAGAAGCCCGAAAGGATGACACCAGTCTTACCAAGGGGTATCGTATTACCCAGTTACTGGGTTGTAGAGGTCAGATAGGCAGTCGCTCCATGTAAAATACTGGTATTCAGCTGCATCCGGTTAGACTGGAAGCCGACCCCAACATAGTTGGGAAAAGGCTAGGCAGATTGATTTAGCTGCAAACCCCATTTTATAAACCAGAACATTTTAACATTGCCTTGTATATATATACTTGAAATATGCAAATTCAGTTGTACACACCAAGACTTTTACACTAAACGAGAAAACATACAAACAAGATACACACTCAGATAAAAACACGACTAAACTAACAAAAATCCCGCCTAAAAATACATTCCCTCTGGTTATGTTAATAAAAATACATTCAACAAGCCCTCTGGTTATGTTTAAAAAAATATATAATAAATAAGCCGAATCCGAAAATAAAAAAAACACCATATATTCACGAATAAATTAAAAAATATTTTATTAAGTAAATGTTATTACAGTATAAACGAATATTTAAATGATAAATCCTTGAAACTCATATGAAACACAATTTTTTGTATAGAAAGTATTTTTGAAAATAATTTTTTTTTTGTGCACCATTTCTTAAGATTTATAATTATGGATTTATACTAGATATAATAAACACGTTAGTTATGAAAAAATAAACAAAATTTTATATGTAACCCTAGCGATTATATTCACTGTTTGTATTTTTAAATTTATTAATATGTATGTTGACTTGAAAGATCTTGGTACCTGAGGGTATGTCATGGTCACTTAAATGTCTCGCTGATGGTGGCGAGTGTGTTGGATCATTCGGTTCCCTACAAAATGGTTGAGCTGAATGGTGCTGATCCACGCGTCATGTTCGTGAACGGGCGCCGTCAGTTGTGACTGGTCATCTCTTATCTGCCATGGCTTATTTTTAATCTTATGTTTTGAATTGTTTTGATTATTTTTTTGTACATTGTTCTCACATATAGAAGCAACAAGAATAATGTACCCAGGATATTGGAAAAAAAAAAAAAGTTATACGATAAGTCCTCATCTCTACCTACTCTCTTTCTTCTGCTGTTCCTGAAAGGGTCCACGATTGTGTCTCAAGCAAATGTTTACCACATAAGCACATAAATTGTGGAATGTAATAAAGTATTGAGCAGGCAAAATTATATAATTCATCAAGTTCAGTCGGTAGCTAAAGATTAACAAATAATGTTGGTCACTGAACAGTCTTTTCTCAAAAAATAATAACCTAGTGCTTTTAATAATAAGGGTTTTGGTTTTAATAATGAACAGCTCTAATCACAGTAAGATTATATTAATAATTGATGCCCTTTTATCTTTATGAAGGCAAAAGTATTTTTGCTCGTTTAAAATGATATTTTTGAACTTTTCGTTTAATTGTTATATTTGAAAAGAGGCTTAATAAGTTATTAAAGACTTAAATTTTTATTAAAATGAAACGAAATTTTATGTTTCAAACAATTCTAAAACCTTACTACTCCATTTAAAAGTATCTAACTAAAGGCTCCTGCAAAAACGCGGGACGGTTCTCCTAGAGTCGCGTTGCGCCTGTCTGCGGTAGCCTTAATACGACACAAAGTTTTGTACGTACATACATAATTGTTACAACGATCTTGACATAAGCTTGAAATATTTATGAAACTTCGCATAAAAAAGAAAACCCCTACTTAGTTAAAATAATGTAAATACCTGTATTTTATGCATGAAAAAAGTTTGAGATTCCTATTTCCGACTAGAAGATATTTAATATCCAAGTCAAGAAAAAGTGGAACGTGTTTCTTGTTAGCACCAAATAATTAAGTAATTACTAAAATATTTTTATGTGAGAACGACCGTCGTATAAAAAACTTCATTATTGTTCTATTGTTATTACATTTTATAAATACTCCATAAATAATTATTCTATTGTTATTGAACTACAAATAGCATAGGTATTGTTTATTTTTTAATTAAGAAAAAATATGCACGCATAAAAGTTTACAAACCTGATTTCACCACCTTATAAAAAATACGTGACTTATAAAAATTATTACAACTGATAATAATATTGCCCTAATTAAATACTTAGAATAATTATTTTACTTTGTTATAAAAAGCAATACCTAATGGGTTTTATGTCATGTCGAATAGATAGCGCACGTACGCTTCCCAACAGCTATAAATAAAGCGATTAATGCCCGCTCTAAACACACAACCATATTTCTAAAAACGATTAAAAACGTCAATACAATGCCAATAATTATTTACTTACGTTCCATAAGAGTTTTGGCATCAATTCAACGATTTCTTAATGAACTGAAATCTCTAATAACACATTCACTTAAATTTTTCAAACGAAACAAACAATTGGTCAACTTTTGAAAAACTTCACTGACACTCTATTTTTAAATAGTATTTAACAATTAAAATTTGCACTTGAATGCAAAAATTCGCACTTAATTCACTTCAAAAGTATAATCAAAACACTCGATAAAAACACAGTTTGATTATAGTATAATCACATTTCGAAATGCCAATAATAAAAAGTTCGTATTAAAAAAAAAGTTCGAGCTCAAAACTCATGCACGTTTTGAAAATAAATATTTATTTGAAGCATAAATTCGTTTAAAAAAAATCGAAGATTTATTATACGTTGTTTCGCAAGTGTATAGTTACGGTACAGTCAGCGCATTGAGGCATGCGCGGCGGTTGGAACACAGCGAACGACTGTCGACTCGAGTTGAGTGAGAATTCTACTCATACAGCGGTGTAGGCGAGATTGCAAATCGCTGCAGCGCAATAAATCTCTATACGGTATAAGTAGAGGTAAAAACTATGAGGCATTGATAAGACATAAGTTGAATAGGAAAGTATAAGGAAATATGGAAAGTTTGATTTGGTAATTTTTGGCTCAGTTCTAAAATTACGTCACGTTGGCGACAGAATGTGGACAGTAGTTTGTTTTTAGTTTTAATTTTTTAAATTGTTATTAATTTTATTTTATTATATTCGGGAAACTTACAGCTAACTTAACAGTGCTCTTAAAAAATATAAAATTGAAGACCATTTACAAGTTTCCACTGATGAACATTAAAAATAATAACGAAAGAAATTATACACGAGGAGCTCGTGGCTAAGTAATAATTGCCGCATGGGTCGGTACATCAGGTTAAGCTACGCTTGCCGGGGTTTGGTCTGTGCATGGGTGACCATCTTAACATACCGAGACTCCTTCGTGCCTCGGAAAGCACGTTAAACCGTTGGTCCCAGTTGTCATTCGTGGATCTTTGACAGTCGTTACGGGTCGTCAGAAGCCCGAAAGTCTGACCAGTCTTACCAAGGGGTATCGTATTACTCAGTTACGGGGTTGTGGAGGTCAGATTGGCAGTCGCTCCGTGTAAAACACTGGTATTCAGTTGCATCCGGTTAGACTGGAAGCTGACCCCAATATAGTTGGGAAAAAAAGGATAGACAGTAGTAACTACATAATACAAACTTAAAATCATTTGCTAACAATTACTTTTCCGTAGAGAACCTTGCGAGCATTTTTTTCTAATCACTCTCTCGAGAGAGAGTACGCCTGAGTTCCAGCAGTTGGAACCTTGTAAGTAGACTGATTAAGCGATGTGTAAATATTATATAGTGTTTCGTAAGCCGACCCCAACATAATAGGGAACAAGTTAGGTAGATGATGCTGTTAAGATAGTGTTTTTTTGCACGACTCATAATGCGAAGCATTAGAGACTGTTTTGCCTCCTTTCTGCAACTGTCTTTATTGTTTATAGAACCTACTTAATTTATTTACCACTGTGTAGATAAAATGGAAATTAATTATTTACTTTTTATAAATTGATTTAATGCAGCAAAAGCGAATAAAAAATCAAAATAAAAAATATATTTTTTTACCGTAAATCAATTAATTGAATCAATTTTTTTTATAGATTTGTTAAAGCCGTAGGAGGAACCGTATTGACAATGGCTCTTTTATTCAAAGTAGTTTTAATTATAATTAATAAAAAACGAACTAATATCTATAATATATTTTCAACTTCGACCCTCTTCCGTTGCCTAGCAACCAACAAAGCAAAGCTAAATAGTCTTCGACAGTACGTAAAGATCGCGAGGTGAGAAATTTTATCCATACTGGTGGGATTTTTTTTTAAATGAGCCCCTGAGGCGTGCACTTTTGGATTTTCCAAATATGTTTTATATGCTATAAAATCTATCGCTCCATCGTTCTTTCATGCTGTGTCCGTTCACGATGCTAGTCGCAAAACGATAGTTCGAAAACTTGCTTAGACTGCAAACCATCGTGCGTCACCGTTTTGCGAACGAAGCTTGTCTTCCAAGATCGAGCTTGCCTGTCCTTCAAGATTAATACATGTAAAGGGCTTTAGTTGTTTGCAAATAATGATGTAAATATATAAAAGATTTATTGTTATTTACAAAAATTATACTATTAGCAACATGGTATAATTTTTAGGGTTCCGTACCTCATAAATAAAAAACGGAACCCTTATAGGATCACTTCTTTGTCCGTTCGTCAGTCCATCAAGACCCATTTTCTCAGAAACGCGTGGAGGTATCAAGTTGAAATTAATATCAAATTCGTAAATCTATGTTCCCTTGGAGCTCTAAAAAATCAAGCTTCTAACTTAACGCAATAAAAAAATACGACCATATAAGTGACATATTTTGATACTCACAAATAAATCACAAACTACAGGGTACTTCCCGTTGTCCTAAAATCATGAAATTTGGCAGGAAGCAAGGTCTGACAGCACACGTAAAGGAAAAAGTCTGAAAATTGATAATTTGTAATTTTATCAACAAAATAAAAAATATTACGATTACAAACTTATATTTGCAGTTGGAGAATTCATCGTGACGTATATCGATGTATAGGAGAACATGTTTCTCAACTACTAAGTTAAATTTGTTCTTGGGATAAATTAATCCCAACTACGGAACCCTTCATTGCGCGTGACTCAACACGCACTTGGCCGGTTTTTTTATTTGCCAAATTGGAAGTCGTTTACTAATATTCATGTTCAGTAGGAATGTTCATCCATGCAACAATCTAGATTAAGGTTAATTTATATTGTTTGTGAGTGTAACCTATAATAAACCAATAAGTACCTACATATAATATATTTCGCCAAAATAAAAGTTATTCTGTTTTCCGTGACTTTGTTCGGTAGTTTCGGAAAATCCCGTTTAAAGGCTTGTGCAGACCAGCGCGACTTGTCGCGCGACGCGACACGAACAATAGAATTTCTAAGAAAACTTCACAGTGCGTGTAACAATGACCGGTGTCGCGTCGCGTGACAAGTCGCGCTGGTCTGCACAAGCCTTTAGCGAAGACCTTTTCGTAACATAACTAAGTATCTTCCTTCCATGGCTGTGGGTTGTCCATCAGTCATACAAGGAAACTGATACATATTGAAATCTCTATCTTCTGCCCTTAGACATTTCTATTACTAAGATATCTTTATAAATGCACGTGTTCCTGTGCCATATTTTTGTGTTCTTTCTTTTTTCTTCTACGACCTATTTTTACTCACTCACTACAATCCATCACAGTTATTACACTGATACTGCTGTTACTATACTACTTTTGTTATACTGATTTACATCCGTCACATCACACTCTAAGGTCCAGTCCTGGTGGGGTTGCGGGTTTGTCTGAAAGGGATATCGCGGCCATGTATTTCAATGTTGGCCTACAAAACGATTTGCAGGCATGTGGCAGCCATTGAATGCTTGCCGCGTTTGCCTGCGGGCGCGTGGAGGCGTAATTGCAGGTTGGGGCTGGGAATTTTTAATTCAGATTTTTGGGGTTTAGCTGGAACAAAGCTTTACTTACCTCTTTGTGAAACGCCGTGATATTCTTTTGATTTTATTCTTAAACTAGCCGAGCCTGCGGGCTTGGCTGTGCCAATAGAATACGCAGTGTGTATTTTATTGGGATTATAAGTTAATCAAAAAGTGAAGTCATATATCCTCTACAACATCATAAACAGGGTGGATTTATGAGATGAGGCAGTAAAGACCTTAACCGTTGTAGCTACAGGAAAACGGTCTTACGAGACTGTCCTTAACTTTTTGAGACAGATTTTGAAAAAAAGTTAGAGTCAGGAAGAAAATGGGCAGCTTTCACAAAAACTTTTTTTGATGCCAATCGATTCTGATTCTTATAAGGATCAAAAACATCTATTGGATCAACTGAGGTTTGAGTATTAAAGAAGTCTTCGTCGTTTTAATTTTTATCCCTTGGGATCGAGACCTATACGGGTGAAACGGCAAGGCGCAGCTAGTACTAAATAAAAAGTTTATTAGTTCTGAATATTTCTGAATGCCAGTTGGTTATTTCTAAATTCATTTTTATTTTCATTATTTCAATGACAACTATTATTACTAACTGTAGCACTTAAATCAGCAGACAATTTATTATTGTATTCTTAATATTATTTTCATTATTTTACGTTTGATACTTCTACGCTCCTCTATTTATCTATATAAAAGATATAGATAAATGTGAATATCAGTTCGTTTATTTGAATCTTCATGGTCAAACTGCGCAAATATCGATCCTCTTTGTTATCGTCTTCTTTCCTCAGTGACCTTCTTAAGGTCGTTTGAGGCCCCTGGTAGAGGATTCTTCGCCGTCATCGTCACCGAATCATAACACAGGTTAACGCCAAGCCTAGATTCCACAAGGGGTAGACGGTGGTGAATAATACACCTCTTTTACACACAGCATCATCATCTACCCAGCCCTTTTCCAACTATGTTGAGGTCGGCTTCGAATCTAACCAGATGCAGCTGAATACCAGTATTTTACATGGAGCGGCTGCCTATCTGACCTCCACAACCCAGTTACTGGATAACAGGATACCCCTTTTTTTTGGGTGGGAAATTATCAAATAACTTCTCCCACTCTGGCCGGAGCGGGAGGGCGTGTCAGACTCTTACTGACTAAAACCCACTCGTGTTCCTTCAGTTGCCTGTACATTGCCAGAGGCCACGGTATCCCTTTCGGACTTTCCCGCGACCCCGGCAGGCATCGGTCCTAGCGGACCCCGTCAGTTGCGCCGTCGACCAGGGCCTGGTCCTTATCAAGGCAATATTAATATAAGGCTTATCTTAGGCAAGCCCGCGCCTACGGTGGCCGGGAATCGGCTTGCGATTCCCGAAGCCCAGGGCGTCTCCTGCGCCGGCTAGAGGCGTGAAGGCACGAAATTTGCCTCTCCGTCACGCGTTCTGCCTCCTCCTTCGCGAGCATTACTGCTTCGCAAAAGGAGGAACACGATACCCCTAAGACTGGTTGTTAGACTTTTGGGCTTCTGACTACTCGTAACGACTGTCAAAGATGTATGAATGATAGCCGGGACCAATGGCTTAATGTGCTTTGCTAAACACAGATGGGTCTTGATATGTAATGAATGTTCACCCATCCACTTACCTTTTAACACACATCTTAATACTGTAATATGTTTATTGGGTAAGTTACAAGCTACATTCCACTATGGGAATGTAGGAGAGGTCATTTACAACCAAATGACCCTTTATGACTCCTATGCAAATGTCAACCATTTTCGAATATTAAGGCTGGATTCACAGCTGTCCGGGAGACCTTTACGGGCCGTCCGTACACTGAGACCCGTACGGGTAGCGCACGCAGTGCTCTGGAAAGAGGGAGTAGTACGATACGTTGTACCGGCTCTACCCGGAGCGGGTCACGTAGGGACCATTCTGTGTCGCTGTGGAACAATGTCCTAGCGCCTCACTTGTGTCTCCATTCCGGGAGCCCGCATGGGTTGGACAACTGTGAAACCAACCTTAGACTTTTTATATTTTTATTTCATACATTTTAAAATATAAAGTTTCAAATTACTCGAAAATGTCCAATCTATTTGTAATATTCTGAAAACTAGTGACCTATAAATTGATTTAACGTCGAACAGGAAGTAAAGGGCTCCCTTCAAAACAGTAAATAAAATAATAATCGCATACCAACAATCTGTATTGCTGGGTTCTGTTGTGAGCAGATAAAATTGCTGAAACTTATTATGCAACCCAACACACACCACACAATACAACACACATCACACATCACAATACACACACCACTTTTTAGGTACGTACATATTTTTTACAAAATTAACTGGAAATGTGATTTCAACGACTCTCTCCATTCTTCTAAATAAACAATATTGACGTGAATAGTAAGTGCATTGGGTGGGGTTAAACCTCACTGCCGTCTCGTTGGCATATTATGGCGTTTTATTTTTTCTATACATATATACACTTACACCTACATATACATACATTCTACATACAAATGAATAAGGCGTCTGTTCGTAATGTCAATATAACAACTTGTTACTAAACGCATATGAAAGTATTTATGGTACTTACAACAAAAAATCCTTTTTAGGGTTCCCTGGTGTCCTGTTTTCTCAGTAACGTGTGGAGGTATCAAGTTGAAATTAGTATCAAATACGTAGGTGTATGGCCTCTTGGAGCTCAAAATCACGCTTCTAAGTCAATGCAGTAAAAAAATACAGCCATTAATGCAACATATTTTGATACTCAAAAAATCAAAACATATAGGGTACTTCCTGTTGACCTACATTCATGAAATTTGGCAGGAAGCAAGGTCTCACAGCATACATGTAAAAGGAAAATGTCCGAAAATCGTTAATTTGTAGTTTTATCTCACAATTTTATTTTGCGATTAAGTTTACATTTATTTATTTATTTATTTAACACTTTAAGCACACAAATGTACAGAGGCGGACTTAATGCCATAGGCATTTTCTACCAGTCAACCTTTGGGTGATGCAAAGATAAACAGTGGTAGGTGCAATATCGAAAATTGTGGAATAAATATTTATTTAATTATAAGGATATACATATACTTATTAACCTATATATATAATACAATATAAATAAATACACATAAATACACGAATATACTAACACAAATAAGACAAACAATGGGAAAACATTACCGTTGTGATGATACTGCCAGCTTCTTACGAATGTGCTCGCGAACTTTAACTTTAAAGGATAATCGGTTGGTTGCCATCCTGATTTCCTGGGGGAGCGCATTCCACAAGGAACGAAGAAGGAAGAGTGAATGAAGTCAGTGCGGTGAGTGAGTACATTTGCAGTTGGAGAATTGACCGTGACGTATCGATGATGTATGGGAGAACATGTTTTTCAACTACCATGTTAAGTTTGTTGTAGGGATAAATTCATACAAATTACGGAACCCTTCATTGTGCGTGGTCCGTCACGCACTTGGCCGGTTTTTTTAATTTATTTTTTATCCTTCTGTCTGTGTGTCTGTTTGTTCCGGCTAATCTCCGAAATGGCTGGACCATTTTAGACGGGACTTTCACTGGCAGATAGCTGATGTTATATGGAGTAACTTACGTAGGCTATATTTATTTTAGAAAAATAATTTAAGTTAGTTTGGAGTTAATTTAGTTTAGCACTTTCTGCAAATAACTTAGTTTAGTTCGCGGTGGACGGCTCGCTTTAGAGTCCACGTGGCTAGCAGCTAGTAGTAAATAAAATTCACAAACAACTTTCCACAATACCACTAAAATCAAAAATCAAAATTCAAACACATAACCATCAAGAATATTTGTCACCTAAATTCGGTTTTCACTTTAATTTCATTGAGAGGCCATGTGCGTTGATTGTGACATTCAAAACATAATAAAAACAATTCAACAATAGCTTTCAATTGTACCGCTGTTGTTAAATAAAATACTATGTAATTGTGTTTGTTTCATTGAAAATCGAAGTGAATTTCCATGTAGTTCTTTTTTTTTTTGGCAAAAATCTAAAGATTTATTCAGTAGACCTTTTTATTGTTATATGAAATGGGTCTACAGTGAAATATTCACGGGAGCAATGTTAGCCACGGTCCCAACTTTCGATTTGGTCGTGGGTTCAAACCCCCAGGCAGGCGCTTTAAATTGTGTAAATAATTTCATCACCACTGCTCTCAAAACGGTGAGGGAAAACATCGTGAGGAAACCGGCATGTCCTAGAACCAAAAATTGTAAGATATGTGATATCTACCAACCCGCACTGGGCCCACGTGATAGATTACAGCCCACTCCCTCTCGAAGAGAAGAGGCCTGTGTCCCAGCAGTGGGAATATTATAGACTGATTTACTATGTTATGCCCTTCATTATTGTAGAAATATACAGCTGTAATGTTTATAGCAATTTTTTGCCGGCGTCGACGTTTGCATCTCTTCACTTGCCACAACGATGCCATAAAGTAAGACGCTAAAGGCGAAGACAAGTAACTGATGTTACGTCGGTTGCAGACATGGGGACTGATGCGGATATATTTAATTTTTTAATGTATTTCATACATCTATTTTATTTTTCTTTTTTGGCCTCGTACAGAAGTTTCTGCTTTTATTTGAATTTTACGTTACTTTTATTTTTATTTATTTATTAGTAGTAGTTTTAATGAGTGTGTTTAGTTTAATTTATAATCTCCTGTGCACAAGCACAGAAGATCATAAATTAAAGTGACTCAATAAAAAAAAGTATTTATTGAGACAACTCAATAAATACTTTATTTAAAAGCTCTGGACTAATTAAAGGGAATCCCGTGCGGAATGTAAGATGAAATTCGCTCGCGCCGGTGTGTCAATTAGCTTGTATAGAGGTGTTAAAAAACTCGAAGGCGCTCGTGGCTAAATAATAACAGTCGCAAGCGTCAATCGAAACTTAAGCTACGCTTAGTTGGTCCGCGGATGGGTGACCATTGCATCCATTACATAACGAGACCCCTCCGTGTCTCGGACAGCACGTTAAACCTCCAGCGGTTTAATAAAATAAATAGATTGCGGAACAATATAAATAGTATTTGACATTTTGTATTTTAAAATGTATGAGAATAAAAATATAAAAAGTCTAATTATTCGAAAATGTTTGACATTTGCATAGGAGTCATAAGGGGTCATTTGGTTGTAAATGACCTCGCCTACATTCCCTTAATGGATTGCTGACATATAACCAATAAACTTGTATATACCTTGTTACTTAGTCAATAAACGCATCCAGTATAATACATGTGTATTAAAAGGTTACTGAATCGGGGAACATTCATTACATATCGAGACCCTTCTGTGTTTGGCAAAGCACATTAAGCCATTGGTCCCTGCTGCCATTTGTATATCTTTGACAGTCATTACAGATACTCAGAAGCCTGTAAGTCTGACAATCAGTCTTAGGGGTTTAGTGACGGAGTCGCAAGCCGACTTCCGGCCACCGTAGGCGCGGGCTTGCGGACGGTGAGCAATGGGTAGCTCGCCGTCCGATAAGGACCAGGCCCGGGTCGACGGCGCGTTGTGTTCTACGCGCGCCTCAAAGAGATGTCAGCACCAACTGGCGGGGTCCGTAAGGACTAATGCCTGCTGGGGTTGCGGGTTTGTCCGAAAGGGATATCGCGGCCCCGGCACACGGGCTACGGAAGGAACACGGGTGGGTTTTAGTCAGTAAAAGTCTGACACGCCCTCTCGCTCCGCCAAGAGTGGGAGAAGTCATTTGATGATATCCCATCCTCAAAAAAAAAAAAAAGGGGTATCGTGATACCTAGTAGCTGGGTTGTGGAGTCTTACCAAGGCATATCGTTTTATTTAGTAATCTGGTTGTGCGGGTCAGATAGGCAGTAGCTCCATATAAAATACTGTTATTAAACTGCATGCGGTTAGACTGGAAGCTGACTCCAACGTAAAATCCTAGGCAGATGATGAAAGGTGTTCAAACTAGGGTGAATAGTCGTCGTAATAATTAAAACTATCGAGGCGCGCAGTCTCGTGAAGTCGAGTCCCGCGTGGGTTCCACCTTAGTGTGGGCAGACCTTTCAAGCTCTTTACTAAAAGCAATTATTTGTGCATTAGGTAGTGCACCATTGTACGTGTTTAATTTCGGATAGCCACGTGTGAATAATGCGGAAACTATTAAAGACAAACGGAACGATATTATTAAACCTACATAAACAACTAAATTGCATTGCATATAATATATAATAAATAAGAATGTTATGATTCAGTAAATTTTATTGTTGCTATATTTTATACTATTATTACCTGCCTCATAGTGTTGGGATTTTCCATTAAAATTTTTAGAGCTCTTTCTTTGGAAGATCCAAAGATTTAAATCGAATATTTGCAGTTTGATAACGTGTCGAAAGATGTTCGTGCTTTTCATTTTGACCCCGTTGACACGCACGTTTGACAGCTTGAGTTGATTGTCATGAAAATGACATTATTATTGTGTGAATTCACTCTTCTCGGTGTGGACACCTTTTCACGCGACTTAGTACGGTAAGGGTAAATCGAATGATTTCAATCTTTGGGTCGATCGCTATTGGATTTTGGTCTTTTAAAGTAGGGGCCAAAATTCAAATGATAGGTTTATGATATTGTGTTGGGTTGGTTGGCGTATGTTCATTAGTAAGAAGATAGTACACAGAAACACACATACTCTCAAACATCATTTAGCTACTAGATAATTAACGTTAATGACTAACTACTAGCTGAAGAAACACAAACGTCTGTTATTTTCTTTTTCACACAAACGAAATGAAGGTTGGTAAAATTTAAAAAAAATACTCGTAAAGTGTAAAACAACTCTTGAGTAATTTTACGTGGCTTACCGCATAAGTATCTTATTATATATTAAGGCTCTGGTTAAGTTTAAAAGTAAGGCAGTGTATAGAGTGCTGCTAGCGGCATCCTATCACTGTTATTTAGGTTGAGTGTTGAGGTTAGTGGCCCTTTTAGTGTATATTTGAAAACCCCAAAGTGCGCAAAACTATAGGTGTGCCGAGAAAAAAATGGCCAAAGTTTCTCTCGGGATTTGTAGGATATTGGGAGTATTATAGTTGGGGAAGGTCACGTAGCGGGTTTAAATTTGTTTCCCTTTTTTGGATGGTAAAAAAAAAATACTTAGGGGATGACGGGATCTATGCTCACTCGCTTTGCTCGCTGGCTAGACCCCGCCATCCCCTTCCAACCTAACCTGTCCGAGTCGGGGTGTCCCAAGTACGGAGCTCTATCGCTCTCTTGCTCTTGCATTAACAGTAGTAGCAACATCGCCTTTTGTACACACACAAAATGTCAAAATGTTTATTGCGCAAATAAGTAGAATTTTTTGAAAATCAAATCGCAGTGACAGTGACAATGCAATGCTCACGGTACTTTAAACGAGCCTACGTAGGTGTCACTATTATGCCAGATTGCGGCACTTTATCCGATAGCGATAGAATGCCGCTAGCCGTACCTTGCAGTATTTCTTTTTAATTTTTTATTGGGCTAGAAATCGCAAAGTATACTAATAAAATTAAATCAATGAGATCTTTGACATTGTTTACTTTTAACTTTCAATAGTGGTTGTTGCAATTCTCAACTTGTTTTCAAGGTGAATATCGGTGATTCTGGTCCTTGCCCTGGACTTACGTTTTTCATTCGAAAAAATAACTGCTCGCATAGATATTGTGGAGCCAAAAACTGATGTAATTTTCAGTGCGTGATTTCTGTTTTAGGAAAAAAAACTGAAATGCGGATGTATTTTGATGGATTTTTGCTGGTCTATTTTATTTTGATTTTTAGACATGAATATAAAAAATACGGCTCTGTGTGGTGCCAACGTAAAGAATAGTACCAACCCATTTCTTCCCGTGGGTGTCGTAAAAGGCGACTGAGGGACTCACTAGAGAATGGGCAACAGCGTTCTCTATGTATTTTAACACCATACTGCGATCGCCAACCCGCCTGCCAAGCGTGGCGATTATTGCAAACCCCTTCTATTTTGGGGAGGCCTATGTCCAGCAGCCGACGTTTTTTCGGCTGAAATGATGATAAAAATAATAACAGCCTATTATTGTCCCACTGCAGGGCAAATGCCTCTTCTCATATAGAGAAGGCACGAGCATTGGTTACCACATTTGCCCAAGACGGGTTGGCGATTTTAGACTTATATGTTAGTAATGACCGATGTCAGTAATGTCCAAGATAAACTGAGAAAGTACATAATATGAAATGAAAAAGTCACATTGGTACTGGCCCGAATTTGAACCTTAACCACTGGTCCATCACAAATAGTACTCTTATGAATAGTAATAAATACATTTTATTTAGCCAAGCTATTGCGGGTTGAAGACCTTTGATTTACGGCTACATACAAATTGCCTTCATACGGGCATCGAGCCACCATTGCTTTATTTGGTATCAGCATAAATCATGGTAAGCTTTACCATAATCTATCCTTGGCAAGCGGATTGTTAACCGTAGTTTATCGTTATCAGAAGGCGTAATGTAGGTCACTCAATTCCGGATGAAAAATAAAGAGGCGACATTGGAAGTAATAATTGAGTCACTTGAAGTGAAGAGATGGATTAATATAATCATTAATTTTGTGAAATATATCTTTTATTGAAATTAGAATAATGTCGATGAAGTGTTTAAACTCAAACTAAAATATTTATTATGTTTTTACTAAACTTGTGGCGGCATCTATAATGCCACATCACACTGACGTCACACAAAATCGTGCATCGCGCAAGCAAAGTTTACCGGGCGACGAGTATATATACAACGTCCCGATATCAATCGTCGGGCAGTTTCCCACCAGTCTGGTCGGAGGATTCTCCCTTTTCTGTATAGGATTAGTGAACTTTACACCCTGTTTCTCATACCTCTATAAACTCATAATAAGTACCTACCATAATTATTATTAAGTCTTCACAAAAAAGTACTTATAAAAGAATAACTTTGAAAACAGAAAATCGTACGTGATCTTTATATTTTTAAAACATGAATCAATTCTATTGTGGTTGGCTGCGGAGGCGGGAATAGGCATTGTCCTTTTTCGAAATACATTTTTCATTTTTATTTAGGTACTTTAACAGTTGAGTAAAAATTCAATGGTTATTGCTGTTTGACCCTTCATATTATTTATTGTGTATTTCAAAACAGTAATCACTGATAATGTTTTTTTTTTAATAATTATTTTTCAACATTATTCATCTCGTAACACGATTCCCAAACGATAAAAAATCTCATTCTGAACTCATCTCATAATGATGGTATCATGTTCCCGATCAGAGTCAGTGAGTCGATTATTGAATCTGTTACTTGAACGATGTTATTGTCAATAAAAACGATGTTTATTACACTTTGAGTGGTTTGAAATGAAATTTATTCTGTTACTGGTTTATTGGTAAACTTAAATCAATATTGGTCTTTCAAATATATACGATTACTTTGCCAATAAAAGTAGCGCTCACCGGCTGCTGCCACGGCACCGGCCGCTTCGCTCGCATGTCTCGCTGGTCTGCTCTTGTTGGTCACAGTTCTAACCTAATCTAACCTATTTCACCCAGTTCGATATGAGGAATCATACAATCTGCCTGCGACTAGATAATTAGACCATGGTAAATACATTTCTGCGGGAGATTGCATGATTCGAGATTTTGAACTGGGTTAAATAGGTTAGGTTAGAACTGTGACTAATCGCGCGCGAGTCGAGCGAGCTAAGCGAGCGGTGCCACGTCAGCGGGCGGCGAGCGCTACTTCCTAGTTGCTTGCAGATTTTTTTTTTTACCGATTGAAATGATTGCTCACATCCGCGATTTAATGGTGTAGCATTCGTTATTGTGCAGATTTACCTACTGGTAAAGTGCAGATATCTGCTACTTATAGTAAAATTTCGCACTTTAACGGACAGTACCCGGTATTTTTGCAGATTACCTAGGTACTGCGCATATTAACGGTTTCCGCATTCTCATCATCATCATTTCAGCCGAAAGACGTCCACTGCTGGACATAGGCCTCCCTAAAATGGGGGGGTTTGCCCTAATCGCCACGCTTAGCAGGCGGATTGGCGATCGCAGTATGGTGTTAAAATACATAGAGAACGCTGCTGCCCATTATCTAGCGGTTCCTTAGTCGCTTTTTACGACACCCACGGGAAGAAATGGGATGGTACTATTCTTTACGTCCGGCACCACACGGGTTCCGGCACCACACGGGTTTCCAGCACTACACGGGTTGCACGGGTTCTGCATTCTAACCGTAACATAATACAAATACTTACTGCTCGTATAATAGTGTAGGATACAAGAAATGTCACATAACTTTTAAATCGTAACATAGCATAGTAAAGTTGCTTGGTGGTAGAAATGGTACGGTAGTTCAGAATTAATAGCTTAATAGATTTTTTTCATGGCTTAAAGCGGACTGATGGTAGATAACACCACTACATAAATAACCATGAGTTTAATTACTATGTAGTTTAGGTGGCAAAAATTGTGTTAAATAATTAAGGGACTGCACGCAACATTTTGTAGCCGCGAACTAGCGTATGCTTCGGCTCCGGTTACGTTTTTATTATTTAAATTAAAGACAGCTAGACGGTCATCAGTATACCTCATTGACTAAGGCCCTAGTTATTTCAGACGGCGAATTAAATGACGCGCGCCCTAGACGGCAGCGCTTGATCTAATTCGTTACATAGAAATTCCTGAGTACCCAGAACGCAGCGTACAAGACGCGCGCCTCAGGCACCTGTTATAACTAGGGCCTAAAGGACATCGCTCATTATAGCAGCACGGCTTCGACACGGCAAATAACTTGTCATTCAAGTTAGGATTTTAAGTCAAATTCATTAAAGTCTATTTTAAGATGGCTATACAGAATAGTGGACGTTGCGCCGACAGCATGCTTCAAGCGAGGAGCCTGCTCCCCGGCGAAGAAACGCCTGGAGGCGTTATGCATGCCGCCGCCTCGCTGTCCGCTCGGTGACGCCTCGCTTGTGAATAAATAACAAGCTGTCACCTTATCGGTAGCATGTGAGACTAGCGGTCGCCTTGCTTACGGCGCGTGGGAGACTAGTGGTCGCCTTGCTTACAGCGCGTTGGCGACTAGCTGTCGCCTGGCTTGCGACGCGTTGATGACTAGTTTTTTTTTTTTTTTTTTTTCGAGGCGGTTCCGGTTCGTTCCTGCGCTGGAGCGGTGCTGAACTTTAGAGTTGACTTTTACACCAGTTATCTTTATCCGAGCAATCACTTTGAATTTTTGATTGTTTCTCCAAACAAAAACTGTCAGACGTCAATTTTAGGATATCTGGCGTTGGAAAATTCTGCAATCAAATAAATAATAGGCTTCGTAACTCATATAACTTGTGATATTCGCAGTCTAAAACTAGACTTGCCATTATTACCGACCGCGTACTGAATAATTTTAATTTTGACTACTTAAAACCTATTTTCTAATTGTTGTTTTAAAATAAAAATTCTTGTCTCCGTCTGAAATACGACAAATACTCCGAAGTTACACAGGCTATTTTCGCAAAAACTGTTACAAACAGGAGCAGAGAAAACCGATACATTTACCTAACTTTATTTCTATTTCAGTTTTTGCAAACATCTGTAACGTGAGAGTTACCAAAAGAAAACACACAAAAGTTCAGCTTAGTTGTCAATACAAATACGGGTATCGGTGAAACAAATAGGTACAAAGATTGTTCTGTTGCTACGTCGTAGACGGCGTAGGGGTGTCACTGCTACGCTGCTACGCTGTCCGTAGCAGGCCCCCGATCCGCTAGGCGACGAGTCACTATTCTTAGAACTTGGAATGCATCGGACGTGGTGTATTCCGTTTTGTTACTATTTTTGGATTTTGAAGGAATCTATTTAGACGTCGTATACCGATGGACGATAAATTTCATTAATCTCTTTAAATAAAGGAGTAATGTTATGATGATCTTCACTTTGTAGTTGGTGACAAAAGATTTAAAATTGTATGTAATTTTGCGGCTTAAAAATAATTTTAGTTTTTTTTTTTTAATCCTAAAGTACATACGTATTATGACTAGATGATCTCTTTCCGCCATTTTTTTTGGTCTGCCAATAATGATAGACACTGAAGTAGCTGTGGTTTACTGGTTTCATGCAACATTTTCACTGGTAGCTGTAGGTGGCATATTTAATTTTATAAGTCACTAGCTTTTGCCAGTAGCTTCGCCCTCACGAAGGTCTGAAACTATTCCACGGGATACGGGAACGTATTGTCGGCATTAAAAGTATTATTTATTCTTACCCAGGACATGTTGCTGTTGATTTGTTGTCTTTTATTTAATGTTGTTTTCCACTGTGTAATAAGATCACTCCATATTATATAATGTTTTCTTCCTTTGTTGATGGAATTAAAATTTGCAATGACTTAATTAATAATAAGTATGGACACTGAATTGTAATAATAACGTATAATAAGTAATTTTATAATGTGATGTAATTGGATAAATTCAGTCGGGGTTGTACCATTTCTTCTTAGCAATTTATACGCCACGATACGTGGCTGAACACGATAGAACATTTCTGTATTTAATATCTTGCATGCAATATAAATGTAAATGTGTAGTATAAATAAATAAACATACATGGTCTACCCGTATGACAAATTTGATCCAAATCCGTTCAGCCTTTGAGGCACATTTATAATATTAGAAGGAAGAAGGATGTAGAAATCTACTAACATCTTTTTGCTTACAAAACACTCGACAGATCCACTCAAATCTGTGCGATTATTTCTTGAAAAACCATTTCATAATCTACATGGTCTTATACGGCCTCACGAAGATTATGTTCTGGATTTTAAAAGTTTATTTCGCCATTTCTTCTCAGGGCTAGTCAGATATGAAATGTCGACTATATTAAAGCTTATTTTATTTTGTTACTAGCTTTAGCCCGCAGCTTCACCCACGAGGAGGTCGGAAATTATCCCTTGGGAACGCACTACCGGGATAAAAAGTATCCTATATGTTAATCCAGGTTATAAAATATCTATGTGTCAAATTTCATCCACATCCGTTCAGTCGTTTTTGCGTGATTGAGTAACAAACATACAAACTTTCTCATTTATAATAGGATAGTAGGATATGTCGTGTAAAAGAGATTCCAGTATTTACAGAATAAACAATTCATTGCGATCACAAAAATTTGTCTGCCAAACCTAGTTTAAATTCCAGAACTAAATGATAAAAAAAATCCATTGACTTTGATTATTATTTGCCACACAAAATACGTGAACAGGTGTTGCATAGTATGTGTTGTTAGTCATATGAAGAAATAAAATAGTCGAGCTATCTACACAGCTCATTTAAAATTCTACGTACAGCACGTACTATAAAAATGTTCGTGCCGGTTTCAAATAAAAGAATAACATTTTGTCGGTAATTACTCGTTTAATTTTTGTAATCTAAAATTATTATGTTTTAGTATTTTAAATACAGGTTAATTTAGTATTTTTTTCAAAACACTAGTTTATAGAATATATTTCAGTATTTAAATAGATACCTGCACTACTAACACTTAAAAATGCTGAGTCTTTTTGTATTTTATATACGTGTAAAGACATGAGAATTCTGGTTTATTTGTTAGTTAATTTTGTCAAAACCTACACAACCAGTCTCATCAAGGGGTATCGTAATACCCAGTAACTTGGTCATGGAGGTCAGATAGGCTGTCGCTCCATGTAAAATACTGGTATTTAACTGCATTCGGTTATACTGGAAGCTGACCCCAACACAGTTTGGAAAAAGCAGGTGTTGATGATATCTCAACGGACACTGACGGCTCGTCATACAATAATTTCGGCAACTGCTCGACTATTTAAATATTTATCTCTATTTTTT
Organism: Agrochola lota; assembly: GCA_947364205.1. NCBI lineage: Eukaryota > Metazoa > Arthropoda > Insecta > Lepidoptera > Noctuidae > Agrochola > Agrochola lota. The sequence goes on from OX376239.1 coordinate 3,868,424, forward strand.
TTTTCGCCTAAAAATACATTCTACAAGCCCTCTGGTTATGTCAATAAAAATATGTAATAAATTACCCGAATCAATCAGAAATGTAAAAAAAGCTCCATCTATTCATGAATAAATTAAAAAAATATATTATTAAGTAAATGTTATTACAGTGTACCAGTGTGCCTCGGAAAGCAAGTTAAGCCGTTGGCCCCGGCTGTCATTCGTGGATCTTTGACAGTCGTTACGAGTCGTCAGATGCCCGAAAGTCTGACACCAGTCTTACCAAGGGGTATCGTATTACCCAGTTACTGGGTTGTGAAGGTCAGATAGGCAGTCGCTCCATGTAAAATACTGGTATTCAGCTGCATCCGGTTAGACTGGAAGCCGACCCCGACATAGTTGGGAAAAGGCTAGGCAGATTGATTGTTATTACAGTGTAAACGAATATTTAAATGCTGAATCTCTGAAACTCGTATAAAAGACACAAAAAAAGTTTTTGTTTTTAGAATAAGTTAGATTATAAATTAAACGATAAGTCCTCATCTCTGCCTTTCTACTATCTTTGTTTTGCTGTGCACGACAGGGTCCACGATTGTTCCTCAAGCAAATGTTTACCACCTAAGCACATACATTGTAGAATACAATAAAGAATTGAGTATTTATTTAGCTTATAATGTATATCTCGAGCAGTGGCGGCCCAGTGGTAATTGCCGCGACTTACGAGTTCTAGGTCGTAGATTCGAACCCCGAGAGGCGCTTCACTTTGTGTAAATTATTTCATCACCACTGTTCCAAAACCGGTGAAAGAAATCATGAGGATACCGGCATGTCCTAGAACTAAAACTTCGAAGATATCTGAAATCTATCAACCTGCATTGGGCCCGCGCGCCCACTCCCTCTCACAGAGAGAAGGCCTGTGTCCCAGCAGTGGGAATATTAGACTGAGTATTCTTATGTATATCTCGGTCTTGTCCTTTACCTTCCTTATTAAAAAGGCCCTCGCAGAGGCGTCCCTTAAAAAAGTTTTTATATGTCCGCACTGGTCCGACCTGTTAGATCATAGTTCTCACACCTGGGCAAATAAACATCAGCTGAAAAGCACGTTGTATGAGTTACAAGGTTATTGGTTTATTTCAATTTCAAATTATAGAACACCCGAAGCCTATTACACTATTTAAACAATAATTCAAACATTCTGACAGCATCAACTTCCATTCATTCGCAAACATGTCAAAATCTGTGTTTGAGTTCAGGAGAGCGATTATAATATGGAGGTAGCGTTGGTCCCAAACTAGGCACAGCCTGTCTTAGGCACCATTATTTATTTGCTTTGATATTTTTGACACAACATCGCAGTAAATTGAAACATCAGGAAAGTTAAAATTATCTAACTGACATATAGATAAATCGACTTTATGGTTTTAAGACGTGCAAGTTACATTCAACCTCGTAGTAGTCATACACGTTACGATATACTTGCCCAAGTTTAGACTTGCACCCATATGCAATGAAATGAAAATGTAATGTGTTGAAGTTTGCGCAAAATTTTTCCAACACACGTTACAATATACTTGCGCAAGTTTAGACTTGCACAAATATATCGTAACGTGTGTGGCTATGATTAGAGTCATAAAACAATTACGAATCGTCTATACAAAATAGCATGACACTTAATTTTTTTGCTTTATATCAACGTGCTATATTAAAAGTGTACCTATCGTAACCCCCAATGTACTAGCATTTCAAAGTGTTTCTTAGTTAATCAATTACTTAGTTAAAAATAATTACCTAAAAAATATCTTCTACACAAGTAATTTTAAATGTCGCAGCATCATGCTGAGATATGGAGCCTTTTACGTACAAGAATTTCTGATTTTTATTTTCAATTATACATCATTTTGTTTTTAGGGTTCCGAAACCGAAGGATGCCAAACGGAACCCTATTACTAAGCCTCAGTATTTTGTGACACAGTTTGTACTGAGAGCTGCCCCACACGATCCTTTCATCCGTTACGTCACCCACGCTATTTTAAATGCCTTTGAGTGGGCGTTAGTGTAAAGTACCTATAACCATTTTTTTTCATTAGACTGAATATGAACTGGCTTTTAAGACCGTTTTAATTGTTATTAAACACTGACATTTGGAAGTAACATAAATAATATCGCGCCTGAATAATACAAAGGGATACACAGAGATGTACCTACACCCACATTTCGTTTGTTAACTTTAAGTTCCATGTAATAGGGCGCGAGCATTGAAAATAGGTACTCGAAAGTGAATAGCGACTCCTTGCTAATTTCAGAAAGCCACATTGTGTCCGTTATAAGTTTGTAACATGCTGGCCCGCAGGTTTGCATGATGTACGAAGGCAGTTAAAGTAACGCTTTTCAAAGCTAACTGTCAATCCTTCTACACGTGCAGCCTGTGGGTCAACTTAACTCAGCGGACATACAGCGACCTACGCGTTCAGTATGATAATGCACTGAGAGTACTGCTGCTATTGCCGAGCCTTAGGGAAGACGAATACGGACATTGATGGTTTTGCCATCATTATTAGAAAAAAATGTGCATTCCTGATGTCACGTGTGCGTGGCAGCACCCACAGTGTTCTCAGTGTGTTCACAGATCGATTGGATTGCGCGTGTTGCGCAGGTGGATGCAGCTCCACGCAGATTTTTTATTTTATGTTAATCTGTGTATGTAAAATTGTAACTAACCCTAGGGATTCTGTTTGAAAAAGTATTCTATTCTATCAGAAGGAGTCGCAGAATTGAGCCATGTCTAAACCTACTTAGATAAAGAGCGATGAGCCTTTTGGTACATCGCACTTTGTATACGTAGTTTGTAAGTAACATAACAAATAAAGCACAAGCACAAGAAGAAAGCTTCTCTACGTCAATTGGTCGGGTTATAGCCATTTCATACAACTGTCAAAAAATTGTAGTTGTGATTTGAATAAACACACACACATTACATTATTTACTCTTTTTAACCCCTTTTTTTTTAGGGTGGGAAATGATCAAATGACTTCTCCCGCTCTGGCCGGAGCGGGAAGGTGTGTCAGATTTTTACTGACTAAAATCCACCCGTGTTCCTTCCGTTGCCCATGTACCGGGGCTGCGATATCCCTTTCGGACAAACTCGCGACCCCGGCAGGCATTGGTCCTTACGGACCCCGACAGTTGGTGCTGACATCTCTTTGAGGAGCGCGTGGAACACTACGCGCCGTCAACCCGGGCCTGGTCCTAGTCGGACGGCGAGCTACCCATTGCTCACCATCCGCAAGCCCGCGCCTACGGTGGCCGGAAGTCGGCTCGCGACTCCCGACGCCCGGGGCGTCTCCTGCGGCGACTAGGGGTGCGAGGGCGCGAATCTTGCCTCTCCCTTGCGCGCTCCGCCTCCTCCTTCGCGAGCATTACTGCTTCGCAGAAGGAAATGAATGCCTCCCATGCACTCTCACTCCGGATCATGGCCTGAACCAGGGCCGGACGCGAGGGATCGCCGCCACCGATCGCCTCCGTGAGGAAACGGCGGTGCTCCGCCCAAGCAGGGCAGACCTCCACCGTATGCTCCACCGTGTCCTCCGGGCGATCCACACAGTGGTGATACCCGGGCGTTTCCTCCCGCCTTATACGGAACAGGAACCTCCCGAAACAGCCGTGTCCGGTGAGGACCTGCGTCAGGCAGAAGGTGAGGACGCCGTGGCGCCTCTCTAGCCACTCCTCGAAGAGGAGACTTATCGCCACAATTGTGGCGTGCCCACTTTTTAACCCCTGCCGCAACAAGAGGGGCGTTATAAAATAAAATAGGTTTGACCGCTATGTGTGTCTGTCTGTGGCATCGTAGCTCTTAAACGGGTGAACCGATTTGAATACGGTTTTTTTATTTGATAGCAGATTTTCTAGCAATGATTTTTAGACATATTTTGTCAAAATCGGTTTAGCCGTTTGAAGAAGCCGTGGTCAGCTCTTTTCTAGTTCATGAATGGATGTGAGCGTCTTCCACTGTTACTTCAATGTTATTAGAAGAACATAGTTACCTTGAACTGATGCTGCAGCATCACCTGGAATTTCTAGGATACCCAACGGTCCAATGAAATGGTCTTAATGAATAAGTTATAGATAGATGATGAACAGGGTCTGGTGATGGAGTAGGAAAGAGAAATGACGAAATGTTTGTGTCGGGGGGTTTTTTAAAATTTTAATATAATTTCGTACTAAGATGAGACAGGAACCACACGCAGTAGCAAGTAATTTGGATGTATAACGCCAGTGTATTATGTAAAATAGGAATTGCAAGCATGCTCTGAAATATAAATATTGCAGCCGTATCCAGTAAACAGGAAGTCAACTTCGATACACGTAGCGAAAAGGCTATTACAATATTGATCTACCAATCACAATCAACCTATTAAACACATCAGTCTCCCTCGATAAAATGAAACTCATAGAATAAAATAAATATTTATTAAACATTGCATTCCATTATTTAAACAAAATACAATTAATAAATTGGTTCGGTAGAGAAGTTTTCAATTGTATATCATTCTCGGATATTTCCTTGACAGCTTGAAATTGGACTGTTTTATTCGCTTTTCAACCTTTCAAAAGATAGGTGGAGTTCGAGCCAATTATATTGGCACTTGTTGTTGAAATATTATGATTGTTTAAATTAATATTTTAACTTGTTTATTTTGTTGTTTGTATTTTGTGTTTCACGAACTGCTTCCAAATAAACGTTATGCTTTCTTTCTTTATACGGAACATTTTACAATTTATTTCCCTCACTTTACTTACATAGTTTTTGTAATAAGCTGGCTTTAAGTAAGCCTGAATGGTTTCAGACTTAGCCACCGAAACCGGTATTACGGATAAAGAAGCCACCTTCATAGCGTCTGGATAAAAGTTCATTCTATAAATGATTTCTAACCATATCTCAAAGCTAAGCGGAGCGAAATCCTCGTTTCAACGTTTGGCACAGTCCAAATCCGCATTGCGACTATAGTTTGCGCTTCAACAGACAGATGGCGGCCACCGGGTCCCGTCTAGGGAATACTGTCTCGAGTCGAGATCTCGCGTACTAAATCTGATGTCTAGATTAGCCATTCGAGATCTCGCCCGATAGTTGGCGCCGGTCGGTTTCGCCTTCTTTTTAAAATAATGCAGTTTTTTTTTTTTACTTATACTTCGTTTTTAAATCCCAGAAACTAATTTGAAATTTCAAGTGATTTTTGTTTATTTTTTCAATTTGGAGCTGCACCTGCAATGCACTGCACATTTGCACCTGTCAAATTAGTCTCTGGGATAAAAAACGAACCGTAATTAAAATGTAAACTATAGCTACGTAAGGTAATCCTAACTTAATATTATAAATGCGGAACTGAGTTTGTATGTGTGTTACTCAGTCACGCTAAAACGGCTGAACGGATTTAAATGAAATTTTGCACATGAGTAGGCCATGACCTGTGTTATGACATAAGATACTTTTTATCCCGATATTCCCGCAGAATCGAGACTTATGCGGATAAAATTGTGGGGCGCAGCTAGTTGTGTTATTCACGTGCGCTTCTCTCATATCTCAACCTTTATCGGTCGAGATCTCGAACGAGATTGCCTTCCCACGAGATTGAATCTCGAAAAAACATCGGAATTGCATCCCCTAGTCCCGTCAATATTTGCCCTCCTAACGAGTCGGATCTGCAGGTCAAAAGTTTGCACACCCAACCTTCACTTCGATAGTATTCTGATTACTAGTTCTTGTAGACCTTCTCTAGGAAAGTCGAATTTAGCACGGAATTAACGAACCGCATGTTCGTAGTAAAACTTGAGTTACGAAAACCATTAAAGTATGATTCCGAAGAACGCTGCACGCGGTAGTGCTGCCGCATGCGGAGTTATTTCGAATCATTCCATCATTGGCCGTTTTCACACTGCGACTATAACGACACTGACATATCGTCAGTTCAGACGACAACGATATTGGGACGATATCGGTATGTGAGAAGATGTAACCACCAGCTTATTGTCATGCGGTATGCCACAACAGCCTCGAATAGTCGCGTTGCGCCTGCAAAAGCTTACATCACCGCGCGATTCCAAAAGTGTAATAGTGTATTTGAGGTTATAATGGTAGCAGTTAACAAGTGCACTGTGTCATTCGCCGATATCGGCACGACAATCATCAATGTCGGCGACGATATCGTTGGCTAAACCGACACAGTCAAATCAAATCAAATCAAATTATTTATTTGTTATAATGGTGTTATTAGATGTACATGTTTCAAGTGATTCTACCGTAAGGCATGCAAAATGTATACAATCATGGTCTATCAAAGTCAAGATTGACATTGAAACATGAATTTAAAATTACATAAAATATTTTAGATATTAAATTAATGGAATGTCTTTCTTAAAGATATATTAATACAGATTTATTATTTATTTATTAATAAATTATTTCAATGTCATTCCTAGAATAATTACAATACATTAACAGATCAATTATTTAAAGATACATGCATAATTATTGTTCTATTACTTGATGTCACTGTGGTCTTGAGTTTGGAAAAATTGTCGTTTAGGTAGTCATTCAAGTTATAGTAACATTTATTAACTAAGAGGGTCTTTATATTTTTCTTAAACAGGGAAGTATTCATTGCCCTTATTTCTTTAGGTAATTTACTGTAAATTATAGGAGCCATGCCAAACACACTTTTGTGCATTAAAGTGGTATACGTTCGGCGCATATAGAGGCGAAATGCGTCACGTTGTTGCCTATTATTGACTTCTGAGGCCAATGCAAATAAGTTATGATTGACCCTAACAAACATTGAGACCTCATAAATATATAGGCTTGGGAGAGTTAAAAATTTTGTACTCCTTGAAAAACGGTTTTGCAGGTTTCAATTATTTGAAGCCCAACTGTGTGAAAGCGTTTAGTAGTAATTATATAAAACTACCAGTCCGACGATATCGTGTCGTTATCGTTATCGTCCACTGTGAAACCGGCCATTGCTACCACGAATTAAGGCGCTGTCAACTTCAAATTGAGTAGTAGTGGCTCTGTGATTACGCCACTGACTTGCGCGTCGTACGTAAACGGTGAAGGAAAATATCTCGAGGCATGTCCTAGAACCAAACATTCTAAGACGTGTGACATCTACCAACCCGCACTTGGGCCGCGTGCGACCCGTAACGACTGTCAAAGATCCACGAATGACAGCCGGGACCATCGGCTTTACGTGTTTTCCGAGGCACGGTCTTGTTATGTAAAGATGGTCACCCATCCACGGGCCAACCGTGGCAAGCGTAGCTTAACCTGATCGATCAACCCGTGCGGCTGTTATTACTTAGCCATAAGCCTCTTTTAACAAGGCCTTGGTGCAATCTTGCAAATTGTTTAAAATTATATTATCTACATTGTATAATTATGGTTATCAACGTCAAATAATTTATTTCAATTAGGCACATAAAAGGCACTTTTGAACGTTAATTTTACAAAAAATAGAATTGATTTTAGTCGCCCCTTCTAAAAAGTAGTTTTCGTATGGAGAAGAATGGGCAAGAAACTCCACCGCTACAATCGTGTTACAAGCTTATCTTCGAATCTAAGTGAGTTATTTTCGATAACAGAGACTTCAATGTGGAATATTTCTTCTTTCGGATTAACCTAAGCTATACGACAAAAGCTAATTCTATGGAGTGCAGATTAGCTTGTCAACAAGGTTGATATTTGAGCTGACTGCCTAGGGAGTTTACACTACAAGAGCTGGTAAAAATCAAACATAATTCACTTTCCCCATAAAATGCTTAATCTCATTATTCGCTTAAACTCAGATAGTTGATTGATTCAGGCGTGACTTTGCGGAAATCCAATCCGCGTAACTGTTCTTAAAGAGTCATAAAGAACCCTGTATCGAGAGCAGTGTATACTGCTCTCGAAGCTTGACGTGTCCACACGTCGGGGTTCGGGTTCACAAATAGTCAATCGCCATCCTGAGGATGCCTCGTTGAGAGGTGAAACACGTGTCGATTTCTTACAGGGTTATATATCACTCTTTAAGAACAGTTACGCGGATTAGGTTACTATTAATATACGTCGTCTATTGTATTTAGCTTAAACTCCAAATCCGAAAACAAATATGTTTTCATATTTCCAATGAATTATGAGGTAAATAATATACATACCATTGTTATTTACTGAATCCATACCACATTTATTTAACAATCATAATATTTCAACAACAACTGCCAATATCATTGGCTCGAACTCCGCATATCTTTTGAAAGGTTGAAAAGCGATGAATACGGTCCAATTTCAGGCAGTCAAGGTAATATCCGAGAATGATATACAATTGAAAACTTCTCTCCCGAACCAATTTATTAATTGTATTTTGTTTAAATAATGGAATGCAATATTCAATAAATATTTATTTTATTCAATGAGTTTCATTTTATCGTGGGAGACTGATGTGCTTAATAGGTTGATTGTGATTGGTAGGTCAATATTTTAATTGCCTTTACGTTACGTCTTTCGAAGTTGACTTCCTGTTTACCGGATACGGCTACAATATTAATATTTCATGCGATGGCAATGACTATGAGAGTGAGAGAAGACAGAATGCACCTGTGTCTGCGTTATCTTCTGCGTCGAAGGCTAGTCTCTGTTGACATTGACCGCCGTTGCCGAAATACGGTCTGGAGGACTATAATATTATAATTGTAATTGCTATTTTGACATAATACACTTGAGTGTGCCCGAGAGATATGCTCGTGGCGGCGACGGCGGTCTCAGCTTCTGGCTGTACCTCGTGGCCGCACTAATCTGGTAAATGAGGCGCCCCTGACGCGGGCGCTTCGCACCCTTAACTTTGTAGCAGAGGAGATAGAAATTTTTGCTTGTTCACGGAGTGAATTCACAAGGATAACATTGTATGTAATAAGTGTTAGAAAATATGTTATTATCATTAAGTTTGCTTCACTATTGCATTGGGTTGTACCTGTAATAATAGTTGTAAGTGATTATATAAATAAATATCTGTAATTTTTATGGTGTACATAAAAAATAATATTCTATCTATCTATCTTATGTACCTAGTTTTTTTTATCACTACGGTGGAGCTCTTGGCCTGTATCTCACCTGATGGTAAATAATGATCAGGCCGAAGGTGGAAGCGAGCTTCACCCGGAATCCTCAATCACAGAGGAACTGGCTATCTTACCTCTGACTGCCGAAACACAATAATGCTGTTAATATTGTTGTTATGACGACAGACTTCGATAAGATGGTGGTAGATAGCCAGGCGGACTTAGAACAAGCCTTACCACCAAACAAACCGAGCAGAAAAAATTGCTCCCACTAGGAATCGAACCGGGACCTCTGAGTCTGAGGCAGGTAGTCTAACCACTAGAAAGAATGAAATGAAAGAATCTAAGAAAGATAATCACGAATTAATGATAAATTACAGGCCGATCGCGCTTATAACAGTTATGTCTAAGGTGTTCGAATACCTATTTAGAAAAATATAATATTTTAAGTGACGAACAAAAGGGATTTCGGAAAAATAAAAGTATAAATTTGGCTATTTATGAGTTTTTGTATAATGTCATGTTAAATATAGATAAGAGAACACCAGTCTGTGCCATACAATTCCCTGGCAGAGTAACTTGAAGCCCATGGTGTTAGAGGCAAACTTTTAGAATGAATTAAATCGTATCTTCATAATCGTAAACAAGTTACAGAAATCAGTAAAATAAATAAAAAAGTAAACGAGAAGAAACTTCAAGATCAGAAGAACGGAAAGTTATATACGGAGTAGCGCAAGGCAGTGTATTGGAACCTCCGTTGTTCACTTTGTATATAAATGACTTGCCTAAAATAACTGAACATCCGATGACACTTTTTGCTGACGATTGCACTTTGACAATATTTTGTAATGACATAAACACATATGAACATGACATAAATAGTTCACTAATATCTATTATAAATTGGTTAAATGATAATAATTTAATAATTAATTAAAAAAATACTAACATACGGCGATCTCTCGCGTCCGGCCCTGGTTCCGGCCATGGTCCGGAGCGTGAGTGCATGGGAGATCGTCACTTCCTTCTGCGAACCAGTAATGCTCGCGAAGGAGGAGGCGGAGCGCGCACGGGAGAGGCAAGATGCGCGCCCTCGCGGCCCTAGTCGCCGCAGGAGACGCCCCGGGCGTCGGGAGTCGCGAGCCGACTTCCAGCCACCGCAGGCGCGGGCTTGCAGACGGTGAGCAATGGGTAGCTCACCGTCCGATTAGGACCAGGCCCGGGTCGACGGTGCGTTGTGTTCCACGCGCGCCTCAAACAGATATCAGCACCAACTGACGGGGTCCGTAAGGGCCAATGCCTGCACACAGGCAACGGAAGGAACACGGGTGGGTTTTAGTCAGCTAAAGTCTGAAACACCCTCCCGCTCCGCCCTGAGCGGGAGAAGTTATTTGATTATTTCGCAACATCAACAAAAAAAAAAATGGAGTCATCTTTTGGGGGACGGACGGACAATGAAATAGCGTTTCGGGCACAGAAATGTGCATAAGATCGATGTTTAGACTGCAACCGACGGAGAGCTGTAAATCTTATTTTATAGAACGTAAAATATTGACATTACCCTCATTATATATCCTGGAAACATTAATGTTCATTAAATCCAATTCTCATTTGTTTCAGCGTTTATCTGATGCTGTCCCTAGAAATAGACGTGATAATTTCAAACTCTGTGTTCACGGCGCTAAAACAACTCTTATGCGTAAGAGCATCTTTTGCATGGCTCCGACCATTTTTAATAAATTGCCCAAATTATGGAAACATTAAATACATCTGCTCTTAAAAGTAAATTGAAGAGTTTGTTATCTGAAAGAGCATATTACAGTACAGCAGAGTTTATGAAAGAGGACAATTTTCTTCGTTTTTAGATGACAATGTTGTATTTTTGACATGTTATTGTAATCTATTGTATTTTTTGTTATTGGAATTGGAATTTTTAATGACAGTAATTCATATTTTTAATGACCAATTTATTTAATGACTACTTTGACATTGAATTGTATCAAAAAAATATGCTTATTTAATTGTATATCTAATCTTTAATGAATAATCATGAAATGTAATTTTGTTGAATATTATCACGGTTTATGCACCATCTCTTCCAACCAATTTGTACGCCACGATATGCGGCTGAACATGTTAGAACTTTTCTGTATCCCATTATTATCCTGCATGCAATGTATCATGTACACCATGTTTAAACAAATAAAATTGACTTACTTACTTAAACCTCAGAGGCGTGTGATTTTTTGACACATCGTAAAGAAATTAACGGCGTTTTTTTTTTTTTAAACGCGCACCTAGTCTGAATAGAAGAAATTATATATAAATAGTACATCACCGTGTGCAAGGATTTATCGGTTATTCTCTCCGTTCCGGAGATATAAGCATTAGTTTCACACATTTCTTTTTTGTAAAAAAAATATAAGTTGCCAATTTGCCTACCTGATTGTATCCTATGATATATTTATGCATAATATTGGCTATTAGACGCCATTTCAAGCAAAAAATCGACACTTTAAAATTTAAGATCCAATGTCTTCGAGAGCCTTTTATCGATCCACAGTGAGGCGGTTCGGTGAGATCGTATTTTCCTGGGTTTGACGAGTCAATAAGTTCCATACCGGGTCAAACTGCCCAAGATGCGTAAGTACTTTCGCTACTTGTGAAGCCTTCATAATCATAATTATAGTTCTACTGTATTCACTAGCAACGACCTTTTACACCTAAATATATCCCCACTTGTAAGCCAAGGGACACATGCGTGCAATCACTCACTGGAAGGCCATAAGTCCTTTTTCATATCCCTGTCTTGTCCGCTACCCATTCATTCGGGGCTAATTCGTAAGGACGGATTTTTGTACAGTTGCCGGTTCGAGTTAGCCACGCCTCAGTGGGTTTTGATAGCCTGTTCTGTATCGTATGTGCTATGCCTTAGAATTTAGATGAAATATAGGTGCTGAGTGGTTGCTATTTATTTTAATGACAGATTTCAAATAGGTTACTCTGAGTTGCTACTGTTATTTCGATTTGAAATTGAGTAAAACCCGTTTGATAGGAATTGCAGACGCAGCTGTTTTTGAATAATGAACTGATAATTTCGAAATATCATTAAGAAAGAAAAGACAGAAAGAAAATACGTTTATTTGCGGTAAACATGACGCAAAGAAACACAAAACAAAAAACGAACAAGTTGGGGGAAAATAAGTGTCAAATCCACGCAAAACAGCCATCGCTCAGTATAATGCTGCGACCCTATGCGAGACAGAGCCCCAGCGCTGGTTTTCAGCGACAGCCGGCGATGACGTTATGACGTCGACCGGTGCAGCATACAATGAGATATACTGATATAAAATTAAAATCAATATACAATAATTATGACCATTCATTCGGCATTAGTCGGCATCGACTCGTGCGCCGGCGGTTAGCTTACCGCACCGTTACCGTACCTCAAAAGGAAAGGAAAAAACGGAACTCTTATAGGATCTTTCGTGTATGCGCGTAGTATGCGTGTAGCGTTCTAACGTAACTAAATTAATTTTAAATGTAAGGGTCGTTTTTCTGGGGCTAATTGGAAACCTAAAAAAAACTTTTTTCATGCTGTAGCGTGTGACATAATAAATGAAAGGGCTCATTGTGAGAATCTATTTTTTTAAATAATTTTAAAGATATTTATGTAAATACCTAGATGAAAATTGACCATTCCCCCCCTTGTCCCAGGTTACTTGGAGTCGGCGCAACACGTTTTCTTCCATTCTCCCTTAACAACCGTCACTATATCATTCACTCCCTTCTCTTTCATGATAATCAATCTATACAGTATGTTAACTAACACAGGGCGTTCCCGTTAAAAAAAATAAACACTCTGTACACGTGCACTTGTCTAACTTGTCTTTCCACGTTGAGAGTGTGTCTTTTACGTATCAATTTAATATGTTTTGTGAATAGGTATTTTATTAATAAAAATACCTTTTATTTCCGATGGTTATATATTTTTTGTTTGTAAGTTATGGACGCTATATTATTGCGGGCACGTCCTCTGTTAGTTAACATACTGTATAACTAGATGTGTTTAAGAAAACTAATGACATCGAAAACAAAGACTCATCTACACCTTGTAAACTGAAACTTTTGAGTATGATACAAGTAACCAAAGCACTAACTAATGCCAATCTAGAGTACCGTTTACCTATGTAGAGTGTTACTCAAAGAAGTTTAGGCGGTCGTCTGGGAGCCTCTTCATTTAAGTAACAAGAGCAGTTGTTTAGTACGTTAGGTATATTATTTAGATGTCTATGGAGTAGACAGAGAGAGGGAAGGAGAGGGGGGGAGGAAGGGGGGGGGGTGGATGTTGTGGGTTCAAATCCGGGCAAGTACCAATGTGACTTTTTCAATTCATATGTATTTTCTGATATTATCTTGGACATTACTGACATCGGTGAAGGAAAACATCGTGAGGAAACCTGGACTTATATAGTTAATATAAGTCTGAAATCACCAACACGTCTTGAGCAAGCGTGGTGATCAATGCTCGTGCCTTCTCTGTATGAGAAGAGGCCTCTGCCCTGCAGTGAGACAGTAAAAGGCTGGTATTATTATTATCTTTATTCGACTATATACATATAAATTATATTTTTAAATATTAGAATAAAAGAATATAAAAACATTTAAACATATAAAAAATAGTAGCCCACCGGTATCGGGAACAGTGTCCAAGCTACCGCCGGTCAGGGCTCCAGAGAGAGGAACCTCCTGACGCGAAGGAGAGGCAAAATTCGCGCCCTCGCGCCCTTAGTCATCGCAGGAGACGCTCCGGACGTCGGGAGTCGCAAGCCGACTTCCGGCCACCGTGGGCGCGGGCTTGCGGACGGTGAGCGATGTGTAGCTCGCCATCCGATAAGGACCAGGCATGGGTCGCCGGCGCGTTGTGTTCCACGCGCGCCTAAAAGAGATGTCAGCACCAACTGACGGGGTCCGTTAGGGCCAATGCCAGCCAGAGTTGCAAGTTTGTCCGAAAGGGATATCGTGGCCCCGGCACACAGGCAATGGAAGGAACACGGGTGGGTTTTAGTCAGTAAAAGTCTGAGTCGGAGAAGTTATTTGATAATATTCCACGCTCAAAAAAAAAAAAGACACTAAAATTAACAACCAGTTTGTAAATTATCCGTATACCCAGAGCAGAGATTTTACAGAGGTTGTTTTAGTGGAACCGGAGCCGGAGTAAGAGGTTTTAAATTTGATTGATCGGAGTCGGAACCGGAGCAGGAGTCATAGAAGAAAGATGTTCCATGTTACACTTCTTTTTGGCTTCGTATTGAAATTAACTTATCACAACAATTAAACTACTTAATACACCGCTCTTAACTTAATTTAATAAATTAACGTGACGTGTCTGGTATACACAAAAGAATAAACTGAGATTTCAAGCGCGAGCGTGTATAAAAATCACTCTGGCGACAAGTTAAAAGTTGTTTGTACGCGCTATAGTCACGTACATCGCTACGTTTCGATCTTTGGTATAACTCCGATTCAAAATTATCGTAGCAGAAGTCGGAGTCGGAGGTGTAATATTTATCGGAAGTTCCGACCTTTCGGAGTCGGAATCGAAGCTTCGTAACATCTCTTATTCAAATCACAATTGTCTTGATTGACAGTTGTATAAAATGGCTACAACATGGCAAGTAAAGATCGGGAGGGCTTTAACTATTAATTTATTTCCTTACTGTCAAAGTCAATTCGTTTATTTCAAATAGTTACATAAAAGGCACTTTTGTACGTCAAAAATTTACAAGAAAAATAGAATGATTCTAGTTGCCGAAGGGGCAACTAGAATCATTAAAGATAGTTTCGTATGGAGAAGAATGGGCAAGAAACTCCACCGTTACTCTTTTTAATGTTTTACAATATTTTGTGTACATTAATTATATCATTATTATGTGAAGAATGTGAAGACGATGCATCTAGAATAAAATTACTATACCACAATAGGTAAAAAGAATAAAAATGAAGCAATGACACAGAGATACATTAATTTTTCTTCTTTTCGTGTGGTTAGTGACTAACCGTGTGTCAGAGTTTTAAAGCCACCCATGGGCCTCTGACTTGGCTTCACATGCCATCCTTTCCTTTCCTCATGATGCTTTTTTTCACCGTTTTTGAAACAAGTGATAAATTAATTGAGTAATAGCATGGTGCATGGTACATGGTGCTCACATATTTACGTTTTTGTTTAAAGTAGACGATTTTCTTCAAAAAAAATAACAATAAGTCCCTGATCAGTCAACCCTACTGCTGTCTTGTTACAGATAGTGTCATCCACGAAGACGCTTCATTCTTCTTCCTAATTGCGTTCAGTACAGTAATCGCGTTTAGAAAGAAGTGTGGGGTGCGACTTCGTGGATGGCACTATCTATAACAGGCTTATTGTTTAACCACAGTCAGCTCCACTGACCACCTCTATTCATGGTATTTTGGCCGCGCGGTCACAGCATCAACTATCTCAAATAGTTCAAATCGATATGACAAAAGACGAAAAATTGAGCTTAGCCAGAAGCATTTAAGTTCACCAACTGCTATTATAACTTTCTTTCACAGACGTCTTGCTAAGTTGGACACAAACT
This sequence comes from Agrochola lota, assembly GCA_947364205.1. Lineage (NCBI taxonomy): Eukaryota > Metazoa > Arthropoda > Insecta > Lepidoptera > Noctuidae > Agrochola > Agrochola lota. The sequence continues at coordinate 3,884,107 of OX376239.1, forward strand.
GGAGAAAAAAGATTTTTAGAAGATATGACTCTGTCATTCACATGGTCATAAAATCTTTTTTATCCAGTTTATAGCTAACTAGCTGCGCTCAGCGGTTTCACTCGCATAAGCGTCGATCCCGTGGGAATGTCGGATTAAAAAGTATTCTATGTCCTAATCCAGGTCATGGTCTACCCATGTGCCAAATTTCATCCAAATCTTTTCAGCCGTTTTAGCGTGAAAGCGTGACAAACAAACAAACTCACTTTCACATATTAGTTGGGATGCTTGAGGATTTCTTTTTTGAATACGGAACCCTATAAGCTCCTCATATAGCTATCGAAAATACTACCCAGAAATTGGTTGTAGCGGCAACAAATAAAAATTCTACATGCTCTAAGAAAATTGGCAAAGTTTTTCGACAACTATTCCCTATGTGGCCTACGAGGTGATTTTGTAATCCAGACTTCTTTGAATCCCTAGAGTAATGAACCTGATCGCTTTCGATTTACCATTTCTTGTAAGAATTGGGAGTAGTCCTATTTTTTAGCACTTTTACGACTCTTAGTGGTTGTCTTGACATACTGCTTTACTCAGAAAATGTGCTGCCTAAAAATAAATAACATTAGAATGTATTTGTAAGATCAACTGTCAGCTCCATAGCCACTAATGACCTAAATAAGCACAGTAGTAAGGCCTTTTTTATCCTGTACTGTCCCACTGCTGGGCAAAGGTCTCCCCCGTACTTCACCACTCATCTTTGTGTGAAGAAAGAGTCTTGGTCGTCGCGCCAGCTTTTTTTAGCCCGGCTGGGTGACAACGCCCGTCTTCAGGTACCCACTGCGTGACGACCCTGGCCCATCTGTCCTGATGCATCCTGTACGTGTGGCAGTCCTATTCCACCTATCGGCAGTGCCTGTCTGTACTGTGTTGCGAATCCAATCCGTTAGTTTTATGTTTAAAATCCTACACTCCATCGCTCTTTGGCAAAGCTTAAGTTTGGACTTCTAAGCCTCAGTCAAAAACCAAGTCTGAGCGCCATAGTTTAGGATTTACATACCATAAGTAATAATTTATTTGTCAAAACATGAGTATAATTATCTATTGTATAATTTGTAGTTTCTACAGTAAGGTGTTATGTTTTAAATAATGGCCTACATCTCTCTCTACCTAGCCTTTTCCCAAGTATGTTGGGGTCGGCTTCCAGTATAACCGAATGCAGCTAAATACTAGTATCTTGTTTCACTTTGTTACGAAATATTTAAATAAATGAACACTGGAAGGTTAATGAGATTTGTATGAATAGGTACCTACTTGGAGTGCATGATGCTAGTATCCAAAGGGTTAGATCATCTGTGATATGAAAGACTAAAACAAGTTGATCACTCGACGAAGTGGTAATTTAAAACAAATAACGATCGAAATCATTTGTAAAAAAACAGTAACTACTGTGATTGTACGAGTATGTGAAAAAATGTCAAACAGACTCAATCAATCATTCTGCCTAGCCTTTTCTCAACTATGTTGGGGTCGTCTTCCAGTCTAACCGAATGCAGCTAAATATCAGTAACTTACATAGAGTGACTGCCTATCTGACCTCCACAACCCAGCAACTGGGTAATACGATACCCCTTGGTAAGACTGGTTGTCAGACTTTAGGCTTATGACGGGGTCGTCATAAGCCGAAAGTCTGACAACCAGTCTAGTCCTAGTCTAGTCCAGCCCAGTCAAGACAGTCGTTATGGGTCATAACGACTGTCATAGATCCACGAATGACAGCCGGGACCAACGGCTTAACGCGCTTTCCGAGGCACGGAGGATTCTCGGTATGTAAAGATGGTCACCCATCCACTGACCAACCCCGGCAAGCGTAGCTTAACCTGATGGATCGACCAGTGCGGCTGTTGTTACTTAGCCACGAGCTCCTCCAATGTGCGGAAATTCAAACTAAGTAAATCTATATATACATGGTTAATTTTAGTTCGTTCTGGAACGAAAAGCCATAAACTCGATCATTGAACTCGAAACGATTGGGACTATTATTTTCAATAAATTACAATTAAAAAAAACACGAAAAATCTAATTTATTGTTTTTTTTTTGTGATTAATGAGTTCTCGAAGTAACGCTTCCTTGCGATCAATGCATATGTGTGTAAAACGTATCGACGAACGGCAACACTTGCGAAAGGTACCCATTGAAAAATCCATTCATCGATCGGACAGCATAAAAACACATACGCAATAGATAAATAAGTACACAAATAAAAATACGAAAAGCGGATTCAGACTTTATTTCTTAACCGTAAACGGTAACAAATACAAATTTCACCAAACTAGGTACAAGGTAAGTAGGTACGCAGTTTACTAAAATTATTCTGAGAAGTGTCCGACCGGACTTCAAAAGGATGCATAACCGAATTCCGCGGTTAAGTGTATAAAAATAAGGTCTTAAATCGGTCCAATGTTTTCATAGAAAAGGGTACCACCAACTTATAATGAACTTTATTCGACAGATAAAACGATTCATTTTTTCTGTTTACATTTCCTGCCTTTGTAGAAGCCGCCGCGCCGCGGCCGCAAGCAAGCATTGTCGCATAAAAATTGGTTTAGGCAGTATTCTTTTTATTTATCATAACTATGGTAGGTAGATGTGCTTATTAAGTACCTATTAGCTTGATTGGTTGACACTCGATTTAAGGCCTTAAATAGAACTCTCAAGCGTACTCGTCGTGTCTAATTGAAAAGGTACGAGTACCAGTGATTTCGTGATGCGAGAGTGGCGAATGAAATTTTAATTAGTTTCTCTCGTTTACGAGGAAATGTGATAGTGGTAAACACCGTGCCGTGCTTCCGATACCAACGAGAGATAACGGAGGTAAATGAACTTACACCAACCTATCGTACCAGAAATGAAATACCTACTTGCAGGTACTTACTTGCAGCCGGTTATTCGTCCAACGTCCGTTGACCCACCGCAAGCGCGCTGTCAACTGACTCGCACACGCACAGCTGCACTGAGCGGATCGCGCACGATCTTGCGTTTATGAATGAAATAGTGGAAGCGCTACTAAGATTTAACTCGAATGACAGAATAAAAGTGATACATTTCTAACTTCTGTATTAGATGTCTTAAAAAAACAATAACAATGCTAATAGTACCTATTAATCGTCTGGAGTCACTGTGTTTGGGCTCCAGAACGATTTAAAATTAATCGTGTATAAAAAAATTAATCCCTATTTCTCTTGGTCACGGCATCACGCGTGAACGGCTGGACCAATTCTGCTTATTCTTTTTTTGTTGTGTTTGTTATTGTAAAGAGAAGATTCTTACGGAAAGAAAAGTTAAGAAAATTGCGCTGATAATTGGAAAATTTCAGAAAACTTAACGACTATTTTAACTTCGCGCGTTAAACAGTTAGCGCGTTTGATGAATGTGAATTTAGCAGAATAGGATAGGTAGGTAGGTATGTAGGTAAGTAGGTAGGTGTAGGTAGGGTATGTAGATAAGTATGTAGGTAGATATGTATATAGGTAGGTAGGGTAAGCAGGGTAAGAGGGTAGGGTAAATATTTAGGGTAGGTAGGTAGGTAGGCATAATTCAGTAGGTAGGTGGTAGGTAGGTAGGTGCGCCGTAGATAAGTACATAGTAAGTACCCGTGCGAAGCCGGAGCGGGTAGCTAGTCAATTATAAATTCCAGAATCAATAACGAATAACGATCATTTTTGACGCGCCAATATGTTCATTTGTTTCTTCTTTACTTTAAATTTGCAAAACAAAACGAAATTTAAATAAAATCTTTATTAAGTAACATCCTTGGTTGCCATGGGTTGAAGTCAAAAAATCGTTCAATTTTTTAATAACACGACAGTTAATTATGAGTTTTCATAGTAATTTATTCTGCCGCTAAACACGACAGATATGGAATTTCATACAAACATTGCCGGCCGGGCTCACATGTTTTCGCAGTACAGCAATTTCCATTTAGTTTGAAGAAGGTTGTCAAAATAATGCTCGAATTTCCAAGCAAGTTTGAGAAAAATAATTTAATTCCAATTCAACTACTTGAATCTTTTTGGCGCATATGTGCCCGAATACACTGGCAAGACCTATAAAATGCATCTGGTACCAAAATGTTCATAGATGTGTTTACAAGCTTCTAACTAAAGAGCCGTGGAGAACTGCTGTTGCTTAATAGAAGGCAAAACATCGTAGCGAAGACTTGAACTAAATCTGTCTGAAACTTGATCTTTAGTTTAGAATATAGGGTATGAATAAGTCAAGGTATAGACGATTTAAATATAGCCGTTGTGTTTATTTGGAAGGAAAATGCTACGCAGAATAAACTTGTATTGGTCGAACTGTAATTGCTCAAAACAATACTATGAAAAACAAGACTTAGGTACAATTAAATACTATGCGATGCTGTCGGAAAACTGTAACCAGGTGCCACAAGAACGGTCAAGGTTATACCGGGGGTTTTGATTATGCCAACCCCTTTCTTTTTGTGGGACAGTGAGTAATATTTTTTTTTTTATATATTCTTTATCTTTAGCTTTATTTGGTGGTCATTTATTTTACCATAATTAAAACAAGGAATAGGAATTTACTGTACATACATTTTGCCCCATTTTAGTATGGGAATTAAATCTTCGATCACGTAGGGAAACTCCAAGCATAGTCGTATCCATTGCCCTTTGGGTGACTTTTAGGATTCTGTTATGGACTATTGTGAGCGACCACGTTATTGTGCCATAAGTCATCACTGATGTCGTCATCAAAAATGAAGAGATCCGTAGGAAAACCAAGGTAACCGACATAGCCCGAAGAATTGCCAAACTTAAGTGGCAATGGGCAGGGAACATTGCTCGTAGAACAGATGGCCGATGGGGCCGAAAGGTTCTGGAGTGACGACCGCGTACCGGAAGAAGCGTTGGAAGGCCTTCCACAAGATGGACCGATGACCTTGTGAAGGCCGTAGGTATCCGCTGGATGCGGGAAGCACAGAACCGGTCGCAATAGCGGTGCTTGGGGGAGGCCTATGTTCAGCAGTGGACGTCTTTTGGCTGAAATGGTGATGATGATGAATTAAATCTTACATTAGTACGCCAGAGCGTGTCCTATTCAAACTCGAATGTACAGATTTTCTGTTCTTATTGTTAGTTCAATAACTGCTTTTAGCGAAACGATAGTATGGCTACATTTGTGCCTAAGTATTGAAGGAAAAACTATTTGTTCTAGAAAGTTCTACGGCTGTTCTAGTTTTTATCGAGATTTAAGAGGATAGTTACACAGATTACTTTGGCGTAGGTTCTAAAGTTTGAACGCAATAATAGGGTACTTTCCGTGGTACGCTAGGGCGCACGGTAGAGCTGACAAAACCTGTATAAGGTGACCTCTAATTCTATTGAAACTCCGTACTACGTTAGGCCAGCTCAACGTCAAAGTGTTACCACTGACGTGCCGCCTCCTTTGCCTACTTTCAGAGATAAAATCGCGTTTATCTCATTTTCCTGTTTATGATTTTAAAAGCTACACGTGTAGACATCGCGTGAAGTCGTGTGACGTGCCTGGGGCAGTCAAGCACGTCACGCGACTATGTTTGGCGACACCAAAAACTATTAAAAATATCGGAAGACAAGATTTCTGTCTGACGACGTATCCAGTCCATATTTAATATAACTAACTAAGTGACAATGCGATATATTTGTCAAAATATTACAAAATGTGCTGTTTATTAATGCAGAAAATAAACTTATAAAATTGACGAATTGTCGCATGTCACCTGTCGCCTGTCAGTCCTATTAAATAGACCCAAGGAGACATCTATCGCAGGATATTTGCAGTAAAACATGGTTTTGAACAAAAAAAATAACAACTGCAGTCGCGTCATGAGTGTATTACCGCCAGCTGCCACCTAGTTCCAAAGTCTTACCAACTTATTTGAGCAGACTTGACCTTGACCAAACTTAACAATCCTTACCTAAGTTCAAGGTCACTTCGATCCTCATTAGATTCTAGTCAGAAATATAACATTCGACATTCAAAATCTTAAGATTGAAGTCTCAATTGTTGAAAGGTAATTTAATTATGATGAGACTTGAATGTATGATGTATGAATTTTATTGTAATTAAATTCAATCGAATTTAATTACAGTTTGTTTTTTTTTACAATTTTATTACTTTTTAGTTCATGCTAATAATGCAGACTATGCTAATGCTTGTAGTATGAAGGCATGTTATGGCGGCTGTACACTCCTGTCCGAGTATGCAGCCGCTAGGTCTCGAGAAAAAGTCTCGAGAGAGGGGCCGAGGGCCCCTCGGCTTTTGTGAATTTGCATTCTCGCCTAGTTCAGTTGAAGTTCTAAACCCCGAGAGGACGGAAGCATACATTGAACGTCTTCTCTGACAATTGGCACAAGCAACACTGGAGACACGAGAGTGTACAGCGGCCAACTGCCGCGAGATCCTTTGACTCGGGCACATAAAACCAACACGGGACAGAGAGCGAGCGAGTAACGCCGAGACACACCGAGGCGGGCCGAGCGCTCTCATCTACATTCTCGCACTCGGCTTGTCTCGGTGTACAGCCGCTATAAAAATTTTAGTGAACAGATCACATCTGTCTTTGTATTCGGTATCGATAAAGCTGTAATACTGCTTGATGGTTTTTAATTAAATTTTCAAAATAATTTAAATCCTTTCTCGTGAAACGAGGTATTATGTATCATCATCATTTTAGTCGAAAATGTCCTCTGCTGGACATAGGCCTTCCCCAAGCACCGCCACTTCGACCGGTTCTATGGTTCCCGCATCCAGCGGTATTAACGCTTGAGTAAAGCCAAGGTGCCAGTTCTCTATTTAAAGCGATATTGACATTTCACGTAAAGACATTTTCATTTCAGTTTTTACAAGTTCAATTATTATGCTATTATTACTAATATTTAATTAAAATCGGAACATGAATAAAATTATGAAATGCTCAAACGCAGTTTACCGAACCTCTGTGTCATTTTAGATGATGGTACTTAAATAAGTGACGGCGTTAATGGACTTTTGTTCCTGACCGTACCGACTTTATCAAATACCTAAGAAGTTTATCCAGTGTACCTATTTATTTTTATCCTCTTAATCAAGTACCGCTTAATATTCTATAATACCATTAACCATTAACGAGAAAAGCTCTGAGTTCTGGCAAGGTTAATTTAAAAGGAAAATTACAAACATGGAAATATCTTTGGCACAGTGAATTTCAGTAACTTTTTAAAAGACAGTTCGAAAATCAAATATGCCACAAACAAAAAAAAGTCGATGAGTCAGTGCCACAAAATCACCAGCGCTAACGAGACCTCTAGCTCGTCCATTGTGAACCAGCGGTGAAAAGGGCGGTAGCGGGCGCGGTGGCGGGCGCGATTAGATGACCACAGTGCATCGCAAGTTGTTGCTAGCGGACAGTAGAGGATAGTGTGTTACCTATAAAGCCCCATTTACACGGTGCAAGTTTCTGGAACGTTCAAGTGCAATAATCGCATGCCATAAAGCACGTTCAATATTGCCATTCAAAATTTGCAAGTGTACACGCGCGCGATTTTCATAAAATGGAATGCAAGTTTGGCCATTCAATAATTGTATGCTACTTATGTTTACACAAAGGTAACTATTGCAAGGCGATTATTGCATGCAAGTTTCCCTTGTCAAAATACCTTATTTCAAAAGAGCAGCAAAGATTAACACACCCTCACTCAATGCACTCATGTTTGAATTAAAGAAAATTTTCATGACAGAATTGAATGCAATTTTATTGTACGTGGAATTTTATTGTACGTGCAATTTTATTATACGTGTAATTTTATTGTACGTGGTTTTTCCACTTATACCAATTTTGAACGGCAACAAACTTGCTCGCATCGTGCAACAACTATACGTGTTGTTCAGACGGTGCCAGTCAATTGCTGCTTCAATTTTATAGTCTGCCACACGCAATAAACTTGCACCGAGTAAAATAGAGCTTTTCTACAGGATAAAACAATCGACGGTAGGTCGCTGGCTATATTTGAATTCAGAATTCAAATATAGCTAGGTACCGAGTGACTGTCGACTGTCGACTGTCGACTGTTTCTGATCTAACCCATGCCATGCGACCATGTGATCATTTTTATTACAAATGGTCACAAATAAATCAACTTAGGGTTTGTCCGAAAGGGATATCGCGGCCCCGGCACACAGGCAACGGAAGGAACACGGGTGAGTTTTAGTCAGTAAAAGTCTGACACACCCTCCCGTTCCGCCCAGAGCGGGAGAAGTTATTTGATAATTTCTCACACTCAAAATAAAAAAGGGGCTATGATTTTACCTTATTTAGATATTTTTATCCGTGGAGTAAAATTTTATCAACGTATGACAGTTTTTGTATGGCAAAACTGTCAAAAAAAATTATTGTTTAGCATGATAAGGCTCTATCTATCTCTATCTTTATCTCTCTCTGCCTATCTCCCCCTCTCTCTCTCTCTATCTTCCTCTCTCTCTCTCTATCTTCCTCTCTCTCTTTCTCTATCTTTCTCTATCTCCCTCTCTCTTTCTCTATCTTTCTCTATCTCCCTCTCTCTCTCCCTCTCTATCTCCCTCTCTCTCTCTACATATCTCCCTCCCTCTTTTTCTCTATCTCCCTCTCTCTTTCTCTCTGTCTCTCTCTAAATCGCTTTTTTCTCTCTCTCTTTCTTTATTTATCTCTCACTTTCTTTCTCTCTCTCTCTCTCTTTCTATATATATTTATACAGGGTGGTTTTTAGTGATGGAGCAGTAAGGGCAGATACCTACCTTAATTGTTGTAGCTACAGAAAAACGGTTTTAAGGACGCCTTACCTCGTTACTGGTTGAGGCAGAAGAATTGTGGTACAAATGGCGATAGAATGTAAAAAAGAGATAATGAATTGAATTGAAGTGTAGGTGAATGCAGTCCCGTCACGCTAGGCGCCCATAATAGCCACAACACCTCCAAAAACCATAATTTATTTAACGTTCAGCGCTCACTTTAGTATCCGCGCAAGTTCCTTACTCTGGACGAACCCCAACGTGTTCATTTTGGAGACTCGTTATATTTGGTGGTCCGTTTAATTGAAGTGGCTTCAATTTTAGATGAAGCAGTAATTTTCGTGTTCTTAATTAGTTTTTAATTGACTTAAAAAAAGGAGGAGGTTATATTTATGTTCGTCTAAATGTATTTCTTTTTGTGTGAATGTATGTTCAGCGATATTATTATGTTCGTAGTGAACCGATTTTGAAAAATCAATTGATGGAGAAAGCTGGCGCGGTGGTCCTATATAAATATTATTGTTTTTGAGTTAGCTCCGATAACACGTATTTAATCCACTTTATGTATTTTGATAAAGTTATAATACTTCCTGCCGCAGTTGTTTTTTTCATTTTTGTGTGAATTGGTGTAGGGTAGGTATTATAAATAAAAAAGTGAAAAAAAAACCCAACACGGTGAAAAATTACTTTAATTTCCGAAGTTGGTGTCTTTGGATCTGTATTTTTTTGCCTCCAAAATCCGAAATGAAGGTTATTTTTCACCTTGTAGTGTTTTTTTTTGGAAGTCGGTTGTTGTGACAACACATTTGTTGAGTACAAAGTTTGAGATTGTTTGTCGATGAGTGTATTATAATGTTTGTTTTTCTGGTTTCTTCTTCGGTTTTTTTGTCCAGAGTTTTATTAGAGCTTTCTTTGACAGTTACCTATTTGATGAGCTGTATGTAGTCAAAGAAGTCACGCTAATGGTCAAGGTGATATATTCCAGGTTTAGAACCCATGAAAAAACATTGCATAAACCAATAAATTTTCCTATGCTTAGCGTCCCAAAAGCTAGAGTTTAGGAAAACAACGACGGACAGTGACCGATTGACGAAAAGTTTCGGTCGGAACGCTGTCAAAGTTAGCGAAAATTCGGACACAATGCAACTTTCCAGGAAGTTTGAGGTATTTGTTTAAGCATTTATCTAAACTTTGTATTTGAATAATGTATTAAAACATTTTCGTGGGTAAGACCAAACTCGCACCGACCAGGAAAGCATGGCACAGCAGGGAGGTCTAATACCCAGCAGTGGTTGAAACTAGGCTGTCAATAGTGGCCTTTTTGGCCTCGCACAGGTCTTTACTTTTCTGTTTGTCTTTTAATTTTATTTTTTTATTATTTATCATTACTTACTGTTTGTATTTCCTATGCGTGTCCCAAATAAAATATTTTTCTTTCTTCTTTCTTTCAATGATGATGATTTTTATTAGAATTGAATTTTGGAACGAAGTTCTTTGCGTTAAGAGTTCACTGGTAGCAATCATCACGTAAAGGCCGCGCTCACTGTGAACATGAATTTATATCGTACGTAAGCATATGAAAGAAAGAAAGAAAAATTGTTTATTCTGCACAAACAAAACGCACTTAAAAAGACAAAAAGACATAAAATACACACATACAAAAATAACAAAGGCCTTGTATTCAACCAATAAATAAAATAAAAAGTAAAAACAATGTTGTTCATTGGTTGATGTCAAGGCCACGGACCAAAGACAATATTATGTAATTACTCTTGGCATTGGCACTCTTGCGACATTGGTAAATGACAACAAAAACAAAATGCCAATTGCAGAGTTAACTACTTTTGTAACAAATATTAATAAAAATTATGCTGTGCGTCGCGTCGCATGTGTGCAAGAACAGGTCATTGCTCAGCGAAATGCTCGTGATCGTGTGCATACTGAATACGTTTTTCTCCGTCAAATAGTAGTGTTCTGGTGATATCGCATTCGGGAATACTTTGGAGCGCGATGAATAATCTGTATCTTCAAGATAATAATTCTCATAAAACTCGTAGACTGCAGCCGCGTCGTCGCTGTCATAGAACCGAATGAGTGCGTAAAATATATATAAAAAGACATACATTCGGGGAATTTCACTTGGTGACTTGAATAACTCTGATCTTTGAAACATTTATGTCCGTAAATCAAGTAGATACATTTAAAAAAATCCATTTTTATATTTTTAACGCACGAAAGTGTTTTAAAATCCCAATAAGTTCAGATTTTTTTCACACGTCGGAACTAAACATACGTATACCTTCGACTAACTCGCACTCAGTCTGCGTGCTCCCTTAGTAATTGGAAGGTCGGGATCGTTCGGGCGTGTCCGTATGTGCTCGCAAGAGTAAAATTCGTATGAAAACGCGTCCAAGGTAAGCGCGGCCTAAGGAACCTCCATGCGACTTTATCTCTCTCTCTTGACAAAACTTATAGATCTATGTAGTATAAGTTTTGGCTCTGCATGAAAACGCATCTGTGTGTGGGTAAAACAGTTTATGCGAGCTATGAGAAACTTCGAAAAAAATACAGTTTTAAAGTCTCAAGTTTCTACTGACAAAAGGTTTTTTTTTTTTTCATTTGTTTGTGTTCAAACGTTATTTCATAGTGCCTGATAATCAATACATAATATACCGTGAAAGATAAGATAAGATAAGATATAATTTATTTCTCAGTACATGGTACATTAAGATCTTAATATTAATAAAAAGCTTCACATATACTACCGTCGTCGCCGGTGTAGAAATATTAAAATTAAAATACAATTAAAATCCCTATTAGTTATAAATTAGTTTGAAATAAAAATAGGTAATTTGTAATACAATGTCAATTTATTTATTTTTTTATTATTATTTATGAATACAATGTTAAAATTGATAAATTTTAACATTCAATTTCAATCTATTATTTTTATTTATTCGATGGGTGTCGTAGGACACCCGTTTGGAACTAAGTTCCTTTTTCTGTTCAGTTAATGATTTTTTTAACTATAAATTTTGACATTTCATCAATATTTTGTGTGTATACTTTTAATTCATATTTTTTTATTTTTTTACATTTTTCCACAAAATATTGATGAAATGTCAAAATTTATAGTTAAAAAAATCATTAACTGAACAGAAAAAGGAACTTAGTTCCAAACGGGTGTCCTACGACACCCATCGAATAAATAAAAATAATAGATTTAGAATATTAGTTTATGAAACTGTTGTATAAAGAGGGGTATTAAAATACGAGTGTGTGTTTAAAATCGAGCCGTAGGCGAGGTTTTTACTAGTATCACACGAGTATTTTAATACCTAGTTATGTGCAGTTTCATACACTACTGATAATGCTAGAAAACAATTTTTGTTCTATTACGATACAGGGCAAATCCAAGAAGTTAATATCACCAAATAGTTTCCATCTATTTTTGCAATGGAACGTTAGTGGAGGACAGCAGCACCGCTCTAAGCACATGCGCGGTGATGTGCTGGGTGCAGGCGCCATTCATACGTTTTGTAGAACTGAATTTCAATCCCAATGTATGAGAGTAGATAAAGTAGTGTATTAAAATGCACATAACTAGGTCATAAAACACTCGTATTTTAATACCCCTCTTTATTCAACAGTTTCATAAACTACTATTACATGTTACTCTACAACCACATTAACATTATTTGAAAACAATACCAATTTATTTATTTTCTGATTACAGCTGCCACAAAATAATGTGATATACAGTAAAATACGTAGAGATTTGACATCATTTTAATTTTGAGTACAAAGTTACTGTTTATTTCTTAAGAAATTCCTTCCAGCAGACCTGCGAAAGGAGAAATGAAAAAGAAATGTTACTACTAATGTTACACATAATATTAATTCTTATCACTTATCGTAATAACAATTTAATTTGTCACCGCCAATAAAAGAGGGAATTTCCCTTATTTTTCTACAGAAACGGAACGCTTCCCATTACGAGGGTGTTTCGTAATAAATTTAAGGAATGTGTATGGGAAGATGATACGTGAACATACTGTTAACGCTCATCCTATATAATGTGCACGCTGTATAGCCCGTAAAATACTGAGAATCCGCTTTTCTTTTGTTATGATGGACTTGAAATTACGACATTACTGTTAAACGATTTTTTCAATTTATTATTTTGTTTGTATTTTGTGTTTCACGAACTGTGTCCAAATAAACGTTTTCTTTGTTTCTTTCTTTCTTTCTTTCTATAATGATATATACTCTCATATGAAATGTGTACTGAGACATATTATTCAGTAGAATCATCAAAATTTACCAGGTAATTTAATTTTTTTTTCATTTCATTTCACAAATCCAAAGATTTTCTCTTAGGTATTAACATTAACTATGAATCAATATAGTCCAATTTCCTTTGTCAACATTATAACTTCTCCATTTTTTTTTCTCCCTCCTGTTCAGAAGGTCTAAATAGCAAAACGTCCAACATCGCGAAACGTCTAATGAGCAGTAAGTCTAATTAGCAAAATGTCCATGTAGCAAAACGTCCAACTATCAGATGGTCTCGTTGAACTAGTGGTGGCAAGCGCTACTGCTGAGCATGAACTCCAGGTTTCGCTTCAGGGTCGGGCAAAGTGTTATTGGGTTTTTTCATTTGGAATTCCTCAGGCAGCCCGGAGTCTGGATTTGTGCCCGATTGATAAGATAAGATAAGATAAGATAAGATAAGATATCTTTATTTGTTTAAACATTGTATACATACAAGAGCATTCAAGATATTAGTCCGTCGTTTGAGTCCAATCATGTTTAGCCGTAAATATCGGCGTACAAATATTTATATAACATTGAAAAGAATTAACAATATGAAAAATCGAAATATTACCTAGGATATGCACTTTAGAAAATTTATAATTTAGTTACTAAGTATAATAGAAATTATTTTTATGATTATATAATGTCAATTCTCAAGATACTTCAAAAATTATAATGTCAAACAAGTACAAGAATAATGTCAAATCAATAATAAAAGATTTATGTAAAATTGTCCAGATTGATATAAAAATTACAAGATTAAGTTACACGATTTTTGTCAAAATTACAGCCATAGTCATTTAAATTTAATTTTAGTGTCAGGAAAAATATTTAACAAAAAAAAAAAAAATCGGTCAGAAACTCTGAGACACTATAATATGCTTTTTGCGAAAGAAACCTTTTTAATTGACGCTTGAATGCATTACTATTTAGCTCCTTCCAACATTTAGCCAATATGTTAAATATAGTAGGCGCCATGCAGACGATACTTTTCCGCATAAGTGCCGTTCTTGCTGGATAGACACGAAGAATGGTCATATCGCGTCTGTTACGCGGTATAGGGTCCTGTAGACGTGGAAACAGATTGGGGTTTGTTTTAACAAACATTGCGGCTTCGAGGATATACAGACAAGGAAGGGTATCTTGTACCTTTCTTTTGATGGCAATAGGCTCGCACCTTATTACATGGAATTTAAACATAACTGGGGAAATGTGGGTGTACTGTTGGTACACCTCTGCCTAGCCCTTTGGGGAAAACTGATGTTATGTTATGTTACATTATAATTTCCACATTCAATTAATTATTCGGACTCATGTGGCTCAAAAATAAATCACCCTTTAACCACATACTATTTTTACAGAAATACTTTCGATCAAACTTCCAAAGTTAATCGTTTTAGCTTTCGGCACAAAATTCCGAAAAACTTCATTATGTTTTATTCAAGTTTGGAAACTCTCATTAACGATGTTGTTACGAACGAGCTCATGTTTATTTGAATTGTTATACTTTAGTGAAAACAATGAAACATCTTATAAATCGGTTTTGTTTTGAAAACAAATATATTTCGACGAACCGTAGTTTTCGTTGAAGCAAAAAGGCTCATCAACCTTCATTACGTTACATTTGGGAAATAGTTTAAACTTACCTTATTTGAGTTTCGACCTTTTGTGAGTAACTTTTAAAAGTCAAAGTTTTAGTTGTAGACCTATTTATCAGTACCTACTTGGTTGATTAAAATTTATGCCGAAAAGTATTTTTAGGTTTTAAATTGTTGTTCATTTGCTTCACATTTTGAACCCCTGACCGAAAAGAGAGATGTTATAAGTTTGACGGATCTGCCGTTCTGTGTATCTGTGTGTCTGTCTCTGGCATCGTAGCTCTTAAGCGTTTGGTCCTATTTCAAAGCGGTTTTTTTTTGTAGAAGGCTGATTTAATCGGAATTGTTGATAGCTATGTTTCATGAAAATCTGTTCACCATATTTGAAGAAAATCAGCGCTTTTCTGATTGGTATAGGGATCTCTGCCATTAAGTGGTAATTTACTAGAAAAATACGTGTTTTGATCAGTATTTATAAATTATAACACCTTCTGTAATCATTTCGAAATTGAATTCATGATTATTATTTTTATAACAAATGACTACGCTATTGATTTTTTTGCGGGCACTTTAGTGAGTGGACTTTGTTCAAAGTGAACTTTTCAGAATAGCACTACGGCTGTCAATCCTTCCTCAAAGAGATGTCAGCATCAACCGACGGGGTCGAAAGACCAATGCCTGCTGTGGTTGCGGGTTTGTCCGAAAGGGATATCGCGGCCCCGGCACACAGGCAACGGAAGGAACATGGGTGGGTTTTAGTCAGTAAAAGTCTGACACACCCTCTCGCTCCGCCCAGAGCGGGAGAAGTCATTTGATGATTTCCCAACTTCAAAAAAAAAAACTGTCAATCCTTTCGTCCACAGTAAATGTCAAGTTCGTATCAATATAGAAGGTATTAAAGTACCTAACTTAGTACTAAATTTAATATCGTTTCGCAGCGGCTTTTAGTCTTTACAAATTGAATGCGGGCTTTTTTTGACGATCTGGTGTATGTGTAGTTCAGATTTTATAATGTTATAAAAAAGTATGAAAATGGTGGTATTTATTCGTTTTACATTACGTTCGATTAACGTTTTTCAAATGTAATCACTGTGAGCCTAGCACGAACGAGCGGAGTAAACGTAACGTAAATTCGAAGGAATTTGAAAATACTCGTTTCGCACATAATATTTATTTAGTTTTAAAACTTTATTAATATCTATGGGTGAAATCAATTGTTTGTCAACTAATTTTAAAACAAAATGCTAGGATAGTTTAATTTCCGTTCTGTTACACCGCGCGTTCGAGCTAGGGCCTCTGACTCTGATATTAACTGTTTAAAATTAACACATTAATTTACAAAATTCAAAATTTGTAATCCATTGCTAGACGAGAACAACTGCCGACAAACTATTATACAGTTTGGCAGACTTTATGTATGTTATTGTATAGTATTATGAAAAAAAAAAAAAAAAAACAGCCTTGGTTGACACCGATGCAGAAAATAATAAAAATTTATTTGAAAATTGCCGAGACTATGAATACGGCCCAGTCATTGTCGACCTTTGACACCGCGACCGTGGTCGATATTTGCAGATTCCTATCTCTCTGATTGATGTAGATGAAAATCTATAGGACGATAAGTCGCTTCTATAAATATTTTAGGTGAACAATTTATGAAGAAAACATTTTTTGCGTAAATAATGCTGCCATGTCTCTGACATATTAAAATACATTAGAAAAGGTAGCAGACACACAGAATTCTTTTATTCGTAGTAATCAGTATCCCTCGACCCATTTCAGGGCGAATGACATTCATGACGATATCTACAAGAAAAAAAATGAACCTTAAGTTTTGTGTATATCTATATGTTTTCTTGGTTCAAAGACATTGTTCCATGGAAATGATATGTCAGTTTATATGACCAAACTTAAGAGCGTTTATCCTAAAAGTTCGCAACGGCAGAAATAGCTGTCAAAAATTTACCCGGTTTAATTAATTTGGCAATATTACTGTATGGAAATAAGGAATGTAGCTAACTAGCGAACTAGAATATTAATAATGAATTGCAATTATAACACTGAATTTGATATTGTACCTATTTTAGGTGTAAAAAGGTTTTTATTCACACCCAAAACGAAATATTCGGTGTTACGATATTAATTATTGCATTTTATAATCGCATTTGTACGCACAATATTAAGAGATTTACCATGTCATTTTAAGATCAAGGCTCAGTAGTTTCAGGGATAGTAAATTTTCAACAATTTTCTTTAATATCTGTTTGGGATGAATATCCAAACGGAATTCGGTCGCTTCATCGTAAGCCAATCACAGCGCAGCTAAATGACGTGATGGCTTGTTGTGATTGGCCCGTTTGTTCCTATCCTTTTCCCTCGATCGCTGTATAAAATTATAAAAATACACATTCGCTAACGACCATTGTAACAGCAACTAGTTCTTTTATTTAACCTAAATACCCATTAAAAGACCCAAAAGGTAGCAGCTAAACAAGCAAGTCAATCACACCAGAACACATTCAAACATATCTTTAAAAGTACTTTATTTTTAAATAATACAATTTAATATATTTGAAATCCTCACAACAAGCTCATTCATTTGATTACATATCAAATGAAAGAGCTTGTTGTGAGGATTTCAAATATATTAAATTACAGTACAGTTAAAGGTAAGGTTAAGGTAAACACGGTACAGTTTGCAAAACTATTTTTTAATTTTCCAGTTTGCCTCCGTAATGTGACCAAAACTCATATATTTAGGTTACACGTCCGGGTCACAGAAATTCATATATGTACCAAATTTCAACTGAATTGGTCCAGTAGTTTCAGAGCAAATAGGCTGTGACAGACGGACAGCCAGCCAGACATATGAGTGATCCTATAAGGGTTCCGTTTTTTCTTTTTGAGGTTCGGAACCCTAAAAAATTTAATTCAGCGACGGTTTTCATTCATTCATCCGATAATCAAAAACTTGGCTCACTGCCACCCTACAACGAATACTGTGATTTTCAAATTGGGTAGGATATTGGTCCTTTTTTACGACGGATGAAAATCGAACATTTCTTCGACTTCTCATTATTTGTGAACACCTTGTGATAATAAAGTGAGAATTTTGTGGCTTTTTTATTCACTTTGGTAACGAGTTTGATGGAAATGAAAGAATCGGCCGTGATACTGAGATTATGAGAAAGTTTCTTTACGCATATCTTCGAGTTAGGGATCGTCCATAAATCATGTGTGGTTCGAAAGGGGGTGTAGTAAGATATCACGTCTTTATTTTTTTCGTTGAACTTGAGTTTTCTAAACCGAAAAGTGGCACGTGACTTGACTCGCCGTTGCCAGACAACAAGTAAGTATTTAAGGGTACACTAGTCGACGGCTTGAACTCGTTGGTGGGCGTAACTAATAAGCATGCTAATTAGTCAAATTATAAATTTATTTGTTTATTTTTTATTGATTTATTTATATATTTATTAATTTAGTGAAATAGACAATGATTTATAACAAAACGAGCGCGTTAAATTTCATGTAGAGACCTTTGGGCGTATAGATATTATGAAAAAACGACTGAATGTATTTATTTACTCAAAATAAAATTATTTGAACTACTGAATAAATTGTCTATCCCTGTACGGTTTCTATTTTGCCATTTTCTTACTACATACGTTATTTATTTATGCCCAAACACGAGTTAGGCTTTGTGCAGACCAGCGCGACTTGTCGCGCGACGCGACGCCGGTTATTGTTATACCGTACAGTTTTCTTAGAAATTGCATTGTTTGAGTCGCGTCGCGCCGTCGCGTCGCGCTGGTCTGCACGGGCCTTTAAAGCGTCGAAACTTCCAAACCAATAATTTTTTCCAATTCTGCTTCCATACAGGGCTGATGTAATTTTTACTTTTGAACGTATACCGTCAAATAGACAATTAATCAAACAACTAATCACCATACTACGTTTGTATGGAAGAATGACCGCCTACCCTTAAAGATAAAATATTTTGAAATTTTTTAAGACACATACTTTGTGTCAAAAAATACACGTGATTTTAGGTATTCGGGATAGTCCAAAACCTCGCCACGTATTAATAGGGGGGAGGGGGTAAATAGTAAAAAGTTTTCGAAAAACATCACATGATTAAAAGACAGCCCCTTATGAGTGAATTAGATTTTTTACCACTTGCTTTTCGGCCAACGACCACTTTTCGCTTCGTCGCTTCTTTTTCTACTTCTTAGTTTCGTACTTCTTTAGTGAAGGTCGTGTCCCTGATAGGCATTCGTGGCTTTATTTATGATGTTCTTTAGGGGTATGAGGAACAGGGTGTAAAGTTCACTCATCCCTCATAGAAAAGGGAGGATCCTCCGACCAGACGGTTGTGATGTCTGGCGGGCAATTGCCTAGAGGTTAAACTCGGGAAGCTTGTATATATGTTTATCGTGCGGTAAACTCTAATTGCGCGATGCAGGATTTGTGTGACGTCAGGATGTTGTGTGACGTCAGGTCTTTGATGCGTAGTTTGCATGTAGCGATGTAGATGCCGCTACAGTTCTACCACTTCGGTTCTCGGCTTCTCTCAAGGCGGTCATAACAGACTCCAGTTAACGAAACAACAGCTGCGTACAGTTACAGCAGCTGTAACTGGCCATGGGTCATTTAATAAACACCTCTTTGTCATAGGAGTCACAGACAGTCCGTTGTGCAGAGCCTGCATGCAGGACGATGAGACAGCAGCTCATGTGCTGTTATACTGCCCGGTGGTCGCCACATACAGGGCAAAGTACTTCGGTAACCCAGGTACCCTACGTGAGATTGTCAGTGACACCAAGGCGTTGCTGGCCTTCTTTGTGGAGCTGGGGTGGATCGAATAACCGATTTTCCCACCCGTACGCAAAACACGTGCTTAGACGTGGAGTTGCGGATACCAGCCCGTATTACCTATTACCTATTAACAGAGTCCAGTGAGGGCGGTAGCTTGGTCTGACCAGCGGTTAAGGGACCGGCCGCAAGGTTTGTTCCCTTCTAGTTTATCCATCACCACCCACTAATTCCACTCAAATAGGTAAGTTTTCGCCGCTACATGTATTAATAAGGCGATCAGTTCTCAGCTCTCTGTTAAAAGATATTCTTTACGATTGGTCTTCTTCTTTTCGTGTGGTTAGCGACTAAACTGGTGTCAGAGTTTTAAAGCCGCCTACATGGGCCTCTGACTTGGCTTCACATGCCGTCGAGAAATATCTCTCAGGCATGCCGGTTTCCTCACGATATTTTCGTTCACCATTTTTGAAGCAAGTGATAATTAAACAATAAGCACATGATTCCGAAAAATTAGAGGCGCGTGCCTTGGGTTCGAACTCGAGACTATGACTTGGCAGTCTGACAGTCACACCACTAGCCTATCGCTGCTTAACTTCTTTACTGAAGGTCGTGTCCCTGAAAGGCATTCGTGGCTTTATGTATGATGTTCTTCCACTTCAGTCGATTCTCGGCCTCTCTCAGAGCGGTCGTAACAGAGAGTCCAGTGAGGGCAGGAACTTGGTCTGACCAGCGGCTAAGTGACCGACCGCGAGGTCTTTTGCTTCTAACTTATACTTACCACCAACTAATTCTACTCAAATAGGTACATTTTCGCCGCTAGCGTGACATATGCCAACATTGCTACGAGGGAAACTTGGATGTGCAAAAATATCTTAATATTATGGCAACATTGATTGACTTAGGTGGAAAATAGGTTATATGTATGGCAATACTGACTATCGTGTTTGTTGCTAACTTCGTTTAGTACCTTGTTGAAACTCGTCGAATGACGTGCGTGTTTTTGCGGGCAAATTTTAGTGCAAGGTCAGGGTAACATTGCCTTGCGGGCTTGCGGACGGTGAGCAATCGGCAGCTCGCCGTCCGATAAGGACCAGGCCCGTGTCGACGGCGCGTTGTGTTCCACGCGCGCCTCAAAGAGATGTCAGCACCAACCGACGGGGTCGAAAGACCAATGCCTGCTGGGGTTGCAGGTTTGTCCGAAAGGGATATCGCGGCCCCGGCATACAGGTAACGGAAGGAACACGGGTGGGTTTTAGTCAGTAAAAGTCTGACACACCCTCTCGCTCTGCCTAGAGCGGGAGAAGTTATTTGATGATTTCCCATCCTCAAAAAAAAAAAAGGGTAACATTGCCTTGTCATTTTAGTAAAAAACTTTTCATAGTGTCGTTTATTTAATAAAGTAAACGCCATCTTTACCAAAATTCTTGTATTGGTTTTTATGTCATCTGCATAAAGGCCATATTTGCGTAAAAAAATCAATGTAAGCAAAGTTGGCTTAATTAAAGTCCAGATAACTTTGCCCGCCAACAAAATCGAACAAATATTGAATTCAATGTTGAATAATAGTAAATTTAGCGATACTAAGACATGCGTATGATTTTACAGTTGTAGCTGATGAAGAGAAATACTTACGTCTCCATGGAAAAATCGTATTAAAATTGTAATTATTCGAAAAAGGTGGGCAAAGTTGACATGTTTCAAGGTACATATGTCAATAAGGCGCTCAGATTTCTCTGCTAATTAAAAGATTCTCTTTACGATTGCTACAAATCATATTATTTCGCATGAGATTCGTGTTCTACCTTTTGAGTAGTCGCTAATTAATCTTTTAAAAGGAAATCATAATTCATCCACGAAAGTTATGACACAAAATGATGAAATTAATCTTCCACCGATTTAGTCAATTACCTTCATTATGACAGCGCCGGTATCTTCATTCGGAGAACCTGAAATGTCAGATTTTTTTTCTTACACCATAATTACTTACTTAATGGATTGTTCCAAATTAATATTATTCGAAATGTCATTATAATCTTATTATACCGACAATGGTGCCGATTCTCTTGTACAACGAACTATCATTAAAATTTCTTATTTTTGGTTAAGAGAATCTTGAAAACTATTCTGCAAACAAGATTTTCTAAACTTAAAAATGATTTTGACACAACTAAAAACGAGTTTGACAGTCGCAAAGTTGAGTAGACTACAGACCAGGATTTGTCGGAAATTAAAATTTAGGATAGCGAACGAAAAAAAAAAACTAATGTTATTCCACACCTTTTTAATCGTGATTAAAAATAGTCTGATTTAGTTTTAAAATCTAAATTTTAGGTGAAAAACTTCAAATTCAGAAAAGCAAAATTACCATTTTCACTAAATTGACTTACTAAAATGACAGTAGTGCTGTCAAACTATAATATAGTTATGTTGTGTCCATTCTAATCAATTTCAGAATTGGGTACGTCGTTTGACAGGAGTAAACAAAATTTTGGTGATTTTTGGGCTAATTTAGAGAATTTTGTAATAAGAGAATCGGCGCCACTATCTAACTTGACCTGACTCGACCGACATAAAGCATTCTGTTTCTACATATATATTCAATATTAGCAGCTAAGTTATTTTAATAACCCTCTCCTTAAACAATAAAACCATAATATACGAGGAAGCTTATGCATAACATGAACAATTCATACGTTTCCCGAAAGCCCTTCACATATAAGACAGAATTATATTATCCCTATGGTTTCATATCCCATGCCAAAATATGCCCCAAACCAATATATTTTGATGGAACATCTTCATAAAGACAATTTCTCTTCTCTAACAAGATCACCACAAATCATATTATATCCCTTTGTATGACGCAGGCATTTAGATAAAGCAGTATTTTAGCTAAATGGCTAGTAATTTCGGAAAGTGCCTACTAATGAATGACATGTCGTTATATTCGTCTTTATTGCGCGAGTGTCATTAGTTTGACCGTCCCTATGTTTCCTCGTAACTACTAAACGACTGTACCGATATTGATGAATGACATAGATTCGTCTTTATTACGTGGGTGATTAAAATTATAAAAATTTAAATTGGCCGTCAGAGGAGGTCTTTATCGTTAAATTTAAGAAAATGCCTCCGGCTACAGGCGATTGTTTATAGTATTACGTGGGATTGGAGACAGCAATCTTTTTTTAAGTTCACTTTTTACGCAGTCGGGTTTCAGATATTTTTTTTAATTTTAAAGCTTATTGGCGATATTGTATTCTTTCCCGCATTACTCTAAATACTTAGCCTCTTATCTAAAAAACTTCTCCTCTTAAACGCCTGCAACATAACCATATATACAATAACGTACGAGATATGGCCCGAAGCCAAATCAGCGACACATAAGCGCGGCATCGTCTTCAGGTACGTAGTGTGAAGGTATCGTAAGCTCATTTACTCACTTAACCGATGCGGGTGAGGCGAAGGCCTTGAAAATAGCGGAGTTGACGCCACAAAATGGGTGGTGGAAAGATTGTAAGTCGTAGAACGTCCTCTGTTTGATTCGGGAAATGTTTTTACTGCATTTTATTAAAACAGATGTTAAAATACGAACAAGAATAATTCGAGGTGAATTTTAAAGAGCTCATACGTGTAATTAAACTGGATCCTGGTCTTTTTGTAGTGGCAAAACTGAATATCAAATTCGAACGAATCGGTTTTTTGCAAGATAAACTGTGTGACTGCTAAGTATTGAACCACGTACACTACTGAACGCGATCGGATCGGATGGGAACCGTACCTGCAAAAAATGGGATGTTGCCGTGGGAAAGGAGCGCCTAAGTGAAGATTTTTTAAATATATTTAGCACGCAAACTGTGCACTACTGTGCAGTCTGTGCACTTGTTATGACCGTAAAAATTAGCTATTCTTTTGGTCCTGAACTGAGCTGAGCTCTTCTTATATTTAGATCTCGATAGACCCAGCACCTTTATTGCGTAACACACGATCAATCACAATCTGTTTCATTTTGACGGTTCAACAACATTCATTGCGTTATTTACGTTGTTGAGCAGACAAATTTTTCGAACATATGAAGCAATGGATTAGATAATATCCTTCAAAATGATTCAGATTGTGATTAATCGTATGTTACGCAAAGGGTGCTGGATCAAATGGCGGGACGAGACGAGCACAAAATCAACGTAAGCTAAAAAGAAGAATAATAAAAAAAGGGAAGCCTAGTCCCTGCAATGTCTGAAGTAAATTAATAACACTTAGACCTTTTTACTCTACACGCTATTTTCAAGGCCACAACGAGGACGGAATTATTTAACTAATAAAATTTACTTGTAAGGATCGGTAATTAGATTAGTAATGTCACCCTTTTAGGGTGCCAGTATCAATGACTATCTTGACAAGAATATTGGCAGAAACGAGCCTTATTTGATTAAATCTATAGTACCTGGGCGAGCGAGCTCTGCTCGGGTGAAAATTGAGAAAACGAATTTTCCCATATAGGAGACTTAGCTAGATCGAAACCCCTAATGCAACTTTTATCGAATCGTTACAGCTTTTTTCGAGAACGTGTTTACAAATATCTGTTAGAAATACGTTACTGAGTTGACTAATTGGGACGCCAGCGCTGCCTGGCGGCGTTCGACAGAGACTACAACATAACGCTCGGACCGGCCGGAGCTGGAGCTAAGCGGACTTCATGGGTGTCGGTCAATCAGTGAAGACGTTTAGAAACTGTCGCGCGTTTCGAATAGTTGTGTCGTGTACCTACAGTGTGTGAAATGCTAGTGTGATTACTGTGATCGTATTATATCATTTGATCTGAACTGCAAACGGTTTTTCTATTGCGCAATAATGAAAACTACCCATAGAACGATAGTGTTTATGTGACAAAGATTGAAGACGAAGTTTCTAGTAAATTTGAGTCATAGGTACTAATAGTTAGTACTATAAATACCAACTTGACACAAGAAATGTCTAAAAACTGCTCATGTAGAAGTTAGGATTTTTTTTAGTTCGGTCAAAGATTCTGTGAAAGTTGCGAATTCTCAGTACTTACTCGTACTCGAAGCTTCAAGATTTATTGGTGTAGTAATATTATCATTAATTAACACTAATTATTCTCTTGAAACAACGAGCCTAGTTGAGGGGCTTTACAGGACTACAGTATTCATGAGAGACCCACATTGCAAAATATCTTAGATGTTTTTAAAATTCTTAGATACTTCCAGGATATAGTAATCAGGAAGCGCATATTGCGGCAGAGAATTCCACAGAAGCGCGATGTTGTACTTATGTATGTTCTAAAATCAAATAACGATGGTAAAGCCAAGCTATCGAGCATTAATTAAACAAAAAATCATCAAAAGAGTCCCTGATTACTCCGTTACAGCCTTATAAAAACAACTGGCGTAGCAAATGTCTCGTCGCCAAGTTGGCAACCCTCGGCGAGACATCTGAAGGCTGTCAATCGATTCCCACACCGCTTATTGGCTCGTTAACGATTTTATATTTTGGGCAAGAAAAGTGCTGATTCGACACTCTTTTACACCTCTTTATTTTTGGGTGAAAAGATTTGCGGTTTTTCTTATGCGTGTTTTCTTTATAATTAGAACTGCTTTCGCTTGTGACTTCGCGCGTGTGGAGGTCGGAAATAATTCCACAGGAAAATACTACCGAGATAAAAAAATATCCTTTGTCG
Source organism: Agrochola lota (assembly GCA_947364205.1). NCBI lineage: Eukaryota > Metazoa > Arthropoda > Insecta > Lepidoptera > Noctuidae > Agrochola > Agrochola lota. The sequence continues at coordinate 3,909,317 of OX376239.1, forward strand.
TAACGCAGGTCATGGTTTATCTGTGTGCCAAATTTCATCGAAATCTATTCTGCCGCTAAGGCGGAACAAGCAGACGGACAGAGTTACTTTCATTCATTTATATTATTAGTATGGATTTACTCAAACTCAAAGCATTTATTTCAATTAAACCATTTACAGGCAGTTTTGAATTGTCAAATAGTCGGTCAGTTAGTCAGAAAGTTGAAGCTAGTTGCCCATTCCAAAACGTAGATCTTTATAGAGAAGAATGGGCAAGAAACTCCAAGGACAATCTTAAATATAGATATTACAAAATCCTGGGTACATTATTCTGGTTGCTTCTATATGTGAGAACAATGTACAAAAAATAATCAAAACAGTTCAAAATATATGATTAAAAATAAGCCCTGGCAGCTGTGAGATTACTAGTATTTAAGCTCACGTCAATATTCCAATGAGTAGGTGCACTGCATATCTTGCTGGCCTTGAACTATTGCCAACAGCAACGTCTTAACTTTAAAACTTAGCTAACAAAATGGTACTGTCGACTAACTGTAGGCTCTTGCCAACTTTTAGATTTCCGTGGGTTCAGCTAGGATGAGATATATTTAAATTAATTATATTGTTAGTCTTGTGCATCTTGAGTCAAATTGTTCTTATTACGGACATGCTTCACTGTTAAACATAAAGCATGTATCAGAAAACTGTGTGGTCATATGTAAAGGTGTGGTACATCCCATCAAACGTCAAAGTTGTTCAAACTTTCTCCATGGGGACCAACATCGTAATCGTAAAACTTCAATACCTTTTTTTTCCGTGGGGATATCCTCATGTATACCCTCCGTCTTAGGAGAACGGAGGGTTATGTCGGACGACTCCTACCACTCAAATACTCTGACCAAGATTCTTTCTGGGTCACACATTGACATGAATGAATTTTACTTTTTAAAGTATTATATTATTTTAATAATTGTGAATGTGAAGACTATGTGGGTTTTTCCTTTTTATTTTATTTTCTCATTTCGTTTTTATCATGGTCTGGCAGCTTGAGTGGACCACCACCACCACCCTTATGCGAACTACCCAAATGTCCTTTCTTTGGTATTGTTCGTCAAATCGTTGAGCTCCTTAAATTCTGAGTTGAGCTGCTCGGTCACTGACAAATGGGTGCACTGACTGGACAGGTCCACTTAATCTGTGTGGTTCTTTCCTCAAAAGACCATTTCAGACACCAATCTACATGATCTTCACATGATCTGAACAAGATTGTGTCTGGACTTTAAAAGAGACTGTGACCTCTGAGTTTGTTTCGGCTTATCTTCTCGGAGTAGTCAGATGGAAAACGCCGACCTCATCTAGTTTAAAAAATATGATTGAAGTGTAAGAGTGTTTTGTACAAACGTACTTACAGAAATAAAATCATTTATCATTTATCATTTTACTGACTAAAAACGTTTTCACTACTACCATGACGTGTCGGGGGCGTGGGAGATACTTATGCATTCGCCGCACCCCCATCTGGTATCAGCCCGCTATGCCTAGCGGGCCTCATCACCTAGTCCGGCCGATCCAACGACCGCACGTCCTCCCATAAAGCCTCGTATGGAACACTGCGTGCCCCCTCGTTGGGCCTGACTGTGGTTGCCCCACCTACTCGACCCAAATGTAATGTAAAACTCACAAAAACATTTGAAACCAAAACCAAAATCTGCCTCATCAAAATGACAAGAGCTTCAGATATTTGGCAGCGACAACCCAATGATTCGTCGCAAGTAATCAATCGAGTTTCTCAGTTTGTGGCATCGTTAAACATTCTGCAGCAACGCTTCTGGGTCAAATAATGATCTGCGCAATAAAAACGGTGTTTGGAAGTAATTCTCACTTTGCTTGGGTACGGTAAATGTATCGTTTATTTTTAAGGTCATTTTTATTCTCATGGGTCATACGTTCTGATACCGTTGCTCAACTTTTGGGTCATTTTAATCATTATGGCTTTCTGCTGTACGTTTGTCATTAACATTAGCCTAGTCTTTTCTCAACTATGTCGAGATCGGCTTCCAGTCAAACCAGATGCAGTTGAATATTTCAATCTTACATGGAGCGTCTGCCTATCTGACCTGCTCAATCCAGTTACTGGGTAACCTATCCTGTTTTTTGTTTTTGGGAATGGTACTATTTGAGGTCGTAGAGGTCACCGCTGCCGATCGCCTCCACGAGGACACAGCGGTGCTCCGCCCAGGCCGGGTAGACTTCCACCGTATGCTCCACCGTGTCCTCCGGGCCGATCCACACATTGGTGACACTCGGGCGTATCCTCCCGTTTTATCCCGAACAGGACTTTATTGTATTGTTGCAAGAGTCCCTTTTTATTTAAATGATTTTGCGGAGAGAAGCATCTGTATTAATCTGTATCCCTACGTACAAACTCACAAAATGTACCTCTTTATAATCTAAACTAATAATAGAAAAAGAAAAGATTTGATTTGTTGTATGTTTATTTGTAATGAATAAACTCAAAACTACTGGATTGATTTTAAATTCTTCCACCCGTATAATACTATAATAACACTGAGTAACATAGGCTATAATTTATAAAGATATCACACGGGCGAAGCCGCTGGCGGAAGCTAGTGTTGAATATTAATATAAGGTCTATTCAAATACTTGTTTCAAATTGATGTTATTTCAACTTAAACAAACATCAACTATATGCAAGTGTTAATAAAGTTGATTTTAGACTGACCATTACTATTGAAAAAGTCATAAAAAATATGAAGTAGTGCAAACTGAACCTAATGAAATGAAATGAAATGAAATTGTTTATTCTGTAAATAGGATATAGGAATCACTTTTACACGTCATATTAAAAATTTATTAAATTTTGCTAGATGAGTTCGGCGTTTCCTATCCGACTACTCTGAGAAGAAAGGCCGAAACAAACTCAGAGGTCACAGTCTCTTTTAAAGTCCAGACATAATCTTGGTCAAGCCATATGAGGACCATGTAGATTCATGTCTGAAATGGTCTTTTGAGAAAAGAACCACACAGATTTGAGTGGACCTGTCCAGTCAGTGCAAGCATTTGTCAGTAATCGTGGAGCTCAACTCAGAACAAAAGGAGCTCAACTCGACGAACAATACGAAAGAAAGGTCATTTGGGTAGGCCGCATAAACTACTCAAACTGCCAGACCATCATTAAAACTAACTGAGAGAGGATAAAAAAGGAGTAATGAGAAAAAAAAAATTAAATTAAAAAAAATATCCACATAGTCCTCACATTCACAATAGGTAATTAAAATAATATTATACTTTACAAAGTAATCATGTCATTTTGTTTTAATGTTTAAATAAAACTGGTATATTTTAATGATTTTACTAAATAATTCTAATGTCAAGTTTTATGGTTTTATCACAAGGTTTAGCAGAGCGAGCAGCTCAATCCCAAGCTTTTTTATCTTCTAAATAATCTGAAATTTTATAGTACCCTTTTTTACAAAGTTTGGTTTTAATACAAATTTTAAATCGTTTAATGGGTAAGTTTCGAATGTCAATGGGAAGTTTGTTGTAAAAGCGTATACATTGACCCATGAACGAGTTGCCTACTCTGTGGAGACGAGTGCGATGTACAGCAAGGTTGTGTTTATTCCTGGTATTTAAACTATGAATATCAGACATTTTCTTAAAATTTGATATATTTTTGTGTACATACATTAGGTTTTCAAAAATATATTGTGAGGCTAGAGTTAGAATATTTACTTCTTTGAATTTTCCTCGAAGGGAATCTCTCGGACCTAGGTTGTAAATGGCTCGAACAGCCCTTTTCTGTAGAACAAAGATAGTATTAATGTCCGCACAGGTTCCCCAGAGAAGAATCCCATATGACATAAGACTATGAAAATAACTAAAATAAACAATTCTGGCTGTATCTACGTCAGTTATCTGTCTAATTTTTTTAACAGCATAGGCGGCCGAACTAAGCTTTCCTGATAATTTTTCTATGTGTGGGCCCCATTGTAATTTACTATCAATAGTGATTCCAAGAAAAACTGTCGACTCAACAGGGTCCAGTTCTATTCCATTAACTTGAACATTGGTAGTTAGCTGCCTGACATTTGGCGTTGAAAATTTTATGAGTTTAGTCTTGTTTTCGTTCAGAAGAAGATTATTTACATTAAACCAATGCACAACTTTAGAGAGTGCATCGTTAATTTGTTCAAAGTTAACTAACTGACGTTTGATTTTAAAAATAAGGGAAGTGTCATCTGCGAATAATACGATCTTGTGATTATCCCTTATGTGGTAAGGTAAGTCATTTATATAAATTAAAAATAAGAAAGGACCTAGAATTGAACCCTGCGGAACGCCCATGGTGACTGCAGATCCTGCAGATCTCTTGCCATTAACATCGACCCTCTGAATTCTGTTGTTCAGATAAGAAGTCAGAAGGTCGAGAGCTTTGTTCCTCATACCATAGTGGTACAGTTTCTTGATGAGTGTATCATGATGTACGCAATCGAATTGTGTAGGAATTACATTTGTTTTTCCTAAAACTCATGTTTGTTTACATGTTTGTCAAATAAATTGCGAACGCAGATTAGAACCATAGATTTAAAGCTCAAATAAAATCTTTTCACTAGATTTGCCCAGATTTGGTCCACATAGTTCAAAAATTTATCATTCACAATAGGTACTCAATTTTATAACCAAGCATTTATCACTTTCATATCTGAAAGTTTATTTTGTTAAAATAGTTTTAGTTTGCTATTCGATTCTTGTTCAATACCCTTTTTAACCGACTTCATTTTTATTAAGTATTTAGACAGGCTTCGAGAGATACGTTGTCAAAGTACATCATCGAATATTTCACAGAAATGATGGGTTATCAATGATGAATGAATCAAAGGTAATATGCATTTAAAGTTTCTACGAACGGACTATATAGCGCAGACCGTTTAATTTTTCGGTCGTGGACCGTCTAGTTTTTGAGTTTGACTTTGGTGACCAATGACCTGTCATTACATTAATGAAACGTTGGAACTTTGTTTCGGCGACATAATTTTACCGTCAGGGACGACTACCTCACGGCACAGCGGACAGAGCTCCGGCGGGATCTCATGGCGGCATGGAGAGTGCGATTGTCGCAAACCAGCGCTGGGCACGCCACAATTGTGGCGATAAGTCCCCTCTTTGAGGAGTGGCTAGAGCGGCGCCACGGCGTCCTCACCTTCCGCCTGACGTAGGTCCTCACCCGACACGGCTGTTTCGGGAGGTTCCTGTTCTGCATAAGGCGGGAGGAAACGCCTGGGTGTCACCACTGTGTGGATCGCTCGGAGGACACGGTGGAGCATACGATGGAGGTCTACCCGGCTTGGGCGGAGCACCGCCGTGTCCTCACGTAGGCGATCGGCGGCGACGATCTCTCGCGTCCGGCCCTGGTTCAGGCCATGGTCCAGAGCGAGAGTGCATGGGAGGCCGTCACTTCCTTCTGCGAAGCAGTAATGCTCGCGAAGGAGGAGACGGAGCGTGCGAGGGAGAGGCAGATGCGTGCCCTCGCGCCCCTAGTCACCGCAGGAGACGCCCCGGGCATTGGGAGTCGCGAGCCGACTTCCGGCCACCGTAGGCGCGGGCTTGCGGACGGTGAGCAATGGGTAGCTTGCCGTCCGATTAGGACCAGGCCCGGATCGACGGCGCGTTGTGTTCCACGCGCGCCTCAAAGAGATGTCAGCACCAACTGAAGGGGTCCGTAAGGGCCAATGGCCCTCCCGATCCACCCAAAGCGGGAGAAGTTATTTGATTTTGATCCATTTACAATTAGTGTGAGATCGGCCAAAAGGTGCTTAAGCCTCAAATATTTCAAGTAGCGGTAGGTTATTTTTTATGTTCTTGTTTTATTTACTATTTTCCCTACCTATGAAGTAACAACTTCAGTCATAAATTGCAAAGCAAGTTTTTATATTGCTTCTTACTCTCATAATTAAGGTGTTTTTTGTTTTCGTTTTTGTGCTCACACTATAAATGATTATTATTATATGTCTATACGTGAGGATTTGTAATTGGCTTTCTGGTGAATATGGTCTCCTTTTTTTTTGTCTGTTTTTATTAGCTGTAAGTTCTCCATGTACTAAATAAATAAATAAATATTTCCAACCCTCAAAAAAAAAAAACGAACGACTGCCTAACGTTTTTACGGTTCCGTTCCTAAAAAGGCAAAAATCGGAACCGTTACCGTAGGATCACTCGTGTGTCTGTCCGTCTGGCTGGCTGGCTGTCTGTCCGTCTGTCACAGCCAATTTGCTCCAAAACTACTGGACCGATTTAGTTGAAAATGGATATACAAATGAATTTCTGTGACCCAAACACGGCGTGTACCGTAAATAAATACATTTTGAATATGGTGGTCACTTTTGGGGGACAGATGGGAACATTTGCAGTTGGAATGTATCGGAGAACATCTTTTTCAACTACAATGTTAAGTTTGTTCTTGGGATAAATTCATCCCATTTAAGGAACCCTTCACTGTGCGTGGTCCGAACTCGCACTCGGCCGGTTTTATTTTTTATATTTTTTACGGGCTACTTAAATAGAAACGTAGCTAAGCAAATAACGATATTAATTACTTCTATAACTTAACGTATTATAAAAAAGTCTCTTTTCGCGTTTGTCTGTATGTCCGCATTGTTCTTCTAAACCACGCAACAGATTTTGATGAGGTTTTTACCATCGTTTAGAGAATTCATTTCGGAAGGTTTATGTGTACCTATAATAAGTTAATGTTACAGTAACGTTTAACTAAGAAATCTCGATGTTTTGTCAAGTTGTAAAAACCGTACGAAGCTGGAGCAATATATTCGTTATTGAATCATTTGAGATTTTTGCTCCACGTGCTACCCTTTTTTCATTAACAGCCCGAGATAGCTATTTGAATCACGTTTTTAGTTTTCAGTTTAATAATATGAAAAGCTTTCCATGTGGAAAGATTGATTGAGAATGGGCAATATGCCTAGGTCATAAATAGGTACCTATCATCATAAAATGGATGAATAGGGAAGTTCACTGAGTAAAAAAAAACAATTTAGTCCGTCAGGCAGATAATAAAAAAATAGTAGACACGTATTTTTTTTTTTTTTTGCTTTTTGTAATAAATTATGATTTAGGCAAAACGCTATAAAGTTGGAGAGTCGGGCTGCGCTACGTCAAAATACTGCATAAAATCTACCAGATAGTGACGTCATGTCACATTTTAACCCAAAGTGCCGTAATCTTTTGATTCAATAAAAAAATAAAAAAATACTCGTCCAATGTTTTTTAACAATCTATCTGAAGGACAACTTTTTTTTTTGTCAACGTACCAGTCAAAGAATTGTCTTCTAGTGGCACTTAACATATTATTACGGAAAAAACAGTTTTAGTTCTCAAATATATCTACAAGACCTTTCAACACTTCACTTGAGAGACCATTATACCTAATCAAAATGGATTCGTGGAAAATCTCCAATAAGTATCATAGGCCAATAATCTTTCCGAAGATATTTTAAGAGGATTTTCAAGAAATATTAGTCCCTTACTCAGACAACTCAAAAATTCATTCAAGAAGAATAATCGATTTCGAATGAAAATGTAAAATCAAACTTAAACTTTGCTTTTCAAGGTTCAAATCGTTTACTTTACAAAACCGTCTACATTCAAATTTTATTTGGAATGGAGTTTATACATTTGTTAAGTGTGGAAATTTATCTGGGAAGTTAGGAGTGGCAATAAAATAAAGTTTAATGAACGCTAAAAAAGATGTTTTTCTTGTTCTTAAAAACCGTTATCGGTTAAATCGAAAAACCTGGTTTTTAGGGTTCCGTATCCAAAGGGTGCCCTATTACTAAGCCTCCGCTATCCGTCCGTCCGTCTGTCTGTCAGTGGGCTGTATCTCATGGACCGTAATACTTAAACTTTTCACAGGTTGTGTGAAATACACAATCTGTGAAATTTATTGCCGCTATGACAACAAATAATAGAAATAAAACAAAGCTAAAAATTAAAGGGCTCCATAAAAGAAGCGTTTTTTTTCTGCGTTTTTTGCTAAATATATGAGTCCGACTTGCACTTGGCCGGGTTTTTCTCCACTTACGAAGCATCTTCTTGGCTTAGTATGAGTACTTTATTTTATAAGGACAGAATATTAGGAGTAACCAGATAATACGATTGGTAACCGGCCGTTATTTATAGCGTTTTTTGTTCTTCTAACTGAACAGACAGCTGTGCTGCTGGGGAGTTTGTTGCGCCACTTCTTCTTCCCAGCTAATGCACTAGGAAGTGGTGAAGGGTGGGCGTTTTGGGGGACTGTCTTATGTAATTGACGTTCGAAAAGTGCTGATTCTCAGCCTAGTTTGAATAAATTATTTTTGAATTTGAATTTGTTTTAATAACCTACCTACTTAGAATTTGTCTTGTGCTGATAGGTAAAAACTTCTTGACTTGACAAATTTTAATGATTCATTAAATAAAAAATAGGCAGGCATGATGGCTGTCTACAGAAGTCAAAACTTAAAACTTTGGAATTACTGTGTATAATATTTTTTTTTAAATTACACGAATAGTACGAATTAATAAAAAAAAAATATATAATATTAGTCTGGTTCACACATCTAATTGGCAAGCCGAGCAATAATTATACACATTTTCACATACTTTATTTATTAATCAAGCATGATGGGCTTTTGTATTTGTACTTATAAATTAATATTATATCCACTTACTGTCGATTACACACAAAAACACTTAGTTTTCAATAAAATGCTCAGGATCACGCACTTCAAACTTACTGCTATAGTTTGACCGAGACCGCTGTACTGCGCCATAAGTATGTGCCCGGCAAGACGGGGCAGTGCAGTCCGCTGATTTGTCAACGCTCACGGTGTCCCGCCGCTCATTCGTTATTGCTGCATAGGTGCGCTTCTATATGCGGGGCCTATACAGCACGACGCGACGGCGCCAGCATGTCGGTGTCGCGATCCATAACTTTATCCCCTACCAAAAATCGCTCAACGCACCTAAAGAAGTTTTCACTTCAAAAAACATTTTGAATTCTTCCATTGTAAGTTCTTTGTTGAGCCATGGTTAGTATCGGGGCTCCAGAGAGTAGGTATGTATTTAAGTTTCGTCACTCTGCGTACAATAAAATAAATATGTAGCTTCAAACTTACTGTTATAGTTTGACCGAGACCATTATACTCACGCTTCAAACGTCACGATATTTTCGTTCACTGTTTTGAGAGCAGTGGTGGCTCAGTAATAACGGCCCCGACTTACGAGTTGTAGGTCGCTTTACTTTGTGTAACTTGGAAGACTTCGAGTGTCTTGTCCGTTCTTCTCCATAGAGATCTTCGTTTAGGAATGGGCAACTAGCTTCAACTTTCTAACTAACTGACCGACTCTTTGACAATTCAAAAGTGCCTGTATATGGTTTAATTGAAATAAATGCTTTGAGTTCTGAAGGAAGCTTCAAACCACCTGCTTGTAAATAAAAGCATTTATTTCAAGATTCAATACTGCTCATAAATAACCCTTCCTCTCTGCAGCTGTGGCCGGGATATTTTTTTGATTCTTTTAACAAAGGAGAATAAACTTTGTCAAATGCATGCATTGTCAACCGAATTTACCGCGCGTTTCTGACCTAATTTCAAGCAGCATAAAACAGGAATGAGTTATATAAGTTTCTGAAGTAGGCGGAGTTTATTGCCAAAACTCCTGAAGTGATTTACTGGATAATCTACTGACGGTAAATAATGACGGCCTCTTTACAAACAGCCATTGAAAGCAGAGACTCACGACTGGTGAGTGATGTAAAATACAATAGATGACGTAAATTTTGTAACCTAATCCGCTTAACTGTTCATAAAGAGCCATAAAAAACTCTGTAAGAAATCGATACCTCTCAATGAGGCATCCTGAAGATGACGATTGACTTGTTGTGAAGCCGAACACGACGTGTTGCCACGTCAAGCGCCTAACGCAGAGTTAGCCACACCGCCCGATAACCCCACTTATATTACTTACTGCTTGGTTCACCTCGGGTAGGGTCTTTATCAGCGCGATTAGGGGCAAACCGCTCTTCTAAGAAACCATATCTTTAGCTATATGGCTATTTCGGATAATTCTAATTTTGGATTGCGTAGTTCAGCCTTTCAAAGTCAAAATCAAAGTCAAATCATTTATTTCAATTAGGCACATAAAATAACTTTTGAACGTCAAAATTTATAAAAAAAAATATAAATTATTCTGGTCGCCTCTTCCAAAAGGTACCTTTCGTATGGAGCAGAATGGCAAGAAACTCCACCGTTACTATCTTAAAATGTTTTACAATATTTTGTTTACATTAAATTATATTTGAAGACGATGCACCTAGAATAACATTACTATACCACAATAGGTAAAAAATAATTAAAAAGGAAGCAATGACAGATAAACTAATTATCTGATAGAATACATGTTGCTCACATAATTACAAAAATTGTAAAAGCAGACGAATTTCCTAAAATTTTATAACTAATAAATCAGTGTGTGCGGAAGTAATCACAGAATGAAAGAAAATGAATGTCATATAATAAAAAATATATAATTATACAATTAAGTTAGCAACCAGTTTGATTTTGTCTAGATTCTATTTTTTCCTATGGAGCAAGACCAGCATGTTTTCAAGCATTATTATCTTGGATATAATCCTCTTTATATTGTTTAAATTAATTATATGTGAACACGATGCATCTAGAATAAAATTATTATACCTAGGTGCATACTTTGGGTACAAGAGCTAATATGTGTTGCCGTGCTCAACGCTTTATTAAAAGTAGGTACTGGGAAAAGACAAAGTTCAGCCATTTTAAATGAACCACTCTCAGCATATAGAAACAGGGTGATAATAAAAGTGCAAGAGCTCTCATCGCCCATAAATTTGTGTTTGATGTTTGACGACCCTTTAATTTTGGACGGGGCCGCTAAAATGTGGCTGAGACGGTTTTATAGAGTATTTTATGGGAAAAGTCGTCAACAGTTTACATGTCCGTCTGTTTATCTGTAGATCATATTAATTGCGGAAACGTAGTTCTAGAAAAGCAGTTACATACCAAAAGCTTTGGTTTCCTAAGAAAGTGGTGAACGGTCACACAATGACGGCTGTCCAAATACGCAGCGTTTTTTGACACTTTAATGTCAAATACTAGTGAAAATGTCACATTTTCATGACGGAGTTGATAATATGACGGAACCACTTTCCTATGAGACCAAGCTTTACGTCTGTATGTTCCGAAAGGGGACGTAGAGGTGTACCTATAGTCAGGGAAATGAATTGTCAAGAAAATTTACTATAGTCCGCGCGCGACTGCTAGTCACCACCTGAGGTATGTGAGCGGTAAGACGGGGGAGGGTGCCATTGACAAAATTAGCAGACTGACCTAGCTTGGCCTTTGTCTTCTTCCCTCGCCTTACCGCTCATACGGGGTGTCCGGGACATCGACGCGAAGCCGGCTACCATGGATTCAGTACATGATTCTGAAACCCCGTGCGTTGAAATTTTTCGTCGGTTATTAAAAAAAAATACAGCTGCTCCATACATTTTGACCGCGTAGGTATTGCACTTTTCTATGAAACAGCAGATTTTTTTTTTTATAACTGGCGAAAAATTTCAACGCAGGGGGTTCAAAATCGTGTACTGAATCCATGCTAGCCGGCTTTGCGTCGATGTCCCTGCCACCCTGTATACCTCATGCGATAACTAGCAGTCGCGGGCTGACTATACCATCTTAAATTCTCCGTATATTCAAATCACAACTGTCATTCTTAGATAGTTGTGTAAAATGTAGGGTGTCTATGTCTATTAGCTATTAACTATTAATTTACCTGTATGTGTAAAACTCGTTGTAAATACGTTGGCAGAAGTAATCACTACCACCAAATCCATTTCTGTTGTCAAACAGCGTTGCTATGTAATGACTTTGTAATTCAGGATTAACTTTATTTTAATTACCACTCCCAGCCGCGAGGCTGAAATGGAACTGGGCGGCCACACGTACAGGATGCATCAGGACAGATGGGCTAGGGTCGTCACGCAGTGGGTGCCTGAAGATGGGCGTCGTCACCGAGGCAGGCCTAAGAAACGCTAGCACAACAGCCTAGGCTATTTCTTGACTGATTGGCTGGAAAAAGTAGCATGTGAAATATGCGGAAGACCTCTGCTGAGTAATAGAACAGAAAAATTAAACAAAAAAAAAACGGTTTAAGCTACAATGATTTAAAATAAAAATCATCAAAAACATATTAGACGAGCGTCATTTTAACGCTACAAAATGTGTTCAACGTTATTTAATTTTACTAAATGAGGTAATTTTATTGGCCTTAATTTTGATATTCCCCACTTTAGCGACGACTTCATAAATGATTATAATAATATAGCGACAGGTAAATATATAATGATTTACGTAAGTACTTGAATACAGTAGGTATCTACTATAAATTGTAACAGCGAATCAGTTTTCAAGCCTCCCCCTTAAGACCTAGGCCAAATATTTTTGATATTCGGATAGCTCATGCATGATCATCAAAAAATATTTAACCTAAAGAAGTGCCATAAAGAATATGAATTAAAAATCTCGACTAATTAAAAAATTATGCTATAATTACATTGGGATAGATATCATCTTTTCGTCGAGATTTTCCAATTGTCATAGGGTAGGATTTCTATTAATTTATTTCATAAACATTATCATGCATAAAGGAGATGGGCAATACTGGGCCCAGCAGTTAACTAGTTGAAATGTGTATTAAAAAAATCGTTATATTTTTCTAAAGGAAATCACAAAATACAGTATCATGTTTCTATCTAGAAAGCGACAAAAGTTAAATTTAGTTATGAAACTAAATGATCGATTCAATACAAGCCCGAATTCTAATAAGAATTCGGGTAGATTACTAAATCTATAATGAATAAATCGGTATAATCTCAGAATATGTATGAAAATTGAGTGACAAGTGCTTGTTAATCGTTTTGTGGAATCGATTCATAGTGAATTGAGTTCCTTTATTTTTTTTTCAGTTGGCAACACTGGTCACCGACTGACAGATGACAGGCAAAAAAAAACCGTCACTCGTTCGTTTTCTTTCATTCTGACTGTTTTTTTTATGTGATCTGTGACCATTTATGCACATATTTAATCATATAGATAACAATATTTTTTATCTGTCTGTTTCAGTGTACTAATAATATCCGTCAACAAGTTTCGCATTAATCTCAATTACTTATTGGTATTTAATTTTAGCTTCTATCAATTTTTATTTTTTATTTTGTTTCCCACCGCACGTTTTCTCCACACATTGACATTGGCAGAATTGTCGACATTGGCACCATTGCCATAAGGAAAAATAGAATAGAATAGACTGCGCCAGTACTGCGCATGTACAATATGTTCCATGTTTTATTTTATAACCTTGGCTGAGCATATTATAAAGGACAATTCGACGGATCTTGCTACTTTGAATTACCTGGCTCTCTATTTTGGACAATTGATTACGCCTATCGATCGGATATTGACGACATGGATCGCTGTGTGAATTTTATTGTACCATTGCGACTGGTCGCAGTAACTCTATTGGCAGAAGAGTCTTGGACGATGAGGCGATTTTAGTGCATCTCAACCTATCGTGAGTACCTATTTTAATCGAGCTTTTAGCTTATCAAGCGAACAAAACCAGACATGTACCTAATATTTACAGTCCTCCAGCGACATGTCTGTCGGCTGTCTTTTTGTTTGATAGCATATACGTATATTAAAACAATACTTAATAGCAAATTAGTTAATTAATTAGCCATAGGAATCTATGGAATGTGCCGTTTGACCGTTTCACTTATAAACAAGGTGTAGGTAACCGTCTAGTCCATTTCGGTCTCGGCCCAGACGATTTGGTTGAACATGCATTAGGATTAGGTACATGTAATGAAGCTTGTTTATGGTAGAATATGATTTAATTGTTGACTTATTTCAGGTAACCAGTGAGAACTATGTATGCCAAGCATGTTGGAACTTGGCCCAAGATGTGGTTCTTGGGAGCTGTCTGATTGAAGCACCAACCCAAGTTGGCCATTCCAGTGTTTTTGTTCGTTGCGGTCGTTTACTATTAGCACGGTGGCACAACTACCTTTTTCCTAAATATCGTACCTCCTGCACAATTCTTAAATGATATTCTCATATCTAAATGATATCCTCTCTCAGTTAGTTTTAATGATGGTCTGGCAGTTTGAGTAGTTTATGCGGCCTACCCAAATGTCCTTTCTTTGGTATTGTTCGTCGAGTTGAGCTCCTTTTGTTCTGAGTTGAGCTCCACGATTACTGACAAATGCTTGCACTGACTGGACAGGTCCACTCAAATCTGTGTGGTTCTTTTCTCAAAAGACCATTTCAGACATGAATCTACATGGTCCTCATATGGCTTGACCAAGATTATGTCTGGACTTTAAAAGAGACTGTGACCTCTGAGTTTGTTTCGGCCTTTCTTCTCAGAGTAGTCGGATAGGAAACGCCGAACTCATCTAGCAAAATTTAATATATTTTTAATATGACGTGTAAAAGTGATTACTATATCCTATTTACAGAATAAACAATTTCATTTCATTTCATTTCATTTCAATAATAAATATTTTATAAGTACATAATTATATTGGTGTTTTATTTTACTTCCTCTTCTCCTACTACCTACTGCTTCTAAATGCAGGATAATGGATGTAGAGACTTGTGTTCGAGTGAAGCGACTGTCCAGGGCGTGCCAAACGTGTCAGATCTTCGACACGTCACACATGGAGGCTCTCTACTTGCACTCCATACACAAAAACATTACACAACCGAAGCCATTCAAAAATATTACGCTAATAACATAAAAAAACTACAATGTTATAATGTAACCTCACTTTTACTATACTTCATAGCTTGATTCCTGGATAGCCAAATTTCACCAAATTTTCAGTGAGGCCTTGTTAATATAGTATATATAATATATCCCTTGTTTCATCGAAAATAAATTGCCAAATTATCATTTCCCAAACAATTTTCCGCATAATTTCATTTGCCAAATTATTACTTAGCAAAAGATCTCTTCACAAATAATTGTAACGCAAACCTAATGTTTTGCAAGTGAACGTTTAAACAATATCTTGTTTACCAACTAGTAATTTTACCAATTTTTATGTAGTCAAATATTTCAGTTGGAATAACTCATTTTACGCAAAATAAAGACGTTTTATTACAAGGGTGGCTTTTCCACTTGGGACAAATTCTAAACAGGTAATAATAATTTTACCTGAATTGGTTTTGTTTTTTTTTAGTTAGTACCATTTTTTTAAATAATGAATCTCGTCTAACCAGTTCAGTTTCGGGTAACCTGTTTTTTTTTCATATTTTTTTTCTATATAATCTAGTCGTTTCCGGCACTCACCGGCCACTACCGCGGCACCGCTCGCTTCGCTCGCTCGGCTCGTCGAAGGAGGTCACAGTTTTAACCTAACCTAACCATTTTTTTTAAATAATTAACCTACTCTAACTAGTTCCATAACTAACGGACCAAACGTTTATTGTCTAAAGATTGCTGTAATAAATAATTTGATTAAAGACCAAATGGCTAAATAACATTATCCTTGATAATATTCTGCCAAGTAAAAATTTTACCAAATGAAAATGTGCGTACTAAAATCATTCCAAACATTGCATTGGTATAAAAAAAAGTTGCAAAAATTTGTTTGGGTAGTGAATTTGGGCAAAATCTTTTCGGTAAAACGGTAGGATCCCGTTAGTATAACCTCTTACAAATAAGGCTAGTTTGATTAAGTTAACACCTGGGCCCAGGAAACTATGGAGTCTTTCCCTTCTCCTTTAAACAATATAATTAACTATTTACACTAGGTACTCAATTAAATGACTGTACAAATTATTACAAAAACAAAATTACACTTTCACCACGTCCTGCATGTCGATTCTGTAAAAATATCACCGTGAAAACTTGCGTGGAGTGAGCTGTCAGTGAAAACTCACTGATGCTAGGGATTGACCAAGCATTACATTTACAATCGTAATCGAGATTTAAATTATATTTTTTATGCTAATTCTATTGGACATTTTTTATTAAGTATTCTAAAGCTAGTATCTAAATGTCTAAACATTACATTATATACCCCCCTATATAGTAATGTTTAGTAAAATATCAAAGCAGATATCCAATCAGAAACTCAATTTTGTTTTATTCTATTTTGTTCCTAGACTAGGCCCTTAATATATATTATAGCCTGAGGCGCGACGCGTTACGCACGTAGGTACCTACCAACAATAAATAAAATAGAACGTACCTACATAGGTACTTACACGTTGCTGCTACTTAAGTACTAAAGAAAATGCTCATCGACATAGTTTGTTATTATGAACCCATTGTTAACTTATATTATAAACGCAATCGAGTGTTAATAGTGTGTAATTTAACCCCACACAAACTATGTGGGAACCTACCTAAACGATGTAAGTAGTCATATAGATAAAAAGATGTGTATATTATTTGTACCTACCTACCGAATATTTTATTGGAGATAACCTACCTACGCATTGAATAAAATCATAATTATCAAATCATTACAAAATTCTTAAGTTCAACAGCTGACACTCTTGCAGCGCGCGCACACCGAATTACTTCACCACGTTGAAGCTGTAAGAATCGCGCTTGCGCGCTAGGTAGACACTATCACATTGGGGTTTTTTATTTACTACGTACCTACATACTTATTTAACTTGTAACGCGTCACGTACTTGCGTACTAAATACCAACGTCCAATAAGTACCTACAATGTTTTATTCATCATCATCATATATAACCCAAGTAAAACTGACACTTGTAGCGCGCGCACATCACATCACCGAAGTGTTGTCGCCGAGGAAATAACACGCGTTACCATGGTGACCACCCCCGTGATCACTTCACCCGATTCTCAAAGAATCGGATGAAGTGATCACTTCGCGCAGGCGCGCCGCTGAGGAAATAACACGCGTTACCATGGTGACCACCCGCGTGATCACTTCACCCGATTCTTAAAGAATCGGATGAAGTGATCACTTCGCGCAGGCGCGCCGCTGAGGAAATAACACGCGTTACCATGGTGACCACACGCGTGATCACTTCACCCGATTCTTAAAGAATCGGATGAAGTGATCAAGCCGCGCAGGCGCTGTTACGCACTTTGTTTTTTTGCTGCTTATTGCTGTACTTATTGGTACCTACTTATTAAATTTTATTTTATATATGTTCTGACTGCACATGCGTGACGCGTTACATACCTACAGGTTAAATAAGTAGTATGTAACTAGTTCATTTTAAAAAAACTAGTTTAATTATTGAAAACAAAATGTATCTAGGCAATAAACTGACTTTTTAAATGTACAAAACGGTATGATTTAGACATTGAATTATCTAAAAGTATTGAAATAAATAGGTACTCATTATTGACTCTGAATACGTATAGGCTTATGGACATGGCCGTCAAAGAGGGGGAAAAAAAAAAAGTGCGTAACAGCGCGCCTGCGCGGCGTGATCACTTCATCCGATTCTTTAAGAATCGGTTGAAGTGATCACGCGGGTGGTCACCGTGGTAAGGCGTGTTATTTCCTCGGCGACAACACTTCGGTGATGTGATGTGCGCGCGCTACAAGTGTCAGTTTTACTTGGGTTATATATAATGATGATGAATAAAACATTGTATCTAGGTACTTATTGGACGTTGGTATTTAGTACGCAAGTACGTGACGCGTTACAAGTTGAATAAGTATGTAGGTACGTAGTAAGTAAAAAAAAAACCTCAATGTGATAGTGTCTACCTAGCGCGCAAGCGCAATTCTTACCGCTTCAACGTGGTGAAGTGATTCGGTGTGCGCGCGCTGCAAGAGTGTCAGCTGTTGAACTTAAGAAGGATTTGATGAATATGATTTTATTCAACGCGTAGGTAGGTTATCTCCAATAAAATATTCGGTAGGTAGGTACAGATAATATACACATCTTTTTATCTATATGACTACTTACATCGTTTAGGTAGGTTCCCACATAGTTTGTGTGGGGTTAAATTACACACTATTAACACTCGATTGCGTTTATAATATAAGTTAACAATGGGTTCATAATAACAAACTATGTCGATGAGCATTTTCTTTAGTACTTAAGTAGCAGCAACGTGTAGATACCTATGTAGGTACGTTCTATTTTATTTATTGTTGTTGGTAGGTACCTACGTGCGTAACGCGTCGCGCCTCAGGCTATTTATATTAAGGGACTAGTCTAGGAACAAAATAGAATAAAACAAAATTGAGTTTCTGATTGGATATCTGTTTTGCTATTTTATTAAAAGCCCCCCTACATAATAATGTTTAGACATTTAAATACTAGCTTTAGAATACTTAATATAAAATTATCAATAGAATTAACATAAAAAATATAATTTAAATCTCGATTACGTTTGTAAATGTAATGCTTGGTCATCCCTAGTATCGGGTGGGATGACACTGACAGCTCACTGCACGAA
The DNA here is from genome assembly GCA_947364205.1 of Agrochola lota. Taxonomy (NCBI): domain Eukaryota; kingdom Metazoa; phylum Arthropoda; class Insecta; order Lepidoptera; family Noctuidae; genus Agrochola; species Agrochola lota. Next base: position 3,927,879 of record OX376239.1, read on the forward strand.
CACTTCCCCTAAGTTTTCACGGTGAGATGGTTACAGAATAGCACAGCTGTTTAGAACTTTTTGTTCGATAAACTTGGAACCTAACAGAAGGAATAAAAAGTGACATTATGGACGCGACGGATCGCATATTCGCGTGGCAATCGCTTTTACATACGACGCGCCCTTAGGCGTCGAAGTACTCGTCCACATCGCTGTCATCTGGAAACGTGCCCAGAAGACTGGTATTATCGCATTACCACTTTGAATAGCAATGCTAATTCTTTGGTTAAAGAACGAGCCAGCCCTCTGGTCACGAAAAGTGCCGAACAGTCGGTGAGAAATTTCCAGTCGGGCCCCATGACCCCAGCGTTGTGGTCAAGTGGTTGTGATATTTTATTCTCTCTTTAGAGGAACGGCTCAATCGAATCGTGGCTGATTACTATTGTGAAATGAGAGCAGAATAAGCTCAAAATCAACATTAACTATTTTTTTTAATGAAACGGTTGGTCAAGTATGGTCATTATTCTGATTGATGTGGCCAAAAATTGCGTTCTTGATTTTTCGCATAGCTATAACTTTTCGTGAAGTTTAGCCGACCCTGTTTAGGTTACCCTTGCATCCTTTAATTGCGAAAGGGGCAGGTCAAATCAGCAATTTTTTTTATATCTTTTCAAAAGATTAGTGTGCCATTTATAAAGGTTACAAGTATAAGAAAACCATCCATCTTACACGTCAAGCGCTGGACAAGGACATTAGTCACCAACCGCCTACGACACCAACTTTCCAACAGCGGTGGGTGTCACAGCCTAATTTAATACCTATTTGCAGTCTAACCACACAACGCTATTAGTAAGAAAGTTAACAAAGCAAACTTAAATATTCTTCGACCATACTGCAGTTAAAGCTAAGTTATATATGACATGTGTTGAACTTGGCTCACAACACAAACATGACGGCTTTGTCACAGTCTTTTAGAGAAAACACAGAAGTGTAATTTTATGCGACGCACTGCAAATCTCTATAGCTATCTATGTTCTATGTTTGTTTTTTTTTTGTTGGGGTTTGGTTTCCGCACTTAGTCCTTCAGTGGACCATTGTGCGTGGGCCATAGCGGCCGTTGGTAGTTACTCCAACCAGCCCACCTCCCTCCAGAAGTTAATTAAATCTCCTGGTCTGTTCAGAACATCTGTGAAAGATCTGGGTGTCCCGAGGGTCTGTGTTCTAATCTGGGTGACGCCTGTGCATTCAAAGAGCACGTGCGTGACGGTTTCCTCAGCCTCCATGCACGCCCTGCACAGAGGACTGTCCGTTATGCCTATTGTGTGAAAGTGTTTGTTCAGCGAGCAGTGGCCTGTGATGGTCCCCGTCATCAGGCGTAAGCCGTTCCTATCCAGGCGTAGTAAACGCCGGGTTAGCCTGGTATCCAAGGATGGCATGGCTTCCTTGGAGTGCCTGCAGCCCGGTGTCGAGGTCCACCGGCTAGGGTCGCCTCCTCTCGCACGATGAGGTGCAGAGGAGGTAGTCCAAGCATTGCCTGCAGGGCGGCAGTGGGTATAGTTCTCATACTGCCAGTGATTGCAACACAAGCAAACCGCTGCAGTTTTTCGAGATTCCTTTGGGCTGTGCTCAGGTCTGTCCTGGGCCACCAGACCAGTGAGCCGTATGTGATCATTGGTCGGATGATTATGGTGTATAACCAGTAGGTGACCCTGGGGCTAATTCCCCAGTTCCTGCCAAGCAGTCGCTTGCACTGCCACAGGGATATACTGGCTTTTGTAATAATGTAGTTGGTGTATTTTGCCCAATTCAGCTGTTTGTCTAAAAATATGCCCAGGTATTTAGTTTCAGTTGATAGGCTTAGGGTTGTTCCGAAGAATCGTGGTAGCTGTAGTGTTGTCAGTTTCCTCTTTTTTGTGAAGAGAATCAGTTCAGTTTTTGTAGGGTTCACTGTAGCCTCTAGATCTCTATAGCTAAGTACGTATACATAATGTATTATACGTAATACACAAATAATGACACCATTCAGAAAGAGTTATAACATCACGCCTTGTTTCCCTGATGTGTTAGGCAGAGATCCACCCATAGTAGATACATCCACATTTCGCCAGTTATGTTTAAGTCCCATGTAATAGGGGGGCGAGCCTACTGCCATCAACCGGGCACTAATCTAGACTCCGGGCTGCTACTGAGAAATTCTTAATGGAAAAACCTAATATCACTTTGCCCTACCTGGGAACCCAGGACATCATGCTCAGCAGTACCGCTTGCGACCAACGAGGCAGTTAGTACGTGGGCTAGGTTTCTGAGGGTCAAATCATGAAAAGAAAACTCCCGCAGCACAAATATTTCCCCGTCCTAGTTTCTTTCGGCAAAAGAAGCGTTGTAGCAAACTGCTTAGCAATATGGTGATAACGAATGTACTCTTAAAAAATTCTAAACATACAATGTCGTAATGAAAATGTCATATATGTCGTAAAGAATAGTACCATCCCATTTCTTCCCGTGGGTGTCGTAAAAGGCGACTAAGGGACTTACTAGAGAATGGGCAGCAGCGTTCTCTGTGCATTTTAACACCATACTGGCACCATTATGGCAAACCCCCTCCATTTGGGGGAGGCCTATGTCCAGCAGTGGACGTCTTTTGACTCAAATGATGAGGATGGTGTCGTAATAAGAGTATGAGTAAGGTGGTCAGTTGACTGCCCAATGTGCACGGGACGAACCTTTATCTATTACCCCACGCTCGCGCCATATTTTCAACTCTCGGTGCTCAGTCAAGCGTTGAATTGAAAATCTCGTCCGCGGTAAAAAAAGGTCGCCTTGCAAAAGCGCCTGTGCGTCCTGCGAACGTAGGCTATCCGCTCGACGATGCACCCACAGACATGCGGATCTAATGTATTACTGCATAATTATTATAAAAAGTCGGTCTACACTCACAACTCCTTTCCATGACAGAAACAATGTACAGAACGCCAACTGCTATGATCCTTGCGTACTCCTATTACCTCGTTTATGTTTATACATCTGGTCATACACGCACGCTGGTTGCAAGTACTACGCACCTGAACTTTCTGAAGAACATCACCAATACGGTCAGTATATGTCCTCCTAGGGTGTCCCGTCCCGGCGTTTCCACTCACATTTGCCTTGTAAATACATTTTGTTAGTCGCCTTTCTTTCATCCTCTCAACATAACCTAAACACAATATTTGTCACTACATCTTCTTTTAAATCACACCGTTGCCTTATCACATAATTCATAGCCACACCACACATGCTTCGCAAGGAACGCAAAAAAGTGGGTCTACTCCCAACTTATCTACACAGTGGCTTATTTTCTTATGAACAATATGCAAGGAAACCAAAGTTTTCTGGTATTTGTGTAAGCTTGTAGTTTCAGTTGAAGTGTTATAAAAGTCTTTATGTGCATAATACATGGGAGAGAGCAATTTATAAGGCGATACAATTCAGATTGTTCACTCAGTTGTTGACTCCATCGTTAGTTTGGTTGACGCAAGAACAACTGCTGAGCATGAAGTCCTGAGTTCGGTCGGAAAGTGTTATTGATCTGGTCGCGAGCGCTACTGCTGAGTATGAGGACCTGGGTTTGATGCCCGGGTAGGCAAAGAGTTATTGGGTTTTTTCTGAAATTTCTTACTATCAGCCCAGTGTAAGGATTTGTACCAGGTTGATGGCAATTACGCTCCTTTTTTTAAAACATCGCGCAACCACTCGTTTTGACACTACCCCCGCAACTGACAACACCGCCACAATCGCTTGGTGTCTCGTCAATGAGCGCTTTTTTTGGGAGTGTGACGTTTCAAAAGTTTACTATTTGGTTTCTGTACTGTCCATGATTTATACTGTGGCTGAGTGTTCCATGGTTCATGTGTGACAAAATAGGTCATCCCCCTTTGTTGGGGGCGTCGTAATGGTTGAATAACGGTATTGGATTAAGTCGATTGCATTTATACACAGAGCACGGAATCGCCGCCGGCAGCGACTACAGACGGCAGTATTTTTAATATTCGTGCCGCGCAATTTGCATAGAGCGCAAATACGAACGAAAGTTTCCACTCGTACCAAAGAATTTAAGTCGTCGCGCAAAAATGTTAGCTCAAACATCCCGCAGTGAACGGAAGATATACGATTTTCAGTTTTCCTCATCTCGCCATCAAACTAGAAAGTTTGTCGAGCAAAATATTGTAAACACAACAAATAGGTAATGTAAATGTTTGAGAATAATATTTAATAAACTAAAAAAAAAACGATACAAATGCCATTGTCAAAAAAAGAAACGTTACCAAGATGTTTCTCTTTTGTTGACGTTGTCGGCCAAAGCCACGCTATGATAGCCTCGAGCTTAGCTTAGCTACGCTCTCGGCCTTCAAGCTTATCCATCAAGGGCTCAAATGCTGACCGCACTGTCTTGGCCTTGACCTGCGCTACGATGCGCTTTCGGCGCTGCCAGCAACGTAGTCATTACAGAACGCAGTAGTAATGTACTAAAACCTTTAAAAAACGAAATCTCATTGGAAAACAGCAGGGATTCCCAACCGGTGGGTTTCGCCCCCCTCGAGGGGCGTAGAGTGACCAATGGGGGGGCGCGGCGGCTCCAATAATAAAGTATAGATTTATAAAATTTTATGTTCTTGGTTTTAGAAAAGGTTAAGACTAGTTTCCAAAAGCCAAACGTTTTATAATACTTACTTAGCTGCTGTAAAATAAGGTTCTGCTTTTCTGCTTAAGTTGACTAAATAAGTTTTTCTATTTCTGTATGGTATGGACTAAAGAAAATTGAACCTATCTGAGGCGGCTTGCTACATATTTCGAGTTCGCTTCGTTCGCTCTTGCATTCTATATTCTCTTGATTCTTCAACTTTTCTGCATAAATAAGTTAGTAACTTTTTGACAAAGTAACTCCTTATTTAGTATGAATAGCTAAAAAGCTTTGCTCACTTACATTATGCATTCTCATAATTCTATAGTTTTTCTGCAAAACTCGACCAAGTAACTTTTATTTCTGTTTCAGTGATCAAAAGAAAATCTAACCTATCCAAGGCGGTGTAAACATTTTCGACCATACTTTCGCAAGCTTTACATTTTTATGCTTTTCTGTCGACAAAGTAACTCAGGGGCGTAATGATACGGTGGAGGTCTGCCCGGCTTGGGCGGAGCACCGCCGTGTCCTCACGGAGGCGATCGGCGGCGGCGATCTCTCGCGTCCGGCCCTGGTTCAGGCCATGGTTCGGAGCGAGAGTGCATGGGAGGCCGTCACCTCCTTCTGCGAAGCAGTTATGTTCGCGAAGGAGGAGGCGGAGCGCGCGAGGGAGATGCAAGCTGCACGCCCTCGCGGCCCTAGTCGCCGCAGGAGACGCCCCGGGCGTCGGGAGTCGAGAGCCGACTTCCGGCCACCGTAGGCGCGGGCTTGCGGACGGTGAGCAATGGGCAGCTCGCCGTCCGATAAGGATCAGGCCCGTGTCGATGGCGCGTTGTGTTCCACGCGCGCCTCAAAGAGATGTCAGCACCGACCGACGGGGTCGAAAGACCAATGCCTGCTGGGGTTGCGGGTTTGTCCGAAAGGGATAACGCGGCCCCGGCACACAGGCAACGGAAGGAACACGGGTGGGTTTTAGTCAGTAAAAGTCTGACACACCCTCTCGCTCTGCCCAGAGCGGGAGAAGTCATTTGATGATTTCCCATCCTCAAAAAAAAAAAAAAAAGGGGCGTAATGATTTTGAAAGAAAGTTGGGGAGGCGCGTATGTTAAAATGTTGGGAAGCCCTGGAATACAGTATTGTTTTGTTATTTTTACTCAATTTTCGTACATAAATACTAGTACTGAAAATATATCAAAATTTTTCGCAAACCATTCCCCATTATTTCAGCGCTTGCGAGAACAACACGCTCTTATGAATACAGCTCCCTTTCACCGGCTTCATAAGGTTCATAACTCATTTGTTGGGCTTGGTATAACCTTTTATAATAAGCTACCCTCTTCTTTGCTAGATTTGCCTTTTGATGCGTTTAAAACGAAAGTAAAATCCAAGCTTTGTTCAAAGGCATACTATTCTATAAACGACTACTTAAATGATAAGAATAGTTGGTCGCTGTGATTAACTCAAGACAATGTTTATCAATGACAATGTTCTTTCTCCAGATTACCTACTGACAAGTTATATGAGTTTATATAATTGTATTTTTTTATTTTTTATTTGACTTTATAAGTCAAGCTATTTTTAATTTTATTTCAATTTATTGTTGACATAATCTACTCATTACAATGTTTTTTCTAATGAGTTGTATTGCAATATGTGGTTAGCTAGTGACCTCGACAATTGATCATATTAGTTATTGTTATTAGTAATTAACTGTTTGTTTTATTTATTTTATCTCGATGGTCCTAGTTTATCATTTATAACTTCCAGTTACAACTATATGTAAGCGGGCACGCCCTTTATGCCTGGAGGCTTTTATTTAGATAAGTTCTGTTTACATTTAGTTTTTATTTCTGCCTGAGTATAGTTCTCGATGATGTTGTATGGTATATTGGCGTGTGCTAGCGAACATATGGCTAATAATTTAAATTATGTTTTGTGTTGCGTAATCTAAATTATCTAAATTATTTTGAATACTATTATATAGAATCTTATTTTTTTTGTTCTTCTAACTGAACAGACAGCTGTGCTGCTGGGGAGTTTGTTGCGCCACTTCTTCTTCCCAGCTAATGCACTAGGAAGTGGTGAAGGGTGGGCGTTTTGGGGGACTGTCTTATGTAATTTTGACGTTCGAAAAGTGCTGATTCTCAGCCTAGTTTGAATAAATGACTTTTGAATTTGAATTTGAATTTGAACAAAATGGCTTCACTCCTGGCGAATTAGTTCAAAACGTTTACGCTTTGAGTATTGTATACAAGTGTAACAGTTCTTGCACTTAACTGTACATCTGACTGTTTGATAATATCAGTGAGTCACACCCGTTTAAATTCGTGTGTACTTTTATAGATTGTAGTGCCCCTTTTTTAGGTGATGAAAAATTTGGGAAAATCAATCGATCATGTAGATCTATTTTGTATTTTTTTTTCAGATTTCTTGTACCAGGCCTGTCCTGCAGGAAGCTTGTAAGATTTTCCGATGTAATTACAATTCAAGATTTAATTAGAGTTAATTATAATTACCTACGAAATATAAGTTTTTTGTGATAGTTCTAAAACTATAGGAACTTAGATAAAATAGGTCTACTTAGAACATTTAACCCATATTGTTATTTAAAAAAACGAGATCAAAAAATATCATGTATTTTTTTAAACAGTCGCGAGAGGCTCTAAAAACTCCTAAGTTCAAGCTATTATTTTCTAATAATTTAAAGAATTTTAGATTTTTTGTTAAATTAAATAGAAAGAAGGTAATAAAACAATGTCGAGATCAAAAATATGTTTTTATTCAACTATCAATTTTAACCACAATAATCAAGAAATCACTGCTAAATATTATTTTTTTACTTAAAGGAACAAGAACCATTGTGTAACTGTTTTTAAATTCTACTTAAATATTTTTTTTAAATATAGAAACTAATTAATATTCTTCGAAATAGTAAAATTATTTTGTACGTATCATATTATTTATAACTAGCTTCTGCTCGCGACTTTGTTCGCGTGGATGTCGTAAGACACCGCAATATACTTCAATAAGAGCCACATTTTTATGAAACTTCCCTGTATACTACGTTTATAGTTTTGTTCTCAGCAACCAAAATATACAGAGAGTCAGGACTGGTGACTCGGGCAAGCGACGTACAGTTGTTCGTATGAGAAGCAACTACACCCGCAACCTTCAGCCTTCAGTGTCAGCCCCTGTAACTTATTGATAATCATCGCAAAGCATACGCTCACAGGAAAATGCACGCGCTTAATGTTATTTATAATATGCTTTCAAAGTTTTCATAAAAATCTACATAAAAAAGCCTCATTTTCTACCCACAGTTGTTGCGTTTCTACTCAGACTGTACGGACGTAACTCGAAGACACATTGTTCACGTCAGGTCTTCCTTGTAAAATTTTATCTACAATATTCAATGTGTAACTAAATTAATGCACATTATGAAAGTATTTTGTTCAGAGTCGTTTACTGAATCGATTTGTGACATTAATTTGTAATACCTATAGGTCATTTTTCATTCCAAAAATAATTAAATATTTTATTAAATTAAAAATATAATTAGGGAGTTTGGTGGGTGCGTTAATACCGGGATAATACATTATAATGTAGAAACATCCTTGTATGGGATCGATCCTACAAAAAAAACATAAATATCCTATGCCGATTTCGGCTACAGTGACAATTTAGTTATTGATGACTATATAGGTTACGAGCAAAGGAAAACACTTTGAATGTAAAGAAAATGTGTATTATGTAAAATACTGGTACCCGACCCCAACATAGTTGGGAAAAGGCTAGGCGTAATAAATGTTGAATTGGAGATTATGTCACCATTGAGTGCAATAAGATATTACCATCACACCACTTTGATCATATAAAAGCCAGTATTTCAATATTAAAAAAATATTGAAAAGTCATGTTCTAAATAAATATGAAATCGTTATGTACAATCTTTTCAATATTTATCTTCTATTAAACAAACAACTTTAAATTAATATCAAAAGGAAAACCTGGCGTCTTTTGTATCGGTATTTCTTCTTTAGTCTGTTGGGTAATGCCAACTATAAAGTTTAAAAACTATGACTCGTTCAAAGATGAACGCCTAGTCAAAAAAAATCTTTATTAAAAATTCTCCAGTTTATGTTACTTACACGTGTTTTACGTTTTTGAAATGTTTATGAAGAAATCTAGATTGAGCCGAAAGCCTGCGAAAGTAATCAGGAATTTTACTTATTAAGTACCTCGAAAATAATTTGTCTGGTTTCGAGTTTAGGATTGGTTTTTTCTTATTAGGGCTCCGTAGCCAAATGGCAAAAACCGGAACCCTTATAATTTCGTCATATCCGTCTGTCATTTTACTCGGAGACTTTAACACTATATCGATGAACATTTGGAAGAAGGTGTATTCTGTGCACCAGTAAACAATGCTGTAGTAAAACTTAGAATAACATATTCTGAGATGGCAATCAATTTCACAAGTAACCGAAGATGATAAAAAATATTCAGAACAGATAAGCGTGTGGGGAATTTTTCGATACAATAGTTTTTGAGTATGGCACGTTTTCGGCTATAACCGCAGATATAACTTTTATTTTCATAGGTTTTAGAGAAATACTATGAAATACCAAGTTATTTCTGCGGCCGGTAAAATCAAAACTGTGCATGCGTAAATATTCATGCCGACTTAGGAAGCCTTCTCTGTGCGCGGTCCGACTCGATCTTGGCCTGTTTTTAGAGACTTCTTCCTGAGTGTTTTTTTCGCCTAAAATTACCGTTTATTTTCAGATTCGGCCCACGAGCTTTTTTTAATTAAAGGCCTAAGTAATTCTGAATGCAAACTTTCCAGCCTGAAACCGCAAATTAGGTGAAATCTCGTCTTAATACCTATAATGTTTTTGTAAAGAATGCTAACTATTTTTAACCAGATACAGTTATACCTATTCTTAAAAAATGTTAGAAGTCACAGGATGTTTTCATGAAAAAAACTACAAAAAAACATAAAAACTGGCCAAGTGCGAGTCTCACTCACACGAGAAGGGTTCAGAACTCTAAAAAAGAGATAAACAAAGTCGACAAAATAGGGAAAATATTGGCCGAACTTATTCTAGAGAACACGTGGAGGCTCGTCTCAAAATCTGGACTGAAACGTGACCTGAATATTTTATGAACTGGACACGTTCTAGCTGCGTTAAGGTTGAAGCAGACATTTTATTTTTATAGTTGGGACATATTGTTGGTATTTGTAAAAGACTTGGGTTGTGTTTTAGTTTTATTTTTATAATAAAAGATTAGCTTTTTTATTGATAAACAAGCTGACGACCCACCTGTTCAGCGTCAGGTGGTATATCTAGTGTTGTCAGCTGTCATTATGCTGAGGTGAGACCCTTTTGCCATTACAATCATTGTTTTCTGTTTTTTAGGGTTCCGTATGTCCGAATGGAAAAACGGAACCCTTATAACATCACTCGTGTGTCTGTCTGTCTGTCCGTCTGTCACAACCAATTTGCTCGAATCAAATGGACCGATGAAGTTAGAATTTGGTAAACATATCGATTTCTGTGCCCCAAACACACACGTGTTACGTCACTTCTAGGAGATAACTAAGAAAATTCAAACAAATTTTTGTATACTGTTCCGTGTGACATAACAAATAAAAGAGCTTACTTTTATTTTAAAGACTATGACTATTATTTTGCCGGTGAATTTAACTTTCTAGAAGATGACATTAAAAACTGATTACCGGACACTTATTCATTAATATAGATTTGCAATAATTATGATTATGATCGTGCCTAATGTTGTATGCCATACGGTAGAATATAATGGATCTTTTTTTTTTCTTCTTTTTACACCATCAAAACTATGTTCTGTTACCTCCATTCTTTGCAAATAAATTGAAAAATGATTTCTGATTCTGATTCTGATTACTGTAAGGGTCTCAAGTATGTTTTTTTATACAATTTTAAAATAAATATTTTTTAAGTTACTTAAGAAAATTTACTTGTTACTTAAGTGTCGTGATGGCCCAGTGCTTAAGGCCTCGCCTCTCATGCACGAGATTGTGGGTTCAAATCCGGGCAAGTACCAATGTGACTTTTTCAATTCATATGTACTTTCTGAGTTTATCTTGGACATTACTGACATCGGTGAAGGAAAACATCGTGAGGAAACCTGGACTAATATAAGTCTGAAATCACCAACCCGTTTTGAGCAAGCGTGGTGATCAATGCTCGTGCCTTCTCTGTATGAGAAGAGGCCTTTGCCCTGCAGTGGGACAATAACAGGCTGGTATTATTATTATTAAGAAAATTTATGAAAAATTGACCATTCTTATCTCCGAAACGAATGAGCCTAAAATTTTGAATAATAAAATACAGAAAATAGTTCTTTATTAAACAGGAAAACCTCCCAATATTGTGCGTACAAACCTAAATTTGCAGTTCGAATGTATGGGAGAACATGTTTTTCAACTAGAATGTTAAGTTTGTGCTTGTGATAAATTCATTCCAACTACGGAACCCTTCATTGTGCGTAGTCCTACACGCAGTTGGCCGGTTTTTAATGTGTTTTTTTTTAATGTAATACCAGAAACGTATTTTTCTTTTTCTCTTTCAGTTACAATGTGGCTTTAGAAAACAATAAAGACGGCATTGAAATGTCTTGATAAATAATAAATAAACACTTTTTTGAGAGTAACTATGAGATTCATACAGTGTTAGTAACAATAAAATAAACTTACAACTATTTAGTGATACAATTACACAGACACACACAACAAAATAATCACTGCTACCGAATTCCAGCTGAGATACTGGAGCAACGACTCACAATTCAGCAGTCCAATGTCAGCAATAACTCCCAGGATGCTGTTGGCACTGACTCGCACCCTGCGCACCAAGGACGTACATCTTTTACGCATTAATGCATAAAAGCACTCAACACGGAATTCCGCAAACATCCCTGATGCGCTACAGAAGCGAGGCAGCCCCATCAACACCCTGAAAGCATTATTGTACTGCACGCAAAGCGCACTATACGATTTTGCGCAAAATGTACATTAAGCACGCATTATACGCACGTATCATTTCACTAAATAGGTCTCGAGTTCGAACCCAAGGCATGCACCTCTGACTTTCCAGATTCATGTGCGTATTGTATAATTATCACTTGCTTCAAAAACGGTGAAGGAAAACATTGTGAGGAAACCGGCCTTGCCTGAGAGATATTTCTAGACGGCATGTGAAGCTAAGTCAGAGACCCAACAAAACGATTCGTTTTTGTTTATAGGAACCGATTATACACTCATATTGTTGTCTCTATCAGTGTTCATCATCCTTCTTTGTAGTAATGCCATACTTTAGTATTGACTATAATAGATAGTAAGTAAAGAAATTTTGAAAAAATGTAGACTTCACATTTGCACCAACGTCCTGTATTAGTTATTTAGGAACAGGATATATAGTTCACTCATCCTGTATAGAAAAGGGAGGATCCTCCGACCGGACCAACTACCCAACGATTGATGTTGGAGGAGGATGGAGTCTTATATATGTCGTTCGAGCGGAAAACTCTAATTGCGCGATGCAGGATTTGTGTGACGTCAGGTCTTTGATGCGCAGTTCATGTAGATGCTGCCACAGTTACTTGGGAGGTGAGTTACCTTAAGTAACACTCATTTTATCAGAACCACAATGTTAAAACAAATATTATAAATGTGAGTTTGTTTGTTTGTCTTTTACGCTAAAACGGCTGAACGGATTTGGATGAACTTTGGCTTAACGTTAAGGACATAGGATACTTTTTATCCCGGTAGTATTATTCCGTGGGATAATTTCCGACCTCTATGCTGACAATAGCTAGCTATGAATAAAGCTGCTTATAAGAGGACAGTAAATAAATATCAGTGAGAAAAGAAAAGAATTTATTTACACTAAATAAATACTTTCAATACTAAGATTTATTACGGCACAGATATTTCTCATAAAATTGTGTTTCGTAGTCACAATACGGAAAACATAAAGCGCAGAAGGACCAGCCTCTGACCGCTTCACATTCTGAAGATAAAAAAGATAAAGTTCTTATATTAAACGTTATTTTTTTTTAGGCTCAACCCATGTTGGTTATGCAATAGTATTTAAAAGCAAATAAATTTCAAATAAATTGCAAATAGATTAATATGTTACAAATAAATGACATACTCTCATTAGTTTCCTCAAAAAATCCATTCAGATTATAAAATACATTATCAATTAACAGTTTTTTAAATTTTGTTTTAAAGATAATTCCACTTGATTGCTTGACTTGAATTGACAGCTCAAAAGTCACGTGACGTCTTGACGTCAGTTAACGTTATTTATTTCTTTCTTTTCTTTAACATGGTAAAGTAGAATGGTTTAGTGTGAAATTAAATTCATTTGCTCAGTTTACTGACCGTAAAGATCCTTGAAAAGTAATGCAGACCTCAATTAGCATTATTCGAGCACTCACCTCACTTAGCAATTGGATAAGCAGTTGGGCACGATAAAGATATCTCGAGCTTCTGCACAGCATCTAGAATTGTCAACTTGAGCCATATAAAAAAAAAATTGCCGCCGCCAGTCACTACCGATTGGTGTTTATCGCAGGACACAACATTATCGTGCGCCCCTAGTCCCCGCAGGAGACGTCCCGGGCGTCGGGAGTCGCGCTGCCGACTTCCGTCCACCGTAGGCGCGGGCTTGCGGACGGTGAGCGATGGGTAGCTCGCCGTCCGATTAGGACCAGGCCCGGGTCGACAGCGCGTTGTGTTCCACGCGCGCCTCAAAGAGATGTCAGCATCAACTGACGGGGTCCGTAAGGGCCAATGCCTGCCAGGGTTGCGAGTTTGTCCGAAAGGGATATCGCGGCCCCGGCACACAGGCAACGGAAGGAACACGGGTGGGTTTTAGTCAGTAAAAGTCTGACACACCCTCCCGCTCCGCCCATATTGGGAGAAGTTATTTGATAATATCCCATCCTAAAAAAAAAGGACACAACATTATGTATTTATATTAAGCACACCGACAGCACCGTTACTAACAAAAACAGCTAAAATTGTCATTTCATTAACCATACAAATAGCAGGTATGCACGACATTGACATAATATAAATCTTAGAGACAAAAGAGAACAATAAAAAGTGGTGTCTAGTAGACTTTAGAATGTCAAAATTTACAAGAAAATAGAATTAATTCTCACACACATATGGGCACATACCATTATGTTTAGGGCTTTAGAGTGGTCCTTCTGCTCAATATTTGTAGTCGGAAGGTGGTAAATATTTGCCGCTCATAAACTTTATAATGGCAAACGAGATATTTATCCAGGTTCCTGTAAAACGTTTGGATGTTAAAATAACTTTGTTTTTATGGAGCGGCAAAGAGAGTGTCAAAGATAATCTTATTTGTAAAGTTTGAGTTTTAAACGCGTTCGAAAGTTGTTTTTTTGTTAAATTTATTTTGCATTACGCTTTTTAATGATCAGTAATAGTAAGTCCTGCTCTCAAAACGGTGAAAAAAAACATCGTGAGGAAACCGGCATGTCCTAGAACCAAAAACTCGAAGACAAGTGACATCTACCAACCCGTACTGGGCCCGCGTGGTGAATTACGGCCCACTCTCAAAGAGAGGAGGCCTGTCTCCCAGCAGTGGAAACAATAAAGGCTGATTTTGTTATATGTTATATAATAGTAAGGTTGGCTGTGATAAACGTAGTATCCTAGGCTCGAATCCCTTACCCTATTAGTCTGGCCCATGTTAAATTGACCTACTGCACTTTACCTACACTTCATTTTCGTTGCTGATGTGACCAGCCCTTCCGGTAGGGGTCACATTACATAAGTTAGCGGTAACAAAACCAGTATAAGCTGGCCTCTTATTCTATTGAAACTCCGTACTATGCTAGGCCAGCTCAAGTACGTATAAGCAGTGGTACCACAGACATGTGGCGTACTATATCACCATCTTTACTTTGGTTTGCCTTGGCATCGTATATAACATTTCAAATGCTGTTACACGCAAAACTTAATATTGAGTAAGTGTTGACCTTCCTCCCTACTGTTCAACTCCCTACTGTTCAACTCAATATATATAGTTTTTTTTTTTTTTATAATTTTATAATTTTAATTTTGATTCTTGTTGTTTTTACTTTAAATTGTATACTTTATTTCCATATTAATAATTGATTGTTTGATATCTTAATGCAAGCTATAATTGAAGATGCACAAGGATCTGTATCTTTTTATGTTTTATTTTCAGCATGTAAGGTGTAATCTTTGTTGGAGATCCAAATAAATAAATAAATAAATAAATAAATAAAATGTAAACAAACATTGTATTCCATGCGAGTGTAGAAATTCATTTGAACAAACTAATCTCGCAAACGTTAATCAGAGATCTAAATCCGGAAATTATACCAGATTAACCAAATAAAACACATCACTATACCACTAAAAATAGGCCCCAACCTTATTACCTAATAGTTCAAGATCACGCGAACATTTGTGTCAAATTAAGCGGACGCGCCCCTTCCGTGTCTACGTCAATCACTTAGGTAGGTAGCATAGAATAAAAATGTGTAGATTAGACACTCTCTCAAAGCGTACTTAATCCATACAGTAAGGGGCCGAAGGCAAGTCCAACATGGGCAGAGGGCCTAGACAAAGTGACAATCCTGTTGAAAGTCGTTTTAGAAATACGAAACGCTTTGAAAGTGATTCTTCTTGCTTTGCTTGTAATTGCCATTCTACTTGTCTGGGCCCTCAGGACTGTAATTTGGCTTACGCTCGATAACGAAAATTTTGACAACGCTATTTTGGCCAAGGCAAAAGATCTTCCGAACGACCCGCACTGGGCCAGCGTGGTGGATTGTGGCTCGCTCCCTCTCACAACGTGAAAACTTAGTTGAAGTAAGCTTAAAGTGAGCTGTCAAGCCAATCAATTAATCAAATAACATGCTCATGCTCATGCATGAGCAAATGAACCCAGCAAATATTTCGTGCACCCCCGCCAAACTACAACCCCCAGAGTAACATATTTAAATTACCGAACGCAAATCCCCCAACGCAAAATACAGGTCCGAAACCGATGAGCGGTGTTAGTCACTTCGTACCAAAACCAATAGGGTTACCAGGACATGATTGGCGTAGATCAGGTAACCCACCATCTAGTAATTACTTCAAGACACGTGAGATGAATTTTAACGAAATGACAGACGTTGAAAGCACTTATGAATACCCCGACTATTACTATGAACAACCTGACTATTCCTGTTACTACGACTATTCCGTATATATAACAAACTTCGGTAAAATACATAATTATGAGTGACAAAGATGACGCTTTATAAAACCAAACTTTCTCCCAATCTCGACACAAGCTCAAAGTCAAAGCATTTATTTCAAGTAAACCAATAACAGGTACTTTTGAACTGTCAAGGGGTCGGTCAGTCAGAAAGATGAAGCTAGTTGCTCATTCCAACGCGTAGGAGGCTCTTATGGAGAAGAACGGGCAAGAAACTCCACGGACACTCTTTTAATAAATATTTGTACAAAATATTGGTTACATCATTCATGTTGTAATTATACATTGTGAGAACAATGTAGAGAGTCGTGCACGTTAAAAGCGTCCGTAATAAAAATATAAAAACAAAAATTCAAATAAGTAGTGGCAGCTAAGACATGACCAGTCCCCACTGACGTGACTGCGCCCATTCACCAACGTGACAACACAGTCGGTACAATGATGTTAGTGTAGGTACAATGAGTATCACTTCTATACGATTTCTTATTCTGTGGTACAAAGTTATTTAGTTAGCGAAGGGGTGGACTCGTTGATGTTACCGGGATTTCTCTTAATGAAAATCCAAGTACAATATTAGGTTTATAATGACTTTCACATTAATGTATAATAATGACAATAAAATATTTCGACACACAACATTTAAATGGTCGGAATTAAATAAGAAAGAAAAAGAAATAACACACTTTTATTTGCGGTAAGCTTGATGCAAGTCTAGACAAAATTCAAACTGGTTGCTAATTTAATTGTATAATTTATTTTTAATATATGACATTGTTGACAGTGTCGTGATGGCCGAGTGGTTAAGGCCTCGCCTCTCATGTACGAGGTTGTGGGTTCAAATCCGGGCAAGTACCAATGTGTCTTTTTCAATTCATATGTACTTTCTGAGTTTATCTTGGACATTACTGACATCCGTGAAGGAAAAACATCGTGAGGAAACCTGGACTTATAGTTAATATAAGTCTGAAATCACCAACCCGTCTTGAGCAAGCGTGGTGATCAATGCTCGTGCCTTCTCTATATGAGAAGAAGTCTTTGCCCTGCAGTGGGACAGTAACAGGCTGGTATTATTATATGACATTGATTTTACATTCTGGGATTACTTCCTCACACACTGACTTATTAATTGTTTTTTTTTTTGGAAAATCGTGTTGCTTTACAATGTTTGTAAATATGAGAGCACCATAAATATCTATCAGACATAATTAATTTATCAGTCGTTGCTTCATTTTTAATTATTTTTACTTATTGTGGTATAGTAGTTTTAAAAGAGTTATAGCGATGGAGTTTCTTGCATTCTTCTCCATACGAAAACTAACTTGTGGAACGACTAGAATCAATTCAATTTTTTTATAAATTTTGACGTTCAAAAGTGCCTTACTAGGGCCTATTTGAAATAAATGATTTGACTTTGACTTTGCAAAGAAATAAGAATAACTACTGTTGAGCATGAAGTCCCAGGTTCAATTCCCAAGTCGGGCTAGGTGTTATTGAATTTTCCATCAGGGATTTCTCAGTAGTAGTCTGGATTTGTGCCCGGTTGACGCCAATAAGTTCTCCCCCTTTTGCATGAGACTTAAACATAAGTGGTGAAATGTGGGTTTAGTATAACTACACCTCTGCCTAACACTTCGGGGAAAGCCTGGGTAAAAACAAAAAAAAAATTGTCCGTCATTCAGATAATAAAAAAATATTAAACACGTATTTTTTTCTTTTTTTACGTAATCTAAAGATTACGGCGATACATTGAAGTAAAATGTGCCATGACGTCACGAGTATGTAGATTTTATACATACTAGTGACGTGGCGACCCCCGTTCCCCAACTTAAAATGCGTTTTATCTAAGTTATTTTGTATTAAAATTATTAAAAAAAAGTACGTGACTAATATTTTTTTATTATCTGACTGACGGACTAATTAGAATTAAATTTTTTTGCTTAGGCATCATCGCCATTGTTAAGTTTAGCTGTTTTTTTTTAACTATCTTCTGAATTTATTAAAGAGGATAAAAATACATGCACTGGATAAACTTCTTAAACTACTATTAAAATAAATATATAATAACCTAACTAAATCTATTAACAAACCAAAATCTGGCGTCGAAAGATTCCACCGCATCGCTGTCGACTTTTAATGAACCCAAGAGACTGGCGGCATTGCCACGTTGTATGTCTGTTGTAATGCTTAGCCTCTGGCCAAGGTAAAAGCCAACCTGGGACTAACAGAATAAGGCATTAGGGGTTAACTACTTCCTGCTGGGGTTGCGGGTTTGTCCGAAAGGGATAACGCGGCCCCGGCACACAGGCAACGGAAGGAACACGGGTGGGTTTTAGTCAGTAAAAGTCTGACACACCCTCTCGCTCTGCCCAGAGCGGGAGAAGTCATTTGATGATTTCCCACCCTCAAAAAAAAAAAAAAAAAAAAAAGGGGTTAACTACTTAAGTACATTGAAATACAATTTTATTCTTTATTCATCTACTTGGTTTCTTCACTCATATCCACTCGTGTCGACATGATATATAATTATTATGAGAATAGTTTTTCCTGTAGGTACCTGTTAAAGATAAAAACGTTAACATTTAAAATGATGATATTAGTTGAGGTACTAAATAAAAAATGTGACCGGCTTTTTTGTCTAAAATCACCTTTACATTCCTGAAACCAAGAAGTACTGTTTAGATTAATACTAAAAACAAAACCCAAAAAATATTATTGTAGGGGGAGATGAGTCACATTTCCTTTTTCGACCATCCGCACCCCCGATAGTTATCATTGGGAAGTTCATATCAAACTTAGCCGGAGCGACAAGCTGGAGCTCCTACCGTTCTATGTTAGCCTAGTAACGTTAAACGTATGTCATTCGTCAGCGAATCGATACTCAGAACAAAAAAGTGTAGAATAATGTTGTAAGGAGAGACGAGAGACACATCTTCAGTTTCGACAATTCGAATCACTGTAGTTAACAGTGCGAAGTCCGAACTAAACTTAGTCGGAGCGACGAGCTATAACTCCTACCTATCCCTGTTAGCCTAGTAACTTCAAACGTTTGTGATTTGTCAGCGAAGCGTAACTTTAGTTTGAGAGATCCTAAGTTTGTTTAAGGAAACTAATCAAGCACTATTTGACCAATTCCGTTATGACTAGTTTTACATCATATAGAACTAGGTTAGAATACATTACCTTAATTAGAACGACATTCGCAGATTTCATGGTGACTACACTCAATCAATCTGCCTAGCTTTTTCCCAACTATGTTTGGGTCGGCTTCCAGTCTAACCAAAAGCAGCTAAATACCATGGAGCGACGGCTTAACTGACCTCCTCAACCCATTAGCTGGGTAATACGATACCACTTGGTAAGACTGGTTGTCAGACTTTCGGGCTTCTGAAGAACCGTAACGACTGTCAAATATCCACGAATGACAGCCGGGACCAACGGTTTTTTTTGAGGCACGGAGGAGTCTCGGTATGTAAAGGTCATCTATCCACGAACCAACCCCGGCAAGCGCAGCTTAACCTGATGGATCGACCCGTGCTGCTGTTATTACTCAGCCACGAGCTCCTATAATGAGTATTATAACAGTATTAGTTGAGTTATATTTGCTTAGGTACGAGCAGACGAATTTTATATAAATAATTTTGTACCTGTTGTCAAAATTAAAAGACCACGACTACGTTTAGGACGAAAAAAATACACAATAAAATTCTGATCTGGCACGCATTTTTATCAGTATCTGGGCCTGGCCGAGCTCTGCTCTGGTAAAAATAGAGAATGCTCATTTAATAGTATAGGAAAGTTCATACTTTATTCCATGTATAGTAACTAATTCCATGCTGCCATGTCATTATTCATCCATGTCAGGAAGCCATCTTGTTCTAAACTTTGAGCGACCGAGCTCGGCTTGGGTGAAAATACGGCGAAAACGAATGTTTACAGATATGAGAGCTAGATCGATTTTTTGCCCCCGTAAACCCTTATATTACAACTTTCATCGAAATTCCAATCGTACCTTATATCGCAAATATATATAATATCTACAAATATTGCTCATTTAATAGTATAGGGTAAAGAACAGTCGACACTTGTCCAAGCGCAACAGCGAATGATGTTGGTGTTAAGTAGCCTATACATAGCTATTCATATGTACCTATGCATGTATTTACAGTCCACACTACTTTAATTATTTAGTGAGAAATAAACCGTCAAACAGTCCACACGAAGTTTTTATTCCGAGTAATTGTAACAAGCAATAATCAACCTTATCGCCGTGTACATTTGGTCCTAACTCGAGCGGATATTTGCCACTGACCGGCTGTGGACGAGCGCGTCGCGAGAACAATAGAAAGCGATAAGGATTCTATAGGAGTTTTTTATTGCCCATATTAGTGAATGCAAAACTGTTGTGATTTGTAAGCTCGTGATTTATATGAACAGTATTAAAACACGAACATAACTAAGTACTTATATTATTCTGTGAGTGATCGGATCACGAGTTTTTTAAACGACAAATAAGTGCCTAGTTAGTAAAAAGTGCGACATACCCTCTACGTGTGGACATTGTGAACATTACTATTTTTTTGACGAAATCCGTTGACTATTCAAGTTTTATTATTGTGTGCAGCATATTATAGTGAATATTACCACAGTCTATAGATCATTATACTGAGATATTACCATGGAAGATCTTCTGGTTTATCAATATGAACTATTAGAAAATCTAAAGGCTGCAGAAAAGAACTTTAAAAAATCACCAAAAGAGAGGATAAGAAAACCATACTTGGAAACGAGGCTAGAATTGCTAGAAGAGCTCTGGAAGAACTTTAAGGACGGACACAAAGGCATTATCTTGAGTATAACTAAAGATGAAGAAAGAAAAGATCCGTACTTTAAAGACAAGACATATGATATATTTCAAGAATTGTATGTATTATATAAGTCATCTATAAAGGAAGCTCTTCAGCCGTTTCTCGATTTAACGGTTCAACCTTCAATGCTTAGTGCTGCTGAAGGTCAAAGGTCAGACAGCAACGAAATTCAGTTACCAAAAATTAAAATACCCACCTTCAGCGGCAAATATGAGGAATGGCAGACATTTTACGACCTGTTTTCTTCCTTAATTCATAAAAATATGAAATTATCACCAGTACAGAAGCTACATTATTTGAAAAGCAGCTTATCAGGAGAACCAGAAGTAATATTGCGCAATTTTACTACGACAGATGCGAATTATGATGACGCCTGGCAAGAATTAGTGAAGCGTTATAACAACAAGAGGTTCAATTGTAATGCAATTTTGAGAGTTCTTTTTACACAAAAATCTGTATATACTGAATCTGCGGGTTTGATTAAGCACCTGGTAGATACAACTTCAACTTGTCTGAAAGCCTTGAAAAATTTAGGTGTTGAGTCTGAAAAATGGGACATGATCGTCAACTATTTAGTTGTGTCCAAGCTGGATCCAGAATCAATGAAGCAGTGGGAACAACAACTTAGTAAGAACAATTGCGACCTGCCCACTTGGCAAGATTTGAGAGATTTTCTGGAGTCAAGGTTTAGATCGCTGGAAATGATCGAATGTAACAATATAAAATCTTCGCAACCGAAACCAGCCATTAAAGCTAAGGCTTTTCATTCTAATGTCAACAAGGATGGAAAAGAACGCGAAATGAAGTGTGTAGTTTGTAACAGCAGCGAGCATTATATATACCAGTGCAAAACATTCGCCGATATGTCCACCAAAGAAAGACAGGAATACGTTCAGAAGAATAAACTGTGCTTCAACTGTCTTGCGCCATCACACTCGGTGAAGAAATGTCGACAGTCAACGTGCTGCAGAAGGTGTGGAAGGCGACATCACTCCCTTCTCCACTTCGAGAGAGAGCAAAATACGGAGAAGTCAAAAGAAGAAGGAAACACGGCGACAGGTACCGTTAGTGAAGAGTTTAGAGGTAAGTCCACTCCTTCAAGTAATACTGTTGTTTCTTGTTATTGTGAGCATATACAAACAAATTCTGTGTTATTAGCTACAGCTAGAGTGTTAGTAAGTAGCAAGAACGGTTACGAACATATCATTAGGGCATTGTTAGACCAAGGGTCGCAAGCGTCATTTGTATCAGAGGCGACCGTTCAGTTATTAAACCTTAAACGTAAATCAGTGAGTGGTTGGGTGTCCGGTGTGGGAGAGGGGCAAACTAGGATCAGACACATGGTTTCACTTTACGTGAAATCACGCCACAATCCCAGAGAGTCAGTTCAAGTAAATGCGTATGTATTGCATACATTAACAACACTGCTACCAACCATTAATCTTAAATTGCCTGATTGGTCCAAACTTAAGGAACTTGAGTTGGCTGATCCAGGGTTTACAACACCCGGTAGAATAGATATTCTACTTGGAGCTGAGGTTTATGGAGACGTTTTGTTGGACGGCGTTATTAAGCACCCCAAGGGAAATCTATTGGCCCAAAACACAATCCTAGGGTGGGTGATATCGGGAAGAATGTTACAAGCATCCGCCTTAGCAAAGAGACACGTCACAACCCTACACGCTCAAGTTAGGGAAGACGAGCTACTACGACAATTTTGGGAGATAGAAAAGGAACCAAATAGCATTCGAAAGATATTTTCAAAGGAAGAAGAAAGGTGCGAAGAATATTATGAAGCCACTACAGTTAGAGATGAAGAAGGAAGATTCGTGGTAAGGTTACCATTTCAAACTGAAGATCCAAAATGTCAATATGGTGGGTCGAGGGAAATTTCAGCTAAAAGATTTAACTTTTTAGAGAAAAGGTTGTCAAAAGATCCTAAGCTTCGGGAAGAATACCATAAAGTTATGGAGGAATATATAAACCTTAATCATATGGTAGAAGTTAATTCTTCAGAGATTGATAACCCAAAGGCTGTCTATCTTCCTCACCACGCCGTAGTTCGAGAAGACAAGACTACCACAAAGCTTCGCATAGTCTTCGACGCTTCGTGCAAGGGTTCTAATAACTTTTCTTTAAATGACGACTTATGTGTTGGTCCTCAGCTACAACAGGAATTACGTCACACGTTAATGAGATGGAGAACACACAAAATATGTATTACAGCAGACATCATTAAAATGTACAGAATGGTTCGTGTAGCGGAAGAGGATACGGACTACCAGAGATTATTATGGAGGTCTGCACCTCATGAGCCAATAAAGCACTTTAAACTTTTGAGATTGACCTTCGGTACAGCATGTGCACCGTACCTTGCTGTAAAATCACTTCAGACACTTGCTAATAACGAGAAATTAAAGTATCCTATTGCTGCAAATATTACTGTAACTGATTACTATATGGACGATCTCCTCACAGGGTGCGATACGGAGAAAGAAGCTGTCGATATTTATAACGAGATGAATAACCTTATGAACTCAGGAGGATTTCAATTACAAAAATGGGGCAGTAATAGTGGAGCTTTGTTACAGTACATTGGAAAAAATAATCGAGTTGATAATGAGTTGCCCTTTAAAATCAATAGTGTTGTTAAAGTATTAGGTTTGAGCTGGAATAGGGAAGCCGACACCTTTGAATATACTGTCAACCTGCCAGAACCTAAGCAGCCCATAACCAAACGCCATATTCTTTCCGAAATAGCCAAACTTTATGATCCTTTAGGGTGGATAGCTCCAATTGTGGTAATAGCAAAGATGATCATGCAGAAATTGTGGAAGACAGGGCTAGATTGGGACGAGCCTATTGATGGTGCTTTACAAGCAGAGTGGTTACGATATCGAGAGAACTTAATGCACATCAAAGGCCTAAGTATACCACGATGGTTGTACTACACACGTCTATCAAGGGTTGAGTTACATGTCTTCGCAGATGCATCACAAGCCGCATACGGAGCAGCAGTGTACATGCGAGTCATCAGTGAAGAGCGAGTTGACGTAAGCCTAATATCCTCCAAAACAAAAGTGGCTCCAATCGAAAAGCAAGTTTCCATCCCTAGATTGGAACTTTGTGGTGCCGTACTGGCAGCCAAACTAATGTCGGAGACGTCTCAAGTGGTAGGTATACCTAAAGATAGCTTATTTGCGTGGACCGATTCCACCATTGTGTTGGCTTGGTTGAGAGGGGGACCAAGCCGATGGAGCACATTCGTGAGCAACCGTGTGTCAGACATACTAAACATTGTAGATTACGAGCATTGGGGGCACGTATCTACAGATACGAACCCAGCTGACTGTGCGTCACGGGGCTTACAGGGTCCAGAGTTGTTAAACCATTCAGTATGGTGGAGTGGACCGGTTTGGTTGTCTAGCTTAAACATAAGTATTAGTGCTCCTAATATCGATGAAACACACGAAGAAGAACGTGTGAGATCTTTGACTGCTTTATGTAATATTAATGAGGAATTTATTTGGACTAGGTATTCTACTTTATCAAAAATGTTGAAAGTCATTTCATATTGCAGACGATTTATTAATTTTAAATTACCTAAAGAAAAACGTGAACGTTTGACAAAGTTAATTACACAAAGAGAAATAAAAGAAACTTTAAACAATTGTATTAAACAAGTTCAAGCTATTGATTTCAAAGAAGATTTAAAGCAGTTAATGTCGCAAGGTTATGTACCTAAAAAGAGTAAGCTTCGCAATCTTTGTCCCATTATTGATAATAACGGTATGATAAGAGTTGGCGGGCGCATCCAAAAATCTCAAACAGCCTACGATATTCAGCACCCTATAATTTTACCCGCTACGAGCCATCTTAGCCGCCTAATAATTCAGGATGCTCATCAAAGGACATTGCATGGTGGTCCTCAAGTGATGCTTAACTATTTGAGAACAAAATACTGGATTTTTCGAGCCAAAGATCTAACTAAGAAAACCTATCGAGAATGTGTTACATGTATTAGGTATTCAAAACAGAATACCAGGCAACTGATGGGACAGCTGCCAGAAGTGCGAGTAAAACCCGACCGAGCTTTTAAATCAGCTGGTGTGGACTACGCAGGTCCCATCAACATCCGTTTCTCACCAGGTAGAGGAGCTAAACCGTACAAGGGCTACATATGTTTGTTTATCTGCATGATAACGCGTGCCATACATCTGGAAGCAGTCACCGACATGACTGCGAAGGGGTTCCTCGCAGCCTTCCGGCGATTCACCTCGAGACGAGGTCATTGTTGCGATATTTATAGTGACAATGGCACAAATTTCGTGGGAGCAGATAAGCAACTCAGAGACATGTTCAACAGTGCCAAATCTTCGATTCCTGGGGAAATAGCAGAGATGTTAGTCCTGGAACGTACTACGTGGCACTTCATACCTCCTCATGCACCCAATTTCGGGGGTTTATGGGAGGCTGGAGTGCGCAGCACGAAAACTCATCTTAAAAAAGTAATTGGCGATGCTACCCTCACTTACGAGGAACTAGCCACAGTACTGGCACAAGTCGAAGCGTGTTTGAATTCCCGACCCATAACTGTGCTAAGTGAGGACTCTAATGACCCTCTTCCACTAACACCGGGCCACTTTCTGATTGGAGAGCCTTTGTTAAACTTAACTGACGAAAATTATACAAATTGTAATATTTCTAGTTTAGATAGATGGCGGCTAACCCAAAAAATGGTCAACGATTTCTGGAACAGATGGTATAAAGAATACCTCGTAAATCTGAACCAAAGACACAAGTGGAATACCAAGACCACTGAGCCAGAAATCGATGACGTAGTAATTTTAAAGGAAGACAATATTCCTCCAAGTAAATGGATATTGGGCAAAATAATTGAAAAACATGTGGGTCCTGATGGCATAACTCGTGTAGTGTCAGTTAAATGTAAAAACAATGTTTATAAACGACCTACGAGTAAATTATGTATTCTACCTAAACAAAAGTCTCATTAACAAGCCTAATTATTAATTTGAAAACTATTCTCGTTTGCCTATTTACGTAGTTAGTTAACTTATAGCGTTGCATATTTACTATTTCTTTATTTTTTCCTATGTATTCTTACCTTATGTATACCTACGTAATTTAAGAACTTACATGTTTACATTGCTATCTAGTGAATAAACTGGGATGGGCATTACTAACTTCAAACAACCTACCTACCTGTATGTGTGCATATAGGTACTTACTTACTTTATTACAACAGATAACTAAATTGGAACGGTGGGCGGTCAGAAGTTAGGAATGCAAGAACCTTAAACTTACCTACTTATTTGTAATAAAAAAGTGTTTATGTTGAGCTGTGTTGTACTTACTTAGATACCTACTAGTTCTAGTTGCATAGCATGTTATTGGTGATGTATGTACCTAAACCTAAGACATTACCTATAGTAATACTGACCTACTTACGTTTAGTTTCTTACCTTTTATAATCCTTATCTTTATATTATTATGATAGTTGTAGTCATGAAAGTTACTTTGTTTCTGATTTCATTCGTTGTTTAATTAGCATTGTGTAGTATTTTATTTTTATTGTTTTGTTTTTTATTGAAAGGATAGATCCTTTGGTGGGCGGTATGTCCAAGCGCAACAGCGAATGATGTTGGTGTTAAGTAGCCTATACATAGCTATTCATATGTACCTATGCATGTATTTACAGTCCACACTACTTTAATTATTTAGTGAGAAATAAACCGTCAAACAGTCCACACGAAGTTTTTATTCCGAGTAATTGTAACAAGCAATAATCAACCTTATCGCCGTGTACAACACTCGTCACTTTGTCAAGGTCATAGGCATAATTCGGAACCAACGTTAACAACGACATGGCATGTCAAAATTAATTAAAAAGATAACGCTGTTACAGTCGAATACTTGATTTCATAAATTGATAAAAATCAGCGGATTAATTAAGGCAAGATTATAGTCATGTCCATTTTGACCGATTCATCCGGTCAGATAAAATATTAATTTGGGCGGTTTGAAAAATCCTGAAAGTAATTTAAAATTGTTGCTCTTACATACACATACAAAAACTCACGCCTTTGTCCCATAGGGGTAAGCAGAAACAACAGTACGCCACCTGCTACTATCCTTGCATACAGTCAAATTTGTACCAAATGTCGAAATATTTTTTTTTTGGCTGGTAAATTATCAAATAAGTTCTTCCACTCTGGGCGGAGCGGGATGGTGTATCAGGCTTTTACTGACTAAAACCCACCCGTGTTCCTTCCGTTGCCTGTGTGCCGGGGTCGCGATATCCCTTTCGGACAAACTCGCAACCCTGGCAGGCATTGGCCCTTACGGACCCCGTCAGTTGGTGCTGACATCTCACCAAATGTCGACCTATAACATGATTCCATAAAAGTCTTTAGAGCCAAAATCCTGAAGTCTCGAAAAACGCAATCTGATAACTTAGTATGTTAGTTTATTTTGGAAACTCTTCACCTTTTAATGATTTATTTTAGAAACCAGTTATACTTTCCGTTAAGATCTCATGATTATTTCATATTATATTGTTTATGTTTTAGTCTTAAGTGGGCAACATTGCAATATTGTTCGTCTTGTAAAATTTTTCCTTATGTTATTAATCTTAAGTTTAAGAAGTATTTTGCCATAATTTTCAAATTCTTAGTTTTAGTATTATTATGTGTTATCACCTATTTCTGTGATTGCTCGTTATCCTGAAATTGGCGACTGTATAAATCCGAGGCTATTGTTACCTAGTACTTATAGCCAGAAGCTATTGGTGTACCTTTATAAATAAATAAATACTCCTTGTGTTAACGTTCATACCTTAGAGGGGCAGTTCCTGTATTTTTTAACAACGCTCTCATTCTTATCTCATTCGCAATCTGTCAAAAATACAATCAATTTACTAAATTTTTTGAGAAGTTTGACAGATTACGATTTGCATGTGAATGTGAGCGTTTATTCTAAAAGTGAGCAACGTCGCAAATAGATGTCAAATATTTCGATGTTTTAATTAATTTGGCAATATTACTGTATGGAAATATGAAATGTGGCTAACTAGCGAACTAGAATATTAATAATGAATTGCAATTATTATAACACTGAATTTGATGTTGTAACCGTTTTAGCTGTAAAAAGGCATTTGGAAAGTTTTCAAATACTTTTTTTATAACTAAAACGAAATATAAGCTCGGAAATATTCGGTGTTACGATATTAATTATTGCATTTCATAATCAGTATTTTAGTTCACTAGTTAGCCATATTTCATATTTCCATACAGTAATATTGCCAAATTAATCAAAACAGGTAAGTATTTGACAGCTATTTGCGACGTTGCCAACTTTTAGGATAAACGCTCTATTGGCCTTCTGGTCATTTCGCACGCTGCCGGTTGCAAGTACTACGCGCCTGACCTTTCTGAAGAACATCAACCAATAAGGTCACTATTTGTCATCCTAGGGCGTTAGCAAATTTTGTAATAATAACAAGAACAACTCCCACAAACAGGCGCACTGCGACAGCGCGACGCGACTCTAGAAGAACCATTTCTATGAAAACTTCACTTTTCTTCAACAGACTTGGATGAAATTTGGAACACAGTTAACCTGGATTAACATATCATCTTGTCATCCAGATAGTACGTTCCCGTGGCATAATGTTCGACCTCTACGCGGACGAAGCCGCGAAAATGCGAAAGTGATTTGGTTTGTTTGTTACGCTTTCACGCTAAAACGGCTGAACAGATTTGGTTAAAATTTGGCTCATGAGTAGACTATGTCCTAGGGTAAGACATAAGATACTATTTATCCTGATATTCCCACTGGATCGAGACTTATGCGGGTGAAGCTGCGGGGCGTAGCTAGTTTTACTATATTTATGTTACTTACAACAGCTGCATTTACAGACACAAATCTTACATCCTCTTAAACCCTGATGGGAATCTTAAGTCGGCTTTCGTTTAAATCTTTCTTTGAAATAAATATCGCTACTCAGCTGCATAGTTCAGCTTTCTACCATTCAATTGATAAGCTGAAGATAATCTTGAAAATGTCTGCTAACGGTTTTTTCGAATCACTAAAGTAGCTTTTGAGATTACCAACATCTAGTTACTATGTAGTTAATGTCTCCGTCACGAGAAACTATTAATTTAGTAAACAAAGAACTTCTACTTAGTTACGTAGCGAAATAAATAATCCCAAATTCAATCAACTCAAAGTAACATACGTGTAAGAAACAAACGAGCAATTTTACTTGGTCGGCTTATATTTTAGCGATTTAAAGCGCTGTCTAATGTTTTGTATTAAACGCGTCTGAGTTCCAATACCACAAAACATTAGACGACAGCGCTTAAGTTTCCTATTAAACGAATGTTACTTTGAGTCGATTGAATTTGGAATAATTTGTTGTTGATTACATTGTCGCTACGTAACTTTGTAGAAGTTCTTTATTTACAAAATGTATAGCATCTCGTGACGTACCTTAGATGTACGAGGTAAAGTATCCTGCAATTTTTTTTTACAACGCACTTCACACTTTCCTTTCTTCGTTTTTTTGTTTTAGTACAATATGTTGTGTTTGTGCTTTTAGTCTGTGATAATTAAATGTGTTTTCTTTTATTTATTTCTTTAAATAAAATAAAAGAAAGTTAGTAAAGGTGTACCTATCTATAGTACACCTACATTTCGCCAGTTATGTTTAAGTCACATGTAATAGGGGGCGAGCCTATAACCATCAACGGGCCACAAATCCAGACTTCGTTCTGCTACTTACGAGAAATCCCTGACGGAAAAATGTAATAACATTTTGTCAGACCTGGGAATCGAACCCAGGACCTCATACTCAGCAGTAGCGCTTGCGGTCACTAGACCAACAAGGCAGTCGAGACTTTATGTAGCATTTTTTAATTTTTTTATGTGCTTCTGTTTGTCCATTAACCCAGTAACTGCAGAGAAGAACCTCCTGAAAATGCGAGACGGGCCCCAGGAGTACTGCTTTTTGAATCAAGGCCTTTGACGCAGCCGCGCAATGGGATGTTCCTGAGGTGTTATGAAATGAAATTAAATTGTTTATTCTGTAAATAGGATATAGGAATCACTTTTACACGTCATATTAAAAAAAATACTAAAATTTGCTAGATGAGTTCGGCGTTTCCTATCCGACTATCCTGAAAAGAGTCACAGTCTCTTTAAAAGTCCAGACATAATCTTGGTCAAGCTTTGGGGGCATGAGGAACAGGGTGTAAAGTTCACTCATCCACCATAGAAAAGGAAGGATCCTCCGACCAGACGGGTGTGGTGTCTGGCGGGCAACTGCCCAGAGGTTGAAGTCGGGAAGCTTGTATATATGTTCGCGCGGTAAACTATAATTGCGCGATGCAGGATTTGTGTGACGTCAGAATGTTGTGTGACGTCAGGTCTTTGATGCGTAGTTCGCATGTAGCGATGTAGATGCCGCTACAAAGCCATATGAGGACCATGTAGATTAGTGTCTGAAATGGTCTTTTAAGAAAAGAACCACACAGATTTAACTGGACCTGTCCAGTCAGGGCAAGCATTTGTCAGTCATCGTGGAACTCAACTCAGAACATAAGGAGCTCAACTCGACAATACCAAAGAAAGGACATTTGGGTAGGCCGCATAAACTACTCAAACCGCCAGACCATTATTAAAACTAAATGAGAAAGGAAAAAAATTAGTAGAGAAAAAAAATATCCACATAGTCCTCACATTCACACTAGGTACTTAATTAAAAAATATAGTTAATATATGTTAGGTCGATGCTCTCCGCTATTAGACCATTAACAGTTACGATTATCGGTACAATGATTGCGTGCGGAGAAGCTCGTGGCTAAGTAATAACAGCCGCACGGTTGGATCCATCAGGTTTAAGTTTACATACCGAGACTCCTCCGTACCTCGGAAAGCACGTCAAGCCGTTGGTCCCGGCTGTCATTCGTTGATCTTTGACAGTCGTTACGGGTCGTTAGAATCCCGAAAGTCTGACAACCAGTCTTACCAAGGGGTATCGTATAACCCAGTTACCGGGTTGTGGAGGTCAGATAGGCAGTCGCTCCATGTAAAATACTGGTATTCTGCTGCATCCGGTTAGACTGGAAGTCGACCCCCAACATAGTTGGGAAAAGGCTAGGCTTGATGATGATGACATCCGTCTATATTTTCAATTACTTTTGCGAAATTCAAAATAATCACATAGTTATTTATAAGAAAGTCGAGATTACATCAAATTAGGCTTCAAAAATAAATTATACGCCACATTTTCCTGACATAAATCAATTTTCTTATATCTGATTAATTTTAAAACTAAGTCTGGTCTGTTAATAGGGAAAAATTGTTTATGAATTTATTGCTTGCCCTGGCTTGTCGAAAACCAAATCATTCTGTGAAAAAAAAGTAATTTCAAAACTAATATAGGTACAGGCTGTTCGGCAGAAGGTTGAACAAACGAAAATGGCGGATCCGTGGGGCCGTCTACTACGTTTGTAGGCCCAATAACAAGACCCAGGCCACAAGTTTTTTTTTTTTTTTCGGAATTTGTCGTTGCCAAAATTTCAAACGTCAATAATTTCATTTAAAAATAACAAAACTGGCAACATTTTATTTTTATATTCATCTAAAGTAACTGTCGAATCCTATAAAATTCTTATTTGATGCAGATGATTGCTAGAAAAGTAAATACGAGCCCTTAAACTACAAACAAATCAAAAATAAATACCGAAAGCCAGGCTTTGAACTTCGTTAAAAAAAAAACTAACAGTGGTAGAGCAGTTCTAATTTTAGAAAAACATCTTTGGTTTATGCCCAATCTAACGGTATGCAATATGCACAATTTCTTTTAAAACAACTAGAACAATTCGCCAATTTTAACTGCCTGGGACTTTTTTCACTGAAAGGATTAGGAAGGGCATTTGCGAAAGGTGAAATTAATTAATATTTCAACCAAATTTTTTTTTACATATTAGATTCTACAATTATTCCAGAAAAAAATAAAAATAAATGTTGCCAGCCTTGTTATTTTTAAAAGAAAATATTTACATTTGAAATTTGAGCAACCACGAATGTCTTGTTATTGGACCTAAACACATAGTAGACGGACCCAGGGATCCGCCATTTTCGTATGTTCGACCTTCTGCCGAACACCCTGTATATACTAAAATAAATACAAGAGAATAAAAACAGGCATTATAATCTATTAGAATGTTGGTAATGCAGGCCGGGAACAAACCAATAACCTGAAATATGGTGTAACTTTTGTTTGTGCCCCATTCAGTGACACTTGCGCAATAAAGACGAATCTAACGACATATCATTCATCAAATCGTTTCAGCCGTTTAATAGTTACGAGGGAACATAGAGACGGACATACATACAAACAGGTCAAATACATAACCCTCCTTTTTTGGCTTTACCGCAGTCGGGTAACAACAGATTTCAATTAAATAAATTATGCATATTCGGGCACACGCCAGATGTAACACTTCGACGTCGAGCTGGCCTAGCGTCGTACGAAGTTTCAATAGAATCTAAAAGTGAAATTCAAATAATTTATTTCTAATAAGTAGGTACTTAAAAGGCACTTTTCAACGTCAAAATTTACAAAAAAAGAAAATATTTCTAGTCGCCCCTTCCAAAAAGTAGTTTCGTATGGAAGCGAATGGGCAAGAAACTCCAACGTTAGGCTGCCTGTCTACTGGAGCGGAGAAGAGAGGAGAGGAGCGGAGCTGTGCCAATATTAACCAACAGAATTTAAACTCCGCTCCAGAGTTTACATAGTTAATTTTCGATAATGTTTCATGAATATTCAGAAAAATACGGGAGGTCACATGCCTGTGGGTGACATATACAATGTCGCCCACGGGCCGTATTTTTGAATACATATCAGAATCATAATTTGGTGTAAATATTGCCGCATGAAAAAAATTAAGACCATAATTTAACCGGATAATTTTTCTTTACAGTTTTTATTAATCAAATTTTTATTTCTTGTTTCTACATTTTAAATGTTATTTAAATAAAATATAAAACTGCCAAACAGATGAATTGCGTAATACGAATTGAACGCAGATAATATAATGAATTGTCAGTTTGCGACAGTTTGTGTGATTCATCATAATTATTATGATTCTGCCAGAGCGGCCGTTTTAAGGCTTGTGCAGACCAGCGCGACTTGTCGCGCGACGCGACACGAACAATACAATTTCTAAGAAAACTTCACAGTCTAACAATAACCGGTGTCGCATCGCGCGACAAGTCGCGCTGGTCTGCACAAGCCTTTAAGCCCCCAGTACTTTCAATAGTTCATACTAAAATCCCATCCCATCCCATTCCTGAATTTAAACATTTTTCCGGCAACTTTTCAAACTTTTCGAACTATTACGAACATTTTGAAACAATAAATAGCCAAATCGGTGCAGCCATTCTCAAGTTATGCGCTTATCAACGAATATAATTTTTATTATACATAATTATAGGTATAATAAATAATAATTATAGGCATAATTATAGGTAGTTATACTAAAAAACAGCGTCATTATTTCAACATTAAAATATAAATTCTCGTCTCATTCGTAGTTATTAATATATTCATAGTCTGGCTGCAATGAAAAGGATAACAATTTGAGAACACATTAATTATAAAAGAGTATTTTTTTAACGATCCACTTTATTTAGATAGCTTCTTTTAAAACTGTAATAACATAATTATCTTGTTGCATCTGGATTGTATTTAAAAAAAAGTATTGTAGGTACCTACTGTTAAAATTTACGTTTAAGAATAGTTTTTGGCTTTTATCATAAAAAACTAGTTTGCGACTTTATCTGCGTGAAATTTTTTCAAAACTCAAAGAAACTCAAAGCATTTATTTCAAATAAACCAATTACAGGCACTTTTGAATTGTCTTGTAACTCCGACCCACCCCGTCACATCGCATCGCCCGCGCGCCCGTCCCGACTTTTGAGAAAAGTGGAGATGAAATAAATTACACAAAGTGTCAGAGCTTGAGTTCGAACCCATGTCCTACAACACGTAAGTCGGGGCCGTCACCAATGGGCCACCACCGCTCTCAAAAAATTAAATTAAAATAAATTTTCTACATTTTTCATCTTTGACCGACCCCACGCTAAGCAATCGCCTTTGAGACCACTAGACCTATATCTAAAGTGATCCATCTAGCCGCATATATTACTAGGCAGGAAGGCTCCTCAAGGTCAGAAGATCTGACATTTGAAAAGGGTATTTTTCAAACTGCCTTACAAGACGGCTTTGTACTGTATTTGTAATTTATGGTAAGCAATTTCGTAGCGAGGGTAAAAATTTTTGCGTTTATATAATGAGAAAGAAGGTAATAATGTAGGGTACGTACGGGTTGAGATATAACTTTTATAAGAAAACTTTTTTTTATTTTTTTTAATATTTTGCTTATTTATTTGAATATACATATTTACAAGTGGGTACGAACAACTTATAACTAATTAATAAAAAAAACTTTTTATAAACAAAAACACAATAAAGCGAAAAATTACTTTAATTTCGGAAGTCGGTAGGAAAAAACGAAAACTCAAAACCAAAGACACTGATTTCTGGAATTGTTTTTTTTTTAAGTCTTACATTACCTGCTATGTAAATAACAATGACAGGAATTAACTCTAACATCATCCACGTAGACTAAGTGGGAAAAATACGTATTATTCAACCTAACCCAAAACGTACTTTACCGGTACCCTTTCTTCTCCAAAAATTGTTTGTCCGAAAATCAACACCAGTTAATAAAATCTATATGGGACCAGCATGCAAGTTTCCTCTACAATATAATAAAAAGAATTTTCAAAATCGGTAAACAAATGATAGAAAATCGGGGACAGTAACTACATTTTTAAAAACCGACGACCTGAGAACTTCCTCTTTTTTTGAAGTCAGTTAAAAACGTTCAAAATCCATATAGATATTTTAAGAACATACTACTTACAAGCCCTTTATAAAAACTAAATTAAAACTAAAAGCCAACTACGACAAAAACGCCAACTAAAAACATATAAACAAGACATCACAGACGACAGACAAATTAAAAATTCGGATTCACCGTATAAATCGAACAGATTACGTGTGACTCCGAATTTCTAATTTGTCTGTTTATATAATTTGTATGTCTTGGATGTCTTGTTTATATCTTTTTAGTTGAGTTTTAGTTTTTATAACTTTTATTTTAATTTTAATTATTTTGTGGTTTATGATACTTATATTATATTTTTGAAATTTGCTAATTAATCCCTTTCATTTGATACCCAAAACGCCATTTTTTTTCTTTTCATGATTTAATGTAATTTATAGGGCGCCATATTGAATTAAATGTAGACGAGTCGACGATCAAGACGCTTCCAACGATACCTCATTTGTCAAATTATGATGAGCAGTTTAGAACTTATGAAGGAACAGATAAACATTCATATCCACATACATACCGGTCAAAATCATATCCCTCCGCTGCCGTAGTTAGGTAATAATACAGCTTGGACCCTAATAAAATGAGTTACTCGTTATCATCAACATCAGCTATCTGCCAATGAAAGTCCTGCCAAAATTGGTTCAGCCGTTTCGGAGATTAGCCAGAACAAACAAACAGACAATTTAAAAAAAAATA
Organism: Agrochola lota; assembly: GCA_947364205.1. Classification (NCBI taxonomy): domain Eukaryota; kingdom Metazoa; phylum Arthropoda; class Insecta; order Lepidoptera; family Noctuidae; genus Agrochola; species Agrochola lota. The sequence goes on from OX376239.1 coordinate 3,963,385, forward strand.
ATATCTTTTGTTATATGAACCCTATACTTTCAAAAGCAGGTAAAAAGCTATTATTTTGACATTAAGAAACCGACACTTCAATTTTATTTATTTGTATGAATAGATTATAAAAAATGTTTTTTTTTTTCTCTCGATAATTATTGATCGATTGTAATTTTCCAATGCAAAAGAATGCCATGATTGCCCTAGAAACATATTTTTAATCACATATCATTCCCAAAAATAAACAAAAACTTCTGGTACCTCAGCCGTCTAAAAAAACTTATTTTTTGATTAATCGAAAAACAATGTACAAATTTAAAGGTTCGAAATGATTACTAAAGCATTATTTTTCTTGTATTTTTGTTACATTAGTAACAAAAATACGAAAGAGAAAAATATTGCTTAAAGAAAAATAGAACTTTTAAAAACTTTTGGCTAAAAGCCTACGAAGGAAAGCTTTTAGTTGGAGAAAACCCAAAAAAACCGTAAGTATATAATCTTCAGTATAAGTCCTAAGGGAATTAATAGGGTCGATAATTATGTGTCTCGGCTTTATCTAAAACTAGCGTTCGTCCGCGGTTTCGCCCGCGGAGGTTGGAAACTATTCCACGGGAATGTACTACCGGGGTAAAAAGTATTCTATATGTTAATTCAGGTTATAAACTATCTGTGTGCCAAATTCATCCCAATCTGTTCAGCTGTTTTTGCGTGAGTAACAAATATACAAACTTTCATTTTGCGGGGCGGCTAAGCTCGGCCGCTTATGCTGTTAGAAAGATACGACAGTTAACAGATGTAGAAACCGCGCGTCTGGTCTATTTTAGCTACTTCCACAGTATTATGTTGTATGGCATTTTACTGTGGGGTCGGGCTGCTGACATTGAATCCATCTTTATTTTACAAAAGAGAGCTGTCAGAGCCATTTATAATCTACATCGTCGCGAATCTCTCAGGGAACTATTTAAAGAGATTAATATTATGACGGTACCTTGCCAATTCATTTATGAAAATATTATGTATGTAAGAAAAAATCTACATATCTTTAATAAAATAAGTGATAGACATCATTTTAATACTAGAAATAAAGATAAAATAGATCAACCATTTTTCAGATTATCTAAAGTACATACATCTTTTATGGGGTACTGTGTTAAATGTTACAATAAAATACCTTGTGATATATTACAATTAAATGAAAGAAAATTTAAAACTCATATTAAAAGTACACTCTGTAAACAAGCATAATACAAATTAGAGGATTATATCCAAGATAAGAATGCTTGGAAACATGCTGGTCCTGCTCCATAGGACAATTTAGAGTCTAGACAAAATCAAACTGGTTGCTTATTAAATTATGTATTTGTTATTTTTTATAACACTGATTTTACATTCTGTGATTTCTTGAACTCACACACTGACTTATTAGTATTACTTGTTAAAATGTTAGGAATATCGTATAATTTTACAATGTTTGTAAATATGTGAGCACCATGTATCTGTCACATATTTAATTTATCTGTAATTGCTTTATTTTTCATTCTTTTTTACCTATCGCGGTATAGTAATCTTATTCTAGATGCATCGTCTTCACAAATAATTATATAATTAATGTATGCAAAATATTGTAAAAACATTTTAAAAGAGTAATGGTGGAGTTTCTTGCCCATTCTTCTCCATACGAAAACTACCTTTTGGAAGGGGCGACTAGAATCAATTCTATTTTTTGTAAACTTGACGTTCATAAGTGCCTTTTATGTGCCTAATTGAAATAAATTGTTTGACTTTGACTTTGGCTTCAAATTTATAATATTACTAGCTTTTGCCTGCGGCTTCGCCCGCGTTAATGTCAGAAAATATCCCACAAGAACGTGTTCTCAGGATTCAGAGTATCCTTGTCCTAACCCAGGTCATGGCCTACCCGTATGCCTTTCATCTAAATCCATTCAGCCGTTACGGCATGAAAAGGTAACAGTCAAATAATACATCTGCTTTAGGGTTCCGTATCTGAAAATGAACAATTTAAACCCTTAAAGGATCACTTCGTTGTCTGTCAAGAGTAGTCAAGATCCTTTTTCTCAGGAACGCGTAGAGGCATTAAGTTGAAATAGATATCAAAAACTTAGATCTACGGTCTCTTGGAGCTGTAACGAAAATCAAATTTCCAAGTCTATGCAATAAAAAAACACGGCCATTTATGCCGCATATTCTTACAAATAAACCGGTCCCGTTGGCCCAGCAGCATGAAGTTTGGCGTGAAGAAGGTCAAGTAAAGAGGAAAATCAAAAAATTGGTAATTTATAGTTTTATATATAAACGGCAAAGTTAAGTTTTTTCTTACATCTAGGATCAAAAATTCAGAGTTCGTGTCTTGAAGTAACATTTAGTCTGTATTTCATTACTCTATTAAAAGTTCATCGTGAAGCACAGGTTTGAGACGGAACCCTCAAAGCGCAACTCCTACTCACACTTGCCCAGTTTTTTAAAATAAATAAAACAGTACCATAATTGCGTAATACACGATCAATCAGAATCTGAATCGTTTTAAAACAGATTGCTAATCCATAGCTACCTAATATCGAAAAAAAGAATCTGCTTATCAACGTAAATAGCGCAATGAATGTTGTTGAACTGTCAAAATGAAACACATTAGTCGCAATCGTTTACGAAAATGTGTTGCGTAATTAGATAGCTAGTTTATATGAGTCTTAACTATTATTATCACCATTAGTTTGTAATAGGAACACCCAAATACTCCGAATTATTTTATTCCGAATTTCGATGTTCCGATTTTCAAAAGCCCGAATTTCATAATACGTAAAAATTGTTATGTCTATTATTAAAAATCACGAAATTTATTTTATCGAAAGTCGTAAATGCGATTTGTTAGTTTTCAGATTTTCATACGTTCGAAGAATGAAATGTTCGAAGGGTTTTCGGTCCGAAAAACGACATTCCGATTTTCAATACTTCGAATAAACTAAAAGTCAACATGTTGTGCTACAAAATTTTGTGACAGAAATGAATCGCTGCAAAACCGACTTCACGCAGTCTTGTCTGCCCTACCCCTAGAGTGTAATTTAAGCCCGCGTAGGCGCGGAGGTGTGGGGCGGCCCGCGAGCTGAGGAGCAGGTGGTTTGAAGGCCCGCCGCCGCGGCTGAGGCTGAGCCGAAGCTGTGGTGGTGAGCGTTAAAACCATCTGCGACGATAAGCTCACGTGGGGCCGCCCAAACCCTGCAGTGCCGGAGCCATGAGAGAAACAATGCTTGCTGCATGTTGAATGCCTGCTTGATTGCTGCTTGCATGCTTTATGCCTGCTTGCATGTTGCATGTCTGTTTGCATGTTGCATGCTTGCTTACATGTTGCATGCTTGCTTGCATGCTGCATGTCTGCTTGCACGCTGCATGCCTGCTTGTATGCTGCATGTCTGCTTGCACGCTGCATGCCTGCTTGCATGCTGCAAATCCCCTGTATTATTGATGAATCACTTCGGTTAGGTTACTACTACTTAGGTTAGGTTAGGTTACTGTGACTATTAAAGCGCAAAGGCGAGCGTGCCGCGGCAGCGGCCGCCTATGTGTTTATTTGTCTTGCTATTCGAAATAATTTTGGAGTGCCACAGGGCACTGTAGTGGGACCTTTCTTATTCCTCATATTTATTATTGATTTACCAAATATCACTTGCCATAACACGATCTTGTTTGCCGATGACACAACTCTCATTGTGAAATGTGAAAATGCAGACACGTATGGACAAGACATAAACAAAGCAATTGACAACATAATACACTGGCTACATTCTAACAACTTACAAATTAATATGGAGAAAACTAAAATGATTCAATTACAAACCCATAAAAGAAATCCATTGACGTTAAATGTTAAATATAATAAGACTGTTATCGAACAAGTTGCAAGTACAAAATTTCTGGGTATAATGTTGGATCAGAATTGCGACTGGAAAACACACGTCGATTACGTTTGTGATAAACTCGACAGATTTGTTTACGCAATAAAAAGATTGAGAGTCACAGTATCAACAGAAGCTGCTCTTTGTGCATATCACGGATACGTGTGGTCCGTACTCGCTCATGGTCTCTTGTTGTGGGGTAATTCGGTGGATATTACAAAAGCGTTTATAGTTCCAAAAAAAGTGTACGTGCAATCTCTGGAGCCTGGTATATATATATAGTTATAAACCCTTGTTTAAAAAGTACAATATTCTGCCATTAGCGTGTATGTACATTAGAGAATTATGCCTATTTGTACAACAACATCCTGAATATTTCACTAAATACAAGGATGTAACTAAACGAAATGTAGCTCCTAGAAATAAAAATAAATTTAAACATGAGCTCTGTTTACCGCAATGCAGGCTCGAATTGTTTAAGAGGAACTCGTACATAAATGCTGTAAAGGATTATAACAAATTACCGGACGCTTTTAAAGATTTACCTTTGACAATGTTTAAAAAAAAGTTAACACAATGGTTAAAAGTAAAATGCTTTTACAATCTTAATGAATACATGTCAGATCGCGGAGAAGGGAACTAAGATAAATGATATTGGTAATTGGAGTAATTGGAATGGTAATATACCTTATAATAATTTATTAATGTTCAAATTTTAATATATTACCACTGTGACATTATACTATTTATGACATTATCAATTACAATTTATAATGACATTTATATTTATTATCTGTCATTTTTATTAAACTTTATAGATCTGCTGAACTAATATAGATTATAGGTATAATTTGACATCTATTAATTAATTTGTTCCTTAAATACTTATTGTGACATGAGACATTATTTGTTATCTGTTGTTACTGTCTATAATTTTATTTTATTTTCTGTTTTTATTGGACCTTATAACTAAAGGAATGTAATTGTATAGGTAAAATTAAAGATTTGCACACCATAAGTAATGGTAGAACGTAAAGGGGCCATTATAGTTTTAAGATCATACATTTGTAAACCTACATTCTGGAAAATAAATGAATTTGAATTTATTCAGTTTTACAAGGCGTTTTTATTTCGGAATTGTAATAATCGGTATTTTAATCATCGGAATTCGTATTTTTGATGTTTCGAATTATCATGAAGTCGGATTTTTTGTTATTCGATCTATTGAAACTCGGTATTTTGAGAATGGTAATTATAAACGTTAGGAATATTGAAATTTAGGAATTATAAAAATAGGAGTAATGATAAGTCGGAGTTTTGAACCATTCGGAATAATAAAAATCGGTATTTTGAAATTCGTATTTGTGACTGACGGAATAAAGTTTTTCGTATTTATGTAGTGTACCCGTTTGTAATACGTACTCCATTGCTGCCATTGAACAATATAAAGAAATATGTACATGTTGGAAAGGTTAGTTTAAATTGTAATAACTTTTGACAGAGTGGGCCGATTTTAATGAAATAAAGACTAAATGTTAATTTAGCTTACAGACTATGACTACATTTCAAATCCCTTAAATCTCTTGAAAAGACGACACACAAAAATCAATATGACATGTGAATTTTAAAATCATCCCTTATTGTACCCCTTGGGGGGACGATTTTACAAATACGCTAAAATGCTTTATTCTTTATTTGTTACCAAAAGCATAAATTTGAATTTTCATATCCCTAACTTAAGAAATGCTGGATTTCCCTTACAAACTTTCATCCCCTATATCACCCCCTTTACGATTATTTTTGGGACAAAAAGTACCCTATGTCCTTCTCCAGCATACCATCTATCTCCTTGCCAAATTTTATTGAAATCCGTTCAGTCGTTTAGCCGTGAAAAGGTAATATACAGACGGATAGACAGACAGAGTTACTTTCGAATTTATAATATTAGTATGGATATGGATAGTAGGACAAGTGGCGATGTCTTTCAAAGTGTTTCATTTTCTGCGAAGACTTTCACCAAGATTGACATTCGTTTTCGGTAGCTTATGGCTGTTCAATACATTTTTGTAAATTTTTCACAAACGATGGGACACTTAATATCGTGTCCGGTGTCTTGTCGTGTCACGTCACAGGAATAGATGGATGCTAGTGATGGCGCCAAACACGTTGCCAAATTCTGGGCCAAGTCTATTTAGATTGCCATCGACACGCTGAGAAGATGTTCTCACATAACCCAGTAACTGGGTAATACGATACCCCTTGGTAAGACTGGCTGTAAGGCTTTCGGGCTTCTGACGACCCGTAACGTCTGTCAAGGATCCACGAATGACAGCCGGAACCAACGGCTTAACGTGCTTTCCGAGGCGCGGAGGAGTTTCGGTATGTAAAGATGGTCACCCATCCACGGACCAACCCCGGCAAGCGTAGCTTAACCTGGTGGATCGACCCGTGCGGCTGTTATTACTTAGCCATGAGCACCTGCTACACACGCTAATAAACGCAACAAACGCTATACAAAATAAAAAAAAATTGTATAGCATGAAAAATATTAAAGATTTTTCCCCCTTTTAAACAAAATTTTCGAAAAAATATCGTAAATGTTCAGAAAAATACGGGACACATGCCCATGGGCGGCATTGTATAAAAGTTTAACTTGCAATGGAAGCCCCCGACCACAATCTATGTTTTAGTAATGAAGCCTTTACCTCAAGTGCAAAGAGCCTTTTAAATAAGTGATCAACATATTAATAAAAATTTCACGACCATTAACTACTAAAACTTAGAAGAAGACAATGAATAGTCTTTTAAAACCACTTCAGAAAATTAAGCGGTGTCTTGACTGTCTTTTCATTTACAGGCTGTTTCATTTTAACTGAAATAATAATAAAAAGTAATGGTTTAAATAATTAGTTTCCACTCAACGTTTATTGGGGTTTCTGAATTTGCTCCCATTTTAATGAATAAAAATACCTATTCTTATTTATTAAAATAGGAGCAAATTCCCCAACTATGTTGGAGTCGGCTCCCTGTCTAACCAGATGCAGCTGAATACCAAAATTTTACGCGGCGCAACTGCCTGTCTGACCTCCACAACCCTGTAACTGGGTAATGGTAAGACTGGTTGTCACACTTTCAGGCTTCTGACGACGTGTACCGACTGTCAAAGACCAACGGCTTACTGTGCATTCCGAGGCATGGAGGAGTCTCGGTATGTAAAGACGGTCAACCAATCCATGGACCAACCCTAGCAAGCGCAGCTTAACGTGATGGCTCGACCTGTGCGGCTGTTATTATTTAGCCACGAGCTTCACCGAAGGTCATAACTAATTAAGCAATTTATTTAAAGTAGGAAAAATGTCGCGAAGAAAGTTTAGAGTATTAATGGCAATAAAAGTAGGTGAAAGACCAGAGAAACGATGGATGGACTGTCAGAAAGATGATATGGGTAGAAAGGGGGGTGATTACCGAGATGACGGCTAATAGAGAAGCATAGAAGACGAAGAAAAGTTACAACGACCCCAAAAAAAGTGGGTTAAGAGCAAATAACTGTCAAATATTTACCTGTTTTGATTCATATAGCAATATTACTGAATATAAATAAGAAATGTGGCTAACTAGTGAACTAGAATATTAATAATGAATTGCAATTATAACATTTAATTTTATTTTGTACCCATTTTAGCCAGCACACAAAAAAAAACAGCCTCACTTCTAAGCAGAATAAGAGGCAGTCACAATAGTATCCTGAAGGCTGTGGCGGCAGACACTTCCTCCGCCATAATAAGACAATTTGTGCGAAGACTGATACCATAGTTAGACCACTACCATTCCTCTTTGTGTCTAGATATTGGGTGGTCTTCCCACAATTTCGTCTTTAGTTTAAGTTAGGTACTAACAATAGTGATTTAAGTGCAAACATGTTGCTAACAATTTATGGATCTTTTTGTGTTATCCGAAATAAAATGATTTATTTATTTTAGGTGTAAAAAACGCATTTGGGAAGTTTCCAAATAGTTTTTTTACATCTAAAACTAAACATTCGGTGTTACGATATTAATTATTGCATTTCATAATCAATATTCTAGTCCGCTAGTTAGCCACATTTCTTGTTTCCATACACTAATATTACCAAATTAATCAAAACAGCGAAATATTTGACAGCTATTTGCGACGTTGCCTACTTTCAGAATAAACGCTCTTAAGAGCAAAGTAATGTCAAAGTCAAAGAATTTATTTCAAATAGGCACATACAAGGCACTTTTGAACGTCAAAATGTACAACAAAAAAAGTCTAGTCGCCCCTTCCAAGAGGTATATGGAAAAGAATGGGCAAGAAACTCGACCGTTACTCTTTAAAAATGTTAAACAATATTTTGTATACATTAATTATGTATAAGCATATTTGAAGATGAATGATTATTAACAAGCGTTTATTCTGAAAGTGGGCAACGTCGCAAATAGATGTCAAATATTTAGCTGTTTTTATTAATTTGGCAATATTACTGTATGGAAATAAGAAATGTGGCTAACTAATACAGTTTACTACAAAGTAAATATTAAAACTAACTTGCCACTTAGGCTACTGTTACTGCCTAGAATTTCCATTATTTAAATGTAATTTTCTCTTTTATTTCGCTAGTACTGTATTAAGTAAGTCATGCCCCCCGCCCACGCTGTTCCAACAATAATAAATGAGCTGAAAACTTTGTAACAAATATCTTCATTACTGTCCGAAATAAATCACTCGAGCAATCTCACTTGGAAAGTATTCTCACCTTTCAAACTTTTGTGTTACTTAAAGGTATCATTCCGTACCCGACCGCAGGCGGCAACTGCAGGCGACGTGTCGCCGTGTCATGTCGCGGCGACACGTCGCGGTATCATGTCGCTGCAGTCATGATTCCGAACCCGACCACAGGCGGTAATAGCCCGTATTCCAGTCGGTAGATAGAAAAATGTGTTATCGCTCGGGCGTTGGTGGCATTAATGGTCTGCGGTGGGACTACACGTGTCGCTGCAAACGACGACGTGTCGCTGGCTACGGAAGGTATTTCATAGAAATTTATAGAAACCAGTCGTGTCGCGGCAACATGTCCCTGCAGTTGCTGCCTGCGGTCGGTTATAGAATGGTACCTTAACGATTACACGAAGTTTTTGTTGTAATTAACCAAGCAGGTAAAAATGATTAATAACTGTCTATTGTTTTAACTGCCTCGTTGATCTTGTGGTCGCAAGCGTTACTGTTGAGTTTGAGGTCTTGGGTTCGATTCCCGGTTCAACCAAAGAGATAATGGGTTTTTCCACCAACCTGGATTCTGGATTTGTGCCCGGTTGATAGCAATAGCCCTGCCGTCCGTTACATGGGACTTAAAAAAACATCATCATCTGCCTAGCCTTTATCCAGTCTTACCGGCTGCAGCTTAATATCATTATTTTACATGGACTGCCTATCGGTCCTCCACCCAGTTACTGGATAATGTTAAGACTGGTTGTCAGACTTTCGGGCTTCTGACGACCCGTAACGACTGTCAATGATCTACGAATGACAGCCGGGATCAATGGCTTAACGTGCTTTCTGAGGCACGGAGGGGTCTTGGTATGTAAAGATGGTCCACCCAGTCACGAACCAACCGCGGCAAGCGTAGCTTAACCTGATCGATAGACCCATGCGGTTGTTATTACTTAGCTTAAAAAACATGACTGGCGAAATATGGGTGACTATAGGTACATCTTTGCCTAACTCTTCGGGGAAAAATGGGTTGATGTTATTTTGTATTTTTCCCATTTCGCAAACCAGCTTTTCGAAAACTTGCAAAACATGTACGAGGTCTACGAGAACGAGCGTGCCCAGAAAACACCTGTGGGCTTAAAACGGCTGCTTTGGCAGAATCATAATATGATTATATTATGAATCACACAAACTGTCACAAACTGACAATTCATAATATTAAAAAACGCAATTGGCGACGTAAATTTAGTAACCTAATCCGCGTATCTGTTCTTAAGGAGTCATAAAGAACCCTGTAAGAACACACACACAAACAAAAAGTTACGCGAATTAGGTTACTAAATATACGTCGTCTATTGTATTTTAAAATGGATTTATAATTAATATAATATAATATAATTCATAATATTATCTGCGTTCAATTCACATTACGGAATTTGTTTTTTATTATAATGAAATAACATGTTAAACTGTAGAAACAAAACATAAAAATCTCATTTGATTATTAAAAGCTGTAAAGAAAAATTATCCGGTAAAAATACGGTCTTTATTTTTGTCAATCGGCAATATTTACACCAAATATGATTCTGATATGAATTGAATTGAATATGATTCAGCCAAAATATGTGTCACCATAGAGGGATTGCTGGTTTTTTTTTTTTTTTTTTGGAATTGCCTAATGTGGCCGTTTTAAGGCCCCTGTTCACTCTTACTACGAAGGCTGGCAGGTTCTGATATGTGGTGTACAACATGGTTTTAATAAATAAATACCACGATGATAAAGGTATTCACAGCTACAGCTGCAGCTGCACCTAAATAAACCCGTATTTTATTTCAGACATATCAGTTTTTCTTTATTCAATTTTACTCACTTTTCGACGACTAATCGAATTTAATTTCGATCACGGTGTATTATGACATCGGTTTGCCCTGTTTGACAGGTACGTTAAAGTCTCATGTAATAGGCGCCGAGCCTATTGCCATAAACCGGGCACAATTCCAGTCTGATACTACGAAATTCCTGACGCAAGAACCCAATAACACTTTACCTGACCTTTGAACCTGCACCCAGGATCTCACGCTCACGACCATTAGGCCAACTAACGAGGCAGCTGTACAATTTGATTTATTAAATACCTACCGTGTAAAAAATTAGTCAGCTATTAAGCTGACCATCCGTAAATTGCATGTAATATTTTGAATAAAAATTCCTACTGGGTACCTACAGATAATCGTAATATGGTAAAACATGCTTTATCAAATAATTATCACGCGCTCAAAATAATTATCCTTATAAATCCCAATAACCTACTATAATAATATTATACGTATAAATGTGAAAGTTTGTATGTTTGGATGTTTGTTACTGAATCTCGCAAAAACGGCTGTACGGATTTAGATTAAATTTGGCACACAGATAGTTTATAACCTGGACTAACACATAGGATACTTTTTATCCCGGTAGTGCCTTTCCGTAGGATAATTTCCGACCTCCACGCGGGCGCAGGCGTAAGCTAGTAAAATAATAAAATTTATTTGTATTCGTTACGGTCCGGTTGGCCAGCTGGTCGAGGCCGGTCCGTGGATGAGTAACCATCCATTACATATCGAGACCTCTCCGTGCCTCGGAAAGCACGTTAAGCCATTGGTCCCGGCTGTCATTAATAGATCTTTGGCAGTCCTTACGGGTCGTCAGAAGCCCGAAAGTCTGACAACAAGTCTTACTAAGGGGTATCGTATTAACCAGTAACTGATGTGGAGGTCAGATAGGCAGTCGATACATGTAAAAATACTGGTATTCAGCTGCATCCGGCTAGACTGTAAGCCGACCCCAACATAGTTGGGAAAAGGCTTGGCAGATAATCTACTCTAATCTGTCACGAACTACATAAAGGCAAGTCAAAGCTATATTTACATATTCGCATGCACATCGCAAAGTTTTCGGGAACTTGACAACTTGCCAAGGCTAATTACAATAAGTGGAACTTTCAAACAAGCTTTTCGGACAAACATTATTTAAACTATGAAGATGCACGTGCTGTAAGTTTTGGGAGAAATTCATTTTCTGCACGAGTCTACTATTTTTGGTATGGTTCCTTGGCAATTGCGAAATTAGCTTAATATTCTTCTTTTATTCATGAATAAATTGTTAATTTTCATTATAGAGCTTGTGGCGTCATCTACATCGCCACATGCGAACTACGCAACAAAGACCTAACGTCACACAAAATCCTGACATAACACAAATCCTGCATTGCGGAATTAGAGTTTACCGCGCAAACCACATATAAATATGACCATCCGACATCAATCGTTGGGCAGTTGCCCGCCAGACACGACACCCGTCGGGTCGGAGAATCCTCCCTTTTGTATAGAGGATGAGTGACTTTTACACCCTGATCCTTATACCTCTAAATAGGTGACTCCGAGTATCAACGTCAACGCAGCCTTCGTGCAACTACTTCAGTGTGACGTCATCATCATCATCATCACTCCCGCAAGCTTTCGAGAGGTGAGTCACACAGCCAGCAAGCACCCACGGCTTCAACGGGTATCCTGACTACCAGCATGCAGCGAACGCCACCAGCTCTTTGATATTTATATGTCTAAATAGAGTGTCGCGCTGCGAAAGAACTAAAACGAACAGGTTAAATTTGTATGCTGGTGCGCATGACAGCTACGTGTTACACTAGCGCCACGTCATTGTGCTGTCATTGTGCTATTCTAGTGTGCGTGCATTTAGCGGTTAACAATTGCACGCAATTTTTTCGACGATTTCACCGCTATGACTGTCTGTCTCGTATGTATTTATATATTTGATTGACCTGTCCTCGACATACTTTATAAGCATGTTAACGATTTCTGACCAGTCTAACTAAAGAATAAGTTTCGTCACTAAGTGTTCTTTCATAGTAAGTCTGTATTCGATATTTACTTAATTCATAAATACAATTTAACTTAATTGTCATTTGATTGGCGGCTTAACCAATCATCAGTTGACAGTGCGCATCAGGTATGTCAGTCAACAGTTTAAAATTAGACTGCGTGCAAGATAAGTCTGCCCGCGGCTGAAATCGGAACGAATCGTATGCCGCCGTCTTGCCATTTATCTAAGGTCAAATTAATATAATTTTCTTATTATTAATATAAGATTAATCATATTAAGATTAAATTATTAATATAGATTTAATATTTTAAATATTATAGTATAGCATTAGCACGCCAGCGCCACCATTCGTGCGCAGACTTATCTTGTGCGCCTCTATATGCATATGGTGGCTGCTTCTGATGACAGGGATGATGTCAGGAGAGCCGCTGTCGTACTACGTCCACGTCGAACTGCTCTATTCCTGCACAACCCTGATGATATTAAAGCTGTTGAACCGCTTATATGATTACCACTTCTAAAAGCTGCGCCGTTGTATTTATTAATCAACTGATTTCAATTAGGTTCTCAAATATTTCTTCTGAAAAATAATCAAAACTGATTAAAACATGACTCGGTAATATTTCATTTAAATTAATCCAAACTTGCACCACCCTGTGTCTTCTTCAAGATAAGTTTCTGTTATTAAGTTTTGATATTTTGCTCTCTCGATGTTTAATTATATTATTTATCACTTTATTCTGGTCCCATTTAAATTAATATATGTATTAAATTAATGAAGAATTAAGACGACAGAAGCTTAGAATTCAGTTTGAGGTGAAAATACCTTTGTTCAAGTCCGGGAGAGAATTTAATATTCTTGCTTCTTTGACACATAATGTTGAGATGTTTGGTGATACAAAATATATACACTTAAACAATAGAAGTCATGTCATTTTAATAAATAATATTTTAATTTTCAGGCTCACAATCTAACTGAAAATTGTGACAAAACTTAAGAGACCATGCAGAATATCTTAATAATGGTTTGGGATGAAGTATTTTCTATTCAAAATATCACAAGATTATCTCTCTGAAGATAAACAGCTCAAACCCAGAATGAATCAAGGAACAAAAGAATCCAAACAACAATCCATTGTGCAGAATTTTGTACTTGAATCAAATTACCTCGCAATCGTTTTTAACGTACTCGTAACTATCTATTTCCACGAAAACAATAAAATAGAGATATATCTCCGAAACTCGGAACAACCCGGAGCTATATTTGTCATAATAGTGAGAGAACATCAGATGTGCTGTCTCTACTAACTTTAACTTGAAACTTTGCACTTACGCATTGTTGAGACCAAATAATATTGTGTCAAAAAATTCTCAAGATGGTGTGAAACTAAAAACTAAGTGTTGTTTGGTCGAGTTTTTATATTTTAACGAAATGTCAAGGATTTTTTTTACCTAAAACGAAACAAGGATTTTTGACGCGAGGCCAAAATTGGAACAAACGCCGCCATCTTGTTTTTTTTCAATACAATTACTCTGACAATTTCATTAAATCGCCAAAAGATCCTTGTAGAACCTATATTACATTTTAATTATGGTGTCTTGAGACGGACGATTTTTTTTGTGTTGCCGAGAATGTGCTAAGTATATTATTTACTAGCTTTGCCTGCAGCTTCGCCGGCGTGGATGTCGGAAAATATCCTACGGGAACGTACTACCGGGATTAAAAGTACCTTATGTGTTAATCCGGGATATAAACTATCTGTAGGTATGCCAAATTTCATCGAAATCCATTCAGCCGTTTATGCGCCAATGCGGAACACTATACATCCAGACAAATGGACAAATAGACAAAAATTATAAAAACTCAATTTTCGGCATCCGACTCGTTCCAATTACTTTTTTTTCAAAAATATTCTATGTATAGTTTTGACGTTGTTACTTTTTTAATATTATATGTATTGATGTATAGAAGATGTATTATTTCATCACTGTCCTACCCTTATTCTAATTTATTCTCGTTGCTATTTTCCATACTTCTCTAATCATTTCAGCCGAAAGACGTCCACTGCTGGACATAGGCCTCCCCCAAAAGGGGGGTTTGCCATAATCGCCACGCTTGGCAGGCGCGTTGGCAATCGCAGTATGGTGTTAAAATGCATAGAGAACGCTGCTGCCCATTCGCTAGTCCCTTAGTCGCCTTTTACGACACCCACGGGAAGAAATGGGATGGTACTATTCTTTACGTCCGGCACACGGAACCTTACTTCTTATTAGTCGTCATCTCGCTAGTCACCTCCTTTCTATCCGTATCAACTTCCACACAGTCCATCCATCGTTTCTTTGGTCTTCCCCAACTCTTATAGCCATCGACATTCATACTCAAAACTTTCCTCACGACATTTTTAATAATAAAAGAAGATGTGTTATTTATTGTGCATTAATTTGTGTTGTGTCTTTTCTATTGTTATGCACCAAATAAAGAATTATATTACATCTATATTTATATTATGCTGCCGCAGACTATCCGTGGTTGAGAGACTATTAGTTACATGTCGGGAAACTTCCGAGCTCTACAGCTGCATTGTTTAGTATCGTTATGTAGTGGATCCCAGAAGCTTTATACAAATGAATAGGTAATATTGTCATTGAATAGTAATTGTTTCAGGAGCAGTTTAACAATGTCTCGTCAGTCACATCTGGGTAGACTGGAATGTGAAATCCGGCTAGATATATGAGGACAAATTAAGTGTGTGTAGTCTGAGAAACAATTTCGACACAGGAGAAAACAAAAAATCAATTCAGTTTTTTAAGAAAAAATACGCAAATCTAGGTATGGTTAAACCACGAAATAAACTATCTAACCAATAATGAATTTAGCCTACGCGAAATATTCTACTTATCTGTCATAACAAGATTTGAAATCAGCGCACGTAGAACGCCAATCTTTTACGACAACCATGTTATTAGGCAATTTCCTCAAGATGTCTGTAGCAATTTGCCTCAGAAAAAGAAAATTCGATACAAATTATGTCAATATTTTTCTTGAGACAAAAACGCTTTTTTAGCGTACTTATCAAATCATATTAACGTCTTGTCTACAAAATGTTTTAAGATGCTGGAAAGTCTTGTAAAGGCCAACGTTTTGTGCAGTTGTGGTGTAATTAAGAGTGATTAAAGATGGATTTTTAGAGACATGAGGAACATGGTGTAAAGTTCACTCATCCTCTTTAGAAAAGGGAGGATCCACCGACCAGACGGGTGTCGTGTCTGGCGGGCAACTGCCAAACGATTGATGTCGGATAGTTTTATATATGTCCTTCACGCGGTAAACTCTAATTGCGCGATGCAAGATTTTTGTGACGTCAGGATTTTGTGTGACGTCAGGTCTTTGATACGTAGTTCGCATGTTGCGATGTAGATGCAGCCACATCACTCCCCTCCGGAGACCGGAGGTCCATAGTGGTCTAAGTTTTTTATCTTGCGATGCTTCACAGTGCCGGCTGAGGTTCCAGTGAGTCAGAACCGGTTGCCGCATAGTTCGCGGTAAATCGGAACTGTCTGCGGTGATTCTGGTGATTCCCCAGTGAGTCGGGGTGGCGCTGCATTATGATCCAGTGAGTCGGATGTGCTACAGTGCCGGGTTGTGGCTGACTGCTGGCGCCGACCAGAAGAGGATAGAATGGGCTCTGCTTGTGAGACCGGCCGAAAGTGCAGGTGCTGTACCAAAGTTGATAACCTCTTGGTCATCACCGTCAATCCTCATTCCCACTTTCAGATGCGCGTTCGCTGCATGCTGGTGGTCAGGATACCCGTTGAAGCCGTGGGTGCTGGCTGGCTGTGTGACTCGCCTACGAAAGCTTGCGGGAGTGATGATAATGGTAGATTTTGTCTTTTATAATAGTAAAAATAAAAACCAGTGTTCTTGGGTCTTTCCACCAGGATTTTCTCAGTAGCAGCACGGAGTCTGGATTTGTGCATTTCCCTTCGGGGATTACAGGCGTGATATTATGTGTAGTAAAAACGGCAACACAGGTTGCTGATGTTTATTAAAAATGAAGCTTGAATTCAAGTTCAAGTATCCCTTATTTTGTACAATGAGGCCCCAATTACACTAAAATCTATATATATTATAACTGTCTAAACTGAACTGCCCTAGAGCAATACTATCTACGAGTATACTTATGAGAGATTGATGCGATACGACAGTAAAAACGGTTATCCTTCCTGTATACGAAATTTCGCTATAATGACCGTACCTCACTTCAGAAGAGTTTAAAATTGTACGGCGGTGCCCGTACTGTCATTATTCAACTTCAAAAAATCTACTGTTAATGCAGCGCGTCCCGCAACGTGTTAAATGATGATGTTCTTAATTTTTGCATATAACACTTTTAAGATCATATAAACGTCATACTCAATCAAGATGGATAGCGATTTAGCCGTGTTATGATCATATTTGTACGCTCAAAGTCAAAGTCAAACAATTTATTTCAATTAGGCACATAAAAGGCACTTATGAACGTCAAGTTTACAAAAAATAGAATTGATTCTAGTCGCCCCATCCAAAAGGTAGTTTTCGTATGGAGAAGAATGGGCAAGAAACTCCACCGTTACTCTTTTAAAATGTTTTTACAATATTTTGCATACATTAATTATATAATTATATGTGAAGATGCATCTAGAATAAGATTACTATACCGCGATAGGTAAAAAAGAATGAAAAATAAAGCAATTACAGATAAATTAAATATGTGATAGATACATGGTGCTCACATATTTACAAACATTGTAAAATTATACGATATTCCTAACATTTTAACAAGTAATACTAATAAGTCAGTGTGTGAGTTCAAGAAATCACAGAATGTAAAATCAGTGTTATAAAAAATAACAAATACATAATTAAATAAGCAACCAGTTTGATTTTGTCTAGACTCTAAATTGTCCTATGGAGCAGGACCAGCATGTTTCCAAGCATTCTTATCTTGGATATAATCCTCTAATACGCTCCTCTACGCTGGCTGTCAAATAGGATCCTATAAGATCATTGACGATATGAATCATATGTATGTACTTATTATACCGCCATAGGTTCTTCATATAAAAATGTCTCATACATCTCTAATCATATTTCTATGATAGTCTAATGTGGCTCTTAGACTAAAACAAAAGAATAAAGGAACATTCCGCACAATAAGGGCCAATCAACAAACAATGCGTCTTATCAACTCCTGACTAAGGCGTGTCTTCACGATCGGTGAATAGTTTGTAGTTGACAGAACTAGCCGGAGAACAATACAACTTTGTGTCCCGACCCTTATGTTGGTATTCAGGAAGATAGGAAGTACTTGTAAATGAAGGGGTAACAAACTATTGTACTCGCATAAGTTATGCAAAAACAAAGTACGGACGCTTGCAGTTATTGGTTCCTTGAGTAAGGTATTTGTATGCGTGAGGGGTATCCGAGGTACTTTCTTAATGAAGCCAATTAAGATACATTATTAATGTAGGAGCCTAAATAATGAAGTTAACAAAATTTCATTAACACTGTCACGTTTACACATCACCAAAAAACATATTTATAAAAAAAAATGATTAAAAAAAACACGAATAGTGAAAAATTACTTTAATTTCGGAAGACGGTGACACAAAATGAAAATATAGAACCAAAGACATCAACTTCCGTAATTAAAGTAATTTTTATTTATGCATTTTTTTTGTATTATGAGTTTATTTTGTTTGTTTGGTTCCGCGCCGCTTTTGTAATTTCGCCATATGTGTGGTTTTCTTATACAAACGGAATATACATTAAATGGAAACTGGGTCACAATAAACACAGTCAAATTTCAAATTCAAATTCATTTATTTCGTGAACACAGGGTACATACAGTAGATGTCTTCATAAATAATAAGATCCGAGCTGTGCTCCGCCAAAAGGCATACAAAATTTTAACAGGTTTTACATGCATAAAACATAACTATTTCAAAGTAGGTGATATCACAAAAAATATAGATTAAGTATGTCAAATTTAGATTAAATTGTTAAAAATATGTCAGTTAAATAAAGTAAAAATAATAAACAATACAAAATGAAAAAAATATGTCACTAATAATTAAATTCAAATCAATAATCAAAATCATTCAGTATGTCACATATGATAAAACTTTGTCATTTAAATCAATATATCTCTATATAAATATCAAGTTCCATGTACGAAACGTATGTAATCCTTCGTAATTATTTGTACATAATGACGAAATGACGGGCCCTGTCTGAATACCAGCGCTGCGACATTTTTAATTTTTACTTTTTAGTTGTGGTTGACCAAGGTTTTGAGATGTCCCTTTTACACCACACCAGTAGCTCGTATCAATAAGCCAGACCGTCACACTTATACGTATTAGTCCATATCTTTAAAACTACTAAACCGATTTTGATGAAACCTGCACTGTTCCCTAAATTGAAGTAAATGTAAGCCAATTAAAAACTCAAGTCACGATCCGATTAATAGCTTCGGAGAAATGCGTGGGGCAACATACAAACATACATACACCTATAAAATTCTATATATTTGTTTGGAAGCCCTAATAAATTATCACATTATGTGAATATATTGCAGTTCCAATAATATTACATACATACGTGTCGAATTGATAACCACCTCTTCTTAAAGTCAGTTTTTAAAAATTGAGCCAAGTGATACAGTAAACTGCTTTTCAGCACTTCATAAAATAGCTAGGAGTATTCTTAGTCTTAA
The DNA here is from genome assembly GCA_947364205.1 of Agrochola lota. Taxonomy (NCBI): domain Eukaryota; kingdom Metazoa; phylum Arthropoda; class Insecta; order Lepidoptera; family Noctuidae; genus Agrochola; species Agrochola lota. The sequence goes on from OX376239.1 coordinate 3,982,647, forward strand.
ATTTTTTGAAAGAAAGAAAGAAAAAGTATTTATTGTGACTCGCACAGGAAAAACACAAAAACAATAAAAAACAAAGTAACAGTAACATATAAAGAAGGAAGTCCTGTACGAGGCCAAAAGGCTCCTATCTCAGCATGATGCCGCGACATTTAAAAATAAATAAAAATGTCGCAGCGCTGGTATTCTGATAGGGCCCGTCATTTCGTCATTATGTACAAATAATTACGAAAGATTACATACGTTACGTACATGGAACTTGACTGTGTTTATTGTGCCCCAGTTTCCATTTAATGTATATTCCGTTTGTATAAGAAAACCACAAATTTTGCGAAATTACAAAAGCAGCGCGGAACCAAACAAACAAAATAAACTCAGTATCTGACTAACAACTCATTAAATAAATGTGAATACAATAGGAATAAAATTAAATTTCAACGCGTTGTGGTGAGACGTGATATTATTATCACGGGTTCCACAAAAACATGTCACGTTACGTTCAAAACTTGAGGGTTTGGAATATGTTTCGGCAAACATTTCGGTAACACGATTACGGGCCGAAAAGCCAAGGACTGAATTGGGACGCCCTGCCGGTGTCTGCGTTATCCTATTAATATTAGTATGTCAATAAGTTGTTACTAGGCAAGCGTGCACCAGTGAAGATTAGAAGTGGTGCAGTGGTATCTGCCCTGACTTGTTCGAACCCAGGTTTTACTTTGAGTAAATCACTTCATTATCACTGCTCTCAAAGCCGGCATGTCCTAGAACCAAAAATTCGAAGACATGTGACACCTGCCAAACTACACAACACACAGATTTTGATATGTTTGCGAATGAATGGAAGATAATGCTGTCAGAATATTTAAATTTTTATGAGAAGAATGCATAACTGTGTTAAATAAATTATATTTTGTTTAAATAGTGTAAGTGGCTTCGGCCGTTCTATATAAATAAATAAATAATTTGAAACTGAAATAAACCAATAACCTTGTAACTCATACAGCGTGTTTTTCAGCTGATGTTTATTTTCCCATATGTGCAAACTATGATCCAACAGATGGGCCCAGTGCGTACATAGAAAAGCTTTTGTAAGGGACGCCTCTGCGAGGGCCTTTTTTATAAGGAAGGTAAAGTACAAAAGTACAAGACCTAGATATACATAAGAATAATCAGTCTAAATGTTCCCACTCCTAGGATACAGCCCTCCTCTCTGTGAGAGACAGTGTACCGTAGTCTACCACGCGGGCCCAGTGCGGGTTGGCAGATGTCACGTGACATAGCGTGGTAGATTACGACCCACTGCCTCTCACAGAGATGGGGATAAGCGTGCATGCCGTCGACGGCATTATCGCTTATTATCGAGATAGTTTTCAAACGCGAGACTATTACCTAATATTTTTATCCTGGACGGTCTCACTGCTGGAAAGACGTATTCCTTGAATCGGTCACGATATTTCACTTCTTTTTTCTAATTATTTAAGGAAGAGACCTATACCCTATCACCTTTATCAAATTTATTATTTATGTTATTCGTTTTAACTGCCAGACCACCAGGTCTGGCAGTTTGATTAGTTGATGCGGCTTACCCAAATGTCCTTTCTTTGGTATTGTTCGTCGAGTTGACCTCCACAATTACTGGCAAATGCTTGTACTGACTGGACAAGTCCACTCAAATATTTGTGATTATTTTCGCAAAAGACCATTTCAGACACTTATGTACATGGTTCTCATATGGCTTAACCAAGATTATGTCTGGACTTTAAAAGAGACTGCAACCTCTTCGGCCTTTCTTCTCAGAGTAGTCAGATAAGAAACGCCGACCTCATTTTAGCTTATTTTTAATAAAAAAAAATAACATGACGTGTAAAAGTGATTCCGATATCCTATTTACAGAATAAACCATTTCATTTCAAATCCGCCAGCGGCTTTGCCCGCGTGATATCTTTATAAATTACAGCGTATTACTCAGTGATATTATAGTATCTACAATTAAAATAATGTTTTAAATCCGTCCAGTACTTTTTGAGATTATTACAAACAAAAATGCAAATCTTTCCTCTTTATATTGTTCTTGTTCTTTTTTTCGTATGGGTAGAGACTAACCTGGTGTCAGAGTTATAAAGCAGCCCATGGGCAGGACTTGGCTTCAAATACCGTCGAGAAATATCTCTCAGGCAACCGGCAACCGGCTTCCTCACGATGTTTTCCTTCACCGAAGCAAGTGTTGTTTTATAATGTTAGTGTGGATCATTAAAAATAACCTTTTTGGATGATTTGAGGAAAAGGATAGTAGGAAGAATAAAGAGGGTAGATATCTTGCTCAAAAATTGGGAGTGTCGGCAAAAAAATACCTTTTTGAATTCAGTGGAAAAGTGAAAGTAAACAGAAATGTAAAGGGAGCAATAAACACATAGCTATAGATTATTTGAACAATCGTAGTTCACAAACTGTCGAGTTGGCCTTAAACTTTGCACTCCGACGCTAGTCAAGGCTATTATTGTGAATCCCTATTGGAGAAATAGAGAAGTAAATTATATTGTATTGTACTATCGGCGAAATAGTTATGTTTATGTTTTTCTGGGAAATAAATAGATTGAATTCGGATCAAACTTTATTTGTGATGAAGATAAAAATATTTGGTCAATTGCACATTTAGTCAGTTATATTTAAGTAATACGCGATGGATAAATGAGCTTGTGTTATGATATGTAATGTGATGTTGTTGTCTTGTTCCAATGATATGAATAAACATTATAGCAACTAAGTTACGTTTAAGTAATAGAGGTCAATATTAATTACCTAGTTTTCTTTAAGGAAATTTTCAGTCTGGAGTCTGGATCAGTCCTCAGTTCATGACAATAGGTTCGCTCGTTATTACTAACTTAAAAGTATATACATAATTAGCGGAATGTCATGTAGGTATTGCCGTATAACATCTCTGGTAACCCCTGCGGGGAAAACAGGCGTGATACTATGTGTTATGTAATATTAATAAAATAATAAAAAGTTTATTAATTCTTAAAAAAAAGTTACAATTATGGTATGACACTGGATCCCGCACTAGGATACCCTGTGTCGCAGGATCCAGTCCCTTTCGAGAGATAATAAGGATTTTAGAGATAGGTTAACAAATGCACCGGTTTCAGTAAAATAACAATCAAACATAGGACTTAAAGGTGACCAAATGTATGTGTATCTGAATGTAAGTATGTTAGTGATGAGTGTGAGTGTGAATGTGATGAGTGTATGTATGCATGTGATGAGTGTTAGTGAGTATGAGATGATGAAAACTTTAGTATTTGAAAGATAAAAGATTTTCCGTTTCAGCATAGTTAAGCCCAAGCAGCCAATCCCGCACCTGTTTCTTGCACCCAAACCTTGTCAAGGGGAAGATTTTAAGCTTTTTGTTAACTTTTTCATACAGGTTTGGTCCAATACGAGAGAAAGCCTTATTGCCAAATTTTAGTTTGCAGCAAACCGTGTTCCACTTATGATTTTTACGTGTGCGCTGATCCGCTACCCCTGTGGCAGCTGTTGTTTTTATGAAATTTGAGAAGCACTGATAAGATGTAAAGTTGGCGCATCATAAGCACTCTCGTCTCTCGGTATAACATATCCGTAGGGTATCGGATTCCTAATCTATGAGAGATCTTAAGGATAGCTCTTTGTGCACGTTCCGCAGTAATAAGATAACTCTTACCCGCGAAACCCCAAGATACTATGCAGTAACCAAGCATAGACTGACATAAAGCCAGGTAAGTCATTTTGAGTGTATCTTTGTCAGCTATAGATCGAAGTTTTTTTAAATATGTACAAAAGCTTGCTTACGTATGTAAGGTTCCTTATGTACAAGGTTTTTAATCCACTTTGTATCAGGAACGTGTCTTCATTAATCCAGTTAGTTGCAATCCAACTATGTTGGAGTCGGCTTGCAGTCTAACCGGATGCAGCTGAATACCAGTATTTAACATGAAGCGACTGCCTATTTGACCTCCACAACCCGGTAACTGGGTAATAAGATACAATTGATTCAACTGGTTGTCAGACTTTCGGGCTTCTGTCGACCCGTAACGACTGTCAAAGATCCACGAATGACAGCCGGGACCAACGGCGTCACGTGCTTTCCGAGGCACGAAGGAGTCTCGGTATGTAAAGGTGGACACCCATCTATGGACCTACCCCGGCAAGCGTAGCTTAACCTGATGGGTAAACCCGTGCGGGTGTTATTACTGAGCCACGAAAGATCAGAAAGTAGTAATTAACTAATAAAACTTATATCTAGTAAAAGTATGGCATAATAAATATACGAGTATTATTAAGATGTGGCGGGAATTAGAATAGTTATGTGCTTTATATAGTTCCATGTCTGTAGTTACAGTTAAGCTTAGTATACACGAGATAACGCATTTATTCATGAATAAAGACATCGTCAGTTTTCAATGTCATCATTATCATCATCACTGGCAGCCTTGTTCCACTCACTGCTGAGTACAGGCCTCCTCCCGTTTGTGCCATGCTTCCCTGGTATGTTCGAGCCTCATCCAGGTCTTCCCCGTGATCTTCTGTAAGTTGTCAACCCACTTTTCTGTTGGTCTGCCTACGCTCCCTCCAGCGTCTCTCGTTAATCATTCCGTTAATTTTCGATATGTTGACAGTTCCCAGTCAATCCGGTTCCTCACTTTTAAAGTTTGGAGAAAATAAATAGAATGTATCTATATGTCGCAGTAAGATGATTGAAACCGTGATATCGTTATATCCCTAGGGATATAGCTATATACCGTAATATAATTATAAGAAAGCGGTTCATAACTGTCAGAGTGCTCTAATTTTGTTACTGCTACCAACTTCGACGTAGCGCTCGCCGGCCGCTGTCGCGGCACCGCTCGCTTCGCTTGCTCGGCTCGGTCACAGTTCTAACCAAGCCTATTTGGTGCCCTAATAGTTATATTACTAGATCGTACTCGTATAATTGTTATATTCCTAGTAAGAAAGTTAGGAACCGCTTTCGTACAACTATTTTATGGTATATAGCTACATCCCTAGAACTCTTTAGAGATATAACTATATCACGGCTTTAACCATCTTACTGCGACATAATATACACAAGCATCATAGTTACAAGTAACCCCATTACAAACACGCTGCGCATATTATTTTTAACGCAAAACAATCCTTCAATATAAATAAAACTTACATAGCTAAAAGCTCTTGAATATTGAATTCTGCCTAATAGGCTGAAAAGTGCTGAGCGAAGATTAATCTACCAACAAATGATAACTGGTTCAATTGCGGAGACTACAATAGTGTCCCCAGTTCAAGGAACTGAATGTTGGTCCTATTGTCCGCTTTTATTTGGTGGGATAGTTACGACCGTGCGTGCGTATTCTTTCTTTTAATTTTGGTTTAAAAACTATGCCAAAAGCCCTTTTGCCAAAAATTTGTCGCTATAAGTAATATCAGCCAGTACAAATTTTACTGTTGACGTCGGGCAACAGCCCTTAGAACAGCCTAGTTATCAGAAATTTCATTAAGAGTGCCGTGGGCCCATTTGACAACCTTAGATAAAAGGTAACAATTCCTTTAACCAACACAACTTTTAATTTCACAACTTGTATATCTCCCGCGAATTATCCTCTGGGTACAATACAATTTGAGATTCATTAAAGCTGATAAAACTAAAAAAGACAAACATACGGAAAAATACAATGAGTGATCAAAAGGTAGGTTTGTTTAATGAGATATGTGAATACTTACTGTTACGAGTTACTGTTGGCAAAAAAAGACAAGCTTATACAATTATAACAGCATTTTCAAATAAGTGTTAATAGGTATGGGAGGACAGTGGCCTTTCAACAAGTACCAGGTACTAAACTGAAATCAAACCTTCCGTAATAATTGATAAGTTTTAGTAGAATTGACAACTAGTTTTCAATGAATAAGGTAAATGTATCTAGAAAATGTGTACTATTTATTTGAAATTCACACATGAATTTGAAACAAGCTAATAATAAAGTTAGTAATACATACTTTCTCGGAGGAGGTCCTTTACAAAAAGATTTTCCACCATATTTACAAAATGCCTTAAGAGCGTTTATTCTGAAAGTGGGCAACGTCGCGAATAGATGTCAAATATTTCGATGTTTTATTTAATTTGGCAATAAAAATATATTATAAATTTATCACATATAATTTTGGCAATAATGTAATGTATGGAAATAAGAAATGTGGCTAACTAGCGAACTAGAATATTGATTATGAAATGCAATAATTAACGTAACACCGAATATTTTGTTTAAGAGGTACAAAAAGTATTTGGAAACTTTCTAAATGCCTTTTTTACACCTAAACCGGGTACAGCAACAAATTTAATGTTATAATAAAATTGCAAGTCACTATTAATATTCTAGTTCGCTAGTTAGCCACTTTTCTTAATTCCATACAGTAATATTGCCAAATTAATCAAAACAGGTAAATTTTTGACAGCTATTTGCGACGTTGCCAACTTTTAGGAAAAACGCTCTTAAAACACTTTAACTCCATGGAACCTAAACTTTATATTAGTTAAACGCGTTTTACTGTGATCTAATTCGAATGTTTCTGAGCTATGCGTTTCACTCAAAACGTTTATTGCTCGTAACATCACGCTGTTTACGGCCGTGTACATAAGCAGAGATCGTAAAGTGGGTGCTGTCAAGTCTATATGCGATATTATTATGTGGTTGGAATGTTCAATGTGTGGTTATAATTATTATTAACGGGTTTTGCGAAGTGTGGTTGGTTTTTTGGTATTTAAGGTATTATATTTATAGGTCTATTGAATTTTGACGAGGCTCTTATTCTCTGTGGCAGATATGTCCTTATTTTATTTTTAAATGAATTTAAATACCTCGATTTTTATTTATATACTGGTAATAGTTTTAATGATGTTTTTGAATTTTTTAAATTTGAATTTGATCCTGTTGCTGTGCGCTGACAGGGTTCATATTTTTGTACCTAGGTTTACAATATAGAGTGCAATCAATGATTGCAATTAACTAATCATCTAGGAAATGTCTGAATTCTAAAAGTGACCTTGATTTTTTATGATGTTTCTTGCTCTTCGCAAGAAACAAACAACAACACGTTTTTATGATGTTTCTTGCTCTTCGCAAGAAACAAACAACAACACGTTTTTAGTCTAAGGTATAATATGATTGTCGATAATCCTAGTTATAGAGTACTGAATTCCAAAATAAAAAATTATTTACTAGTTATTCATACAACTGTTGTATAATAAGGGGTATTAAAACACGAATGTGCCGACTTTACTCTCTACTCCGCCTTGTGTGATAAACCCACATTCGTGTTTTAATACCTAATATCTACAGTACATTCAAAACTTTATATGAATCCTCTATAAAAGGTTCTGAAACTATAGTGTGTTGTGTTGTAAGAAATGTATGTAAATTTATGGAAAGTTTAATTGCTGAGTATCTAATACAAGCAAACTATTTTTTTAATTACGGCTCTGTGGTAGTGAAACGCGCTTGCATGACAATGTTCTTTTTTTGAAATTCATAAAGATACCACGATTTGAGTAGTGAGAATGTGGCTGTTTGATGAGTGAGGAAGGGATCGAAAACGCAAAGGAGTTGCGTAATGAAATTCATTTACAACGTTATAACACTCGTTTGGATGATATTATGGTTACTATGATACTGGTTGTTTTAATGTTTCAGAAACTTTTATAGAGGATTTATAGCATAGATAAAATTATTTATATTCCGGGATAAAAGGACCAAATTACGTTTGAGTGTATTTTATGTGCACAATGTTATTGCCGTGATAGATTAAAATTAATTTAAAGAATAAACTGAATATTCAACTTCTTAAGTACTTAATAGTAGTTAGTAAGTTGAGTCAAGTAATAAATCAGAAAACTAACAAGCGGAAATATAATATTTGGATTTTAAATGACTTCTGAGTTTGTTCCGGCATTTCTCCTGCAGGGATTAGCCAGCTAGGAAATGCCGGCGCCACCTAGTTTTAAAATATTGACGTGTAAATTGTCTTAAAAGATGTACTTACAGAAATAGACATTTTATTTCATTTCGGTTTCTCATTACAATACTCGTAGTATAATCGTAGTAGTGTAATCGTTTCATAATAAAATGATTTGCTGGAATGTTGAAGTGAAAAAATAATGTGTAATAAAATAAGAACATATTAGTTATATTATTAGTTTATTCTCATATTATTTGTTTTATTTTATTGCGTGAATTGTTTTGATTTTATGTATTTTACTTTCTCTCTACTCTTACACACGGTGTCTACATCTCTTTTAATCCTCTGTCCTATCGCAGGTTTGCTGGAAGAGATTTCTTTAGAAATAAGCATCACCTTTGTACGTATTTTTCTGTTCTTTTCTTTTTGTCTGTATATATGTGTGTACATAAATGGTTAAATAAATAAATAAACATTTTTATTTTATTTCACCAACATACAATAGAGTTGACGTATCATAAGTAAAGTAAGTCAAGAAAACCATATCAAAACACCAACAAAAACCCCGAACATAAAGTTAAAATAATAACTTACAAATAAATGAAAGAAAAATACTTGTAGGTACAGACAGAAAGGCTTGTTGACTAAATAAATCTTAGCTTTCTGGATGTAAATATTTGAGAATGAGTTTCTTTTATAATGTTTATTTTGTGGGGAAAAGGAGTATTTGTGATTCTAAGCGACTCCACCGAAGCGAACCGCCAAGTGTGGAAAGAAATAATTGCCGATTACAGTTTCTAGGATATTATTGTGAGTTGATGTATGTTCCAATGCTATTAGTGTATTGTTGGTTATATAGAATTAAAAGGTTGTTGTTTTAATGAATATTCTTTTATTAATGTGGACTTCCCATTTGTATGTTAATCCTGTCTTATGCCCCTCGACGTGACAGTGACAGCTGTCAACTCAGGTGACGTTCCTTTACTACAATTAGTTTCACTCATTTTTTTATGTCATTTTGCATGCTAGTTTAAGCAAATAGTCCAGTAGAGAAATAATATTTTTTCCACATAATCTTTGATAATTCTAAAGTTTTTTATTTTTGCTGAGTCGCTAACTTCAGTGAATTTTTTGCTATGTACTATTCTTCTGGACTAGAATTGTTTTAGATACTGTGTAAAAATCCGACCATCTGTAATTTTCATTTCATTCAACTAATATCGCGCCTGTAATACTGGACAGGTTAGGCAGAGGTGTATCTATGTACAACATTTCACCAGTTATGTTTAAGGCGAGGATAACCGACTCTATTCGAATTATTTTATACTGAAGATCACGTATAAACGAGTGCTGTAAATGATTTGGAAAAATATATGTAAAATTAGAGCAATTTCTAAATAACTTTATATAGGAAAATTTTAAGATTATGTTTATATTACATAGTGTAATTAATTAGTAAAGTTATTTCTAACGCGGATACAAAACTGAGAATCACGCAAAATCTATCAAGCGTATTTTTCTGAAACCTTCACTATTTTAAAAATAATTTAATTATTGATATTTAAGTATACGTGTTCTTATTAAAATAACTTTTGTTTTATGTATAATAAATTAATAATGCGCTCCTTGATGGGCGAGTCCTATTACTGGCTGGATGTACGACGCGTTGCGTGAGCTCAGTACAGAACACGCAAGCTAACCACTCAAGGTCACTGGCATATATCTGCGTCTTAAGTCCCATGTAATATAGGGCGAGACTATTGCTATCAGTCGGGCACAGATTCAGACTCCAGGCTGTAAGAAATTCCTGATGGAAAAACCCAATAACAATTTGCCCGACCTGGGAATCGAACTCAGGACCTCTTGCTCAGCAATAGCGCTTGCTGCCACTAGACTAGCGAGGCAGTTAATAATAATAATAATATGAAGAAGAATGTAGCTATATAATATTAATAATCCTTTCTCCTTACGAAAAAATAAACAATGCAAATAAATAAGATTATATTCTCCGATATATTCAACCCGAAAGGGCAATAAAATTGGTAATATGATGAAGCAAATCCAATATGGGGTACGGTAAAGGCTTGTGCAGACCAGCGCGACTTGTCGCGCGACGTGACACCGGTTATTGTTATACTCTGAAGTTTTCTTAGAAATTGTATTTTTCGTGTCGCGTCGCGCGACTAGTCACGCTGGTCTGTACAAGCCTTAACAGTAAAAGTAAATACTGAGATGAGTTCGAATATTCGCATCCTGTTTCTTGACACAGAGTTACGCCTAGAGATTTATACACTGGGGAGTATATATATCTATTTAAATCATAGATAATCTTTATAAAAGAAGTAGGATTATGGAGTATTTTATGGTTTTATTTGAGTTTTACTTCCATTTTATCTATCTACCTATAAGTATGTATATGAAGATCAATTGCCGTGCGTTAGTTTCGCAAAATCTCGAAAATGACTAGACCCCAACATAGTTGGGAAACGGCTAGGCATGATGATGAAGTGTAGAAAAATACAAAGAAATCTTATTAATTATTTGGCACAGTAAAAACTTTTCCAAAAATAAAACAACCGACTTCCAAAAAAAAAAACACTATAAAGTGAAAAATAACTTAAATTTCGGAAGTCAGTGTCTTTGGTTTTGAATTTTGGTTTTTTGCCACCGACTTCCGAAATTAAAGTTATTTTTCACTTTGTAGTGTTTTTTTGTTAAAAGTTTTTATTTTTCACTTTTTAGTTGTGGTACATACCCCACCCAAATTCGAATACCACTACCTCTTATGTAAATAACAGTCACAGGAAGTTATCATCATATCATCCACATATTCTAAGTGGGAAAAATACGTACTATTGAACCTTACTCAAAAACTATCCAAAAGTAAATAAAAATTATATGGGACCAACTTGGGAGCATACCCTTTCATACAAAAAAAGATTTTTTTAAATCGGTCCACAATTGACGGAGAAAGCGGCGGACATAAATAAAAATTAGAAAAACCCTCCTCCTTTTCGGAAGTCGGTTAAAAATAGAGACACATAAAAAAAAAAAACTAATATTGAGAAATTGATTTCCAATAGGGGATGCTGACAAAAATCGTCAAACAGGATATTAAAAAGTATTGGACACGTATTTTTTTCTTTTTTTACGTAATTAAAAGATTACTGCAGTGAAAATGTAGCATGACGTCACTCTCCGGTGGATTTTATACCGATTTGTGACGTAGTGAGCCCCCACTCCCCAATTTCAATGCGTTTTATCTAAATACCTTTTATAAATATGATAAACCAAAAAATACGTGTATAATATTTTTTTATTAACTGACTGACAGACTAAATAGTTTTTTTTCCCCAGTCAACATCGCTATTGTAAAGATTGTGAAAATAGGTCGAGTTCAGAATGAATGCCAGACAACTAGTGCTGTAACGACTGTCAAAGATCTACGAATGACAGCAGGGAGCAACGGCTTAACGTTATTTCCGAGGAACGGAGTGGGTCTCGATATTTAATGGATGGTCACCCATCCACGGCCCGACCGCGGTAAGCGTAGCTTAACCTTCAACCGAACCGTCTGGCTCTTATTATTTAGCCACGAGCCAATATCCCTGAAAAAATCAAACGCTGTTTAATTTCCTGAAATACCCAAATTAACGAAACAATTTCTCCCCAAAGAATTGGGTACAAATTACAATGAAGTCAAAATTACTAAGTCATTAATACAAATAGAAAGTTATTGGAACAAATTAACGTTTAACGTGACGTCACTACGTTAACTTTGTTCTTATAATTTAACGGCAATCTTGTCGGTTTGTTCATTTTAATGATGACTTTTATGGTTTTGGCATAAAGATTTGAGATGGTCCATTTAATTTGTAGGATGAAACTTTAAACACTAAGCGTGGCATTGGTTTATCGCGATTAAATATTTACCAATATATGACTTGTATAGAAAAAAAAAGAAAGAAAGAAAAATTGTTTATTCTGCACAAAAAAAACGCACATATAAAGATAAAAACACATAAAATACACATTTACAAAAGTAGCCAAAAGCCTCGTGTTCATCCAATAAATAAAAATATAACAAGTAAAACAATGTTTTTCATTGGTTGCTGTCAAGGCCACGGACCAAAGACATTATTGCGTAATACTCTTGCAACATTACCAAATGTCAACAAAAACAAAATGCTGATTGCAGAGTTACTACTACTGTAACAGAAAGTTGTGGTCATATCCATTAAACTGAACAAATTTCTCCATGGGAGCAACATCATAAACGCGAAATAGTAGATTATACAATAAGCGACAAAAAAGGGAATTTAATTCGAGGGACTGAGTAGGATCTCAAGAGCAGCGAAGGATTCTAGAGTAGAATCACGAGCATAGTCAGGAATTCTAAATTAGAATCCTGAGCCGAGCAAGGGATGCAAGGACCGAGATGGTTTTTTTTTCACGAGTTGTGTACTCTACTTTTTACCATTGACTGCGAGAAAATAAATAGTAGTATAGTATTTATATTTATCACATCTATACATATAAAATGATTTGTCCTGAATGACTGACTGACGGATCAACGCACAGCCTAAACCACTGATCGTAGAGACCGGAAACTTGGGAGGGTGTGTTTTTTGTATGACGTAGGCATCCGATAAGAAAGGATTTTCCGAAATTCTACCTCTAAGGGGGTGAAAAAGGGGGCCAAAGTTTGTATGGGACAACGTGATTCCTTGGTCCAATCTACTTCAAATTTTGCATAAACATTCTTTAACAGAATTGACGGAAGACATGTTTCGTATTTTATTGAAATTCATCCCCTACCGGGGTTAAATAGGGGTAGAAAGTTATTTTGGGAGTGATTTGCTTCGAAGTTGATATCAATACTCCTTAGTGCTTTTAATTTAAATTACATTTTATTTTGACACATGTTTGAAAACTCAATCGGACTTTATTAAAAACAGGTTGAACGCACATAAAAGCTTGGTGCAATGCAAATACTCTTTAACCGGTAGAGACCATCCGCGCGGCGCGTGCCATACCTGTTGAGTACCGGACGACCACCCGCGGTGACAGATTTACGACCGCACTTAAATAAACAAAACACTCGAGCTTTTTGCTTACGTCTCCGGTGTTATCGTTGACTGATTTGGGTTCGTGTTTAGACAAAGGATTCTTTGTAAAGATAAGAACTGGCGTGTGCGTTTGTTAGAATTGATAAATAAAGATTTTTATCGACCGTTGCGCCGGTTAGTGATAAGACGAATTCTGATAAAACTACTGTTCCAATTTACACGAGATTTTGCAGGGTACTTTATGAGTCGATTAGTTATCTAAGAAGAGGGTTTTTTACAGATAAACACAGAAAATAAAAACACAAAAAATTACGACTTTTGAGTAGGTACTAACGGTTTGTTTACGTAAAATAATTCGAGTCCTAAAAATAATTCGAAGTATATTTTAGTTAGAATATCGTCTAAAACGATATTCTAACTATTTTATAATAAGTATTTAAGTACGTCAGCGATATAATATACAAATCACACACAACACTCAAAATAACACAATAATCACTTTTTCCACAGACACTTTTGCTCACATGTTTTTGGTTGGTTGAAAATAGGTTTAGTACGATGTTATTTGGTGCAAATATTATCCACCACGCTGTAAAAACTACTTAGTAATCAGAAAAACACCACTTCCCGTCGATTTACACAAGAAAACTATTTAAAATAATTAAATACATGCGGACCGCGCACTGTCGACCAGCTTAGTTTGACTCGCGTTTGACGTGCGCGAACTGTCAGTTTCAACATTTTTTTGCAGTGTTGTCTAATAATATTTTTGTATACGAATGATTTAATCGACGAGAATATCCGTCAAGCCATAGAGTGAAACAGCCCACAGACCAGATTCGCCCTTTTTTATAGTACAAATAGAGATGAAAGCCGCGTGTACCTGCCGTAACCTATAGGTCTCGCTGGGACTCTAAGGGGGTTGAGTTTGGAACACCGATATGTCTTGTTCGTAGCCAACCGAATTGGAATGTCTCAAAAGTCGCCGTACTATATTAGTACCGCATGTGAGGGTTTCTAAGCTTTACAGAGGTCTATATTTATTCCTAGGATTCCCCTAACACCATCAAATTACCCCTTCGAATTCAAGAGAGTGCAGTTTCCCATCAAAGTCTGCTTTGCAATGAACATAAAAAAGGTCAAGGTCAAACTCTTAAGGAAGCGGGAGTAGACTTGAGGGAAAGCTGCTTCTCCCACGGCCAGTTGTATGTGGCATGCTCCAGAGTAAGCGCACAGAGTAACCTGGTGATTCTAGCACCCGAAGGAAAAACAAAAATATTGTTTACAAAGAAATACTGCGGTAGGTGTAGTATTTCGATTTCGTTGTAAAAAGATAATTTCCCCGTGTAAGTTTCATCAGATGCCGGAGCTTCATGTTCATAAAATATAACAAAATATTATTTTATTTCATGTTTACCTTTAAATCCCTACACTATAATAAAGATTGTTATATTTTACAAGTATTCAAACATTTTAACATAGTAATTTATATGTTATAACAAAACTAATAACGTAAAAAACCAACAAAAAATCCTATTAGAACCATTTTCGACTTTTACGCGGACGAAGTCGCGGGCAAAAGCTAGTTTTATTATATAATTGGTAATAAGAGAACAAAGGATTTAATAATCTTGTTCCAAATTCAAAATAATATTTATTCATTCAGGGACTAAAAGACAGTTTTATTCACTGTTATCGACGGTTGATATTTTTTTCCGAATTAAGATGTTGCTTCAGTGGAGAAAGTTGTTCAATTTGATGGTCCTTTAATAATACACTTGTCTGATACATGCAGTAGAAAAGTACCATGTTATACAGTGGCGTACCTTCAGATCAGAGGACCTGATGCAAACTGGATGTTGGGTCCCACCCATCACCCATCTCCCTAGCACGATTTTTTTTTCATGCTCTGTTTGTCATCTTTTGTTGTTTACTTCGAATATAATATTATAATTAAATGAAACTTTTGTAACCCTAGTGCCGTGCCCGAAAATTGTAGCACCCCGCCTCGGTTAGGGTAGATTTTTGTTCAACCATTCATACACCAATAATAGTACTTTGTCGCTTTATATAAGGTATAAGAGCAAGCGAAGCGAGCGCGAAAATTTTTAGCACCCTGACACGGGTTGGTTAGATTTTCTTTTGACCATTCATACATAGTATGAATTGAAGGGGCGCATGCTATAATGGATCACGGTGGTCTTCCTTCATAGCTTAACACATTATTTTGAAACCCAGCCGACTGAGGCCCTAGGCTGGGGCCTAATTGACTTAGTAGACCTCCCGGCTACGAGGACACTGAGCCCCCAAACACTGCAGGCCCTGGTACCCAGCACCACTTTGCACCTTAGTAGCTAAGCCACTGATGTTGTACCATTTATGCCGCAGAGCGGACTAAATGGTACAATATCAATTTAAATTGAAAGTCAACATTAATTTTAGTCATAGTTTCAAATAGACAGGTGACTTATAATAGGAACACAGATGAAAATTCAAGGTTTTAGCCGTTTTCTCAACCTACAAAATTTCAAAGAATTAATTTAATTTAAATACCAAATTGCTTGGCTTCAATAAAACAATAACAATTGCCTTTGCCAGCAGTAAACTATTAAGACCGAGTTTAACGGCGTTATTAAATACGTATTTTAATATAAAAATAATATGGAAAAAAAAACATTACCTAAAAGTAATAAAAAATCTTATTATTATTAAAAATGAAAAAGTTATTGCTATTTAAATATCTAATTTTTTGTACCGAAATTACTCCAACCAAATACATGAAAAAAATTGTACATTTTCAACAGGGGTAATTTAATATGACTTGTAGTTACCCGCTAATGTACGGCCGCCTGCGCCCCATGTACTAACCCGGTAAAGAACAAAGAGGTGACGATTTTTTTTTCTTTTTTCTTGTAAATTACCACATAAATAGACTCTCAGTACGATACGTAACAACCCTCACGGATCCAACAGTTTTTTTTAACAATAAATGTAAAAAAAAACTCTGTCGGATCCATTCTTTGTATCAAAAATAGGTTTTAATATAGCCCAATAAATTAGCATATTGATAAATTATGGGCACTATTACGTACCAATTAATCAATTTTGCTAAAAGAAAATGCGTATTAGGCGGTGATTAATTACTTATAACGGGTCCATTATAGAAATTGATACGCCATTAATGTTTAAAATGTTTCATGGATATACAGCCTACCATAATTTTTACTAAAGCTACCTTTTTACTAAATTGCTAATCTAAAAATCATTATGTTATTAAAATCAAGTGGTAGACTAAATGATTCATAGGCTACAAATGATTTATAATTAAGCATAACCAGCTGCACCCGTGGTTTCACACGCGTAAGTCTCAATTCCGTAAGAATATCGAGATAAAAACTATTCTATGTCCTAACCCAGATCATGTTCTACCCATGTGCCAAATTTCATTAAAATCCGGTCAGCCGTTTTAGCGCCAAAGCGTAACAAACAAGAGACCCCTCCGGGCCTCGGAGAGCACGTAAATCCGTTGGTCCCGGCTGTCATTACTGGTGGACTCAGGAGAAGCTTGAAAGTCTGATGACCAGTCTTACCAAAGGATATCGTGTTAAAATACTGGTATTCAGCTGCTTCCGGTAAGACTGGAAGACGACCCCTACATAGTCGGGAAAAGGCTAAGCGTATTGAGTCAATTTGATAAACATATAATTTCCCTGACGACACGCACACCCCACGACATGCATACGCAAAGCCAACTATCGCCAAGGGAAATCTAGACTTTGCTTAAGAATACCTTTCCTTTAATGCTGAGATAGTGGCCTTTTTGGCCTCGCACGGTCTTTACTTTTCTGTTTGTATTTTAATTTTATATTTTTATTTTTTATTATTACTTACTGTTTGTATTTCCTGTGCGTGTCCCAAATAAAATATTTTTCTTTCTTTTCTTTCTAATGGATTGAGTTTAGTCGTGCATTTTATTTAGTAAATAAGTACCTGCAGCTCGTGACTTCGCCCGCGTCGACCCTAATTCTTTTTCTAAAGCATCAGCAATCTGCCAGTGAAAGTCCCGTCAAAATCGGTCCAGCCGTTTCGGAGATTAGCCGGAACAAACAAACAGGCAGACAGACAATCATTTAAAATTTTGCTTTTTTTTTGTTATAAGTACCTACCGTATGTACTTTTATATGCGTTTGGTCTAAAAGTCTGTTATTTTGACATTACGAACAGAAACCATTTTATTTATTAATAATGTTTTTTTTTTTTTTTACAGTACTCATAAAATTCATGGCACCGAAATTGCGATTTGTATACAATTTGGGTCACGGACCGCCTTCAAAGCTACCAGTTTCTATGCCTCATTTGTGTCGTAGTCCGAGTTAACAGTGATATGTTGGGTTTTTATGGAAAGTATTGACAATGCCGCCTCTAGCGGCGGCCATTGAAGTGGCTCCGTGCTATGTGAATTGTAATGTTGTAATACTACTAGCTTCTTTTCTGACTGACCGACCCCTTGACAATTCAAAAGTACCTGTAATTGGTTTATTTGAAATAAATGCTTTGGGTTTGAGTTTGACTTTTTGAGTTTGAGTTGGTAATGCGGGAGTAAAATGACAAAATTCTTAAGGACCAAGTTTCAAGATTCGATTGAGAAACCAATAGTGGTTTTGAAAATATGACTTATACAGTGTGTATCAGAAATGTGTGGTAATATTTTAAAAGACCATGAAACAGAAGAAATTTCCCTATGGAGCCAATATCGTAATAGCAAAGAAATTATCAGTAGTCATAGCATATGAGTTTCATAGCGAAAGTCGTTCAGTATGACGGGTAGAATCAGCCGCTCGACAGAGGTGACTTAATCGCCACCCTGTATAATTTCTGCTTGATTATAAGATTTCTATTAAACATTGTTTTATATTTTGTTCTAATTTCTCAGAAACAACTTAATTATTTCACTAACACAAACTTCACACACAAACACCCAAACCATGAACACACCACTAAACCAGTCAAATAATTATGAATTCCCTAGGGACTAAAAGTGATTTCAATTTGGAATGTGTATATTGTTAGTAAAAGTTTCAATGACCAAAGAGATCAATCACGAATATTGTATGAAGTAACAGGCTGTATGATAAAGCCAACCGCGCACGAGCCAAATAAAAAAAAAAGTTTCTGATAAAATAAAAAACGTGTGAAATGCATTCTGCCTGTTTGCTCAAATTCGGATTTTACTTAGTTTTATAAAAAAAATAATGTGTCTTCCTCAAGTAGTGAGAATCAAACAAATAAACGTAGGTACTATTCTTGTTCATAAGTTGCACATACAGTAGGCGCTCGATAACCCGGCACCCATTTTATCACCAATGCTGGGATTATCGGAAACGTCAGATTATTGGATTTCTATAGGAAGTTTCAGCTAACTAGTAAGAATTAATTTTAACACAGATTTGCAAAGTGAAAAATCTTTATTAGTTTACGTAATAATACCTACTCGTAGAATCGGACCGGACTGCAGAACGACAACGATTAATGCGCGCGCTCTGTAATCTTTAATACTTTTGTATTAAACCTTTGGATTACAGAGTAGGAGACGGATATCTATAGGAGGAGAGCTAAGTTAAAAAACGCCGGACTATTGAACGTGTCGGATTAGTGAGCGCCAGATTACCGAGCGCCTACCGTACTTATTTTTTCATAGAGGATGCTAAAAAGTAGAGTGTCCACCTCGGGATCAACACTATTTTCAGGTCGAGTGACAAACTGTAGAAAGAAACACTCTCGCCTTTAAAATAGTTGTTTGCTCCCTAGGGAAACAATCTACTATTATTTTCTGTAACTTCTATTTCCATTAATTTCCACTTTAAATATTACATGACTTAACACACATACTTAACAAATTCACTTAAGCTCGACAATGTTGTATCAAGATACAGGCTATTTCCCGGGGCGATATCATCGTTAATCCCGGCCTATCCCGTGATTCCCGGGAACGCGGCACAACACTACCTAGGGGAATATTCTCAAGTAATTACTATGGTAATAGGAATCATGAATATTGAAAGTAGTCTTGTGTACAGATTAACTTATCTGATAGATTAGAATAACAAATTGTGAAAATATGGGTACTGAGTTGGGTAACATTGACTTAGGTTGTCACTTATATTGTGGGCTCTTTAAATAATAAATTATAGAATAAAATATAATAGAATATTCTTTATTATGTACACCATAAAAAATACAGATATAAATGTAGACATTTTACATAGGGTGACACAATGGGCGGTCTTACGAGTATATGGGCGTGTAAAAGCGATCTTTTACTGACAACCTTTGGATGGATTAAAGGAAGAAGGAGAGACAATACTGCAGGTAGTCAGTGGTGTACCATTTACATATACAATAAATACATACATACATAAAGCATACACTTACCTATATATATATATATATAGATAAGTAAGATATATATATATATACATTAACAAACATGAAACAAGATCAAGTAGCTATATGTAATGATGATGTTTAAGGAGAGAGGAAGTGTTTTTTTACCAGAATTTTAAAAGTGGACAAAGATTGAGCACGCCTTATCGACACGGGTAAGGCATTCCATAACCGTACTGCTTGAACTGTAAAAGACTTGTCATAAAAGCTGGTGGAATGCATCGGCATCTCTAGTCTCAAGTTTTCCGATGACCTCAAATATCTATTATGTGTGTCATGAAGGAACTTGAAACGTTTTTTAAGATAAGAGGGGGTTGTAGGATTGAACAAAATACTGTAGAGCTGAAATAAGATATGAGTATTCCGGCGAAGACCTATGGGAAGCCACTTGAGTTTGTACGAAATTCAGAAATGTGATCATATTTGCGCAGACCAAATATAAATCTTATACAAAAGTTTTGAAGTCGCTCAAGTTTATCTAGTTGTGCCTCAGTGAGATCGAGATAACTGACATCAGCGTAGTCAAGGATGGGAAGTAAAAGGCATTGTGCAAGCGCAGTTTTAGTGGCGGTTGGAAGAAAGTTCCGCAATCGTCTCAGGGACTTACCAGATGCAAAAATTTTGCGGCTTACGTCCTGTAGCTGGGGACCCCAAGAAATTATTTATTTCATAATAGCACAGATTAACACAGATGGGACACGCCGCGAAGTCATACCGGTCTAGCCCCGCGGTTTGACATTGACGCGCGCTTTACGTCACTTTTGAAATTTTTCGGTGTTACTTACAATTTTTTGATTACTTTAGGTCTTATTGACGAGAATATCCGTCAGGCCATGAAGTGCCGTCATCTACCGTTACCAATTGATCACAGTGGGGCTTACTCGGAAAGCGACACTTGCTACGACACAATAAAGTGCAATTCAGGTCGCACAGCACTAATAACCTACAGTTATATTCACCTAGAAGTTGCGTCTCTTTCTATCGCGTGACTCTTAAATCTTCTGACTACGTTACACTCACTGAATTGGCCCAGCAAGTCGGGCCCGCCGCGTACTTGTAGCTTCATACCTTAACTGCGGAGTGTCCCATGTGTTCATCTGTGGTAATACTTTAAAATATGGTGTACCTACTACAAGTACAGTCACGAGCGCTAATATTTATCCACGCAGCAAAATTCAAAAGCGATTTTCTCAGGAATAACGACTACAACTTTGGGATAAGACCTACATATTTCATATTAGTGTGGTCTGCCGTCTGCTGGGGAGTTTGTTGCGCCACTTCTTCTTCCCAGCTAACGCACTAGGAAGTGGTGAAGGGTGGGCGTTTTGGGGGACTGTATTATGTAATTTTGACATTCGAAAAGTGCTGATTCTCAGCCTAGTTTGAATAAATATTTTTGAAATTTGAATTTCGTGGGTTCTAAAATACTATGATCGTAACAACATAAAATTAAATTACAGTAGGAGCAAATAACTTTGAAAAGTTGTTAAGTATATACATATTAGCGCTCGTGACTTTACACCTCTGCCTGGCCCTTCTGGGTTTACAAGCGTGATATTATGTGTTTTTAAAATTCTTAGGTATCTATATACTATTTAACACAACTAAGTTAGCTACCACTATACTAAATTATTATTATATTAATACGTGAAGCAAAAACTTTGTACCCCTCTTTACGAAAATTACGCAGACGGAGGAGTATGAAATTTGGCACAGTTAAAGTTTATATGGAGAAGGAGTGCAGAAAGCTAATATTTTTATATAATATACATTAGAAATAAATTAAATTAATAAAAAAAAACAACACACACTACCATGCGTTTGACACAAGATGGCTACCTTAGAATCATGACATTTAGATGAATTATGGTCGAATTTCGACCTCTGGACGACCACTAGTAAATAAAAATATCCATAAATTGTTAGTGAACCATTAATTGTTAGTTGTTAAAGTGAAAATACCACCTTAAAAAAAAGTCGGGTGGTGTACCAATTGCATGTGGGAAAATACTTCCATGCGGCTATGGCATGCGTTACAGAAATTTCAAGCTCCCCGCATGAGAGCCCTATGGACCAATGAAAATGAGCCTTCAAGGTGAATCCTTCAATGTAACCCGAAAATTCTTTACATTTTTTGAAAATAATATTTTAAATGAATGCCAAAGTAGAGTCTGAAATATTAGCAACCGGGTGTATATCATTAATTTACTTATTAAGGCTTCCGCGCACAGGCGCGACGCAACGGGGTGACACGATCCTGGTGGAATAATTTCAATGAAAACTTCATGGAAATTGTTTTACCGGTCTGTCACACACGATACGCAACAAAGCAATTACTCTGACTTAAATAGCCTACAAATCAACAAAGGAACCAAGAATTAAATATTCCCTGTACGTGTACACAAAAAATTGCACTGTGCACTACCACGGAACACAGGCAAGCCGAGTTACCGTTTATTATTTACTCTTTTTGTCCCGAGTGTTTGTCGTTCGTCCACTGTGCACTCCAGCGCTCCGTTAAATGGTTTTTGTTAAATACACTCGAAGCGAAGGTGGCTTTTTTTTCCGCAAATATTTGAAAAGTTATTAAATTTTTTACATCGTTTCTTAAGCTGGCCGCGTACGTACGGTTTCCTGATCAATATTCCTGATTCGGAAATCTGAATGCTTGCGTTACATACAAAATGTTTAACTAGGCGCACACGTTTGAAAATTTCCTAACGATAGAACTGACGTTCGTTTCGTAAACAAACAAAATAAAAAGAAACCTGCTAAGTGCGTGTCGGACTACTCACAATGAAGGGTTCCGTAGTTGGGATGAATTTAACCCAAGAACAAACTTAACATTGTAGTTGAAAAACGTGTTCTCCCATACGGAATGTATGGGGGATCATGTTTTTCAAACCGCAAATTTAAATTGGTTGATTATTACTCGTTAACCTGTACAGCCTACTTTGGTCTGTTAGTTTTCCTTATAATTTCGTTTTATATACTATTTCTGTGAATTTTTTCACAAATCCAAATACAATCATTTAGCTGGCAGGAGGGGGGGGGACACTTGACTCTAACAAAAAATTTCAGTTGAAAGCTTAATATTTCGCAAACGGATCCCTGAATCCAAAAATGGTTTTATGGTTATATATATAATGGTTTATTTTTTAACAACCTTTCTAACGATACCCCACAACATGGGGTAGACGAGAAAGAAAAAAAACACCCCACTTTACCTGCAGGGGAGGTACCCAATTTTTTTTTTTCTTTTTTCTTGATTTTATTTTACCACTTTGTCGGCATGATTTATATGTATACTTATGCCAAATTACAGCTTTCTAGTACTAACCGTCTCTGAGCTAAGCCGCGGACAGACGGACGGACAGACAGACAGACAGACGGACATGGCGAAACTATAAGTGTTCCTTGTTTACTACGGAACCCTAAAAAATTAACGTCTGCTAGTCTCACGGAATTCCGACTCAGCAATACTGATCAGGAAACCGTACGTATACGGCCAGCCTTAAAGATTTAGATTTAGTTTCTATTACGCCCGCAACTTCACCCGCCGCGTGAACCCTAATTATTTTTCTAAAATTAAAGTAGCTTAAGTTACTCCTTATAACATCAGCTATCTGCCAGTGAAAGTCCCGTCAAATTCGGTCCCGCCGTTTTGGAGATTAGTCGGAACAAACAGACAGACAAAAAAAAAATGGTTTTTGTTATGAGTACTACAAGTACTTTTATATTATGAATTTAGTAAAAAGCTGTTATTTTGACATTACAAAGAGAAACTTCAATTTTATTTATTTTTATGTTTATATTGTGTAGAGAGAAACAGCTGCACGGGTCCATCGATCAGGTTAAGCTACGCTTGCCGGGGTTGGTCCGTGGATGGGTAACCATCTTTACATATCGAAATTCCTCCGTACTTCGGAAAGCACGCTAAGCCGTTGGTCCCGGCTGTCATTCATGGATCTTTGACAGTCGTCACGGGTTGTCAGAAGCCCGAAAGTCTGGCAACCAGTCTTGCCACGGGGTATCGTATTACCCAGTTATTGGGTTGTGGAGGCCAGATAGGCAGTCGCTCCATGTTAAATACTGGTACTCAGATGCACCCGGTTAGACTGGAAGCCGACCCTAACATAGTTGGGAAACGGCGAGGCAGATTGATTGATTGTATTGTATATTGTGTCGTTTCTTCTAATCTACACTACATTATTATTTCTGAGGAAAAAAGTCTTAATACAATTAATGGTTTTACCTAGATAACACTACCTATGTTAAACGGTTCAAGATACTTTCTGGGTCTCTGACTTAGATATCAGTCCAAACTTTTATTGGTTTAAAGTTTATTAAAATAGTTGTAAAAACTAGTAAAGATTAACCAACGATATACTAAAATACAATAGACAACGTGTATTTAGTAACCCGTTCTAAAAGAGTCATAAAGACGCGCGACGTGGCAACACGTCGTGTCCGGGTTTGCAACAAGTCAATCGTCATCCTGAGGATGCCTGCCCTGATTTCTTACCTGGTTCTTTATGACTCTTTAAGTACAGTTCAGCGGATTGGGTTAATAAATAAACGTCGTCTATTGTATTTTATAATGGATTTCCGCATAGTCACGCCTGAGTCAATTAACCAACGCAATAGTTTTTAGTTTTAATCAAACTCAAAACTCAAAGCATTTATTTCAAATAAACCAATTAAAGGCACTTTTGAATTGTCAAGGGGTCGGTCAGTCAGAAATATGAAGCTAGTTGCCCATTCCAAAGCGTAGTAGGTTCTTATGGAGAAGGACGGGCAAGAAACTCCACGGACACTCTTTTAAATCAAAATATTCTTACAATTTTTTTTTTTTTTAAATGATGGCTTCAAGACGCATGTACAGTGTTGAAGTCTAACGTATGTATGTAATGACTAGACGGCAACCAAACCCGAACATCGCGCACGTTTATATAAATGACATACTCGCGTGATCAA
The DNA here is from genome assembly GCA_947364205.1 of Agrochola lota. Classification (NCBI taxonomy): domain Eukaryota; kingdom Metazoa; phylum Arthropoda; class Insecta; order Lepidoptera; family Noctuidae; genus Agrochola; species Agrochola lota. The sequence continues at coordinate 4,007,117 of OX376239.1, forward strand.
TATAGACGCTTACGTACGTCATTATTCAGGTAAACGATCGCTCTTCGATCGCGCGATCGTAATCGATTTCTTGTATCAAAGTATGTATTTGATGGGAATATCAAATTAACTAACAATACTTCCCCGAGTGAAAACTTATAAGGAGCTCTATTACAAAAAAATACACAGGAAAAAAACAGCCACAAACGTGTTTTTATTTTTCTGCACATTGTAATGTGCGGAAAAATGCAAACATGTTTGCTTTTGGAATCGTGCACCTAGCTTCTGACGTTTCATAAGTAGCCCATGTTAAATAAAATATTTTGAATTTTGATTTTTTCGAATACAAAACAATCTATCTTCAACCAACAAAAAAAAAACAATTTAAAAACTGTTCAGACCGTTTCTGTGAATTTTCCTGATAAAGTATTAACATAATCCGTTAGATTATGTTAATACTTTATCAGGAAAATTCACACATTGTTTTTTTTTTCTTGATCTGTTCTTCTGTTTTTATAGCCGTTCCCTGCTTATCCCCTGGGATAACGAAAGTTTACTGTTGAGCATCAGCCAGTTGACATTATAAACAGGGCTTTTTTTATTTTTTTCCGCCAGCCAAGAATTTGTGACGCATTCATTTGGATTAGTATTTATTAAGCAAACCTTTGTTTTTTTTTTTCAAGATCTTTATTTTTGCTTGTAAGAATAGGTTAGAAATTATTGTAATTTTTTTAGGGTCTCTTTCATTAGTGATTTGGTTGAGTAATTTAAAAAGTTTTTTTCTTTTGCCAGTCCACATCTGCTGTATTTCCACCCGACTGCGGCGAAGCCAAAAAAGGAGGATACCCCTCCTTTTTGACTTGTATGTATGTATATAATTATGTATGTGTGCATGTATGTCCGTCTCTATGTTCCTTCGTAACTACTTAACGGCTAGCCGATTTTGATGAATGTCGTTAAATTCATCTTTATTGCGCGAGTGTCACTGGGTATATTAAAATTATAAAAAATCAAAATGACAGATATCCCCCCGCCTGCAATACCAAAATTCTATAGATTATAATTATAATATCTTGTTTTTATTCTCTTTTCATATGATTTTGCAGTTGGGTTTTTAGTTTTTTAATTTACTTTTTTTATTATTAGACAAATACAATTTTCTTATGATAAAAAGGAAAAGGTAGAAACAGTCTCTAGATTCTAATTAAATAAGACCAAAAACATGTTGAACAGATTTTATTCTTCACGTTGAGCTTTGCAGTTTTCTCTAATAAATGCAGAACAACACACTCTCTCTCTCTCTTTATTTTATAATACTTATGCAGTTTCTAAAACATTTTTCATTCAAACAGTAAGTACTTTTGAAAAATGGACCCAAGACTATACTCCAGAACTTTGATGAATAAAAGTGATGGATGATTCATTTGTTTTCTTTGTGCCATTTTTAAGTAAATAACTGAATAATTAACGGTTTGTTTTGCTAACTTTGTTTATTCCTGTTTTGTCTTCTTTTTTTGTTTCTTTTTTGATGAATGTGGTAATTTTGAAGGAAGAAAAAAAGTAACAAAAACTTTTTTGAGGGAAATGATTTTAAAATACAATAGACTTACGACGTATATTTAGTAACCTAATCCGCTTAACTGTTCTTAAAGAGTCATGAAGAACCCGGGCACATAGTCACTGATCTCTTAAGCTATGATGAGGACATGAACAGGGCGCATAGGGCGCTGTCTATCAGAGCGAACATGATAGCCCACGGGCTTAAACGTTGTAATCCTCAAGTGAAAAAAACACTGTTCAGAGCGCATTGTTCTTCACTATACACGTGCTCATTATACTCAAAGATCATTCAGCGCCCTGCGCGTCCAACCGAGGCTGCCGCGCTGGTGCTGTGCGTCGAGCATGTTCGCGGACGCACACGTTGACGGCTTCCACCGCGCCGTGCTCCGCAAGCGATGCGCCGCGGCGCTCGGCAGGTTGCGCGCCAGCACCAACAGCATCCTGGCTGTTATTGCGGCTATGCTGGACACGCGTCACATTAGGAAATAAGTATTTATAATGTTTTTTTAACTACTAATACTAGTTTCATAAGTTTTACTATACTAACATTCTATGGATTTTTAAGTCTGAATTAAAAAGATTTCTTATTTTTTTAATGGTTTTTATTTTGTTTATTGTTTTGTTTAATTTGTTTTATTTTTATATGAATTAGTTGTTTTTAAAATGTCTGTGTTGAAATATGGATGTTTTCTGAAATAAATGTTTATTTAATTTTAATTGAATTTATTACCCAGTAACTGGGTTGTGGTGGTCAGATAGGCAGTCGCTCCATGTAAAATACTGGTATTCAGTTGCATCCGGTTAGACTAGTAGCCGATCCCAATATAGTCGGAAAAACGCTAGGTAGATAAATAATCTAGACTTGATACAACGTGAATATTGGCCAATATTTGAACCAAATACACATCCAAAGTCTCCAGACTCGGAAAAGCACACGAAAAGCTTAAAGCCTCGGGTAGATTAGCGCGACGCGACGGCGCGACGCGATTCTAACAATACAATTTCTAAGAAAACTTAAGAAAACTAAACTAAACTAGAAACTAAGGTAGAAATCAATTACGGGTGTTGCATCGCGCTAGTCTGCACGAGGCTTCAAACAGTGTTTGACCTATTTTAATCAAGTACCTACCTACTCGATACAGTAGGCCATGTTAAATAAAACATTTGACCGAAAATCTGAACAAAAGAATCTTCACAATAATGACGAGCTGTGTTTACAAAATTAAATTTGTTGAAGACTGTTTTTTCACTTTGTCATTTATTTGATTACCTACCGAGTTTTCTGGTGACTACTATTGTTGTGGCTTTTGTTACACCAACGTGTAACTTCTTAAAAAATACAACAAAAATAGAATCACCGTTTAGATAGTTCCGAATTGCACTTTTTTGTATAGAAATGCGCTGCGCTGCAGTCTGGAATGTGCTCTTAGAAAAGGAAAAAAAAAATTGGGTATAAAAAATTGAGCCTCTCAAATCACATCTACTATATTACCTGCTATTTATCTCGATCCAGTCAAGCCTTAAAGCAAGTAAAACAAACACAAACTGAAACTTCTCTTATTAAATTCATAACAATTTATCGAACCTTTTCTATGGAGTATGGGTGAACTTTACACCCCACTACCCTATACGATCAATCACAATCTGTCATTTTGACAGTTCAATAACATTCATTGCGTTATTTACGTTGTTGAGCACAAATTTTTCGAATATAAGCAATGGATTAGCAATATCTTTCAAAGTGATTCAGATTAATTGATTATGTGTTAGGCAATTAGGGTGCAGAATTAAAATTAAACGTCATTTCGATACTGGTTTTTTTTTAATTTATTTTTTTATTGGTTCGCCAACAATTGCTTACACAGATACTATGCTAAAGGTAACATGCGAAAGTGTGTATCCAACAGTCTTCTTCTTCTTTCCGTGTGGTTAGTGACTAACCTCGTGTCAGAGTTTTAAAGCCGCCCATGGGCCTCTGACTTGGCTTGACAAGCCGTCGAGAAATATCTCTCAGGCATGCCAGTTTCCTCACGATGTTTTCCTTCACCGTTTTTGAAGCAAGTGATTATCATACAATACGCATATGAATCCAAAAAATCAGGCCGTTTTTTTTGTGGTTTGAAATTAGCAAATAACTTCTCACGAGACCTATGACTTGGCAATCCGACGGTCACACCACTAGGTTGTTGCTGCTTCAATGCACAAACAGTGCAACAATCACTTACAGGCCAACTCCACATGCTTATAGAATTAACACCGATAGTTCAATATGACAGATTTTACTTATCGCCTCTCAAAACGCGCACATTTCAGCAATATAATAAAAGTGTTTAATATTTACCACTTACGGAAGCATGGTTTATTTCATAATATTTTTGACATGGGCGTTAATTGATTCTACAGTAAATCACTCATTTTATCCTTAAGAATAAAGTTTTAAATTGAGTGTTGAATGGCTAGGTGTAAACATTATAAACATTAACCTTTTTCAATGTTATAGCAGGTACCTACTAATACGAGTACATCTTTACATATGTACGCCAATCGTATCTTTTTAATATACTTTGAAATGAAATGAAATTTTTCATTCTGCAAAATACCGGAATCACTTTTACACGTCATAAAAAAAAAAATAAGCTAGATGGACTCTACATTTCCTATCTGACTACCATCAGTCTCTTTTAAAGTCCAGACATAATTTTTGTCAGATCTGACTTAGGTACTAAAGTATCAAAATAGAACACTTATGAAATTACTTTGATATCCGACCGTTACTATACTGCTATTTTCTCTTTATCTTTTTGACGAATAATTTGCTTAGCATTGGATCCCAAAACAATAAACGACAACTGATTTATAAAATAAAAAAAGATAAAATTTGAATAAAGTAAAAATAATAATAAAAAATCTACATTATTAAGCTCAAAATTCAAACTTAATAAATTGGATATAATTTTATATATTTCGTTTATTTTATAAATCAGTTGTACGGTGTGACATACAGTCATGACAAAGTAAATAATTACTTTTTAAGGAACTGTTTTGTTCGCACGATAAAATAATTGGAGCGCTGTAGCTTTGATCGCAGCTTCTAATTAAAAAACCGGCCAAGTTCGTGTCGGACCACCACAATATGATTTGAAAAACATGTTCTCCCATACATCAATATACGTCACGGGACCATAGACCTACGTATTTGATGTTAATTTCAACTTGCTATTGCATAAAAGGGGGTCTAGAGTTTTAGACAGAAAGACAGACGGACAATGAAGTGGCCCTATAAGGGTTTAATTTTTTCATTTTGAGGTACGAAACCCTAAAAAAACAATTAAACTTATGTAATAGATTCGATACCTTGACAGGTGCCCGGACCTGACGTCTTAGTGCTGCCACCTAATGACCGTCACATAAAGAAAAACCCTTAAAATTCACTGAAGTTGAAACTACCTAACTGTCGCATAGAAAAATAAGCTTTGTCGTTTATGACGTGCAAGTGACTCTCAAGCTTAGAGTGATATTTATATCAATACCAAGGGCACCTATACCTACGCAAAAAATAAGTCTAGACTACGTGGAAAACATATCCTAGTGCAACGCTTCTCAACCCCAGGCCCGCGGGCCGCCGTGTGGCCTGCCAACGCATTTAAATAGGCCCGCCAATTGCTATCAGCCGGCGTCTTCGTTTTGTAGCCAAATATTTATAAGTGTTGTTGGCAAAAACTTCTTCAAACTTTGAGTTTAGTTTTATTTAATTTTGTACATCTATGTATTCTAAGTCTTCATTTAAAACTAAAAATATAATAACATAACGTAACTAAAACTATTCAAAAACTAAATTATGGCATCGAAAATTTCCTCCGCATCGCTGTCGACAGGTAATGTAACTATAAGTAACTTGAAAGTCGTGTTTTTAATAGCTAGATATAGCATACCAGAACTGTAGGCAAGTTTTTTTTAGTAAATGATCCGCCGGCTGACACTCAAACTCAAACACAAAGCATTTAAAATAAACCAATTACTTTATTTTTGAATTGTCAAGGGGTCGGTCAGTCAGAAATATGAAGCTAGTTGCCCATTCCGAAGCGTAGTAAGTTCCTATGGAGAAGAACGAGCAAGAAACTCAACGGACACTCTTTTAAATCAGACTATTGTTACAAAAAGTTGGTTACATATAATATCATATGTTGTAATTAGAAATGTAAGAACAATTTAGAGAGACGTGCACGTTAAATGCGTCCGTAATAAAACAATGAAAACAAAAACAATCAAAATTTTAAAATAAATTCAAATAAGCCGTGGCAGCTAAGAGATGACCAGTCCCCACTGACGGCGCCCGTTCACGAACATGACGCACGGAATCAAAATTGTGGCCAACCTTAAAAATTTGTGGGGCAGCCTTGTCCTAGTGTATTGACGTTGCTCATATCATCCCACCTTCGAAGGTTATTGGAAGACGGAACCCATTTTTATTATTAGCTGGAGCGTGGCCCGATCTGTGATGATATGCAATCATATCGCACTTCCAATATGTTGTAGGTACTGCTTCCACTGTTTTGGACGATACGACATTTGTGGAATTCAAATATAAAAGTAATATTTTGGCTACATATTATTTAATCGAGAAATAGTGAGACATTCATAGACAAGTCGACTATTAAATTCTGGACCACTTTTGACAAAAAACTGCTGTGTAATGACGCTTTTCGGTTTTTGTATATCTGATCGGAAATTTTATTTCTAATATTTTGGGGTTAGGTATAAGTGAGGGTTAGATACCCACTTCTTTGGTTTGCGGAAATTCAACGTGAAACATATTCTTAAATAGGGTATAAGTATGTATAATTATAGATAACTAATATAGGTATTTTCAAAAAGTACTCAAAAATTCAAAATATTCTATTTCACATAAACCTACATGGGCACATATGAAACGTCAGAAGCTAGGTGCACGGTTCCAATCGGTCGTTTCCTATGGAGAAGAGCGGGCAAGAAACTCCACGGTTACTCTTTTAAAAGTTAATGGTTTTTACAATGTTTTCAAATTACAGTGTTAAAAGGTAAGAGAGGACAGTGTAGGCCTATCAACAAGTACCAGGTACTGACCAAAATATAAAATGGACTCCTTAAAACCTTCCATTAGATACGAAACACGATATAATATTTAGCTTTAATTTTAGTTCAGTGACACTACATCCACTGTACGATTTTACGTGACGTCATAAAGCCTATAACCGGCGGAACAACCTGACACTTCCAACTATTCGTTCATTAAATACGAAGATTAGTTCAGGAGTTATGAGGGAACAGATGAACACACATACATACATAGCCTGTTAAAGTCATAACCCTGCTTTGGTTTAACCGTGGTCGGGTAAATAGGGCTCTTAACGACGAAATATGGGCGGGCTTATTGACGCAAATATATCTTGAATCACCTTTTATTCGAGTTAAAGCCAGCCTTTGAGGTCACAACTATGTTGGTTTGGTGTTGGCCTCTAGGCTTTTAATACATCCGATATTACCGTCTGGGTCGCTTAAGCTACTTAAAAGATTAATGTTGGTCGTAGGACTCACCTACCTCTAATAATCCTAAAGTAACCTCTTACAATTAGAGTGATCTATTCCCGATCGAAACCCACACAACCCACACCAAATCTCCACAATAAATGTAAAATCGAACTGTATTAATTCACTCAAATGGTTAAGCCGTTTGTTTCCCTCTTCCGTTTTTCGTTTTAAGGCTATTAGGTTCTCGAAACTTTTCTCAAGTGTTTAAAACCTTTTTGGTTCAGTAGTTACTATTATGCGGATTCAAAATTCTTCTTAAGAGGGGACGTGGCTTGCGATTCTCCATACAAATGTATTCCCTTTTATTTTTCTTGAATAATGTCTCTTGAGATTTTTTTTTTTCATAAAATCAAGGTCTGCTTTCAAAAATTATAAAAATGCCCCATTTTCACCGCAGTGATTAGTCAACTACCAGACAAATTAGAAAAGTTTTTAACATAAAAGAAAATGATAGGAACCTAGACTCTTTCTTAAAAATTTGATGTAAAAAATAATTGCGACTCAGTTTTCAAAGAAAAAAAGGGGAATATAAAACGTCGATCTCTTAATTTTTTTTGTGATGTAATCGGTCTGAGCTGCAGCTGTCCCTATCGTACTCTACGGGGGCAGACTTGAGGTAAGACGACGGCAATAGTTTCTACAAATACCCATTTTTCAAATTCCTCGCAGACCCTGTTCCCTCTTAAGGCAAACGCACTTATCCACGCCGTTTGGCCGTAAGCTGCAAATATTATGATCATCAATCATTTTGGTGTTTTGCGCAGTTTCTGAGCAATGGTGAACGAAAAAAGGAAACACATGGATTTGATTCAGGCATGACACTTTCATCTACATTTAGGTAGATGGTCAGGGGTCTAGTTGTTTGTGTTTATAACGTATATTATGAGATTGGGGCAAAAACAATAAGAAATCAGCTCTCATTAGAGCATGTGGAAAAATTATACGAATGATAAGTACGACCTCTGAGTTTGTGACGGCCTTTCTTCTCGGAGTAGTCAGATAGGAAACGCCATCTAGCCTATTTTTATATTATTTTTTTGTATGACGTGTAAAAGTGATTCCGATATCATATTTACAGAATAAACAATTTCAATTCATTTCAGAGAGAAAAAGAGAAAATGAGAGAGAGAATGCTAACGTAAAGTTAGAGAAAAAAAGAGAAAATTAGGGAGAGACACATTTGAAAGCGATAATGGGTGAAAAAAAAACCGAACAGTGGCTGAGATAGATTTAGCGGAGATCTGTCGTTTGACCACCAGCCAGGGGCAAACAAGGGAAGAAACTACTCCACAAGGCTAAGAAATGAAGAGCAACTCTATAAGTGAATACTCCAACTCGAAATTGAAAATATAAAGCCGTAAAGAATAACGTGAAACAATGGAAATACGCTTCTAGATTTTATAGTCATATAGCGAAGGAAGGTTACCTTCGGACTAGATTTGAATTTACTAGAAAGGCGGGATATGAATAAAATATCGCGAAAGATTATTATTTCTTCATTTTTAGCATATTGCAAAGGCAGGTCTTGGAAATTAGTTGAAGATGAGAGTTTCCAGAAAAGAAAAACCCAGGAAGTGTGTCTCAATTTTTTCAATAAACCCAATCTGCAACCTTACTTTTAATAATAATAATCATTGTACCGATAATCTGTACGGTTATTGGCCTTAGAGCCTCGATGTAACACCTCAGGAACATCTCATTGCGCGGCTAAATCAAGGGCTTGATTCAGAAACCAGTATTCCTGGGACCCAGCACGCATAGTGAGAAGGTTCGTCTCTCTAGAGCCCTGATCATCGACAGCTTGGGCTTTGTTCCTGATGCGTTGGCCACAATTTTTTATATTTGAAAATAAAATAAATAGTTTTTTTTTTATAAAAATATTTACAACTGTATGAAAATAAAATGAAAATCTAATAAAGGAAACAATAATGAGCTTGTATTTTCTCACTGCGGGGCAAAGGCCTCCCTTTGCGTTTTTCCCAGTTTTGGTTTACCTCTTGAGAAAAATCTGTTTTCTCATACACATTTTGGCGGTTTTTGTGAACACAAATGTACAGACAGCAGTTTTTTTCGCGATTTCAGGGTTGATCCCGTTGTAAAGGTTGTTCATAATAACGATTAAAATGACCCCACAATAAGAGGCTTAGGATAAACAAAAACTAAGCTTGTAGATACGTACTGTTAATTGAGATGTATATTTATTGAGCTTGTATAAGTTACCTAAATCAAAGTATTATGATTGCAAAAGCCATTTATTTTATTTAAACGCTAGAGATTGACTAAATCGGAAAGTTATCGATTCTCCCATTTATTATTGTATTAAAAATTTTGGTAGTTCCTGAAAACATTATAAATAAAAAACGATATGCATATAATACGATGCTATAAATAAACAATACTTAGATAAAATAAAAAAATTAAAAAAAAAACCTTAAACAGTATGAGAAAATCCAAATGAGTATAAAACAAGATTTCACATCGGTCTTCCAACCAGGCTATAACTATTAACAAATTGAAGAATAAACTTTCATAGTAATATACATTCATACGACAATCGACATTGTTGTCGATAGCCTACGTTAGTGGATCTGCTCAAGCACATCACTAACTCCTCGCAAGACACAGCGGCCGTACTACGCGATGCAACCGCTAAAATAAAATATCGTTTTGTGATTTTTACATTGCTTGTCCAGTCACTTAACCACATACTTAGGTAGTGGTTAAAAAGCAATGTATTTACTACAAAAATAGTACAGTCGCTGTGATAATTTAAAACAAAAATAACGTAGTAAAGGCAAAAACTATTTCACGATTTGTTGTTTTTCATGATTGCCAACACAAATATAGTAAAAAACTTGTTCTGTTATATGATAACTGGTTCTATGATTTATAAAGTTTCTAGTTTGGCTTCGATTTTTACTAGAAACCACGTAACAACACGGCATTCATAAAGGTTGTCACGATCGCGATCGAAAACGCACTAATTCGCGGAGACGGCCATTTGTCTATGACATGAGCATCGTGATCACGACGCGCGGACACAAACACGCCCCCCGTGCCACTTCTCCTGTTTTATATATTTCTATGCCTTTTACCAGCTATGTGGGGACGGCTTCCAGTTTAAGCAGACGCAACCGGATACCAGTAGTTTACATGGAGCGACGATCTATCTGACCTCCACATTCCAGTTACTGGATACTGTACGACACAAGTTAGATGTAGCGCCGGCAAAATTCGTAAAACCGAACACCATCTGAACTGAGTGCGCCTTTAAAATCACCAATATTTATTACTGCTTTATGTGAAAATTATCTTTATTTATGCAAACGCAATAACTTGTGAAATCATATAACCAAATACATTCGTAAAATTGAAATGAATTAATGAAAATTTTCAAATGTATGCTACAATTAAGTTGTGTCGTACTGTAACACGAATTAAACTATAAAAGAATATGTATGAAAAATATTCTAATACACAAAAAATACAGCCATACGCTTATGGCTTTCAGCAATCCATCTTCAATAATCCCCTGAAAGCTTCCTAAGTCAGCCACACAAGAAGCGTAGCTATAGATCGCAAGCTATCAACAAAAATAATAATTATTATGTTTGTTTTATTATACGTCGTTAACAGCCTTTATTTGGCTCCGATGACCTAATCCGGCTAATAGATTAGGTTAGGCTTGGAATGTAGGACAAGCTATTATATTGGTTGCCATTTTTCCGGTAGTTCATCGCTTATGTACCTAGATTTACGTTTCGTTTTTATGAAAGTTTATTTGTTCAACTTTTTAGGGTTAGGTTAGGTTCCGTACCTCAAAAGGAAAAAACGGAAATCTTATAGGATCACTCGTGTGTCTGTCTGTCCGCCTGTCACAGCCAATTTTCTTCGAATCTTATGGACGGATTAAGTTGAAATTTAGTACACATATCAATTTCTGTGAACCAAACATAGACGTGTAACGAAAATATATGAATTTTGAATACAGGGGTAACATTCGGGGACAAAATGAAAATTTAAAAACAAAAGTTTTGCTAACTGTACTCTAACTGACTCAACAAATGAAAGGATTTGTTTTGAGAATCACATTTTTTTAATAATTAAAGATATTTAAGAAAATAGACGCAAGTTAACCATTCTCAACCCCCTATCTCCGAAAATACTAAGCCTAAAATTTTGAAAAAAAATCGGAAAATAGTTCTATACTCATAAATTACAGGAAAATCCATAAGAAGTCTATGGTCTTAAAATAACATGGTAAATCTCCCAATATTGTGCGTACAAAGTAACATTTGCAGTTGGAATGTATGGGAGAACATGTTTTTCAACTACAATGTTAAGGTTGTCCTTAGGATGAATTATTAGTTGTACACCCACAAATCACCAGATGTTTTGAATTCCCATGTAATAGGGGGCGAGCCTATTGCCACTAACCGGACTCAATAAAAAATTCAGACCCAATATCACAACTTTATAAAAAAAATACTATTCTGTTGATCATTTGCGACACTTTCATGTTATATATAGGTATGTATAAAGTATGTAAGGGAAGTGACCCTTTAAAACTTTCCGAGCCATCTAGTAATTTATTTATGGATCTTGAAATGGATCGGGAAAAGTCGTAAATAAAAAGTTTCATTGATCGGAAAAATGTCATCCCCAAATAAACCCAAAAATAAAGAAGTAAAATATTATAACGGCTGTTTGAAAAAAATACACCAAACAGTAAAAACTGAAATATTACGGGTATCCTAACTAATTTTATAAATGCGAAAGTGAGTTTGTTTGTTACGATTTCATGCTAAAACGGGTGAACAAATTTGGATGAAATTTGGCACATGGGTAGACCATGACCTGGATAAGAACATAGGATACTTTTTATCCCGATACTCCCACGGGATCGAGACTTATGCGTGTGAAAATGCGGGGCGCAGCTATTTTCAAATAAATACAACTTTTATGAAATTAATTGATATGCCAGATATTTTAAATCTAAACCCTTTTGCGTTGAAATTTGTCGCTGGTTATCAAAGAAAAACAGCTGTTTCATAGAAAACTTCCTACTACCTACTTTCTACGCGGTCAAAAGTTATGGAAGAGCTGTTTTTTTTTTATAATAACCGACGAAAAATTTCAGAATCATGTACTGAATCCATGGTAACAGTTTTCGCGTCGATGTCCCTGCCACCCTGTATAGTAATCTCATACCTCTCACCCGTATGGATAGCCAGAAACTACGTTACTGTTCTACCAAATGCTTTCTTCTAAATATTAAAAGTGTGCCCAATGAGATTTGGCAAAAATTACAAACTTCCTTAAGTTAATGTTCCCACTGCCGGGACACAGGCCTCCTCTCTTCGAGATGCAGTGGGCTGTAATCTACCACGCGGACCCAGTGCGGGTTGGTAAATGTCACATGTCTTCGAATTTTTGGTTGTAGGACATGCCGGTTTCCTCACGATATTTTCCTACACCGGCTTAAAACCAGTGGTGATGAAATTATTTTTACAAAGTAAAGCGCCTGTTAGAGTTTCGAGCCCACAACCTAGAACTCGTAACTCGGAGCCGTTACCACTGGGCAACCTCTGATCTTCATAATAATTTCCATACAAATTTAAAATCCCATTAGGAGACCTTTATTCTTCGCTAGTGATTACCCACGTTATATAAGGAAATCTTGTGCAAAATTTCATATTTCTAGATTCCTTGGTTCAGGTTGTGCGTTGCCTATGAGTGAATGAATGAATGAATGAATATATGATTTATATTTATATTAAGAGTTATATTTATATGTATTAGGATTTATATTTATATTCAGATTTATATTTATATTTAAATTAGGATTTATATTTAGACGCAGATGTAGTGTTAAAACGGTCTGATTAAAAAAAAAACATAGCATTTTTTTATTAATTTAATATGTGCATATTTTTGATTATGTTTACATTACATAGTGTAATTAATTTGTAAAGTCATGTCTAACGCGGATAAAAAACTGAGAATCACGAAAAAACTATTAAGCGTATTTTTCTGAAACCTTCACTATTTTAAAGATAATTTAACTATTTATATTTTAGTATACGTGTTTTATTAAAATCCTTTTTGTTTTATGTATAATAAATAATAACGCGTCTAATTTGGGACAGCGCTCCAGGATGGGCGAGTCCTATTACTGGCTGGACGTACGACGGGTTGCGTGAGCTCAGAAAAGAACACTCAAGTTAACTAATCAAGGCCACAGGCATATTTGTTTAGACGTGATCTTCAGTATAAAATCATTAAAAGTTGGTTAGTGTCCCTTACCGTACCTTAACACGCTAGGTACTATTGCTATTATAATAGCTAGTTTAGCTTTTAGTGTAAAACCGACCTTTCAATGTTTGCATGGTCTCAAATTCCGTCCTCATGATCGATCATCAATGAACATTAATTATTTTGTAGATATACGCTTTTTGGATAATGTCATACATACACATACATTATCGCGTTCACGACTCGATCCCATGGGCTCACGCAGATGAATGTTCACCGATGGGGATTGGTAAAGTAAAAAAAAAAACAAGATCAGAAGGATCCTGTGTTTATTCAAATCGATCAGCTATCTAATTACGCAACACATTTTCGATTTGCAATTGAGTCAAATTGGTTTCGTTTGACTAGAATTCCTTTCAAAAGTTGTAAATTTAAAGCAATTCTAGTCAAACGAAACCAATTTGACTCAATTGCAAATCGAAAATGTGTTGCGTAATTAGATAGCAGATCTGTGGAAGACGTTTACATCCATTCATTCATTAGAAAAGAGCTGATAATCTTCAAACGGCTGAACCTGATGGAAAACAACTCAATCCTCATGAAAAACATGTTTGTCTAATCATTGCTATAAAACCTGCTTTCAAATCTCAAAAAAACTCATCCAAATCAGTTCACCCGTTCAAGTGCTAAGATGCCATAAACAGACACACACATAGCTGTCAAACTTATAATACCCCTCTTGTTTTATTTCAATGTAGGTACATTTAAACAAAAAACTGGAATTGTCAATGATTTTATTTTTTATCAGTCGGTAAAATATTTTACAAAAAATTCTGCTCCTTCGGATGCCGTCTAGGGCAGTAGCAAACACTTTTTTTTTTTTTTTTTGGATGGGAAATCATCAAATGACTTCTCCCGCTCTGGGCAGAGCGAGAGGGTGTGTCAGACTTTTACTGACTAAAACCCACCCGTGTTCCTTCCGTTGCCTGTGTGCCGGGGCCGCGTTATCCCTTTCGGACAAACCCGCAACCCCAGCAGGCATTGGTCTTTCGACCCCGTCGGTTTGTGCTGACATCTCTTTGAGGCGCGCGTGGAACACAACGCGCCGTCGACACGGGCCTGGTCCTTATCGGACGGCGAGCTGCCCATTGCTCACCGTCCGCAAGCCCGCGCCTACGGTGGCCGAAAGTTGGCTCAAACAAACCCTAGAGTGAAGTTTTACTCAAAATAAAAATTATTCCATCATTTTCTTACGATATAGAAGTGTTTTGATGACAGAGGCGGATTTTTGCAGAAAATCCCTTGATGGAACTTTATCGCGCTATTACACAATTGACGACTTCCTTACTGATAAATCTCTGCACTGATTGATAACCTAATAATATGATTGACATACATGTTCCTATTCTGACACTTTTATTTTGATTGACACTTTGACATACTTTAATATTTTTTTGACATTACTGTAAAAATGTAATTACTGTTATTAGTCTGTTTTTTGTAATTCTAATGATTTGACATATTATTTTATATTTATTCGGTATCAATAGAATTTCTGTTTAATTTTGGAATGAGACGGTAGAATATAGGACTACTTTTTAAGAAAACATCTATGTACCAATTACCCATGTTTGCAATAATAAATTATTTGATTTGGTTTGATTCGGTTAGCATCTAACTCTATGCAGATGCAACTTTATAATTCAACTTACAAATAAAGACAATACCGGCCTATTAAAAGGCAAACAACACACTTCACTGCTACATAATTCCTATAACAAATCTAGAGCCACTAGGTAAACTCAGGAAGGTGCCTGTCAAGGATCCCAAATTTATATCTACCTAGCCTTTTCGCAATTATGTTTGGGTCGACTTCCATTCTAACTAGATGCAGCTGAATACCAGTATTTCCCATGTAACTAGGTAATACGATACCTTGTGGTAAGACTGGCTGCCAAACTTTCGGGCTTCTGATGACCCGTAAAGACTGTCAAAAATTCACGAATAACAGCCGGGACCAACGGCTTAGGGTGCTTTCCGAGGCACAGAGGAGTCTCGATCTGTAGAGATGGTCACCTATCCACGGACCATCAGGTTATGTTACGCTTGCCGGGGTTGCAAGCGTAACTTAACCTGATGGATCGACCCGTGCGGTTGTTATTACTTAGCCACGAGCTCCTCAAGCATCCCAAATACCATCTGTAAAAATCCAATAAAGGACTTTAATTAACTTCATCATCAGCCGAGCCTTTTTCCAACTCAGGTGGGGTCGGCTTCTACTCTAACCGGATTCGGATGAATACCAAAATTTTACATAGAGCGACTGCCAATCTGTCATCCACAATCCAGTTACCGCTTTGTAAGACTGGTAGTTACACTTTCGAGCTTCTGACTACCCGCATCTCTCACGAATTACAACCGGGACCAACTGTTTAACGTTTATACTCCTTTAATTTGCAAACAAATCAAACTCAAAGCATTTATTTCAAATAAACCAATTACAGGCACTTTTGAATTGTCAATGGGTTGGTCAGTAAGAAAGATGAAGCTAGTTGCCCATTTCAAAGCGAAGAACGGGCGCGAAACTCCACCGACATTCTTTTAAACCAAATTATGGTTACATCATTCATGTTGAAACTTTACATGTGAGAACGATGCAGAACGGTAAAAGCGTCCGTAATAAAAAGATAAAAAACAATTTAATTAAAATATGCCGTGGCAATGACCAGTCCCTATTGACAGCGCCCGTTCACGAACCTGACGCACATGGATTACACATTCTGCGTATCAGTTCCAATCAAATTATCCCTGCTTTGTGCCATAATCAGTACTGTTGAAGTGCGTCCAGCTGATTAATGATACGCATTGGATTTCAGTGAACGCAAGTCAGAGTATTAATGACGTCAGTAGATCAATTGTCAACATTAATATGAATGGGATTTATGATTCTGTTCCATGAGAGAAGTGATCAGCTTTGTGGTTTGAGCATGTAATTAAGTTAGTGATTTATAGTTGTGTATTAATTAAAAGTTAAAATAACCTCCATGACTGGTAGATTGACGATTAATGTACATCAGGAGTGCGCTGTGGGCAGTCAAAGTTGCTTGCATTTCGCTGACTGGCTGTTAATTTTTCTATTGTCTGATACTCGTATATTCTCATACAGTTCACAGATAGCCGATTTTCCTACGCCCGTCCTTCTGATGTGCTTTGCAGGTCGCTTCTAAAAAACCTCCTTAATTTCCCTCCCCACTCCACTGACTTTTACTCCTACTCCTTCACTGTGCACGCGGTGCGGTTGTGGAATTCACTACCACCCGACATTAGGGACTGCCAAACTGTTCCAGTATTTAAAAGAAGAGTGAAAGATCACTATCTTTCCACAGTGTCATAGTTGCGTAGGTATTTATTTTATATTTTATTTCTTTTTTAAAATTATATATATATTTTTTTTTTTTTTTGTTTATTTGTATCATGTATGTAAGTAAGTTTATTCTCATATTATTTGTTTTATTTTATTGCGTGAATTGTTTTGATTTTATGTATTTTACTTTCTCTCTACTCTTACACACGGTGTCTACATCTCTTTTTATCCTCTGTCCTATCGCAGGTATGCTGGAAGAGATTTCTTTAGAAATAAGCATCACCTTTGTACGTATTTTTCTGTTCTTTTCTTCTTGTCTGTATATATGTGTGTACATAAATGGTTAAATAAAGAAATAAATAAATAGGAGAAAGCAAGTATAATACACATAAACTCATGCCATTTTCCCATGAGGGGCAGGCAGAAACTACAGAACACCACCTGCCACGCTCCTTACATACTCACCTTGAATCGTTTACGTCCATACATCTGGTCATACACGCACGTCGGTTGCGAGTAAGTACTACGCACCTGACCTTTCTGAAGAATATTACCAGTAAGATCAGTATATGCCTCGTAAATACCTTTTGTTTGTCGCCTTTCGCAACAACATAACATGACCAAACAATTTAAGCATACTGTTTTCAATTTTTGTCGCTATTTCTTCTTTTAAACACCGTAATGCAAGTCATATTTCTGAGAAATAGCTGATGACGCTTCACAAAAGATCGATAGAAATAATTGAAACTGACTGCCAATCTTAGCAATTTGAACAGACACAAAGAAGAAAAATTGATAGTTATAGGTCTGGAAAAAGCGCTTATTTAATCGCTCACCTTAAACCAAATTGAAACATTACCCAACACACACAAAACAAAAACACAACAGTACTAATCCTATTCCCATTTGTACAAATATCAAACCAAATTGACGAGACGCTCCGAAACCATTGTTCATACAATAACTCAATTATATGGGTCAACAACAAATAATGCTATTCACATGGCTTTGAGCACCGAATTGCGTTCATACCAGCCAGTGACCTTTGTGAAGTACAATAGCAAATGTCATGTGAAAAGGACTTGGGCCTTAGAAGTAGCGAGTGTATTAAAGTAAGCATGAAATGGGCAAGAATATTTTGAAGAGAAGAGAGCAGTAGTGACCCAGTGGTAACGGTCGCAACTTTCAAAGTTTCGAACATAGACAGGCAAAGTGCCTGTCTATGTTCGAACTTTGAAAGTTGCGACCGTTTGAGTATTTTAGACTTTGAGTATTTTATATCATCACGGCTGCTCCCAAAGCAACGAAAGAAAATATCGTGAGGAATTCGAAGTTAAGATGTGACATATACACCAATCCGCGTGGTGGATAATCGCTTCGCAGCAGTGGGAACGTTCCATCAACTTCGGGTGAATTGATTGAAGGTTCCCACTGCCGGTATCGCAGTTCATTGCTGGACATCGGCCTCTCCCAAGCTGCGCCATAAATCCCTGTCCTCAGCCTTCCGCATCCAGTCTGCCCCAAACACTTTCTAAAGGTCGTCAGTCCATATAGCTCGGGGCGTGGTCTCCACTCCAGGACACGTCTGATTCACCGGCCATTGGTCCTCAGAAAAAACATGGCCAGCTCACTGCCAACTTCAATTTGCTTACTCTGCAAGCTAGTCGGTAACTCCGGTTCTTTTTCGGATAATTTCATTTCTGATCTTATCCTTCAAAGAAACTCCCAGCATATATAGTGGGAACGCTATAGGCTGATTATAGATAGATGGATAGATCGTTTATTTGCTGCACACAAAAGACAGCACAACATATAAAAGCACGATTAAATAATAACAAGGAATAGGAAATAGCTGCAAGGTAAGGTAAACAAAAAAAATTAAGAAAGCAAGAGTTTGTGATGACACTATATTGGCTAAGACGCACTTTAAAATATGCTTGCCATATTTTATGTTGATAGAAGAAAAAGAAGAGCGAGACAAAGAAAAAATGAGTGGATTGTGTGAGAGATTATAATGAACGAGATGAGAGTTACTGCGTAAACTAACAGAGGAGAATGTAAGAAGAAAACATTTGTGCCAACCGAAAAATGGGACAAAGGCTGGGGCTACTACTGCCAGATATTGCCAGTACCAGATTAAATAATCAAGGCTTTGTAGTATTTATAATGGTTAACCACTCCTACTGACCAAATGAAAATGGTTCATGTCAGTGGCGCATTTTACTGGTTTGAACATTTTTTCTACCATTTTGTGGAAGAATAAAATGAACATATACCCAATATCATCATTCTCCTCCCTTAAACCAATTTATTTGGCGCAACATACTTTATCTTAACCCTTTTTGTAAACTGAAGCATAAACAAAAACTTAAAAAAAAAAAACTTCTCTATTAGTTGTTATCTCGGTATTCACTCCCTTTCTAGCCATATTATCTATCATACAGTCCATCCATCATTTCTTTGGTCTTCCCCTACGCGTAGCCGTATTCATGCTCAATACTTTCCTGACGACATTTCCATGACAACCTATTACGAGTACTACACAACTTTTCAGTCACCGGTGTCACTTTCAGACTTCCTTATAACTTATTATACCTAGTAAATTATTTTCTATTTAGCGTGTCGATGGCAATCTAAATAGACTCGGCCCGAAATTTGTCCACTTGTTTGGCGCCATCACTAGCGTCCATCTGTTCCTGTAACGTGCAGCTGGCAGGACACGACATTAAGTGCCCTATCGTTTGTGGAACAGCACCACATTTACATCATTTTGGATCGGTGCCAGGACACTACCTTGAGGTAGGCCGTTTTTCTGCGCCCTCCAAAGACTTTTTTCCGAGAGAAAATGGACCTGAAAATGGCAGTTGTGGAGAAGTTCTCGGAGTATTCAAACAAAATTCTGATCTCTAATCAATGTCTCCACCTTCCACAACAACCATTTGAAGTTGACTGTATCATAGGTAGCTGACAGGTCCACGGATACACTACCTATGGCCATTCCTGTCTCGAAACCATCCACAATTTGTTGAACGAGTTTTAGGGTCTGATTGCAGCATGAATAACACGTTTCTCGTCGCATGAACTGTAGCAAAATTATCCATTTTGAATATATTTTATTTTTAAACGCAAAGCTTTCTTTGACTGTTGCGATTCTTGTGAAATGTCAGCAAATCAGGGTCCAGACAAAATCCATTAGACATTAAAGAGATCTTGCTGTACTGCGAATCTTTCTGACAAAGGGGACCCTTATCTTATTTATTCTAACTCCTTTTGAATCGCGAAATATACCTAGAAAAAGATTTCTTTTCAGTTGCGATTCTTGTGAAATATCACAGCCAATTAAGGTCCAGATAAAATCCACAAGTAGTTAGAAAGATTTCAGTAAATGATTTTTTCGAAGAAGACATTATAGAATTCCTTCTAACTTTAAGACCATTTTTCTAGGAAGGTTTCAGGCCACACATCACATTGATATACGTTACGTTTTTCGAATCTGCCTACCAGCATCATAATTTCATAACACACGATGAATCACAATCGGAATTATTTTGAAGGATATTGCTAATCCATTGCTTGATATGATCGAAAAATTTGTCCGCTCAACAACGTAAATAACGCAATGAATGTTGTTGAACTGTCGAAATGAAACAGATCTGATTGATCGTGTGTTACGCAACAAGGGTGCAAATTTAAAATATAATTACCCAATCGCCACTAGCTAACAGACCCAAACCTGCAATAATTAGTCTACATAATTCCCTTATCCTTTCAGGAAAACCTAGTGAATGTGAACACGGAACTACTCTGTACAGAAAACAGAGCGCGTTCCTTATTTTAAGGATCTCTAAAATAAGTGACGTTTCTGTGTTGCCAACGATGAGGTAAAATAATCCTATTAAAAAAAAAAAAAACTAAGAACGCGATAATGTAAGCACACGTATAATGTGTGTGTAAGAAATATGCAATGCCATTACAGTCAGTAAATATTGAGATGAATTTAAATTACCGACCCACTGCTATTAAAGTCGTTGGAACCACGTTTTGAACCAGTGGACCATGACTTACGAAACGGGACACAGTATGAAGGATGATTTTCTGCTTCTTTAAAATATTCTAGGCACAAGGGCTACTCCTAAGCAAAGGTAAAGGAAGAAAGGAAAAATTACTTTAATTTTGGAAGTCGGTGTCTTCGGATCTGAATTTAGTTTTTTTACCACCGACTTCCGAAATTAAAATAATTTTTCATTTTGTAGTGTACGTTTTTTTTTCTTTTCTAGGACATGTCGGTTTCCTCAAAGATTTATCTTCACCGTTTTGAGAGCAGTGGTGATGATACAAAGTAAAAAAGAGGTTCTTTACTTTGTTTAAACATTGTTGCTGGCATCAGTCTCATCCAGCAATGAAAGTAAACCATAGTTTTCAAAGCCCAACATAGAAAAATATGCAAATTGTATTGTTATTTTACCCTTTCCGTCATTTGGGTTCGGTTTCATACGGTGTGTTGTGGGCCTCATAAATTTTATTGTATGAATACATGCATAACATTATGAAGGTGTTTTTATGTTTTTTCCTTTGTGTTTTGTATGTACTGATTCGTGAAAGATATGTTGTGTAAAGGTTTTTGCTGTTTGACATTCTCTAGACCCGACTGGAACAACAATATACGTATCTTGGTATAAAATTTTAAATTATATGTTTTGTTAGCTATCCTATCGCTTGGCAGTTTAATGAAAACACTACAGTAACAATGATCAATCAATCTACCTAGTCTTTTCCGAACTATGTTGGAGTCGGCTTCCAGTCTAACCGGATGCAGCTGAATACCAGTATTTTAAATGGAGCGACTGCCTATTTGACTTTCACAACCCAGTATTAGTATTTCAGTAACCCTTTTATAACTGGGTAATACGATACCCCTCGGTAAGACTTGTTGTCAGACTTTCTGGCTTCTGACGACCCGTAATGATTGTCAAAGATCCACGAATGACGTGCAACCGTAGCTTAACCTGATGTATCGTCCCTTGCGGCTGGTATTACTTAGCCGCGAGCTCCTCCTACTACAGTAACAATGATATTATTTACAAATAAAGTTATCTCCTAAGTTATTAGAGATCATCATTAAAAATATATATAATATATCATCGGCTTCTCCAATCACACGCCATTTAACTCGATCCTCAGCCACTCTCATCCAGCTACTGTCAGAAGATCGTAGCTCTACCTAGCCTAAGCCGTTAAGACGCATATATATGAGAGTGACCTTGAGTGGTTAGCTTGCGTGTTCTTTACGCTCACGCAACGCGTCGTATGTCCAGCCAGTAATAGGACCCATCCAGGAGCGCTGTCCAAATTGGACGCATTTTTAATTTAACATATAACAAAATTTGTTTTAATAAAACACGTGTACTAAAAAATCAATAATTAAATTATCTTTATAATGGTGAAGGTTTCATAAAAATACGCTTGATAGATTTTGCGTGATTCTCAGCTTTTTATCCGCGTTAGACATTGCAAATTAATTTCACTATGTAATAAAAACATAAGCTAAAACATTTATATATTAAGTTATTAAGAAAATGCTCTAATTTAATATAGAGTTTATTTCATATCATTAGCACTACTCGTTTAGATGTTTTTTTTTTTCATTTTACTTTTTTTTTTATGTTTCTATGATTGTGTTTAGTTTAATTTGTGGTCTCCTTTCCGAGTCCCAAAAAATACTATTTCTTTCTTTCTAAAGTGAAACTTTTCCTTCTTTTCGAACCTAAACAAAGCATGCTTCTAGAAAGTTTAGTGAAATATCGTTTTGATATTCTCATACTTCAACAAACAACGAGTATACATTAATTCGAGCCACAACTGTATATGAATACCGATTGTCAGTTGTTTACATTGAAGACTTTAGTAATTAGTAGTAAGTATTATTGTAGTAATATGCGCTTCCAGCGCAAAAATTGTTTTTTTTTTTTTTTTTTTTAAACGTTGCCCCACTCTAAGAATTTCTTCTTGTATCGTGGGTGCGTTTACAAACATAGAAACTCACATACACTAACACCCAGACCCGGAACAACTACTTGCAGATCATACAAATATTTGTTCCGTGCGGGGATCGAACCCGCGACACGTTGCGCAGCAGTCGATCGCTCAGCCACTGCGCCAACCGTGTCGTCAATTAGGTGATAAGTTTCCCAAAAACCATGTTATTTCACGAAAAATACTAACTTGCCCAAGTAATTCAGCGTCCGTACCAAAATCTATCAAAACTTGATCCTCAACACGGAACCACACATCGTCACACACAGAAACCTCCATAGGTACCCTCCATCTAAGTCAAGTTTCTCTATACCCAGACCTTCGTCTCCACTTCTCGCAATCAACGCGTATTGTGCATCGCACACAAGATTCGATCTTACATCTTAGCGAGAGTTCCCACTGCTTCATGTTAACAGTCATATCGTCATAGCGTTGTCGTTTTTAAATATTATTAAGTTTCCGTAGTAAACAAGGAATCCCCTATAGTTTCGCCATGCCCGTCTTTTTTTTTAAGAGTACCTCCCCTACACCTTAAAGTGGGGATGTTTTTTTTTTCCTCATCTACCCCATGTTGTGGGATATAGTTAGAAAGGTCTTTCAAAAATATTGTGAGTTTGTCGAAACCATTTTTGGATTCAGGTATCCGTTTGCGAAATATTAAGCTTTTAACTGATTTTTTTGTTAAAGTCAAGTGTCCCCCCTCCTTCTAGCTAAATGCTTGTACTTGGACTTGTAAAAAAAATCACAGCAGTAGTATATATAACGAAATTAAAAAGAAAACTATGAGAGCTAAGTAGGCTGTACAGGTTAACGAGAAATAATCAACCAACTTGAATTTGCAGTTTGAAAAACATGATCTCCCATACATTCCGTATGGGAGAACACGTTTTTCAACTACAATGTTAAGTTTGTTCTTGAGATAAATTCATCCCAACTACGGAACCCTTCATTGTGCGTAGTCAGACACGCACTTGGCCGGTTTTTTATTTTATAAAAACGTGAAGATTAAGTTATTGTATATTTATTTTATTTTTATATCTTATTCTTATCTTCTTATGTCGTGATGGCCCAGTTATTAAGGCCTCACCTCTCATGCACGAGGTTCAAATCAGGGCAAGTACCAATGTGACTTTTTCAATTCATTTATACTTTCTGAGTTTATCTTGGACATTACTGACATCGGTGAAGGAAAACATCGTGAGGAAACCTGGACTTATAGTTAATATAACTCTGAAATCGCCAACCCGTCTTGAGCAAGCGTGGTGATCAATGCTCGTGCCTTCTCTGTATGAGAAGACGCATTTTCCCTCCAGTGGGATATTAATAGGCTGGTATTATTATTATATACTATTTATATCTCATTGTATGCTGCACCGGTCGACGTCATAACGTCAACGGCGGCTGTCGCCAAAAATCAGCGCTGGGGCTCTGTCTCGCATAGGGTCGCAGCATTATGCTGCGTGGATGTGACGCATATTTCCCCCCAACTTGTTATTTTGTTGTTTTGTGTTCTTTCTTTGCGTCATGTTTAGCGCAAATAAACGAAAACTTTCTTTTTATTTCTTATATCACTTCATGTCACTCTCATTTTAAACGCACGTATACAGCCGTGACTTACGAGTTGCAGGTCGTAAGTTCGAACCCAGGCAGGCACTTTACTTTGTGTAAATTATTTCATCACCACTGCTCTCAAAACGGTAAAGGAAAACATCGTGAGGAAACCGGCATGTACTAGAACCAAAATTTTGGAGGCATGTGACATCTACCAAGCAACACTGGACTACGGAGGAGGATTACGGCCCAATGTGTTTGTCATTAAAATAGCATTGTTTACCTACCAATATTTCCGACTCAAAAGGTGAATAAGTTGATAACTGTTGGTGAACAAGTTGACAAATCGGTGAATAAGTTGACAACTCGGTGAATAAGTTGACAACTCGGTGAATAAGTTAATAACTCGATGGTGAACGACTTAACAAGTCTATTTTTATGCAAACTATGGGAAAAGAATAAGTTGATAACTCGATGGCGAACGACTTAACAAGTCTATTTTTATGCAAACTATGGGAAAATTCGTTTCATTATTTAAAAAATGGCATAAAATAACCTACAACACAGCTAAAACACATACGTTAAACTAATTTACCGATTTACCAGAAGAGGTCAAAACTTTAAAATGCCAATTTTAGAAATGTCAACATATCAACGCCAGCCACGGATATAGACTACCTGACCCGACTGACTTTGTCCTGTCCAAACTTCAATAATTTATACAAAATTCACAAAGAAAATACACTTTCAGATATCACGAATTTTCCCGGCAACTATTCAAATTTTTCTTTTACTTCCGAAAATTCAAATTCAAAAGTAATTTATTCAAACTAGGCTGAGAATCACCACTTTTCGAACGACAAAATTAGATAAAACAGTCCCCCAAAACGCCCAACCTTCACCACTTCCTAGTGCGTTAGCTGGGAAGAAGTGGCGCAACAAACTCCCCAGCAGTTCATAAGAACCTATTACGAAGATTTTAAAACAAGCTAGATCGGTTCAGACGTTCTCACGTGATACGCTTACCAACGAACAGTATTTAATTTTGATTATATAATATAAAAGTCCAGGTTCATCACGATGCTTTTCCTTCACTGATGTCAGTAATGTACAAGATAAATCAGAAAGTACAAATGAATTTTACAAGTACAGGCCACGATAAATGTCACGACACAGTGAGAACGCTACCTAAGATGTGCTTATCGTCACTGGGTGCAAGGTGACGTACTTCGTCGTGTGCAGAACTAACCTTGAAGCGAAGCGGTTAATTCAAGGTGTTTTGTAGTAAAGTTAGGAGCTAACTTTGTAGTGGGTTAATGATTTCGGGGTTATACGGTTTTAGGCATGGTCTGGAATTGTTAGCAAGTGCTTATGTTTAGGTAATATGATGAATTTTTATAACTTGGCACATCTGTCTTTACATATTATAAATTAGGTATTGTATAGAGTGCCGCTAGCGGCACTTTATCCCTTTTTTTTTTCTTTTTTTTGAGGTTGGGAAATCATCAAATGGCTTCTCCTGGTCTGGGCAGAGCGAGAGGGTGTGTCAGACTTTTACTGACTAAAACCCACCCATGTTCCTTCCGTTACCTGTGTGCCAGGGCCGCGATATCCCTTTCGGACAAACCCGCAACCCCAGCAGACATTGGTCTTTCGACCCCGTCAGTTGGTGCTGACATCTCTTTGAGGCGCGCGTGGAACACAACGCGCCGCCATCAACACGGGCCTCGTCCTTATCGGACGGTGAGCTGCCCATTGCTCTCCGTCCGCAAGCCCTCGCCTACCGTGGCCGGAAGTCAGCTGTCGACTCCCGACGCCCGGGGCGTCTCCTGCGGCGACTAGGGCCGCGAGGGCGTGCAGCTTGCATCTCCCTCGCGCGCTCCGCCTCTTCCTTCGCGAACATAAGTTCTCGCAGACGGATGTGACGGCCTCCCATACACTATCGCTCCGAACCATGGCCTGAACCAGGGCCGGACGCGAGAGATAGCCGCCGCCGATCGCCTCCGTGAGGACACGGCGGTGCTCCGCCCAAGCCAGACAGACCTCCACCGTATACTCCACCGTGTCCTCCGGGCGATCCCGCCTTATGCGGAACAGGAACCTCCCGAAACAGCCGTGTCCGGTAAGGACCTGCGTCAGGCGGAAGGTGAGGATGCCGTGGTGCCTCTCAAGCCACTCCTCAAAGAGGGGACTTATCTCCAAATTTGTGGCGTGCCCAGGCACTTTATCCCTGTCGCATAAAATGCCGCTATTTGCGGCACAATAGTGGCGCTGCCTCGGCCAAGCTAAACTACCGTAAGTATTGCACTATTACTGTCAAACAACAAACAAGTGACAGTGACTCGGTGACAGTGACTCAGTGACAATGATTCAGTGACAGTGACTCAGTGACAGTGACTCAGTGACAGTGACTCAGTGACAGTGACTCAGTTTATTATGCTGCTAGCGGCACTCTATACCCTATAAATTAAAGTCGATTTTCATGTCTGTCTGTGTGATCGCGTTGTTCTTTTAAACTATGCAACGGATTTTGATACGGTCTTCATCATTATTTAGAGAATTTATCTCGAAAGGTTTATGTGAATAATATTTTTTTTATTAAATTTGCATTTAATAAAGAAATTTTGATATTTTGTCAAGTCGTAAAAACCATGCGAAGCAGGTGCGGATCGCCCCTAAATGTAAAAGTTTAAATGTTAACTATAAAAAATGTTAACAGGGAAAACTGGAGCTTTGCTTTTAATGGTTAGTAATTAATTAAACAAAAAATTCAATTAATTTACATTTACGCTTCTTGTTCAATTATACCATCATTATGGTTAACACCCCGATTCAGAGCAATCCGTCGCGGATAGGTGAGGTTAGAAGCCAGACCGCCCTCTATTGTTAGTGAATCATTTTGGGTTAGGTTAGAACAATGACCATTAACGTGCGAAGGCGAGCGAGCGAAGCGAGCGTGCCGCGGGAGCGGGTGCCGAGCGGTAGATCCCCTCTATTGTTGGTGAATCATTTGGGTTAGGTTAGGTTAGAACAGTGACCATTAACACACAAAGACGAGCGAGCGGAGCCAATTTTACTGCACCCTTTGAACTTTTGTATGTCTCACACTTATAAGAATCCATTGTTAAAGAAATAAATTATTATTTAACTGAGCAAGATTATGCACACAAAGTGACAACTAACAATGATATTTTAGCTACCTACAGGCTACAACTTTTCAATAATTAGACTAAGTTATAATGTGTACATATGCAATTTAGTTTTTTATTTTTATATTAGGGGTTTTTATCATATTAGATTAAATAGGTTTTATGTCTTTTGAGTGGTATATCAAACGATTTTATATTCAATGTATGTTATGCTTATAAAAATTGTTATTTTAAAATTATATTAATCGTTTGTTAACTGATCATTATATCAAATAAAATTATAGATTTAGTTATTATATCTTGTAAATATTAGAGATTTTGTAATTATATCCTATATTACTTACCCCAATTACCTTCCATGTAACCTTATAATTTTCATTTAACAAAGTTTTTAATTCTCATTTCCTCAAAGCAAGTCTAATTCCAAAGAAAATTTCGGCGAGTTTCTTAATTTTTAATTTTCGTCCGCTTTGACCTCTTAAGGCTTGCTTCAGATTGAAACCACAGAAGAGTCTGTAGCGTAATGGAAAATCTTGAAGATTGTTAGTACCTACTTTTTTTACTTACAATGCAGAGCTTTTGGGACAAAGTTCTGACTTTGTATGGTTTTCATGATTGTGGGTTTTTTTTATTATACTCAGAAATCATACGGCGCCCTTCGCATTACAATAACGCATTCAGGGTGCTCATGGGGTTGCCTCGATACTGCAGCGCATCAGGGATGTTTGCTGAATCTCGCGTTGCGCATCCCTGGTTAGTGCGGGGGAGCACCAACAGCACTGTCCATGGTAGCAAGCAGGCTAGATTGTGCGTTTGTGAGCCAGTGCTGCAAGGTATCGGCTGGGCCTATATATAACCTTGCAGCAGTAATGTCACAAATTGATTCTGTGTTAATGTTTTACTAACATATTTTTTTATTTTTTTATAACGCTATGAGTCTTGCTTGAATTAAATGATTATCTACATTTATATACATAATTAGTTAGTCCAATCAACTGTTTCTCTCTTATAATGTTTTCTACTTCAACTTACCGAACCTATACTTATATTCGTGAATTGATACAATAAAGCGACTTAGGGATTTCGTTAAAGTGCTTGGGTAGTAGACTCCACCCACGTGCTAACCAAATATTGCGATCGCTAATCTATTGTAGTGATAATGGACGTATTTTTCATTAAATATACTAAACATTCCTTTCTATCTATGGTCAACTGTGGCATCTTTACTTTCCATGAGATAATGTACCCATGAGCACTGTACTTAAATTAAATATCACTCAATTATTTAAAGACTGTTCCGCCATTATTATCAAAGCGATACAAAAGTAGAAAAATCGATTTGTAACAGATTTTTACCCGACTACGGCGAAGCAAAAAGGAGGGTTATGATTTTGACCAGTATGTTTGTATTTATGTTCATCTGTTACCTCATAACTTCTAAACTCCTGATCATAATTTGACAAATGAAGTATCGATGGAAGCGTCTTGATTGTCCGCTGGCTATAAACTATGTGACGTCACATTAAATATGGCGCCCTCTAAAGTATACGTAGTATTTAGGACATAAAGCCAACTAAACAAAAAAAAAATACTTTGCCATGTAGGTTATCAAATGAAAGGGCTATACGAACAAATTTCAAAAATACCCAAAATAATTTAAATAAAAATAACACTTACAAAACCTAAAACCCAACTACGACAAAAACGTGAACTAAAAAGGTATAAACTAATTAAAAATCCGGAGTCACACGGGTTATGGCACACAATCGAATAGATCATGTGTGACTCCGGACTCTTCTCTCTGTGATGTCTTGTTTATACCTTTACAATGCATTTGCTCGAAAAGAGCGTTTTCCAAGCAGTCAATTTGTGCGGAGTGTCACTTTTATTCACTAGTGCTTTTTACTTTTCTGTTTTTTTTTATTTTTGAGGCCGTCGTCAGCCCGTCTCGTCTCAGAGATTTTATTATTTCAGAATGATGATGATGACGATGGCGATGATTATGACAATGGTCAAAATCAAAAAGTGAAAGCCAAAGTCGAAATCGAAGTCGAAGTCGAAGTCGAAGTCGAAGTCAAAGTCAAAGTCAAAAGTCAAAGTCATGAATTTTCTTTTTATCATTTATATACGTCGTGGTATGTTAGATGTTACACATCACAGGCGACTGCCGTAAGGCTCGCTCGTTTTTTTATTTTTATTTCCTCGCACAATGCATAGTAAAAAGCTGTATGATACACGTGCGTAAAATGATTTCCGACTCGTGTCGACTTATACACTCGCTCGCTTCGCTCGCTCGTGAATAAAATTGCCACTCGTTGGAAATCACCTACCTTCCGCACTTATAGCATAAATAACTATTATCTACTTTCGTATCGTAATATTCGAATTATAAACTTCAAAACGAGTTTATATTGACGTACATTATAAACACAATACCGAAATTAAAAAATAGAATCATATTATAACACTTTTTCTCTTACAAACTAATGCTATAAAAATTTTTTTTTTCTATTACGATACAGGACAAATCCAAGTAGTTAATGTCACCAAGGTGTTTCCATCTATTTTTACAATGGAACGTTTGTTGTTTCATAAACTACCATTATAATTGACTTGTTTTCATAGTTGGGTTTTAGTTTTTATAACTTTTATTTTTAGTTATCGAGAGATATTGTCTATTTATTGCGCATAGGTAATGTTGCACCATTACTTTCCATTAGCAGTTTACGGTACCTAACTGTGTATAAATATGATGCTGATTTATACATATATGTAGAGAAAAAAAAATGGTTATTTAGAAAACTAAACCCCTTCACCCATTCCACTTCTGACGTAGAAATACTCTATCAACTTAGTGACAACAACACTAGAAAAAACAACCCACAACCATAAAAAAACATATGTCTTCACCCAAATATTGACAAACTCGGTCGTCAGTATCCAGTTACAAACCCAATATTCACTTCCCGACATCTTGTTAGAGAATCAATCATTTTTATTAGCCCCTAACTTCGTAGGGTCAGCCATCAAACTTAAAGTTTGTAGTAAAAGAAAATTGAAAATGGGTTTCATCCATGTTGTATTCGACGACGTATTTGTATTGTTGTATCTGTTCTCGTAGGACATTGTTGAAGGGGATTTGATTCGATGTTGTGACTGGGTCATGTTTATTAAAACGTGGGATGAAATGAAAGCTGATAGGAAAATAACTTTACAAGGCATTTGCTCGAAAAGAGCGCCAAGCAGTCAATTTGTGCGGAAAGTGTCACTTTTTTTCACTAGTGCTTTTTACTTTTCTGTTTTTTTTTAATTTTTGAGGCCGTCGCGTCTTCAGCCCGTCGCAAAGAGTTTTTATTATTTGCGAAAAGTTTAACAAATCAGATGATGATGGCGATGACGATAGCGGTTTTTAAATTTTAATGTAATCATTTTTATAGTCTAATTTTATCTCAAACGTTCACGTTTGAGATAAAATTATATCAATGATTTAAATTTTAGGCTCAACATAACCAAAAATGTGCGTTCAAAAGAATATCTAATAAAGATGTAATACTACCCACAATCTGGTAGTTTACACGCACGTAGGTCGCCCTCGTAAAACTTTGCGAGGAGACCTACCACTTAACATATACATTGAGGTTTACATTCAGGGTTGTCACTTACAAATTACCTTCAGGACCTATTGGGTTCCAGATTTTAACAATTTCTTTAGTGCTGACCAATGGAAGACTATCATGTCAGTACGTGTGGAGTTTTGTGAGATGGAAGAAGAGTGAAAGAATTTTGTCTATAGTTTGACCGAGACCACTGTACCGCGGTGGTGCTGTGGCGCACCAAGGTGGGAGACAGCGTTGACGAATGAGCAACAAGACGCCGTGAGCGTTGACGAATGAGCCGCCTGCACTGCCCCCCAGGCCCTAAAGCGCGGTACAGCGTTCTCGATCAAACTATAATTTTCATTAACAAATGCACCTTATTATCGGATAGCCGTTTAATGTTAAAGTAAAATAAATATATTTATTTATTTGTCCTGTAAAGTACAATGGTCAATGTAGAACGTCAAAACATAGCAGCACTTAAACAAGCAAAGATTTATGTAAAAATAAACTATATTATGAAAAGGATTTAATACCGGCAAAGTTAATGTTTAAAAGCTTTCAGAAAAAAATCATAATCCTCAGCTACCTACGCTGTTTTGTTATAAATTGCAGAAGACTTACATAATCAGTTAATATTGTTCTCATTGCTGGCGTACAGGTCTCCTCTTTTTGAGACAGGGTGTGCTCTAATCGACCTTGCGGCAGGCCAGTGCGAAATGGTAAATGTCACATGTCTTCAAATTGTTGGTTCTAGAACAAGCCGGTTCTCTCACGATGTTTTCCTTCACCGTTTTGAGAGCAGTGGCAATTAAATAAACTACACAGAGTAAAGCACCTGCCTGGGTTCGAATCACGACTTACAACACAAACTGTAAATTGAGGCCTTTACCACTAGGCCACAAACTGTTTACAGAAAACTTATTACCTACAAATTTTATAAAAAATATCTTGACTTACTTATTTATCCGAATACGGAGCAACCCTAGCTGAACTCCAATTCCACTTTCAGCTTCCCATATACAGTTTGATGACAGGGATTTCAATTTCCAGCGTTATTTCTCAAATGGTATCTAGGATAGTTATTCAAATGTTTGTCACGCTTTTAAGTACTTCTAAGAGATTCCTGACATTTAACATGATCCTGGGAACAGATTTTAATAGATCCTTAAACAGTGTTTCAGGAATGTGTTACCTATGTGAAGATCGTTCTCGAGCTTAAGATTTTACTAGGAAATCTTTTGTATAATTTTCCAGTTTAGCTTTGTAATGTCTAGCTAGCCCTTTGAAGTTCTCTATGGATAACGTCGGGTACAATCCGTGATCGGCCGAACTCGGTCGATCGAACCAAACATAATTCATTTAATTAATTTCTTGATTTGAATATCTACTATTTCAATGATTAATAAAATAAAAAAAATTGTGCGGACCCTGCACAATTTTTTTTATTGCTCGCAGAACAAATGGCCGATCGGGCCGATAGGTTCTGGAGTGAAGACGTAGCTTTAGAAGGCCTCCCACAAGGTGAACCGATGATCTTGAATCCGCTGGATGCGGGAAGCACAGAATTGGTTGAAGTGGCGGTGCTTGCCTATGTCCAGCAGTGGACGTCTTTCGGTTGAAATAAAGATGATGATGAAATATTTTAATGAATAAGATTGTGATTAAATTTTAGTTAATATAGTAGGTATTACGATTTTGGTTACTAACATAATTCTTAAGTATACTAAGAAAAATATGGATCACTCTGTCTGAAGTAATTAAATATAAATTTAATTATTTATGTAAAAGAATATAACTGCGAACACATTTTCAATCGACATCGTCTAAAAACATCCAAAAACTAGGTGAGCATACTTACTTTCTTTTATATATGTTCAATCGGCCGAGTTCAGTCGACGGCGTCTGAGCATAGTTCGGCTGATGACTTGCCTAACGCGAGTTGCAATAATTCTGAAAAAAAATTAGTCAAAGTAATTATAATAACAGCAATAATTTATTTATTTTAAGGAAAAACAAACAGTAGTACAAAATAGTCATAATATCTTAAATATTACATTTTAAAACAATTATGCTACCCACTACGTTTTCCAGAGATTACAATTAAAAGTATTTAAAAACTATTAACACAGATACATTACCTATTTACCTGACATTATCTGGATTTTTTTATTTATAAAAGAAAAGTTTATTTACCGATATTCGTGACGGCCAATGGCATAATAGTAAAGAGTCTCGACCATCACCTAAGGAGGCTCTCGTTAGGCAGCTAGATCAAGTGTTTGATCCAGAAAGCGGTACTTCTGGACACGGCGCGTATCGTTAGGAGGTTCCTCTCTCTGGAGCCCTGACACCCGGTAGCTTGGACCCTGTTCCCGATACCGGTGGGCTACTATTTTTTCTTTATTTCGGACTACACATGCAAGTAAACACAATCCATATAGTGTTAGTAACAATGACTTAAAAACCAAGTCAGTAAACTTTTACAAAATAAAACAACTAAAACTTCCGTGGTAACGAGGCCCATCACACGTTGGCACGTAGGTACCTCCCTACCCAGTGCGTTATAAAGGGACTGTTTACTTTGTCTACTAATGTTTTTTGGATGCTGTTGGAGCTTCTGCGCAATTTACACATTATTGCTGCTGTCCTTATTCCTCACTGGATTTGAACCGGGACTTAATATTAACAAAAAAGCAATGACGCGCGTACATTATTTAGCCAAGGTACGCACGAGCAATTTTTTATCACGCACTGTATTTTCAACTCTAGACTGAGTTGAGTCGAGCATTGAGAAACCAACTCAGTACGTCCCGTCGCGAACATCTGCGAAGCGCTGTAGAAGCGCGGAAGCCCCATCAGCATCCTAAATCCATTATGATATTGTACGCGCAGGACGTTGTAGGCTCTCTGAGTATATTTCACCCACAAGCTGCACGTGTAGAATTATGGTTCTATATTTTATTAGATGTGAGTAAACCCTTAACAATTACAAACATGCTTGGACATAAGCAGCTTTTGTATCTATGAAATTGTTACTTATTTAAGTCGTAGCAAAATCTACATACTAATAAAGCTGAAGAGTTTGAGTTTTTGCTTGTTGGTTTATATCGCGCTAAAGTCGAATTCAAAAATCTTTTTGCAATTGATAGCCTAATTCTTGAGGAAGGCTATGCTACTCAACATTACGCTCGGACTGTTAGGAGCCGAGCAAAAAAGGTAACTATTTATTTAAGATTTTAAGACATATTTAATGTTTTTCAGATTAGGTGCGGGTTTAAAAAAAAAATCGCCCTAAATCTCGTTTATATGAAATGTGTCAAATAATAATAAATAAATAGTTACATCACCGTGTGAAAGGATATACCTACCGGTCATTCTCTCCGTTCCGGAGATATAAATATTAGCTCCATACATAATGTTTTGCAAAAAAAGATAAGTTGCCAATTTGCCTACAAGATTGTATCCTATGACATATTTAAGCATAATATATTATTGGCTATTAGAAGATATTTCAAGCGAAAAACCGACTCTTTAAAATTTAAGCTCCAATGTCTTTTTTTTTTTTTTTTTTTGAGGATGGGAAATCATCAAATGACTTCTCCCGCTCTGGGCAGAGCGAGAGGGTGTGTCAGACTTTTACTGACTAAAACCCACCCGTGTTCCTTCCGTTGCCTGTGTGCCGGGGCCGCGATATCCCTTTCGGACAAACCCGCAACCCAATGTCTTTGGGAGCCTTTTTTCGATCCACAGTGCGACGTCGTCGCGGGCAGAAGCTAGTCAGGTATAAATCATAGCTACTTACTATAAATCAAAACCTAGATAAAACTTCCAATATTTCTTTCATAAACTATTAATTTCTTCAGTCATCTAGAAATACAGCTTTCCTATCTTTATCAATATCTACCCAAGACTATGAAATAACCGTTGCGTGTTCAAACACGTTAAGAATAGCTGACGACTCTATTCAACAATAATAATTTAGGCTCGAAAGTAAAATATTGGTGGGTAATACGAACTTTGCGTGGGCAGAAAGTTTTTGGTAAATGGTTTAGACGAGCTTAGATTAAACAAATGTGGATACGGCATTTTTTATTTATTTTTCTATTACTCGGGACTTAAACACACAGGTAACTGGTGAAATGACAAACATAACATCACGCCTATCAGGCGTGATTATGTTATGTAATTTGAAAACATTGTTAAAAGTTTTTATCATTTTTATTCTTAATCTACTCTTCGTAGATGTATCTGCTGGAGCACAAAGTTTTAGTTAGATTTATTTTGAATAATAATATAATATTTCGTAATCTGTCTATTGTAACGAGCCCAAACTCTAAATGTCAACAAATTATAACGTTGCTAAACTGCAGAGTACAACTGTGACGTAGCATGACAACTGAGGTGACAGGTATTACGTTTAGTCGGTTACTGGATAGCTGTCTCGTCACATGGTTTTTTGTTTACCTTTAATTAACTACATAAACCTATGGAATACAGTTTCTGACGTTTCATAAGTGCCCTATGTATGTAGGTTGATGTGAATAAAATATTTTTATTATCGATAGGTATGTACCAGACCACGATGGAAAGTGACGTATAGCCATATCCATGGCTAAATATGCTACGATACGCCTCCAGAACATCTGGAAAAACCGTAGCTTAGGTTATAAAACCAAAGGCCGATTGGTCACAGCACTAGTTTTCCCGATTTTCTTGAGAGATGAGTTGAGACGTGGACAATCCGAGTAGGAGAAAGAGAGAGGATAGACGCATTCGAAATGTGGTGCTGGTGTTCTCGATTCCATAATCGATGCTGGTGCATGTGAGTGTGTGTGTGTGTGATGCTGGTGTTCTCGATTATGGAATCGAGAACACCAGCACCACATTTCGAATGCGTCTGTGAGGACAGACACATTTTTGTGTTCGGCTGTCCATGGGGACAGCCAAACACAAAAATGTGTCTGTCCTTTCCCAACTCAATATCAAGACCCGATTGTCTGCAGTTTGCCTGTTAGCATATTTTGACTTATTTCGGCCACATACTGCGAAAGGGAGAAAAGCTGGTCATTGTGGGCAATACCAAAGGAAAGAGAACACGAACCTGGTCGCCAACATGATGATCCGACCAAGTAAAAGCAGCTAGGTCTTCAAGCTAATTTCAGCAGGTGGTGATGGAAACTTTGGACCGGAGTCGATGGAGGCAGATTGTCCGCTTAAAGGAGACCAATGACCACGATCCTCAGTAATTAGGAGACGCTTGAAGAAAAGTACCAGACTAGCATATTTCTAAATTAGATTTAATTTATTGCCGTGTGAGGTGCTAATACAATTTTTTTTTTATAAATTTTGCTTGAAATATGATTTTGGGTCTTATTTAGGTAACATTGAATTTTACAAATTCATTTTAGTCTGATACGGCCAATTAGTTAAATTACATCATTAGTGCAAAGTTCTGTTTTTTATTGAAGATATTAACTTTGTTAAAGGTAGGTTGCCGTTCTAGGCACTTATTTCTTTATAGAAGTATTACTAAAATATCATGCAATAAACCAATTAAAATATTGAACTCTATGGCTTACAAAAAAATTTGTACGTACATGTAAGATCTACTTAAACATAGTAAGTAACTCATAAAGTTCTAAAAGGACATGGTTCCAAAAAAATGATAAACAAAGCTAAGTAAGCATAAGTGACATAATCTAAGTAATAGCTACTGCTGAGCTTGAAGTCCTGGTTTCGATTCCTAGGTCAGGCGCTATTGGGTTTTTGCTTTAGGAATTTCACTGTAGCAGCCCGTAGTCTGGATTCGTGCCCGGTTGAAAGTCAAAGGTAAAGGCTCCTGCAGACTGGCGCGATTAGTCGCGCGACGCGGCGCCGGCAATAGATATTTTGCAAAAAAAAATACCCTAATCGGATAGATTATTAAAAAATATTTATTTATTTAACACTTTAAAGCACACAAATGTACAGAGGCGGACTTAATGCCATAGGCATTTCCTACCAGTTAACCTAAAGACCAAGCCCAAAATATTGGACACGTGTTTCTTTTTTTACGTAATCACAAGGTTTTTTTTTTTGAGGATGGGAAATCATCAAATGACTTCTCCCGCTCTGGGCAGAGCGAGAGGGTGTTTCAGACTTTTACTGACTAAAACCCACCCGTATTCCTTCCGTTGCAGGTGCCGGGGCCGCGATATCCCTTTCGGACAAACCCGCAACCCCAGCAGGAATCAAAAGGTTGCGGCAATACTTTGAGTTTAAATGTGGCATGACGTCACTCCCCGGTAGGTTTTATACTGACTTGTGACGTAGTGACCCCCCCCCCCCCCCCCAACTTTCATGCGTTTTATCTAAACCATTTTCTATTAATATATGATAAAGCAAAAAATACGAGTCTAATATTTTTTTATTATCTGCCTGATGGACTAAATAGTTTTTATTCCCATTCGACATATCTATTGTTCTACTGTGAAGTTTTCTTAGAAATTGTGTTATTAGAGTCGCGTCCCGCGGTTGCATCACTTAATAGGCGAAATATGGGTGTAGGTCTGTACTATACAGGTCAAATTAAATTAGTGAGGTAAACTCCGCTGACGACTTGTTTATTTTTGTAAACACGATAAAATAAAATAAAGCAGATTTTCTCAACTCAATTTCAAGTAAGAACACTACCAGCTGTCGTTGACCCCCCAAAAAAAAATTGGTCAAGTGCGTGTCGGACCACGCATAATGAAGGGTTCCGCAGTTGGGAGGAATTTATCCCAAATACAAACTTAACATTTTAGTTGAAAAACATGTTCTCGCATACATTCGAACTGCCAATGTTAGTTTGTACGCGTATTGAGAGATTTTACATTTTATTTTAAGACCATAGACTTCTTATAGGTTTTCCTGTAATCTATGAGTAAAACAGCATTCTCTGATTTTTTTTTGAAGATTTAGCTGAGTAGTTTCGGAGAAAAGGGTGGGGAAATTAACAATGTTCATCTATTTTCTTAAATATCCTTAAAATAATTTATTTTAAATTAATTAAAAATATTTATTTGAGATCCTCGTAACAATCCTTTTCATTTGATATGTCACACGGTACAGTTTGCAAAAACTTTTTTTGTTTTACCTATTTTTAAGTAATAATATTCAAAATTCATTTATTTACGTTACACGTCCGTGTTTGGGTCACAGAAATACATACTATGTGTACCAAATTTCAACTTAAACGGTCCACTAGATTCGGAGTAAATTTACTGTGACAGACGGACAGACAGACAGAGTAATCCTGTAAGAGTTCCGTTTTTTACTTTTGAGGGACGGAACCCCAAAAATCTGTTTTTTTTTAAGCTTCACAGAGTGATTCGTATAGATATCTAAAGAAGAAAAAGAAAAGAAAATTTGTTTATTCTGCACAAACAAAACGCACATATAAAGATAAAAACACATAAAATACACCTTTACAAAAGTAGCCAAAAGCCTCGTGTTCAATAAAAATATAAAAAGTAAAACAATGTTTTTCATTGGTTGCTGTCAAGGCCACGGACCAAAGACATTGCGTAATACTCTTGCAACATTACCAAATGTCAACAAATACATCACAAAAACAAAATGCTGATTGCAGAGTTACTACTACTTTTGTAACAAATAATAAGAAAAAATATGCTGTGCGTCGCATCTGTGCAAGAACAGGTCATTGCTCAGCGAAATACTGTGAATTCGGACGAACCTAATGTCAACAGCGCTGGTTTTCAGCAATTACCAATGGAATGACGTATTCACGTCCCCCTGCGTGAGATATTTCAACGGGTTAGTAATCATTTTAACTGAAATATGTGTGATTATACATAAATGTAATAAAAATATATATCTGTATTTGTGCATATCATAAATTTAAGAAATAATAATAATATATGTATAATCTAAGACCACAATCATGCTCACTCAAATGTCTCGCTGGTGGTGGCGTGTGTGTTAGATCGTTAAGTTCCCTTCAAAATGGTTGAGCTAAATGGTGCTGATGCATGCGTCATGTTCGTGAACGGGCGCCGTCAGTGGGGACTGGTCATCTCTTAGCTGCCACGGCTTATTTGAATTTATTTAAATTTTTGAATTGTTTTTGATTTTATTTTTATTACTGACGCTTTTAACGTGCACGTCTTTTTACATTGTTCTCACATGTATAATTACAAAATGGATGATGTAACCAATATTTTGTAAAAATAATCTGATTGAAAAGAGTGTCCGTGGAGTTGCTTGCCCGTTCTTCTCCATAGGAACCTACTACGCGTTGGAATGGGCAACTAGCTTCATATTTCTGACTGACCGACCCCTTGACAATTCAAAAGTACCTGTAATTGGTTTATTTGAAATAAATGCTTTGAGTTTGAGTTTGAGTTTGAATGACAATATAAACAAGTAAGTACCTATAATATTTAATTACGTGTACAGTTTCACTATGTTATTAGTACTCTGTGGTGTATAGTGTGGTGTGATTTCCTCTTTTTACTGTTTGAGTAATTATAATAATTTCGATACTCTAACAATCCACAATAAGTCTACATTGATACACCATAGTTTCCCAGATGCACTATGGGATTTGTTCGACTAAACACGACGAAACAAAATAAAACAGATTTTCTTAACTTCCAACACTACCAGCGGTCGTTGACCCCCAAAAACATCAAATATTTTTTATATTATCATGTAGATATCGATACTCTTCACGTATGTGAGGTTTTGTCAGCTAATTTAATTTGACCCTGAAGGTAACCCTTGGGGAAAATAGGCATGATGATAATTATGTTATATTATGTAATCTAAGTTCCAACCCTTAAGACGCTGACAACTGAAAGCTAAACCGCGGTCACTAGCGGACTGCATAGAAAAGAAAGAGAAGTGCGATGACACAACGCTTTTAATTGATTGCAAAATATGAAGCTATTATCGATTTATTCAAAAATGAATTGAGTAATCGAAAATAAAAAAAAACCAAGTTCTGCATTAAAATAAGACTTCCTTGTTATTATGGCAAAGTAATAACAGCCGAACGGTTCCAGCAATCAGGTTAAGCTACGCTTGCCAGGGATGGTCTCTGGATGGATGACCATTTTTACATACCGAGACTCCTCCGTGCCTCGGAAAGTACGTTAAGCCGTTGGTCCCGGCTGTCATTCGTGGATCTTTGATAGTCGTTACGGGTCGTCAGAAGTCTGAAAGTCTGAGAACCAGACTTACCAAGGGGTATTGTATTACCCAGTTACTGGTTTGTGGAGGTCAGATAGTTAGTCGCTCCATGTAATAGTGGTATTTAGCTGCATCCGGTTAGACTGGAAGCTGAACCCAACATAGTTGGGAAAGGCAGATTGATTGAACTCAAAGTAAAAGGTTAGTTTATCGTTAATTTGTTTCGAGATTTTTTTAGCAAAACGTGGTTTTGGTAACAGCCAAGTTCTGAGAAATATGTTCAAGATCAACATACAATGTCGCCCATGGGCCCATATAATCTTTTTTTGTGTGGTTAGTGACTCACCTGGTGTCAGAGTTTTAAAGCCGCCTATGGGCCTCTGACATGGCTTCACATGTCGTCGAGAAATATCTCTCAGGCATTCTCAGGCATCAGGCCGGTTTTTGTGGCGATAAGTCCCCTCTTTGAGGAGTGGCTAGAGAGGCGCCACGGCGTCCTCACCTTCCGCCTGACGCAGGTCCTCACCGGACACGGCTGTTTCGAGAGGTTCCTGTTCCGTATAAGGCGGGAGGAAACGCCCGGGTGTCACCATTGTGTGGATCACCCCGAGGACACGGTGGAGCATACGGTGGAGGTCTGTTCTGCTTGGGCGGAGCACCACCGTGTCCTCACGGAGGCGATCGGCGGCGACGATCTCTCGCGTGCCTCTAAGAGATGTCAGAACCAAGCACCAAACCAGTGACGGGGTCCGTAACGGCCAATGCCTGCCGGGGTTGCGAGTTTGAGTTTTATCGCGGCCCCGGCACACAGACAACGGAAGGAACACGGGTGAGTTTTAGTCAGTAAAAGCCTGACACGCCCTCCCGCTCCACAGAGAGCGGGAGAAATTATTTGATAATTTCCCACCCTCAAAAAAAAAAAAGGCTAGGTCGAGCTACGATCATCTGACAGTACCTGGTTTCCTCACGATGTTTTCCTTTACCGTTTTTGAAGCAAATGAAAATTATACAATACGCACATGAATCCGAAAAGTGCGTGCCCTGGGTTCGAACTCGAGACTTATAACTTGGCAGTCTGACGGTCACACCACTAGGCTATCACTGCGCGGCCCATATAAGCATAGCGGGACGTATATATGTTTTCCGCTAACCTGAACTATATAATATAAGATTAGCAATTTTTTTGACTAGTCAAGTCTATTTTTACCGTTTGCCTGTTGTCAGCGCCTTAAACTAAGTGACAATAAATGGAATGGATAAGACCTAACTTATTTCACTATTCTAGATTTAGTTTGTCCCAGTCCCAAAGAATCACTTCACTTCAAACACTGAATACCTGAAATTCTATGTAATGAAAAGAATTCGTCTAATCTTATAAAGAATTTCGATAAAATACGATTCTCTTTTACAAAAGTATTTAAATCTAATTTCAATAGAGTGTTTTATGTTTCAAAATATAACTCCAACTGGCTTTTCAAGACTTTTCGTGAATAATTGAGTTAAACAATTATTCAGAGACTATTAATTGGCTTACCGATTTCAAATGCGTTGCTTTTTAGAGAGAAAGAGTATACTGACCTAGTTTATACTTCTTGTACTTTATTTTGGCCCCTAGGTTCGATTTTTGACGATCGCTATTGTCCCTCGATATGCCGTGTTATAACAATCGTAAGTTCTGTAACCTTTTTACAGAATTTCTCAGAAAATACGAAGCCGATTATCTTTTTTTTTGCTTAGTTACACATTTCTATTGATACGTTACCCCAGGGGTGGGGGGGGGGGGCAACGTTGATACGTCTCTGGCACTGGCCTACTACTTTAAGAACAACCTTACTTTTACTCGAGCAGAAAAGGAATAAGCATTGATCACCAACTTTATGCAGGCCACACACATTACGATATATGTACTTGCGCAAAATTGGACTTGCACAAGTCTATATAAACGTGAATTAGCACTTAGACAATATTACGATATAGTGATAAGCTATGCATATTTATAGTGGAAACAATTATTTTTATAGTTCATTCAATTAATTTTAAAGCTAAGCATTTTAAAGTGTGAAACACTGTATTTGAAGTGCGTTTATATATTCCCCAAAATCTAGTAGTAAAAAGTTTGTCTCGAAACCTCCAGAACTAAAACATATCCAAGTACAAAAAACCTACATTCTGAAAAACACGTCAAACTAAACTGGAGGTGAAAATAGTCGTAGTTTGAGTGACACGGAGATGATTGTCACCTACAATATAAAAAGAACCAACAGGTAGCCTCCTGAGTCCATTTACTTATTATCAAACAATTGCTTTTACTATTATTTTATGACAAGTTGTTGACATCTTTTCATATTGTTTTTACCAGCAGATGTATAGTTAAGCCGCACGTCAGTGTAAACAAAACAGAAAATGATTAATGATTTTATTTCTGTTAGTAAGCTTGTACAAACAGTTTTACACGTTAATATTATTTTTGATGTGTAACATCTTTCATCTCGCTTTTCTGTAATCTGCGGGAGTGATTTCGTGAAAAGGGACGGAAGTGTGTAACAGGAAGCCGGGGAAGCGCGCGCTATTTGAATGCTAATGCGCGAGCGCGGTAATAGAGTTCGTCGTCAGATGGTACCAACCTATTTTCCGAGACGTTGGTACTGTCGCCAAGATAAAAAAAAAACCATTTATTCAAAAATAAAAATGGTTCAAATACAGTATAAATCTTAGAAATAATTTAGGTATTACAAAGTATGATGCCTGTACTAGGATAACCCTGTATCACAAGCGGCATGAGTTCTTACAATTACTATTTGGACAACTGATTTCTTAAACAATATTTAACATAAGTTTTAAGAATAGTGACATAATTAGTTAATATATTATGTTATAATCTACTAATAATTAAGGTAAATAATTTCTATATTATTTACGGAAAACATATAGTTTTTAGCATTTAGTTATACGATTATGATTGTGTTTGCAATATTAAAGATGTCAGATATGACTCATTATTTATGCGACAACGGCTCGCTCGTTTTTTTTTAACTAGATGTGGTCGGCGTTTCCTATCTGAGTACTCGGAGGAGAAAGGCCGACGACACAAACTCAAAGGTGTGTCTCTTTTAAAGTCCAGACATAATCTTGGTCAGATCATGTGAAGACCATGTAGATTGGTATTTGAGGAAAGAACCACACAGATTGAGTGGACCTGTCCGGTCAGTGCACGCATTTGTCAGTAATCGTGCAGCTCAACTTAAGGAGCTCAACGATTCGACGAACAATACCGAAGAGAGGGCATTTGGGCAGGCCGCATAAATTGTGAAAAAAAACGAAATTCCGTGTAGCTACGGAAGGTATTTCATAGAAATACATAGAAACCAGTAGTGTCGCTGCGACACGTCGCCT
Source organism: Agrochola lota (assembly GCA_947364205.1). Lineage (NCBI taxonomy): Eukaryota > Metazoa > Arthropoda > Insecta > Lepidoptera > Noctuidae > Agrochola > Agrochola lota. Next base: position 4,050,742 of record OX376239.1, read on the forward strand.
GCTGCTGCCTGCAGTTGACTACGGACTTAATCATTGTATTTCACTGAACAAGTTCACAATTTTTATTTTTATTATTTACTCCCACAAATATTTGGACAACGCATTTACTTAATACCTCCTCTAATTCAAATAAAGGCGTACTTAAATCAAATAAGATTTATACAGTGTTCTAGAAAACAAATAAACGTATTTGCAATAAGGTTTAATTTCGTTAGCTTTTTTATATTTACCCTCGGGTGATTTTATCAAATGGCAGCAAATAATAATGTCAGCAAGAATATATTTGCTAATAAAAATGGGATTCCTAATAGGGCAATAATGTTATTCTTTTGGTAGAAAAAGAATATTCAGCATGAAATATAAAAACATTAAGACTTATTTGTAGGATTATTAAAAGAATAAGCCTATTCAGACTGGGGATAAATCTAGATTAATTACCTGGAAATAATAGCGCGAATTACGCGGTCGACCTGAAAAATGACATACAGTACAACTATTCTTAATATCCCTCGGCAAACTTCGTGTTTCATCAGTCGTCGGATTTCTATCAGTTGCCCTTTGCAGTTGGTGCTAGTACGTATTGACTCCTACCGCTGTACCCGCGTTGCCATCAACCAAAGCAAACCAATTACCAAGTGCAAAGGGCAACTGATAGAAATCCGACGACTGACGAAACACGAAGTTTGCTGAGGGACATTGAGAAAATATTTATACTGTACATATAAGTAACTTGATTGATCGCGCGACTATATGTCATCTATATACTAATAATAAACCTGAAGAGTTTGTTTTTTTGTTTGTTTGAACGCGCTAATCACTAGAACTACTAGTAGGATTAGAAAAAATCTGTTTGCATTTGCCAGCCCATTTCTTGAGGAAGGCTATAGGCTATTTTACATCACGCTAGTACCCATGGGAGCCGAGCAAAAAGAAAAAAGTCAGAAAGAGCGCTAAATGAAAACGAAGTAATAGCGCGGGCAGGCGATGCGATGCGATGGGGTGGGGAAACAAGAACAAGAAGTATTTATATAAAGGAGTGCGACGATCGCGTACTCGCGCGACGAGTACCTTTGGTTAGGACGCGGCCTAAGTGCCAGCGCAAACTGTGCGTCTTGTCGGTGCAACAAGACGCAGTTGTAGTTTGCATCTCCGTCTTGTCGTTGTGATTAGACGCAGAGCTGTTGTTTTCGTCTAAACGCCGAGCTGTTGATATCGCATGTTACAAAGTGTGCGCCATGTCTTAAAGTAGGGAACTATAATCAAACGGCTGGTTGACACTTCCCGTAACCCAAGGGTTGGCTTTTATCTTGGCCAGAGGCTAAGCAGTCTCTTGGATACATTACCAGTCGACAGCGATGCGTAGGAATTTTTCGACGCCGTATTTTAGTTTGTAAATGTTTAAAGGTATTTTATTTTATATACTGTTAGTTAATTTATCCAGTGTATATATTTTTATCCTATTTGTTTCTGTGAAATATATTTCAAAAATCACGCAAACAACGCCAAAGGGAACCATAATAATACTGTATAGCGTGTTTGGTCGAGGGATGTCATAAAGCGGTTACATCAGGGAGTAAAAGTAATTATCTCTGCTTAAAATTTGAATGAATGACCTTTTTTTTTTAATACAAGAATTCCACACTTTGAAAAGTAGACACGTGACAAAGGCTCAGTGTCATTCTAGAATAAAAAAGATTTTTTTCCAAAGACAATATTCGAAATCTCAAATCCTAACTAATATTTTAAATGCAAAAGTGAGTATTTTGGTTTGTTTGTTACGCCTTCCTGCTAAAACGGCTAAACGGATTTGGACAAAATTTGGCACATGGGTAGACCATGACCTAGGTTATGTTAGGTTAGGATACTTTATAATCCTGTGTTCTGACATCAACGCGGTAAGATGCGGGCAAAAGCGAGTATGAGTACTTTAGATTCTTCTACGTTTATCATTGTGAGCAGTAGCTCCTAAACTCGTAATCATGTTTCACACACGCAGGAAGTTCCACAACGCGGTCCATTCACTAGCCGGACAGTAATCCAATTTCCTTTTATGTTCGTCATTCTTTCCAGAGCTACTATAATACATCATCTTTATTCGATACATCAGACGTCCTTTTTCGTCTAACATTTGACCCGGCTATCAATCTGGCCAACATTACTTTCGAGGAAAAACTTACTATCAATTTCTCACATCCCCGATCCCGAAAGAAAAAAGGAACGACTGAAATATTAAGGAAAAGACAATGAGTTTGTGAGTGAAACGAAAGTGAGTTTCTTTTATTTCATGTTTCTGTGGTGACATCTACAGCGCCACATGCGAACTACGCATCACACTGACCTCAAAATCCTGCATCGCGCAAGCAAGGTTCACCGCGAGTCGAGCATAAACAACATGTAAAAAAATCCCAGTCCGATGCGTGAGGGTGTTGAGGTATCGTATTGTGAGTCTATTTATATGGTAAGAAAAAAAAAACATCACATTTTTTTAAATGGGGAATTTTATCGTTTTATTACATGAGCATGGCGCGGGTGGCCATAATTTTGCGGGTGTCTACAAGTTTTAACTTATGGCCCCTGAAAATTTGCTGATTTTTAAATAGCACAACTTTTTTATTTTCAATAATAATAAGATTTTTTATTACTTTTAGGTAATGTTATTGCAAGCCCTATGTGCTCCTTTCGGATCGGACAGGGTTTTTATTGCATATTGTATACAATGTCCCGACATCAATCGGCGGGCAGTAGCCCACCAGTCACAACACTCGTCCGGTCGCAGGATCCTCCCTTTTCTATAGAGGATGAGTGAACTTTACACCCTGTTCCTCATGCCTGTATATGTCTATGGAATGAATGGAACCCAGTGACCGATACGCCCGATTAAAGTCATTTTGCTCTAAGCATCATTATCTACGCAGCCTTTTTTCCAACACTATTGTGTCACCATCTACATAACCACATATGAACTACGTATCAAAGAATTGACGTCACACAAAATCACGACGTCACACAAATCCTGCATGTCGCAATTAAAGTTTACTCCGCGAACGACATTATATGACTATCCGACATCAATCGTTGGGCAGTTGCCTGCCAGACACGACGCCCGTCTGGTCGGAGGATCCTCCCTTTTCTAAAGAGGATGAGCGAACATTACACCTTGTTCCTCATACCATACCTCTAAACTATCCTTACAGTCTAATCAGAGGCAGCTGAATACCAGTTTTTTACATGGAGTCTCATCCTGACCTCCAGAACTCAGTAACTGGGTAACGCAATACCCCTTGGCAAGTATCTAGTAGACAGTAATTCTTTCAGTTTGGTTACAAAAGTGTGTTTATATCTGGTCTCTACGGAAGTAGTTTTGACCACCGCCGCCACCGCCGCCGCGGACGATTCAATAATTTGCCTTATAGACGCTACCGATCCTTATTTTCTTACAATATGAAGTGCAAAGTCATAATTTGACAATGGCAGATGCAAATATTTGTTTTATTAACTTGTGTTAAACGGTGAAGAAAAACATTGTGAGGAAACCGACATGTCCTAGAACCAAAAATTTTAAGACATGTGACGTCTACCAACCCACACTGGGCCCGCGTGGTAGATTACGGCCCACACCCTCTCACTGAGATGAGGCCTGTGTCTTAACAGTGGGAACATTATAGCCTGATTGACGTGTTTATGATGATTATGAACTTGTGCTTTGTGAAACAGTGCCAGTAAAGTTTCCTTTCCCCTTAAAAGCCGAAAAAAGAAAGAAAAGAAAGAAAAGAAACAAAGAAAGGAAGAAAGAAAGAAAGAAAATAAATAAAAGAAAGAAAGAAAATACGTTTATTTGCGGTACACATGACGCAAGGTAAGAACAAAACACGAAAATAAACAATTTGGGGGAAAATATGCGTCACATCCACGCAAAACGGCCATCGCTCAGCATAATGCTGCGACCCTATGCAAGACAGAGCCCCAGCGCTGGTTTTCAGTGACAGCCGGCGTTGACGTTATGACGTAAACCGGTGCAGCATAATATAGTGAAATAACAAAAATAAAATTAATAAATTAGCTCAAAACGTCTCCCAGATCGTACCAATGAATTTACGTGCCCTCGATGATAATAAATGGCCACCAGCTATTTTAGGACGCAGCTTAACTTCGGAGATCAATCGTCCCGCACCGAAATTCCCTTTGATGTAGGTTTTACAAAAAGTGTAATAAAAACACCCACACATAAATGCATTTTTTAATAAACAATGTATTTACATGTACCTAAGTGCCTCTTGAAAAATGCTTTAATAAAGATATAAGAAGATACTAGTGTTTTCACTTGCCCAAAATATGAGTTTTTTTCCGCAGTATCACTGTACAAACTGATAAGCGCTTTAATACCGACTGTATAACACGAGGTTCGGTAATCCGAGCGAATAGGGGAAAAGGTTTTGGGGTTCCGTAGGAACCGGCTGCGATTGAAGTAAAGAGATACATATTTATTTTCAACGTTGGACCCAAGTCCTGACGAACACAAAGTCATTACCCATTAGTGTTGATGCCTATGAAAAAAACCACACATTTACTAAAACTAGTGGTCGCCCAGAGAGGAGAGGGTCGAAATTCGACCATAATTCATTTAAATGTCATTATTCTAAGGTAGCCATCTTGTGTCAAACGCATGGTAGTGTGTGTCATGTTTTTTTATTAATTTAATTTATTTCTAATGTATATTATATAAACATATTAGCTTTCTGCTCTTCTTCTCCATATAAACTTTAACTGCGCCAAATTTCATACTCCTCCGTCCGCGTAATTTTCGTAAAAAGGGGTACAAAGTTTTTGCTAACAGTAAAATTACTTTTACTGTTTTTTTTATATTTTAATTTATCTTGATGGGTTCACTATGTATTACGTTTTACGTTCGATTTAATAAAATAAAAAATGTAACCTATTTTGGAAGGAGCTGGTGTCTGTGATACAATGATTATTTAATTAGTACAGGTACCAACGATACAAATTTTTCTGTTTTCTGTAATATTACATATGTAATTGTTACTTTTTTACTTACAAATTTGTTTTTCTGAACCTTGTGTTTTTTCTGATATTTTTATTATTATTATTTAATTAATATTATTGTACTGATCTGTCCTTTTCTATTCATTTCCATTTTACAGACCTTGAATTTTCTTCCATTTTCATTCAGGGTGCTTCATAATTTACATAACAGCCCAGCACGCGGAGCGAGCGACTTTTTATCGACGGAAGAGTAGACAAAAATGACGTTCCGTGTAGACAGTACGGCGGCAGCAAAGTAGAAAGAGTGAACTGCACTTTTTACGAAATTCACTCTTTGACATAATTCGACTCAGAATTCTGTTTTGTCATAGGACCTTTTTTTTGTTTGATTCTCTATTTTTACTGATATTAAGTCACGTATTTAAAGACAACTACAACATTTATTCTTAAAATGACGAAGCACTGTGTTTTGGAACAAAAAATATTACAGTAATATTGGCCTTAACCATTTCCTTGACAATGCCCTATTAACTAAATGATGTAAAATAGAAGCTAGCTTTGTTCTTCTATTAATTATCACAATTTTGCATTCAAAACGTTCTTCTGTAAAATCATGATTTTGTAGATAACCGTATATACTTTGTGGCCGTCGAGTAGAAAGTTTTCTACTGTCTTTAGCATGGCGATTACAAAATCAAATTGTCTTTACTACCTTAGACAACAATCAGATGTCAGTGGATTTTGACAGTTTGGGATAGAAAACTTTCTTCTGAAATAGTCTACATACAAAAGGACCTAGACAAAGATTGTTAGAAACGTAAGACAAAATGATAGATTGTAGAAAGATTTCTACGGTGCGATGTCAAAAATGGAGAAACGAAATGTCAGTTTGTATAGAAAGAGGTATGTCTATTCTTCGTAGAAATAGAAAGCGGCATGCTATGAGTGCTGTTGGTTTAACATATTCTCCTTGGCTTCATAACTTAACTGCGTAACCAACATTGCAAGTAATGGCTTGTTCTAATCGTGAACATCGCAGTATTTCGCATGACTTCGACTTTTACGAGTCTATTAATAACAGATAAATGCTCTTAATTACTTTTACTAAGTATTTTAATGCAGTGTTAACATTATGATTAAAAGCTTTATAGCTCTAACTATTTTAAGTTATTAATATTCAAAATTATTCAAAATTATTTAAAAAGGTTTGTGTTTTTGCTAAATCTAAATTTTTAAGCGATGCAATTAAAAAATCCAATAATAAAGTAAAAACCACTTGGAAAATTATTAACAATGAAACGGGTAAGTCGGTTAAACAAGATAAACAACTTGAGATTATGGTCGACAATAAATTAGTTAATAAAGCAGCTGACGTAGCCGAGGCGTTTAATGAGTTTTTTGCCAACATACCTGTAACTACGACTCGCTCCTTAAATTCATCCCCGTCTAAAGCTGAAAACCTTTTGCTTAGTAGTGTATCTAAAAATAGTCCCTTATTTAGCTTCGAACATGTAACGCCTCGTGATGTAGTTAATGTTTTTAACACACTCAAGTCTAACAACACTGGTGATTACTGGGGCATCTCCATTAAACTTTTAAGTAATATAATAGACATCGTAGCCCCCTATCTAGCTGTTACTTTTAATAAATGTGTTGATTTAGGAACTTTTCCTGACCTCATGAAGAATAGTAAAGTCATACCACTATTTAAATCAGGTAATAAAAACGACGTTGGCAATTTCAGGCCTATTTCTATCTTACCAGCATTTAGCAAAATATTTGAAAAGTTAATACTCAAGCAGTTACTTAGACATTTTAATTTAAATAGCCTCCTTCATAATGAACAATATGGCTTTACAAAAGGTCGTTCGACTACAGATGCGGGTGTTGCTCTTCTGAAACACATATTTAACGCATGGGAGAACTCGCAAAATGCTATTGGGGTTTTCTGTGACCTCTCCAAAGCCTTTGATTGCGTGCACCATGACACGCTTTTGCGTAAACTGCGTCATTACGGTGTTCAAAACGAAGCTCTCAACGTTATAAATTCTTATTTACACAATAGGTCCCAATGTGTAGATGTTAATGGTGTGAAATCTTCCGGTCTACCAGTTCAGTTAGGTGTACCTCAAGGCTCAATACTAGGTCCTTTCTTGTTCTTAGTGTATATCAATGACTTACCATTCTATTTAAAGGGTATCTGTGAAGTTGTACTGTTTGCAGATGATACCTCTCTTATTTTTAAAGTAGACAGGAATAGACAAGATTTTGACGATGTAAACAGTGCTCTCTCAATGGTTACGGATTGGTTTACGACAAATAACCTAGTTCTCAATGCCAAGAAAACGAAATGTGTAAAGTTCGCCCTACCAAATGTTAGAAATCTAGGACCCAACATCGTCTTAGATAAAGAGGTGCTTGAGTCTGTAAACTCGGCAGTTTTTCTGGGCATAACAGTAGATGCCAAACTTCAGTGGGGCCCACATATATCGAGCCTAGCGGGAAGGCTCAGTTCGGCCGCCTACGCCGTCAGGAAAGTAAGACAATACACTGACGTCGATACAGCTCGGTTAGTCTATTTTAGTTATTTTCATAGCGTTATGTCCTACGGTCTTCTGCTGTGGGGCAAAGCTGCTGATATTCAAAATATATTTGTCCTTCAAAAACGAGCTGTTCGAGCTATTTACCAGCTAGGTGCCAGAGTTTCTCTGAGAGATTTTTCAAAGATATTGGTATCCTCACGGTGGCGTCCCAATTCATCTTCGCCAACATCTTATATATTAGGCAAAATATACACTTATACACTAAAAACAGTGATTTTCACAATGTTAACACTAGAAATAAGGACAAACTACGAGCTCCCTTTCACCGGCTTCATAAGGTTCATAACTCATTTGTTGGGCTTGGTATAACCTTTTATAACAAGCTACCCTCTTCTTTGCTAGATTTGCCTTTTGATGCGTTTAAAACGAAAGTAAAATCCAAGCTTTGTTCAAAGGCATACTATTCTATAAACGACTACTTAAATGATAAGAATAGTTGGTCGCTGTGATTAACTCAAGACAATGTTTATGTTCTTTCTCCAGATTACCTACTGACAAGTTATATGAGTTTATATAATTGTATTTTTTTATTTGACTTTATAAGTCAAGCTATTTTTAATTTTATTTCAATTTATTGTTGACATAATCTACTCATTACAATGTTTTTTCTAATGAGTTGTATTGCAATATGTGGTTAGCTAGTGACCTCGACAATTGATCATATTAGTTATTGTTATTAGTAATTAACTGTTTGTTTTATTTATTTTATCTCGATGGTCCTAGTTTATCATTTATAACTTCCAGTTACAACTATATGTAAGCGGGCACGCCCTTTATGCCTGGTGGCTTTTATTTAGATAAGTTCTGTTTACGTTTAGTTTTTATTTCTGCCTGAGTATAGTTCTCGATGATGTTGTGTGGTATATTGGCGTGTGCTAGCTAACATATGGCTAATAATTTAAATTATGTTTTGTGTTGCGTAATCTAAATTATCTAAATTATTTTGAATACTATTATATAGAATCTTATTTTTTTGTTCTTCTAACTGAACAGACAGCTGTGCTGCTGGGGAGTTTGTTGCGCCACTTCTTCTTCCCAGCTAATGCACTAGGAAGTGGTGAAGGGTGGGCGTTTTGGGGGACTGTCTTATGTAATTTTGACGTTCGAAAAGTGCTGATTCTTAGCCTAGTTTGAATAAATGACTTTTGAATTTTGAATTTTTTTTGAATTTTGAATAACTTAATGAAAGTAAATGCTGTTTTAGTCATTATTCCATACTAATCTCATAAAGCTGAAGAGTTTTTTGTTTGTTTTGTTTGAACGCGCTAATAACTACCAGTCGGATTTAAAAAAATCTTTTGTGTTTCCAATTCTTGAAGGGGTTTAGAAGCCGAGCAAAAAGAAAAAAGTCAGAAATAACGCTACGCGGAAATGAAGTATTACGCGCGGGCAGGCGATGCGATGCACCGGGGTGGAACGGGGGACAAGAAATTCCAGACGGACGAAATGGCGGGCAGAAGCTATTATAGTATCTAATAAAAGGTGTCTAAATTGGTAATGTGAAGTTATAAAACGAGCCTAATTATATACCTTTTTTTGAAAAATAAATAAAGGTAAATAGGATTGGGTACGAATAACTATATAAACATACATATATGTATATAAAATACAATAGACGACGTATATTTAGTAACCTAATTCGCGTAACTGTTCTTAAGGAGTCATAGAGAATCATAAAGAAAAGAACACGTCAAGCGTCGAGAGCAGTGTAAAACACTGCTCTCGATGCTTGACGTGTACATACGTCGAGTCCGGGCTTCCAACAAGTCAATAACCATCCTGAGGATGCCTCGTTGAGAGGTGAAACACGTGTCGATTTCTTACAGGGTTCTTTATGACTCCTTAAGAACAGTAACGCGGATTAGGTTACTAAATATACGTCGACTATTGTAATTTATAATGGATTTCCGCAAAGTCACGCCTGAATCAATTAACTATCTTTTATGAATATACATCAACCTACTGAACGCCTGCTACGATCTTTATACACTTTTACTTCAGCATACTTCCTTGTTGCCATCATCAATTAAATAAAACGATTGCATGATAAGGTTACCCCCTTGTTCTTTGAGTCAGGTACCTACACGTATGTAGACATACAAAAATACAAACAAACTTCCGTTTCGAATTAAAAAGTACTTTTGGAAGTCGGTTTAAGCTCAATTATCTCATTAATTATCTAACTGGGGCTCTCTTCGGCCCAGTGGTAAAACCGTCCCTACTTACGAGTTGTAGATCGTAAATTCGAACCCAGACAGGCGCTTTACGCGGGGATCGTGCGGTCCATGGCCTTTTACGGGGCACCGGTGTGGGCACGTTCATTAAGGCTGCGACCGGCCTAGCGGTTGAACGCGTCGCAAATGGTCATGGCCATTAGGAAGGTCCGAGGATACCGCACGGTCTCCCGTGAGCCGGCGAGCCTTCTTGCCGGACTACTGCCATGGTATCTGGAGGCAAAAGTCCTCGCGCATATATGTGGGACCTCCGCACTGGGCCCGGCCGCGTGGTGAATTACAGCCTAGTCCCTATCTCCCTAGCAGTGGGAACGTTATGATTTTGCATTGTCTGACTTACTCCGGAGACCAACCAACCAGTGTGTTAGATTGACTTCACTTCTGTAAATTTGCCGATATTTAAAGCTGTTGTTCTGTTTAGCTAACTTGTTTTTTTATATGCATTTGTTTTTGTGGCAAAATTATATTTTTTCCTTTCTTTTAAAATACCTACGGAACCAAACCACCTCAGTAAGTCGCCATGACCCGTCATTGCAATGAGTGTATGAGACGAAATGAGGTTGTTAATAAGTTGTGAACCACTACCGCAGTTGTATGCCTACTTACAAGTTGTATGGCCTACACACAATTCTAGTATAAGCTACCTTGCTTTGTATGGACGTTACGTACAATGAGAGTTCAGCTTATACTGGAAATTACTAGCTTGATATTTCGCACACCCAGAACAACACTGTATTATGTCGAAAAATCTCAAAATTGACTTTTTTATTTATTTGAATAGCCAAAAACTTGCCGCGCATACCACGAAGACAGGCGTATTTATATTTATAAAAATGGCCAACAGATGGCGCGCTAACTCTTTATTGATGAAGACGCGCTGCTCGAATCATACCGCGAACACAAAACTATTTCTAGTTGCAACTTGTCCACCGTAACGAACAGCACGCAGACTCTTGGCGTAACAGTGAATTATTTTGAGATAATGCGGTCTTGTTGAATGTAGAATGAAAATTCCTCCGAATTATTTAGTTTTAATTCAGTGTTGGTGATTGTGTTTGAGCAACGTGTTTGATACTATTTCGAAATAGTACTCTGTTGTTGACGAAGGTAAGTTAAATTTTTTGTAGTATCCCAAAATGGTTCAGTATTGTTCGTAAAAGGTGAAAATTAGTGAAATGATGCACTATTGATGGTAGATTTTAATTATGTCGTAATTTTGTTAAAAATCATAATAAATTGTTTTTTTATAAACATAATTGTTACTTACATTATACATTTAAAGAAATATATTCACAATATACATTGTTTTTATTTGCAAGAAGATTATTATTACATTTTTGAGATAATGCAGTGTTGTTGAATAAATAAATAAAATAAAAATTATTTGGCAGATGATGAGGGCTCGTAGTCTCCTGTTACTTAAAAAGGCTATGGAAGCAACCGCAGAAGAAACCAGACCTTGTGCTCAAGAAAGCAGCTTGGAAAAGGATGTTGAAAACACGACTGTAACATCAGCATCTACCGATGAGATGTCAGCGGTGGCAGCATCAGCCGATGAAACATCAGTAAGGGAAGTATCCGTTCCTGTTTTATCTGATCATACCGATGAAGAAGATTTTATACATGATTCGGATGCGGATCCTACTTTTGTGCCTGTGAACCAAATATCTCGGCCTCTTGTAATTCCTAGACGAGTATCGTCTTCTTCCTCCTCAAGCTCCTCGTCAGACTCTAGCTCATCATCCTCAAGCTCCAGCAGCTCAAGTAGTTCATCTAGTGATGAATCCAATAGACCGGGTCCTTCTTCAGCGAATACAGCGAATTCCTATTCTACTCCTCCGACAAACGCAACTTCAACTTCTTCTGCCATTGACACTGCTCCATCAGAGAACGAACCCAAATTATGTCGAAAGAGACTACGAAAGCCTGCTGGCTGGAAGTCTAAGATTGCCAGGACATTGCGAAATACAGGGAAAGCGTATGTTTCATTAACGAACCCTAACAAAATTATCAACGAACGTCAAATCCGTCCTCCTTGTGGCGATAAATGCAGGTTGAATTGCAAAACTAAAATAGAGGAAGTGGTAAGGCAAGACATTTTCAAACAGTTTTGGCAGCTGGGCGATTTGCAGAGGCAAAGAGAATACATTGTGAGGCATACACATGAAATCAAGCCGAAATATAGGTACATCACTTCACAAAAATTGAGGACTTTGAATTCGGCTTACTATTTTGAAAAAAATAACAATAGGATCAGAGTGTGTAAAGAGTTTTTTAAGGCTACACTGAGCATTTGCGATAGATATATCAAGACGGCCCTGTCAAAGAAAACAGATGGTGGTTTTATGGAATCTGATGCACGCGGGAAACATGGTAATCACCGCAAAATAGACTCTGAAATAAAAGATAGTGTGACTGATTTCATAAACTCTATTCCTAGGATAGAGTCTCATTATCTAAGAGCTCAAACAACACGAGAATTTATCTCAGGTGATAAATGTTTGGCAGACTTGTATCGAGATTATAAAACCTTCCGAGAGCAAAATAATTTAACTCCTGCTTCAGCTTCAACTTTCAGTAGGATATTCAATGAGGAGTTCAATATTTATTTTTATATTCCTAAGAAAGACCTATGTGACCTGTGTGAAAGTTATAAAAACGCCGATGATGAGGGCAAGGCGAAACTCTGTGACGATTATAATAACCACCTCAAAGAAAAAGAATTGTCCAGAATGGAAAAGGAAGCTGATAAAAACAGGAAAGATGTCGTCGTAGCAGTATACGACCTACAGGCAGTCATGCAGGTTCCCAAAGGCCAAGTTTCTCTTTTTTTTTATAAGTCTCGAATCAACTGTCTTAACTTTACTGTAAGTGACTTAAACGCAAAGGATGTTGTGTGTTTTTTCTGGGATGAAACCGAAGCCAAGCGTGGGGCAGTTGAAATAGGAAGTTGTGTCCTTAAATACATTGAGATGGTACTTGAAAAGAGTGTTCCGAATACTGACGTGGATATTATATTTTATAGCGACAATTGCTGTGGGCAGCAAAAAAATAAATACTTATTATCCGTTTATGCTTATGCAGTTAATAATCTGAGAGTTAATTCTATAACCCACAAATTTTTGATCCGCGGTCATTCACAAAATGAAGGGGACAACGTCCACAGTGTGATAGAAAAACAAATAAAAAGACACATAAGATCTGGTCCTATTTATTGCCCACAGCAATATGCTACATTAATTCGTACTGCCAAAAAAACAGGAAAGCCATATCTTTTAAAGGAGCTTACATACGACGATTTTTACGAACTTAAAATCCTTCAGGAAGCTTGGGGCAACAATTTCAATATAGATGAGGACAATACTCAACTTAAATGGCATGACATTAAACAACTGCGCGTTGAAAAGCTACATCCCTTGACTTTCTTCTATAAAACATCGTTCGAACATATTGATTTTAAAAAAGTTTGTGTTCGAAATCGTTCAAGACGTTACAGAGATCAAAGCTTTTCTCCGCAGTTGGTTAAAGCATATACAGAAAAACAACCACTAGCTGCAAACAAAAAAAGAGACATTATGGAGTTAATCGAAAAAAACATCATTCCTACAAATTATGTTAATTCCTATTATAAGGCTGCATTAAATTTAGAAGAGTAGTATTGACTGAATAATGAAACATTGAGTTCCTGTTATTTTTTTATAGTTTTTTGTTTTTTATTTGAAGATAGTGAATATTATGACTTGAGTAAACCTGTGATATTGTAATACATGGTGATTTATTGTTACTCTTAAAGACTGGTTATAGTAAGTAAGTAAGTAGACCCTTGATAATACTTTGAGTAAAGGTAGTTTATGGAAAACAAAACAAGGTAACGATAAAACTGTCAAATACCTTATAGGCTCCTTAACAGTTTTAACGCTTCCTTGTTTTTTTTTTAAATTCAGTGTGTTCAAGTGTTATGATTGTTTGTACCGAACCAATTTTGGTTTTGATTTTTGATTAAAATTTTTTTGATTAACAGAAGATTTCCAAGATATTTTTCGTGTTTTTTTTGTGATTTACTTTAAATGAACACGGGTTCGAAACGAGTGTTTATGTTCAAAATATAAGTACTGATTTATGAAACATCTTGTCTTTTATTTCATTTTTAATAGGTTATTCCTGAAAAAAAATCAAATGGTTCGTTATTGTATAATGAATCTCATTAAAAAAACAGTAGAATAATAGTGCATTATCTCAGAATCAATCATTAAAAAGCACGTAACTCGAAATAATTTTTTCATTTTTTGTTGGGTCATTCCACAACAGTGAATTATGTAAAAAAAACTTATTTTTTTCTTTATTAACGCATTTTAAATATACAGAACTATATAATGCTGATACGCATTGCATTCTTTACATGCAATGTTCACGAGATTCACAATAACTTTGACATAACACGAGATAACGGTTTTTCGTTGATTCTGAAAAATGAGCTATTTTGACTTAGTGCAGTGTTGTTCTGGGTGTGCGATTTCATCGCGTGTACCTACGTTGTTTACGAGCGACGCATTACGCGTTCAATGAAGATTGCTCACTATTTTACGAAGGCGCTTTTTCCACTAAGAAGAAATTGTCGGGATTTTTTTGGGTAAGTTATTAGCGTTACTGTACTTTGTTCTTTTTTATGATGATTGATGTGATCTTGCGTCAGTGGACTAGTGGCCGTAAGGGGGACTGCTGTGTGAGGACCTATGTTCAATTCTCAAGTCGGCTAAAAACTTATTGGTTTCTCGGAAGAAATTTCTCAGTAGCAGTCGGAGTCCCGATTTACACCCGGTTCATGGCAAAAGGATTGCCTCATTACATACACCAGCTAACGAAATGTGGGTGTGCTACGGACTACACACATTTTCCTGGCCTTGCAAGGAATACAGGCTCAGCATGATTAGCCTTTAATATTCCCACAGCTGAGACGCAGGTCTCCTTTCTTAGAGAAGGAGTGGGTTGTAATCTACCACAAGGGCCCAGTGCGGGTTGGTAGATGTCACATGTCTTCGAATTTTTGGTTCTAGGACATGCCGGTTTCGTCAATGTTTTCCTTCACCGTTTCAAGAGCAGTGGTGATGAAATTATTTACGCAAAGTAAAGTGACCTACAACTCATAAGTCCGTTACCACTAGGCCACCACTGCTGGAATAAATACAAGCTTGATATTGCGTAATGTAACTTTATATTTTCAGAAAAAAAAAACAACGGTATATTAAAATTATTCTATATTTTTATTTACGCAGGTAACCCAGGCCTTTTCAGTTGTCTCTCAATATGTCTCACACTTTTATTCCTAAGGTTTGGTACTGCAAACAATGAGTACACCACACCAAACAGGTTTATACATGCAAATATATAGAACGTCGTATAAACTCCGACGTAATCTTCAATGTATTGGAACGTGTGTACGTGGAGGAGTTTTATTATTTGTGAATATGCGTATATTGCTCCTATTAGTGTTGCTCGGATCTGAAAATAAATGAAAAATATTATTAGATGAGCTTCTTCGTCTTTTCGTGTGGTTAGTGACTAACGATAATGTCAATTCGCATACATAAAAAACATTCACATTCAAGTCGCAATCTGTCAAACTTGTCAAAAATGTTGGTAAATATAAATAAATTGTATTTTTGACAGATTGTGAATAAGGTGCGAACGTTCTTAAAATTTGCGGGAATTGCCCCTCAGTTGTCAGAGTTTAAAAGCCGCCTATGGGCCTCTGACTTGGCTTCACATGCCGTCGAGAAATATCTCTCTGGCATGCCGGATTCCTCTTGATGTTTTCCTTCACCGTTTTTGAAGCAAGTACTACGACAAGACACTACGCACATGAATCCGAAAAGTCGAGAGGTGCCTTGGGTTCGAAATCGAGACCTATGGCTTGACAGTCTGATGGTCACACCACTTGGCTATCACTGCTCGATTAGATGAGTTGTGGGCTAAAATAATCAATGATTGGGTCCCATTAAATGCTAGGCGACAATGCGGTAGAACAAGACGAAGTTGGAGAGACGAATTTGACTCCTACCGAAGGGACTGGCCGTATGTGAAAAAGAGAAAGGAAAACCTTTGCCCAGCAGTGGGACACTGTGAGCTAAATAGAATAGAATTATAAGAAACTAGCTGCGCCCGCGGTTTCACCCGCATAAGTCTCGATACCGCGGGAATATCCCGTATTGGATCATTTAGCTCCCTTCAAAATAATTGAGCTGAATGGTGCTGATCCATGCGTCATGTTCGTGAACGGGCGCCGTCAGTTGGGACTGGTCAACTCTTACCTGCCATGACATTTTAATTTTTTTGAATTGTTTTTTGTTTTATTTATTTGATTACGGACGCTTTTAACGTGCACGTCTTTCTACACTGTTCTCACATGTATAATTTAAACATGAATGATGTAACCAATATTTTGTAACAATTTTTTTATTTAATAGAGTGTCCGTGGAGTTTCTTGCGCGTTCCTCTCCGTAGGTACCTATTCAAAAGTGCCTGTAAATGGTTTAATTGAAATAAATGCTTTGAGTTTGAGTTTATCGGGATAAAAGTATATACTATGCTAGCTAATATATACTATGTCTTGCTTCAGGTAATGGTCTACCCATGTGCCAAATTTCATTTACATCCATTCAGCCGTTTTAACGTTGAAGCGTAACAAAGAAACTCACTTTTGCATTAATAATATAAGAGAAGGAGTTTTATGGGAAAAGCATGTATTTTCTTTTTGTTAAAGTATCGTATCGTCAAACAGCAAAATTTGCGATGCTCAAAATGAGCTGATAATAAAATTACTATTGCACATTTGGAATCGAAAACAACCTAATTTTTGTCAATTCGCAGTAAGCGCCGTAAATTGCCCTGGTACGCTAATTTGGCCACAACCTCTTCAACCATTTTAAATATTCAAATACGAATTGATCAATAATTTTACAATCCAATCTTAAGCTTGCCCTCTTCTTCCTCCTAGATTTCTGTTGTTGACAGGTTTTTAATTATTTCATTACTTTAGCATTTATCATGAAATACAACATTGTGGAACAAAATAATGAAATACGGAGAATTGAATCGTTGTAAACATAATGCAGTTCCATCACAATAATACAGGAAAACGTTTAAACTACATAACAATGCCAATACCTCAAAATACAATACAATAATACAATGTGTTTGAAGCAGAATAATATTCACAGCATTTCTAAGGCGTCACACAAATAGAGAAGCCAGTTTGAACAGGCCAGGTCAAACTGTGTCAGTTTGGCTTGAGTGAATGATTATGGCCTGACAAAATGCAGAGGTACACTAAACGGCGAAAATGTTTGGTGTAAAGGCCATTACCATGCATGGTCAATTCTATCTTCAGATGCGTCAGATCTGCCATAAATCCGTAACATGCTGGACCAATTACTACTAGAAGTAAATCGTTCTAATTAAACAGGCTGATCGTTCTGTATATACCCACATCAGTACAGACCAAACTGACGTAGATTCGTCTGTTCATATTGATCTCTCAGAGGAAGACGGAGCGTTGGAAGTCCCACAAGGTGGACCGATAACCTGGTTTAAACCGCAGGAATCCACTGGATGCAATAGTGATGGTGCTTGGGGAAGGCCTATGTCCAGTAGTGGACGACTTTCGGCTGAAATGATGATGATAATATTGATCTCTATTGCGTTGTCGTAGTCGCCAATCCTTCGTCACACAAAAAACCGGTATGGATAAGCCAGGGCAAAACTGAAGGTAGAACTGAAGGTCTGAGGTAGCCTTACGAAACAAAAAGGCGGTACCTACACCGATGTATACATACAATTTCGCAGTGACCCGGATCGCCGGAACATATTTTAATACTGGGAACGTTTCCATCTGCAACGGATCTGGCAGCTACATATATTGTTACCATTCCCTTCCAACGAGAACTTGTATGGCTTACTTCGATATACGTAATAATTTTGAACTCTATTTCAATTGTGTTTTCTATTCCTCTTACAAAATAGTATCTGTGTTTATAAAAACTTATTAGGACTTTCCCACGCTTTGTGCGACGACTATGTATATAGTTAGCAGATATTTTTTTAAACATATAGGTACACTTTCGTTAGGTATTGAAGAGTCCAGGGAAGCGTTGGAAACGTCGCAAATAGCTTTGAAATACTTACTTGTTTTTTATTAATTTGTTAATATTACTGTATCGAAATATGAAATATTGTTCTATAGTGAACTTAAATATTAATAATGAATGCATTAAAGCGGAAATTGCGGAGTTATTTTCAAAATAAATAGAGTAGAGTCATCTCAACACCTCTCTCCCTTGAATTCGTATATATGTATATATATATAATATGGGTATATATTATAGTAAATATGTATGTATGTGTATGTAGTTTGTACTGTTGTACCTATTTTAGTTATAATGAATTAGAATACTTTTTTTTAATTTATCCTTGTTCCTCTCATATAGAGCACCTGCCATCTAATCTCTCCACCACCCTTGGTTGACTGGTAGAGAATGCCTAAGGCATTAAGTCCGCCTTTGTACTTTTTTTGAGTGTGAAAAGTTTAAATAAATAAATAAATAAATGAATAGTAATTATAGTAGTAGTTATGATATAGTTTTGCAATTATAATTGCAATTCAAACTCACACTCAAACCCAAAGCATTTATTTCAAATAAACCAATTACAGGCACTTTTGAATTGTCAAGGGGTCGGTCAGTCAGAAAGATGAAGCTAGTTGCCCATTCCAAAGCGTAGTAGGTTCTTATGGAGAAGAACGGGCAAGAAACTCCACGGACACTCTTTTAAATCAAAGTATTCTTACAAAATATTGGTACATCATTCATGTTTAAATTATACATGTGAGAACAATGTAGAAAGACGTGCACATTAAAAGCGTCCGTAATGAAAAGATAGAAACAATTCAAAAATTAAAATAAGCCGTGGCTGCTAAGAGATGACCAGTCCCTACTGACGGCGCCCGTTCACGAACATGACGCATGAATCAGCACCATTCAGCTCAACCATTTTGAAGGGAACTTAATGATCCAACACACACGCCACCACCAGCGAGACATGTGAGTGAGCATGACATACTCTCAGCCGTCGGGGCACATTCAAGTCAATAAAAGACCTGATAGATACCTACCCAGTAAATGGTAGTTTCATTATTACAACGCTAACGGTGGTAATGGTTTTATTTGAACGATTACAATTTCAAATTCATATTCGATACAATAATATTAACAAATTAATAATAATAGGTAGGTAAGTTTTTTTTTGACGGTGGCAAAAATTGAAAATTGAAAACCAAAGACACTGACTTTCGAAATTAAAGCTATTTTTCACTTTTTAATGTTTCTTTTTGGAAGTCGGCTGTTTTTTTTTTTTTGTAAAAAGTTTTTGATTAATCAAAACAGCGAAATATTTGACAGCTATTTGCGACGTTGCCCACTCTCCGAATGCATGCAAGATGCTATCTCTACGGTTGCACTAAGCGTTGTCATTAGTGCACGCATTAGCATATCCACTGTCCTAATGTCACAAGACATCAAGAGTCCGACAATATAGATAATGTTACGAGTAATGTTTAGGTAGTAAGAGTAGTAAAAGACCAAAAAAATGATGGAAAGAATATTTTTTTTCTAGAAATAGTTGTGTGTGGTTAAAGGGGGAAACCAAAAATAGTCCTCCAGCCCGAATTTGGGCCATGACGACCAATCTCAGCGGAGACTAGCCTTCGATGCGGGAGATATTATAGTGCACAAGTGTATGTGCAGACACAGGTGCACTCTCCCTTCCCTCACTCTCATAGTCCGATGGGACGGCAATCCGACACGACCGGAGCGAGATAAGACGCAAGGCCAATGACGTAACGTGGTTTCCGAGGCACGGGGGTCTCACACCACCAACTTCCAAACTCCGGGCTGTCACTAAGAAAGTCCTAACGGAAAAACCCAATAACATTTTGCCCGAATCGAACCCAGGACTTCACGCTCGGCAGTCGCGCTTGCGACCACAAGACCAACGGGAAATTCCAAGAAACTATTATGATGATGAATAACAGCGAAGCGATATATGGAAGTAAGACACGCTGCGCCGACGCCATTTAAATTAGGATAATGGCAGAAGATGATGATGGTGATTAGAGAATTTATAACCCTACAAATCACGACGGTCATAATTCATCAATAAAGTCTTAATTCTCACCTCCAAATTAAATATCTCCACCATAACCACGATGGGCAGGCCCCACGATATACCGTAGGCGAAGACTAGGATTCCTAGCGCGATGACAGGCAGACATCTTAGTGATGTCACTGTCAGATCAGCTTGTGTGTAGACGGCTAGTACTCCCGTTGATACTGTCATTGTGACGTAGCTTGCGGTGAGGAGATGCTGAAATAAGAAGAGAACATAGAATGGTGAAACGAGAGGTCGCGACTTTGATCTGTACCGGTTGAAATTGATGGTTTTTATGATTATAATTCTATATATTCTGATACTGACCTGCAAATTGCATAAAAACGTAAGGGTGTATCAAAACATTGAGTGGCAGCAACACGCGGCGTTTGCAGGACGCGTTTCTGCCGCGCTCTAGTTAGGACCAAACAGACGAATGTTTGCGAGGCAGTACTGCGCGACACATCCGAGACACGCCGCGGTCTTCAGTTGGCAATATCAATCTGCCTAGCCTTTAATACGTCCGCAGAAATACATCCAGACACAATTAGTGACGAATGTTTCCTAAAAATGTTTATGCAGGTAAACAGAAGCGTTCGCGCGCGGCAGTCGTCTAAACACAGCGCAGCAGCCGCGCGCGATTGCCGCTCAATGTTTGAATACACCTTACGAAAATTTGAATTTGGCGGGCTACCCTGGCGCTTTCGCCTTAAGGAAGGTTTTTTTAAATTTCATCCTTAAATAAGGAATTTAAGTTTTTATGGAAGTTCGTTATTTTTGCCGACGGGAAATTCTATCGGAGACAAGGCTTGTAGTCTTAGAAATTCAAGTATCTATTCTTACCTTTCTCTCCACAACCATACAGCAGACCCAACAGAGGGCACTACCAGCTAACAGAGTACTCAGAACCAGCGTGCTTTCGGGGTCAGCAGATACCCTGAGCTGCATCAACGTCTTCTGCTGGTCTAGGAACAGGATGCTCCCGCATATTACTGTTAGAGTGTACATGGTGATTCCTATTTTTGTGCCGTCCAACCAGATTTTGTTTCGCCCTGAAAAGGAAAGGGATTATTTCACAGTTGTATTTATTATTATTTATTTTAAAAGCAGGTAAGAGTGGAAACGCCGGGAGGAGACGCCCTAGAAGGACATAATTATAGTGACTTTTTTTTTTACGTAATCAAAAGTACGGCCATACATTGAGTTAAGATGTGACATGATGTCACAACCCGGTAGATTTTATACTGACTTGTGAGCCTCCACTCTCCAACTTGAATGCGTTTTATCTAAACCACTTTTTATTAATATGATGATGCTAAAGCAAAAAATACGTGTCTAATATTTTTTTATTGTCTGACTGACGGACTAAAAAGATTTTTTTGTTCCCAAGTTAACATCCCTATTGCTTAAAACGCTTACAATGGCAATATCTCTCGACAATTCAATGTATTTTGACAATTCAACAATATTCATTGCGTTATTAACGTTGTCGAACAGACGAATGTTTTCAGACATTTATATGAAACAATGGATTAGGAATTTCCTTCGGATTGTGATATTTAATAAAGTGTTTTTGCATTTCTGTGCAATCCCATCGCTGACTATCAATTTGATATAATTCCTTTGTTCTCACGGGTTTACTATGTGGCGATGAAAAAAAGCACTTATTCCAGTTTTTTCTTTTTTAAACCTCTACGAGTAAGCTCTTCAATAAGGTAAGGCCTTCATCTCACCTGATGGTAAGTGATGATCAGGCCGAAGGTGGAAGCGAGCTTCACCCGAAATCCTCAGCCAATCTACTCTAAATCATACAAATAAAACATACGGCCAACAAAATATTATCAAGGAATTATAATATCAATCTAGGCGAATCCATGACTACGTGTGAAATAAAATGCTTTTTCGATCACTAAAGCACAGTTTTGAAGAAAAGTGCAACCGGGGGGGCTGGCGTCCTCAATTATTATGATAGAGAAATTTAAATGGTATCAAAAGATTCTTTACTAAAAGGGCTACTGAAAAAAATTAATTATAAGTGTTTATATATTTTATTTAAAAAAAAAAAATCGTTTCTTTTGGGACGTTTTCAAAGAATCATAAACTTCTCAAAAATGAAAGAGATAAATCGAAAAAAAACATATCCTGTAAAATTTATAGGGCTTCAAAATGATACCATTCTGGTTTCAATAGGATTATAATTATGATATGATCTCGTTTGGCCTTTGTCGATTAACGTAGTTTGTAGAAAGTAGTTATAAAGTAGTTTAACAACTGAAAATGTATCATGAAACTTTATGGCCACATTGAGGCAAATCCCACGTGGGATGCGAGACTCGACTCCTCGCGTCTAATTAAGAGCGTTAACAAACTAACGATTTGCCAGCGTGTTTCCAGCGAAGCAATTTGTGAACGTGCTCTCCGCGGGTGAGAAGCGAGCTAGCCGTGACCACGCGACGTGTTCGCCGCGTTTTCACAATATTGCACACTTGCACGTCTCGTTCACTCTTGTGCAGTCAAGTCAATCGTTCTCGTTCCACGGCGAACTCGTTGCGTACACGTGGCCTGCTAGCTACGTAAACTCAGCGAGTTAAACAATCGCCTAGCTGGCAACACGCTCGCAAATCGCCAGTGTAATATGGCCCTTAATGATAAGGAAATCACGCGACTATGATTACCTCCGTACAAGTTAGTTGATACAATCGGCGCGAGCAAACTTCGTCCCTCATCTCGCACGCTCCCACGGTTCAGTTTGGCCATAGCAAGTCTTAAAGTTGTCTAAATACAATCAATCTGCCTAGCCTTTTCCCAACTATGTGATCTCCACAACCAAGTTACTGGGTAATACGATACCCCTTGGTAAGACTGGTTGTCAGACTTTCGGGCTTCTGACGACCCGTAACGACTGTCAAAGATCCACGAATGACAGCCGGGACCCACGGCTTAACGTGCTTTCCGAGGCACAGAGGAGTCTCGGTATGTAAAGATAGTCACCCACCCACGGACCAACCCGCAAGCGAAGCTTAACCCGATGGATCGACTCGAGCGGCTGTTATTACTTAGCCACGAGGTCCTTGAAAGTTGTCTAAATACGCAGTATATTATTATACTTACAGACAGTGCAAACAGTAAGTTTTCCCTTTGCTTTCGCTTTATCACTTTCATCTTTCAGATTGGATATTTCTTTTGATATGTAAGGATCATCCTCCGCCAATCGAGTGAGCTTTGATAAATTTCTTCGCGCGTTCTGAAATGATACAAATTATTTTGTTAAGGATTTTTATTGGATAACTAACTGCCCCGCTCCGGCTTCGCTCGAGTAGCACTATGTACTTATCTACTGCTTACCTACCTACCTATCTTACCTACTTACCCTACCTACCCTACCCACCCTACCTACCCTACCTACCCTACCCACCCTACCCACCCTACCTACCCTACCCACCCTACCTACCCTACCCACCCTACCTACCCTACCTACCCTACCTACCCTACCTACCCTACCTACCTATTACCCTACCTGCCTACCTACATACCTACGAACCTATTACTCTGCTAAATACACATTCATCAAACGCGATAACTGTCCAACGCGCGAAGTTAAAATAGTCGTTAAGTTTTCTGAAATTTCCAATGTTCTTCTTTTTTTTTCCGTAAAAACCTTCTCCTTACAATAACAGACACAAAAAAAAAGAATTAGCGAAATTGGTTGGATTAATTTTTAGGGTTCCGTAGTAAACAAGGAACCCTTATAGTTTCGCCATGTCCGTCTGTCTGTCTGTCCGTCTATCTGTCTGTCTGTCCGCGGCTTAGCTCAGAGACGATTAGTACTAGAAAGCTGTAATTTGGCATATGTATACATATTAATCATGCCGACAAAGTGGTAAAAAAAAAAAAAAAAATTTTTTAGGGTACCTCCCCTACACGTAAACTGGGGATGTTTTTTTTTCCTCATCTACCCCATGTTATGGGATATCGTTAGAAAGGTCTTTCAAAAATATTATGAGTTTGTTGAAACCATTTTTGGATTCAGTGATCCGTTTGCGAAATATTAAGCTTTTACTTAATTATTTTCTTAGAGTCAAGTGCCCCCCCCCCTCCCTCCTTCTAGCTAAATGGTTGCACTTGGATTCGTGAAAAAATTCACAGCAGTAGTATATATAACGAAATTAAAAGAAAAACTATGAAAGCTAAGTAAACTGTACAGGTTACCGAGTAATAATCAACCAACTTAAACTTGCGGTTTGAAAAACATGATCTCCCATACATTCCGTATGGGAGAACATGTTTTTCAACTACAATGTTAAGTTTGTTCTTAGGGTAAATTCATCCCAACTACGGAACCCTTCATTGTACGTGGTCCGACACGCACTTGGCCGGTTTTTATTATATAGACTAGGGAGCCGCTCCTGTTTCGCACGGTTTTCATGACTTGACCAAACATCGAGATTTCTTAGATAAACGTAATTTTAATATCAACGTATTATACACATAAACTTTGCGGAATAAATTCTCTAAACGATGGTATAAAGCTCATCAAAATCTATTGCGTAGTTTAAATGAACAACGCGGACACATAGACAAACGCGGAAGAGACTTTTTTTAATAATACTCGTATGTATAGATAAAAGAATTGGTTGGACATGCGAGAAAGTTACGATATCTTTCTTGGCAATCTTAATATATATCTTTAGTCTATCTATACCTAAAACAAAGTTTTAGGCTTTTTGTGTCTTTTTGTGTGAACTTGATCTTCTGAACTTTTTGTGTGATCTTGATAATGGATATTGATGTGATTTTCACACTTTTCACCATCATTTAGAGCATATATCTGGCATTAATGCTGAAATGAACCTTAGTGGCGCAACTGAGGCGCACACTATTGTTGTTATGTAATACATTATTTTCAATTTTTATTTTGTATTTTGTGTTTCACTGTGTCCAAATAAGCTTATTTCTTTCTTTATTTATTAGTTAACATAAGTATATATAGGAGCACAGAAATTTTGATGATCTGACATGTTGACACTGCTCCCGTGCGAAGCAGGAGGGGTAAGTTTCGTTTTATGATAGAAATAATATTGACTGCCTAAAGGTACAATTCCGTAACCCACCGCAGGCGGCAAATGCAGGCGACGTGTAGCCGCGACAAGACTGGTTTCTATGAATTTCTATGAAATACCTTCCGTAGCTCGCTAGCTACGGAAGGTATTTCATAGAAATTCCACGGCTTGTCACGGCTACACGTCGCCTGCAGTTGCCGCCTGGGATCGGTTACGGAATTGTACCTTTCATGTTCTGTGGCGGACTAATCCCTACAGTTCAAGTGGTCGCAAAAGTGGGTTCCAAAGTTTGAGACGTGGGTTGCACAAGGTGTTACTGTTTTTTTTTTTTTATTAGAAAATTTCCGGTAGCAGCCTGGATGCCCGGTCAATTTAATCGGCCTGTATTACATGGGACAAACGTCGTGTATGACCGATTGGGCACACTGGGACAAAACCAGACTCGGGGCTGCTACTGAAAAATTCCTGATGGAAAAACCACAATAACACTGTTCCCGACCTGGGAATTGAACCCAGGACCTCATGCTCAACAGTAGCGCTTGTGACCTAGTAGTCGCAACAAAGATGCAGTCATTTTCAAAATTATTCAGTAAGTAAACTGAAGTATTTTGCACGAACGAAACCTATTTTAAAGTCCACGTTTACTTTACTAAACAATAAAATATGATTTCCCGAAGGAAAGCATATAGTCTGACTGTTGCCGCTTTATTTCATAACCAGGAACTCGCCACAGCAATTTGTTACAGAGTAAGAACCGGTTTATGCATGGCTGCACAATATAACCATTTTAGCAAAGCAGACGTTTAAGCAGAGTAATTTAAATTGAATAGAATAGATTAAATTTATTTGAATTAACATTATGGTACAATAATGGAAACGTAGTTTTCTATTAAGAGAGTGCATTCTGAAAGTGGGCACAGTTTCTAGTTAGCTACGAGTATATTTCATATTTCCATACAGTAATATCGCCAAATTAATCAAAACTGGTAAATATTTGACAGCCATTTTAAGAATGGACGCCGACGGAGTTTTGTTACTAACTCCTATAAAAACGCAGAGTTAGTTGTATTTAAGACGCAGATATATGCCAGTGACCTTGAGTGGTTAGCTTGCGTGTTCTGTACTGAGCTCACGCAACGCGTCGTACGTGCAGGCAGTAATAAGACTCGTCATTCAAGGAGCGCTGTCCCAAATCAGACACATTATTAATTTACAATACATAAAAAAGGTATTTTAACAAAACACGTACCTATACTAAAATATTAATAATTAAATTCTCTTTAAAATGGTAAAGGTTCCGGAAAAAATCGTTTGATAAATCTTGCGTGATTCAATATTTTAATCCACGTTAGACATAACTTTACAAATTAATTTCACTATGTAATATAAACATAATCTAAAATATTCATAAATAAAGTTATTGAAAAAATGCTCTAATTTAACATATATTTTTTCCAAATCATTAACACTACTCGTTTAGACTTGGTTTTCAGTATAAAATCATTAAAAGTCAGTTATCGTCGGCTTAATTAACACTATAAGCTAGCCACAGATTTTCTAAATTGTTCTTCTATTTGGAATGAGTTTGCTTATGAACAAATATGTAATTACAGGCTGAATAATATGCCAGTCTAGCCACTGCAAGGCCCGATTTAAATTAAAGAATATTTTCTGCTGCCCGTGGCCTCGCCCACATATAGGGTCCCTAATTATTTTTCTAAAATAGCCTAAGTTACTCCATATAGCACCTATCTGACAGTGAAAGTCCTGTCAAAATTGGTCCAGCCGTTTCGGAGATTAGCCGCATTAAAACCAACTTTTTTTTTTTTAGTTTTTTTTAATTATAAGTATCGTACATACCTTCATAAGCGTTTAATAAAAAGCTGTTATTTAGACATTACAAACAGAAATTTCAATTTGATTTTATTGTATGTATATTATGTATGTATATGATGATTCCTAATTTAGTCCGTGCTACACCTTACTACTGCAGTGTCACCGATAAGCTGAAATGTACATAGCCTCACATAATATCCGTGCCTCAGCTTGAAACCGACACGATCTAACATAATCTATCATCCTTATGTATATGTGCCGGTTAACCAGCCGGCTTAACATGCACGAGGGATGGTAGGACACAATTTTACCATTATCTCAAATTATTTTTTTGCACTGCGCCTGTTTTTGCGGTACCCCGAGCAAAATCTGGTTTTTCTTCGTAATTCAGAGGCGAGTAACTCATTAATAAAGATAAATAAACTACATCTAAAAATGATTAATGTTCGATATCCTATCATCACATTGTACATTCTTATTTGTTTTTATGTGTTAAAAATACATATAAAAACCTCCTTGTGAAAAATTGGCAAAAATTATTGAATTAATGCATCTTTTGCTAAAGGTGACGTTATTTTTATTTGAGGATTACACTAATGGATAGATCACAAAAAAAATCTAAATAATACACGTTTTATTTTATTTCAAAAGATAGCTTTCTTTTTTTGATATACTTCCAAAAAAAATGTGAATTTGGCGGGCGCAGAGAAGAGCCGACCGGTCATTCGCCAAGGGAAGGCCCTTAATGCCGACAATATCAGATCGTTTTTTTTATTTATTCCTTTCATTCAACACCTTTCACTCGAAGTCTGAACATAAAAATGAATCAAAAGTGAAAAATGATTTCATTAATTAACCGATTCAACGATGTTGGATTTCGGCACTCGGCTATCGAATGATCGAAAAGCTAAATGAAAGGACCAGATTAACGTTATTTCCTATATAACTTTGTCGGTGTCATGTGAAAGTGGAATTAAATGAAAATTAAACCTTCACTCGAGTAAAGCGTCTGATATCGACTTTAGTCCGGCGGAGATGTGGGTGGTGATGATACACGCCTGCCTAGATTCTCAAATTTAGCCATCCGGAAACACACGGCTCCGGCCACGAGTTCCATCCTTTAGCGGTACGTTGAACGCAGTTCCCATCTAAAGAACGTCTTACCGAAACTACGAACTATTCCTTTTTACGAATCGGTATTTTATCCTAATAAATAAAGGCTTCTTAAAATAAAGCTATTTATAATCAAAGCAACCACTGTGTTGCATTGATTATAAATAGCTTTTAACTTCTAACAACAACATCGTAACTGCAGCAAGCTCTGTTTTATTCCGAACACGTTCCGAATCGACTGTGTTGGAGTTTCAATAAAACTAGATCATTGGAATTGTAGTTATTTTTATTGTTTCCAATTGTTTTGTTTTGTTGAAGTTTTTGAAATTATTTATGTTGTTGTATCGTTGCGATTGCTTCTTTTACATAATCGAATAATTGTATTTAGCTACTTTTCCTTTTGCGCAAGGATTAAATCGGGGTATTAAGAAAATTATGATGTTTTGTTTTTGAATAAAAACCTCCACAACTTAACTCCTTGTTATCATAATAATTTTGCTGCCAGAATGTTCTAAAAAAATTGTTACGTTTAAAATCCTATTCTCATATTATAAATGCGAAAGTGAGTTTGTTTGTTTGTTTGTTACGCTTTCACGTTAACAGCTTATCGGATTTGGATGAAATTTGATACATGGGAAGACCATGACATGGGTAAGGACATAGGATATTTTTTATCCCGATAAACTCACCGGCACTTATGCGGTTGAAGCCGCAAAGCGCAGCTAGTAATCTCTTAAATGTCATCAACCGATAAAATATTATTACTGTATTGTATGTACTTATTAATGATAATTTTATTTGCAAAAGATATTACTGTTTCAAACTCACATGCTGTCTCACAATGAAATATTTACTTTGCTTGTTTACAAAAGTTCACATCGTTCACTCGTTGCAAGATATTTTTTTATCAAAGTATGGACAGTACAGAAGTAATTTTCCTGACACTAAAAATAATATTCCTCAATATCACAAGATTGTGTGAATTATTTAGTTTAGAGCTTGCATGCTAAGTGACAAGTCGTTACCCTACAGTTATCTATTGGCACAATATGAATGTCAATAACTAGTTTTTATCATCAAATATTATAAATGCAGAAAGTGAGTTTGTTGTTTGTTACGCTTTCACGCTAAAACGGCTGAATAGATTAATATGAAATTTGTCTTGGGTAGACCGTAACCTGGGTTAGGACATAGGATAGTTTTAATCCCGATATTCGATATTGATAATCGAGATTTATGCGGTTGAAACCGCGGGGCGCATCTAGTAATCCTATATATATATTTTTAAATATAACTTAAAAAATGGGGGCGGTTATGAAATAAATAGCACAAAGTAAATTAACTTAGTGCTTTTTATTTAATGACATGTGGTTCACTGCTCTCAAAAAAGTGAACATGACAATACATGTAGTAGAACCAAAAATTCGAAAACATATGACATCCTGACCACCTGGGGATCGTGGCTAAGTATCAGCCGCACGGGTCGATCGTTCAGGTTAAGCTACGCTTGCCGCGGCTCGTTCGTGGATAGGTAACAATCACATACCAAGACCCCTCCATGCCTTAAAAAGCATGTTAAGCCGACCTGGCTTAACATGCTTTTTAAGGCATGGAGCACGGAACAGCCGCGCGGTTCGATCCATCAGGTTAAGCTACGCTTGACGGGGTTGGTCTGTGGATGCGTGACCATCTTAACATACCAAGACTCCTCCGTGCCGTGGAAAGCACGTTAAGCCGTTGGTCTTGGCCGTCATTTGTGAATCTTTGTCATTCGTTACGGGTCGTCAGAAGCCCGAAAGTCTGACAACCAATCTAACCAAGGGGTATCGTATTACGCAGTAACTGGGTTGTGGAGATCAGATAGGCAGTCGTTCCATGTAAAATACTGGTATTCAGCTGCATCCGGCTAGACTGTAAGCCGACCCCAACATAGTTGGGAAAAGGCTAGGTACATGATGATGTGTCTGATCCGCACCCGTACGGATTTTGGTCCACCTCCTTTCACAAAGAGGAGGCCTGTGCTGTATCTCAGTGGTGGGAACGCGATAGGCTGATTATGCTATGCTTAAGATACTCATTGTCTCTCTCGATGTCTACATAATATTCATAGTTAATAGACTCAGGCGTGGCGTGCGGCGCTTGACGTGGCAACACGGCAACAAGTCAATCGGCACCCTGAGGATGCCTCGTTGACGTCTTGATTCTCTTTAAGAACAGTTAAGCGGATTAGGTTACTAAATATACGTCGTCTATTGTATTTTATAATATTTATAATAGGGACGATGACAAAAAAATTTTTTTTAGTACGTCTTTGAGGTTATAAAAAAATATTGGACACGTATTTTTTCTTTTTTTACGTAATCTAAAGATTACGGCGATACATTGAGGTAAAATGTGCCATGACGTCACGAGTATGTAGATTTTATACGTACTAGTGACGTATCGACCCCCACTCCCCAACTTAAAATGCGTTTTATCTAAGTATTTTTTTATTAATATGATAAAACAAAAAATACGTGTCTAATATCTTTTTATTATCTGACTGACGGACTAATTAGAATTTCATTTTTTTTACTTAGGCATCATTCCTATTAGTGAAGTTCTAGTCAGTCATGTGTAGTAATGAATCATTATTTAAATCAGATTATCCTTTGTGGTGGGATGTTGTAAAATACGTTTAATGGTATATGTTACGAGTGCAGGAAACAGCGTCTTCCTGTCTTCAAATAACAACAAACTGTGGTTATACATCCATCTACAAAACATAATTTATGATTTCCAGATTATCCGACCTTGCATAACACACGCCTGTAATCCCAAAAGGGCTAGGCAGAGTCCAATGTAATAGATGACGATCGAGCCTTTGGCTAATAACCAGTTACAAATTCAACCTCCAGGCTGTTACTAACAAATTCTTAATTAAAATAATGTGCGTCTTATTTCTGCAGATAAAACAATTTTTCTTTCTTTCATTCTTAATGGTTAAACCCAATAACTCTTTGTTCAACCTGGAGATCGAAACCAGGAGCTAACCCTTTTCTTCCGCGGTTGGTAGGTGGTACTAGACTCAAAATCAATCCGCCTAGCCTTTTGCCGACTATGTTGGGGTCGGCTTTCAGTTTAACTGGATTCAACTGAATACCAGTATTATACATGGAAAGAAAGAAAGAAATAAAAATTGTTTATTCTGCACAAACAAAACGGACATATAAAGACAAAAAGACATACACAACATACACACATAAAATAGTAGCCAAAGGCCTATTCAACCAATAAATAAAAATAAAAATTGTCAATGTTGTTCATTGGTTGATGTCAAGGCCGTGGACCAAAGACCAAGCGTAATTACTCTTGCGACATTGTCATGAAGCGATTGTCTAACCTCCAAAACCCAGTTACTGGGTTGGTAAGACTGGTAGTCAGACTTTTGGGCTTCTGACGACCCGTAACGACTGTCAAAGATCCACAAATGACGGCCAAGACCAACGGCTTAACGTGCTTTCCACGGCACGGAGGAGTCTTGGTATGTTAAGATGGTCACGCATCCACAGACCAACCCCGGCAAGCGTAGCTTAACCTGATGGATCGAACCGCGCGGCTGTTATTACTTAGCCAGGAGTACTAGACTATTAATAAAAATGTAATAGAACCGGCCAAGTGCGAGCCGGACTCTCACACGAAGGGTTCCCCGTACCGTATTAAGATTGATAAAAAAAACGCCAGAAAATATACTCTTAATTTATTAACTTTATTAAATTTTTATTATTTGTTGTTATAGCGATAGAAGGTAGCGGCAATAGAAATACAAAAAAATATGAGTTCAACTGTCGACCTATTACAGTTCATGACGTACAGCCCTCTGACAGATAGACGGACGGACAGCGGAGGCTTAGTAATACGGTTCCGTTTGGCACCCTTAGGGAACGGAACCCAAAAAGAGACTAAAATCTATCCATGGTCTAACTAAAATTAAACCACACTTACCTCATATTTCTTCACCATCACCAAATAGCTTGGACTTTCCACCATCACCATGATGGACAGAAACTGGACCATCACCAAGGCCAACATCAGATACAGTCGCACTTCCATAGCAATCATTTTTGTCATGTACCCTGCGGTCGTCATAACCATTAGAAGGGGTACAGAGAATCCTCGTAGTGTGGTGACTTCTCTTATGTAGATTGGTAGGATTGTAAATAGCCCT
Source organism: Agrochola lota (assembly GCA_947364205.1). Classification (NCBI taxonomy): domain Eukaryota; kingdom Metazoa; phylum Arthropoda; class Insecta; order Lepidoptera; family Noctuidae; genus Agrochola; species Agrochola lota. The sequence continues at coordinate 4,082,996 of OX376239.1, forward strand.
CCTGAAGATATTCCAGCCAGTACGTGGAGTATAATTTCGATGTTGTAAATGTTCTTTTTGTTGAGCAAGAAGTGGGGGACTAGTGATATCTGGAAAGAAACAAAAGCAGTTTAGAAAAAATATATACAATTTCAGCAATAATTCCTCATACCAAAGGTAAAAATACTTTGTAAATATTATCTTTATGATCAAATACTCAAACAATGTTTTGGGGGGGGGGGGGGGGGGGCTGGTAATCTGTGTGATAGGTTTTCCTAGTGCTAGATACCAGTATCAGATTTTGTAATCTTCATATTTTTAAGGCACCTTTGAGGAAGAGAAATTAAATTGTTTATTATTTTTAAATATTAATCATCATCTTTCAGCCGAAATACGTCCACTGCTGGACATAGGCCTTCCCCAAGCACCGCCATTTCGACCGGTTCTCGAATCCGCTGGATGCGAGAAGCACAGAAAATATTTATAGACTTAAAAATATTGTAAGATACCTTTAATAAATCTTATAAGATTAGTAAATATTAAAAGATCTGCTAGTTTGTTATTTAAAATAAGCCTTCGGGCTAAATCTAACTGCCTAAGCATATAATTTTAATTAATGAAAACATGCAGCATTTACTAAATTCACCAAAGTATTCATGTTTCAACTTATATTCACTTAATTTCGAATAAAGTAACATAATTATTTTCAAAAATAAATAATTGTTTTTGTGTTAAAAACCCTAGGTTTGCTCGGAAAGTTTTTTTTTTTTAAATGTTTTATTCACCATTAACAAATCTAATACAATTTCATTATAAAATAGTTATTTATGCTATATGTGCGGAAGGTTGGTGATTTCCGATGAACGGCATTTTTATTCACGAGCGAGCGAAGCGAGCGAGTGTATAAGTCGACAATCAATCTGCCTAGCCTTTTCCCAACTATGTTGGGGTCGGCTTCCAGTAGCTTGAGTGTATAAGTCGACACGAGTCGAAAATCATCTTACGCACGTGTATCATACAACGTTTTACTATGCATTGTGCGAGGAAAAAAAAAAAAAAAACGACCGAGCCTTACGGCAGTCGCCTGTGATGTGTGACATCACAGGCATCACATCTAACATACGACGACGTATATAAATGATAAAAAAAAAATCATGACTGACTTTTGGCTTTGATTTTTACTTTGACTTCGACTTCGACTTCCACTTCCACTTCGACTTCGACTTCGACTTCCACTTCGACTTCGACTTCGACTTCGCCTTCGACTTCGACTTCGACTTCGACTTCGACTTCGCTTTGACTTTGACTTTGACTTCGACTTCGACTTTGACTTCGAGTGAAAAACTTTTCTCAAATATTAAAATCTCTGAGACGAGACGGGCTGACGACGGCCTCAAAATATTAAAAAAAACAGAAAAGTAAACAGCACTAGTGAAAAAAAGTGACACTTTCCGCACAAATTAACTGCTTGGAAAACGCTCTTTTCGAGCAAATGCATTGTAAAGTAATTTTTGAGAGCAGCTTCTTCGTATTATTATTTTCTTATAATTACTTTATTTTTTTATTTTTTTTTAACCGCGCCGGGGAAGCTCTTGGCCTTCATCTCACGTGGTGATGGTAAGTGATAATCAGGCCTAAGGTGGAAGCGAGCTTCACCCTTCGCCTTCACACAAATGAAATACTTTAATTAAAACGAAGGCAAAGTCGTGCCCAAATAAAGTCGGCAATAAATATTGGCATTAATAGCTCCATAAAATTAACTAGCTATTAAATGTTAATTGAAATTATTAATTTAATGATCGCCATTGAACGGCCTTTGATCCCTAGGGGTTTGTTGCTTTGTATCTCTTTTGAATATTTTAGTGTGAACGCAGATTTGTTTTACGAAGGCATGTTAACCGGTCGAAGTGTCGATGCTTGAAGGATCTACTATTAATTGAGCAATATTTGTATATAATAATTTTTGTAACCACGTTCTCGAAAACGACCCTAACGATTTCGATGAAAGTTGCAATATGTTTATGTCGAAAAATCGATCTAGCTAAGTCTCTTATCTGAAAAAAATCGTTTTCTCCGTGTTTTCACCCGAGTAGAGCTTGGTCGCCCAAAGTTTAGAGCAAGATGGGTCCCGGATATGAGCCTAGCTAAACCGATTTTTCGCCCTCGTAAACCATTTGCAACTATTGCAACTTTCATCAAAAAAGTTAGAGCCGTTTTTCAGAACGTGATTATAAATATATTATATATATATAAACAAATATTGCTCATTTAATAGTATAGCATAAATTTCCGGAACATCATATATCGTTCATTAATTAAAAGCAATTAAGGTACCAATCTACGTTGATAACAGTTATAGGAAGCCGACCATCGTGTATTGCATTACTAATACATACGTTGATAGAACTTTAAGTGGATTAAGACGAGAAGATTGAATGCAGCCGTGCATACTGTGTTCGATAATCAGTTTGCAAAGTATACATCAAGCATCATACAAGTATAGTTGACTACACGTCGGTGGTGACGGTTTGAACTTGAGCTGGCCTAGCGTAGTACTGAGTTTCAATAGAATCTTTCTTTCTTTTTCGTGTGGTTAGTGACCAACCTGGTGTCATAGTTTGCCGCCCATGGGCCTCGGACTTGGCTTCACATGTCATCGAGAAATATCTCTCAGGCATGCCGGTTTCCTCACGATGTTTTCCTTCACCGTTTTTGACGAAAGTGATAATTATACAATACCCACATGAATCCGAAACGTCAGAGCGTGCCTTAGGTTCGATCTTGAGACAATTATGACTTGGCAGTCCGACGGTCCCACCACTAGGCTATCACTGCTTATAAGAATAAGAGATGTAATAGAATAAGAGTCCTGCTTATACTGGTTTGCTTAGGTCTGGCGTGCGGCCTACTGTACCTATAGATCAGAGTCATAAGCACTGTGAAATTCGAAAGTCTTACAAGCAGTATAATGAAGTCAGAAAAATATTTTACTAAAAACTGTTGAAAATTTTAATTCACAAAGCGACGCATGAGTGGGTTCTCGCAAGCATAAATATTTTTTGCGTTTTATTAGTCAGGTCTTAATCGTCAACATCATTTCAGCCGAAAGGCGTCCACTGCCGGACATAGGGCTCCCTTAAGGACCGCTACTTCCACCGGTTCTGTGCTTCTCGCATCCAGCGGATTCCTGCGGCTTTCACCAAGTCATCGGTCACCTTGTGAGGGGCCTTTCAACGCTACATCTTGCGGTACGCGGTCGCCACTCCAGAACTTTTCAGCCCCATCGGCCATCTGTTCTGCGAGCAATGTGCTCTGCCCATTGCCACTTAAGTTTGGCAATTCTTCGAGCTATCTCGGTTACCTTGGATCTACTACGGATCTCTTTTTTTCTGATTCGATAACGTAGGGAAACTCCAAGCTAGCCCTCTCTATTGCCCTCACCATTGAAGTCATCCAGGTCTTAATAAGTTAATATAATTATTTGTAATTAGGCACAGTTCATTTGAAGGTTACCCCAAAGTAAGGGCCGCTACACACAATGACATTTTTGCACACAGGTCGTGCTAAACATGAGAGTCGTCGTGTGCAAAGGCACTTACCTGGAAAAATAACTGTCTAAAGTTCACTCACCCCCTGAATCATACTGACTAAGAACACCCCACTCATCCTGCCATACGCGTCCACGATATAACAGAGAACCGGTCCTGCCACCCCAGCACCAGCCACCATGGCTGTAGTTGTCCATTGTGTGCCGTTGTGGCTGATGAAATGGCCGGAGTGCGTTGATGACGTCAGATTTGTGGTCTCAATACCGTGCGTTAAGAACGGCAGGTTTACTGGAAGAGAGAAGGAGTTGGTTACAAACTGTATGGTTTCCAAGGAGTATATTAAAGAGTGGGTGTTCGTGGCTAAATAAAAGCCGCACGGCTCGATCGCTTAAGGTTAGGCAGTACTTGCCGAGGTCGGCCCGCGGATGAGCTTTCATTAAATTCATGGGTCTCGATCCCAAAGAGACTCTGAAAGCACGTTAAGCCGATTTAGTAACAAGTCCGAAAGTCTGATACTCAGTCTTACCAAGGGCTATCGTGCCCAGTAACTGGGTTGTGGAGGTCAGATAAAGATACAATAGACGAGGTATATTTAGTAACCTAATCCGCTTAACTGTTCTTTAAGAGTCATAAAGAACTCTGCAAGAAATCGACACGTGTTTCACCTCTCAACGAGGCATCCTCAGGACGACGATTGACTTATTGCGATCCCGGACCCGCCGTATTGACACGTGAAGCGTTGAGACGACAAAGTGAGCGACTTCGCCCGACAACCCCTTATATAGGATTACTGACCCGCCCACCTCGGCTAGGATCATTATCAGCGCGATAAGGGGCTGCGAACAATCGCAACAAAGGTGACCTTGGAATACTTGTATTTAATTCGTTTAACAGTGTAATGTTCCCTGTTAGATTGAGATTGTAGATAGACAACCCCTCTATGTAATATACCAGTGCTCAGCTGCATCCAGTTAGAGTGGAAGCCGACATGAACAGAGTTAGGAAAAGGCAAGGCAGACATATTAGTTAAGATGGGTAATTCATTTATTTCTTTCAGGGTATTAGCCTTTTTTTTTTTTTTTTTTGAGGATGGGAAATCATCAAATGACTTCTCCCGCTCTGGGCAGAGCGAGAGGGTGTGTCAGACTTTTACTGACTAAAACCCACCCGTGTTCCTTCCGTTGCCTGTGTGCCGGGGCCGCGTTATCCCTTTCGGACAAACCCGCAACCCCAGCAGGATCAGGGTATTAGCCTAGATATCGTATCTTTTATTTATCATTTCATATCACGAATGAATTGTCTGTTTTTTTTTGTTTTAACGTGAGATGGCAATCTAGCTTATTTAAATGATACACACCTACATTTTGTAACTAGTCTATTAATCATAAAATTATTAAACATTTATGTGGTCTACGTTTAGGTTACGATTGTATTATTAAAATTACCAATCTAAAAGTTTTCGGAGGTCCTTTAGTCAAGCCAGTTTTAAATATTTACGACCTGAGGGCTTTCAATTGGTATCGTTAAATTTATTATTTCGGTTCAATTTCAGTAATGCATTAGCATGTTTTATGTATAAAGCAAAGGATTTGGTTTAAAGCTTTGGAAAGATTTAAAATGAAAAGCGAAATCCCTAAAAAAAATTTTTCTAAAGTAAACCTTAGAAAGCGTAATTCAATCGTAAGCTTTTTGTGTCTGCGTCCAACATTTATTTTCTTTCTTTCATGATCCTCTCTTGTAGTTCTAGACAAAATCAAACTGGTTGCTAATTTAAGGTGTGTAAATTATTATATAACATTGATTTTACATTCTGTGATTAGATTACTTCCTCACACACTGACTTAAATGTTTTAACTTTTTTGGAAAATCGTCTACTTTTACAATGTTTATAAATATGTGAGAACCATGTATCTATCACTTGTAAATAATTTATCTGTTGTTCCTTTCTTTTTAAAATTATTTTTACCTATTGTGGTTTAGTAATTATTTTTTTTATTTTTAGATGCATTGTCTTCACATATAATTATATAACGAATGTACCTACATATACAAAATATTGTAAAACATTTTAAAAGAGTAACGGTGGAATTTCTTGCCCATTCTTCTCCATGCGAAAACTACCTATTGGAAGGGGCGGCTAGAATCAATTAAATTTTTTGTAATTTTTGACGTTCAAAAGTGCCTTGCAAGGGCCTATTTGAAATAAATGATTTGACTTTGACTTTAGCTTACAATGTTCCCACTGCTGGGTCATAGGCCTCCTCTCTATGAGAGGGAATGGGCTACAATCTACCACGCGGGCCCAGTGCGGGTTGGTAGATGTCCCATGACTTCTAATTTTTGGTTCTAGGACATGCTAGTTTCTTCATGATGTTTGCTTCACCGTTTTGGAACAGTGATGGTGAAATTAATTACACAAAGTAAAGCGCCTGCTTGGCTTCGAACTTACGACCTACAACTAGTTAGTCGGGGGCGTTACCACTGGGTTACCACTGCTCACCTCTTGTAAAGTACTTTTGTAGTAATCGGCACCACAGATTAATTCATATGGAACACTCCGCAGTTTAGGTATGAAGCTACAAGTACGCGGCGGGCCCGTCTTATTGGGCCAATTCAGTGAGTGTAACGTAGTCAGAAGATCTAAGAGTTACGCGATAGAAAGAGAGGAAACTTCTAGGTGTATATAACTGTACAGTAGGTGATTAGCGCTGTACGACCTGAATTGCACTTTATTGTGTCAAGAGTCACTTTTTATTTAAATGATTTTGCGAAGTGTCCCATCTGAGGCCCTAGTGTGAGTTTCTTTTAACCATCTCGACAAAGAAATCTTGATGTATTGCCATATCGCCACTTCAATACATTGCGAAACAATTTCTGGTTCGCAATTTCTTGATAAACAATCAATCTGCCTCGCCTTTTCCCAACTATGTTGGGGTCGCTTTCCAGTCTAACCGGATACAGCTGAATACCAGTATTTTACATGGAACGACTGCCTATCTGACCACAATCCTGCACAATCTTGTAAGACTGGTTGTTAGACTTTCGGGTTTCTGACGACCCGTAACGACTGTCAAAGATCCACGAATGACAGCCGGGACCAATGGCTTAACGAGCTTTCCCAAGCATGGAGGAGTCTCGGTATGTAAAATTGGTCACCTGTCCACGGACCAACCCCGGCAAGCGTAGCTTAACGTCATGGATCGACCCGTGCGACTGTTTCTACTTAGCCACAAGCTCCTCTTTATTTCTTAATAAACAACTGCCTATTTATCAAATAGAATCAAAATAACCTACTAATTAAATAAATAAAAATTGACAGTACCCAGCAAATTGATACCATAACCATACCATACACTGTAACCTTAAGCTGTAACATTTCTTCAAAACTCCCGAACATTCCCGACCTTGACCAAAGAAAACGACCGTAGACGAAAATAGGTCACAAGGTTGTTTCCATAAACTCCGTAGCCGTGTTTACATTGCACGTATTCGGTTATTCCATTAACCGTCTGGAAGAACTAAGTATAGGTTTCAGTGAGCACGAGCAAGTTGTACCTATTACGTCTAAAAGACGGCAAGGAACAATACCTCTATACTACAATAATATTATTACACTAGCTTCTGCCCGCCACTTCATTCACGTGGAAGCTGTAAGACACCACAATATACTACACTACAATAACAGCCACATTTTATAAAACTTCCCAGTATACTACATACGTTTGTAGTTTTGTTCTCAACAGCCAAAATATACAGAGAGTAAGAACTGGTGACGCGGGAGCAAGCGACGCACAGTTGTACGTGTGAGAAGCATCTTGTACTGAGGTCGACACCCGCATCCTTCATGTGTCTGCCCCTGTGACATCATCGCAAAGCAATGCTCACAGGGAACTGCACGCGTTTAAACTGGAAGGGGAATTAGTGGTATACACGGTATAAACACTGTCTCGCCAACGCTACAACCTGTTAGAATGTGCGCCTCAATGACGTTTCTCTGCACAGACACGACTTAGGCTGCCTGTCCATATAAGCGGAGCGAGGCAGCGGAGAGGAGTTACAGACTGTGCGCAGTGAGGTAGCGGAGCGGTGTTGCAGACTGTGCGGAGCTAGACCAAGTTCACGCGACGAGTAATAATTCCCAGCTCCGGTTCCCCGCTCCACTTTTTCGCTCCGTTTCCCCGCTCCGCTTCCCCTCTCCGCTTCTCCGCTCCGTTTCTCCGCTCCGCTTCCCGGTTTTGTATGAATTTTTAAACTAGTTCGCAAATCCCTGTTCACTGAAGCGGACCGGAAGTTTTATGCAATTCCATTGGTTAACATTGGCACACCGCTCCTCTCCTCTCCGCTCCAGTGGACAGGCAGCTTTATAGCCGGGTTCCATTACACTGCGTCGGCGGAGTTAAGTTTCGAAGGACCATAATCGGGACACCGACCTTCTGCTAGATGATGGTCGCCGGAAGTGCACTTGAGTTAGCGAATTCTACGGGGTAATGTGATTATCTTACCCCACACTAGTGTTAATATTATTACATATCTTCACGCCTGTAAATCCTGAAGGTTAAGCAGATGTATACCTATAGTAAACCCAGTTATGTTTGAGTCCCATTTAATAGGGGGGCCCTAGACCACCGAGGCTAATTCAAAATTTATGCACAAATCCGCGAAACTTCGCGGGTATTCTGGTATATAATATAAAAATATAAAGATTTTGTTTACCCTGAATCTAAAATGGCGAAAGATTTGAACATAACAAAATAAAAATTAAAAAAAAATGTTTATTCTGCACAGACTAAACGTACAGCAGCACGGTATAGCAGGTAGGTACCGAGATTTAAGTCTTCCAAAAAAGGGATCATTTTGAAAGACGTAAATCTCGGTTGGTTACTCTCTAATGTCTCATGTAAACAAGACTTCTTACCATTTTGACTCAAGTAAAATCTGGGCAACTGGAGTGATGTCTTATTGCGTCTACAATTGAACAATAATTTGCAAAATGATAACATGGTTGTCAATTGATATTGATTCAGGTCATATCTATTGGACATTCTAAACGAGCCTTGTGATATATCCATGAACAATCCCACAATTAGAGAATAATTAATCTTGAAAAGAAAGAAAAAAATTTGTCAAAATTTTCTCCAGCGAAGGTAATAACGCCTAATTACGATCAACTTGTTACAATCGAGATCTAATTAGGAAAGCTTTCACATTTTTCTTTACCGAATAATCCGTACTTAGTTTGCAGACATTAAATCTGGACCGTACTTGAATATTCTGGTCTACGACCTTGATCATTATGCTGGCGAGACGGTTGATATCCAATTCTGACCAATCGTTTCCATACAATTGGGACTAGGGTTGGCGATTTGCAAATACGTCCGTTTTCAGTCGAATAGCAACTAGTAAAAATAAAGAGCGGTAATAAAAACCTTTTGCAATAAGGAGTTACATCAAGGTAGTGGCAGCACGAAGTAATAAATGTATGTTCTCAAACATGCTAGGAAATTCGAGCATTATTTTGACAACCTTCTTCGAGATAAATTGAAAATGCTGTACCGGTCAAATAAATGCGAGCAGGCGGCCGGCAATGTTAGTATGAAAATCCACATCTGTCGTGTTTAGCGGCCGAATAAATTAATATGAAAACTCTTATCTGTCGTGTAATTTAAAAATGGAACGCACTTTTTACTTCGACACATGGCAACCAATGAGGTAACTTATAAAAGATTTTAATTTAAATTTCGATTTGGCTTGCAAATAGAGCTGTTTAAAAAATATAAAAATGAACATATTTGCGCGTGAAAAGTTATCGTTGTTCGTCATTCATTCTGGAATGTATAAATTAATGTACTTAGTTTGAATTCCCGAGCATTATTTGAGAAAGTACCACACAAGCCTTGACTGTAACCATTCATTGATGGACTCACGACAGTTCCACATTCATCCATCAATGCCCCTTTTGCAGGCCGCTGCAGTAATCTACTATTTCTTTATATATTTATGGATATTATGATAACAATGATTATTGACAATAAATTGGAGCACTGAATCGTCATTCTTGAAAGCTGAATAAGACTAAACTTAGAGAAGAACTAATCCTTTTTTTTTTTTGAGGGTGGGAAATCATCAAATGACTTCTCCCGCTCTGGACAGAGCGAGAGGGTGTGTCAGACTTTTACTGACTAAAACCCACCCATGTTCCTTCCGTTGCCTGTGTGCCGGGGCCGCGACCCCAGCAGGCATTGATCTTTCGACCCCGTCAGTTGGTGCTGACATCTCTTAGAGGCGCGCGTGGAACACAGCGCGCCGTCGACACGGGCCTGGTCCGCAAGCCCGCGCCTACGGTGGCCGGCAGTCGGCTCTCGACTCCCTACGCCCGGGGCGTCTCCTGCGGCGTCTAGAGCCGCGAGGGCGTGCAGCTAGCATCTCCCTCGCGCGCTCCGCCTCCTCCTTCGCAAACATAACTGCTTCGCAGAAGGAGGTGACGGCCTTCCATGCACTCTCGCTCCGAACTATGGCCTCAACCAGAGCCGGACGCGAGAGATCACCGCCACCGATCGCCTCCGTGAGGACACGGCAGTGCTCCGCCCAAGCCGGGCAGACCTCCACCGTATGCTCCACCGTGTCCTCCGGGCGATCCACACAGTGGTGACACCCGGGCGTTTCCTCCCGCCTTATGCGGAACAGGAACCTCCCGAAACAACCATGTCCGGCGAGGACCTGCGTCAGGCGGAAGGTGAGGAAGGACGCCGTGGCGCCTCTCAAGCCACTCCTCAAAGAGGGGACTTATCGCCACAATTGTGGCGTGCCCAGAGAAGAACTAATCCTAAAGTGGATTCCAAGATCCAATGAAAATATTTTAAGATGATTACGCATTCGTTTAATATTTCTACAGGTGGCACGTACTTCTGCAAAGACAATTTCAGTAAAATTTAAAGAAAAATTAAAAAAAAAGAAAAGTTAAAATTTTTACATAAAAAAAGAAAAGAAAGAATAATGTTTTTGTGTTTTCAAATTCAAATTCAAAGTCATTTATTCAAAATAGGCTGAGAATCAGCACTTTTCAAACGTCAAAATTACATAAGACAGTCCCCCAAAAACGCCCACCTTTCACCACTTCCTAGTGCTTAGCTGGGAAGAAGAAGTGGCAACAAACTCCCCAGCAGCACAGCTGTCTGTTCAGCTAGAAAACTTGATTCTATACAATAGCAGTTACGCAAAACAATTTACATTATGCAACGTAAAACATTACAACTCATTAAAAACAAAAAAAACTGTAATGAGTAGATTATGTAATAATTAGTTTAAAAAAATACATTGACTTATACAGTCAAATAAAATGGGGGGGGGGGGGGTACATTGGAGCAGCTTAATTATACCCAAGCCTTTTGGTCGTCTAAGTAATCTTTAATTTTATAGAAACCTTTTTGACATAGTTTCTGTTTAATAAATGATTTAAATTTATTGAAGCTCAGTTCTTTAACATGGCTTGGGAGTTTGTTGTAAAAACGTATACTTTGGCACTTAAATGAATTACTAATTTTTTGGAGCCTAGTCCTGGGCACAATAAATAAATCTTTGTGTCTAGTATTTATGCTATGAATGTCGCTGTGTTTAGAATATAGATTAATATCGTTTCTGCAGCACAAATATAGCCTGAAAGTCGGCTGCATTTCCCCATAACAAAATGCCGTACGACATTACACTATGGAAATAACTAAAATATACTAATCGAGCTGTTTCTACATCAGTCAAATGACGGATTTTATACACCGCGTAGGCTGCAGAGCTTAGCCGCTTCGACAATTTGGTTATATGTGGGCCCCACTGCAGCTTCGAATCCAAAGTAATACCTAAGAACACAGTGGTGTCCACAAGATCCAATTCTGTCCCATTTACTAGTACATTGGTTTTCACCTGCTTAACGTTAGGTCATCACGCCAGTATTCCCCGAGGGGTTAGACAGAGGTGTACCTATAGCACACCTACATTTCGCCAGTTATGTATAAGTGGCGAGCTTATTGCCATCAACCGGGCACAAATCCAGACCCCGAACTGCTACTGAGAAATGCCAGATAGAAAAACCCATTAACACTTTCCCCGACCCGGAATCGAATCTCAAGGTCAGCAGTTTCCCTTGTGACCACTAGAACGTTAACTATCCCCAAGAGCAAGTTAATGATCGCCGATAATACTTCTCATCGAGTTAGTGTCTACAGTTCGATATCGCCATTTTGCAGTTCGACAAAATATTTCACAAAATCCTTCTCAATGCAATGTGGAACAACTGAATTGCATTAAGAAGACTATATTCTCGTACTTAAAAAACGTTCACATTCAAGTCGAAATCTGCCAAACTTGTCAAAAATGTTTGTAAATTGATTGTATTTTTGACAGATTGCGAATGAGATGCGAATGGGAACGTTCTTAAAAATTACGGGAAATGCCCCTCTGAATGAATGAATTTCAGTCGAAGCATCGCATCGGTTCGAAATTCGAACGGTGTCTTTTGTTATTCCGCTATACTTTTAAGCGATATATTTTTAAAACAAATGAGTTCGCTTTCGAATTACATATGTGCGGTCAATTGAGTGAGGCTCAAAGTGAACTTTACAGAATGAAGAACATACTATAGGCGTTTACGCACGAACGAAAAAGAACATAGTGAACACGAACATCGAACACTTTGTTCACACGCGTTTACCGCTAACGAACAACAAACAATGTGTTCGTCAAAAACGATCGTGGCGATCCAATTTCCTTGTTCTGTGTGGACGGTGCTCGGATAAATTTGATGCGACCATTACCAACGAATCCATGGCTACTAAAGATAGCGGGACGGTTGACCGTGAACACAAATCGAACTGTGATCGTCGGAATTATTAAAGGTACTATTTCGTAACCGACCGCAGGCGGCAACAGCAGGCGACGTGTCGCCGCAGCCCGTATTCCAGTCGGTAGATAGAAGATTGAAAAACGTGGTACCGCTCGAGCGTCGGCGGCACTACTGGTCGGGCTACACGTGTCGTCTGTCACTCGCTCGAAGCTGCAAGCGACGTGTCGGGTACGTGTCGGGTCATAGAATGATGAAATGTATGTATTTGTAATGTATTTCACAGAAATTCATAGAAACCAGTCTGACGCGGGGACATGTCGCCTGCAGTTGCCGCCTGCGGTCGGGTACGGAATGGTACCTTTATGTGTCTGTCAATCATAATAATTGCCTCCCTGCAATTTAAGTATCAGTAGACGCTTAAGTTGTGATCATAATGTTTGCAATACGCTCAAGAAAATAAATGACTGGACAATATGAATAAATACGTGCCTTCCTGCACACAAACAGTGAAATCTTTAGAAAAACAAAGTGATTCAATTGCTTACATTTCATGATGATATTGTTTAAATATTAATTTTTGAATCATATAAATTATCTAGACAATTATCTTCTTAGCGTCAGACAGGCTTAGAGATTTAGCTGACAGTAATTACACTGTAAGTAGTAAGTTGAAGCAAAAAGTCTAATACCCGTTTTCAGTGACATACGGCGCTCCTAAAATTAATGTCTAAGTAAAACCGCGGTGTTGTATTTTCAACTTTCAGCTCTTAACCGAGTGTTGAAACTCCAACAACGCGCTTTTAGAAAACGGGCTTATGGATCTAATGTGGACTGTAAGTGACTTCAGAAAAAAAGTGGATCGAAGAGAAAGAGTAATCTGTTATCGAAACTATCTTCTGTTATCGCATTTACCTATATCAATACCATTTACTTGCACATTATATTCGTTTTCCACAAATATTCGACCTTCCCATAATTTCGTTATTTTCTTAGGGATTTGACGAACTCACGGATATTCTCAATATCGTACGACCCATGCTGAAAATCACGAGAGACACGTATCTAGCAATTTAAGAAATACATAAATTCAAATATCTAAGCTAACCAAATTTTCAACTTCCCAATTGGTTACCCCTAATCAAACAAAACCTCTCTATGTAATTGAATTTATTCCTCATAACCCATTTGTTTCTAAACAAGATTTTCCAGAGGTCCTAATGAAGGATAAAACATTTTGTATACAACTTGTTACGACGTTATTCAATTGTTTATTTACATTGTGGGGCAATAGATATAATGAAACAAACAAAACGCGCAATGTATGAGTGTGGCAAAAAGTAACTTTTTGATTGGGTGGTCGAATTGTTCTTTAAATATTTAATACATACATAACATCTCATCTGTATTCGCCAAAGGGTTAGACAGAGGTGTACCTATAGTACACCCACATTTCGCCAGTTATGTTTAAGTCCCATGTAATACGGGGCGAGCCTATTGCCATAAACCGGGCACAAAAAAAAGGAAAAAGCCCATTAACACTTTATCAGACCCTGGAATCGAACGCAGGACCTCATGCTCAGCATAGTAGCGCTTGTGACCACTACACCAACTATATTTTATATCCATACTAATATTATAAATCCGAAAGTACTCTGTCTATTTGTAACTTAACGCTTTAACGGCTGAACGGATATTTGTGGCCACATAACAGGGATGTTGACTAAAAATATTTTTTCATCCGTCATGTAGATTATTAAAATATATTGGACACGTATTTTTTCTTTTTTTACGAAGTCAAAAGATTACGGCAATACATTGAGTAGGCAATGCGTTAAAATGTGGCATGACGTCACTGGCTGGTAGATTTTATACTCAAACTCAAACTCAAAGCATTTATTTCAAATAAACCAATTACAGGTACTTTTGAATTGTCAAGGGGTCGGTCAGTCAGAAATATGAAGCTAGTTGCCCATTCCAACGCGTAGTAGGTTCCTATGGAGAAGAACGGGCAAGAAACTCCACGGACACTCTTTTCAATCAGAATATTTTTACAAAATATTGGTTACATCATCCATTTTTGTAATTATACATGTGAGAACAATGTAAAAAGACGTGCACGTTAAAAGCGTCAGTAATAAAAATAAAATCAAAAACAATTCAAAAATTAAAATAAATTCAAATAAGCCGTGGCAGCTAAGAGCTGACCAGTCCCCACTGACGGCGCCCGTTCACGAACATGACGCTTGCATCAGCACCATTTAGCTCAACCATTTTGAAGGGAACTTAACGATCCAACACACACGCCACCACCAGCGAGACATTTGAGTGAGCATGACATACTCACAACCGCCAGGGCACACTCAAGTCAATGAAAGACGTACCCAGTAAATGGTAACTGTAAAGTAGGGACATAGTGCTCACACATGTGCTATGCAATTATATAATACTAAGAGATTGAATTTATACAATCTAAAGATAGTTTTACAATCTTCAGCAGCTGCAACAATATTTTGAATGCTAATCAATTAGTTTATGCGCCCTTGTGGAGCTGGACCAGCGCTGAGCCAAGCATTTTTGCCGTCGATGTAATCCCCCAACTTATAATATGCTTGGCAGCATAGTGTGCGTTTTATACAAGATTTAAATTTCGTTTCATTCAATTGGAGTATGTGGGGAGGTATTTTATTGTAACATTTCAAACAGTACCCCATGAAGGATGAGTCTACTTTAGCCAGTCTGAAACCCGGTTGAATCAATTGGTCCCTATTTCTAGTCCTATAATTGTGTCTATCACCTCTGAAAAGACTTAGATTTTTCCTGTACTATACTGACTTGTGACGTAGCGAGCCCCCACTCGGAACTTTAATGCGTTTTATCTAAACCATTTTTTAATAATATGATAAAGCACAAAATACGTGTCTAATATTTTTTTTATTATCTGACTGACGGACTTAATAACTTAGTCCTTTAGATAATTATTAAGTTCTGCTTACGTTTAATTTTTATTTCTGCCTGAATATAGTTCTCGATGATTTTGTTTGGTATATTGGCGTGTGCTAGCTGACATATGGCTAATAATTTAAATTATGTTTTGTCTTGCGTAATGTATATTATTTTGGATACTATTATAAAGAAACATTTTTTTTTCTAACTGAACAGACAGCTATGCTGTTGGGGATTTTGGTTGCACCACTTCTTCCCAGCTAACAAACTAGGAAGTGGTGAAGGGTGGGCGTTTTAGGGGACTGTCTTAATGTAATTTTGATGTTCTAAAAGTGCTGATTCTCAGCCTAGTTTGAATAGACGACTTTTTTTTAAATTTTGTAGTACATGAAGGGTTTGGGCGATTTGTAGCACTCTCACAGTCACCGAAAGCCTATCCATATGTATCTTTGTATGTAGCCCACTGGCTAGCTGGCAGTGATAGCCTAGCGGTGTGACCATTGGACGGCCTAGTCCTTGTCCTAGTGTCGAGTTCGAACCCAAGGCACGCACCTCTGACTTTCCAGATTCATGTGCGTATTGTATAATTATCACTTGCTTCAAAAACGGTGAAGGAAAACATCGTGAGGAAACAAGCATGCCTGAAAGATATTTCTCGACGGCATGTGAAGCCAAGTCAGAGGCCCATGGGCGGCCTTAAAGCTGTGACACCAGGTTAGTCACCAACCACACGAAAAACAATGAACATACAAAGATGGCTAAATGCACTCTTGTTGTTATATGCACCCTGATTCAGAATTTAATTCATTACAAGTAGGGATAATGTCATAATAAAATACTTAGAGCAATGACTTATGTTATTTCCTTAAGATGACGCTAATTTTGATTACTACTAGGAGGAGAACTCATAAAAACAATTACAAAGCATTAATGTGAAAATGACTCATTAAGTTTACTCCAACTACAAAGAATTCAAATGCAAACTCAGACCAAAATCTTAGAACCAGAACAAAAAAAGAGCATTATTTTCTTGACATTGACATTTTAGCATTGTACTAGCTGCGCTTCAATTTTATGTATTAATAAAATAATAATAACCTAACTTAACTAAAACTATTAACAAACTAAAATATGACGTCGAAAAATTCCTCCGCATCGCTGTCGACTGGTAATGTACCCAAGAGTCTGGCCGCATTGCCACGTTGTATGCTGGTACTTAGGATATTATATTTTTATTTTATTAATATATCAATCTGCCTAGCCTTTTCCCAACTATATTGGGGTCGGCTTTCAGTCTAACCAGATGTAGCTATATACCAGTATTTTACATGGAACGGCTGCATAATTGACCAGAACTACCCAGTTACTGGGTTGTAAGACTGGTTGTGAGACTTTCGGGCTTCTGGACCCGTAACGACTGTCAAAGATCCACGAATGACAGCTGGGACCAACGCTTAACGTACTTTCCGAGGCACGGAGGAGTCTCGGTATGTAAAGATGGTCACCCACCCACGGACCAACCCCGGCAAGCGTAGCTTAACCTGATGGATCAACCTGTGTGGGTGTTATTAGTTAGACTCGAGCTCCTAGTATTTTATTAATATATTTTATAGCAAAATAAAACAAAAAAAATAACATTAAATATTTATTTATTAACAGACGGGTAGGTGTCCAGTAATCATAAAAACATAATAAGAAAAAAATATTCGTTAATTGAAAAATTTAAATTTTCAATCGCTCGCCGACATAGGGCTCTCCCTTTCCTTCAATCCGCCGTCTCTATGGACGTTATTCGTTTAATTTGAATTCATCCGATGTTATGATCCGTGACCCAGTAAATGACCTTTGCGCTACAGTTGTTAAGTACAGGTTGCTCCAAGATACTATTTTATGAAATTGTTAATAAATCAATAATTAATAATAACGTTTAATGACATTAAATTTTCTTCAAAAAAACAAAACGCTAATCCATATACGTGTGCTCAATTAATGTCGCCATTAAAGCGCCACGCTGTATATAAAAAAATGTATATGTATATTACTAACGGAAATTTCAATTTTATTTATTTATATATAAATGGACCAACGAAAGTATGCTCTATCCCTCTAAACAAAAAGAAGATGGTGGAGTGGGTTTAGAATGAGCATGCACTGACTAAGTATATACGAGAGTCGTGGACAATGGGTATTATGAGAAGTTCAGACTCTAAACCGATCTTAATGTCCATCGTCCAAAATCTACTCAAAAGTAGCGTGTTACATACCGGAATCCCCAGTGAATAGCCAGAATGTCTCAGCACTAGTGTTTCAGTGGAGTCCGTACCGTGTAGCCTAGTAGTTGCTTACCCTATATGACTACGGTATCGGGGGGGCTTTAGTGTTCAATCATAGGATTAAATCCAGCTATATTTACATAGAATCATTGCAAAACATGTCAGCCAATATAAAATACATTGGGTAAATATACATCTTACGCATAACAGCAATTGAAAACATGTATGACTTCATACCACAAGGCTAATATCAGCATAAATATTAAAATAGAAAAGGATTCTGTCATAACTCATAACCGAATACTGTGTCGTGTTTATAAGCCTCTCTCATCATGGAGTTTTGGAGCAGAACCCCGTTGGTTTATGTTAACATCATTTAAAAACTAAAAATAAACACCTACAAACTAGCTTCCAGTTTTCAGAAACACATCTCAATCATTTCTTTGAAACAATTACATAAACTAGTGGTCGCCCAGAGGCCGAAATTCGACCATAATTCATTTAAATGTCATGATTCTAAGGTAGCCATCTTGTGTCAAACGCATGGTAGTGTGTGTAATGTTTTTTTATTAATTTAATTTATTTCTTATGTATATTAAATAAAAATATTAGCTTCCTGCACTCCTTCTCCGCATAAACTTTAACTGTGCAAAAATTTCATACTCCTCCGTTCGCGTAATTTTCGTAAAAAGGGGTACAAAGTTTTTGCTTCACGTATAATAATAATAATAATTACTAATAGCTTGTTACTATAGTTTGACCGAGACCACTGTACCACGCCTTAGAAATGGCAGCGTTGCCGAATGAGCGACGGGATGCCGTGAGCATTAACGAATGAATGGCCTGCACTGCCCCCCCACATACATAAGCTTGGTATAGCGGTTTCGGTGAAACTATAGCTGAGATGGTTTTTGATAAATTATGACTAATTATGGAAAAGTAATAAATACAATAATTATTCGGTATCCCAGGTCGCACGAAGTGTTATTGGGATTTTTCATCTGTAATTTCTCAGTAGCAGCTCGGAGTCCAGATTTGAATTTATTTATTATTTAAGAGTGTTCAATAATATTTTTAGGAAAGCAAGGAAGTTCGTTTAAATATAAGGCAAAAAAAAACAGCACCTAAACACTCATAATAACTACACAACACGGTTAAAATGAGGGTGTTTTATTAGGAGTCTCCACGTTTCTTGTCTACAAAGGACATTATTCTCCGCTGATAAGAAGCTTAGCGTCAGCACAGCTCTTTGACTACAAACACACGAATATTCCGTGAAATACCGAAACACGTTGCCTTTGTTTATTGTTACTACCAAGTTTACCTACGCGAGATAAGACGGGGATATAGGGAAGTACTGTTTTTTTAAATGAAATATGTTTTTGAGGAATTTTGTTCAAGACTAGTGATCCGCCTTTTCCCAACTTTGTTGGGGCGGCTTCCAGTTTAACCGGATGCAGGTGAATACCAGTATTTTACATGGGGCGACTGCCTATCTAGCCTCCGCAATCCTGCTACTGGGTAATAGGACACCCCTTTGGAAAGACTGGTTGTCAGACTGTATAATTTGTACGTCAAATAGAACCGTCGAATTTCGATCTATTCGCATAAATTATCAGGGTCAGGGCCTCTCTGGAAGCCCATAATGTATCATCAAGGGCGGAAACAATGTTGCATACATTTTGTATATATGAACCTTTTCACAAGTCATGTCAAAAGTAAGTGCGCAAATCGATTGATCCGTGATAATTTTTTGTTGTGACTAACAATAGTTCACTGGCGTTGCCTTGTCTAATTCATGTTCATGGTTGTTTCTCTGTCCTTTCATACCTTTTAACACTGTAATTTGAAAACATTGTAAAAGCCATTTATTTTTTAAAGTGTCACCGTGGTGTTTCTTGCCGGCTCTTCTCCATAGGAAACGACCAATTGGAACCATGCACCTAGCTTCTGACGTTTCTCAAGAGCCCATGCAGGTTTATGTGAAATTTAATATTTTGATTTTGTATACGGTAGTCACACGTGTATATTTGCTGGCTATTCATTATCTATTTAGTACTATTAAAAAATGGCAAAGGGCTAGTTAAACCTTTAAATAATTTCTAATAGAACAGAATTATGAATGTGCGCTACTAAAAAAAATTATGACATTAACAATTACTGACCAACTACCTAACTGAATGTTTTGCAATTATCGTCACAAAGTAACGAATACAAAAAGTTCCAGTTAAGGCTTGTGACCACTGGCGGCACGGCAAGGCAAGGGATTTTTATGCGACGAATAGAAATATTTATTTATTTATTTATTTATTTATTTACGCAAATCTAACCAATCTACCATCTCTATCTATCTTTTATCTATTTAATAAGAAGACAATAAAATTGAAATTTCAATGATGACGCGTAAGGACGTCGCGGCATGCCTAAGAATATCGCGGCTTTATTGCCGTCAATTTTCGCTTGCTTATAGTGATGCCAAAGGTTTCCCTGCCGTGCAGTGCCGCCAGAGAGCGCAGATCATTAGTCAGTTTGTCAGAAAGTTGAAGCTAGTCAATTCCAAGGCGTGCATTACTACGAAAAAGAGGCAATCCATGATAACTGAGACTAACGAAGTCATCATCTGCCTCGCGTTTCCTACTATGTTGGAGTCAGCTTCCAGTCTAACTGGATGCAGCTGAATAGCAGTATTTTACATGAAGCTCCTACCTATCTGACCTCCACAAGCCTATTTACTGGGTAACAGAATAGATACCGTCAACCAGGACTAACGAAGTGATTATAAAATAAACCACTATAAAGATGAACGCGTGTGTCACGAAATAGTCACATAAAGGTATATAAACCAAACCGCATTGGGCCCGTGTGGGTCAACCCGCACTAGGCCTGCGTGGTGGATTATGGCCCTATTCTTCCCACAGAGAGGAGGCTGATTATGCCAGGTATATAACCTGTTCATTTTGATATCCCATAACTCTAGGTTATTAATGAGACCATACCAAATAATCACTGAACTTAAGATTTTTTTTTTCTCGATGTGTCATTAATAAGTACAACTAAATAATTTTCATTAATACCAATAATTAATATTTAAAGCTAATAAAATGTGACGTTGTCATATTTCACGTAAGTGCTTACATAAATATCGTGACTTGGCGAATTATTTTGTATATAAAAATCAAAACGAAAAGAAAAAAAAAATATGCCAGTTGATTCTTTGACATGCTCTCATTAATACCCTAGAGTTATGGAATATCAAAAGTAAATACAAAAATACTTCTATAAACAGAAGAAAATCACATACCCAACACAGCTAAAAGTATCTCCTTCCACACACAACATTTTTTTTCACTTTTCTCCACATTGTTATTAACTTGTTGACTGATTGTGTACACCATTGTCACTGATTCACCACTGTTTCTGCCTACCCTCTTACTTGCACTGTCTTTATAAGCCGTCTGGAAGAAAATCACTGTTTGATTATGATCCTTTTATAGCATTAACTGTATTTGCGTTGTTCTTATCTCTCGGTACACTTGAATGTAAAGGTGGGTTTAGATGGTTAAAATAAAATATCAAAATGAAGAAGCAAGGTGGTACTGTCATTGTGCAATTTAAAAAAAAATACTGTCCTCTTGAAAAATTATACGACTGTCAAAAAAAATTCATAAATGGAAAATATTCGATTTAGTATAGAGGTGATTTTTATTTTAGACGTTATTTCTTAATTAAACTGTACTTATTTTTTTAAATGTAAAAGTCTACAAAGACGAAACTTGAAAAAAAAATGCAAAAAATTTAAAAAGTTTTAATAGTGGAAGTAACACAAAAAAAAATGTTTTTCCTTTAATAAGAGCTTTTGCACTGCATCCAATCCGAATCCAAAAAAATACTCACCGATGCACCATAAATAATATACACTATGTAATTATGCATTGTTTCCGATCTGAATTGTCTTCGTAGATTTCCTATTGAATTTTCTCGTATCGTATTTTATAGGATTCTGAACGGATGGAGTGCAAAAGCGATTTAGAGGTCTATGTACCTACAATGCTTTGTGCTTTGGGTGTAGCATACGCCACGATTAAAAAGAACGCGTGTTGCCCGCAAAATTATTTTTTTCGTTTGTTGTTATTTGCAGCTCAGAGTCAGGTTGTATGGTAATAAGTTAGACGTACATACAGTCGTGAGTTTCTGTATGTAAATAAACTCATGGGCGGTGAGTTCTTCCCTTGGTCAGTTAGAAACTACAGAACACCACCTGCTTCGATCCTTTCATCTCCTTTTAATCCTTTTAACTCCTTTGAATCATATACGTTCATATTTCTGTATCCTAATTGCGTAATACACGATAAATCAGAATCTGAGTCGTTTTGAAACAGATTGCTTCAGAAATTCGAAAAAAAAATCTGCTCAACAACTTAAATAAGGCAATGAATGTTGTTGAACTGTCAAAATGAAACAGATTAATCGTAATCGTTTACGAAAATATGTTACGTAATTAGATAGCAGTACGCCATTTGCGAGTACCTACTAAGCACTTGACGTTAGACGTGCCCTTAACAAATATGTATTTACCGAAGTTTAATAACTAAAAACATCAATCTCTCATCATCTCTCAGTTCAAGTTCAAATCGCTCTATTCTATTTCATAAAAACTTGACATTTGAGGCCAATTCTAATTTAGAGAGTAGTATCGATAATTATTATAAGTTCTATTTTTATATTTGCTACGGTCACGTCTTACCTTTTCTTTACCATAAAACCTGATACTAACTGAAAAATTGCAAAAAAAAACAAAAAAAAAAAAGAAGTTTCACGGGATACCCTAGCGAATCCCCCTTAAGTTTATTATTAATGTATCTAGCAAGTTCTTAACGTTTTTCATTATTTCTTTTTGCATATTAAAATGATCGGCTAGATATAAGAGAAACAAACAAGTCTTTTCTGATGGACTTGCTGTAAATATTTAATTTTTAATCCAACAAAAGTTATATATGAGAGACAGCTTAACATCTTCGTAAATAATTTCTTAATAATGTTTCTTTTGCTCGTTCTCAATATCGTTTAGTAAGTTTATGAATGATTGATGTGCTATAATATAAACTATTTATAGTTATTACTACAAAATATTTATTTATAAACAATTTATTTTAATTTTTAATTTTATAGATAATACGTATACCATGGCAATCGTGGCATCTCGGCTTAAAACAAAAATCCTTCTTCCGAGATAGTCAGATAAAAACAAAAACGAAACAACTTCAAAATTTCATAAAACAACTGCGTAGAATTTAGCAAAAACAAGTTTTTTTTAAATAATTTTTTGCTTTGGATGAAATGATTTATACGTATTTATAGATAACCCACCGAATTACACTGAAACAAAACTATGAAAATATAATAAATTTATAAAAAATAAAACACTATATAAACCCACCATTACAATCCCCTTCCACTTAAAACCACACCTTATCACTTTGAAAATAAAACACAAAATGTGTCAGCACTATAATTACCACCACATTTTACGGGCCTTTTAATATCCCTAGATAAAGTATTACCATTTGTATAAGTAAATGCCCGAGACGTGACGATCGCCGCGTGCGATGATACTGAGTTTAGAAGTTAGTACTGCGCGGGAGCATTCGAACGGGTGAGCTACTGCGCTAGCCCACTTGAATAATGTTGATGAAGTTTATTAGCGTTCAGTGTATTGATTAGTATGTTTTATTTATATTTATTTATTTATAGGTTTTCGGTTGTAGCGATCGATCGGAAAAGTAAATCAATATTGCTAGAGATGGATCTACGAACAAGGGAAATAATAAACTCGGTAAAACTTAATGTGGTGCTTGAAATAGTTTTTCCAAAAAAATAACGGGTTTTCTTTTTACTTACTGACTGTATTATTTAGGACACCTTATTAGACTAATTATCAGCTATAAGTGTTGCCTTCCCTGAATTTCAACCTCATTTAAATTTAAAATTCTAGTTTTATTAAAAATAAACAATTAACTGAGGACGGTCTTCAAATGTCCTTCACTTAGGTACAAATAACATTTTGTAGAGTGGTTCACGTTCAGTTACAAAGCCAGTTTAATTGTACCTATTTGTAATATTAAGATTACTTATCTAGATACTTCCTTCAATATAGAATATCCGCTGCTGTTGATGGACAACGGTCTTGGAAAATAACGAAAACTGCAAAGTCTTTCATATGTTTATTGTCATTCATATAACTCGCCAAGGCTATGTATAGGTACCTACCTATATCCTAGTTCTTCTACAAATTTCCTTTTGTGAAGTCTTGCAGAAGATTGTAGGAGAAAACTTAAGAAGATTATTTAAACACACATACAAACATACAACTCAAGCAAGTACACTCTCCATTCAAACGATCATTCCCGTCAATCAGTGTAAATAATATTGGAACATGACCACGCATCCTGTTCTTTTATTCCTGATATGAAAGAGACAGCACGATTCCTATGCCACTGTTAGTTGTCTAGAGTTTAGAGGAAGATTGATGGTAGAACCTGTCTGTTTCAAGCCCAGTTATGTCTCGTTCAGTTTAGCTCGTCCGTGAAACGCAGGACACGAGTAATAAATACAGAGCATTTATTCTGCGTAAGTGTACTCTACATAGACGCTATCCACAGCTGTCACATTGAACGTTTGTCCTACGTAGATGTTGGCTCCTCGTAGACGCCGCGTAGATACCGCATGGACTACGGGTAGACGGCGCGCAGAAGCCACGCAGATGCCACATTTTATTGTTTCAATACAATAATGAAAAAAACTAGTTTTGAAAGACATGTTGATTTTTCTGATGAAAAGAAGATTATTACGAAGCTATGGGAGAACTAAAATCAACCTTATGACTTCAGGATAAGGACAAGTAACCTGAAAGTACTGATTAATGGCCGATTCCTATAATTTACGAACCGTTATATAGACATAGTAGACCCTCTCATATGGATGTAGCTATCACAGGTCAAATTAGCTTACGAATCTATTTATATGCCCAATTTGGCAACAAAAAAAAAATTACCATTGGTAAGTAAAACGATTCGTTTTTTTTATAGGAACCAAGCTTAAGACTACTTGTAATAACCAGTTATAGTACAATAAAGTACAATATACTTGAGATAACGTGAGAATGCATTTATCACGATTATCATACTTAAGATATTATGAACGACTTTGCGCCCTAGACCGACACCATGTCTACGGTCAGCGGTAAGTGTTCAATGAAAATCCAGATCCAGGATGGTGGATTTTCCAACTGACGGGGTCCGTAAGGACCAATGCCTGCTGGGGTTACGGGTTTGTCCGAAAGGAAATCGCGGCCCGGCACACGGGCAACGGAAGGAACACGGGTGGGTTTTAGTCAGTAAAAGTCTGACACACCCTCTCGCTCTGCCCAGAGCGGGAGAAGTCATTTGATGATTTCCCATCCTCAAAAAAAAAAAAAGGATGGTGGATTTTCCTGGATTTTCCCAACCATTTTTGATAGCCAGATCAAGCCTCTGATCAGCAGGGGAGGAACGAATATTTTGACGTATGGTAACATAGATACGAGTATATACATTACATTACATTACACACCGTCCTAACTAATATTTTATATGCGAAAGTGACTTTGTTTATTACGCTTTCACGCTAAATTTAGCACATGGGTAGACCATACCTTGGTTAGGATATAGGGTACTTTTTATCCCGATTTTCCCACAGGATCGAGACTTATGTGAGTGAAACCGCGGGGCGCAGTACATTATATACCACTTAGATAAACAATTTATTTAGCCCACACAAAAGTAATAGAACAACACAAAAACACAATTAAATGATAACAAATTACATGAATGTAAAGAAAAAAAGGAAAAACATATTTTAAAGAAATAAAGTTAAGTACCCTACCTAACATAGCCGTATCGTCGTGAGTGAATTTTAAATAGAAAAAACTAGTTTCTTAGAAAATTTTATTTGAATTGAAGTCTTTTTCATATTCTTACAGCCAACAAGAAGTATAAAACCTATTTTACCTGACTGCGGGGAAGCCAAAAAAGGAGGGTTATGTGTTCCACGTTTGACTTGTACGTATGTATAAAAAAAAATCTCCTTCCCTATTAAGTGGTTATCAAAATGAAGGATTTTGAAACGTGATTGATTTGATTTGATTGATTTTTAAAGGGAAATTATAAGTGCAACAACAAAAGTTTTCTTTAGCACCTGCAACCTAACGTCTTTTTTTATATGTAGGCTACGAGTTAATAGAACAGCTTCAATTATATTCATTCATCATCTTTACTTTTCCAACAGAATATAAAAAAACCAGCGTCAATTTACAAACTTAAATTAATATGACTCAGAGCTACCGATAAATATATTTACTTCTGTCTTGATAACTCAGCGACTAATGTTGTAAGTGAGCTACTTTATATATTTTAGAGATTCAACATCTGTCTGCTAATAAAATCAAATTCCAGCCTCAAAATTAGCAATCAAAGTTTTTTATTCAACAAGTAAATTAATAAATCATATTCGTTTTTCGTGAAAATTAGCAACACAAGCGCGGGACTGTACCTGATGCTCGTTGAGAATGAGAGGGGCGCGACCGCGTATTTCCAATCTATAACAAGGCCAGAACGCAGCCATAGGAAACTGCTCGCGTATACATTGTAAAGCTATTTTTAAATCTGTGATTACAATGTAATCACGAATTTTGCGTACTGCTCGTGTTTAGTTTGTAACGTGGACGCGCGCGCCCTGGTTCCAAACTATACTACATCACTTACGCTTGACATGAGTTTTAAACATAAATAGTTAAAAAAAAAAAAAGTGAACTGGGTGAAGTGGAACAGATAATGGAATATGAAATGGGTTAGGTTAGGTTAGGTTAGAACTGTGTCAACCGCGCGTGAGCCGAGCGAGCGTAGCGAGCGGTGCCGCGGCAGCGGCCGGCGAGCGCTACTTCCGAGTTGCTCGCAGCCAGGCAGGCTAATTAGTGTGACAGTACCTGAATTACCCTAGGCTGATAAAATTTTCGTTTTTCCCTAATTGTGTTAATATTAGTGATTGGATCGGTTCCCCCGTAGGGGAAGAACTGTGCCCCTCCTTTCCGCACAGTTCTGTAGGGCTCGTCCCAGACTGGTCACCCTCCCACCGATATAAGAAAGAGAAGAATTCCCATAAACTAAACTACCTTGTCCCGTCTCGGCAGAGCTAGGGGACAAGGATTGGACAGGGAAGTTAATATTGGGAATTCATAGTTAGTAAACACGAGTATTATAATATGAAGCTAAGAAGACAAGAGGGTATGCAAAAGTATATAATATAGTATTATGTTTTAGTATTATAAATGTTGGAACGCCAACGTCTCCTCCTCTCGCAGTTGAGCACCAATATCTGCAATACAGACTTGGTAAGGTGGAAGGGGTAAAAGGATCGTTACACTTGTGCTTAAAATACGATTACGTACTACTACGTTAATTTGTTTGTTTACAATATACCCACGTCAGTGAGACCGGGAATCGTATAACAACGTTTGCCTCATTGTACGTGTCCTGTTAGACCTAACGCATAGAACCTCTGAGGAACTAATACGATTCTAACGGAACACGCTCCCTAAGCACTAAATAAATGTTTTACTCAATCCTAAGACAGAGTACTGCGAAATCCAACTGTTATTGAGGAAAACAAGTTTAATATTGAATAGTTCTAGTCGCGTACTAATATGAAAGACACAAAACTTGCACAAGCGCACCGTAGACTCAGTCTCTAGCAGAATACATTACGATCGTACCTGGTGAACACCGAAGTGGTAGTTCGTCACTTCATATTTCCTTAATCTGCCCCATTTAGAGGATGCGGTGCGGCGATTAGCGGCGTTGCGTCCCAATAGCGTGTCTCAATAAATAGTGTCGATTCAGTAATAGGCCTACAAACAGCCGGGTGGGCTTTTAATGAGACACGGTCCCTAGCGTTCTTAGAACGTCTACCAATTCAGTTTTAGGTACTTAGTGAAGCCTACCCCCTCTCCCTGGAAATACGTGTCAAAAAGCCTCACGCAAGGTATTCTGTGGCAAAACCTTCGTGGAAACAGAAATCATCACCAACGTTTGGTTGTTTTGTAATGCAATTACAGATTGGCTTTATAGCCTAGATCAATTCCAAATGAACTGTGAGTATTTATGGCTCTGCCTTCCAAATGTGGTGCGTCATCTCAAAGTCAACAGTTGTCATAAGTCAGGGGCATTACTGCCCAGTCAAGTATGGTGGAAGGCCTTCGCCATTTCCCTATAGCCAACTGCTAGTGACAATAATCTGCCAAGGTACGGATTAGGATATAGACACGTAATACACGAGAATGTAACATTAGTTATAAAACACGATACTAATTAAGTGTTGAGTTACAAGAACTTTAAATATATTACCAGCCTAGGATAGTTATTATAATGAAATACTCACTCAGTCACACCAGCAAGCACACACTCACTCAGTTGCACCAACAAACACTCACACATACTCGTACTTCGTTAAATACTACATTAGTCTAGTCTGGGCGTCAACCCAACTATAATTAACTTAATATATAATACTCGCTATCTTGCGACAGCCCACTTGGACATGGCCTAATATTACGTCCACACCCTACCGTGATCTCAAACCAACCCTCCTAACTTAACTACCCTGGCTACGGACTCTGATGTCTCGCATGTCTGTCCTATTTAGCGACTCAAAACCAACTGCCTTTCTTGTCTAACAATCTCCCTGTCCCAAATTCCCAAAATATTCCATGCCGCACATGGAACTCTCAGCCTCTTTACAAGTTTTTGCAACAAAGACTTAAAATCTCTGAATTGTTTCTGAGTGGCCCGAATAGGTCGGGTATCGTGACATTTACGATCTCCAGATGTGGTTATATTACTGTTTGTTGCTTTGAGTCCAGGGAATATCAATCTTTTGCGATGGAAAAGTCAAAGCTACAATTTATATTATATTGTATTAAATAAAACATACAATTATGTTCTTAGCACGAAACCTATTCAAGTGTTCCAGGTAGCCGCCAGAATAATAAAACAATTAATCCAATATCATTATCATTATCCTATAACTACAGTTATAGGATAATAGATAGTTAAATCAATGGAGACATCGGCTTTGCATGCCTTTGGAATGGTTCATAAGTTATTCTTTAGTTAATTCTCTAGTTTTCTATTTGTTTGTTGGTTTCTTTACCTTACATTATATTCATGTAAGTGCAACCTTGTTCGCACTAACTTTGAGAGCCGCATGTTGATTATATAGCACCAATTCCGACAGTTTCGCAGAATAGACTTATGGCTGCTTTTACAATTCCTCAATTGTTTTAAAAAGGTCCGTCTAAACTGCCAGAGCCCGTTTTGGTTCTCAGAATATTTGTAGTAAGTGGCCACGGGTCGCTTCCCATAAAATATAAATGGAATGGGTTTGTAACAGGTTCAATATTGTTTTAACATTTTAAAGAAATAGGATATCTTGTTATTAATTAGGGTAACGTGTCGAGCTGTCAACCCATAAAATTGAGATTCAATGTGTTCTTAAGAACCCCGAATCGGCCCTTAAGTGACGGTTTAAAATAAATATAATAATATATTGTTACTAAATTAGAGTAAATGACACACAGTCACATTAGCGCAAGGTGCATTACGTCGCATTTGTTTTTGATGACAATATTTTTTGTACGTTCAATTGGGTAGGTATAATAGTCAAGTCATCAATTACTTATGGTAAAATTATAAATAGATAGGTGAATACAAAAAAAAGAAATTAGAGCTTTCATTGACCATTATTTGATGACAATAATAAGGTAATTTTATGTTCAAATATAGTAGATTCACTCATCAATTACTTATGTTAACGTATAAAAATAAAGGTGACTATAAGAAATTAGAGTTCGTTGATATTATTTTATAGATGCAGTTGATACACTTATTAGAAGCTGGCAATGCGTAGACATATCACAAATTTAGTTGCTTAAGAATTATCACCATGCTGCGTCATAATAACAGTAGGTTGTTTTACAATATATGGTCGCTTGAAAACAATTTATTAGACGCTAAAAGTTCGTCGCTGACCTATTAATTCATTAGACAACTAAATATATTTGAAGACGAGACTTACATTTTAAAGAAGCTGCCTTAATTAGCACCCATTTTTAAAGGTCTTTATTAAACAGAAAGATTAATACAAGTTAACAAAACCTAATCCTTACATCCACTCCCTCTCTTGTTTCCTCTCATGGTCAGTGTCCTGCTCCTGGTTTTTCCCATCATGAACTCATTTTCCTCTCGTATGTCCTAAAACCGCCTAAACCCGTCCCAAAAGTTCTGCACATGCGGTGTTTTGCGCGCATGGACGTTGAGAAGCTCCGTCAGGATGCGTCGGATCTCAGTTGGGAACACCTGGCAGCGGCGACAGCTGTAGACGAAAAACTGCGCATTTTCGATCGGACGGTCCTTGCTCTCTACGACAAACACGCCCCTGTAAAGATGATTAAACTTCGGCGTCCTCCTGCTCCTTGGATGACGACAGGGGTTCGCATGGCGATGAGGCGCAGAGATCGGGCCTTTCGTAAATTTAAAAAGGATCGTAGTGAAGAAAATCGGAACTTTTTCAAAGCTGCTAGAAATCGGTGTAATCAGATGATACGCAACGCTAAACGCCGCCATATTCTCGAGAACATATCTTCTTCTTCACCTGCTGATACCTGGAAGTTCCTTGGTACTCTTGGTATTGGCAGACCACGTCATGTGAATTTTCCTAATACAATTGGCCTTGATGATATCAACCGTCACTTCACAACCACTTGTCATTTGGATTCCCAAATGTTGTCCCAGACGGTCGACTACATTACTGGCCTAGCTAGTCCCATCATAGAACCATTTCGCTTCTCTCCGGTCACCTTGGACGAAATTAAAAAGATCATCCTGTCCATAAAATCCAAGGCTGTGGGCTATGACGGCATCAGTCGTAGTATGGTCGTTTGGATCCTGGATAGCCTTCTCGCTCCAATTACCCATATCATCAACTTTTCGCTTGATTCCGGACAATTCCCATCCCCGTGGCGTATGGCCTACGTACGCCCACTCCCTAAAATTTCAAATCCTTCCCTACCTAGTCACTTTCGTCCCATTTCCATTCTCCCGTTCCTGTCTAAAGTGCTTGAGGCCTGCGTACACAAGCAGTTTACGGGGTTTGTTCACCGGAACAACCTTGTTAGCTCTTTTCAGTCTGGATTCAGGCCTGGGCACAGTACAGCCTCCGCTCTCCTTAAAGTGACTGGGGATGTTAGAGAAGCGATGGAGGATACCAAGGTTACCGTTTTGGCATTAATTGATTTCTCCAACGCCTTTAACGCCGTCAGCCACGATATTCTCCTTTCTATCCTTTCTCATCTTATGGTTTCGTCCGAGGCTCTGAAATGGTTCTCGTCTTATCTTCGTGGACGTCAGCAGTCGGTTCGCGTTGATGAGAGCTCATCGAGTTGGCGCGACCTGGATGCTGGTGTTCCACAAGGCGGTATTCTTTCTCCATTATTATTCTCCATCTTCATTAATTTTATAACTCACTGCCTTCGGTGTTCGTATCATCTTTATGCCGATGATCTTCAATTATATACAGCTGAGCGGGTAGAGAGTTTGTTGTGTGAAACCGAGATTTAGATGCTATCAAGAAGTGTTCTGATAGTTTTGGGGTGTCAGTAAACCCCTCAAAGTGTCAGGCCATTATAATTGGAAGCTCGCGCATGATGGGTAGGGTGACACTTAGCTCTCTTCCTCCTCTAATTTTTAATAATACCGTCATACCTATTAGCCCTACGGTGAAAGATCTCGGTTTACATATTGACTCGACACTTAGCTGGCAACGCCAAGTCTCTAATGTTAGTCAAAGGGTCAACGGTACTCTGCGGTCGCTGTATCGTCTGAGAAACTTTTTACCTGCTAAGACGAAGACTATGCTTGTGCAGACTTTGATTTTCCCTATCGTAGACTATGGTGACGTGTGCTACTTTGACTTGAATGCGGTTTTGCTGGATAAGCTCGACAGACTGCTCAACAACTGTATCCGGTTCATTTTCAACCTTAGAAAATATGACTATGTGTCTAGCTATAGGTCTGAGCTCAAATGCATGTCCATTCGCCAAAGGAGAAGTTTGCGCGCTTTGACCCCGCTTTTCTCCCTTCTCAACTCTCCCACTCCTCCTTCTTATCTTGTGTCTCACTTCCAATATCTATGTTCTTCACACACTAAGAATCTGCGTTCTTCTAACAATCTTCTCCTACTCTGTCCTTCTCATACTTCTGACTTTGTTCATTCTTCCTTTCATATTCAGTCCATTCTTCTTTGGAATGCGCTTCCTCTTGATATCAGGACGGCTACCAGTCGGTATGCATTAAAGCGGAAATTGCGGAGTTATTTTCAAAATAAATAGAATAGAGTCATCTCAACACCTCTCTCCCTTGAATTCGTATATATGTATATATATATAATATAGGTATATATTATAGTAAATATGTATGTATGTGTATGTAGTTTGTACTGTTGTACCTATTTTAGTTATAATGAATTAGAATACTTTTTTTTAATTTATCCTTGTTCCTCTCATATAGAGCACCTGCCATCTAATCTCTTCACCACCCTTGGTTGACTGGTAGAGAATGCCTAAGGCATTAAGTCCGCCTTTGTACTTTTTTGAGTGTGAAAAAGATCTTATTCTAAATGTAAACTAACACAATCCGAGCAATAGGCTAAATCACCTCTTTTAACATACAACATGTATGATTGTTACTGTGATTACTAATTTAACATACAACATGTATGATTGTTAGTGTGACTACTAATTTAACATACAACATGTATGATTGTTACTGTGACTACTAATTTAACATACAAAATGTATGACTGTTAGTGTGACTACTAATTTAACAGACAACATGTATGATTGTTAGTGTGCCTACTAATTTAACATACAACATGTATGATTGTTAGTGTGACTACTAATTTAACATACAACATGTATGATTGTTAGTGTGACTACTAATTTAACATACAACATGTATGATTGTCAGTGTGACTACTAATTTAACATACAAAATGTATGACTGTTAGTGTGACTACTAATTTAACATACAACATGTATGATTGTTAGTGTGACTACTAATTTAACATACAACATGTATGATTGTTAGTGTGACTACTAATTTAACATACAACATGTATGATTGTTAGTGTGACTACTAATTTAACATACAACATGTATGATTGTTAGTGTGACTACTAATTTAACATACAACATGTATGATTGTTACTGTGACTACTAATTTAACATACAAAATGTATGACTGTTAGTGTGACTACTAATTTAACATACAACATGTATGATTGTTAGTGTGACTACTAATTTAACATACAACATGTATGATTGTTAGTGTGATTACTAATTTAACATACAACATGTATGATTGTTAGTGTGACTACTAATTTAACATACAACATGTATGATTGTTAGTGTGACTACTAATTTAACATACAACATGTATGATTGTTAGTGTGACTACTAATTTAACATACAACATGTATGACTGTTAGTGTGACTACTAATTTAACATACAACATGTATGATTGTTAGTGTGACTACTAATTTAACATACAACATGTATGAATGTTAGTGTGACTACTAATTTAACATACAACATGTATGACTGTTAGTGTGACTACTAATTTAACATACAACATGTATGATTGTTAGTGTGACTACTAATTTAACATACAACATGTATGATTGTTAGTGTGACTACTAATTTAACATACAACATGTATGATTGTTAGTGTGACTACTAATTTAATAGATACATAATAAAAGATAGTGCTGTTATGTAAATTAAATTAAATTATTATTAATTTAAATTAAATTATTATTAATTTAAATTAATTTGATTTAATTTAATCAATCTGCCTAGCCTTTTGCCAACTATATTGAGGTCGGCTTTCAGTCTAACCGGATGCAGCTGGATACCAGTATTTTACATGGAGCTACTGCCCATCTGACCTCCACAACCCAGTAACTGGGTAACACGATACCCCTTGGTAAGACTGTTGTCAGACTTTCGGGCTTCTGACGACCCGTAACGACTGTCAAAGATCCACGAATGACAGCTGGGACCAACGGCTTAACTTACTTTCCGAGGCACGGAGGAGTATCGGTATGTAAAGATGGTCACCCATCCACAGACTAACCCCTGCAAGCGTAGCTTAACCTGATGGATCGACCCGTGCGGCTGTTCTTACTTAGCCACGAGCTCCTAGCTTATGCTTTCATTCATTCATTAAAAAAAAACTATGTGTTGAATTATTGAATCTCATTTACTTAAACAGAGTTAAGTATCAAATTTGAACCTTGTTATCTTATACGTTAATAACCGAGATCCCAACTTATCGTGATAAATAGGTAACTTCTTTCATTAATTAACTATCACAATAATAGGAAAATACGCTACGTATTATTTTGTCTTAAAATAGGTACCATGTTTGTTTGTTTGATAAACCTGTTATTATAAGTAGGCGCTAAATGAATTTTCACGACATTTTTATTTGTAGGTACAGTTTGTTTTTTCAATAAGTGCGCACACGAGTTTGTTTTGGACACTAATATATCATTTATTCTGTTTTATGAAAACTGATTTAAAAAATCGTTCATGTTAAATTATTTTATTTTCTTCAAAATAATAACAAGTAAAATAACAAAAAAAACAAGATATAAAAATCAAGTATCTTGACTTAGCACACGAGGTTGTCGACATATGGGACGTGGACTCTGCAATAATTGTACCGATAATCGTAACGGTTAATGGCCTACTAGCGGAGAGCCTCGACCTACACCTCAGGAGGCTCTCTTGCGCGGCTGGGTCAAGGGCTTGATTCAGAAAGCAGAACTCCTGGACTGCTCTGTGTCCACCGACAGCTTGGACCCTGTTTCTGATGCCGATGGGCTACTATTTTTAATATTTATGAATGTTTTTTTTGTAATATTTAAAAATGTAAATAATATGTATTGAAAATTAAATTCAAATATTAATAATGTCTTACGTCAAGTAGGTACCTTTCCTCCTAATTGTTTTCAGAACATTACCAATAAGTTTAATAAGAGATCCCCTAGGGCGTTCTCTAACAAATAATATGAGAGTATTGTCTTTATTAAATCCTCTAAAGCGTTCCAAGAATGTATATGAAAAAAAAAATGAGGAATGTATAAAATAATATCAAAATCCTATTATTTCTCTTGAATACCCAAAAGTTTTACTAAACAAATATCCATGTTTTACCAAACAAGAGTCAAGCCAACTTATTCAAATCCGTTTTACTTGGAAATGTACTTAAGAGGGTTTATCCTAAAAGTTGGCAACGGCGCGAATAACTGTCAAATATTTACCTGTTTTGATTCTTATAGCAATATATAAATAAGAAATGTGGCTAACTAGCGAACTAGAATATTAATAATGAATTGGAATAATAACATTTAATTTGATTTTGTACTCATTTTAGGTGTAAAAAACGCATTTGGAAAGTTTCCAAATAGTTTTTTTACATCTAAAACTAGATATTCGGTGTTACGATATTAATTATTGCATTTCATAATCAATATTCTAGTTCCCTAGTTAGCCACATTTTTTATTTTCACACAGTAATATTTCCGAGTTAATCAAAACAGTGAAATATTTGATATCTATTTGCGACGTTGCCCGCCTTCAGAATAAACGCACTTAAGACAATAAATATTTCAACTTTGGCGGGGGTAACTTGAATAGGTCGATTTGAAACAATTGTATGGTATCGTGGCTTTTAATATTACAATCTCTGGGAGTCGAAATTAGTTCTGGATGTGACAGCTTTAATATCTATTAATAAAAAAACAAAATAATAATAATATGTTTATTTATCTCCATACTATCTATATACTAGGTATACATAAGTACCTGGTCAACCGAGCTCTGCCCGGGTGCAAATAGATAAACATATCATCCAGCACGGTTACGAGTAGCATGACAACCATAGAAACGGGTTTTGTCGACGGAAGAATAGACACAGTAGTCATGCTAAGCGTGCAGGTATACCAACGTTGTATCACCTAAAGACCTATGACCTATCATCATAACATGCACATGTACATGTCGTCCATTTTAATAGGCGCATTTCCATTTCGATTTTATGTCTGAAGTTCCGAGTTGTCCCAAACATTGTAACTGCGGTGTTAGAACTTAGTCTCGAACAGAAGTACAACGTTTCACATGAATATACGGGTTAAAATCACGATTTCAACCCTTTTCATATCCTGCTTTATGCAGTGACAGCTGTTTAATTGCATTAATCGTTTCATAGTGTTGTCTGCGAAACATTTGCAATTCTGAAACTGGCATCACTTCTATTAGAATCGTTAATGTTCGAAGTAAATAGAAGAACAAGTAATTAGACGATAATGGCTTTTAGAAACAAGCCTTAATTACTGACGAAGGGCTGAGGTGATCAGTTTATTGACTCTGAAGAAAAAGACAAGATACGCCTGCCAGAAAAAATGTATGCAACGTGTAACGGAAAGGTTATGTATACCCGGAGGACACGGTGGAGCATACGGTGGAGGTCTGCCCGGCTTGGGCGGAGCACCGCCGTGTCCTCACGGAGGCGATCGGCGGCGGCGATCTCTCGCATCCGGCCCTGGTTCAGGCCATGGTTCGGAGCGAGAGTGCATGGGAGGCCGTCACCTCCTTCTGCGAAGCAGTTATGCTCGCAAAGGAGGAGGCGGGGCGCGCGCGGGAGATGCAAGCTGCACGTCCTCGCGGCCCTAGTCGCCGCAGGAGACGCCCCGGACGTCGGGAGTCAAGAGCCGACTTCCAGCCACCGTAGGCGCGGGCCTGCGGACGGTGAGCAATGGGCAGCTCGCCGTCTGATAAGGACCAAGCCCGTGTCGACGGCGCGTTGTGTTCCACGCGCGCCTCAAAGAGATGTCAGCACCAACCAACGGGGTCGAAAGACCAATGCCTGCTGGGGTTGCGGGTTTGTCTGAAAGGGATATCGCGGCCCCGGCACACAGGCAACGGAAGGAACACGGGTGGGTTTTAGTCAGTAAAAGTCTGACACACCCTCTCGCTCTGCCCAGAGCGGGAGAAGTCATTTGATGATTTCCCATCCTGAAAAAAAAAAAAAAACAAAAAAAAAGGTTATGTATACGTATATATATAAATTAGCTGTCAAATGTTTACCTGTTTTGATTAATTTGGCAATATTACTATATGGAAATAAGAAATATGGCTAACTAGTGAACTAGAATTTTAATTAATTGCAGTTATAACACTGAATTTGGTGTTGTAACCGTTTTAGGTGTAAAAAAGGCAGTTGGAAAGTTTCCAAATATATTTTTTACATATAAAAACGAAATATTCGGTGTTACGATATTAATTATTGCATTTCATAATCAATATTTTAGTTCACTGGTTAGCCATATTTTTTATTTCCATACAGTAATATTGCCAAATTAATCAAAACAGCGAAATAATTACCAGCTTTTTGCGACGTTGCCCACTTTCAGAATAAACGCTCATAACTGTGGATTTTTTATTGCCTGCCTATTGCAATAATGACGTTTAAAACGGGCTCATCCTCAGTCATTACTTTTCTAAATATATTTATTATTTATTTATTTATTTTATTATTTATGTACACACAGTAAAATACATACAGATACGACATAATTATAATTTGAGTACAAAGGTAGGTTTTATATATAACATTTGAATTCGAAAAAATTACTTAGATTGAGTATCCATACATACAGTGCGTTCATTTTAACTTGACGCGTCACGTGGTAGTACTGTTAGTAATATAGCCAAATTAATCAAAATAGCGATAGCTATATGCGACGTTGCCCACTTTCTGAATAAACGCTCTTAAGTGCACGACTTCTTTGGATGATAACAAACTATAAGACAAGGGTTTTTAAATCCTTTATTCCTTTATATACATGTTGGGAAGAAATGAGAATTTTTTGTACATGACACCAACCGCTCACTCTTCTCAGCATTGTCATCTCGTTTGATCCTCTCGATTTAACTGAATATTAGCAAATGACGTGAAAGAGTACCCTCGCAGTGCGGTGAAACTTTTGTTATGATTTGAATTCAATAAAGTTACGAAACCAAAAATTTGTTATGAATTCTTTGAGTAATTTATGCTGAAATTTTGCATAGAGATTCTGTATCTGATATAATCTTTTTAATTTTTTGTAGTCCTTTTGGATAGATTTGTACCTACCCTTTCCGTTACACGTATAATTATTTGGAACCGAGTCAGGAAAATGTTTGAAAGTTTACTGTTTTAAATGATAGGAAGACATTCTGACACGTTGTTTTTAATACGGACGAAGCAAACTGCGCATAATCATAAGGTTTGTCACATATCTAGTTAACTAGATATAGGCAAAATATATTATTATTATTTTATTAATACGTGAAGCAAAAACTTTGTACCCCTTTTTACGAAAATTACGCGGACGGAGGAGTATGAAATTTGGCTCAGTTAAAGTTTATCTGGAGAAGGAGTGCAGAAAGCTAATATTTTTATATAATATATACGTACGTTAGAAATAAATTAAATTAATAAAAAAAACATTACACACACTACCATGCGTTTGACACAAGATGGCTACCTTAGAATCATGATATTTCATTGAATTATGGTCGAATTTCAGCCTCTGGACGACCACTAGTATATAAAGGTAGTGATTACGACCTTTCCCCGTAGGAGGAAGTCTCAAAAACACTGTTGGTGTTAAAATCGTGTGTTTTATCGTAACAGAGATAACACTCAACAACAAACTAAACGTAAACAGAACTTAATATCTAAATAGATATTATGTTCTGTTTACGTTTAGTTTTTATTTCTGCCTGAGTATAGTTCTCGATTATTTTGGTTCGTATATTGGCGTGTGCTAACTAAAATATGGCTAGTAATTTTAATTATGTTTTGTGTTGTGTAATCTAAATTATTTTGCATACTTATAAACAATCATTTTTATTCTAACTGAACAGATAGCTGTGCTGCTGGGGAGTTTGTTGCGCCACTTCTTCTTCCCAGCTAACGCACTAGGAAGTGAATAGGGTGGGCGTTTTGGAGGACTGTCTTATGTAATTTTGACGTTCGAAAAGTGCTGATTCTCAGCCTAGTTTGAAATTTGACTTTTGAATTTGAATTTTAAAATCGAACATTTAAATGCTTAGCTGTCTGAATCGACCATTCCAACGTCTCTGTCATAACTACGCTCTCCTGTATCCCCAAACTTCATAACTACTCCAGAATACAGAGTGGTTGTTACCTATTCTACATTTGTAACAGTTTACGGCGTATCTGATTAACCTTGGACCAATAACAGTCCTCTGAGAAGATAGCAAACTTGGTTTATAGGTAACCTTGAATTGTAGAGGAGAGCAGAACTTTGTTGGTGATATATTATTGAGCCTGTCTTGGATATCATTATGGATGGATATCGATGCGAGTGGTTTAGAATTGTTTGTTGTGAGTGATTTCCGCATCGCACACAAAACTTTTTGTTATAGTTTGACCGGGACTGAGACGCGGCGACACGGCCGGTCATTCATCAACGCTAAGCGCGTGTGGCGTTCCACCCACTACGCATTCCTAAGGCGCGGAACAGTGGTCTCGGCTACATCTCGGTCAAACTATAATTAAAATATTTATTCTAAATCAACAGAGTTCCATGACAACTGCCAAAATGGCTAATGGTTTTTATAATTGAGTGTTTTGTTTGATACAAGTTACGAAGATATTGTCGGAGAGTCGTATTTCTTAGAACATTTATGTTCCTAATCACGTCATAACGTGGAAATTAGTTGGCCGAGAATCCTTTCGGATCCCGAGAGATAACGAGTGCACCATACTTAGAAACTCTCTATTAAATTCTAAATTCCAAACGAATTCTCAGTAAAAACCTATTACATTCATAATAAACCACACGAGTTTCAAACATGTAGTGTTCAAAGTTCCTGAAACCAGCGAACGTTTCCGGTTAACATCAGTAGTAAACACTTGCATTACCAAAATCGACCTTATTATTTCGACATTAAGGCGCTGTCGATGTCAAATTGTTTCCACTGATGTGAAGTTCTCTGTACTCTCAAACAGTAGTGG
The DNA here is from genome assembly GCA_947364205.1 of Agrochola lota. Taxonomy (NCBI): domain Eukaryota; kingdom Metazoa; phylum Arthropoda; class Insecta; order Lepidoptera; family Noctuidae; genus Agrochola; species Agrochola lota. The sequence continues at coordinate 4,122,811 of OX376239.1, forward strand.
TTTTGGCAAAGTTTTTCAATTATCCGCCCTCGTCGCTTTAGGCTTAGATGCTTTTCATTAATTGCTTCTTGAAACCATTTTACCTTCTCGTCTCTATAACAACAGGAATTTGAATTTTAAAATGAAATGAATCAGTATTAAGAGCGTTTATTCTGAAAGTGGGCAACCTCGCAAATAGGTGTCAAATATTTTGCTGTTTTGATTAATTTGGCAATATTACTGTATGGAAATAAGAAATGTGGCTAATTTGAGAACTAGAATATCAATAATGGTAATGGTTTAAAAAGGCATTTGGAAAGTTTCCAAATACATTTTTGACATCTGAAAAAACTAAATCTGACTGCGCCTTTTTGGCGCAGCCCTGAGGCAAACTCCCCATCAAATTTCTGCTTACATCGCACTTTACACTTTTTATTTGATTTTAATTTTTTTATCTGCTGTGTCATTATATTGTGTGTGTTTTAGTCTGTGCTAATAATAAATGTATTTTCTTTCTTTTTCTTTGTTTCTTTAAATATTCGATGTTACGGTATTAATTATTGCGTTTCATAATCAATATTTTAGTTCACTAGTTAGCCACATTTCATATTTTCATACAGTAATATTGCCAAATTAATCAAAACGGGTAAATATTTGACAGCTATTTGCGACGTTGCGAAATTTTAGGATAAACGCTCGTAATACAGGATGTATAAAAAAGGTGTGGTTTGTGGTACAGACCATAGAACTGTATAACTTTCTCTATGGGATCAACATCGTTATCACGAAAAAATTATCAACTGTCCAATAAATTTGGGTCGAGTAGGTATTGAAGTTTTGTAAAATATGAAAAAAAAGCCCTCAGGGGATGAATGTTCAAAATTCCTTCCTTAGGTCTCACTTTCGTTATTTAAGAGACTCTTGATGCTTCTAGACTGAGGGGTTGGTGTCTGTCAAAGCATAAATGAATATAAGATTTTTATTATGCAGATACATTTAGAGTCAGAAACCCGAAAATTGAGCCTTACCGTATCGGCCGGGTATCGTGTTGCTCAGTAACTAGATTGTGTTTTTTTTTAAATCCTTTATTGAAAAGGACCAGGTTCATAATAATTAATTACAATGTAGCCTATAAGACTAAAAAGCAATTTTAATCTAACTTAATTTTTTACGTGATAATTATTTTAAAACTTAGAATAATGCTGATTGTACTTATATAAGTCCGTTCCACTTTCTTAGTCTGATATACTCGTAATATTATAAACACTTTGTTCATGTGTTATATGTGTGTCACTGACATTATTATTTCTACACTTTTACACTACACTAACTCAAAAGGTTAACAAAACTAGAATGTGGAAGACCGATAGGCAGTCATTACATGTATCTAAAATACCGGAATTGAGCTGCAACCGGTTAGACTGGATGCCGACCTCGTCTAACCGGTCGCTGAATCAATAAAATTGCCAATTTTTTTTTCAAAGAAATGGAATTTACTGTCACTATAGGTGATAACTTAGCATCACGCCTCTATTCCCGGCAGAGTTAGGCAGAGGTGTACGTATAGTACACCCACATTTCGCCAGTTATGTTTAAGTCCCATGTAATAGGTGGCGAGCCTATTGCCATCAACCGGGCATAATTGCAAAAATCAGGTAGATTCTTACTGAAAAAAAAAACATGTTAGAGCATATTTTTAAGCGGCGTTAATATGTTGTGAAGGGGGGGGGGGATGTTTTGAAGAAAATAAGTTCCATTTTTTCTGTCTAAATCAGTAAATAATCAATTTAATGTCCAATGTTTTCATCACGAAACTGAAAACTGTTAATAAATTAATGATCTAAATAAATGAATGGTAACATAGTTAGACTCAGTTCAGTGAATCAGATATTAAGATCAGTTCAGTGAATCAGTTTTGGGATAACGCGGCAGTTTCATACTAATTTGTTTTTAACCGGATAAACAGTGGGATTTTACATGTGGACTTTTTACCAGAATCAGAATCAGAATGTATTTATTTGTAAGAATGTAGTTTTACATAATATGGTGTTAATATTTTTGTTAGTTCTATACATTCTACCACAAAGTATAAATGGTGGACAAATATCCAATTATCGTTCTTAACTCAGCACTATATTAATGTTCAGATTTGTGATTTACCCATACATTTACGTGCCTCGGAAAGCACGTTAAGCCGTTGGTCCCGGCTGTCATTCGTGGATCTTTGACAGTCGTTACGAGTCATCAGAAGCCCGAAAGTCTGACACCAGTCTTACCAAGGGGTATCGTTAGATAGGCAGTCGCTCCATGTAAAATACTGGTATTCAGCTGCATCCGGTTAGACTGGAAGCCGACCCCAACATAGTTGGGATAAGGCTAGGCAGATTGATTTGTGATTTACAATAAGTTCAATGAATTTGTATTTTTATAATTAGGTAATGGTTACTATAAAATGTCAAAAAATTAAGTCCTCTTGGATTTTTACAATATTCCGTATATTCGCCAATGTCATAAAAGCAATTATCTAATAGCCAAGTTGTCAGCTTTTTCTTGAATGAGGATAGGAATTTCCTTAAGTGAATTAGTTAACTTGTTATACACCCGAATGGCAATATCATACACATACATTCCTCTTAAACATTTGTAATCTACATTTAGGTACATTTAGTTCGTATTAATACTTATATCTAGCAGTAGCTTTTTTATGACTGACTTCTGGTTGCATGCGAAAATAGTGCAGATATTTTTTTACTAGCATACATAGTTCTTTGATTTACATGCAGGGTAAAAGTAATATGTGAAGTTTTTTTAATAACGGTTTACAGCTGTCCAAAAACAAGACGGCAGATATTGCCCTTACATACTTCTTTGTACCCGAAATGCCATTAAAACTTCAACTGAGTTGCCCCATATTATCAGACCATAATGATAACACAGACGAAACGTATGCGTGATATGCAGTGACTGCTGCGTCTACGGACCGTTACAGTTTTCTATTATCCCCAAGAATTTTGTCTTTACTAGGTACTTGTTCCAGGATACTGACGTCATATTTTATACTAAGAGTCTGGAAGTTTGATATATAGGTTTGAAACTGAATTAATTTTGTTTTATCTATATTGATTTTTAAATTGTTGTCATTTATTTTTGTCATTATCTTTTATTATTAGTGTCGTATCGTCAGCAAATAAGATTGTTACGTGGCGTGTTGCATTGGGAAGGTCATTAACATATAGCAGAAATAAAAACTATCCCACCACGTTTCCTTGGGGTACTCCTACTGCATTCGTTTTAAAATTGGATTTATATTCTACTTTGTTTCCATCAATGGCTTTTGATATTTATATATGCCTATCACTTAGGTAAGATTTAAGCCAGTCATTTGTTTTGCCCCTTATTCCATATTTGTTTAGTAATAGCTTATGATCAACGAAGTCAAAGGCTTTACTCATGTCCAGAAAAAAAACCTACCTTAAAATAAATAGTTCATCCACTCATGCATGACGTGTAAAAAATTTATGAAAAGCAACATTTTGGTTTTACATACGGATATTTCAGGATAAAATTACCTATTAATAATTATGACTAAAGCACCGTGCACTATTCCTTCGGGAATAAACATCGCTTATCAAAACAGCCTGTATATACGGAAACCAAGTTCAGTAAATTGAAATTCATGGAAATTCAACAGCGTATTATCTCAACGTTGCAGATTATAAGAAGGGTATTAATGGATATAATGTAAAGTATATTATTAAACCGCATGTTTGAGGTTTATTAATCTTCCTTTTCCTGATTGCCCATTTTTCTAAGTTCACTTGAATATGATACGACCCTTGGAAACTTATTTTGGTTTACACGTTCCGGGAGAGACTGCCTCTCGACGTTATCTCAGTTTATCGTTACGTGACACTACGGCTAAGGGCGGTGAACTTTATTTCATGTGATTTAGCAAACCGTCGATAGCCGTTACTTGCCCTTAACAATCCTAGGAAGCACATGATCTAGTGTCACGTCACGCGACTTCATTCGTTCGTAGGTGTCACGGCGAACTCTTTTCGAGTACCTACCTAACTTTTTCAACACACACTTAAGCAGTGCTTTATGAGACAAGTACAATGATGTTGATATTTAGTGTCATGGCCTGTGCACCGCCGGTTCGTGGTACTATCTACACCCGGTAGACAGTATAACGAAATGTATGGGATTTTGAAGTGACATATCCTGACATTTGCAATATATAATGTACAATAGTCAAGTATCCCGGAACGTGTTAACTTCCTTCATTCAGTACTATTGAAGGGTTGCGCACGCTTTTCGTCGCTCCATGTAAAATACTGGTATTCAGCCGCATCCGGTTAGACTGGCAGCCAACCCCAACATAGTTGGGAAAAGGCTGACTAGAGTGATTACACATTTTGACGTCAAAGTCAAAGTCAAATCGTTTATTTCAAATAGGTATAATATTTTAAAAATCTTTTGCCAGATGTTTTAGGACCTGCGACAGCCCGTATGCGTGGCGGCATCTACATCGCCACATGCAAACTACGCATCACTCTGACGTCACGCAAAATCCTGCATCGCACAAGCGGAGTTTATTGCGCGACCAGCGTATATACCACGACCCGACATCAATCAACTGCCTGAGCAGTTGCTTACCAGACACAACAACAGTCTAGTCAGCGGGTCCTTCTTCTATGAAAGATGAGTAAACTTTATACCATGTTTCTCATACCTCTATATGTCTACAGAATCGAGATTGTTATCGACTCTAATTCAACCAATTAACCATAATTATAACCTCCAAAGCCTAATCACTAAAGGCGGCGCCAAATAAAGCTTCACATAACATCACGCCATGTTTTCCCCGAAGAGGAAGACATAGGTACTATTTTGTTTGAAGACCTTGCAAAATGGGATGGCAAAGTGCAAATTAACCATGCCAGACATTGTAGGTATTGCATATTTAAAGGAATAGCTGGCGCTGGCTTCAAGCTACCTTCATTATTTACTGAAATAATGTTTACTCAACTAACAAGGAAGGCCAGACGGTCTGTGTTAAATTTGCTGTACATTGTAGAGCGGATTAAATAACAGTTATTCGTTAATGAGCACATGAAGCCACTCTGGCTGCTTGCCAAGATGTTGCAATGAAGATTTTCCGTGTTTGGACTTTAAGTTTTTGAGTTGTTGTTATTATTATATGAATTTGCTTACATAGTTATACAAATATGTATTACGAACAGTCTATGAATTGTTCTGAGAATAACCTGAATGATTAATGAAAGAAAGAAAGAAAAGAAAGAAGAAAAGAAATAATCCTAAATAATACCGTTAATAATAATAAAGATTTTTCTGAAAAATGCCTGTCTATTGTAAAAGTATGAGAGAACATGTTTCAACTACAATGATAAGTTTGTTTTTGGGATAAATTCATCCCAACTACGAAACCCTTCATCGTGCGTGGTCCAACACGTACTTGGCCGGTTTTTGAAAGTTTTTCTTGGATTACTAATTTATAACGCTTTTACCGACTCTATTGTCAGGCGATTCCATTCTTTAATCTACTGTGTATTTATTAGGGAAATTCAAAAATGCCTGTCTCAGCTTAGCGCCGGTTGCACGCCTGTCTTAACCGTAAAATGCCTGTCAAATGCAGCAAATGCTTGTCAGATGGTAACCCTAGCTAGGACAGACTGGATGCGGAAGACGGCGGACAAGGTGTTGGCAGCCTGGAAGAGGTCTATATCCATACAGCAGTGGACTTTGATAGGCTGAGTTGTGTTCTTTGCAGTGACAAGAGACATTGGTTAGTAGGATCTTATAATTAAACTTTAAACTAATAAGCTACTGCGATCAGAAACTCCGCCTTCCAACTAGTTTCCGCAAGGAACTTATCTATATGCCCGTCTATATGGCGCAGTCGTGAGGTACACATACTGTTATAACTAAGTTTCTTTCTGTATCTTGTTTTTGTGTGTTTCTTGTGTGCCGTATCCTCAGTTAAATAAACTTACTTTCTCTATTTGTTTTTTTTTAGTTAGATACTTGTATGGACTTCAGATATTAGGTATTTTAAATAACGTTTAACTCCATTGCTTTCTGGTCAAGTCATGAATAAGTCTAACTAGTAAAATGCCTGCGCGGATATACATACATATAGTATTTTGGATATAATTTTGTGCACAATGTGCACCCTACATAAAACTACTTATTCGAAACATGTTGTTGGTAATTCAATTAAAACAATATTTCGATAAAATCAAACTATTTCGGAACCTCATTGAAATAAATTACATCCTCATTCACCTTTATCGATTAATTGATTTCAATTCATTAAAATGTTTGGTCTAATTCATAGATGTGACAAATAATGTTCACTCATTCCCGATTTTAAAACCAAAGAATACAAATTAGTATGTAAATATTAAACATTACTCATTATCTGCCTGCCATACATCTCCACCACTGCTCTCAAAACAGTGAAGGAAAACATCTTGAGGAAAGCGGCATGTCCTAGAACCACCACTGCACCAACCTGCACTGGGTCCACGTGATAAATTACAGCCCACGCCCTCTCTAAGAGAGGAGGCCTGTGTCCCAGAAGTGGAAACATTAAAGACTATGACTGGCTATCTCACCTCCACATTCCAGTAACTGGGTAACCCTTGCTAAGAATGAGAAGAGAAGTAGAACTAAGAAACGCAGTTATTAAAGATCTCAACAACGTCATAATATTTCCTATTTAACTCGACCATCTTTTGCTAGTAGTACATACCTACGTCTCAATTTAACGTACAATTGAAGTAATCGTTTCCCTTCCTAGTTACAATTGGATCTATCCATACACATGTACATCTTTTGTAGGTCATTTACATTACGATATACAGTCAGTTAGTATAATTTGTTGCATTCAAACTGAGAGTTATTCATGGTGTGAAAAATGCGATAGGTTTTTCGAAAACGACTATTAATCGATTAGGCTCTGATTATTAGGGATGGGTCGTTACGTGATTTTCGCGAAATGTAACGTAACTAGTGACTTCGAAGGCGTCACCTGTTTTAAAAACTAGTGATTTTAGTAACCAGTTATTTTTTCAAATTCTATTCGGTGATTCAATATAGTGATTCTATCGAAGTGTTACAGTTATTTGCGAAACGAAAATATAGATGATTACCAATGTAATACGTGACATATCACAAGCTTTAAGTTTTTTTAATGAATAAGTTTTTGTATCTAGGTATGCAGGATTATCCAGGCTTAGGACGGTTATTTTGTAAGTAGTTACATTTTCGATGCAGTATCGAAATTGTAACTACTTACAAAATAACGTGTTTACAGTTTGACTCGAAACTAGCTATTCGGCTACATACCCCGTACCCAATTATTGTAACTAGTGACGTGAAATAACGCCCATACCTAATTAGTTTCTTTCGTTTTTTTTCTAACTTAACAGACAGCTGTGCTGCTGGGGAGTTTGTTGCGCCACTTCTTCTTCCTAGCTAACGCACTAGGAAGTGGTGAAGGGTGGGCGTTTTGGGGGTCTGTCTTATGTAATTTTGACGTTAGAAAAGTGCTGATTCTCAGCCTAGTTTGAATAAATGACATTTGAATTCACACATGATCGCTAATTTATGGGAAGTGTGTTTGTCTTTCTGTTTATGTGACAGTTTTATATTCACACAATTGTGTTTATTGTTTATGGAATCAGATATATAGATACCCTTGAGCTAAGAAAAACAATGTATCACCTGGTTGGTGCCTGCAAGTTGCTGTGGGTGTACCATACTGTACTGTTAAGGAGGGAAATTATTTAGCCGTTTTCAAATACATCCATTTCCATCACAGTGGGCGCATTTGTCACCTTTTCGAACTGTCACCGTTGTCATTATTTCAGCCGAAAGACGTCCACTGCTGGCTATATGCCTTTTCCAAGCATCGCCACTTCGACCAGTCCTGTGCTTCTCACATCCAGCATTGTTATTTAAAACAAAAAAAATACAATAAATCTCAAAACTAAAAATTATGATATTTTCGATCTTTCGGATTGATTTTCTTTTGAGGTTTTCCTAATTTTCGTTTTGTCTAAAGCATCCCAATACTGAGGCAAACAAAACAAATGAAAAAAACCTAACTGTCGAGCCATTTTCGAGTTTTTGCGAGACTAACGCATGGCAATTAATTTTTATATACATAAAAAGATAGATGTTGGCTATACGTAGTCGAAAAAAATAACCTTCAAGATGCTTAAAATTTTCATTATTTACTGTACATTGTCAAAGACAACTTCCGTTGATTAAAAACCTAGAAATTTCACAAGGAGCTGTTGTACATACATAAACTCAGGCCGTCTCCCCATGGGCGTAGGCAGAAGCAGCAGAACACCACCTTATACGATACTTACTCCTTTTGGTTTGTTGATGTTCATACATCTGGGCATACCACCCACGCTGGTTGCGAGTACCTACTACGCACTTGACTATTCTGAAGAACTATTAAGTTTAAGATATAAGAACCCGATAGCGAGCAAGACCAATTAAACCATTTTCCATAGAACAAAGAAAATCAGCAGTGTCAATGATACAATCTTAGTTACCGCCATGAAAGATAATAACATAATGCAATATAAACATTTTTATCTAAACAGCATCTTCTCATTGTATCGTGGGTCATTATTATAATTATTTCGACCTCACGTCATAATTATTGTTCAGATTCCTGTACCTTTGGACAACACTGTATGCCTAGTTTTTCAGGGAATAGGAGACTGTTTTCCTGTTAAAGAGTTGTGCTAGTTAAATCCACCGCTCTGCACTGGATTACAGCCCACTTCATCTTACAGAGAGGAGGCCTGTGACCCAGCAGTGGAAGCGGGTACATATTTGAACGTTGAAAATTAAAATACCTATACGGTTAAAATGTCAATGTTCAAAACATCGAAATCTTAAATATACCGAAAATTTTAATAACGTAAGTTTATATTGTTGAATGAATAATCTACGTCCAATAAATCATAAATCGAATTATCTACAAAAGTGACATCGAAATACCTAATTGTCGTAGTACAAAGTATCGATTATTAGAAAGGTTACTACAACGTTACTTCTACTGTTACGAGTATAAGGAGAACTTAGGTTGCAAGAGCGAGCGAAGCGAGCTCGGAAGTTGGGGCATTCCGACTTAGACAGGTTAGATCCGAAGGGAATGGCGGGGTCTAGTGAGCAAGCGAAGCGAGCGTACAAAGACCCCGCCATTTTATTCGTAGGTATTTTAATTTTCGACGTTCAAATATGTACCCGTTTAGGCGTGGAAGATATGTTATAGGCTGGTTATGGTAGTTAAATTACAGGCATATGCGATAAGGTTATAACGACTCATCGTCGTCATTTCCGCTGAAAGACGTCCACTGCTGGACATAGGCCTTCTCTCAGGCACCTTCGACAGTTTCTGTGCTTCCCACATACATTCGCATTTATGTGGCCTTCATAGGGTCATTAGTCCACCCTGTGGGAGGCCTTCCAACGCTACGTCTTCCGGTACGCGGTCGCCACTCCAGAACTTTTCGGCCCTATCGGCCATCTGTTCTGCAAGCAATGTGCCCTGCCCATTGCCACTTAAATTATGCGCTTGCGACCACTATACCAACCAGGCAGTCAGATGAGAAAATATTCCTGAAAAAATATTAAGTGATTAGTGATAGCCATGAAACCACGCGTTACAATCATGATAAAAAAATTACTCACCATATGTACTATGATACTTTTTATTATGTACTTTAGTATTCGTGCCCCCTGTACGTGAGTACACATAGGAGCGAATGAGCAATATAAGAATTAGAAATAATGTGAATGAGACACAGTAGGAGTACGTATATGTTGCTTTTTGTCTGTGATAAATAAATGTGATTTCTTTCTTTTCTTTCTTTCTTTTATTTCTGTCTTTTTTCTTGTCTTAATTTCTATCTTTTCTTTTTTTTCTTTCTTTCTTTCTTTTTTGTTGTCTTAATTTCTTTCTTTTCTTTATTTTATTTTCTGTCTTGTCTTTTCTTTTCTTTTCTTTTCTTTATTTTATTTTCTTTCTTTCTTTTCTTTCTTTCTAGGAAGTATTTTGGAGAACGTAAACATGATGTTGGAAACATGACGGGCGATTGGCATGAAGAGGCAGTTGCTTAGCTTGGATCGGTGGCCGCCACATAACGGTCGCAGTGACGGCTGTCATGAAAATGATGGCAGTGGGGTTTGACTTTATAGTGTCAAACGCTGTCTAGGAAAACGCATCAACTTACTTTTATTGACGTCATTTGTATTGCCATATAAATAGTTGTTTTGTACAAACACTTTTACGCGTCAATAATTATTATTTTAATAAAAACTAGTTACTTCTTTGAGGTTTACCTCGTTGGTCTGGTGGTCATAAGCGCTACTACTAAGCATGAGGTCCTGGTTCCGATTCCGGGGTCGGGCAAAGTGTTATTGGGTTTTTCGGTAAAAAAAAATCTCCATCCTTATATCCCTCGCTCCGCTCAGGATTCAAATTTAGAATCCATCGCTGCTTTCGGGATGCAACTTAGTCCCTCGAATTAAATTCCCTTTTTTTTCCCTTATTATTAATTAACATACATTTATTATTTAATAAATAATAAGAAACTAAGTGATTGGCTACTAACACTAAACTACAATAATACAGAAAATTTATTGTTGACTCAATATAGTTCCCGTTAAACTATCCTACGCTCATACACATGCACACTCACATACAAACACAAACAGACACACACACACGCACACACACACACACACACACACACACACACGTACACACTCACACACTACACTACTCAACTCATACCATATATTACTTTTGTTTTAATTTTATTCCTTTTAAATAGTTTATTTGCCCGTTTACTTTTGCTGCATAATGGACTAGTCATATATTTTGTAAAATGGCATGTATGTAACTAATTACATTTAAGAAACATCCACTAAAGGGTCGGGCCCAGCATCTTTAACACAAGTTGTCTTGACAACTTAGCAAGGGTGTTGGTGTCGCCACACTATTGTTTAATTTTTCTTAAATTGTATGTATTAACATGTATTTAATGTAAAATGTTAAACTTGATGCAAATAAATTATTATTATTATTATTATTAATGGCCTTCTTTTTTTAATAATGAAAAATGCCTTCCTTTTTTTACAGAGGTTTCGAGTCCATCCTGAAACCTCAAGTTCGCCCAATTAACTTCATACCACTTTACCATGACAATCATGTAGATATAAACTCGCAAATCCCCATAACGTTTAATAAATTCAAATCAAACAAAATTAATAAAGGAATTCAATCCACTTTTTGATGGGCAGCCAACTCATATACCTTTTACAACCACAGACATGTAGCGAGACCAGCGCCAAACCACACAGAGCTATTGCCAACAAAATGTTATGTTTATTAATATTGTCAGCATGTATTTTGAGGAACATAAAATTTACTTTATAATAAAAAACACCACATATCATCGAGCCTATACAAAAAAAAAACTATTATAACATAAAAAATATGACTTCCTACAGCTGTTAAATTGTCCTGTTTCAAATTAGGCTGAGAATCAGCACTTTTTGAACGTCAGAATTACAAAAGACACTCCCTCAAAACGCACGAGCAGCTCGTGGCTAAAGAATAACAGCCGCACGGGTCGATCCGTCAGGTTAAAATACGCTTGCCGTGGTTGATCCGTGGATGGGTGACCATCTTTACATACCGAGACTCCTCCGTGCCTCGGAAAGCACGTTAAGCCTCTGGTCCCGGCTGTCATTCGTGGATCTTTGGCAGTCGTTACAGGATGCCAGTAGCCCGAAAGTCTGACAAACAGTCTTACCAAGGGTATCATATTACCCACTTACTGGGTTATGGAGGTCAGATAGGCAGTCGCTCCATATAAAATACTGGTATTCAGCTGCATCCGGTTAGACTGGAAGCCGACCACAACTTAGTTGGGAATAGGCTAGGTAAATTAATTGAATACCTGAAAACGCCCGTCTTCACCACTTCCTATTGCTTTTAACTGGGAAGAAGAGGTGCAACAAACTCCCCAGCAGCACAGCTGTCTGCAAGGTATATAAAACAAAGAACCACAAAACATTCAATTAAATAATTTCTCATAAAGCAATACGATTCAATATCGTCAATAGATATTCCAACCCATCGCATCCATGAACTTTTGCTAGGTAAATTAATGTACCTTGTTTAATGAAGGGAAAGGTAGTGTGTACTTTAGGTAGGTACTCCCCTATGAGTACACACTACTCAGACATACATTTCACCAGTTAAAAGTTATTAAATCCCTTCGAGAGCGAGCCTATTGTTATTTAACACGTTCCGGGAGCTCTCCTGGAGGGTTCACCTAGTCGCATATGGATTGCCGGGAGCCCTCGCGGAGGGCTCACTTTAAATGTATGTTTTGGTTAGCGAATACAGCATTATAAACCGTGAAAATAAAATCTGATGTATATTTTATCAAGATTTACATGCGTTGGTTTTAAAATCCAAGCATTTTAATTTTTTGTTCACGGTTACAAATATTCACAAAACATTTAAAAGGTTGGAAACTACGTATACCGACAAGACCCCCTTCTTTTTTTTTTTTTTTGAGCGTGGGGAATCGTCAAATGACTTCTCCCGCTCTGGCCGGAGCGGGAGGGTGTGTCAGACTTTTACTGACTAAAACCCACCTCAGTTGCCCATGTGCCGGGGCCGCGATATCCCTTTCGGACAAACCCGCAACCCCAGCAGGCGACAAGACCCCCTGAAAACACTATTTTACTTCGTTTTACAGTGTTTTATAACAGGGTTTTAAACGTAATGCCGTTCACCGTCCGCGATGGTTAACTTTAGCGCAAACATAATGCCGGCAACCCTCCCAGAGGGTTCACGGTATGTCGACATGGCGTATGAGTTCTATGAAAACTGGGTACAGTCGAAATTGTTAACATTACTTTACATAAGTGTCTTCCTTTTGACTCAACAACTCAGAGCAGAAGGCGCAGAGGAGTGGCCCACTCCCCAGGGAATCGAACTGTCTTTGCTAGAGGTCTGTATGTTAAGGCGCGGTGTTACCTCAATATTCACAAAAAACTGGTTTCTTGGATAGTCGAGTATGACGTAACGCAAAGAAAATATGCGACGCAAAAAATACAGTGGACAGAGAAGGGTTTAAAGTAAAGTTTTAAACGAATAGAATAGTAGAAAATGGTTTGATATTCTTAATAAAAAATACTTCACAAAAATAAACTTTGGCGTCGAACATCTCCGTATTTTCAGCGATAAGAACATTTTTTTAAGAGTTCAATAGAATAAACATTATTTTATAACTTTAACGAGACAATTATTTAATTGAATGTGTATATTCTGAATAATCTAAATAAAACCCGTAAAATAAATGCCCATTCGCAGCTTACTCACATCGTCAACCCAAATATTTATTCGATTTTAAACCTTATTTAATGCTCTATAATTGTGAAAATACATATTGCGGTCATACTTTAGTCGTCGGGCTACCGTATAGCGTGCAGACGAAGTTGTGTATAGTGCGCAGTCCGCGCCTTAAACAATCCACCTACATCTATAACAAACTGAATCGTTAATTAGATATATATCCCCTGTTGTTATACAACTGTAAGAAAACAATAACAGAATGGCTGAGATCCCTAACATATCATCATTTCAGCCAAAAAACGTCCACTGCTGGACATAGGCCTCCCCAAGCACCGCCACTTCGACCGGTTCTGTGCTTCTCGCTCGGTTTCTTGCTGCCTTCACAAAGTCATCGGTCCATCTTGTGGGAGGTCTTCCAACGCTACGTCTTTCGTTACGCGGTCGCCACTTCAGAGCCTTTCGGCCCCACCGGCCATGTGTTCTGCGAGCAATGTGCCCTGCCCGTTGACACTTGAGTTTGGCAATTCTACGGGCTATATCGTTTAAACCCTATCATAATGAAGAAACAGAAAACATTGCGACAAGAATAAGTTTTAAAAAAACGGTACACCCACACACACACACCCTCATACACACACACACATACACCGAAAGCCGCAGCTAAATGCATGATTTCAAAATCTGCCTAGCTTTTTCCCAACTATGTTGGGGTTGGCTTCCAGTCTAACCACCATAATACCAGTATTTTACATGGAGCAACTGCCTATCTGACCTCCACAACCCAGTAACTGGGTAATAAGATACCCCTTAGTAAGACTGGTGTCAGACTTTCGGGAGTCTGACGACTATTAACGACTGTCAAAGATCCACGAATGATAGTCCAGACCAACAGCTTAACGTGCTTTCCGAAGCACGGAGGAGTCTCGGTATGTAAAGATGGTCACCCATCCACACGGACAAACCTCGGCACGCGTAGCTTAACCTGATGGATCGACCCATGCGGCTATTACTACTTAGCCACGAGCTCCTCAGCTAAATGAATGATTTAATTTATTTGATTTTTATTTTTCTATAAACTCTATTTACTTATTAGTCTTCTCATTGTAAAGCTACCACATAAAATATGCGATTGCAATTTATTTGCCAAACATGTAAACAAACACGAATTTTCCACTTAGACAAACATCATCTTTATGCAAGTCTAAATAAAGTTGATTTTAGACTGGCTAGTACTGTTCAAAAAGTCATAAAAAATATGAAGTTGTAGCGCAAACTGAACCTTATGCGTAGGCATTACAGTTGTTTTACCTAAAACTCGTGTTTCTTTACATCTTTGGCAAATGAATTGTAGGAAGAGTGAGACAGCTCTGACACAAATACTATTGTAGCAAACTGGGGGCTGCCTTAATTTATGTACAACACAATGTTTAAGTTGTAATAAATAACTTTGAATTTTGAAGCGCGCCTGTATTCTGTACACCCACATTTCGCCAGTTATGTTTAAGTCCCATGTAAGAGACGGCGAATCTATTGCTATCAACCGGACACAAATCCAGACTCCGGGATGCTACTGAGAAATTCCACGCAGGATCTCATTTGCTATTAATCTAAGAATTCTTATTTCTGGCTGGTACAAAATCTTTTTGAGCGGAAAAACCCAATAAATTCTTAATCCTTACATCTTTAATGTTAGTTCTTCATATTACCGGTAACGTTTCAGTAATACTACATATTTTGGAATTAACATTACAGCCGTTCTGTTCTGTAAAAATCTTACTGTGAAAAGGTGAAGTAAGATTGAAGTGAGCTGCCATTCCACCTGTCGATCTATTCTGTAAAAATCTCACCAAACTTGGTTAAGTGAGCAGCATTCGAAAGAGGAGCAGTGACGGTCGCGACTTACGAGTTGAAGGTCGTAGTTGAACCCTGACAGGCGCTTTACTTAGTGTAAATTATTTCTTCATCACTGCTCTCAAAACGGTGAAGAATAACATAGTGAGGAACCCGGCATGTCCCAGAGCTAAAACTTCGAAGACATGTGACATCTACCAACCCGCACTGGGCCCGCGTGGTAAATTACAGCCCACGCCCTCTCAAAGAGGGGCCAGTGCCCGAGCACTGGAAACATTATAGCCTGATTATGACTGCCTATCTTACCTCCACAACCCAGTAACTGGGTAACGCGACACCCCTTGCTAAGACTGGAAAGCGAAGTAGAACAAAGAAACACACATTATGAAGATCTCTACAAATTCATAATATTTCCTTTAACTCGACCATCTTCTGCTAGTATCTACACCTACCAACCCGCACTGAGCCCGCGTGGTGGATCACCGAGATGAGGCCTGGGTCCCAGCAGTGGGAACATTATAGGGTAATTATGATTAGCTGCATCCCACCTGATGTCAGGGATTGACACCATTGACAACTCAATTCAAGCTCACTTCACCTAAGATTTCACGTTGAGTATTTTACAGAATTGATCGGCAGGTGTTTACGAGACACGAGAGAGTCATTCACTCATACCTCACACTTTAAGTTCCAGCCAAAAAATAAAAATACAACGCTGCACTTTAGACACATACTATTTTAGACAAACTGAATAGGGTACATTGAATTTTATTTCCATTTGTGTGAACGTGGAAGAAACGCGTCTGCAGCGTAAGGAACGGTAATAGAGAAAGCGGATTTTGATCGTCTTTTCTTGAGACCTTAAACTTGACCGGTGAATGAAAAGCTGTGTGGAAACCGGTTGTCATGGTATGGGCATGTAATGCGGAGTAGTGAGGAATGTTTTGAGTTTTGAGTGAGCAGGGGAAGACCAAAGAAACGATGGATGGATTGTCTAAAAGATGATATGGATGATAGAAATGGGGTGACTATAGAGACGACTAACAGAGAAGTATGGAAGAAAAATACATATTGCGCCGGCCCCAAATAAATAATAAATAAGGGCAAGATAATAATGATGGTTGCGACACTTTAAACTTGTAGACCAGCCTAGCTCAGGCGTGCCTCTCATCCTCAATCTGACTGAAGATCTAAGTCATAATTTAATATATTTTTAATATGACGTGTAAAAGTGATTCCTATATCCTATTTACAGAATAAACAATTTCATTTCATTTCATTTCATTTCATTTCATTTCATTTCATTTCATCAAAAAATGCGCAGCGGACAAAGAGAAGACTTGACGAAGCTTCCTAAATGCTGCCAACTCAACAGTATTCTCCTGTCGACATCTTTGTCAAAGTTTGTCTACCAAGCTGGATGACATCTCCTGATAACGACTCATGGATGTAGATTGGTCTTAGTTGGCACGATATTTGTGAATGTTGATTGATGTCATAAAAATGTTGGAATATATATATTGCCCACCCTGTTGTTATAATCCAAGAAATAGTAAGTTATGCAGCACCCTTCTTTTTTCCGTTCGAAAATCAATTTGAAATAGGTACGTAGTGATAACCGGAATTCGGAAGATCGCGTATCCAATTCCAACCCGTGACGGAGCGAGCTGTCACGTGAAAGTGACAAGAGCGCCACTTTCCGCGCTTTCGAATTATCGGGTGATTTGGATATCAATGTTGGAGTGTTGAGTCTTAATTGTTGAGTCTAACAGTAGGTATACAATTATGTTTAATCCCGCTATCAACAAAACCAAGTCCTTACACTATTTTCAACAAATCAGACGGAATGAAATTTCTCGTATTCAATTACACACGAAGTTCCACATCATACTCTCATAACTTCTAACAGACACGGATGGGTGGCTCAGTGCAGTTTGTAGATTCTACTTCATGGAGTTATTATTTTTGTGGGGTAAGAGCCAACGCTCTGAGAGTATTATTGTATTATTGAAAAGTATTTTATTTTAGTTTGGCTGCAGTTTAAAGTAGATATTCAATAGCGAAACGAAAATGGAATGAAACAAAATGATCAAAAATTCAAAAGTTGTTTATATAAAAACAGAAGGACAACTCCCGTTGTTAAAAACGTTCAAAATGTCACAATCTCCAGCTCCGCGACGATCAGAGAAAAACAAAAACGACATTTTTTTTGTAAATTGAGGCAATGTTTGTTATAAGATTGTAATGCGAATACGGGAATATTGTCCCTCAGGTTCGGAAAGGACGTTTTTTTTTTTTCTTTCTTTGTTGCTGTCGATCAGAGCACCTGCCATCTAATCTCTTCACCACCCTTGGTTGACTGGTAGAGAATGCCTAAGGCATTAAGTCCGCCTTTGTACCTTTTATGAGTGCGAAAAGTTTAATTAAATAAATAAATAAAAATTGTTGAAATGTGAGTTTTTTTTTTGAAATCATAACATTTTTTTGGCAACAGTTCGTGAGATACAACATCAAATTTAAAAAAAAAAGTGTAACTACAGACACATTAAACTATACAACATTTTAGCAGCCATTTTCATCTCTTAAAGCCTTATAAGCTTTTAAGAATTACTAGCTGCACCCCGCGTTTTCACCCTTTTTGTCTCGATTCCGTGGAAATACCGGGATAAGAAGTAAACGTCTAGACCATTGGCCATTGACCACGTATACAACATTGTTTTTTTTATTTTTTTATTTATTGGACGAACACGAGGCCTTTGGCTACTTTTGTATGTGTGTATTTTATGTGTTTTTGTCTTTATACGAGTATGTGCGTTTTGTTTGTGCAGAATAAACAATTTTTCTTTATTTTTTTATTTTTTTTATAGAGCAGTGATGGTCCGGTGATGCACCAACTTACGAGTCGTGGGCTTTTTGGTCGATTCGCATGAATTTACTCGCGCGAAACGGGCGCGTCGTCACTTTTAAATCTTTTTTTTTTCCACTGGTGATTCGCACGATATTAATTTATTTGTGGGCGAATCAACAACTCCAGAAATACGTATTAGGCAATTAGCACATAGTCGTGGATTCGAACCCAGACAGGCGCTTTACTTTGTGTAGATAATTTTATCACCACTGCTCTGAAAACGATGAAGGAAAACATCGTGAGGAAACCGGCATGTGCTAGAACCAAAAATTCGAAGACATGTGACATCTGCCAACCCGCACTGGGCCCACGAGCTAAATTTCAGCCCACTCCCTCTCGAAGAGAGGACCCCGTGTCCCAGCAGTGGGAATATTATAGGGTGGTTATGCTTACGCTGCAAAATAAAATATTCTGCTGTTTCTTACAAAGGTCCAATAGTTACATGGTCAAAATGTATGGAACAGCAGCGGCTCTAGAATCAAGTACTGAATTCATGGTAACAGTTTGCTCCTCGAAGCCCCTTACACCCTATATATTATATTGAGACAGTAAACAAAAGAATACCAAAGAACAAATATACTTATCTTTCAACATATTTTTTTCAGTTCAGTTCAGTTTCAGAATACAACGGAGATACAACCTTCTTTATTTACAAACAATACCTTTATTCTTTATTTCATTCTTCCTTCATTTTCGGACCCGAAAAGGAAAAACAATGGTCCTCGTAATACGAGTACAATACACCGTTACATCAAATGTCGGTTGTAAACTAAGGCATAGAATAGTGCAGAAGGGTGGCTCCATACGAGCGAAAACAGGCGCACGAAAATGTAGACGCTTATCTTTATACAATGTCGCCCATGGGCATGTGACCGCCCGTATTTTTCTGAATATTCATGAAAAATTATCGAAAATTAACTTGAAAAGGGGGGGTCTATCTTTAATATTTTTCATGTTATTCAATTTTTTATGTTTTTAGTAGCGTTTGCCATATCTTCTATGTTATTGGCTCGATTTGTATTCTGTTTATTATTTCTAATAGCTTACGAGTTATTTTATCGGATTAACTAAAAATTTTTCGACTATGAAAAAAAACGGAGGTGAAGATTTTTTTTTCAAAAAAAACAGTATTTATTTTAAAAAACATAAGTGAAATTATGTTAATTATACATAAAATTATAGCGGGATACTGAAAAAAATAAAAATAAGAAAAAATGAAAAAAAAAAAACAATTAAAGATAGACCCCCTTTTTAAGTTTATTATCGATAATTTGTCATGAATATTCAGAAAAATACGGGCGGTCACATGCCCATGGGCGACATTGTATATCACCATAACATACTATTGTGAGAAACGTTAGCTTATAATCTATGGGTATTATTTCCGTTACGTATGTTTTTTTCGAAAAATTATAAACTGGGTGAAATGGATTAGGTTAGACCTGTGAGCAACCGCCCGCATGCCGAGCGAGCGCTACTTCCAAGTTGCTCGCACTAGGCGGGCTATTTGGTATTAGCGCAAGGTGCATTATGTCGCGTCGCAAGCAAGTTTAATACCAGTCGGTCGATTCTGTGAAAATATTAACATGAAGCTTAGGTGAAGTGAGTGTGAAGTGAGCTGTCACTGCCACAGAATCGACCGGCAGGATGCTCGGGATTAACACTATTGACAGCTCACTTCACATTCACTTCACCTAAGTTTCACGGTGATATTTTTACAGAATCGAACGGCAGTTCACAATTTGTCGGTTTGCCATGGATAGATTAAAAAGTATTGAAAAATAGTGCGTTAAATTGTAAATGGTTTGTTGCAGTTCATATATATTTTTTCTACAGTTAATAATCTAACGGAAATAATACTGATAGTGACTAACGAAGTTCATATTTAAGCGGTGACATATATTATATATAATTCTTCTGTAAGTGTGTCTCTCATTGAACTCCACCTAAACGGCTGGACCCGTTTGTGGCTGGCTCCGTCTTTGTGAGTGTTTGAGTGGGTCCCAGTGATTGAACCGGTGGCGCTGCCAACATTCGGGCAGGACAACGTCTGCTCAAGTCCATATGAACATATAGTTACTTTATAGTTTTATTTATTTATTTAACAGTTTATGTACACACATTATAAATAGACAAGAAGAAAGGAACAGAAAAAAAAACGTACAAAGGTGATGCTTATTTCTAAAGAAATTACTTCCAGCTTACCTGCGATAGGAAAGTAGTTAAAGAGATGTAGACAACGTGTGTAAGATTAGAAGAGAAAATAATATACATAAAATAAAAACACTTAATTATTCGCTAATTTAACATCATTCATATTTGTTTTTTTCTATGTTGAATGAGACTTCCTGTATCTTTGGTACTTAGAAAATTTGTCTGGGTCATGGCGCACGTTGTGCCCTGTTATAATAATAAAATAAAAAGATTTTATCTTTAAAATTAACGCATTTCATTTCGAACAACGTCTGACAGGTGCGCTTAGTATAGTCTGTCCCTAAAGTATCTGATTTATTTGTTTACATTGTAAGTGGCACTAATTTGTAGTGCCACTTACAAATTGAGTGCTTTGAATTAATTATTTGAATACTACTTCACGAAACTATAATTTTAAATCATCTTAAACATGTTGGTCGTTGATTTTTCAATTACAATTTAATAATTTTATTCAAACAATATTTTTACAAAAAGTGGTGAGTTAAAAAGTTGAAAACTTCTAAATACAGAGAATATATTCATTATTCCCTTAAAGGGGAGATTTTACGACCTCAGATATATTTTATCCGTGGAATAAAATTGAAGTCTGACAGTTTATGTATGGAAAACCTGTCAAAAATGTAAAATTATTTTTAAAAGGCTTTAGTAAAATCAAACCTTAGTGAGTGATTGCGTATTAATTTAACCTACATAGCTATTCAACTGTCTATCGTGTCGATAATGACACATTTCGATAACTTCAATTGCCTTGCCCCGGACAGCAAACAGCTGTCGGAAGAATATCCGTTGTCAATTTGATTAAAATTGCCAAAATTTTCGGGTTTTGTATTTGTGAACAGCGTTTACAGGACTCCATCGATAACATTGATTGTTGTTCAATTCTGAACGGGAGCGTATCGAATGGTTGTGAATAGTTATGCTGAACAGGTTTTGTTTACACTGCTATTAGATATTTTTGGAACAGACTATAATTATCTCGATCTGACAGTTGCGAGTGCACTTGCACAGCGTACGTGAAGCGTGTCTATATGTACGTGCGTATTCGCTTTGTATGGAGCCGACCTTCTGCGTTACTCTGTGACTAAGGACGCAACGTATCGCGTGAGAGTATCATGTAACTGTATTTTGGTTAGGCGTTATCGGTGATACAGTGTTTTTATGTTCCTTTGTTTTTGGAAAACTATTCTTACGTGTAAAGAACAACGGGATGTTTTGATGGATGATAGATTTGAGTGCTAAGTTGGACTAGACTGTTGAAATAGATTTATAGCGTACAATATGATGGTATAGCGTTACAAGTTAGTAATGAAAGTAGTGAAAGCCATTGCTTTCAAACAGTGTTAGTTTCTCTTTGAATGGTTGTGCTAGCTCTTTTTCTCTATTTCCCCAAAATCCTATAATTCATGTTTTGCCGCTATAAGGTAATTATCACGATGTATTTATTTGCTTTAAAAGTTCAAGAAAATATGCTTTGGAGTCACATTTTTGTGTCTGAAAACACCCACAGAGTTGGTGTGTAAATTAACAAAAAAAAAAAAACCCACATCCGCTCCGTTTTTCTTATGACCGCAGTGCGGTCATAAGAAAAAAGGCATAAAATATTTTTTTCCGAGATAAAAGTCTTAGCACAAATAACTTTAGTTGCTCTTCCTCTAGCGCGTGAAACGAAATATAGCGGCAATGTACTGAGAAAGATAAGGATGCCTGCATTTTACGTATTTATAGGTTTTTTTTTGTGATTTGGATTAAAATATCCTATTTGTGATTCCGTGCTGGCAAGTTAGTAGGTAATTATCTATTTTGAGTGGAAATGTCTGTCCGTCTTTCTTAATAATTAATTTGCGAGTTTTTTTGTTCCAAATTAATAATTAAGAAAAACAGAGTGTTTCCACTGACCAGATGAAAGTAAGTGGTGAGAGAGAAATTCTGTATTTTTTCAGTTATTGAAAAAATAATGCGTTTGCTATTTCAAACTACAAAATCTGCACCCCAAGAGGTAACACACTTTCAAGTGAGTTACGAAATTAGGGCGTCACCATCCAAAGGGTTTTTTTAGAAATAATCCATAACTTCACATTATGTTTGAAAATTCCGTCTACTTAGCAACGTAAATATTGTAGAATTGTCAAAATGGAAGGTATTTACATTTCAAGTCTATTACGCAATTAAGCTGCTAGTCTGGACGCAACATGAATGAGAATAATTTTATTGGTCCATTGTTACAAAATAAATTACAAAAATAATAATATTGTATTCTTACTGTTACTAGAATATTAATTAACATAGTTATTAAAACTGGTCCCCAAACTAGGCAGCGCTTTTATCTTGGGCCTGAGTTACGTTATCTTAAATATTAATTCGAGACATGTTTGCTGCTTTGCTCTTAGGGCAGGGACATTCTATCATCGATAACAATGATCGAAAAGACAAAATGTGTCATAATTAAATATAAATGTCAGTTCAATTCCGAAATATCTAATATCTTACAAAATATAGATGAGAGAACGACAAAAACGTTTACTTGGCACAAAAAGACATCGACAAAATAATTTAATTTAAACAAAAAAGAATCGATTCGAAGTTGTTAGTTGCATAGAGGCTTGCCAAATAGGTCCGCCCAGTTCAGTATGCCAGACAACTAATTGCTGATGCTGATTCTGTTGAATCTATTGCGAGTCATAAAAGATGAAAACCAGAGTTACTATTAATAAAATGAATAATGATTGTCATTGGAGCGGTCATTTTAACTACATTAACTAAACCTTTAGGCAAACTTTCTACAATTTGAACCTACAACTTGATGATAAAGTTTCGAATCTGTGACCCTCCGAACCACTATTAAAATATTTATATAATTATGTCACTATCATTCACCAAAATATGAACAAATGTAAGATTTAACAATAGACACATTAGAATTATATTTTTTTTTAATAAGAAATAATAAAGGACACCCAACATTTAATTTATTTTATCGAGTTTATAACGAGAAAAAGAATAAAATATTATACAACCCACCTTAAAACTTCAAGCATAAAGTTTATGTTAAACCAGAGCTGAACAAATTTGGCGCCCAACGTGGGCCACGCTGTCCAGTAATTCAATTTTGCAGCTTTGTATTTAAGCTGCGGTCTAGATAAATGAGGACATAAAAGTGAAGGTTTATGCAAGTTACTGGTATTTGTGGTGTTTTAATATTATAAGTAATGGTAAATTTACTTATAATATTAAAACACCATTTTCTAATACATCATATTTATTGATTTCACCTTGTTATATAATATGGCCCCTGTACAGTGTATAGGTACGAATTAATAATATGTAAAATATAAAAAAATGCCTACCTACATATAATGTCTCCGATTTTTTAGGAGTCGACGCAATAATGATAAAACACAGATACTCAATATTTTCAAATGAATATTTCATCTAATCTTCCAAGCTACTTGGAACTGTATAAAATTGCAATAAATTCAATACTTTAATAAATTTTGACTCATTCTTCAATACAATATTGGCGCCCCGAATATATGCTCGGGTATGACATTTTCATATAACAAATAACTGTATTTATTACAAAATGTCAAATATTTTTCGACAAAATTGCATTTGTTGTGAAGACTGAAGCGTAAACTGTGCATTAATTACTTCAGTTTTAGATCTCATACGAATAAATGTTTCTGTTCGAAAGTAGTTACTTGAATATAATTGAAAATGTTTGACAACTTACTTAAATGATGAGACTGAGTTTTATAAAAGTCGGGCCAATACTGACATTAGATAACGAGGCTTAAAACTTTATCATTGTTCATCTAATATTGGTAACTAAGCCTTAGTAACGAATAAAAAGCCTAAGTAGACAATTTGATTAAAATAACAATGTAGTCTATCACATATTCGTTCCCTTAAAAAAATCTACAAATGTCAAAACAACAGAAAGTAAACTTTTCTTTGACAATGATAACTTAATTCAGAATCCTATCAATGTTATATGTGCTGGCCCTGAAATGTTAAATCGCGGTAAATACCACTGTACTATGTAAATAAATTAGTCGAAACCATTTTTTTTTTTTTTTTTTTTTTTACGCTTATTTATAGTAGTTGTATTTCCACAAAACGGCACGGGAGTGCATACTTCGAAGACATAAACATTCAAAGAGCATCTTTGTTATCTGCAATAATTTAGGTTATAAATAAACTTAAGGCAATAAATAACAGAGAGAAGGCATTGACGGGTAAAACTTATTGGCGCCCACTGTGGGACCGCAATAGATTTAAATACCCACAAAATAATGGAAATAATTTAGGCAAACTCTTACTGATATAAAATATAGTACCTACAAAAATCTTTACTGAAACGATAAGCCCTTATTCTCAAAAGTTTCTATTTTTGTTGTGTTAACAGAAATTGTAAAATAAGTAAGAAAATTGAAGAAGTTAAAGAATCTGTCAAAATGCCAGTCACTTGGCTGCATATTATTATGAATTTATTGTAGAATAACGGTTTGATGAAGCATTTTATGGAAAGTTTTTAGATATTGAATATGTTTGAATTATGTTTATTACTTTCGTTTTCATGAACCGAATATTCATATCTTTTCTAGGAATGTTCTAAAACTATACTTTATTTTATTACAATACTTTCCGAAAAAAAGAGCGATAAAGTCAGTAACAAAGTAAAATATTGGGTCTTATTTTACGTATTATCTTCAATAAAGTCTGGGGCTATCTAATAAATGAGGTTCTCCCAAAAACACTCGTATAAAGTAATTGGAAAGGGTGTTGAGAACAATAAATAAGTAATTTGTTTCTTTTTAATGCAAAGATAAAACTGTTAGAAGTTAGTTTTCGTAGAACATCTTTAGACATGCACTGATTTATTATAGATGTTACAGATAAAACGCGCTTTTAGTAAGAACTCGTTTACTCTAGTCAAAACTAGAATGACTAATGACTGTTTGTTACTAGGTACTAGAATTTATCTATGATAAATATCAGATAACTAACTAGACAAAATACGTTTTAATAAAATGATTCCGTTGAAACCTTTAATTATTAATTGTTTTGATTAATATAGGCAATGTGGCTCTGTTATGTTCCTTAAAATGATACTATTGAAGTGGTAAGTAGCCCAAACCACATCGGTCGATCGGTCGGTCGGATCGGTTCACATCGGTGTCGAGTCGACGATGAAGTACCTGGGACTCGTCCTCGACAGCCGGTGGAACTTCGAGGAGCACTTCCGACGTTTGGCTCCCAAACTGGATAGGACTGGGGCTGCTTTGAAGCGGCTTCTGCCCAACCTAGGGGGTCCAAACGCCTCCTGCCGGAGGCTTTGCGCGGGGGTCGTGCGGTCCATGGCCCTTTACGGGGCACCGGTGTGGGCGCGTTCATTGAGGCTGTGACCGGCCCAGCGGTTGAACGCGTCCCAAAGGGTCATGGCCATTAAGCTGGTCCGAGGATACCGCACGATCTCCCGTGAGGCGGCGAGCCTCCTTGCCGGACTACCGCCATGGGATCTGGAGGCAAAAGTCCTCGCGCACATGTGGGAGTGTCGCGAGGAGGCGAAGCGCCGGGGCGTAACTCCGCTGCCGCGAGATATCACGGCACAGTGGACAGAGCTCCGGCGGGATCTCATGGCGGCATGGAGAGTGCGATTATCGCAACCCAGCGGTGGTCATGCCACAATTGCGGCAATAAGTCCCCTCTTTGAGGAGTGGCTTGAGAGGAGCCATGGCGTCCTCACCTTCCGCCTGACGCAGGTCCTCACCGGACACGGTTATTTCGGGAGGGTCCTGTGCCGCATAAGGCGAGAGGGAACGCCCGGGTGTTACCACTGTGTGGATCGCCCGGAGGACACGGTAATGTAATGGTAGGTAATGGTAACGGAGCATAAGGTGGAGATCTGCCTGGCTTGGGCGGAGCACCGCCGTGTCCTCACGGAGGCGATCGGCGGTGACGATCTCTCGCATCTGGACCTGGTTCAGGCCATGGGTCGGAGCGAGAGTGCATGGGAGGCCGTCACCTCCTTCTACGAAGCAGTTATGCTCACGAAGGAGGAGGCGGAGCCCGTGAGGGAAATGCAAGATGCGCCCCTTGTTGCCGCAGTAGACGCCCCGGGCGTCGGGAGTCACGAGGCGACTTCCGGCCACCGTAGGCGCGCGCTTGCGGACGGTGAGCAATGGGTAGCTCACAGGAGCGGTCCTAAAACCGAGCCCTGTGGAACACCGCACGACATGCGGCGCTGGTTTCCGCCATCACGTCCCATGTAGGTGACACACCTCTCCGACAGATAAGCCCCAACGATGTGGCGGAGGTAGGGAGGCACCCCATGATAGCGCAGTGCCTCCCGAATACAACTCCAGGGCAGGGTGTTGAAGGCGTTGGAGATGTCCAAGGACACCGCCAACATCACCCCGCCCCGGGACACCGCTTCCTCCGCCAGGACCCTAACCCGCGACACAGCGTGGATCGTGGAGCGCCCATGCCGAAACCCGAACTGACTGTCATCCAGGTCCGGCCCCTCTCTGCACAAGTGGCCGACGAGGCGGGCTGCGATGATACGCTCAAACAGCTTGCCCACCTCGTCAAGCAGCACTATGGGCCGGTACGCGGACGGCGAGTCCGCAGGGCGCCCCGCCTTCCTGAGCAGGACCAGACGACCAGATTTCCACAAAGTGGGAAACTGGCCCCGCTCAAGGCACGCTGTGTAGAGTCCTCTCAGTTGGGGCTCAAGCTCCTTCAGAGCGAGGGCTAACACGCAGCCGTGGATCCCGTCGGGCCCCGGAGCCACGTTCTTGGCCCGGAGCCGCATCACGGCTGCCCTCATCTCTGCCTGTGTCACCTCTGGGACGCTGATGGCGGTCTCGTCCTCCGTAGACTCTGCGGCTGTGGGCAAAGCCATCGGCGGCGGAGTATGCTCCGCTCTTGCCAGGAAGAGGGCTGCGACCACTTCCTCCAGCAGCTCGGGTTGGAGACTCTCCGTAAGTGGAGGCGCCGCGGCTCGAAGTTTCCCTCGGACCGCACGATAAGGGCGCCCCCACGGATCCCCGTCTAGAGTCTCCAACATCTCCTCCCTGGCTCGCGTCCTCGACTCACCGATGGCCAGCCACAGAGTCCCCTTGGCCGCGCGGTACACCTCATACAGCGCGGCCTCTTCGTCAGGGACCCGACGACGTCTCCTCCGGTATCGGGTGTACTGGCGTCTAACCGCCACGCACGCGACGCGCATCTGCGCGATCTCGGCGGTCCACCAGTACACCTGGCGCCTTGCGGACTGTGCGTGGACCCGGGGCATGGACGCGTCGCAAATTTGCGTCATCGCCCCGCGGAACCACAGCGCCTCCTGCTCGACGTCGACGGGTCCGGTCGTTGCCGACTCCCGGCTCCAGGCCTGGACAATAGCGGCCTCCTCGAGAAGCTCCCTGTCGATGCACTTACGCGCCCAGCGCGGACCGTCCGTTCGCGGGGCCGGTGGACTGCGGCCGCCGGCGGTCTGGGCGGAGACGTCGAAACGGATATATCAGTGATCCGATAACGTCTCCACCTCCACGGCGACACGCCAGTCGCGGACACGGCTCGCGACAGCGGGGCTAGCGAACGAGACGTCCACTATAGACCCGCCCCGCTGCCGCACGCACGTGTGGACCGAGCCCCGATTTAAGACGGTCAAGCCAGTCGTGACCGCCCACTCCTCCAGCACCTCGCCCCTAGCATCGGTCACAGGGGATCCCCACGCCGCAGATTTGGCGTTGAGATCCCCCAGCAACAGCACCGGGCGAGGGTGGAGTCGGCCCACGACGGCACCCAACTCGACAAGGAACCTCTCGAAGTCGGCGAGACTCTTGTTGGGCGAAAAATACGCCCCAACCGTGCCAATGCCGTCCGCGAGGACGGCTACCCAGCCGTGACCTCGGGACGGGTTGACAAGAGCCCCGCCAATGATGGCCACCAAACCGTCCAAGTCTCCCACCCAGTTATCCCTGGGGGGGACAAAATACGGTTCGGCGACCACAGCCACGTGAATCGACCACTCTGCCATGCTCTGGAGCAAGAGATCCTGAGCTCTAGCAGAGTGGTTGATATTGCCCTGGAGGAAATGGAACAGCGTCATTAAGCGCAATCCATCCCCTCCGCACCATTCCCAGGCCGGGAGTCGGCCGAAGGGCAGCCAGGCCGCGGGGGGGGTAAAGAGCCCCCGGCAGCCTTGACAGCCCCTCTCTTCTTCTTCTTCGATGTGGCGGGTGCGCCACAGGCCTTTCCGCCCGCTCTGTGTCCAGCGGGCCTCCCTGCAGCTGTACAGAGGCTGCAGTTTGGCTCCGCGGAACACTGGGCCGCCTTGTGGCCGGCCTGACCGCAGCGATAGCACTGCTCGCTGCGGTCTATTTCGGCGGTGCACCGTGCCCTGACATGCCCAATGTCGAGGCAACGGTAGCACCGCAAGGCCTTGGGTTGCAGCAGCTTCACCCTCGCTGCCACCCACCCCACCAAAAGACGCCCAGCGTCGGCGACCTTGTTCGCCGCCGCCACCGGGCACCGCACCCAGATCGCGCCAAGCCCGGAGGCATCGACGCGAACATCGCCCGTACGGACGTCCTCGGCCGGACAACCCCCGGAACGGACGATGGCCGCCACGACCTCAGCCGGAGTTGTCGAGTCGTCCAGCCCGTCGACGCGCAGTTCCGCGGTCTTCATCGGCCTGGACACCCGAACGTCCTCCGGATTGAGGACCTCCCTCAACTTGGCGGCTTGGACGTCCGCCCTTTCGCCACTAGAGGCACCCGACACCTCAAGCAGTCGCGCCCCCGTTATCGCCTGCCTCACTCTGAGGCCAGACGGTATACCAAGGTCGGGGAACGCGACTTTGGCTTTTGCCTCTGTAAGGACCGCCTTATAGGAGACGCCCCTTTCGACGGCTCCGGGCTGCAGCGTAATAACTACAGCCGCAGAGCGTGGGGCTCTGACCCTGGGCGGCCCTTGAGCCTTCTTGGGTGCCAGTGCCGGTGCTCCAGCGGGTACCGGTGGTGGCGGCGCCGTCTTCTTCTTGCGGCGGCCCCTCTTGACGACCGTCGTCCAGGTATCCGCGGTGGACCCGGATGCGTTCGCCGAGGGAGCAGTCGCTGGTGGCGCGGCCGTCCGGGAAGTGGACGCGGGCGTGCTCTCCGCGGGCTTTTTTGCGGGAGCTGACGGGCTGGACCTGGACTTAGCGGGCTCCTCCTTCCTCCTCCTATCCGCAGCGAGCGGTGGCCGGAGAGTCTCTGCTGGGAGGAGCCTCGACTCCAGGCCCTGCAGACGGGCATTCATCATACCCCCACACTGCAGCATGCAGATGCGAACGATCTTCTCGATCTCTGCATCTGCAGGTGCGGGGGTACGGACCGACGACGGGGTCGACGACGGGGCCGGCGGTGTCAAGGCAACGACGGGCGCGGGAGCGGAACCAGTGACCGCAGGACGCCTCTGCTGCCATTCCGCTCTCTGCGCGGCAAGCTCCCGCTTGAGGTCCTCGAGCTCAGATCTGAGACGGCTGTTCTCCTCCCACAACTTCACCGTCTCGTCCGAGCTTGTGCGACTAAGGAGGACCCCAACTGCCTCCTTGATGTCGCCAGCCGCCTCCTTCAGAGCGCGCGTGAACGTGCCCTTCAGGCTGCCAGATTTTGTGGCAACCTTCAGGACGACGTCCACGCCGTCCAAAACTTGGCGACTCAGCGCCACCGCCGACAGGCTCCCTCCGGCAGCCGCCTGAGCAGAGCGTCGCTCTCGGGCCAGTCGGGCCATTTCGCCGACCTCGTCAGCTGCCACCGCCTTCCGCTGCATCCGCTTTGCGGTGTTCGCCTCCGCTTTGTTGCTGCAAAGCATCAGCGGGGACGCAGCGGAATCTTCACTCAGGGGGTCACCCGGGGTCCCGTCGCTTTCCGCGCTCCCCAGCAGCATCGGTACCGGCGTAGCGGGCCGCAAGAAGCGACCCCGTAAATTACGGTCCGGTAATCGTCCCCGCCCCCTCTGCGCGGTACCAAGTTTTGGTGCCGCCAGTTCCTCCTCGCTGGAAGAGAGCTCGCTGCGCGAGCGCTTCCCCCCCAGCTGCGTGTCCTGGTCGGACAGTCGGTCCCTCCCTGGACATGTGCCTCCTCGGCTGTTGTTGCCGTCAACGACGGCAAGCGGCTTTGTTGCGTCGCACAGGCGCTCCAGGCTAACCCGGAGCTCCTTTTCTTGCGACGCAAGGATTGGTTGACGAAAGTCGGCGGTGGTCTGCCGGCCTACGAGACTAGTGGTGCCCCCCCCAGATACGGTGGGGCTGCCTTCCGTAGAAGGGCGGGATTGTACCTCCTTGAGGAGGTTGCCCGCCTGGGGAATATTTCCATTAGCCTGCATTTTTTCATTGTTTTCCTTTTTAAGGGTGAGGTCCCTTTTTGCGCTAACGACCGGATAACCCTCCGGCCATTCATCCCCTCGGCACGCTAGACCTTGGGATTGGGACTCCCTTGTGTACGCCAACTCGCCTCCCTCTGTAAGCAGAGGGGGAGTAGACGTACGACCTACTGTAGCCTGGTTCCCTTCACCGACCATCATGGATGATCGGTGATTGGAACCATGACCCTTCCCCGTTTGTTGAGAATTTGCCGCCAGCCCCAAGTGTCCACCAAAACCTGGTGGGCACTTGGAGCCGACGTTGCCCAGGGTGCGCCACGGGGAGGCTTCTCAACATGCACCCCGCCGACAAATTCCTAGGTCAACATGCGAGATGCCATTACAAAAAAAAAGTACTAAGCGCCAAGTGATCAGTGCGTCGACTTGTCGATAGTCGATTTCATCAATTTGCCAATTCTATCTTTGCCAACATTATCGACTATTTCATGGGCACTTTTAAATAGTTTTGTGAAAGTGAAAACTTCTTTAGTCTCATTCAGAGATTTTTGGTGGGGAAAATCTTATGGGTTCCCGTCACTGACATGCTGTAATAGCAGTATATCTGAGCTATAAGGGTGAAGTATTGTGCAATATTAGTGCTGTGTTCTATACAAGTAAAGTTAGTTTCAGTTTTAGGTTGTCACTTTTGTTGGAAGTCTCATGACTGCCTGGGTTTTTAAATTATTCGTACCTTCTAAAGATATTTTCCCTGTAATTTGTACGCTGTATGTCATAGTATTTTTTTTTTTTTGATAAATCATGTCCAAGTTTTTATACATAGGATTTTGAAAATCGTTAATTCATTAACACTTCGTTACGTCAAAAGCTGTGTTAACGTAATTACTACCAAATGAAATAGCTTTGATAGCAATTCAATTTGAAAGTAGAGAAAAAAATGATGACGAATTGTGGGAAATTTTCACAAACATCCAAATCTTGAATTTTCTTGAATCCCATGGATTTAAGCATCGGCTTTTAGTGTGCTTAAATGTTGCAAAGGGATCACACTATCACGTCCTGCAAAGAATACGTCGAAATACAGTTCATGCTGTATATTTTTTCTTAATGCTGGGGCCGCATCAGCGCCTATCGTGATGATGCTTCGCATAGTGATACGATACACGCAGATGTGACCAACCGTTATCGGTTATCGTCACAATAGTTGGGGC
The DNA here is from genome assembly GCA_947364205.1 of Agrochola lota. Lineage (NCBI taxonomy): Eukaryota > Metazoa > Arthropoda > Insecta > Lepidoptera > Noctuidae > Agrochola > Agrochola lota. Next base: position 4,154,768 of record OX376239.1, read on the forward strand.
TGGGGCTTAGGGCTGCGTAGCACATATCGCCCGGGTGGCGGTACATAAAAAGCGTGGCGCGTAGTCAGACTAGCGTTGGTAATTTCGACTGGTGTTTCCAGACTGCGTAAACGCTCTGTCGATATAATGAGAGCCATCTTGGATTATTGCACGATAATTCGTTAAAATTATGAAGCCGCTAATGTGACCACTGCATTAGCGTGATAACTAATTAGCGACCAAAACATACGAAGCTTCGGCAGACATTGCTCTTTCACGATAGACGCAGATGCGGCCGGGGCATAACATTTGTACGTAATTCTATTCTGACCCTCTTATAAATTATTTGAGATTCTAAGAAGTTCTCTCTCGTTTTATGCGAAATTCCTTTTAGGGAAAATAACCATCGAGCTAAAAATGGTGAGACAAAACAAAAGGATTTAAGATTTGGCCTATCGAAAAAAGTTTCTGGTACTTATATAAATTGATAGAACAGAACACCCCTTTTTTAGGGTTCTGTAGTAAACAAGGAACCCTTATAGTTTCGCCATATCCATCTATGCGTCTGTCTGCCCGCGGCTTAGCTCAGAGACTGTTAGTATTAGAAAGCTGTAATTTGGCATGGGTATACATATTAATCACGCCGACAAATTGGTAAACAAAAACAAGAATAAAAAATTACATATATTTACCCCTACACGTAAAGTGGGGATTTTCACAGCTAAGTAGGCTTTACGAGGGCGAGACTAAAAGTTTTTAGAACTGGCCACTTGTAAACGATATAATAAAAAAAATAGTTCAAATTTTGAAAATGGAACTCTTTGCCAATATTATTGTGTATGCATTTTATTAATTTGTCATTTGTTTATGATTTGGCAGCAAATTCGAAATTGTCTGTGTCACGTCAGCTTGAATTTAACGCGAGAAAATTTTCGTACAATGATTTTTTTATGTCTTTCGATGTCATTTAAGTCAACAAGAAAGTTATGATAGACTTCGATTGTCCTTTCACGATGAAGCCCCATTTCGTGCCACTGTTTACAACTGGTTTAATGAGTTTAAATGTGGTCGCACTAATCTCACCGATGATCTGCGTGAGGGAAGGCCTTCTACGGCGACGACTGAAGATAACATCAGTGTTGTGCGGCGTATGATAGAGAATGACAAAAGAGTGACTTATCAGCAGATTCGGAAAATCTTAGGCATTTCCGAAAATAAAAGAAAAACTTCGAGGAACACGTTTTATGACGTTTTATGGACGCCGAGGAAGCAGTGACTGCGTTTCAAAATTCCGTCGAAGAGACCACTAAGGACGAGTGGGCAAAGTGCTTTTGTCAGTGCTTCCATCGGATGCAGCGATGTATTGATGTAAATGGACACTATTTTGAAAAGATATAATAAAACTAATAACTTGCTAGTTTGTTCAGTTTTTGATTTTCTAAGAACTTTCAGTGTCACCCTCGTACAATTTTCAGTTTGAAAAACATGTTTTCCAACTACAATTTTGAGTTTGTTCTTGGGATTAATTCATCCCAACTACGGAACCCTTCTTTGTGCGTGGTGCGACACGCACTTGGCCGGATTTTTATAACAAGTTTCTAGTAATCGATAAAACACCCGTCTCTCCACTATTCCAATGCTTACTCTAGGATGCATATCCGGTATGGCTCTGAAATCCTTCCTTATCCTAAGGGCACGTCTTCCTTTCCATTACCGAGCGCCACCCGGTCTAATCCTCGATATTTTTTTTTTTTAGATTCGGCAATAATACACAATTCAGGTAAGTTGAAGAAGTCGATATGCAATGGCCTTTGTAGTCCCATAAAACATGAAGGCTCCCGGGGCTAGTGCAAATCTTGGGGTTAATTCGTCGGGGTCGGTGCATTTCATTGATTCATTTAATATAAAAGTTACTTGATATCCAGAATTGTATCCTAATAAAACAATAAACAATAGGCACTGGTTTGAAAAATAGCACGAAATAGGTTTAAATGTCTGAGTGCCTAAAAAAGTTTTTCTGAGAACATTTCTAAAACCGTTATTTTACTCTTCGAAATTCGGGAGTGTATTTTACAAGAGTAACTAAATCTACATAGAGCCTAGTTTCCAATTTAACCGGTCTTTTTTCCCCGACCCAACCCAAAATTAGGTTTACCTCAAAGGTTTCGCTGTCACCTAAATTACCTACTCACACAATTTCATGTCCTCACACATTATCATTAATTTAATGTTCCAAATTTTTCGTCACATACATTTCGTCATTAGGATGGCCCCTCTGTCTCTCATCCTACATAATTCGTTCACATAACAATCAACAGGGTACATGCACTAATTATCGTCTGTTGTGTGAGGACCTAAACCAACAAGGTCCACTGTATAAGGGTATGATAATTAAGGTCCAGAGTATGTTTGTTTAATACTGCCTCGTGTAATTAAGTTGCAAAGTCATTTTCTACGGTAAATTTTGGACATGGGTATGAAGATTCTACTTTGAGCATATTGTTGGAAGATCAATCGAGGTAACCGATAAAGGGTTCACCAAGTTTGTTGGATGAACACCGTTTTATCGAGATCCTAGATTCGGTTTGGTACACGTAGGGGTTAAAATTTGGTTACGGATAAAGCTCCCTAGTAACAGTCATAGATTAATACAAATAGGTCTCTTCACAAAATCATTTAAATAAAAACCGACTCTTGCTACGACACAAGTGCAATTCGGGTCGCACTGCGTTATTAATTACCTACAGTTATATTCACCTAGAAGTTGCCTCTCTTTCTTATATCTTCTGACTACGTAAAGTCACTGAATTGGCCCAACAAGTCAAGCTCGCCGCGTACTTGTAGCTTCACACCTAAAATGCGGAGTGAGCATCTGTATTAATCTGTGTTACAGTGTAAAATGGGAATTTACATCGTGATTCATGACCAAACGTAACACATGACACTAGAAACAACATCATTTGCTTAGCCCTTTCCCAACTATGTTGGGTCAGCTTCTAGTCTAACCGGATGCAGCTGAATACCAGTATTTTACATGGAGCGACTGCCTATCTGACCTCCACAGCCCAGTTACTCGGTAATAATACGGTACGCCTTGGTAAGTCTGGTTGTCAGACTTTCGGGCTTCTGACGACTGTCAAAGATCCACGAATGACAGCCGAGACCAACGGCTTAACGTGCTTTCCAAGGCACGGAGGAGTCCCGGTATGTAAAGATGGTCACCCATCCACTGACCAGCCCCGACAAGCGTAGCTTAACCTGATGAATCGACCCGTGCGTCTGTTACTACTTAGCCACAAGCCCCAATCAAAATCTGTGTAAAATGGAAATTTACATCATGATTCATGACCATAATTCATATCATTCCATGATTCTCGTATCCAAATGGTAGCATCGAACAACTCCTACTTGGCTTAGAAAATAAGATTAAACACTACAGTAAAAGCGACTATTGTGTTATTCTAATAGGAGAAAGAGACTTCTTAAGAACTAAAAACTATCACGATCTAATCTACCATATTAAAGATTCCATTGAAAAACTAAGCCATACCAATATAATTATATGTCTGCCAACCTATAGACAATGTGCTGATTACACAACAATATACAACTCGCGGGTTGAAATGTTTAATAATCTTTTGTATCTGCACAACACAACATATGAATATGCTTATTTACTGGACTCAAACGCTGACTTATGTTATGAAAACACAATGTTTTCGGGTCGTCAGGGTCTTTTAAATGACAGAGGCATGAAAAACGTAATCTTGAATCTCAAAAAAACTATTAGTGAAATCCAAGAAGAGAATAATAGTAACACTGACAAAAAGGACATATTTGAAGATACATCAAACCATTTTTTTCTATGCTAATTTATCAATAATGCATCAAAACATCGCAGGATTAATAAACAAGGCAGACCAATTGCTTTTGCATCTGCTTGAATTTCAAAATCGCATAGATGTAATCTGCGTGACTGAACACTTCATGGAAACTGGATATGAAGACTTTCTCACTATACCTAATTATAAATTGGCAGCTTGTTACTCTAGAGACACAAAAAGAGGGGGAGCGTGCATATTAATTAAAAATGAGCATCAGTATAGAGAGCTTGAAGATATAAAGAAACTTTCTATTCAGGGAGCTTTCGAGTGCTGCGCAATTGAATTGATACAGCACAATATTATCATTGTATGTATTTACAGAATACCTAAATCAAATAATCTTGAATTTTTTTACTCTAAATTAGATATTCTCTTGCCCAAGATTTGTTATAAAGCGCGCAAGAATGTTATTATATGTGGTGACTTTAACATTAATACATTGAAAAAAAATAGAACTTCCATTGAGTTTACTAACTATCTATTAAGCTACAATCTAAAGTTGCAAATTGACCAGCCCACTAGGTTACAAAGCAACACATGTATAGACAATTTTGCGCACAATTTTTCACAAAAATGTATCCACGATATAATTGACCTTAACATGTCAGATCACACCGCTCAAATTTTAAAGATTCCCGTAAAAAGGACTTGTACAATAAACAGTTGGAATATAACAGCCCGTGATTATAGTCACGATAACCTAATGAAATTTAGATTATGTTTATACCCTTTATCGTTTTGTGAAGTTTATCAAGCAGATGATCCTAATGTAGCGTACGATAGCTTTATTCAAACATTCCGTCTGTTTTACGACTTGTGTTTTCCCTTGATTAACAAAATAATAAAGTTAAAAAGGAATCCGAACTGGTTAACACCCGGACTAAAACGCTGTAGCAAAAATAAGAGACAGCTTCTTTGGCAACTAAGAGCAAAACCCAATAGCAATAACTTAACTAAACTTAAAAATTACTCACAAAGACTTAATAAAATAATAAAACTGACACAAAAGGCAAAAAATAATCATAGGATAATGACATCAACAAACAAATCAAAGGATACATGGAAGATCATAAATGAAAATAAATACTGTCCTCCCCATGAACACATAACGGAAATACGAAGGAACGGTGTTACAATAACAAACCCCTGCGATATAGCGAACGCATTTAACGATCACTTTGTGGATCAAGCAGAATTACTTGCAAATACCTCAAAATCTGCAAGTTATGAGACTCCAAATTCATGTTGCGAATCAATGTTTTTAGCCCCAACTACACCTGATGAAGTCTATCGAATAATACAGAATTTAAAAAACAAAGTTAGTGTAGGATATGACAATATTTCAACAAAGGTATTAAAATTTGTTTCCGATGTTATAGCTGGCCCCATTTGCCACATTATTAACGTTAGTATCTCTTCTGGAATATATCCTGATAAACTCAAGCCAACAATAATTAAGCCCTTATTTAAGAAACATGATAAAACTGATATCAATAACTACAGACCCATTGCTCTGATACCAGTAATATCAAAAATATTCGAGAAAGCTATTTATCACCGTATAGATTCCTTTTTCACGAAACACAATCTCTTAGTAAAGGAACAGAAGGGTTTCAGAAAAAATAAATCCATAAATCTGGCTATCTATGATTTCCTTAATATTATAATGACAGATATCGATAAAAGAATTCCTATTAGTGCTATATTTATGGACATGACGAAGGCTTTCGATTTAGTTGATCATAATACTCTCCTACGGAAACTTAATGCGCATGGAATAAGGGGAAAAGCACTTTCCCTTATACAATCTTACCTGGACAGTAGAACACAGTGTACGGAAATTAAACGAATTTCTATAAAAGAAAAAAAGGAATTTAAATATGTATCCGAAAAACGTGAAATCATTTTTGGCGTACCACAGGGCAGCGTATTAGGACCGCCATTATTTTTGGTTTACATAAACGACTTCCCAAAACATGTCAGTTTTCCTATGGTTCTTTTTGCTGATGACAGTACGATCATTGTTAGACAAAATAAAAATAGTGACTATGAATGTGACATCAAAGACTCATTGCAACAATCAATTAATTGGCTTGACCATAATAATTTGAAATTAAATTTAAGTAAGACAAAAATTATGCAGTTTAGACAGAGAGTAACTACTCCTGACATAAATATATTAATTGACGATAACAAAATTGAAGAAGTAGAACATATAAAATTTCTAGGTTTGACTATTGACTCTAAACTGACTTGGAAAGAACATGCATCAATCCTCATAAAAAAATTAAGTCGCTTCGCCTTTGCTCTATTCAAGCTTAAGAAAGTAGTAAGTCAGGCAGCTGTTATAGCTGCATATTATGGCTATGTAGATTCCACATTACGATACGGAGTAATTTTTTGGGCAAATTCATGTGAGAAAAATAACGTTTTTAAAGCTCAGAAGAGGTGCATTAGATCGATGTGTAATTTAAAACAAACAGATAGTTGTAAACCTCATTTTAAATCCCTTAGGATATTGACATTACCTTGCCTTTATATATACGAGACTGCATTGTTCGTCAAGAAAAACAGTAAATTATTTAAAAAAGCTTCTGAGGAACGTTATAGATCAACAAGACCGGAATATCGACACGAACTATGTCTAAGAGCCTCAAAGACGGCCCTTATGCATAAAAGCATTATCTGCATGGCACCAAAAATATATAATAAAATACCAAATGCTATCAAAGATTTGAATTTGATACAATTTAAACGAAAACTGAATGATTTTTTAATTGAAAAATGCTACTATACCATTGGCGAATTCCTTCTTGACAAAGTGTAAAAACTGACAATTATATATTTATGCTTGACTAACTGATTGTATTTTAATTTTTGTAATAATAATTAATTGTAGGTATTCTAATATGATGTTATCTCAATTTTGACATTTTTATTTAATATATCAATTCTCTTTTGTTTGCATTTCAATGTAAATCAATTTTGACATTTTTGTTTTGTATTTCAATGTAAATCAATTTTAATTTCTGATATTGTTAAAACGTGTATGCCTAATGGGTAGCTTTTTGAGTTTCCATAAAATTACTGTAAGACCTGTTGTATCACCAAAAAGCACACGAATAAATACTTTGACTTTGACTTTGACATACACATGGCACTAGAAACAACTCGCGCATGAGTGACTAAATAGACTCCCGCAGCCATTCGTTCATAGGTCATTGGCTCTGATTATCTTCCAAATAATCTAGCTAGCCAACGACCTGCAACCAAAAATCAAACTAAATCTTACCAACATAATTCCAATAATTATTACAAAATTTGACTTATTCATAAAGACTGCTTCACTGTAGCAAGGGGTTAAAAAACTCATTTTTACAAACTACTACACAAACATGTAGGTGATTTTATTTCAAGTACAAAATATACGAGTACTATACAATAAGGAAAACTCCAAAGCGTGAACTCTTCTTCACAAAACAATACAAAAGTTTGAACAAATATAGGACAAACTTCTCATTGGGACAAATTGCTACAAGGTACAGTCGAGAGCAATGTCAATAACGAAAACGAACAATACAATGCTTCAAGCCGTTTTAAAACGTAGCGACAATTTTTCTCACAAATCTTGGACGATTTTTAACCAGTTTTTTAACGGGCGTGTAGTAAAAATATTTGTGAAACTCGCTTTCAACTTCCTTCTAACAAAGCCGTTATACAGGCTTTGTTAGGGACTGTTTTGATAAAATGACTTAATCAGGTTACTTATTAACAATCGCTTGAGAGGATTTTTTCGTTTATTATTGCGTTTTTTCGGGAAATCTTTTCCTTCCTTTTCTTTTTATTTAAAAAATCAAATCCTATGATGTCACTCCCTTGTAGTAGCTTCAACAATCATTCTTGTGGCTGTATCCTAAATTATTTTTTTTTACTATAACTATAATTTTTAACAAATTGCGTGGATTGTCCATGCATTTTGCTATCGCAAATTAGAATAGAATAGAATAACTTTATTTCGGACACAAATATCCATATAGTGTTAGTAACATACAAAAAATAACTTATTGCCTAGTGTTAGTAAAAATCAACCTCCGCACAAACTGCTGTACAATCGAAGAGCCGAAGCTCTTGGCTACAGTTTTCAGAATGCTGTTTCGACTGCCCCTCACTCTCCTTAGTAGCGATGCAGTTTTTTTGCGTATAATTGCATGGAAACCGTCGGTGCGGGCTTGCGCAAACATTTCCGACGCGCTACAGTAACGAGGCAGCCTCAACAACATCCTGAAAGCATTATTATATTGGACGCGCAGGACATCCAACGATCTCTTAGTACAATTGACCCATAGATTGCCCGTGTACAAACTTTGGCAATAAGCCTTAAAAAGTGTTATCTTTACTTGGTCTGTACACCGCGCAAATCTACGGGACAACATATTGCTCCGGACCGCTAGAGCCCTGCGCTCCCTCTCAATGTCTACATCGTCCTTGAGGTCAGTGGCAAGACAATGCCCTAGGTATTTAAAAGTTAACACACTATTAATTGGTGACCCGTTCAAAAGCAACTCGGGTCCTTCTCCGCGGCGTTTGCCGCTGACCTCAAAGACCATGTATTCACATTTTTTTACATTATATTTCAATCCATGTGCGGCAGCTTAGGTCTCACACGTTTTAAGCATCTCCCCGATTGCTCCCGCTGACGGACCCAGCAGCACCATGTCATCTGCATAGCTGATGTTGTTAATTCTAACCCCGTCAATACTGCATCCGACACGCCTGCTGCTGAGTGCGACTATGAGGTCATCCACGTAGAGGTTGAAGAGCCTGGGAGACGTCAGACCACCCTGTCTCACCCCGCACTCCAACCTATACGGCTCAGAGACTGTATCATCCCATTTCACCCGATTGACTTGGTTACCATACCAATACTGGAATAGCCCACATATTTCCGCGGGTATACCCGGTCTCCCATCTTTCTCCAGAGCACATCGTATGAGACAAGATCGAACGCCTTGGAGAGATCAAGGAAACAGGCGTACACCGGCGTACCGCGAACTTTATAATATTGAACGGTATGCTTGAGACTTAAAATAGCACTTTCAGTTGATAGTCCGGGGCGAAATCCAAACTGTGCATCATGAAGATGGATGTAATTACTTAAGTAAGAGTCAAGCACACCGTCCAACACTTTGGCTATTATCGTCGCAAGAGAAATGGGACGATAGTTCCCTCTGTCCGAGATGTCACCTGTCCTGTTTTTCACAATGGGAACTACGATGGTCTTCATTAGATTAGCTGGTAGGTATGCATGACTAATACACATTGTGAAAAACATAGACAAGACTCGCGGCAAATGGACACCTGCGTGCCTCAGGTGCTCAATGCTGAGACCATCATGTCCTGGAGATTTGCCTCGTTTCATGTTGTTAATGATTGCACATACTTGCTTGGTTGAAAAGCGTATCAGAGGTTTCGCACCAGGACGGATGGGCTCACAATCATTCACCAAGGTTGAGGGACCGAGAGGGGACTGAACTTTAAAATGGTCCTCGAACACATTAACAATTCCCCCCTTATCACTTATTCCTTCCACACACGCAGAGAGGCCAGGTTTCGCATCCAAACTACCAGTGGATTTCCAAAATTTACCAAAATTTTTACTAGCTCGTTGTTCTGCTAGCCTATCCATTACAATTTGCTCAGCGTGGTTTTGGCAAAATTTCAGTCGACCTTTAAAAACTCTTCGCGTCTCATACATTTCATCATACACCGAGCCCGACGAAGGACGATTGTTCAGTATCCAGGTCTGAAAGCTACCCCTGGCCTCACGGTGCGCATCTCTGACATACTCATTCCAACCACACACTCGCTTACCACGCCTCGGCCCCGCCCCAGATGTCTTTCTAGATTGCCTAGCCGCCGCACATAGGATTTCTACAATCTGTTCGTACAAACTGTCCAGAATAACTCTGTGCTCAGCCAAACCACATGATCCAACGCTACACCTTTCAAACTCATGGGGGAAATCAACGTCTCGCAATTTACTGTTACATAAATTATGATAAATTTGCGTTTCTGACTTAGTTCTTTCACCCCAAAAGACAAAATTGTGGCCAGCACCCCCAGTCACCAATTTAGGCCGCACAACTTCAAAGTCGCAGTCCAGATGTATCGGTAGATGATCCGAAACGTAAACATCCTCCGATACATCCACATTTGCAATTGTGTGCCAAGCTGACACAGATACCACACAATGATCTAACCATCTCCTGCTTCCGTGCACATCACTTATAAAGGTGTAGGTACCACTATCAACCAAATCAAATTAACATGTTTTGTATTTTTAATAATTATTCGACGTAAGTTCAAATCCATAAACTATTCATAGTTTGTATCGAAACTTTAATTCATTACCTGCAACACTAATTCATAGATTTGAGTAAAAATCTATGGTTGCATTCGGTCACTGTCGGTGGAAACGGCTCCAACGGTTATCATTGTAATTAATTAATATATTCAATTTTAAGTGGAATTATTCATCATAATATATTGTGTTATTATCAATTGCGTATGGTTACAACATAATATCAATTTATCAAAGTGAAGTCATCCGTTTTTCATTTTGCCGCCAATGTTCATACATTCAACATTACGGTTGCGATTTCGAACCCGCCAGCCGGAGTGAACATTATTTGATTTAAAATACAAAATATGTTAACGCAAATTAAAGGAAAATCTGAGAAAAAGTCCATGACAGTGTAAAAAAACGGGATATGTTGTTGAAAAAAAAGTCACGGGAAACTTTTAGTTTAGTATGTATTCATAAAATCATTCCTATTTCTCGAACGGTTTCAAAATTCAAAAGTCATTTATTCAAACTAGGCTGAGAATCAGATCTTTTGGAACGTCAAAATTCCATAAGATAGTCCCCCAAAAACGCCCACCCTTCACCACTTCCTAGTGCTTTAGCTGGGAAGAAGAAGTGGCGCAACAAACTCCCCAGCAGCAAAAAAAAAACTATAATTTACATTACTCAACACAAAACAGTAAATAAAATTATTTGCCATAAGCATTTGACAGACGTGTACCTTATTATAGTACACCTACATTTCGCCAGTTATGTTTAAGTCCCATGTAATAGGGGGCGAGCCTATTGCCATCAACCGGGCAAAATTCCAGACTCCGGGCTGCTACTGAGAAATTCCAGATGTAAACACTTTTCTCGATCTGGGTATAATCCACTACACCCACGTGACAGTCCATCAGTGTAGTTGAGTATAGGTACAACTTTATACGAAGTACAGTTTAATTCACAAATCTACCAAACACTCCCACAATGCCGTTGCAGGGACCATTTAGTACAACTGCGCGGCAATTTTTCTAGCAAATCCTAAGCCATTTGTATTTGTGATTGTACCTAACAGCCGCATAGCCAGGTTTACAATGAAAAATGATACTTTGGAATTAACTTTTCAGAAAGACTTTTACGTGGCTCGGTTTTCAAATGGAAGTCGACAATTTGTGTGTTAAATGTTCAAATTTATTTTTCATGGAATTAAATATTAAATATACCTATTGCCTTTTCTCTTCTGGGGTTGGATTTCAACCTGACCAAAAGCACCCGGTGAACTTCAAAACACGAGCGCATGTGGGCAATTTGTGGGAATTGCCCGTGTACGCCTACGTGTTACGAAGTTCGGGAAATCGAAAAAAATCGGAAAAAAACTAAATTTTCTTTCGTTTTTTCTAATTTTCTTTTTTTTTAACACGCTAGCTGTGGCAAAAAAACACTTTAACCCTGATTGAGGTGAACAAAACAAAAAAAAAACAGAGTTTGAGTCGAGTGTTTTTGTGAGATTAACGCACGGCAATGGATTTTCAAAGTTGTTATGCGTAAGGTGATACAAAAGTAAAACCAACTTGTTATTCTTAAAGTGACTTCGTTATCAGTCGTTCCTAATTATTATGTCCACAACGGTATAGCGAAAAAAAATTGTATCCAAGAATGGATGTCAAAAAACATGGTTTGGCCATTTATTTATGAGGAAGTAGAGAAGAAAAACAATTGATAAACGTTAGAACTTTTAGAAAAATGTGTAGTTACCGATCCCTAGGCAGGTTTATAGAGCCCAGTAATAAGACATTACAGTAAGTCACTCCAGCGCTGACTTGCGACTGGGCTCGAGTAGACACTGTACTCCATTTGAAATAAGATTGGACATTTAAACAAACCTTTTTTACAGTCCGTTCAACCGATTCTGACTTCTATACCGTGGGCATAAGGATGGCATTAAAAGCAACAACGTGGTTACAATACCAACTGTATACTGCATCTGCCATTTGTCATGCCACCAACGCAATAGAAGTCAAAATCGGTTGAACGGACTATAAAAAAGGTTTAGTTAAATGTCTAATCTAATTTCAAATGGAGTGTAGTTTCAACCCAGTCCAGCTGACTAACCTACCCGTCTATTTTCGGCCCTAGTGGCTTTCCCTGCCTGACTTACTAACTTACTGCCGATATCGTCTACATGAACCCACTGACTGGGTCCGAAATTGCGAGTCACTGGGTCCAGTCACTGCCATCGTGTAAACCCAGGGATAATACACAAATTAGCTGGTCAAAGCTTAAGAGTCATATTAGATTTTTTTACGGATATTCATGATTGTTTATTTTTGATTCGCTGAGATTATCAGCAGCAGTAAGATATTTTAATTATTTGATTATGATAACGATAGTGCCATTCTCTTTCTTGAAAGTTGGAGTTAAACATCATTTTCGTGAGATTTGCTGAATTGACGCGGAATATTTATTAATTTTATTTTATGTATTGTAATTTTGTTTCATTATATCGAGAACGAAAATCATGACACGTATTAATTTTATATAGAACTTTTATATTATATTAGTTTATTTGATAAAATAATTTTTATTTGGAATTTAACGAACGCTGAATCAAGACATTTATTGCTTTTCTTTACGATATTTTCCGTGAAAACTCAAGGGATTTAAAGAAATTCTAGAACTCTAATAAACAAGTAAAACATTCAACTTGTCTTTTAGTCATTTTAACTTTTATTAGAATTGACTGAAACAATGTGAATTTGAGCGTCAAGTTCCATCGACGACGGTTTTTCTTGTGAACTGAGTTTGTAATAAAATATTTATAGTAAATTACATGAACAGAAAAATCAAAATGTGTAACCCCAACTTACCTACAAGAAAGAGAATGGCACTATCGTTATTCATAATCAAATAATTAAAATATCTTACTGTTGCTGAAAATTAGAACGTCAAAAATCATGTGTTTGCGTAAAAAATGTAATAGGACTCATAATTGTTTTAAAGTTTCTTACCTTATTTCAGGAATATCTGACTTAGTTATGCGAGATTTAATTAAAAAGCAATACCTTTTGTTTGAAAGATATTAAGCTTAAATCGAACGAAGCCATCAGGGTTGGCCATTTCGATCATAAGATTAATCACGCTTCCTGGTACCGGACACCAATCCGCTATACCTAATGGATAATGTCTGCCACCGTTCCGTATAAATTAAAAAAAGGACGATAAACTGTGTATGATTACTATCCATGAGTCTGAATGTAAGTAATAACTTCAACAATATAATTAGGTGTAACAGACAAATGCTTTACTTTGTGTAAATAATTTCATCACCACTGCTCTCGAAACGGTGAAGGAAAACATCGTGAGGAAGCCGGCATGTCCTAGAACTAAAAGTTCGAAATGTGACATTTACCAACCTACTGGACCCGCGTGGTAGATTACGGCCCACTCCCTCTCCAAGAGAGGAGGCCTCTGTACCCTTATAGACTGGTTATGCGGTCGTAGAAGTCCACCATACTTAAGTTTTGTTTTTCTCGCAAATCCTGTGTTGCAGTTTGAAGATACCGACGACGTACCATCGAAGAATTTCATATCTAAGCAATTTGAAAACAAATTCCCGTGAACGCGATGACCACATCTGTTACCACCCCGGTTCTATGGCGGCCGAGCACTGCAAGCAGAAATAGTCCTTACGGTGCATAGATATGAACTTCTTCGATGGTACATTAATTAGTCCAGGCATTTTGATCAGACATCTCGGAACTTGGCAAAACTAATCCCAGTTTGGGGTTTTCTTTTTTTAAAGATTTGATGCTCTCGTCTGGATTTTTTGTTAAACTAACGTTATTGGGAAAGTATATTATTTTCTTATTAGAATGTATTCTTGATCAAAACGGTAAAAAATACTCTGAAATTAGGTAATGACAATTTCGAAGATATGTCACTGAAAAATCAAATGCAAAAAAAAAACTACACGTGTCGAGCCACGGACAAGCTAAAAAATAAAAACGTGGAAGTGTCTCGAAACAACAAACTATTTTTTTTTTCTCAAAATGTATAAGTTTTATAGTCATGAAATTGTAAGTATCATTAAACAGGAGGTCTCATTATCTTTTCATTGATCCACCGATCCAATCTTATCTTGTTTCCCGGTATGAGATACCATCGCAACCAAGCACCCTCCTGAGAAGCGTTCCTGTAGCAGGGGCGGGTCGCTTATTGACACTAATAAAAAACATCGGGCGATGTCGTGGGACACCCGATTGGAAAGAAGTTCCTTTTGCTGTATATTATGTTTTAATACAAAGCCATCTATTATACATTTCTTGAACCAATAAACTTATACTAACTAGATGGCGCTGTATTAAAAAACAAAAACTGTTGACACTTGTAACTTGAGACCTTGAAACTGACTTTCGGGCATATCGCTTTTTCGTTACGTGACGATTTCAACCAGTCCATTCCTAACGCAAACCGCGTTAAAGAACTTTGTTCCAAAAAGTTTCAATATAACCAGATTCTTCGACAGCCCTAAATGCAATGGAATTTGGAAGATAATACTCTCAAGGCGTTTGATAACCCAATTCTGACGTCGATTAGTTTTGGAAAGATCAAATATTCAGCCAAGGGTGGCAGCGTGGGGTTGCGGGTTTGTCCGAAAGGGATATCGCGGCCCCGGCACACAGGCAACGGAAGGAACACGGGTGGGTTTTAGTCAGTAAAAGTCTGACACACCTTCTCGCTCTGCCCAGAGCCGGAGAAGTCATTTGATGATTTCCCATTTATTTATTTATTTAAACTTTTCACACTCAAAAAAGTACAAAGGCGGACTTAATGCCTTATCCCATCCTCAAAAAAAAAAAAAAAGGGTGGCAGCGTTTTTCTCAAGAGCTTTATTTTAGCTGAAAAGTGAAGAAGTTTTATTTAGTTATATTGCTTAACTTTAAAAAGTGTTTTCTGTTGCTGTTTCGAGTGTATAATTTCACTTAAGCGTGAGACATACACAAATGGCTAGTGGCGCGGGCGTTGCGCCGGCTGTTTCATATTTCATACAAAATGTATTGGAACGACACGTGGCGCGGAACATACACAACGCCCGTGCCGCACCGTCGTCGCCTCGCCCGCACCATGCCTTTTGTGTATATTCCGCGCCACGTCGTTCCTATACATTTTGTATGGAATATACAAACCGCCACACCATCGCCCTTAGACTACAATTTGACTTCATGGATGTGTCGTAATAGGTGACTACGGGATTATGTGAAGAGAAAAAACAGTAATTGTTTGTTCAAGTAAACATTATTACAAATGTAATGACGACATCTGGCTCCTGAAATACAAGTACTCTAACCTAACTCTGGAGCAACTGCAGCTGCAGAAGTTTTTTTATGTTTTTTTTTATGTGTTAAGCGACGAAATTGTGTTCACGAAGCTGAGGAAGCGTGCGCTATTTGGTTGGACCAATGAGCGCGCACGGTGCTAGAGTTGGCCGTCAGAAACGACCTTGACAAGTCCCCGCCCCTTTAATGTTGCTTATTACCAAGGTGAGATGTCAGATGCATCATATGTGACTACTGTAAGGTTCCCTCGATTGTTTTTCCTTTTTAAAAGGTAGAATTAGCAACTGGAATCAAAAGGACATTTATCAAACGTCAATAGTACCCAAAACCCAAACTCAAAATCACTGCCAAAAAATCACATACGAAACTTTACCATAGAAAAATATTCTTTTCATAATCATTTCTATCTACCCTCACAAAATCACGCGCGGTGCTTTAGTTCCTGCTTGATCACATCGCAGCATTCCTAACGCTTCGGCTTTCAAAGAAAATAAGATAAAGGACTCGTGCATGAATAAAATATTATAAAGGCACCTGTTCACTTATGTGTAGTACCTATTGTTAAAGCGATTTTTCAATACAATGCCACCAAGTGTGGGATCAATAGGGATGACGGCAAATTTTTTTTTGACCCTCATGTAGGTTATTAAAAAATATTGGACACGTATTTTTTCTTTTTTTATGTAATCTAAAGATTACGGTGATACATTGAGTTAAAATGTACCATGACGTCATGAGTATGTAGATTTTATACTTACTTGTGACGTAGCGACCCCCACTCCCCAACTTAAAATGAGTTATTAAGTTTTTTTTTATAAATATAATAAAGCAAAACATACGTGTCTAATATTTTTTATATTATCTGACTGACGGACTAACTAGAATTTCTTTTTTTTACTCAGGCATCACCCTCACCCCACCATCCCTATTGACCAGACCATCAGTTTTTATGCAAATTGAATGAATGTTAAAATGGTATTCATTATTGTGAAAAAAAAGTTAGTATATTTTTGTCAATGCTGTCAATTATCTAATTCTTGACCTTTACCTAACAAATAGATTCGTTTTATAAATAATGGGCATACTTTCCCAAATCCAAATTTTGGTTAATAATAAATAATGCGATACATTTTATTCTAAAGTCAATTTAAGCGTATTGTGCATTTGTGACTTTGTAAATGTACGATTACTTACTTAGAAGCTTGTGGCTAAGTTACAACTGCCGTACGGGTCGATCCATCAGGTTAAGCTACGCTTGCCGGGGTTGGTCCGTGAATGGGTGACCATCTTTACATACCGAGACTACTCCGTGGGTCCGGAAAGCACGTTAACGCGTTGTTCCCGACTGTCATTCGTGAATCTTTGACAGCCGTTACGGGTCGTCAGAAGCCCGAAAGTCTGACAACCAGTCTTACCAAGGGGTATCGTATTACCCAGTTACTGGGTGGTGGAGGTCAGATAGGTAGTCGCTCCATGTAAAATACTGGTATTCAGCTGCATTCGGTTAGACTAGAAGCCGACCCCAATATAGTTGGGAAAAGGCTAGGCAGATTGATTAATTACAAATAGTCAAATATTATTTATTTTATAATTATGTGTTCAGTTAATGTTACAGATCAGTGGACTCGTACCCTAAGACGCAAGTTCTCGAACGTGTGTTTCCGAATCCCAAATGGCAGAGATAAAATGCCGTTCTTTGATATTACATAACTTGGCCGAAAATGCGTTACAAAAACTGTAAGAAAACACATTTTTTCTACCCTTTCCTTTTTTACATAAGGTTTATAAAGCTGTATCATATTATCGGAACATTAAACCTAATTTCGATTTAAAAAACTCTCCAATATCGATTAGGAAATGAGAAGAAATGAAAGAAAGTTCACGATGGCAATAAATGTAAACATCAACATTTTAAAGACTAATGGAGTGAAATCAACTCTAATTGAGTGGAAAAAGAATTGACAGTTTAATGATAACAGTTATTATAAACGTTATTCAAAAGGAGTTGTTTATATTATATTGGGATATTGACGACAAAAAAAATTGTCCGTCTGGTAGATTATTAAAAAATATTGGACACGTATTTTTATTTTTTTACGCGATCAAAAGATTACGGCAATACATTGAGTAGGCAATGCGTTAAGATGTGGCATGACGTCACTGTCCGGTAGATTCTATACTGACTTGTGACGTAGCAAGCCCCCACTCCGCAACTTTAATGCGTTTTATCTAAACCATTTTTTATTAAAAATACGTGTCTAATATTTTTTTATTATCTGACTGACGGACTAAATAGTTTTTTTTTCCCAGTCAACATCCCTATTGACTAGCTTTTGCCCGCGGCTTTGCCTGCGTAAATGATCATTTATTTAGATAAGTATTCGAGCTAAGTTTCAAGTTTATTAATTCAAGGAATAAGATTTTTCATACAAAATTTTATCCCCTATTTAACTCACTTAGGGGATGAATTTCGAAAAATCCTTCCTTCTTCCTTGTTTTGATTATAAGGGAAACCTTTGTGCCAAATTTCAGCTTTCTAGGTTCAAGGGTTTGGGCTGGGCGATGACGAATCAGTCAGTCAGTGTTTTCTTTTTATTATTTATATAGATAGATTATTATCGATCATGAATATTATTTTATTTGTTTACCAGGTTTGTTTATTTCGAAACATGTACCAGTGTCGTTTGTACTAAATAATAATTAGTCCAATCAATCTGCCTAACCTTTTCCCAACTATCTTGGACTGGGCTTCCTAACCGCATGTCGAAATGAATTTACATGAAGCGACTGCCAATCTGACCTCCACAACGTAGTTACTGGGTAATACGATACCTTTTGGTAAGACTGGTTGTCAGACTTTCAGGTTTCTGACGACCCGTAACGACTGTCAAAGATCTAGAAATGACAGCCGGGACCAATGGCTTAATGGCTTTCCGAGGCACGCGAGATTAAAAATACGTATTTAATTCTTCAGCATGTATTGAAGGCTGTACAGCACTATTACTAGGCTCTATTAAGTTTGATCCTAGTTTTCATCTTTTGCCCGTTCCCGGCAAAAACCTTTTATACCTACTTCATAAACCCAATGTTATATCAAGCCATCTTCAACCGTAAAATAATTTCGGCAGTGAAATTACTTCGCCGCGAAGAGGCAAACGCTTTTGAGAGCAAGTTCCTTATAAATTGATAGACTATCTTTGAAGATAGAGGTGAATATTCAAACTTGAAGACTACACCACGTTTTAGATTATTCTGGAGATCCAATCAACTGAATTGAGTAAATAGAGAAACGTATCGAGTCTGTGTTTATTTATTTGATTGATATGTTTGTGTGAACAGCACTTTGATTTATTTATATAGTTCGATGTGATTGTGTTAGATTGAAGAACCCACTTTTTACGAAGGATTGAATTTGTAATGTGACAATGTAGTGTAGTTTCTATATAAGTGGCTGCAATAAACGTGCAAGGTAATGGCGCTACACACATAAAATGCTATTTTATCGCAATGGGTTCAAAATTCAAAATATTTTATTTAACATAAACCTACATGGGTACTTATGAAACGTCAGAAGCTAGGTGCACGGTCCCAATTGGTCGTTTCCTATGCAGAAGAGCCGGCAAGAAAGTCCACGGTTACTCTTTTAATAATAATTGGCCTTTACAATATAGTCAAATAACAGTATTAATAAATGGGAGGATAGTGTAGGTCTGTCTTTCAACAAGTACCAGGTACTTAACAAAATAGATGATGGTCAATAAATCTACAGTCCACTAAGCCTACAGCGTTCTCACACTCACAAAATAGAAGAGAATCTATATAAAATACCTATAAATAAATTTATAAAAATAAAAATATCATTGGTTTCGTTTTGACAGTTCACCCACGTTCATTGCGTTATTTACATTGTTGGCAGACGAATTTTTCAAACCTATAAGGCAATGAATTAGCAATATCCTGTGTTAATACATTCGCAATCGGTGTGCGTGTATGGACGTAAACGAAGCAAAAGGAGTATGTTAGGATCGTAGCTGGTGACGTTCTGTAGCTTCTGCCTGCTTTCTTGGGAAGAAGTCGTGAGTTATGTATGTGTACTACGTAATAATTTTTTTATGTGTACATCTTTCCTCTCGCTTTCCTGCAATCTGTGGGAGTGATTTCATGAAAAGAGACGGAAGTGTGTAACAGGAAGCCGGGGAAACGCGCGCTATTTGATTTGAAAAATGAGGTGCTACGCGTGCGGTGCTCGAATTGGTTACCAGACGGCACACTAACCGCCATGGGATCTGGAGGCAAAAGTCCTCGCGCACATCTGGGAGTGGCGCGAGGACGCGAAACGCCGGGGCGTAACTCCGCTGCCGCGAGATATCACGGCACAGCGGACAGAGCTCCGGCGGGATATCATGGCGGCATGGAGAGTGCGATTGTCGCAACCCAGTGCTGGGCACGCCACAATTGTGGCGATAAGTCCCCTCTTTGAGGAGTGGCTAGAGAGGCTCCTACTTCCGCCGGACGCAGGTCCTCACCTGACATGGTTATTTCGGGAGGTCCCTGTTCAGGATAAAGCGGGAGGAAACGCCCGGGTGTCACCACTGTGTGGATCGCCCGGAGGACACGGTGGAGCATACGGTGTATAGGTCTAGGCCCGACTTGGGTGGAAGGAACACGGATGGGTTTTAGTCAGTAAAAGTCTGACACGCCCAAAATTATCAAATAACTTCTCCCGCTCTGGGCGGATCGGGAGAAGTAATTTGATAATTTCCCACCCAAAAAAAAAAGACGGTACACTAACCCAGTTTCCGAGAGGTTGATGATGGATAATGATAATGATGATGATGATGAGCTAAGATGTCAGATGTTACACATCATGCGATTACTGTAAGGCCCGCTCATTTTTTTTGTATCACCAGCACTTGGTAGTCATAATTATTATTATGGTTGTGTCTACTCTGGAAAGGGTGATTTACAATGTCAGCACCCGTAGCACGACAACTATAGAAACCGGTTTCTGCCGGGTTTTGTTAACGGAAGAATAGACAAAATGACAGATTGTGATTGTGTACTTATCTGTGTCTCTTTTGTCTATTCTTCCGTCGACAAAACCCGATTCTATTGAAGCGTACAGTTACAGGTTGATAGACCAGCTTACAAAACTGCGTCCTATGTTCGATTAGGAGCAGTATAATTGTTATTGTTTTGACCATCCAGAGTAGTTAACTATTTCCAAGATCCAGAAATAAAATCCATAGTGGTAATTCATATTTCAAAGGTATTATTATTATATTGTAGATAAAAATATAATATATATTTTATTATATTTTTATCTACCAACCCGTACTGGGCGTGGTAGCACGTGTTAAATTATAGCACACGCCCTCTCGAAGAGAGGAGGCCTGTGAGTGTGTTTCAGCAGTGTGAATATTATAGCCTGATTACACTTATGCTTATTAATATTTGAAATAGGTCAGCTTTCACGAAAAACAAATTAAATACACGTACTTCAGAGAGATTTCTGAAAGGCAGTTAGTTAAAAAATATCTGTTATAGACAGATGAACGCGCGTATGATATTATAAGGGTTCCGTAATTTTTATTTACAGTGAAAAAAATGTGAACAAAGGAAAAAAAAAACTTTTTCTTTCTGTCTTTATAACTTATTTTTGCTTCATGATGTTTCAGCGTCTTGGTATCGGAATTTTGAAGACCAGCTTTTCCTGCTGCTTCGCCCGCGTGGAGGTCAAAAATTATCCCATGGAAACGTTCTTCTGTGATAAAAAAGTCCTAAGGCCTTGGTCTAACTATGTGCCAAATTTCATCCGAATCCGTTCAGCCGCTAAGGTAGCCCGAGAGAATCAAATTTTCTTAAGTTTTTTTGCAATTTGCAGGTCAGTGTTGTATCTTTGTTGATCAAAATAAAATCTCAGTTGTCATGATTTCATGAAAAATTCATTCATTTAATGACTGTGATTATAATTCTGTAAATACAAATTTGTTACGGTCGCGAATCATTTTTGATCAGGATATAACCAGACACTGACCTGCAA
This sequence comes from Agrochola lota, assembly GCA_947364205.1. Lineage (NCBI taxonomy): Eukaryota > Metazoa > Arthropoda > Insecta > Lepidoptera > Noctuidae > Agrochola > Agrochola lota. The sequence continues at coordinate 4,176,356 of OX376239.1, forward strand.
ATTTCGCGAAAACGTCCGAAAACCATTAATTTGTACATTTATCACATAAAAAAAAATGCCGTAACAAACTTACATTTGCAGTTGGAGAATCGACCGTAACTTACTCGTATATCGATGTATGGGAGAATATGTTTTTTAAATATAATGTTAAGTTATATCAACTACGGAACCCTTTATTGTGCCTGTTCCGACACGCACATAGCCGGATTTTTCTTTCGCTTTCGCGAGCATTTTAAAGAAAGAAAGAAAATTTCTTTATTTAGCACAGACTAAAAGGCACACAATACAACATAATTATACACCAAGTAAAAAAAAGGAAACAAATAAAAAGTATAAATAAAGTAAGAAATAAAAAATATTTTAATCTGACTCTGTATAAAACGAGAAGTTTCATGAATTATAATTTACAAAAATAAACACAAAATTTAAATCGTTCCCACGGAATGCAACCAGTTCAAAGACGTAATTAAACTCAAACATTTTCTAGAAGCTTGGAATTTCACTCCCAAACGAAAAGTGCATTTACAAAGCGCACTTTACTAAACGATTCAAACGAAATGCAATGCTCAGAGAAATGAAATATCGTTTGAACTAGGAAATCAGTACTGAACATTAATTTAAAGTAACTTTGCGACTGCGTCTGACTGTTCGGGATTATATTCTGTCCACTTAGTGTGGGCGAAATTTTGTCTTAACTAAGAGTAAATTTTAAGGCATGTTAAACACACATTTGTTAGGCATGGCACGAACGAACAAGAACATGGTGAACATGAACATCGAACACTTTGTTCACATGTGCGAACATATTATTAATGAACATTAAGAGCGTTTATTCTGAAGGTGGGCAACGTCGCAAATAGATGTCAAATATTTCACTGTTTTGATTAATTTAGCAATATTACTGTGTGGAAATAAAAAATGTGGCTAACTAGCGAACTAGAATATTGATTATGAAATGCAATAATTCATATCGTAACACCGAATGTTTAGTTTTAGATGTAAAAAAACTATTTGGAAACTGTCCAAATGTGTTTTTCACACCTAAAATGGGTACAACATCAAATTCAATGTTATAATTGCAATTCATTATTAATATTCTAGTTCGCTAGTTAGCCACATTTATTATTTCTATTCAGTAATATTGCTATAAGAATCAAAACAGGTAAATATTTGACAGTTATTTGCGTTGTTGCCAACTTTTAGGATAAACCCTCTTATTTCGAATCCATGGCTACTACAGGGGGCAATTGAGCGCACACACGTAAATTAGCCAACCGAATACGAACACAGTTCGACAACCGTGTTCGTATTCGGTTGGCTAGTTTACGTCCACGGAACATTTGGTTTGAATGTGTATGTTACCGGTAATCTGTATAATTCAGGTGCTCTATACAATACCTAAGCAATGTATAGAATACCTGAGGCGTCCAGGCAATGTATGAAATATTATGAATATTATTGTCCGTTACATACTTTGCCTAGGTCATGTATAAATTTCCCAGGGATTGTATAGAATACCTGCTGGTTCACCGACAATGTGTAAAGTAAATAGATTTGTTCTATTTTTATCAATGTTATATAAGTACCACGGAAGAATTATCTTGCTTGCAACACACGGCCGCTATAGTAATACTTGCTAACAGATGTGTTCATCGTGTGCACGTGATTTTTAACCGACGAAAATAAAGAGGGAGGTTCTCAATTAGATTCGTATATCTTGTTTCTAAATTGTTCAGATGTAAGTTTCCTCTATAGTACTTACCTACAAAATGACGGACAAATAAAACAGCTCATGTTTGCTCAAAATTAACTTTACTAAAATTAACAATTACTCATTAAAAATAATCTTTATAAAAACGTACGTAATATTATACAATTTTTTGCAGTAAAATAAGAATCATTACACTCAAAAATATTTATTTATACTTAGGAACTAACTTAACTTAACACGACTTTACTATTAATATTTATTTTATATAGTCAATATTTTTTTTTTTTAATAATCTTAAAATAAGGAACTTAGTACCTTTCGATAATCACAGTAAAATGACAATAAAATTAACGTGAAATTTAAAGTTCTTCTGGCTTATGTAACATAATCTAATTTTCTTCTAATAATCAGGTAATAAGTATTAAAAACTTAGAAATCAAAATAATTCTGTAAAAATAAGAAGTTATACACAAAATTGTATAATAAAATAAAAATAAACAATTATTTTCACACATTGCCGGCTGCACATTCGGTACTGTATATAATGCCTAGGCAAAGTATAAAATAAATAATATTTCATACATTACCTAAACGTTTTAGGTATTATATACATTGCCTAGGTATTGTATAGAATACCGGTTTATACAGATTGCCGGTAACATGTATACAAACCAAATTTTCCGTGTTCGATGTTCGTGTTCACTATGTTTTGTTTTTTCGTGCGTCCACGCCTTTAGAGTCTGCATACGCAGCATACACGTCCAAATAAGGTGAAAAATTGTTCTTTAAAAACTGATTGGAATAAACTTTTAAAATTTGCCGTGTTGTTATGGAAAAATTAGGTAAAGTGAGCTGTCAATCCGCCTGATGTTAGGGATTGACGTTATTGAAATCTCACTTCAAGCTCACTTCACTAAAGTTTTTACGGTGAGGTTTATACGGAATAAACCGGCTGTAATTTAATTATTGCAAGATAGTGTCTATTTAGAAACTATGAAATAGGTTAGTATACTTGTGTAAAAGAATATTTTGACGTCCGAAGGAGCTGTTCGGGCCTAGCACGAATGCGCAGACGCAACGTAACGTAAATTCGAACGATTTAAAAAATGAAAATACGTTTTACACATAACATTTTTTTTTGTTTTGAGACTGTATAATATCAATATCTACGAATGATAGCTACTAATTTTAACTTAAAATACTATAGAATACTTGTATTTTCGATTCTTTAATCGTTCGAATTTACGTACCCACTTGAGCATTGAAAATTTACAAAAAAAAGTTCAGGCACCCAAGTTGACATCCTCATGACCATTCTGTTTTGTCCCCTCGCTAACTCATTTTTTCTGCCCCTATGTGCATTCAAAAAAAGTTAGCTGGTACATCTTGACAGGAGGGAGACATGACAAATTGTTCACTGACACGAAACGAAATGGGTACACAATTATATCCAAGAAGAAAGTAATCCAAAGGATCATTATGTCGCTTTAATATGACTAAAGTGTACCTACCTACACGTTTATTCTGCAAGAGGGTATTTTAAATGCAATTATCCTGTTATTTCCAAACATTTATATCAAAACTGCGGGCAGAAAAAATTATGTGAGAAAACTCTAATGCTAGTCACACGTAACGAATTACTTGCGCGAATTTAGGCTTGCGCAAGTCTAACGTGACGTGTGTGGCCAGCATAATATTGAGAGCAAAATTATAAAGTGTAGTTTGAGTAAAATTACCAAGGATTCATTACGTTTGATAGTGTAATGTTACTGCTGATATTTTGTGAATAAAAGTTTAAAACTAAAAAAAAATCGAGAGGGACACCTCTCGATTTTGTTACAACCGGGTGTTCCACGAAGTCAAGTCAAAGTCAAATCATTTATTTCAAATAGGCCCTTGCAAGGCACTTTTGAACGTCAACAATTACAAAAAAAAAAAAATTGATTCTAGTCGCCCCTTCCAAAAGGTAGCTTTCCTATGGAGAAGAATGGGCAAGAAACTCCACCGTTACTCTTTTAAAATGTTTTACAATATTTTGTATATGTAGGTACATTAGTTATATAATTATATGTGAAGACGATGCATTTAAAAATAAAAAAAATAATTATTATACCACAATATAGGTAAAAAGATTTTTTTAAAGAGAGCAACAACAGATAAATTAATGACTTATGTGATAGATACATGGTTCTCACATATTTACAAACATTGTAAAAGTAGACGATTTTCCAAAAAAAAAAGTTACAATTAATAAGTCAGTGTGTGAGGAAGTAATCACAGAATGTAAAATCAATGTCATATAATAAAATATAATAATTTATACAACTTAAATTAGCAACCAGTTTGATTTTGTCTAGATTCTAGATTATCCTATGGAGCTGGACCAGCATGTTTCCAAGCATTCTTATCTTGGATATAATCCTCTAATTTGTCTAATTCGCGACGATGTAGATTATAAATGGCTCTGACAGCTCTCTTTTGTAAAATAAAGATGGATTCAATGTCAGCAGCCCGACCCCACAGTAAAATGCCATACGACATAATACTGTGGAAGTAGCTAAAATAGACCAAACGCGCGGTTTCAACTTCTGTTAACTGTCTTATCTTTCTAACCGCATAAGCGACCAAGCTTAGCCACGACGACGACAGTGGAACACCCGGTTGTAACGAAGTTCCTTTCGCTGTTTTTTCTGTAGACTGCTGTGCTGTGCTGTGTTCGCTGCGTTTCTGTATTTTGACTAAAAAACAATAACAAAAACTTTTGACACTTAAAACTGACTTTTTCAGACATAATGCTGTTTTGTTACGTGAGGATTCCTACTAGTTCACTCCTACCGAAAACCGCGTTAAGAGGATGCTCCCTAAACTGTATGTTAATTTGCATTAATGCAAATCTGCAATGCTTTCTTTCCTTCTTTCCTTGACGAACATTGGCGAACAACAAGTCGACGAATATTGGAATTTAAATACGAATTTTTTAATGAATTTTGATTATAATTGTAATTTTTAATTTTATTTTAATTTTATTTTTATCTTATTTTAATCTTAATTTTATTTGTAAATGTTATGTATATTGTTATTATGAGTCTATGTTACTTGAATAAAAATGATATGAATTTATGAATTAATATTTTGAAACAGTCACGCATACATCAAAATGGAACATTAGTATATGATTTACTGGATCTTTTTCTTCCCATATACAAGACAGTTAGGTACGTAATTGTAACATTTTCGTTCGATTCATTTTTTATTAGAAAATCAAGATTACTCGGCTTTTATGTCTAAAATAAATATTCACAGTACGTAAATGAATTTTATTATTCAGTCACAAGATATTTTTTCTCTAGATCAATTATTACTCTAGATATAAACGAAATAAGAATTGAGACTTACACTATTTGGTTTCGTGCTCTAACACGATCAAAGAGCGCACGCGATATTCAACTTTATTACTGATGTGTTAGCGGTTTGCATGGGGTTGGAGCCTGAGTGGAAATTGTCCTTAGAGTGCCTGGTCTTAAAGAACTTCGTTCTTAAAACTTTCTTTGCACGGAACGGGTGCCTATTTTACTGACTTCAAAAAGGCCTGTTTATTCATTTTCCGTGGTCGTTATCGGTCAGTGCTAACTAAACCAGTATAAGCTGGCCGCTTATTCTACGGTAACTCCGTAGTACGTTAGGTCAGCTCAAGGTCAAAGTGTTACCACTAAAGGATCCCCGAAACCATCAATTGCAACTGTCAATTTTTACGTGATCGATACACATTGATAGTTTATATTATTATTATTATAGTTATTTGCGAAACGAAAATATAGGTGATTACCTACGTAATACGTGACATATCACAAGCTTTAAGTTTTCTGAATGAATAAGTTTTTGTATCTAGGTATGCAGGCTTATCCGGGCTTAGGACGGTTATTTTGCAAGTAGTTACATTTTCGATGCAGTATCGAAATTGTAACTACTTACAAAATAACGTGTTTACAGTTTGACTCGAAACTAGCTATTCGGCTACATACCCCGTACCCAATTATTGTAATTAATGACGTGAAATAACGCCCATACCTAATTAGTTTCTTTCGTTTTTTTTTCTAACTTAACAGACAGCTGTGCTGCTGGGGAGTTTGTTGCGCCACTTCTTCTTCCCAGCTAACGCACTAGGAAGTGGTGAAGGGTGGGCGTTTTGGGGGACTGTCTTATGTAATTTTGACGTTCGAAAATTGCTTATTCTCAGCCTAGTTTGAATAAATGACTTTTGAATTTTGAATTTTGATGCGTATTGATCAATTGCAATATTCATCGTTTCTGAGACCCCTAACGTGCGCTCTACTGTACATTTATGCCATATCCACTCTCTCCTTAATCCAGGGGCTCACAAGCGTGACATATTCTCGTTCGCGGCTCATTACCGCGGTTCGGTTACATTTTTCATACACAACTATATTTTGTGATATGTTCGTTACTTTGTGATATTTCGTTTCCTATTGTTTTGATAACATTAAAATTAGAAACATACGTTACTTTAAGTTATCCAGCCCTTCTTCATCAACGTTTAAACTCTATGATAATAGCTTATGTTGTAGTCAAGCAACTTTAATTTTGAAGTCAGTGTCTTTGGTTTTGTATTTTTGTTTTTGCCACCGACTTCCAAAATTAAAGTAACTTTTCACTTTGTAGTAATTTTTTGGCAGTCGATTGCTTTTTTTTTTCACTTTTTATTAGGGGTACTGACCTCACACAAATTCATATTCCACTACTTGCAATGTAAACAACAGCGAAAGGCACCTATTATGACATCATCAACATACACAAAGTGGATTAAACACGTACTATTGAAGCTAACTCAAACACCACTCATCAGAACTTCACTTTCTTAGGGGACCACCAAGGAATAAACACTTTCAAACAAAAACAATATGTTTTTTGTGAAAATGGCCCATTTTCTTGCTGACTGTATTTATTTTTACAAAATCTGTCATGCGGGATCTAAATCTTCATCAGTCTTGTAAGATAGTTTTCCTGTAGCTACAAGGGATAAGGTACCTACTCTTACTGCCCCATCTCAAAAATCCACCCTGTATAGAGTCAAAACATTAAGGTCCCGATGAACCGCCTTCTGCATGTTTCGGTTGAGGAAAAGAAGCGATGCAACGAAATGTATAGCAAAAGACCAATGCTCGTCCAATAATGAGTTTTTAATTTGATTTTTTTCAGGCCTTTAACATTTTTGACAGCAATGCAATGCTTTTTAAATTTCTTATGACAAATTAAATTAGGTCGGAAATTACGTCTCACTTTCTTGGAGTAAAAAGTAAAACCCAACTACACCGATCGGGATAAAATTACTCAAAAAAATAAGGACAGTGTCATAAGACCGTTTTTCTCTGCTACATCGGATGAGGTGCCTACCATTACAAGCCCCGTCTAAAAAATCCAGCCTGTATTGTAGACGAAAAGATTATTTTTTTCTGGGGCCTACATCCAGCAAATATAGGTTCAACTTCAATAATCTTATTAAACAATTTTTTAAAGTTTATTCTGAAAGTGAGCAACGTCACAAATAGATGTCAAATATTTCGCTGTTTTGATTAATTTGGCAATATTACTGTACGGAAATATGAAGTTTGGATAACTAGCAAACTAGAATATTTATAATGAATTGCAATTATAACACTGAATTTAATGTTGTAACCGTTTTAGGTGTAAAAAAGGCATTTGGAGAGTTTCCAAATACTTTTTTTACATCTAAAACTAAATATTCGGTGTTACGGTATTTATGATTAAAGTTCAAATTATTATTTTAGTTCACTAGTAAGCCACATTTCATATTTCCATAAAGTAGGTAATATTGTCAAATTAATCAAAGCAGGTAAATATTTGACAGCGATTTGCGACGTTGCCAACAAATATTAATAATGAATTGCAATAAAACACTGTATTTAATGTTGTAACCGTTTAAGGTGTAAAAAGGCATTTGGAAAGGTTCCAAATACTTTTTTAGGGTTCCGTACCTCAAAAGGAAAAACGGAACCCTTGTGTGTCTGTCTGTCCGTCTGTTACAGCCAATTTGCTCCGAATCTAATGGACCAATCTAGTTGAAATTTGGTACACTTATGTATTTCTATGACCCAAACACGAACGTGTAACTTAAATAAATGAATTTTGAATATGGGGGTCGCTTTTGGGGGGTAATCAAGAAAATTTAAAACGTAAGTTTTGCGTTCTGTACGTAGGAAAAGTGGCATGGGGGCATGTCTGTTTTCGCGCGTAATGCTCACAATGCTCATACCTCAGGCAAGTGGCCGTCTCCGCTAACTAGTGCGCTTTCGAACGCGATCGTGATAACATTTAAGAATACCGTGTTGTTCAGCGGTTTCTTGTAAAAATCGAAGCTAAACTAGAAACTTTATAAATCATAGAACCACTTAATACATATTAGCACAAGTATTTATACTATATTTGTGTTGAAAATCATGAAAAACAACAAATCGTAAAATATTTCTTGCCTTTAGTACGTTATTTTTGTTTTCATATATCACAGTGAATGTACTATTATTGTAGTAAATACATTGCTTCTTTCCCACTACCAAAGTATGCTGCTAAGTAACTGTACAAGCAATGTAAAAATCACAAAACGATACCGGTATGCCGGTTTTTTACATCTAAAACTAAATATTCGGTGCTTTTTTTTTTTTGAGGTTGGGAAGTTATCAAATAACTTCTCCCGCTCTGGGCGGAGCAGGAAGGTGTGTCAGACTTTTACTGACTAAAACCCACCCGCGTTCCTTCCGTTGCCTGTGTGCCGGGGCCGCGATATTCCAAGCAGGCATTGGTCTTTCGACCCCGTCAGTTGGTGCTGACATCTCTTTGAGGCGCGCGTGGAACACAACGCGCCGTCGACACGGGCCTGGTCCTTATCGGACGGCGAGCTGCCCATTGCTCACCGTCGGCAAGCCCGCGCCTACGGTGGCCGGAAGTCGGCTCTCGACTCCAGACGCCCGGGGCGTCTCCTGCGGTGACTGGGGCCCTCGCACGCTCCGCCTCCTCCTTCGCAAACATAACTGCTTCGCAGAAGGAGGTGACGGCCTCCCATGCACTCTCGCTCCGAACCATGGCCTGAACCAGGGCCGGGCGCGAGAGATCGCCGCCGCCGATCGCCTCCGTGAGGACACGGCGGCGCTCCGCCCAAGCCGGGCAGACCTCCACCGTATGCTCCACCATGTCCTCCGGGCGATCCACACAGTGGTGACACCCGGGCGTTTCCTCCCGCCTTATGCGGAACAGGAACCTCCCGAAACAGCCGTGTCCGGTGAGGACCTGCATCAGGCGGAAGGTGAGGACGCCGTGGCGCTTCTCAAGCCACTCCTCAAAGAAGGGACTTATCGCCATTGTGGCGTGCCCAAGAATAACTTAGCCTAAGGTTAGTATTAAATTAATAAAAATAAACAACAAACAACATAGATTATTTGGATAAGTGTGTGTGAGCACTTATCCAATCTTTTAAGAGGGGAGATTTCCACCTGTCTGAAGACACATTCAGGATGCCATTGGAGGAGGAGCGCAAGCGCGCCATCATGGAAGCGCATCGCTTCCGCATTATCGCGGCGAACCCGTCGACGCACGCTTCCGCAAACATCCCTGATGCGCTACATCGCCACGGTAACCTCAAAAACACCCTGAAAGCGTTATTGTACTGAACGCGCAGGTCGCTAAAAGCCCGCTGGGCATACTTGGTCCACAGGCTACACGTGTAAAACGACTGGCAGAAGGCCTTAAAAGCGTTATCTTTACAGAATCAGTACAGCGTGCAAACCTGTGGGCCAGCATGTTGCCACGGACAGCCAGTGACCTGCGCTCCCTGTGTAAATCTACATTGTCTTGTATGTCATCAGTGACCCAATGACCCAAATACTTAAACTTCAAAACCCGACCTAAAAGAGATCCAGAGAGTGAGTGTTCAGGCAGCTGTTTGTATGTTAAAGAACCCAATTTAAAAACCAACCATTCACTCTTATCGGTATTGTATTTGAGCCCGTGAGCCACCGCATAACTTTCACAAATTTTAAGAAGCTTTCTCATTGCACCGATAGATGGGCTCAGCAGCACCATATCATCAGCGTAACAGATGTTGTTCACGCAAACACCGTCCACGTGACAACTGATTTTAGTGCTACCGAGTTCACCCATCAGATCAGTTTGTTTATGTACAGGTTAAAAAGACGGGGGGAGCTCAGACCCCCCTGCCTCACCCCACATTCCAGCCCATACATATCAGAATATGAGCCTGTCCATTTAACTGTATTATTTTGACTACTGTACCAATATCTTAACAGTGATATCACATCACCCGGGACAGAAGTGTCGTGAGTGAGCTTATGCCTGAGCAGATCATAATTGACCAGGTCGAAAGCCGTCGATAAATCCAAGAAACATGCTATTACAGGAGTCTTTCTGTCTATGTAATATTGGACAGTCTACTTGAAGCATAAAATTGCACTCTCTGTTGACAAGTTCGGCCTAAATCCAAACTGACTATCCTCGAGAACGATATGTTTAGCTAGAATTTTATCAAGCAGACTATCCAATACCTTAGCACAGACAGTTGGAGATATCGGAGGCATCACCAGTCTTATTTTTGTCACTGGCACAACGACCGTATTACTAAGTTCCACAGGTAAGTAACTAAGACTTAGACAGGTTAAAAATCATAGCAAGTACTCGCGGTAAGTGTACCCCGGAGTATTTAAGATGTTCAACGCTGAGACCGTCGTGACCGGGGGAGTTTCCCCTCACCATGTTCTGTATCCTGCTCGTGATCTCTTTAGCTGAGAACCTGACAGGGGGATCCACGGTCACGGCCGCCCCAGCGCCGCTATTAGACAGCTCGCTATAACCACACAAACGCGAGTTTACATTAAAATGTTTTTGAAAAGCATTAGCTATATCAGTGGGGTCACTCACGCCCTCGACGCTCACCGGCGTCCCCGACCTATGTTTTAATTTATTTGTTAATTTCCAAAACTTATTAAATTGTTTACTTTCATGACAAGATGCTAGCATATCCATTATAATTTTCTCTTAGTTATTTTGACAATATTTTAATTTCGCTTTAAAAAGGTTGCGCGATGTACACATATTTTCATAAATAAATCCAGAAGTAGGTTTGTTGTTTAACAGCCACATTTGATAACACAGTCGGGCATCACGGTGAGCCTCGCGAACGTGTTTGTTCCACCCTACTACATAATTTCCTTTATGACGCTTTTTAACAGAACCTGCATGAGTGAGTTCGGCTCCCCCTTTCAAAATACAAATTAACTCATTGTACAACCTATCTATCACCAATCGATGCTCAGGTTTGTGGAACAAATTATCAGCACATTTACAAAATTCAGGAGGAAAATCCATTTGCTTTAAGTTGCTATTACAGTAATCATTATACTTATTTATCTGTTCTAAATCTCTCTCACCCCATACAACCTTGTTACAAGAAATTTCAGATCCAATAATTTGGGGTTTAATCAGATTAATGTTACACTCTATTAATAACGGAATATGGTCCGATATATAAACGCCGTACAGAATAGACGCTTTTTTCACCAAATGTCTCGCGGCCTCAGTGACAACACAGTGATCTAGCCAGCGGAGGGAACCGTTGGCGAACTAGTAAAAGTATGCGAGTCTATCATCATATATATGTATTTATATTAATATATATATTAAAGCTAATCAAAAATCTAATATCCTTGGCTATGTGTATTTACATCAAAGTCATTTTATAAATTCTCTATTTTGAAAATAATATGTAAAAATAGCTACGGCTCAGATGTCAAAATGAAGAATTTCATCATATTGCTGATATTGGACGATGAAATTCATACTCATGTAGATTTTATGAAATTCTATTTATATTTTGAAGATAATTTAATAGTGATAAAGATTTAAACAAATATTAGTGACCGTTTTGAACTGGTATGAGATGGAATTTAATAATGCAACTTTGATACCTTTTTTTTTTTTTTTTGAGGTTGGGAAATCATCAAATGACTTCTCCCGCTCTGGGCAGAGCGAGAGGGTGTGTCAGACTTTTACTGACTAAAACCCACCCGTGTTCCTTCCGTTGCCTGTGTGCCGGGGCCGCGTTATCCCTTTCGGACAAACACGCAACCCCAGCAGGAACTTTGATACCTGCTGATGTATTCCGTAAAAATCTTATCCTCAAAATATAGATGAAGTGAGCTTGAAATCGATCAATTGTGTTTTAGAGGCATGAGGAACAGGGTGTAAAGTTCACTCATCCTCTATAGAAAAGGAAGTATCCGTCCAGACGGGTTCGTGTTTGGCAACTGCCCAACGATGATGTCGGGGAATTTATATGTATGCTGTTCGCGCGGTAAACTCTAATTTCGCGATGCAGGATTTGTGTGACATCAGGATTTTGTGTGACGTCAGGCCTTTAATGCGTAGTTCGCATGTGGCAACGTAGATGCCGCCGCAGTGTCAATCCTAGCATCGGATGGAATGACAGTTCACTTAATTTAGGTTTTCATGGTGTGATTTTTCCAGAATCCACCAGCTGATAAAAAGTTCATGAGCTTTTAAAGTCGAGCAGTATTTTTAACCGACTTCAAAAAAGAGGAGATGCTCACTTCGACAGTACTTTTTTGTGTTTGTTACGCGATTATTCCGCTTATTATGATTTGATTTTGATGATTATTTTTTTGTTTGGTAGGTCAGTGATGGTCCCACATAAAATTAATTTTGCTTAGGTAGTAAGCGAGCCTATTGCCACCAACCAGGCACAAATCCAGACTCCGGGTTACGTAGTAACTATTATCTAATGCTCCAGGCTGCTTAACTTACTAAATTGCACGAATATACAGGGTGTTTGGCAGAACGTTGAACATACGAAAATGGTGGATAGGTGGGGTCATCTGCTACTTACTCAGCCCTAATTTATTTGTCCCTGGCCCACGGGATATTTTTTTATTTTTTTTTTGTCTTTCTTCTTGTTTCACCACTTTCTTAACTTTAAAGTGTAATTTTTATTAAAAATGGGTAAAACAGGCAATATTTAGTATTTTTTTTAAATCTTTTATGTTGACAGATTCTTATAAAATTATTGCTTTATTCAGATGTTAGCTAGAAAAAAAGTTATGAGTCCTCAAACTTACAGAAAGATGTAAAAAATACTTAAATCTTAATTTCAAATTGCATTTAAAAAAAAACAAAAAATGATTGAGGAGTTCCAATTCTAGCAAAACATCCCTAGTGTGTCAGCTTTCTAATGGTATGTAATTTGCTTTTATAAAAAAAAAACTTTAAGAGTTATGTCATAATTTTTTCAAGTAGGACATTTTTGACGAAACTCTACCTTTACGGAAAGTGAAATGTTTTACGAAATTTAATACTGCAAAGTTGGTGAAAATTAAATGATCGATTGAAATTATACTAAATATTGCCTGTTTTACCCATTTTTAATAAAAATTACACTTTAAAGTTAAGAAAGTGGTGTAAGAAGAAGAAAGACAAAAAATTTTTTTTAAAAATATCCCGTGGGCCAGGGCCAAAAAAATTTGGGCTGAGTAAGTAGCAGATGACCCCACCTATCCACCATTTTCGTATGTTCAACGTTCTGCCAAACACCCTGTATATTGGTTTGGTAGGTAGATTTGTTTAACCTTTACATAAATTAATTTGTTAAAATCTGTTTTTTATCTTATATAAAGAAGGTAACAAGAAAACAATACAAATATTTTGTAAATGAAATTGACATCTAAAAATTTTACTTATACTATGTGAAATTACCCTACTACTTACAAAGTAAAAAATCAAATAAACAACAAATTGAATGTGTGATACATTTTACCCACAGTATTGCTTTGTATTAGTTGAAAGTAAGATTATCTGATTATTTTCTCTCAAATCGGCTTATTATATAATTGTAAAAAGAGAGCGAGGAAAGCTGGACAGCTTTCCACGTTCTCTTTTTCTAGTTATAAACTATATTACGCTGGGACCACCGTAATACAGTTTAAAACTAGAACCGGTCGGGGTGAATCGGTTTCGTAATAACCTGAATTTATTATTACTGTGCACTAAGTAACTAATTGGGTATCTACTCTCTTAGATTCAAAGAAAATAAGCACTAATGTAAAATTTGCTGTAAGGTTGTTATTGTTATTCTTTTGGGGTTGCGGGTTTGTCCGAACGGGATATCGCGGCCCCAGCACACAGGCAACGGAAGGAACACGGGTGGGTTTAAGTCAGTAAAAGTCTGACACACCCTCTCGCTCTGCCCAGAGCGGGAGAAGTCATTTGATGATTTCCCATCCTCAAAAAAAAAAAAGGTTTTTATTCTTTAGGCAAATAAAGATTATATTATATTATATTATTATATTCATCTTAATGTACATTAGTTCTCGGAGCCGCGAGCGCAGCTACTATCAAGTGAAGAGTAAACAGCATTAATTTGCACTATTGGATAGCGTCAATATGGAAATGAACGTCGAATGCCGCAGGCTCAAGCTTTGCCTTCCTCCATTGCACACTAGTATTCCTGACTAGCTTTGGTAACGTTAGCTATGACCGCAAACATGAACTGCCAATAACCATACCCACGTATACAGTGATTAAGGATCATTTGGCGCTTGAATGACGCAGTCAGGGTGGCGCTGGAGAAGTTATTCGATTATTCCCACGCAAAAAAAAAAAAAGGTGGCGCTGATTGTAAACATTTCTGAAAATGTATTAAATAACACGATGGTGGCGTTAGTTCCACTTTTGGCCACGCGCCCAAAGATCCTTGTATAAGCGAATACAAATTGGGCCTATGGCAAAACTGTTTCAGGTATAGTCAATCTCGTAACTGCTTTACCACATTTGAAGAACTCCCAGTAAATTGAAACTTCAATAACTGTCTCATAATCAAGACGAAGAAGACGCGCCCCACTGGTTTTCCTAAACGCGATTACTGTACTGTAATGCGATTAGGAAGAAGAATAAGGCGCGTCTTCGTGGACTGTACTACCATGTGTTACAGAATTGCGACAAAAAATTCGCGCGATTTTTTATCCCTATGCGGGCTAGTGTTCCAAATTATATCAAAATAAAAATGTTCTCTCTTTGTGGTTGAGTTTCATAAAACAATATTATGGTTGTTCGTATATAGAGCGGTTTGCGGTTGCAATAAAATTAAATAGCTGTATTAAAAAAACGTTTGGTGATATTCCACTGGTATGCATTTTAATAGCTAAGCTATCTAATTACGCAACAGAATTGCTTTCAATTTACAACTTTTGATAGCAATTCTAGCAAGTCAAACGAAACCAATTTGACTCAATTGCAAATCGAAAATGTGTTGCGTAATTAGATAGCTGGATCGCAAGCATTGGAAGTCGTGGGGAGAGGGGTTCACCCAGCAGTGGGGTAATGCAGGCTAACAGTAACAGTATGCATTTCATTCAGATAGATCATAATTAGTCTATAACGTTCCTACTGCTGAACCCAGCCAGACTTACTCTTCTTTATGAGAATAATCCACCACGCGGACCCAGTGCGATTTGGTGGATGTCGCATTTCTTCGAGTTTTTACCCGATTGCCCCAGATGCAGGGTAGATTTCCGAGAGTATGTACTACTATTGTGTGTCTATTTCTTTGAACACGCTGTAGCCTAAACGGCTTGATGGATTTCTTTATTTTAGTACATGTAGGTTTCCTCTCGATCCTTCCTTCACCGTATTGAGCTGCGATATAAAATAAATTACACAAAGCTGTATGTTCAAACCCACGATCAATACGTAAGTCGGGAGGCATTACCACTAAGCCACCACAGCTCTGACTAAGTACAAGATATGTTAAACTTTATTCTTGTAATTCTGGATCCACAAAGCCTGGCATGCGTCGGCGGCTATACCGCCGGTCGGTTGGCGGGCTGGCCGCTGGCTTTGCGTTCGGCAATCGCAACAAAGCCAGCGGCCATTTTTCTGGCGAGGCCGCCGCACCGCGCGACAGCGGGGGAACAGTTAACGGCAATTTTTATCTCCAGTATCTGCGTACAACTCACTTCACTGAAAGTCACAAGACAACTGAGAATATCGATTCACAGCCGCGCTTGCCGGGTGTGCCGGCGGCGCTCGCCTACGGCTTTAATGGCGGCTTTACTTGTGTTTAAGCCGCCGCCCGGCAGTGCCGGACGATGGATCCACCATCTGAATGGATGGATCTGTGTGGATTCACCATTAAAATGATCTATACAGCGTACGGCTTTAATGGCGACATTATTTTAACACACGTATACGGTTTCGCGTTTTTGTTTTATGAATATATTTTAATTTCATTAAATGTTTTTTTTTTTTTTTTAAACCTTGCCCCACACTAAGAATTTCTTCTTGTATCGTGGGTGCGTTTACAAACATAGAAACTCACATACTCATACACCCAGACCCGGAACAACTACTTGCAGATCATACAAATATTTGTTCCGTGCGGGGATCGAACCCGCGACACGTTACGCAGCAGTCGATCGCTCAGCCACTGCGCCAACCGTGTCGTCAATATTGTTATTGAGTTATTTTAAATTTTATAAAATAGCATCTTGGAGTAACCTGTAGTCAAAGAATAGCACAGAGGCCATTTTCCGGGGTCACGGCTCATAACATTGCATCAATAACATTAAAACGAATAACGTGCAAAGAGTAGGCGAATTGAAGGAAAGAGAGCCCATGCGAGCGTTTATCTTTTAATTTTAATTTTGGCCATAACTGGCGAAATGAGGGAATACTATTAGGTACACCTCTGCCTAATCCCTCGGGAATTGCAGGCGTGATATATGTTATAATTTTTTATGATTACTGACCACTGGCGGCACGTTGTTTATGAAATTTTATGCCATTTTAATAAAGGTTTGTCTCTGGGATCAGAAGAGGTCCTTGCCGTGAAGATACTTATAATTACCTAATCCCCTAACCCCTCCTCCCCTTTCTTGTGTATCCTATGCTGCACCGGTTGACGATATCACGTCGACACGGCCGTCTCTGAAAATCAGTGGCCGTTTTGCGTGGATGTGACGAATATTTTCCCCCAAATTTGTATTTTCGTCTTTTGTTCTTTCTTTGCGTCATGTTTACCGCAAATAAACGATTTTATTTCTTTCTTCACCTACCAGGCTGTGATTATTATCCCAGAAACACTGAAATAAAAGACTCGATCAGTCGTTGTTTTCGTTCTTCACAGACGATGTCACTTGTTTATCGAAAGACTGAAGTAGTACAGAAATGTTTATTAGAGCTCGTTATAGTGGCTAATTACTTTATTGTTAGATGTAGCTATTGTGAAGAAGGTTATTTGTGCTAAAGTGGGTTGTTGTGCCAATCTAGAGTTATGGAGTTATTTTGAGCTAAGAATGAATTTTAAGTGGTGGAAGGAAGTGGTGAGATATAATTATGGCTTTAAATTGGATTGTGGATTGGAGACATAAAATTATCTATAATAAATTTATTGTCTTTAATCTAGAGAATAATTTATAAATCTTTCGTACCTATTATTTTGAAACACTCATTTCACTCTTATCAATTCTGTGCGCTAGTGTATTTTTTTCTTAACGTTATTGCATAAAATTCAAAATGTGTCAATTGCCTAATACGTATTTCTGGAGTTGTCAATTCGCCCATAAATCACGAATCGCCCCAAGAAAAGAAAAAATGTCGATTCGACTATTTTGGTCAAGTAAATTCGTGCAAATCGACCAATAAGCCTGATGTTCAGTTACTATGACCCCTAACCGACGCGTCATTTTATTTAATTTCATGGTATTTAGGTTGTTACTAGTTAGTCACATTTCATATTTCCATATTGCCAAATTATTTGACAGCTATTTGCGACGGCGCGGCGCCAACTTTTAGGATAAACGGTCCAGGTATATAAAAAAAGGGACTCATTGCTATTGCCGACTCTTTTTATTTCGTAGTCTCTTTTTAAAAATCAGTTTCAAAGCCACACAAATATTGTTTCATAGAGTATTCCATTCGCATACGAAAATTTTAGTTCCCAACATTTTGAATTTTCCTGTTTGAACGATATTTCGCAACAAAAACACATCCGTTGAAATCGCGTCCATTCCAAACGTTTTCGTCGTTTATTTCAAACTATTTGTTTTAGTTTTTCATCCGCTATTTTTCTGTGGACGTATTTTTAATACCTCTGTGTATGTATTTTTCGGATGTGTCGTGCAGTGATGTAACGAATATTCGCAATCGCATTCGCGAATATTCGCATATTTTTGCATATTCGCATTCGCATTCGCATTCGCGAAATTATTGCGAATGTTTTTGCGTGTATAATTGTTTTAAGTAGGTAATAATAGTTGGTTAATATAAGAAAATCCAATTCCATTAATTTCTTATGCTTTTTAATGCAATAAAAGTAACTTAACCTCGTAATCACATTATCAGTCTTTTCTTTATCATTTGGTATCATTTATTTATTTAACTTTGGGCAATGAAGCATAACAATACTTTCATAACAATTTAAAAAACAAAACTATACTAAATGGCCTAAATGCAATATAAACAAACAAAAATAATCTTCTATGAATTTTTACCAAAGTTTAATGATAACATTAAAGATTATTATTTTTAGTTTTATCTAAAAATAATAATCTACAAATACTTCTACAATAAATAAACTATAACTAAAATCAAATAAAAGTTTAACATGAGTTCCTGTCATCATAATCACAAAGTGTTTATAGTATATCTATATTTTATAGTTTATAGTATTTATTGTATAAATATAATCATTTTACATAAGAGTTAACAGTTAACACTTTAAGCATACTGTAACCTCAAAATTCACTTGTTTTGTTTACGAAAACACCGACGCGAGCGGAATGACCCTTCAATCGGATGCGTTCGTATTAACTCTGCTATTCTCGGAACGAAAAACTGACGGAACGCACTTCGTTCGAACGGGACTGCCGCTAAAGTCACCAAGCCATAAACAAATGGCACCAAATTTAAACAAAAATATTCGCATTCGCATTCGCGAATGTTGGCAGCAGATATTCGCATTCGCGAATGTCCAAGATATGGTATTCGTTACATCACTATTGTCGTTTGTTTTCAAACTCAAGTCAAACGTTCATTCTTCACATGCGAATATTTTCTGTTATGCCGCGTACAGACTGGTGAAACGTAACATATCATGGCTGTCAGGCTGCAATGTATCATGCAATGTATCATGCAATGTAACAAATTCTTATAGTCTGGACGCCTTGCGCGCACGAACTGTGCATTTAACGCGGACGCTATGAGCATTACAAGTCGCGTGCAGACCGATCCGAGATTTGTCGGTTTTTGGACTAACACTAAGGGGCGGTCTACGCGGGATAGTACAATGGACGGTCGTTTCGGATACGCGCACGTGCACGAAACGAATGTGTAGGGACAAGCTGACAATGCGTGGAATGAAGAAAATGCACTGCATTTAATATTTTTGTATTATCCACTTATGTGCTGAAATCTCATATCTGTAAGGAGTTTTGCATCTGCTCTCCGTTTATACCAATCTGTACGCCACCAACGTCGGATTTTTTTATTATTTGATGTATTATTAACAGTGAAGCACTGACAATCGTCAGAGTGAGTTGGTCGTCGCACTCCATTAAAACTAAACTGACGGAACATATGCACGGAGTAGGTTCATAGTAAATGCGCGGTTCGTACGCGCGACGTATCGTAACTGATGCAATATAACATAAGACGCGACGTATTGAAATATTTCATTTCATGTTAAGTTTCACCAGTCTGTACGTGGCATTCGCTCGCGTCCTATCTAAAAGCGATGGTCAAGCGAATACACGATCGTTCGAACTTTATATTCGGCGAACCTGAACGCGTGGTCGCGCCGACAGAGGGCGCTTTTCGGTTTTCCGAACAAAAAGTGACTCTGCACGCGACAGATCTCGTATTCGCGCGACGATCCATTTAACTAGGACGCGGCCTTAGGTTTTTATCAGTGCATTCAAGTTTATTTATCTGTTTGTTAAACTGTCCTAGAAGAAGAGTAATGTTTTTCGAAAATATAACTTTTTCAAAGCTTTCATTGCTCACACAAGTCAATTTCTTATCTGGGTCTGACGTTTCGCCGAAAGAACCTTAAGCTAATGTTCTTAAAATTAGGTATTCTTTTTGGGTTTCGTTCGGACTGTACTCTACTCTCAAATACTGTTTGATTACAGAAAAGACTCTTCGTATAATTATGGCTAATGTGATGGAGTTTTCACTATGACGTAAGGGGTGTTACTCGCATGTTCGGGTCAGCACATTCGATTCATCAGTATTTGTTAAACAACAAAGCCGACCCGAAGCAATTGCTACACGTATTCGGTTTTCACCTTTTTCTTGGCTCGTGCCGATTGGCTAACTTAATTCAGGATCTACCTTCGCCTAATCAGGTTTGGGTCGGCACTACTCGAGCTAAGCCGAGCGGCTTTTCCCGAACATAATTATCTAGGTATGTCGCAGATGGATTGTCGAATCTACTGTTTTATTTATTTCTGTTTCGGAAGCCATTATTGTTGTTTTGACACTCAAAGCCACGAGCGACTTTTAGAAATAAAATCTACAATGTGACATTTATGTATTTATTTGCTAACATGTAAAACACTGGATATTAGGCGTGCATTAAAATTTCATGACACAGTGTTAAGATATGCACCCTGTAAGGGCACTGCAAATGTTTCATTTCAAATGATTAATTACATACTATTATATTGATTCTAATTAATACACTGTCCACTGTTTCATTCTACACTGTTTTACATAACTTCTAATCGGTGACCCGCTGCATTGATAAATGCAAAACGTTAATGCAATTCTGCATGTTAATAGGAAGCTCCGTAAACTGTATGTTAATTTGCATTAATATTCTGAAACAGTCAGGCATACAATCAAAATGGAAGTTTAGTATATAATTTATTAGATCTTTTTCTTTCCATGTACAAGACAGTTACTTAATTATAACATTTTCGCTCGATTCATTTTTTATTCGAAAGTGTTGATTGAAAATATTATTTATTATCCAGCCACAGGATATTTAATTTTATTAAATTATTACTTTAGTTATTAACGAAATAAGAATTGAGACTTACGCCATGTAGTTCCGTGCTCGAACACGATCAAAGAGCGCATGCGATATTCAACTGTATTACTATTGTGTTAGCGTTTAGCGCATATCGGAGTGGCGGGGTGCATGGGGCGGAGCTTGCATGGAAATTGTCTTAAAAGTAGGTCTTGTCTTAAAGTTCAGCTATTATGAAAAACCGATAAACGTCGTTCAGCTATTTTACATAACGGAGCTGTTTTGTAAATCAACTAGCGGTTTTGTAAGACAGCGGATTTGACAATCCATCTGTGACATTTACATACATATATCAGCCGCCCGGTTGTACCGAATTAAACCGATCTAAACATGTATGTGAGTCCGCATATTTTACCCCAAATTGTTATTTACGTGTTTTTATTATTTCTTGGCGTCATATTTACCGCAAATAAACTTATTTTCTTTCTTTCCTTTTTCTTTATGTGTGTAGTACCCCTAAATTTTTGTATATTTCACTGCTATAAGTCAATAAATACCGTATAAAATTCCACGTCTCAAGCCTAAACAGCAAACCTCCAACCTGATGTTTACCACTGTGGCAAACCGGGTTAGTTATCCAATGCCTAGGTAATGTTGTTACGTTCAAAATCTAGTTACGACCCGCTGCCCGCCTCGTAGCCTCGTAATACCGACTTTACAATCTGGCTGGTTTATTCTGATTCAATTTTAGCTAAGCGTTTCAAGGAGCGGAGAGGAGAAGCAGATTAAAATATTCGATGACAGAGAAATATTCGAGATGCTACGATGTTGAAATGAACGAAACACTGCTTTCAAAGCTTGTGAACTTGTTCGGCTCAGGTTATAACAAAACAAAATTAAGGACTACGTTTAAGACAAGAATGTTTGGCAATAATTCCTTCTTCACATGTGGATTCTCTGGTACGTAGTTAACGGAAACATAATTGTGTAAATGTCTATTAAGAGCGTTTATAAAGAAAGTGGTCAACGCCGCAAATAGCTGTCAAATATTTCGCTGTTTTGATTTATTTGGCGATATTACTGTATGGAACTCGTAACTAGTGAACTAAAATATTGATTATGAATTAATGCAATAATTAATATCGTAACACCGAATATTTCGTTTTATATGTAATAATATCGTAACATCGAATATTTCGTTTTAGATGTAAAAAAGTATTTGGAAACTTTCCAAATGCCTTTTTACACCTAAAACGGTTACAACATCAAATTCAGTTTTTTACAATTCTAACACTGACGTAATCTATTCTATTCTATATGTACCTATAGAATGAATATATATCTTAGGTATAATATGACTTGACAATATGAATAATTATACAATTCTAACTTCCACTCTTCATTAGTGGCTTTTGTGGACATGATATCCATTCAGATTTGTTAAAGTTAATTGTAATGTAAATCATGTCATATAACATAACACATCGCCTTGTTTCCCCGAAGGGTTATGCGTAACCCTTCGGGGAAACAAGGCGATGTGAGTTGTTCTTATAGTACACCCACATTTTGCCAGTCATCTGAGATATTCCTGATAAAAAACCCAATAGCACTTTGCCAGACCTGGGAACCCAGGACCTTATGCTGAAGGAACATCATGTCATTACCCCTATTATTATATTACCTACCAACTAAACCCACTCCTTTAACGTCCTACTTTCAATTACTCTCTTACAGACGTCTTTAATCGAGTGTCCGTCAACTTGATAAATGCTTGGCATTTACTTTATGTAGGTATTTATCCAACTTGTAACATTCTCTGCAAACGTGGGGAGTATTGCAGCTTGATAGATTTTCCTTCGGTGCTTGCGTTTCAAGACTTTTTCTGATAACAAATCGTCTATATAAAGTTGCACCTTAAAAAAGAAATGGTTTTCACTGCTTTTGTTATGCTTTAGTCGGAAAGAATAGGTTGCTTAACACACGCCTTCTGCTTCATCATCATCATTACAGTCGAAAACCGTCCACTACTGGGCATAGGCCTTTCCAAGCACCGCAACTTCAACCGGTTCTGTGCTTTTCGAATCCAGGGCATTCCTGTAGCGTTCACAAGCTCAACGTTGTGGGAGGCCTTCCAACGGAAAGTCTTTCGGTACACAGTCGCGACTCCAGAACCATTCGGCCCCATCGACGACCTGTTCTACAAGCACTATTACTGTCATATTGTCACTGTGACTTAGTTTGGCTACTCTTGGTCTTATACTTGTTTTAGACAGTTCAGAGCTTTGGCATCATGAAGAAAAAGGTGAATATTTTAATGAACGAATGAAACGCACCGAGGTGAGCACGGTATAACCAAACTCGATAAATCGAATGAACCCTAAGGTTTGCACTACCCCCTGGAGCTCATGCTTCATGGGGCTACAAAGGCCATTGCATATCAAGGAGTAGACCGGGGGGCGCGGTAATGGTAGGGAAGATGTGCCCTAAGTATAAGGAAGGATTTGCGAGTGATACCGGATATACAAAGATACAAACGATGAATATTTAAAGCGTATATTTAATAGTGTAAGCAAAATATAAAGAAAATACCCCTGATCACATCCTAATAACCTTGGTCACAAGAGCGAATTGAATCATTAAAACTTTGAATGGTTTAGATGTAGGTCCCTCAGAAGGTTAAACATTTTTTTCTGTGTGGCGATTTTCCTCTCGGTTTTTGCCATGGTCCGACTCGGAAAGCCATAAAGATAATTCTACTAAATCCCAGTTTCGTACATTCCTTACTTCGTTATCTTAACGACTTTAATGCGAAATGGGCTAAGTTGGTGCAACAGCGTGACACAGTTGCGGAGATATGTAAACTCATATAAAAAAGTTTCTTAGTAAAAGAAGAAATTATTAAAAAGTTTGATTTTGTGTTATTTAAAACCCAAAAGAAGGATTGAATATTCCCCTTGTTTGTTATATTAGTAAATTATGTGTGTCATTTGAGGAACACCAGCTTCTTATGAACTACAGTTCGTTTTTACTGAATTTTGCAGTCTTAGTTTCAATACTAGTTGAACTCAACTAGTATTGAAACTAAGACTGCAAAATTGCGTCACTTCGTAGTACTGATCAGTCAGTCGCCATTTTAAACTTAAAATGGCGACTGACTGATCAGTACTACGACGTGACGCGTCAAGTTAAAATGAACGCACTGTATGTATGGATACTCAATCTAAGTACTTTTCTACTACTTTTTAATTCAAATGTATATATGTATATATTTAGAAAAGTAATGACTGAGGATGAGCCCGTTTTAAACGTCATTATTGCAATAGGCAGGCAATAAAAAATCCATAGTTATGAGCGTTTATTCTGAAAGTGGGCAACGTCGCAAAAAGCTGGTAATTATTTCGCTGTTTTGATTAATTTGGCAATATTACTGTATGGAAATAAGAAATATAACTAACTAGTGAACTAAAATATTGATTATGAAATGCAATCATTATTATCGTAACACCGAATATTTAGTTTTAGATGTAAAAAAGTATTTGGAAACTTTCCAAGTACTTACTTTTGGCACCTAAAATGGTTACAACAATAAGTTCACTAGTTAGCGATATTTCATATTATTTTCTAGTAGAAAACGTTGCAGTAAATTCTACCCGGTTTCCGCAAGGAAAGGGTATTACCACACGTATCGTTGATCCTCTGCGACCGGTTTATCCAGCAGGTGTTAGCTATACCCAGCTACAAGATATACGCGGACTTTACGTCCGCACGTTGATCGTAGTAAATGGACCGGGGAAATGAAATGCACGAGTAGAAAGAAAATAGATAGAGGAAGTTTAATTTTACTTTATTTCCGTAAAAAAAAAAATGCACAATATTACTCGTATGATAACATTATTAGTTTCATTAACAAATCAATACACTGGTGTTATAATACCCCTCATTATGCAAAAGTTATATAAACTACTATTAACGCTAAATGCATTAAGTGATTTTTTTGGAAGCGGGCCTTAAGACGCAGATATATGCCAGTGACCTTGAGTGGTTAACTTGCGTGTTCTGTACCGTGCTCACGAAATGCGTCGTACGTCCAGCCAGGAATAGGACTCGCCCATCAAGGCGCGCTGTCCCAAATTAGACGCATTATTGATAAACTATACATAAAACAAAAGGTATTTTAATAAAACACGTATACTAAAAAATCAATCATTAAATTGTCTTAAAAATAGTGAAAGTTTCAGAAAAATACGCTTGATAGATTTTGCGTGATTTACAGTTTTTTATCCGCATTGGATATAACTTTACAAATGAATTTCACTATGTTATATGAACATAATCTAAAATATTCCTTTATTAAGTTATTAAGAAAATGCTCTAATGTAACATATATTTTTTCCAAATCATTAACACTACTTACTCATTTAGACCATTTCAGTATAAAATCATTAAAAATCTGCTATCGTCGTAAAGAAATCATAAAAGCATTAATACTGCTTGTCATTTTTGCGGTACCGGCTACACTGTTTATTTGTAAGTTCAAAATGCTTCCTCTATTCAGTCACACTCCACGTCGTCAGCACCTCAAAGGTATGTGCGGCATCATAAACATGGCCGAAGCTATTGCACGCCGCTACCCGCTTCTATTATTTAATTACAGCGCTATTTCTCCAGATTATTCGGAGTTTAAATTCCTCTTAAAGAAATGAGGGGAAATTAATATCCTTTAAAGCATAATGTTTTTCCCAAAGTGAGATTTACCTTTTATCCGAGGAATGAAATTGACGTCTGACAGTTTTGTACCAAAATACAGTTAAAAATTCAAAATTTTTCCTCGGAATATCCGGCGTTGGTAAAATTAGCTCTAAGATCATTTATTAATAATGTTAGCAGTATCAGTCACGGTGATGTTCATGTTCTTTTTCATGTTGTTATTTTTTTTTAACGTTGGTAACATTATGACAGTTTGACAACACGGCGCGGGCGGTCTTAGCAAAAAGAAAAAAGAATGAAAATTTGTTTATTTGCGGTAAACAAGACGCAAAGAAAGAAAAAACAAAGAACAGGATGCAGAGAGCAGGATCTCGGGTAGCACCTGGATGAGAGTAGCCACGAATTTACCTATAATTTATATTATATATAGGGTGGCAGGGACATCGACGCGAAAACTGATACCATGGATTCAGTACGTGATTCTAAACGTTGAAAATTTTCACCGATATTTTTTTAATCAGCTGTTTCATAGAACACTGCAAAACCTACGCGATAAAATGTATGGAAAAGCTGATTAAAAAAAAAATAACCAACGAAAATTTTCAATGCAGGGGTTTCAGAATCATGTACTGAATAGTAATCTTATTCTAGATGCATCGTCTTCACATATAATTAATGTATACAAAATATTGTAAAAACATTTTAAAAGAGTAACTAACGGTGGAGTTTCTTGCCCATTCTTCTCCATACGAAAACTACCTTTTGGAAGGGGCGACTAGAATCAGTTCTATTTTTTGTAAACATGACGTTCATAAGTGCCTTTTATGTGCCTAATTGAAATAAATTGTTTGACTTTGACTTTGACTTTGAATCCATAGAATCAATTTTCGCCTCGATGTCCCTGCCACCCTATATACAATGGCGACCGTTGGGAAAGGCTTATGTCCTGCTTTGGATTACTATGGGCTGATATCGGTAAAGGGGTGCCCAATTAATGTCTTTACATTCAGATGATATCATTAGAACCTCTTTGACAGTCGTTACGTATAGTCAGAAGGCCAAAAATCTGACAAGCAGTCTTACCAAGGGGTATCATGTTACATAGTAGCTTGGTTGTGGAGGTCAGATTGGTAATTGCTTCATGTAAAATACTGGTGTTCAGCTGCATCCGGTTGGATTGGAAGCTGACCCCAATATAGTTGGGAAAGGGCTAGACAGATGATGATGTGGCGGCATCTACATCGCCAAATGCGAACTACGCATCAAAGACCTGACGTGACACAAATCTTGCATCGCGCAAGCAGATTTACCGCGCAATCAGCAAATATATATTTTTCCGACATCAAACGTCGGGCAGTTGCCTGCCAAGCACGACACCCGTATGGTCGGAGTATCCTCCCTTTCCTATAGAGGTAAGTGAAGTTTACACCCTGTTCCTCATACCTCTATAATTATGTCTGCTCATTCAGTTCTAATAACCTTTTCATTAATTAATAAAGATTTGTCGGTTCTCTAATGAAATTCCTTGTAATACATATATCTATCGAAATCACAAGCTTCTTACCATCCTTCGCAAATCCTAGTTGAAAGAGGATGTTAGACATAGTAACAGCTAAGTACTGTTATTAACGTAGTAACCTTGGATGAATGAAAGGTGACTAACTAAACAAGGCAGACGTGATTGTGCGTGTAAATAATTCCATCACCACTATTCTCAAAGCGATGAAGGAAAACATCGTGAGGCATGGCATGTCCTAGAACCAAAAATTCGAAGACATGTCACATGTGACATCTACCAACCCGCATGGTGCCCGCGTGGTAGATTACGGCCCATTCCCTATCACTGAGAGGAGGAACATTATGGGTCGATTATGGTATGGCGAATAAAACACCTGAAAATGACGGTTGTGTTAAAGAGTCTGGCTGCTAGTTAACCGAATTCCAAAAAGGAGGAGGTTATATGTTCGTCGCGTATGTTTTGTTTTTTTTTATGTATGTCCGCCGATTTCTCCGTCAATTGTGGACCGATTTTGAAAATTCTTTTTTTGTATGAAAGGGTATGCTCCCGAATTGGTCCCATATTCAATTTTAATTTCGGAAGTCGGTGACAAAAAACCAAAATTCAAAACCAAAGACACCGACTGTTGTTTTTTTTTTTTGTCAGATGGTTTGAGAGTTTCAGAGATCTATGTCGAAGAAGTGGGAACATTATAGGCTAATTGTTATGCTAAATGATTATCTTTATAATTTATAATTAATCATCCCGTTTCTAGCGTCCTCGTTCATACAATCTGCAATCTGCCTTTTCCCAACTATGTTGGGGTCGGCTTCCATTCTAACCGGATACAGCTGAATACAAGTATTTTACATGAAGCGACTGCATTTCTGACCTCCACAACCCAGTAACTGGGTAATTCGATACCCCTTGGTAAGACTGGTGTCAGACTTTCGGGCTTCTGACGACTCGTAACGACTGTCAAAGATCCACGAATGACAGCCGGGACTTAACGTGCTTTCCGAGGCACGGAGGAGTCTCGGTATGTAAAGATGGTCACCCATCCACTGATCAACCCCGGCAAGCGTAGCTTAACCTGATGGATTGACCCGTACAGCTGTTATTACTTAGCCATGAGCTCCTCGTTCATATATTTCTCACTTAAACACACCATTGCACAAAATCCACCTGACCTATATCCACAAAATAATTGAATGTATTCTATTTCAGAAACCTCAATCTTCTCCACATCTACTACACCAAAATAGCCTCATCTTACCTTATTTATTATTACTATATATACAACTCTAATGCCTGTATCGTTTACGTAATGCGAAAGAACATCACTAGTTATTGATATTTTATCATGTCATTTGAAAGGTTTCCCATTGATTCTTCAAGACGTTTTCAGAACCGTTACTTGGTCGTAAAAAAACTGTATTCTTTTTTTGGAACGATTTTTTTTATCGCGCGTAATACTCTGTACACTCGGCGAATGAGAGATAGATTAAAAAAAGTGTTCATTTAGTCCAATGACTATTTAATGAAATCATGACATTTGAGGCTAATTCCAACTTAAGGAGTTGTATTGCTGATTCTTATGATTATAATTCTGTAATGCCATATTTGTTACGGTTGCGAATCATATTTTAATCAACATACAACTTGATACCTGCAAATTGCAAAAAAACGTAAAGAAAACTGAATTTCGCTGGCTACTTTAGAGCATTAACCCTTGAAGATATGAAATCGTGGACGTCTGACCGTGACAATACCATTCTCATGATATTCACTGACGAGCAATATAAAAAAGCCACTTGCAAAGTGCCCCAAAAATTGAAATATTTTCTAACTAAAGTTAGCTACATGAAGAAAAAAAAACTTGATAACAATGATACAGGTGTTTTTATGCGCTATTACATATACACTTGAATGTTGCTTTTTCAAAATTCAAAAGTCATTTATACAAACTAGGCTGAGAATCAACCCTTTTCGAACCTTTTCGTCCATCAAAAACGCCCGCTCTTCACCACTTACTAGTGTTTTAGCTGGGAAGAAGTGGTGCAAAAAACTCCCTAGCAGCACAGCTCAGCTAGTTCAGTACTTTACTTAAAGAAGTTACATTGCATGGTTTCGGATATATTTAATGATATGTTAGTGGCTTTTTTATATTGGTCGTCAGTGTATCGTTTGTTCGGCCTTTATTAAAAGGAATTGCTGTGTAGTACCTCTTTTATAAGTTTTCAGGACTACAGTGAGACATGATTTTTTAATCTAATGTAAATATAGGGTGATATTTTATTTAGAAAACAATAGTTGAAAGTGTTTCTATGTTAAATGGAAACGTCGTTTTCAAAGACGTAATTCAATTAAAAGTTCAAACTGAGACGATTCTCTCTTGATGTTTTTCAATATGCTTCTTTTGTTTTCACTAATTAACTAAATAATGAATACCTACAATGTTTTCAATTAATAATTTGTAATTTTGTGAAGTTGACAGATTTATAAGGAGTTATAGAGTTATTTCTAATTTTGTGAAAACTTCGATTCGTAAATTAGCTAAATAAAATGGTTTATAGGTTCAGCGGTTGAATGGGTTGGTTCGTGTTCAGTTATAGCAAATAGTAACCCGAGACGTTGCTAGTAGCCGTAGGCGCTAGCTGTAGAAAAATATTATGTGAGGGCTTATAATAATAGATGAGCATAATTAACCTATAATGTTCCCGCTCTCACAAGTCAGAGGCCCATGGGCGACATACAAACTCTTACACCAAGTTACTCACTAACCACATGAAAAATAAAGAAAGACGTTCCCACTGCTGGGACGCTTTTTTTTTTTTTTTTTTTTTTTGGATGGGAAATCATCAAATGACTTCTCCCGCTCTGGGCAGAGCGAGAGGGTGTGTCAGACTTTTACTGACTAAAACCCACCCGTGTTCCTTCCGTTGCCTGTGTGCCGGGGCCGCGATATCCCTTTCAGACAAACCCGCAACCCCAGCAGGCATTGGTCTTTCGACCCCGTCGGTTGATGCTGACATCTCTTTGAGGCGCGCGTGGAACACAACGCGCCGTCGACACGGGCCTGGTCCTGATCGGACGGCGAGCTGCCCATTGCTCACCGTCCGCAGGCCCGCGCCTACGGTGGCCGGAAGTCGACTGCTGGGACGCTGGCCTCCTCTTTTCTCACTACGGGCCCGGCCCACAACGCGGGCCCAGTGTGGGTTGGTAGATGTCACATGTCTTCGAATTTTCGGTTCAAGGATATGCGAGTTTCTTTAAGATGTTTTCATTCACCGTTCTGAGAACAGTGGTAGCCCAGTGGTAACGGCCGCGACTAACGAGTCTTAGGTTCGAACAGATGATTTACTTCGAGAATTTGTATTTATTTTATATTTGACATCTTATCTCAGAGAAACGTATAATATAAGTATATATAATATACCCTCGTTTTTTCTAAACTAAAAACCATTTTTTTTATTTTATTAAAACTAATTCCAAATTCTCTTGAATGATCGAATGCTGCCTGAGTAATGGTGTTGTGCGACCTGAATTTCACTTTATTGTGTCGTAACAAGAGTCACTTTTTATTTAAATGATTTTGCGGAGTGTCCTGTCTGTATTAATCTGTGAATAGGGTAGGTATCAAACAATATGGTTAGACATGAGGATTACTATTTCCGTGATTTAGATGGTCCACTCTGAAATGACGCGCGTCACTATTGCATTACCGTGTACGTAAATAAGGGTAGTGGGGAGCATCATTTCAGAGTGGACAAGCTTTACAAAGGATCAATGATGGTATCTGTTTGTGTATTGTTTCAGAGAGTGTGGTACAACTCAGCAGGGAAATGCAATGCAATGAAATTGTTTATTCTGTAAATAGGATATCGGAATCACTTTTACAATGCATTTGCTCGAAAAGGGCGTTTTCCAAGCAGCCAATTTGTGCGGAAAGTGGCACACTTTTTCGTTTTCTGTTTTTTTTTTTTAATTTTTTAACTCTGTCGTCAGCCCGTTGCAAAAAGTTTTACAAATTAGAAAATGATGATGACGATGGTGAGTCAAAGTCAAAGTCAAAAAGTCAAAATCAAAAATTCAAAGTCAAAAATTCAAAGTCAAAAAGTCAAACTCAAAAAGTCAATGTCAAAAAGTCAATGTCAAAAAGTCAAAGTCAAAAAGTCAAAGTCAAAAAGTCAAAGTCAAAGTCTAAAAGTCAAAGTCAAAAAGTCAAAGTGATGAATGTTGTTTATATCATATATACGTCAGCCTATATGTCAGATGTTACACATCATATATGCGACTACTGTAAGGCTCGCTTATTTACTTATTTTCCTCGCACAATGGATAGTAAAACGTTGAATGATACACGTGCGTAAGATGAACTCCGACTCGTGTCGACTTATACACTCGTCGGAAATTACTTACTTTCCGCACTTGTAGCATAAGTAGCTATTATACGTCATATAAAAAAAAATAAACAAGATAGAGCCGACATTTTCTTTCCGACTACCCCGAAGAAGAAATAGCAAAACAAACTCAGGGGTTAAAGTCTCAGTGTCACACATACTTATTAATAATTTTATTTGAAACTATTGTAAAAGCCAATTATTTTTTAAAGAGTAACCGTGGAGTTTCTTGCCTGCTCTTCTCCATGGAAACGACCAATTGGAACCGTGCACCTAGCTTCTGACGTTTCATAAGTGCCCATGTAGGTTTAGGTGAAATAAAATATATAGAATATTTTGTTTTGAATCATGAACAACACTTACTGGACGTGAAAAAAAATCAGTTGCTCCATACCTTTTATGTTTGTTCGCGTAACTCGACAAAATGTAGTGAAAAACTGTTTTTTTTACGTTCTCAGAGTTGGTCCCAATGCAAAAGTTGATCATAATGATGAGTGCACTCTCACATCTCTTTTCAGTTATTTTTAGGTACACTTTGAAGTGCAAGAAACTCTCCAAATTTTCTTTTCCAAAAAACTTGCACTACAAAGTCTAACAGAACAATAGCAAGACCTGAAAGTAGTTTATTCAGTTTTTTTTTTTTTTTTCTTGAAAAAACCTGTAATCCAATTCAATACCTAGCCTTTTCCCAACTATATTGGGGTCAGCTTCAAGTCTAACCGGATGGAGCTGCATATCAGTATTTTACATGGAGCGACTACCTATCTGACCTACCGTACCGTATTACCTAGTAACTAGGTAATACGGTACCCCTTGGTAAGACTGGTTGTCTGACTTTCGGGCTGCTGACGACCCGTAACGACTGTCAAAGACCCACTAATGACAGCCGGGACCAATGGCTTAACGTGCCTTTCCGAGGCACGGAGCAGTCTCGGTATATAAAGATGGTCACCTATCCACGGACACACTCCCGGCAAGCGTAGCTTAACCTGATGGTCACCCCGTGCGGCTGTTATTACTTAGCCACGAGCTCTTCTTTAATATTACTTAAATTAGGACCACCGCGTTATTAATAATTAAATTAATTAAATCTTATATTTAAGGAAATTTAAGTCTTATCCCAGACCTATAAAGCCTACTTAAACGCACGACCGAATTAATGTTTCTTTTTCCGTTTTACGTTTAGTCAGGACAACTATTTCATAAAAAAATACATGGTTTGTTTTAACTAAATAAAATTACAGATGTTATTTTGGTCTTATAATTTCGCTACACATGCCGTCGAAAAATATCTCTCAGGCATGCTGGTTTCCTCACGATGTTTTCCTTCACCGTTTTTTAACCAACCTCAACCACTATTATTACTATAAATATTTTTTCTTTATTTTCACTTCAAAGTCACTAACATCTGTGTAGCCCTGAGCCATGTCACAAGAGCCAGGATTTTTTATGTTATGCATTGTATAAGGTTACAGCTTACACCATAAAATAAAACCAATTGACAATGATAAAGTATCACTACAGATACAATCAAGGCGTATAACACCCGATCGACTCCCGCGTCACATTTTTCACAGACCAGCGGCTTGTAAAATCAAATATGGAAACTCATCATTCATTCTCATTTCGATGGGCGTTCCAATATGTTTGAATGGTGGGTTGTAGGCGTCACGTCGGTACAATTTGCTGAGCATTTTATACCTACGATGTTCATCTTTTTTTGCTATACTCGTACAGTACGACACAATTATGATGTAGCATAAATTTGAAAGGAGATGGATAACGCTCCCATACAAGTTTGGCCCAGCATGGACAAAAATAAAACAATATATATCATGAAGAAATATTTAAAATATATTATTAAGTTTTTGGCCGTGCTGGGCCTGACTTTATCCATGTCATTTGCATTCATTCTTTTTAATTTTACCAATGTATTTGGCTGTAGGACTTCAAGTTATTGCGATTGCGTAAAGATCATTTTCAATTAAAGCTACTATAAACATTGGTGATTTTGAAGGCGCACTCAGTTCAGATGGTGATCGGTTTTAAGAATTTTGCCGAGGCTACATCCAAGTTGTGTCGTACTGTACTTGGTTGCGCATATCACCATCGTTTTTTTTTTTATGTGACTGGTCTTAAAGAACAAAAAAAAAATCGGTCGTAAATAAATATTTATTCCTCAATTCTCGCTTTTGCACCTGCCACTGTTTGTCTCTGCATCACCCAAAGGTTGATTGGTAAAAATAACTATGATGACATTAAGTCCGCCTCTGTACATTTGTGTGCTTGAATTATTAAATAAATAAAGCATTCATAACGTCGTTGGATAAACAATGTGTAACAAAAACCCCATCCGATCCGAAAAGGGCACATAAGTACTGCAATAACATTACCAAAAAAATATATAAAAAATATTATTATAAAACTAATAAAAGTTATTGCTATTTAAAATTTACGTTTTTTATACCAAAATTATTCCAATTTCATAAAAAATTGGTAAATTTTCAACAGCTTGCAGTTATGACTTGTAAACACCCGCTAAACGACGCGGCGACGACCGCCCGCGCCCCATGTAAAACCCAGTAAACTTCCCCATTGAAAAAAAAAAACGGTGATTTTTTTATTTATTTTCCACATACTCTCAGTACGATTCTTAACAATACCCTCATGGATCGGTTTTTGTTACATGTTGTATTTATAATAAATCATATTTTTAATAAATACTCGTACATATTATATAAATATACAGAGGTATTGGTTATACGGAACGGATTGCCGACATAATTTTAACCAACAACCCTTTACACGTCTTAAAACGTTATTAATAATGTTACGTTCGCGTCGTACAATACGTTCTCGTCATTATTATATCATTCTCTGAGTTATTAATAACTCTAAGAAATCTAAAATACCTGGATAGGCAATATATCATGCAACTGTAAGAGCACCATTGCGACGTGTTACGGACAATTATAATAAGTATTTATTTTATTTTATGCGGGTTCGGCTTTCATTTATTCTGTGCCCCCAGGAAGATTTCAAAATTCTGCTCAAGGAATAAGACATATTATTATCCTCGTAGAATATAATAAGTAATTCATCATTTGAGCTGTAAGATGTCCACTGCTGGACATAGGCACCCCCAAGCACCGCCACCTCGACCGATTCTGTGCTTCCCGCGTCCAGTGGATTCTTTCGGTCGTTACAAGGTCATCGGTCCATCTTTTGGGAGGCCTCTAATATAATAAGTAATTCAATTAGAAAAGAGTAAAATCACTCAAGAGTTTTAATTTATTTCTTTGTTGTTTTAAGTTCTCTTTGAAGCGCTTTATTAATATTTTGCATGTATGCTGTGAACAACGCTTTCAATGACATAATTGTTATCTTTGTTCTCTCTATATTGTGTAATTGTTTGTTTCCAAATAAAAAATATAAAAAACACTCAACGCGACTTGTGTTAAGCGACACGCGCGCGCGTCACCTGTTTGCATCCACCGCTCCGCCAGTCACGTCGCGGTGACTCGTGGCAAATAACTTTTTCGTTTCTTTTCCCTGCAGTCGCTGTCGCTAGATGCGTGTCGCTTGAGCGTGTAGCTCGTGACACGGGCCCGGTGTATATTGGTGGTTGTCATATTATGTTTTTGAATTTTGGTTCTTGGATATGCAACTTTTCTCCTGATGTTTTTCTTTACCTTTTTTGAGGGAAGTAGTTAATAAATTGGGACCGTTCTCTTTCGATTCTCGGTGGTTTAATGCTGTATCGACTAGCAGGAATCCATCGCCACCAGTAGTTCGCAGAGCGGTGGAAGGCTCCAACGAAAGAGCCAAAATGATCCGGGACACACGACAACTTCCTTGCGCCACAAAGGCTGAAAAGCCGAAACAATTTTTAAAGTAATAATAATACATTTATTCAAAAATAAAAAAAATGGTAAAATACAGTATAAATCTTAGACATAATGTTGGTATTACAAAGTATGTCAAAAGAAATACTAATCTTGAAGTCTTTAAACAGATTCCGGACCCAGGTTGGCCGAAGCAAGGAAAACCGGTTCAGGTGGAGATTCATAGACGACTCCGCCTTGGAGTGTAAATGTGGTGCTGTTCCACAAACGATGGGACACTTAATTTCATGTCCTGCGTGTCCTGTCAGGTGCACGTTACGGGAACTGATGGACGCTAGTGACGGCGCCAAGCAAGTAGCCGAATTCTGGGCCAAGTATATTTATTATTATTTATTTATTTATCAGAAAAAGTCCATAATTGTTAGTCACCTGTTGTTGTTGCCAGAGGCCTTGAAGACGAAGAACTCACTTTTTTTTGTGTTGTACAAAAGACCATCTTTATGGGCATACTTTTCATAAGAGTTGCCTTATTGCACTGACAGCTGGGCTCAGTAGCACCATGTTAACTACGTAGCTAATATTATTCATGCAAACATTCTCAATTGAGCAATATGCAATATGTTGGTAGGTAATGATTTAGATTGCCATCTAAGCGCTAAGAAGAAGACAGTTTCAAAAACCTAATAAAATTGGCAATAAACTGCATGTTTGGAAGTGGCCACTATTCTGTTTATAAAAGTGAGAGCAGCAGTACCAATTCCAATAAAAGTATATTGGTCGCTGTAGCCCGTAGCGACATCGAAGCTATAAAATGTTCCGCTGAAAGATTGCAATGGAAAAGTTTCTAGTGTATTGGCTGAATATAACATAATGTTAGTTTGAAAGATACTTTATGGTTGCTATGCGTGAAGTGGGATCATTGTATTTTTGCGATTACCTGACGAAAATAACTTGTGGAGATATAAAATACAATAGACGTAGATATATTTAGTAACCTATTCCGCTAACTATTCCGAGTCACAAATAACCCTGTAAGAAATCGACACGTGTTGCACCCCTCAACGAGGCATCCTCCGGATTACGATTGACTTGTCGCGAACCCGAACACGGCGTGTTGCCACGCCAAGCGCCGTACGCAAAGTGACGCTGATAAGTCTTTCGGAATAGTTAAGCGGAATAAGTTACTAAATATGTCCACGTCTATTGTATTTTATAATGGCTTTCCGCAAGGTCACGCCTGAGTCAATTAACTATCTTAGTGGAGGTATTTAACTCCGAAGGTTTAAGAACAATTTAGTAAGTACACCTATATTTCGTATAATCCCACTGCTGGAACACTAGATTCTAGTCTTTGAGAACTGAGACTGGGCCATAATCTACCACACGAGCGGTTGGTTGAGTGCGGTTTGGTCAATGGCACATTTCTTCGAATTTTTTGGTCCTAGGCCATGCCGGTTTCCACATGATGTTTTCATCGTTAAGGCCACCGTTTTCAGAGCCGCGAAGATGAAATAAATTACACAAAATAAAGTGCCTACCGGGGTTTGAACCGACTACCTACACCAAGCACAAAAGTCGCGACCGTTACAACTAGGCCACCACTGCTCTCATAGTACTTATGAAAAAAGTTTCATGCTCTAGCGGGCGAATTTACTGCCATTAATCAGGAACAAATTCGGACTCACGGATAGTACTGTAATAATAGCCTACGTAATTTATTTCTTGAGGAACGGAGAGTAGAGGAGCTCGTGGCTAAGTAACAAAAGTCGCACTGGTCGATCCATCAGGTTAAGCTACGCTTGCCGGGGTTGGTCAGTGAATGGGTGACCATCCTTACATACCGAGACTCCTCCGTGGGTCGGAAAGCACGTTAAGCCGTTGGTCCCGGCTGTCATTCGTGGATCTTTGACAGTCGTTACGAGTCGTCAGAAGCCCGAAAGTCTGACACCAGTCTTACTAGGGGGTATCGTATAACCCAGTTACTGGGTTGTGGAGGTCAGATAGACAGTCGCTCCATGTAAAATACTGGTATTCAGCTGCATCCGGTTAGACTGGAAGCCGACCCCAACATAGTTGGGAAAAGGCTAGGCAGATTGTAAGTTATTTCTTGCTTAAAACTTGTAATAGTTTAATGTTGTCACCAGCAAAATATAGGTTTCAAGTGAAGTAAAGGCTAATTAAAATTGGGTGTCCTAAAAGCCTTCTTAGAATTCAGTAGTAAACAAGGAACCCTTATAGTTTCGCCATGTCCGTCTGTCTGTCTGTCTGCGGCTTAGCTCAGAGACGGTAAGTACTATAAAGCTGTAATTTGGCATGGGTATACATATTAACCACGTCGACAAAGTGGTAAAATAAAATCAAGAAAAATATTTTTTTTAGGCTACCTTCCGTACACGTAAAGTGAGGATGTTTTTTTATTTTCTCGCCTATCGCATAGTGTGGGGTATCGTTAGAAAGGTCGTTCAATTTATTTTTCAATTCAGGAATCCGTTTGCGAAATATTAAGCTTTAAGTGCTAATTTTTGCTAGCGTCAAGTGTGTGTGCGGCCCTGCCAGCTAAATGGTAGTACTTGGATTTGTGAAAAAATTCAAAATTCAAAAGTCATTTATTCAAACTAGGCTGAGAATCAGCACTTTTCGAACGTCAAAATTACATAAGACAGTCCCCCAAAACGCCCACCCTACACCACCACTTCCTAGTGCATTAGCTGGGAAGAAGAAGTGGCGCAACAAACTCCCCAGCAGCACCGCTGTCTGTTCAGTTAGAAGAACAAAAAAATAAGATTCTATATAATAGTATTCAAAATAATTTAGATAATTTAGATTACGCAACACAAAACATAATTTAAATTATTAGCCATATGTTAGCTAGCACACGCCAATATACCACACAACATCATCGAGAACTATACTCAGGCAGAAATAAAAACTAAACGTAAACAGAACTTATCTAAATAAAAGCCTCCAGGCATAAAGGGCGTGCCCGCTTACACATAGTTGTAACTGGAAGTTATAAATGATAAACTAGGACCATCGAGATAAAATAAATAAAACAAACAATTAATTACTAATAACAATAACTAATACGATCAATTGTCGAGGTCACTAGCTAACCACATATTGCAATACAACTCATTAGAAAAAACATTGTAATGAGTAGATTATGTCAACAATAAATTGAAATAAAATTAAAAATAGCTTGACTTATAAAGTCAAATAAAAAAATACAATTATATAAACTCATATAACTTGTCAGTAGGTAATCTGGAGAAAGAACATAAACATTGTCTTGAGTTAATCACAGCGACCAACTATTCTTATCGTTTAAGTATTCGTTTATAGAATAGTATGCCTTTGAACAAAGCTTGGATTTTACTTTTGTTTTAAACGCATCAAAAGGCAAATCTAGCAAAGAAGAGGGTAGCTTGTTATAAAAGGTTATACCAAGCCCAACAAATGAGTTATGAACCTTATGAAGCCGGTGAAAGGGAGCTCGTAGTTTGTCCTTATTTCTAGTGTTAACATTGTGAAAATCACTGTTTTTAGTGTATAAGTGTATATTTTGCCTAATATATAAGATGTTGGCGAAGATGAATTGGGACGCCACCGTGAGGATACCAATATCTTTGAAAAAATCTCTCAGAGAAACTCTGGCACCTAGCTGGTAAATAGCTCGAACAGCTCGTTTTTGAAGGACAAATATATTTTGAATATCAGCAGCTTTGTTTGCCCCACAGCAGAAGACCGTAGGACATAACGCTATGAAAATAACTAAAATAGACTAACCGAGCTGTATCGACGTCAGTGTATTGTCTTACTTGAAAAAAATCACAGCAGTAATATATATAACGAAGTTAAAAGGAAAACTATCAGAGCTAAGTAAGCTTTACAGGTTAACGAGTAATAATCGACCAATTTAAATTTACAGTTTGAAAAACTTGATCTCCCATACATTCCCTATGGGAGAGAATGGGGTACAGAAATTCTTGATAACCTCACGTAAAATAACAAACACCACGACTGGGCTGACTGATCATCGAAGGGCTAGACAGAGGTATGTGACTTTTTACAAAAAACTAAAACGTGTCTTCACTTTTGCATTTTCGTTTTTCACCACAGACAGCCGTTGTTTTTTGTAAAGTTCTTTATCTTTCACTTTTTGGTTGTGGTACCTACCCCACAATATCGATGAACCTACATAAAAAAATGCTTACAGATGAACTTAGAACCTCCTCTTTTTTGAGATTTATTTAGATTTTTCTTTCAATAACTTGTTCTTATCTAGAAAAACCTAGACAAAGCCTTGGCAATATGTTGCTTGGGAACAACAGAAGCAGCATCAGATAAGCAATTACACCAGGAACATAGCTGTGATAATATCTTATTAACGTGCTTGAGCGCACAGAAGCAACAACTAGGTACTATTATTTCTCGGTTGCGTTTGTGGTACAAGTCAGGAGAAATACGCGATTGGGGAAGCATTTTCATCGTTGGTTTCCCTCAGACAGATGCTTCTATTTCAATGTTTATACTTATTGTTCGAAATTTTGATGCGATTATTAGGATGTTTTTTAACAAGCTATTTCCATAAATTATGTGAAAACTCAACTGTGCCGTAGTAGTTTATCTTTGCCGAATCCCGTTTATATAATAGCATTTCCAGCATTTATAATGATTATCGAAACTATCAGTTCAATATTTCATCTAAGACTTAGACGGAGATTTATAAACATTATAGCGCCTGCTTTGGCTGAGATATGTTTCCATCTCTATTTTGCACTTGTAGTTTGACAGTTGTGCGATACTGACGGGAACAATGCTGAGCCGAAGCAGCACACGTTTCACTCGAGTGAATGTTAATTTTTGTATCATTCCACGTTCAAAATTACAAAGGAATGAACGTTTAACTGCTCATGTCATTAAATTATTTGATCATTCGGTAGGTAAGTGAAAAATCCCGAGAGTCGAAATCCAACATCGGTCGTTCCGTTTAGGTACTAATGCATACATTTGCCATTTTTGACTAATTTGTTTATCATCATCATCGGCATTTCATTTACAAAAATGATCAAAAAGTGAAGCGTCTGATATCTACATTTTTATCGACCTCGGCCTTATGGCTCGCGTAGACATTAGTTTCAACCCAATCTAGTGCCGACTTCGCGCCCTCAAATCAGTCCAGTTGACTAACCCACCCGTCTATTTTCGGGCCCTGAGCTTGCCCCGCCTGACTTACTGGTTTATTGCCGATCTCGTCTACATGAACCCACTGACTGGGTCCGAAATTCTGAGTCACTGGGTCCGAAATTCTGAGTCACTGGGTCCAGTCATTACCATATGAGCCTATGGCATGGACCGCAGCGGCAATTACACGTTGTCCAGCGCGCGCTATCACTTATCCTCTGCTCGCTGCACGCATTTCACACTTACGACTATTAATTTACAACCTAGCGTTGAATTCAGAAATAAAGATAAAAT
Organism: Agrochola lota; assembly: GCA_947364205.1. Taxonomy (NCBI): domain Eukaryota; kingdom Metazoa; phylum Arthropoda; class Insecta; order Lepidoptera; family Noctuidae; genus Agrochola; species Agrochola lota. Next base: position 4,217,082 of record OX376239.1, read on the forward strand.
ATAACACCTTTATTTATCTTAATTCCTTTGCTGTGTTGTAGCCACTTCATCTTTGTTAAAGAACTAAGTACACAAAATGTAATTAAAGCTAACAGTGGCTAGGTGGCCGGTGTGAGGGACTAATTACAAAAATCTTTTATCATTCTGGTGAAATAAGGGTGTGTGAAGAGCAGTGGTGATCCAGTGACTGTAACTTTTTCATCACCACTGCTTTCAAAACGTTGAAGGCATCGTGAGGAAACCGGCATGTCCTGGAACCAAACATTTAAGACATGTGACATTTACCAACCCGCAGTCGGCCCGCGTAGTGGATTACGGCCCACTCCCTCTCACAGAGGCCTGTGACCCAGCAGTGAGAACGTTACAGGCTGTTTATGCTATGGGTGTGTCTCACATAGCACAAATCGCCGCGCCGGCAGGGTTTGGATATGGTAGTACTGTGGCGGCAACTACATCGCCACATGCGAACTACGCATCAAAGACCTGACGTTACACAAAACCCTGACGTCATACACATCCTGCATCGCGTAATTAGAGTTTGCCGTGCGAACGAAATATATAAGACCATCTGAAATCATTCGTTGGGCAGTTGCCCGCCAGAGACGACACCTGTCAGTTCGGAGGATCCTACCTTTTCTAATGAGAAAGAAAGAAAGAAAGAAAAATAATTTTATTCGTCACAGAAACACGTGCATAAAAATAAAATAAAAACTCGAGTAGGTAACAAAACAATAACAATACGTATACAATCACGAGTACAAAACAGAAATAGTAGGCAGCTGCTGGCACGTCATGACTGTGACAAGAAGGCTTCCACTCAGCATGATGCTGTGCTATGGAGACCCACAGCACAGCGCTGATTTTCAGTGGTCACCCGAAAAAAACGTACGGAAACCAAGTCAGGTTTAAAATTCAGAATTATACATAAATATACAATAAAACAAATAGTACATAGAATATTATATAATGCAACAACCAATAGTATGAATAAAATGACTAAATAACATATATAAATTATCCGCAGGCATCACCACTGTACCCACCTAAAACACCACTATCAATACAGTGTTTCGTCTCGCTCCCACCATCACCTTCGCGCTCAGAGTAATAAAGTACAGTTTGCAAATGAGGATGAGTGAACTTTACACCCTGTTCCTTATGCCTCTAAAGTACTACTAAAATTCGTGGCGCCGAAAGTGCGTTAATCGCCTGACATCTGTCACGGATCGCCTTAAAAGTCTTTAGCTTCTATAAGTCATTAGTATTGGGGTAATATGCTTGGTTATAAAGGCCTGGCGATTTACGAGCAAGTTATCAGCGAGGCTATTGTTCGAGGCGCTCGCTGCGTGTTCTTAGCGAGCACGCCACGTACGTGTGCGCAACGTATTCGCCGCGTTTGCGTAACGAAAGCGATTGACATGAGTGTACACACGGCTACACAGCAACCTATATATACAATTCCAGTTTATGCTGATCTCGCATTGTATGTGATTTCTGTACAATGTGAGGTCAGCTTATACTGAAAATGTATAGCTTGATGAGTAGCCGTGTATACGATTCCGTATCATAGTTACGACAAACAAATACGCGACAAATGTTAGGGCGACAGTACGATATGTTGACCACTAGTGGTGTGACAGCACATCAGCTCGACATACGCTAGTGCGACCGATTGTTTTCTCGACAAATTACAGGACGGCGGAACTTTTGGTCAACGAACGAAAGTGCGACACAACTTTCGCTCGACAAACGTTTCTATATTTTGTTGCAAGAGAGAGGGAGACAAGCGAGTGTACAATATTGTGAAAACGCGGAAAACGCGTTGCCTAGTCGCGGCTCGCTCGCTTCGCACCCGCGGAGTGCCCGGTCACATATCGCCTCGATGGGAACACGCTGGCAAAATATCGTTAGTGTGATACGCTCTAAAGAAAGTGTTGACAATGCCTCTAGTAGCGGCCGCCGAGCCATCTCCGTGCTCTTCGGCTAAATATACCTAAGTCAAAATAAAAACAAAAGAATTAATAGAATCGAAATCAAACAATATTGAAATAGTTACTTGATCCTCTTCATCAGATTTGGACAAAAACAATCAGATTCAACTATTTTTGTCTACAACAATATTGAATCGAAACTGAGAACAAAAAACTTTTAACTAGACAATTTAAATGAAGATAAAAACTTAACTAATTTGTATTTACCTGAACCACTAAACAAAGGGAATGCATACAATACGGCTTGTGTGAAATTCATAGACGTATTCTTTTCAAGCAGAGCTTAATAGATTTCTCTGGAAAGGTTAAAAATCAAGATTAATAAATGGCATTGTATCTATCGAACCTCTAATAATTTTCATTTTGCGCACCTAAAAATATTATTGAACACTGTAATATAATGATTGGGCCTTCTAAACCCATAATTTCATAAAGTTAATAGGCTCAGGCCTGACTGTGGAAATCCATTCTAAGATACAGTAAACGACGTACATTTAGTGACCTAATCCACTTAACTGTTCTTAAAGAATCATAAAGACCCTGTAAGACAAGTCGACACGTGTTTCACCTCTCAACGAGGCATCCTCAGGATGACGATTAACTTTTTGCGAACCCGGACACGACGACGTGTTGCCCCGTCAAGCGCCGAACGCAGTATCACTAAGCGGATTAGGTTACTAAATATACGTCGTCTACTGTCTCAAAGTCAACAGAAGCTGGTAGTATTGCTACTTGAAATTATGAGTTCAGAAATATCTTGTTTTATCGTCCTCCAATTTTTTTTACCTGATCTAAGAGTGAACCTAGTTCAGTCATTTGTTAGTTTTATCTAGAAGTTTACCGGGAGTTTTGAAAATTGATGATATTATTGATTTCGACATGTTCTTTTCGAATTTTAACTTTGTCACGTCGTTCCTTTGCCGCTCACGTCGCGCCGCCATATTGGAAAAATGGCGCCTAACGAAGAGATTTTGACAATGTCTCCATTAAGACGCCTCTAAATGCCAGTGGCCTTGAGTGGTTAGCTTGCGTGTTCTGTGTGTACGTCCAGCCAGGAATACGACTCGCCCATCAAGTAGCGCTGTCTCAAATTAGACGAATAATTAATATATCATATTTAAATAAAATACCTTATGAATCGGCGTTTCCGGTATTTGTTGATTATATACATGATATAAAGAAGTTTCAAATTGCTTGTTTAGTTGTTGAGATGTAGCTCGTACAAAATGGTCTAAAATTTTCAAATTTTACGGCCCCCTTTTTGATATTTTTTTGAAGATACAAAAAAAAAAAATGTTGTCTACTCGTTGAGCTTTAGACAATCACCCCACATGGCAGGGTTAGTTTATTTTTTTTCAAAATCAAACTTTTATTGTATGGAGGCTCTTTTATTTATTTTTTATTATTTGTTGTTATAAAATACATAATCTGTGAAATTTCAACTGTCTACCTACGGTTCATGAGATACAGCTCGCTGACAGACAGACGGACATTGGAGGCTTAGTAATGTGGTTCCATTTGGCACCCGTCGGGTACGGAACCCTAAAAATAAAAGAATCGCAAATCTCTTCAAAATCATTAGTTGTTCCTTTAATAGCCCAATTTCCAAGTAATTTCGGGCCCGTTGGCTTTTATTACCTTTTACTTTTAATTTTATTGGCGCTCATTACACACTTTGCTTTTCTCGTAGTCATTTGTTTTTACCCAACTGCCCCAGAAGGAGGGTAATGTTTTTCGAGAGTATGTATGTATGTCTATTTTGTGAGGAGCTCGTGGCTAAGTAATAACAGCCGCACGGTTCGATCCCTCAGGTTAAGCTACGCTTGCCAGGGTTGTTCTGTGGATGGGTGACCATCTTAACATACCGAGACTCCTCCGTGCCTCGGAAAGCATGTTAAGCCGTTGATTCTGGCTCTCATTCGTGGATCTTTGGCAGTCGTTAGCGGTCGTCAGAAGCACTAAAATCTGACAACAAGTCTTATCAAGAGCTATCAGATTACCCAGTTACTGGGTTGTGGAGGTCAGATAGGCAGTCGCTCTATGTAAAATACGGTATTCAGCAGCATCCGGTTAGACTGGAAGCCGACTCTAACAAAGTTGAGAAAAGGCTAGGCAGATTGATTGATTGTATGTCATGTCTATTTCTTTGGCACGCTCTGTACCCTAAACGACTTGATTGTAGTTTTTGTGTTTATTGCGTGCAGACAGACGGACGTGGCTATGTTTTATAATATGTAGTCTTCTTCTTTTCGTGTGGTTAGTGACTAACCTGGTGTCAGAGTTTTAAAGCCGCCCATGGGCCCCCGACTTGACTTCACATGCCGTCGAGAAATGTCTCTCAGGCATGTTTCCTCACGATGTTTTCCTTCACCGTTTTTGAAGCAAGTGATAATTATACAATACGCACATGAATCCGAAAAGTCAGAGGTGCGTGCCTTCGGTTTGAATTCGAGACCTATGACTTGGCAGTCTGACGGTCACACCACTGCTCTATATGTAGTGATAGTGACGAAATATTCGAAAGGTCATAAGGGTGATATTTGCACCGATGACAGGTATTATAGAGGTAAATATTGGATTCAATCAGCTGTATTCAACTTCCATTGAGTCAATGTTTCGATATCGTTTTAAATGTTTACGCAATCAATCATATGTGGTAAATGCTGTTTTAACGTTTTTAATCATTACGTTCGGTGCTTACTTTTGGGGATTTTTTTATTTGCTTTAGAGATGTAGATGGTAGAACGCTACTTTCAAAAAGATTGTGAATCAATCAATTTGCCCAGCCTTTTACGACCTATGTTGAAGTTGGCTTCCAGACTACCAGGATGCAGCTGAATACCAGTATTTCAAACACAAACTCAAAGCATTTATTTAAATTAAACTATTTACAGGCACTTTTGAATTGTCAAGGAATCGGTCAATCAGAAAAATGAAGCTAGTTGCCCATTCCAAAGCGTAATAGGTACCTATGGGGAAGAACGGGCAAGAAACTCCACGGACACTCTTTTAAATAAAGTAAATAGTTACAAAATATTGGTTAAATTTTAGGGGCATGAGGAACAGGGTGTAAAGTTCACTCATCCCCCATAGAAAAGGGAGGATCCTCCGACCAGACGGGTGTCGTATCTGGCGGGCAACTGCCCAGATGTTGAAGTCGGGAAGCTTGTATATATGTTTATCGCGCAGTAAACTCTAATTGCGCGATGCAGGATTTGTGTGACGTCAGGATGTTGTGTGACGTCAGGTCTTTGATGCGTAGTTCGCATGTAGCGATGTAGATGCCGCTACATCACTCCCCTCCGAAGACCGGAGGTCGATAGTGGGCTGAGTCTTGAATCTTGCAATGCTTCACAGTGCCAGCTGTGGTTCCAGTGAGTTGGAACCGGGTGCCGCATAGTTCGCGGTGAGTCGGAACTGTCTACGGTGGTTCCCCAGTGAGTCGGGGTAGCGCTGCGTTATGATCCAGTGGGTCGGATGTGGTACAGTGCTGGGTTGTGGCTGAGGGTGCGCGTTCGCTGCATGCTGGTGGTCATGATACCCGTTGAATCCGTGGGTGCTGACTGGCTGTGTGACTCGCCTCACGAAAGCTTGCGGGAGTGATGATGATGATGACGTTACGCTGAAGTATTTGCACGAAGGCTGCGTTGACGTTCATATTCGGAGTCACCAATTTAGGGGTATGAGGAACAGGGTGTAAAGTTCGGGTGTGATGTCTGGCGGGCAACTACCCAGAGGTTGAAGTCGGGAAGCTTGTATATATGTTTATCGCGCAGGAAACTCTAATTGCGCGATGCAGGATTTGTGTGACGTCAGGATGTTGTGTGACGTCAGGTCTTTGATGCGTAGTTCGCATGTAGCGATGTAGATGCCGCTACAACATCATTCATATACATGTGAAAACAACATAGAAAGACGTGCACGTTAGAAGCGTCCGTAATAAAAAGATAAAAAAAAGAACAAAATTAAAATCAGCCATGGCAGCTAAGAGTTAACCAGTCCCAACTGACGGCGCCTGTTCACGAACATGACGCATGGATCAGCACCATTCATGTCAACCATTTTGAAGGGAACTAAATGATCCAAAACTCGCGCCACCTTCAGCGAGACATCTGAGTGAGCATGACATACTCACAGTCGCCAGGGCACATTCAAGTCAATAAATGACGAATTTTACATGGAGCGACTGCCCTGACCTCTACAACCCACTTACTGGGTAACACGATAACCCACCGAGGGTTATCGCAAAACTGGTAGTCAGACTGTTCGGTTTCTCACCAACTTACGGCTTTCAACGTGCTTTCCGAGGCATAGAGGGGTCTCCATAAGTAATGGATAGCGTTACCTTCGATCGACCTATTTTATTATTGAGACTTGTATCTAGATAAATTAACTACCTAGCAGAAAAATATCAAAAGACATTGGTCGCTGTTGTGACTTATCTAAAACCTGAAATACTAAACCTCATCTGAAATACCATTTATTGTATTAATCTGCACCTAGTATGCACCGGTCAATGGTCATGTCATTCATGTCATTCATTCTTTGTTGTTTTTCATTCGTTCCACCGCTCGTTCACCGATCCCTTTCATTCGTTCACTGTAGGTTTTCAATCATAGAATCCAATTTACGTTTGTAGGAAAATTCTATCCAACCACCATTCAAAATTCCATTACCATACCAAAGAGACAATGCTTTGAAATGTATTGAAATACGTGACCGAGGTGAGCTGATGCACTAGGTGGGTTTCATTGTATTTATTTATTCTTTCGCATAATAAAAATGAACAGGAGATACTGTTCGATTCACATTACTTTTCTGAAAAGGAACCACTGTTCCTTTCATTTATTTTATTAGTTCAATGTGCCATTTTTTTATTAAGAGTCCATAAAACCTCAGTTCTAATTCACTCCTTATCTCGCTCGCGGACTGAGTTTTGTGCCCGGTTGATGGCAATAGGCTCGCTCCTTATTACATGGTACTTAGCATAACTAGCCCGGGGAAGTTACGCTGAATTTTAGGCTAACTTTGCATTGATTTAAAACAACAATTTTTTTATTTAACGTGTAGGGTATGGTCAAGAGAGTATGTTAAACTGTATATCGCGAAAAGTTCATCCCCGCGTGTACTTTTTTTTTTAAGAAAACATCTAATATAAATTTTACGTGGTAGAAAAAAATATTAACAGATATGTTTGTATGGAGTGTTTTTCGAAGAGATTAGGTAGCACAAGTAGGTCACAAAATTTTACATTTTCGTCCACGGCAATTTCCATAAAAATTAATAAATAAATTACGTTTTTTTTTAAATTGTACTTCAAGCAAAAATATTAACCGCAGTTTTTTTGCATTCAATTACTTAATTAAATATTTTAATACGCTATTAAAAAAAAAATGAACATATTGTACTAGCGCAAGATATGAATAAAAGTTTTTTTGCAATAGCGGTTCAGGCAAAAATGTAACAGAGTTAAATTTAGTTTAACTTTTATTTATAGGCTCTATCTATCTCACTTAATTACAAGAAAATTAAACAAATTAAACCATTTTTTTTTTAATTAATGGGTACCTATGTAACATTTTGCTATAATGTGTTTAATTTTCTTATAATTAGGTCGGATAGAGCTTATAAATAAAAGTTAAACTAAATTTAACTCTGTTACATTTGCCTGAACCGTTATTGCAAAAAAAACTTTTATTAATATCTTGCGCTAGTACAATATGTTTAATTTTGTTGAATAACGTATTAAAATATTTAATTTAAAAAACTGCTGTTAATATTTTTGCTTGAAGTACAATTTAAGAAAAATCGAATTTTATTTTTATGAAAATTTCCGTGGATGTACATGTTTAATTCTGAAAAAATATATTAGTTTTACGAATTGTTTACATTTTACATAATATAACCAACATTTTCCTGTTAACTATTTTGCCTTTTTTTTTTTTTTTTTTTTTCATGATGGGAAATCATCAAATGACTTCTCCCGCTCTGGGCAGAGCGAGAGGGTGTGTCACACTTTTACTGACTAAAACCCACCCGTGTTCCTTCCGTTGCCTGTGTGCCAGGGCCGCGATATCCCTTTCAGACAAACCCGCAACCCCAGCAGGCATTGGTCTTTCGACCCCGTCGGTTGGTGCTGAAATCTCTTTGAGGCGCGCGTGGAACACAACGCGCCGTCGACACGGGCCTGGTCCTTATCGAACGGCGAGCTGCCCATTGCTCACCGTCCGCAGGCCCGAACTATTTTGCCTCAATTTTTATTCACAAAAATGCGTTTTTGTTTTTTTTTGCCTTGATGCGGTCCTGGAAAATATTTTTTTATTTTATTATTTGAAGAGCTAAGTTCAAAAACACGATTCAGAAAAAAAATCGCTGTTAGGATTTAGTGCAGGGTTCAAAGCTAATTTCCCCGGCCTAAACTGGTGAAATGTGGGCGTACTAAATATAATATAGGTACACTTCTGCCCAACCCTTCGGAATACGGGAGCGATGTTATGTTGCGAGCTAAAGCAGTGTCTAATGTCACGGGCACTATACTGAATCTCGACCGTAACGAAGGATTTTAGTGCTCCCGAGCGCAGCAAGGTAGTTAATTGAGTAAGTGCAAGCTCGCCCAAGACGAGTACACCTTTACACCCAAAGACAATACTCTACTTTTCACACCCTCTGCGAGCTAAAAAAAAGCAATTTGAACCGCTTTTTTTAATGATTCATACGAATTTTAAGTTGAGATTCTAAATTCAAATCACATTATTGACCAGCAGGTTATAATAAAAGTCAGTAAAATATTATTACCCTGCTAAACCCCTGGGCTACTTAGTCATTCGTAATGGTTAGGTTTGCATGCCATTATAATTTGACATTATCGAGCAGGTGCTGTGATTTTTTTTTCGATACGGGAATTGAAACTGTCTTGAAAAAATTAAGTGTTCACTAAGCCGCTGTACCATTAAGGTCAAAACATATCGACAGCTGCCCAATAAATTAAAACCCACCAAAGAAAAAAAAAACTTTCTAATTTAATTTTTATTTATTGAAAAACTACAGTTAAAATAGGTTAACTTAACTTAATGCATGTATTCACTGAAAGTTTATACAGAGTGGTATTTCACCCACACATTTTGGACGTGTACCTAATAGGTACTTATTACAGTAGACCTCGTAATAGTTTTATCAGCTTAGGCTTCCTGTATATAACGTCGGAGCCGCACCGACCCGGACTGCATGTTTCGTTGGCAATGCTTTACTGAACTGCAATCGTTGATATTTAACTCGGCATCAATGACAGTGTACAAGCAGTTCCAGTGCGGCGGCGGTGCGGCGCATATTCATTCGTATACTCAAACTTACGGTCCGGCGCCGGTGTGGCTCCGGAGGCATGTACAGGAAACTCTAAGGTTGAAAGGCACTCGCACGTCATTAAACGACAAGCGGGGTAATTTCGGAACACACAGTAGCAATGGCTTTCATTTTTCAGTTTAACAACATTCATTGCGTTATTTACGTTGTTGAACAGACAAATTTTTCGAACATATGAAACAATGGATTAGCATATTATCCTTCAAAATCATTCAGATTGGGATTGAAAGTATGTTATGCAATTAAAGGTGAGGTTTATTTGTCTATGTGATAGTTAAGGCTACTACAAACAGTGCCGGCGGCACGAATAACCGGTTTTTGCCGAACGACACTACTTTGTTTGGCGGCACAAAGGAGCCGCCAGACAAAGTAGTGTGTAGGCAGGCGCCTTTAGATACCACACTTAGTGGAGTTTAAATTTACTGGGAATTGTTGTCAAAATTGGCAAAGCAATTAATTATTAATGTCGACTTAATACCGACCAAAAACGTTTAATGCTCTTAATTGATGCGCTAAGGTAGCAAACCTCGCCAAGTTCAAATTACATTTGAGGACAGTTCTAACTTAGAGAGTTTTGTGATGATTTTAATGATTATAAATTCTGTAAATACATTTGATGGTCGCGAATCATATTTTAATAAACATACAACCTGATTCTGACTTCCAATTTAAAAAAAACGTAAGACAATTTGAATATCGCGGCATACCCTGACGCTTCCGCCTTAACAAGAAATATTTTTCAATACAGTTCCAAAGCTAACACTACAAATTCTTTGTTTCTAAATAAATCCACGTATTCACGTGCGTATCCTGAATCCTCATTTTTCAATGGAAGTCTCCCATTTGTGGCCATGTTGTGTGGCGTGTATCCAAGTGCTGATATCAGGTGCCGATACCAAAATGACGAAGGTAGATCCGGCCGAATTAATGGCACAGTTATTTGGTCTCCATGAAGATACGATGCCCCATAATATCCCGTTTAATACTACTGGCGATCCGACATCTCTCTGGAAATATAAAAACGGTTTTATTTTTTTACTCTTCTCACACAGAATAAGGTACAAAGGCAGAGTTCTCCAGTTAACTAAGGGTGGTGAAGAGAACTGATGTGGTAATAATCCGCAGTAAATGTATTGAGCAGCTTTTTTTTACGCGATTTCAGGGTACTAAGGGACACTAAGGTGGTCTACCTTAGAAATATAGACCGATAGTTAATTGACTCAGGCGTGACTTAGCGGAAATTCATTATAAAATACAATAGACAACGTATATTTAGTAACTTAATCCACTAAACTATCACGTGGCACTGCCAGCGCAGTGAGTTCGGTGCTTGACGTGGCAACACGCCGTGTCCAGGTTCACAACAAGTCAATCGTGATCCTGGGTATGCCTCGTTGAGAGGTGAAACACGTGTCTATTTCTTACAGGGTTCTTTATGACTCTTTAAGAACAGTTAAGCCGATTGGGTTACTAAATATACGTCGTCTATTGTATGTAATATAGTCTGGTCAAAATATACATTCCAGATTACATTTATTCGCATAAAGCTGAATCTTGGTTTATATCATCAATAAAAAAGAAATGTCAAAAGTCCAGCAAAAATGTTATTCAAAGTCAATGTTCGCAAAAATGACTTTTTTTCATCTTTCTGCCAAACGGTAAGTTTCATCATAAAAATACATCAGACAAAAATTTAAGAACATGCAATTATTTACAAACATTATGATTATACTTTTTTTCCTAAGAATCACCGTTTTTGAGGTATAGCGATTCAAAAATTACAATCTCCCTAGTAGCGTAGCGACCGTCTATCTGACCGGGATGAGTTCCGGTATGACATGGATAGTCACCGGTCTACGGTCGGACGGCTAGCATAGTCTAACCCTATTCGAGAGTCCGTATGGTTGTTATTTAAGGCTTATTGAAGATACGCACAAATTTAGTTGCCCGAAACGGACGAATCGACACTTAAATTTTTCTTTAGGCGAATCGACAACTCCAGAAATCAATTCGCCTACAAACAAAATAACTTCGTGAAATCGCCTCAAGTTTTTTTTTTTTATGTGTCTATTCGCCTGTTTCGGGTGAGTAAATTCGTGCGAATCACCAATAAACCTTACTTAGCCACGAGGCACAAGTAAGTCATAGGATGATCTTCTTACCGAGCAAGGGTCAATCATGACTCCAGTATCCAGACACATAATGTTCTCAGTTTCATTTGAACCTATCGCCAATAGATCTTCTTCGCAGTCCTCTTCATCCGTCGGGTGAAGATGTGTCACTGATAAGACACGCCGTCTTTTTATCAACTCTGTTGACTTCAGCTGCTCCGATTCTTGCGGAAAAATCTGCAATTTATGAAGCACAAACATTAAAAGCACCACTGTACAGCACCAGCAGCTTTCATTCCGTAGACGACCGCAGGCGGCAGCAGCAGGCGACGTGTCGCCGCGACATGCCTAGTTTCTATGAATTTGTATGAAATACCTTCCGTAACTAGCGACACGTCGATTTCATAGAAATATATAGGAACCAGTTGTGTCGTGGCGATACATCGCCTGCTGGTGCCGCCTGCGGTCCGCTACGGAATTGTATCTTTACGGCTAAGCTACGCATGTGTACTTAGCTTTGCTTTGTATGCAAATATAGGTGAGATCGTTAACTGCGACCCACGGCCACGGTACGCATGTATGGCTGGCAAATAAAACAAATGAACCGCGCAGGAGGCAAAGCTACGTGGCAATGGCGGTGTGACGATTGGCCTAATGCTGTTTCTTGCTAGATGAGGCAGAACTGTAGTAGAGCTTATTATGTAGGGGTAAGATAAGATATATTTATTTGTCAAAAACACGTCTAGGTTTACAATCAGTTGGAAAGAGTACACAAAAAAAAGAGATTCAACATGTTTTGCCTAGAAGGGCGTACAAATACAATTCAAATACAATAATGGTAATAATATAATTCAAAGTCCAAAAGTTACAGAGTTACATTAAATTTTGTAAAAATAAAAATGTCTAAAGTACATCATTTAAATAGTCGTCAACATTATAATAACATTTATTTAGTAACAGTTTCTTCATGGTTTTATTAAAACTATTAATATTCAAATCTTTGTATGCCTTTGGTACCTTGTTGTATAATTTTGGGGCCATACAGAATACACTCTTACGCATGAGAGCTGTTTTAGCCCTAGGTATACGAAGTCTCCGATTATCACGTTGACTTCTTTCGGAACCATCTGAAGACTTCGGAAACAGTTGGGGATTCTTTTTAACAAATAATTCCGCTTCTAATATATACAGAGAAGGAAGTGAGAGAATTTGATGTTCAATAAAATATGGTTTGCAACTTTCAAGCATAGCTCGTATGCATCCTTTTTGCATTCTAAATATAACATCTTTATGTATAGAGTTACCCCAGAAAATAATGCCGTATCTAAGGATCGATGCAACAAGTCCGTGATAGGCAGTAAGCAATGTATCCGTATTTACGGTTGGGGACAGTTTATGCAATGCGTAGGAAGAACTACTAATTTTCTTACTAATTTGTTCAATGTGATCTTTCCAATCAAGTTTTTTGTCAATGGTTAGTCCAAGGAATTTGGCATTACCAACTCTGCTTACGGTCTTATCGTTATAGTTTAAGTTAATGTCACTTCTAACTGGTATTCTTTGACTGAAATGCAGGATTTGTGTTTTGTGTTTTATTTATATTATTTTTTAGATTATTATTTTCTAACCAATAAATTATAAATTAAATTAAATAAATTAACGAGGTAACATATCTATTTCTGACGCCAAGTTGTAACATATCTATTTCTGACGCCTAGATGTAATATATCTATTTCTGACGCCAAGTTGTAACATATATGTATATTTTTGACGCCAAATTGTAACATATCTATTTCTGACGCCAAGTTGTAACATATCTATTTTTGACGCCAAGGTTCTGTATTTCAGTCTGAAGGTCTGTGTCTGTCAGTCTGAGTCTGGGTACGAATTGCATGGGATATAATTAACTCACCATTGGGTCAGGCCATGACGGCACAATAAAATGGGTTGCATCAACCTCTTTCAAGGTTGTCTGTAGTCTTATAGGTTTTAGGCTAGGAGTATACCTGACGGGCTCAGGCAATCTGATCATAGCCAGGTCATAACTTGGTGTTTCGTCATCAAAATCCGGATGCATTACAATGTATTTGATTGGAAGTAATATCCCTCCTTTTCTATAGTTGATGCTGCCGAGTCTAACCCGGAGTGTTCGTGATGCTTCTCGTAATCTGAAATAATAGAAAGCTGTTTTAATTCGTTGAATGAAAAAGGGATGGCATTGCTAAGTCGATGCCAACAATCGTCCAATTTGATTTTATGATTAGTTGGGTTGGTGGTAGGGATTGTTCTAAGTCCGCCCTGCTAGCCGCCAGCATCTTATTTAACTCTGTCGCCATAACAACAATGTTAAGAGCATTGTTGTGTTTTAGAGGTAAGATAGCCAGTTCATCTGTGTTTGAGGATTCCGGGTGGGATGCAGGCCAAGACAAAAAAAAGAATAACAGATACACGAAACATTTCGGCATTGTCTCTGGGATGGAAACACATTTGCGAATGCAGTTTTCCACAGGCTGTGATAACCACTACACATCAGGTGGGTTGCTCGCCTTTTATCCACTCAATAATTTAATAAAGCGTTATGAAATATAAGGAACTTACAGAAAAAAAGAGTCAGCTGCAGTCAAAACCCAACTGTTATCAATTAAGGCACCAGCACTTATGAACTTGGACTGCATCAAGATGGCGACCACAAAAGGAAATACATTGCTATCAGTAACCAAAGCATGTTCATCCAACTCATTGTATTTAATCTCGTTGGATAACATATCTTTTGTTACCATCGTTTCTATTTGTTTTATAAAGCCTTCATATACAACTATGAGGATTAATACTTTAAGTCGCATATTGATAGAATTACAAACGGGTTGTAATTTTGTGTCAGATTGAGGCTATTTCAACAATGTGTTTTATTCCATAACAACTTGAAGTTAGAGACTCATTAGACGACACATGAAATTCTCTCTCAATTTTTTTTCTTTAATCAAATCTAGACCAGCCTTTGGCAGATGATGACTTTCAAAACTTTATTAATTTACACAATATTACATGTCAATGTTGAAAGACAAACTATTAACAGTAACGGCTCGAGCGATACCGTGACTCACAATGATACAATAATTCAATGTAAACTTCGCTAACTAACTGGTCAGGCATAAACACTGCATATAGGACTAATCAACTGCTTGTAGGTTTGTTGCTATAAAACTGTAAGGTGCAATCACAGCGTTGTCAAGAAAGAAAAATGAATCAATTCATTAGGAATTTGTAAAATAATGCAAGTAATATTGGTATTTGAATCAGTAAAGATATTGACCAGAATGCAGTTCACGGGATTATTTTGAAATTTTTCGCAAAAATATTAATTGTAATTCAAAATGTAGACAGATGAAAAAATAAAAGAAATATTAATGAAAAGAGCTCAAAATTACGAAAAACAAGGTCAGCCTTACCCTGCATAGAAACAATAAAACCTTACAATAATGATTAGAAAAAGTTACATTATTTTTTTTTAATAGTTAGCTCAAACGCCGAACTGAAACGGAAAAAAAATTACTTACATTAGTGTGAACAAGACTTTATCCAGAAAACATTCGATAAGGCATTATGAAAGCAAAGGGATTGTTTACAAAGAAACTGTATTATATCAGTTATAAGCATTAGGTTACTTACATTGACTTATTGTTCGTAGTAGACGTACTAGGAACGTGATCACAGTTACCTAATAGAGTGAACGATGTTTTTGAAAACCGAATTAAACCTTTCACTTGAATCTTTGAATTCAAGTAAAAAGTTGATGTTTTGTATTGTGGCGCGCGTGTATTATCAGCTGCACGGTTCGATAGATCAGGTTAAGCTACGCTTGCTACGGTCAGTCCGTTAATGGGTGACCATCTTAACATATCGAGCCCTCGGTGCCTCGAAAAGCACGTTAAGCCGTTGGTGCCGGCTGCTATTTTTAGATTTCGGGTCGTCAGAAGCCCGAAAGTCTGACAAACAGTCTTACCAAGGGGTATCGTGTTACCCAGTAAGTGGGTTGTGGATGTCAGATAGGCAGTTGCTCCATATAAAATACTGTTATTCAGCTGCATCCGGTTAGACTGGAAGCTGATCCCTACATAGCTGGGAAAAGACTTGGCAGATTTATTGACTTGAATCTTTAAATTCAATTTTAACATCGGCTGTCATTCGTAGATTTTGGACAGTCGTTGCGGGTAGTCAGATGCCTGAAAGTTTGACATCCAGTCTTACCAAGGGTATCGTGTTACCCAGTACCTACCAAACAGGGTTGTGGAGGTCAGTTATGTACAGTCGTTGCGGGTAGTCAGATGCTTGAAAGTTTGACATCCAGTCTTACCAAGGGGTATCGTGTCACCCAGTACCTACCAAACAGGGTTGTTGTTGTGGTGTAGAGGTCAGTTACTTCATGTACAAATACTGGTGTTCAGCTGCATCCGTTAAGACTGGAAGCTAACCCCAAAAAGCTAGTTACCTAGATGTCTGTGTGCTAATCTTCAAGATCTCCCTAAGTTGTCTAATAATGAGCTTCTTCATGAATTTAACCTGTTTTCTATGATGGTTAGCAACCGATGCCAGTAGGCCATCCGTGGCTATCTTTGTTCAGCGACAGATTCGTTTTACGGGTGGTTCACTCAGCAAAATCATTTAAATAAAAAACTCAAACTCAAACTCAAAGCATTTATTTCAATTAAACCATTTACAGCCACTTTTGAATTGTCAAATAGTCGTCAGTAGCCCACAGACACTTTTGCTCTCATGTTTTTGGTTGGTTGAAAATAGGTATAATACGATGTTATTTAGTGCAAATATTATCCACCACGATGTAAAAACTACTTAGTAATCAGAAAAACACCACTTCCCGTCGATGTACACAAGAAAACTATTGCACTGTCGACCAGCTTAGTTTGACTCGCGTTCGACGTGCGCGAACTGTCAGTTTCAAATTTGTTTTGCAGTGTTGTCCATTAATATTTTTGTATGCGAATGATTTAGTCGACGAGAATATCCGTCAGGCCATAGAGTGAAACAGCCCACAGACCAGATTCGCCCTTTTTTATAGTACAAATAGAGATTAAAGCCGCGTGTACCTGCCATAATAAAACTAACAATGTAAGTACCTAACTATGTGCAAACTACGAAAAACGCTTTTTAGCAGCTGTACTTATTGGTACCTACTTATTGCATTTTATTTTATATATGTTCTGACTGCACGCACATGCGTGACGCGTTACATACCTACAGGATAAATAAGTAGTATGTAACTAGTTCATTAAAAAAAAACTAGTTTAATTATTGAAAACAAAATGTATCTAGGCAATAAACTGACTTTTTAAATGTGCAAAACGGTATAATATAGACATTGAATTATCTAAAAGTATTAAAATAAATAGGTTCTCATTATTGTCTTTGAATACGTATAGGCTTATGGAAATGGCTGTCAAAGAGGGGAAAAAAAAACAAAGTGCGTAACAGCGCGCCTGCGCGGCGTGATCACTTCATCCGATTCTTTAAGAATCGGGTGAAGTGATCACGCGGGTGGTCACCATGGTAACACGTGTTATTTCATTGGCGACACTTCGGTGATGTGATGTGCGCGCGCTATAAGTGTCAGTTTTATTTGGGTTATATATGATGATGATGAATAAAACATTGTAGGTAGTTATAGGACGTTGGTATTTAGTACGCAAGTACGTGACGCGTTACAAGTTAAATAAGTATGTAGGTACGTAGTAAGTAAAAAAAACTTTCAATGTGATAGTGTCTACCTAGCGCGCAAGCGCGATTCTTACCGCTTCAACGTGGTGAAGTGATTCGGTGTGCGCGCGCTGCAAGAGTGTCAGCTGTTGAACTTAAGAATTTTGTAATGATTTGATGAATATGATTTTATTCAACGCGTAGGTAGGTTATCTCCAATAAAATATTCGGTAGGTAGGTACAAATAATATACACATCTTTTATCTATATGACTACTTACATCGTTTGGGTAGGTTCCCACATAGTTTGTGTGGGGTTAAATTACACACTATTAACACTCGATTGCGTTTATAATATAAGTTAACAATGGGTTCATAATAACAAACTATGTCGATGAGCATTTTCTTTAGTAAGTAGCAGCAACGTGTAGATACCTATGCAGCTATGTAGGTACGTTCTATTTAATTTATTGTTGGTAGGTACCTACGTGCGTAACGCGTCGCGCCTCAGGCTATTTATATTAAGGGGCTAGTCTAGGAACAAAATAGAATAAAACAAAATTGAGTTTCTGATTGGATATCTGTTTTGCTATTTTATTAAAACCCCCCCTATATAGTAATGTTTAGACATTTAAATACTAGCTTTAGAATACTTAATATAAAATGATCAATAGAATTAGCATAAAAAATATAATTTAAATCTCGATTACGATTGCAAATGTAATGCTTGGTCATCCCTAGTATCGGGTGGGGTGACACTGACAGCTCACTCCACGATCACTTCCCCTAAGTTTTCACTGTGAGATGGTTACAGAATAGCAGTGAAACACCCATATTTTTTACGATAATGAATACAAAAGTATAAGAACCTTTTTTGGTTCATCGTTTCATTATAAGGCCCTTTTACACAGCACGGTTTCTTTATGGTACGGGGTATAAACCGCGCCGTAGAAAAAACGTGTTTGTCAACAAGCTTCCATAGCGGTCCATACAACAATGACGACAGTGCCTACACATGACGATTTTGGGAAAAACAACTGCAAGGTACTTACAAAGGTTCAGTTTGCGCTACAACTTCATATATTTTATGACTTTTTCAACAATACTAGTCAGTCTAAAATCAACGTTATTTACAGTAGCATAAAGTGGATGTTTTTTTAAGTGGAAATAACAGTTCAATTGGAAACAAGGATTTAAATGAATGACAAAAAACACCGCGCCGTAGAAAAACGTGTACCTATGTCAACAAACTTCCATAGTGATCCATACAACACTGACGACCGTGCTGTGAAGAACTACGATCTATTCGCCGTGTGTGCGAATAAATCGTAGTTCTTAAGGCAAGAAAAACGTGTGGACAAAGGGCCTAACGTAAAGTGGGTGAATATTATTCATGAGGCCTCATTTTGGCACCCCTTAACATTCCACTTATTAAAAACTTGAATAATTTAAGGCCTACATGCGTAACGTGCCCAGGCATTAACACATCGAGGTTTGGAGGGAGACGACGCTGCACAAAAAATATTTTTCTAAAAATAGCATTCAGCCATGTTCCCACTGCTGCGAATCAGGCCTCCTGGAGGTCCATAAGAGGGAGTGGGCCGTAATCAACCACGCGGGCCTAGTGCGGTTTGTTAGATGTCACATGTCGTCGAATTTTTGGTTCTAGGACATGCTGGTTTCCTCACGATGTTTTCTTTCACCGTTTAGCGGCCAGGGCTTCAGAGAGAGGAACCTCCTGACAATGCGAGCCGGGTCCAGGAGTACCCCTTTTTAAATCAAGCCCTTGATCCAGCTGCCGAACGAGACCCTCCTCAGGTGTTGGTTGAGGCTCTTGGCAATTACGCCATTAGCTGACCTGACCATTATATTAAGATTTATTAATATAGATTTACTCGTAAAATTTTACAGTATATAATTAAGCACGCCACCAGTCGCGCGCACATTTAACTTACGCTCACTCTTCCGGTCCATTACAAAAACTACATTACTTATTACGTACTAAATTAAATATTTATCCAGTTTACTTTCATAAAGTCCAAAATCGCTTAAGTTATGTTCCTCAACAGATGTTATTTCGCAAACGTTTCGTTTCAGTAAACATGAAACAATAAAATGGATTCTAAAGCCATGTTGACACAATTACATTCCTTATACTTAAAAGAGTATTTGAACAGGACTTGAGCGCTACCTTCGTTGGCAAAGAAATAAGTTTCAACAATTTATTATACGAGACAAAAATTATTTTTAGTCTAGTTGTATTTGTAGAGGTTTTTTTAATTCCTGGGTGGGTTCTGTTAACGCTGGGCGCGCTTACAGTACCTGGTCGAATAAATAAGAGACCATAACGAACGACTGACGAATATTGTACATAATTCTTTCTAAAACTCATCTATTAAGACGCAGATATATGCCTGTGACCTTGAGTGGTTAGCTTGCGTGTTCTATACTGAGCTCATGCAACGCGTCGTACGTCCAGCCAGTAATAGGACTCGCACATCAAGGACTGCTGTCCCAAATTAGACGCATTGTTCATTTATTATACATAAAACAAAACTTATTTTATAAAACACGTATACTAAAAAATCTATAATTAAATTATCTTTAAAATGGCGAAGGTTTAAAAAAAATACGCTTGATAGATTTTGCGAGATTCTCAGTTTTTTATCCGCGTTAGACGTAGCTTTACAAAATAAATTTCACTATGTAATATAAACATAATCTAAAATATTCCTATATTAAGCCATTAAGAAAATGCTCTAATTAAACATATATTATTTCCAAATCATTATCACTACTCGTTTAGACGTGATCTTCAGTATAAAATCATTAAAAGTCGGTTATCGTCGCCTTAATATTTTACATGAAGAGCCGAGGACACCGGCAGAGGTGAGGAAACCGGCATGTCCTAGAACCAAACAATTCGAAGACATGTGACAAACACCACCCGCACTGGGCCCGCGTGGTGGATTACGGCCCACTCCCTCTCACTGAGAGGTCTAGGTCCCAACAGTGGGAACATTATAGGCTGTTTATGATGAAGACCCGCTCTGTCAGCTCTCTAAGCTAAGTTTTTTTCTATAGTCTAAATTCTAAATAGTGATAATCACATAATCTTATGCCACCAACTTACAAACTACTCGCGGAAGTTGCGAGGAAACCCCATGCATGCTAAAGTCTCTACAGTATACTTGTTTTGAAGATAGATTGAAGTTTCAGACTGAGTTATTTTGTATAATTATTTGAAAGAAACAAAGAAATAATAATGTTTATTGGACACAGTTCGTGAAACACAAAATAAAAAAATAAAAAGTAAAAATAATCTTATAGCAATAACAGTGTGCGCCTCACGGCTGCGCCAAAAAGGTTCATTTCAGTATGAATGCCAGACAAATGCTGTCTTTCAACATACCTAATACATAATTTTTATACCTCTAAATAAAAAAAAATAACTAGTTATCAAATATGAATTACAAAAACAATACATAAACAACAATTTGGCCAAAATGCAAAATTCACAAATTACGAAAGAAAAAATATTAAAAACTATATAATATTTAAAAAAATACTTCAGTTTAAAAAAACACATTCTTCAATGGTATGGTTATTTGTTGTTATTATAACGGCAATAGAAACACACAATCTATGAAAATTTCAACTGTCTACCTATTACGGTTCATGAGATACAGCCCGCTAACAGACAGACGGACGAACCAACGGACGGACATACAGCGGAGGCTTAGTACGCACATACCCTTCGGGTACGGAATACTATGCTGCTGATGTGATGCTCAAATTGTATCATTACAGGTTGCTAACTGTAATGCTTGAATTGCATCATTACAGGTTGCGAACTGTAATGCTCGGTTTTAATCCTTCACAGATGTTATGCTTGAATTGTATCATTACAGGTTGCGAACGGTAATGCTCGTTCTAATCCCTCACTGATGTAATGCTCGAATTATATCATTACAGGTTGCGAACTGTAATGCTCGGTTCTCATCCCTCACTGATGTAATGCTCGAATCTGAACTGTTACATTAAAGCCGAATGCTCGCGGTGAGGCAGCACCTTCCTATATTTTCACATAAACTAAGAAAGTAATGAAGACCCTTTACCGACCTGTAAAGATTGCTATATATGACAATACCCTAGGTTTGGTGAAGATATTAAAATTAGAGTTTATTTTCACTGCGGGGAACTTAAGTAGGCCTCCTTATTTGTATCGTATATTTAGTGACCCTGAATTATTTTAGGAAAATAAAATATTGTGGTCTGACCTGTTTGTTTAGGTTAAGAACTAAAAACAAAATTTACGTTTAAATGTGTATGTATGTAGCTTTTGAAATCTAAAAATTGAGGCTGATTTCAAGAAAAGACTTGCATTTTAGTCTTCTTCTTTTTGTTTGTTTAAAACTCTGACACCAGGCTACTCACTAAGAGAAACCTGGTATTAGATTTTTAAAACCGCCCATGGGCCTCTGACTTGGCTTCACGTGCCGTCGAAAAATACCTCTCAGGCATGCTGGTTTCCTCACGATGTTTTCCTTCACCGTATAATTATACAATACGCACATGAATCCGAAAAGTCAAAGGTGCGTGGCTTGGGTTCGAACCCGAGATCTATGTCTTGGCAGTCTGACGGTTACACCATTAGGCTAGCATTTCAGTGGTAGGTACCTATAGTTCCCAGACATAGAGACAGGTATGTACTATTTTGTTTAGAAAGAACGGTTTTCGCCAAACGTCAAGTCAGTTACCCCCACAGGCAGCTGCTCAGGTTACTTAGGTTCGGGTCCCATAGGCCTACATAGGACTGCAGGCAGCAGCAAGCGACGTGTCGCCGTGACACTACTAATTTCTATGTATTTCTATGAAACACGACGTGTTGAAACTAGTAGTGTCACGGCGACACGTCGCCTGCTGCTGCTGCCTGTAGTCGGATAGCAACTTGTACATATAATGGTTAATTATAAGGCTACCCCTATCGAATAAAATGCCACTAGCGGCATATTAGTGGCACTGCCTCGGCGCAGCTAAACTGCTGCAAGCATTGCATTGTCACTATCACTGAGTCACTGTCACTTAGTCACTGTCACTGAGTCACTGTAACTGAGTCACTGCCACTGAGTCACTGCCACTGAGTCACTATCACTGAGTCACTGCCACTAAGTCCCTGTCACTGAGTCACTGTCACTGAGTCACTATCACTGAGTCACTGTCACTTATTACTTTGTTAGATTGTTGAGGATAGTTCGCTGTAAAACAACACATTCCCAAAACGTTACCCTGGCACTCACCTGCCGCTACCACAGTAGTACCGCTCGCTTCGCTCGCTCGGCTCGTGCGTTGTTTAGTCACAGTTCTAACCTAACCTAACCTACTTTTCAGCCATTTTCATTTGCTAAGCCAAGGGGATAACCCCTTGGCTTTAATTTTTTTCATCTATAGCCAGCTGTAGATGAAAAAAAATAACATTAGCCTGTCCTCAGAGATGTCAGCACAACGGAAAGGGTCCACTAGGACCGATGCCTGCTGGGGCCGCGGGAAAGTCCGAAAGGGATACCGAGGCTCCTGACCACGTACAGGCAACTGAAGGAACACGGGTGGGTTTTAGTCAGTAAGAGTCTGAACGCGCCCTCCCGCTCCGCCCAGAGCGGGAGAAGTTATTTGATAATTTCCCAAAGTCAAAAAAAAAGACAGCCTCTCCTCAAAAATAAACTCATCTTTTGATATAATTATCAAAAACAAATACGATCAATCAATACAGCAGCGAAGCCAGCAGCGAAGTCTATACACTTCCAAATTATAAGTAGGAGGATGAATGTAAGTTGAAATAATTAATGAAAAACTTGGAAACTGCAAAGCTCACATTTGATTACTCAAAGCGGTGTGGACCAACCCTTATACTTATTTATATTCAGTGCCACACTCAAAAGTAAAATTTCACTAAGTAATCTTCACAAATCATTGTAATTTCATATCTTACGCAACTTTCGCTATTTAAGTTTGACTACCTACTTTTGTAGGTATTTATATTCCCAAATCCAATAATTACAAAAAGTTCTTGAATCTAACTGTTATCCTCAACACATGTCAGATCATACGTAACATCGAAACAGGCAGACTGAGTAATGAGTTTTGCATGTTGAAACTCGTTTTATTTGATATGACGTCATGACAGTTTGGCGTACGATTTATTTTATCTCTGATTTTCTTCGAGTTCGCGACATGATTCTTCATATAAATATGTAAAGCGGTTGGGTGAATTTATGTTTTCATTTGAAAAGCCTACTAACTAGGACTAAGCCTAGGCCCATGAGACTTCCTAGTAGGTACTCATCTGCCTAGCCACTTCCTAACTATGATGGGGTTGGCTTCCAGTCTACCCGGATTCAGCCAAATGCCAGTACTTTACATAAAGTGACTGCCTATCTGACTCCCAAACCAGTGACTGGGTAACGAGATACCCCTTCGCAAGACTGGTTGTCAGACTTTCGGACTTCTACGAATGACAGCCGAGTCCATCGGCGTAACGTGCTATCCAAGGCACGGAGGCGGAAGGTGATTGGTACGTAATGGATAGTCACCCATCCAAGGAAAAACCTCGACAAGTGTTGCTTAACCTTGAAGATCAACCAAGGCGGCTGTTATTATTTAGCCACAGACTCCAATCACAGAAAATGTTATTGGAGCATTTCGATAAATAAACCGGCAAAACAACAAAATCAGCGAAAATAAAGGCCTTTCTGTATTCCCTGTGCAGGCAATAAAATACTGAAAAAGTTTCCAACGCAAAACCAATTAATCAAAAAGCCCAATCACAAAATGTAATTTAAGAGCGTATTTCTGAAATAATTTGATTTGTGACAGTTCAATATCATTGCTTATGGAGTGTTCTGAGAAAAGCGCGATGTAGGGGGAATTCATTCAAGTGAAAACTTAATATAATATTGCAACTGTCTGTCATTCTTGCTCCTATTATAACAAAATATTATAGGTATTTATTTTAAAACTAGCACATGGTTTACTCAAAAACACATTAAATCTCAACTTTATGGTCTGGCAGCTCACGTTACCCAAATTAATAACAAAAGACCCTATTTCTTTAAAATTGTAAAACAAAATTGAACCTCTTAGAATCCCATTCCATTTATTCTATATGAGAAATATGCTGGCCCTGCAAATCCTAAGAATTTAAACCAGTCAGGGAACACCAACTTGCGGCTCTCGAAATACGTGCGAGCAAGCGGGCTCTTGCATGAACATAATAAAGAAGTAAGGTAAAGGAACCGGCTTAAACACAAATATTAATATAATTAGGAAAAACTAAAACTTTATCAGCCTAGGGCAATTTAGGTACAGTCACAATATGTAGTTTCATATATTTGACATCCTATACGAGTCAAGGTTATTCTATTTAGTTCATATTCTAGGTTATTTGTTTTGATACATAAAATAACAAAAAAAAAAACTTCAGACGAATACGCGTTATAATTCCTATATGCAGATGGATTTTTATGAGAAAAACGATCTTATGAGACTGTCCTTAACGTTTCGAGACTTTTTTTTTAATATTGGTTTCCTTCACGAATGAAGGCTTTCATGAACGCAAACATAATTAAATGAAATAAGTAATTTCACAAATTCGCGCAAAGCCGCATTTTAGCATGACTATAGCCTTTTTATTTCAAAAACTGAAACAAGGTCCGTTAACGTCCTGAATCAATATATCGTGATCTTCAGCATGTTCCAATTAAACCATACATAGATTATTGTTTCGGTTCCTACGGAGAGATATTAAGGAGAGGGCAATGACCGTTATTGCCACGCTAAAACGCAACAACTATAACTGTCCATTTATTCAAATCACAAATGCAATAGGGATGTTGACTGGGGAAAAAAATAACAATTTTAGACCGTCAATCAGATAATAAAAAAATATTATTTAAGTATTTTTTGCTTTATCATATTATTTAAAAAATGTTTAGATGAAACGCATTAAAATGGAGAGTGGAGGCTCGCTACGTCACAAATCAGTATATAATCTACCGGAGAGTGACGTCGTGCTACATTTTAACTCAATGTATTGCCGTTATCTTATAATTACGTAAAAAAAGAAAAATTACGAGTCCAAGATTTTTTTTTTTTTTTTTCAACATGCCTATTCTTTGACAACAAGTAATTTACCCAACGGTACCTAAATAGCGCATTTCATGACATCGTGTCTCTATAAAATAACTCAACCTGAAAGTTCACCCAAGGTTCATTTTCACAGATTGGTAGTTACAAACACCATTACGGTCCCGAGTCTAAATGGACAGTATTTATATTTGCACAAAATACTTGGCGTTCCAATCGACTGAACCACTCTTTAATTTAATGCATGTAAAGGGAGGTGCCTACCGATACGAAATATTCCGATCGAAAGTTTGGTAAGGAAAATCGAGTAGTATTTCATTTACAAGTATTTTTAAAATACATATACATAAAACTCACGCCTCCTTGCCATAGAGGTACGCAAATCTACAGAACGCAATCTGTTACGATGCTTACATACTCCTTTTCCTTCGTTTTCTATGGCTAACATGACAAGCGCGAGAACGCTGTTTTTCTCGAAATTTGTCTATGATTCTGACGAATTCTTCTAAAAGGCGAGTAAACTCGAGAAAGGCACTTTGACACTTCTTTATCTCGCGACGAGAGACCGATGTTGCAAATTCTTTTCTAGATTTTTTTTCCACCTGGAGTTTCTCACTAGCCTGGGGAATTGATCTATGACCGGTTGATGGTAATAGGCTCGTCCTCTGCCTAATCAATGGAGGAAAACACGCGTGATATTATGATGAATAACATTAGTGTAAAGTTTAGTCAAAGCTTCCAACTTCATCAGTTCAACTTCAACACCTACCTTTATATTACAAAAATACACAATGACTCTTATCAAATACCAGCAGACCGTAACGAGAAGGTAAAAGACTCCATAAATATAAAATACAACCTGTTTTTACGTTTTTAGCCCCAAAGTACTATTTCGTGCAAACTGTAGTGCATTCTTAGGTAAAAATGTCACTGACTCCAACTTACGATCGTTTTCAGGGAACGGTAAAATTTGAATAAAATAAGCTTTAAAAGATAGAGTAAAAATGAAAGGTAAAATCGGTACCGTGCATCGAAATCCCGGCATTTCGTGATAACAGAGGTTTTGCATGAAGCTATAGTTATGGATAGATCTCACCCGTCTGCCTTAAATTAAGCTAAGTACAATTATGCTCCATTCTAGCAACTATGTAGATTATCGTTTGCAAGCTCAGCGGTCTGTGCCCGCCGGATGAGCCATGTATCGAAGAAGTTCATATCTAATCACCGTAAGGACTATTCTTGCTTGCAGTGCTCGGCGACTATAGAACCGGGCCGGTAACAGATGTAGTTATCGTGTTCACGGGATTTTGTTTCGAAACTGGTTAGATATGAACTTCTTTGATGGTACGCATTAAGACGGAATAAAAGTCGCCTCCAATTCGGTAGTACTTACGTCTTTTAATTTTTTATCCTCAATAAAAATCTTGAGTAATTAAGTTTAGTACTAGAAGAAACGCTCCGAAACCAAAAGTGGCGCAGCTCGCAAATTGGCTTAGGAAAAGAAAATTCATAAAACAGAGAAAACCGTAAGTTGCTAAGGACAATTGAACACAGCGCCATCTGTAGAAATTTCTATGAACTATTTACGAATTTCCCTAACAGAAGCGCACTGTCTTTTAGCGATATGATTGGCTCTGAGATTTTGTTAAGAGAAGCCATATTGATACGAAAACTACTTCATAGATGGCGCTCTATAATAAGTAAAGACTTACGCCCTAATTTATAAACGTTGCTTAAAGTTAAGTACCTTGTTACCCAGTAACTGGGTTGTGGATGTCAGATAGGCAATTGCTGCATGTAAAATACTGGTATTCAACTACAAAGCCGATCCCAAAATAGTTGGGAAAAGGCAATGCATATTGATTTAAACTTAAAGTTAAGTACCTAATGAATTAACGTTTGCTAAACCATTTTTTTTTTTGACGTTGCATCCCAATCATAACTTATATTATAAATGCGAAAGTGAGTTTGTTTTTTACGCTTTCACGCTAAAACGGCTGAACGGATTTGAATGAAATTTGGCACAAGGGAGACCTCGACCTGCTTTTCATCTTGGATCGTAGACGAAGGTGCGGGCAACAGCTAGTGATTTATTAAATAATAAAAAATTAAAACAAAACTCGTGTTATGTTACAGTTAAGTACATTATTTACGCACGCACAGTGATCACTGCGGCTTAATTTTTATGTTATTTTTTCATTTATATTCATATAATTCGTTGTACGTTTATATTATATTCTAAGTACTGTTTATTTTATTTTGTTACCTATTTATTCTGTACCAATCACTGAACCTGACTTGATTTCCGTCTTTTCCGTGTGACCACTGAATATCAGCGCTGTGCTGTGGGCCCCCCATAGCACAGCATCATGCTGGGTGGAAGCTTTCTTGTCACAGTCATGGCTGCCGACTATTTATGTTTTATGCTCGTGATTACATTATATGTAATTTATTTTGTTGTTTTCTGATTATATTTGTCTTTTGTATGCACGTGTTTTTGTGACAAATAAACCTATTTTTTTTTCTTTCCTTTTTTCTATAAAGGCGTTTACGCATACTTGTTTTAACTTGACTTGTTACTAAGCAACTGGGAATACTTGCATATTCAAGGTAAAAGATAAGCACTGAGTCGGGTTGATTTTTTCTTTAAATGTTAATGTAGACGATGTCTAAGGGCCGAAACACAACCGCGTTGCGATGCCGCAACGCTAAAATCAGCAGTTTGCGTTGCGGCGTCGCGAAAAAGAGCATTATATGGTATGGTAGGGCAACCAGTTCCTCGTGATTTTTGATTGTGGATAGACGTGTCTCTGCCATGGATTGTCGTAAGAATCTTATTTGTTAATTAAGAAGAACATTACTCTGTTTTAAATATACGACAAAGAAGATACTGGATATTATGGCTATGAATCCCGATGGCGAGTACTTTTCTCGAAAATACCTGAACCAAAGATGTAAATAAATCGATGTCAACGTCAGACATTTTAATTTTAAAACTGCTTCAGGGTTGACGCGTGTTGTTTGCAAGAGTGATAGAAACAAACTGAATCATTGTCAACAAGTATTACTTCATAACGCTGGAATTTGTGCCGCGGTGCGGCGCCGCGGCGCGTAAATCGGCGCTGACGCCACTGCCAATTTTAGCGGCGCGGCACCGCAACGTGGTTATGTATTTCGGCCCTTAAGGCCTTTGTACACGGCACGGTTTCTTTGCGGTACGGTGAACAAACCGCGCCGTAGAAAAAAGGTGTCGGTCAACAAGCTTCCATAGTGATCCATACAACACTGACGACCGTGCCTATACACGACGTATAAAGCGTAGTTTTTCATGACAAGAAAAACGCGTGTGTACAAAGGATAAAATAATTTTCCAACGTCAAATATTTTTATTCGTGGAATAAAGAAGATTTTGTACATGAATTGAAAATTATATCACGGATAAACTATATCCGGCGTTGGAAAAATATCGTCACTCAAATAGGTTCCATTAAGCTGGCCATTCACGGGCACTCAACCCCATAACATTCCACGGCAACACTCCAAAAACTTCTGAAAACCTTCCGTGTGTGCGAAATCTCACGAGGATTGGGAGGAGTAGTAAAAATATTGGATTTCCAAACATTCCTTAATCCAAAATCCGACGTTCCATACTCGACAATCCAAGTCATCGTGTGTGTGAGATGTGTACGCGTAGTGCGCTCACTCCACGCCGCGCGCGCTCGTCTGTGGCCAATACAACAATCCATTTTCCGCTCACCAGCGAAGGCCAGTGAAGGGCCAATCGGAGCGCCGAACGCGGTCGATGCGTTAAGTCGAGATGGATAAAAGAAACTCACACTAGGGTCTTTGTTGGCAGTACGCAGCCGTTGGAATAAGCGACCGAGAATTGGAGTGCAGTGGCGCGCCCATTTGTAGTGCAGTATTCGTGAGGTGGTTCGATTTTTGAGCTCCGTTCGGCCGCAATTCACGCCGCGCGGAGTGACGAAAATGGAGTGCTCATGTAAAAGGAGCTAAGGTACTCAGTCACGGGCATAAATAATATCTTTACTTACACAAGCTTTAATAGTGATTTTCCCCTACAGTATAGATAGATATTTTATGGTGTTACGGATATTTTCGAAACCATAATATGACATAGTCATGACATTATGACAAGTATTTTCTCAACGTCGCAATTGTTATTTCTCGAGAAAAATACTTTTGAATTTTGCGTAACTGTAAGGTATTTCTCGTGACTGTATTTGCACCCAGTTTTGTACATTAGCATAATTAACCTATAATGTTCCCACTGCTGGGACTTAGGTCTCCTCTTTTCGAGATAGTGTGGGCTGTAATCCACCACGCGGACTCAGTGCGGCTTGGTAGGTGTCAAATTTCGTCAAAGTTTTGGTTCTAAGACATGCCGGTTTCCTCACGATGTTTTCCTTCACCGTTTTGAGAGCAGTGGTGATGAAATTATTTACACAATGTAAAACTCCTGCTTGGGTTCGAACCCACGCTCTACAGCTCGTAAGTCGGGGCCGGTAGCGTTACTGCTCTGTTTTGTACATTGCTCGACATTGCTTGATAAAAATACGGCTTTATTAAATAAGCAAGGAAAATAAAATGGAATTATTATTAAAATGCAATATTTATTACATAAATAAAATTGCAGTACATTATAAAGTAATTCACAAAGGCAATAACATTTATAATTTTAATACACATCTGTATAATTTATTTTCATATTGTATAAAACTAGAGATTTTTTACTAATATTTTTATGACTAGGTAGTGACTTAATACTATTTTTTAAATAAAATACTATACAAAAAAATCACCAATTTTCCATAATTTATTTGTTGGTGATTATAAAAAAATAAAAATACAATACAATAATTGACCCAATAAATATTTTAATTTTATTTATTGGGTCATTTTTATTTTATTATTTCGGAAAAAAAAGCTCAAGTCTTAAAAAAGACGACCATTTAATGAAATAACACATATTCTAGCCTGAAACCGGGACAACAATTTTAAAGAAGAAGCAAAATATTGGCATTTTTAAAGTTTAACATTATGTAGAACATTAATGTGTTCTATATCCTATTTATTTTATGATGAGCGAGAATAACTTATCTATGAAACTCATAATATCGGATTCGTAAAAAAAAAAAACTTACATGCAGCGAATTTGTCTGGTATAGGAATTTGTTCTTTTTTCTCTGATTCGAATACGAGCTTCATAGCAAAAGTTGTTTAGTATGACGGGTAGAATCACCCCTTTGATGGATGCAGGTGACTAAATCAGCACCCTGTATAAACGCCTGCATCAAGTATTTATCTTTATAACTTACTGTACGTTTCCATAATTCCATTTAAATACTAGGTCCACCAAAACGTATTTTATGGTTTAAAGCTTAAATTAGATTAAATTATTCGAATACGATTCACAACAAATCTAACATGGCTACAAAGAACTCCATACAATGATAAATTGTTTAATTTTTAAAGTACAACATTACTCTTTCCTTCGCTTCTTAGTACTTTTGATATTCGAAAACATTTTATCTTTCTCAAACATACTTGTAAATTCGAGCATTATTTTGGCGATTTGATGGATTCATGTATGTGTGCCTTGGCTCACAGTTTCACGCCCGTCCATCAATGCCCCTGTTACAAGCCGCAAAAGTGATGTACTAGAGCCTATTTCGCGGTCTCCAAATAAATTTCGTTTTTAAAATTCGTTTTTTTGGCCTTATCTAGTACATTGGCTGAAATAGGCCCTTATCTTCTAACAATTCTATAGATTTTCAACCAAAAAAAAAAAATTGATCAAAACTATTAAAAAGAACAATTTCTTATTTTTTAGACGACAACTTTTCACAAACAAGATAGATGCTTAGAATCCGTGTTTGGGGCGAATAATGACCAATCAGAGCGTCTTAAATCCTGCAACGGACCCTAACTACTATCCGAATACTAACTAAATCCAATGCTACATTTAGAAAACTTAGCATTAAAAAATTCGTCATTGTGACCAAGATTTAATAAATAATTTAAAAAAAACTAATAGTTTCTAACTCTCCTACAAACCTACATATCATTCCTTCTTCCAATACTAAATTATCACCGATCTTTAATGGGTATTTAATTGCACATCAAATACTAGAAATCCTAATTTGTCAACATAAATAATGAATGAGCATCTAAAAACATTTCACTTCATACTGCTTATATTTTTAATATTTATATTTATCGCAAATTATATTTTTTATTTCCAATATTTTTTTAAAGTACTTATAAAATAATTTTTGTGCCACAAAAATCTGCAAAATCGTAGATTGTATTCCAAATTCGATTATACATACAAGTTCTTCGGGTCCCAAAAATGATAACATCATCAATGTTAATATACTGTGATAGAATTCGTGATTTGCCGAAATCCTTTTGTATTTTGATATGTTCTCAGTATTAATCTGCCGTTAAACAAAGGCATGCAAGTAGGTTGCATACCATTTTCAACAAAAAAGTTTGATTAGTGATACCGAAAATACCATGCAACCCAGTTTTCTACCATTATTGGTAGAAAAGTGGGTTGCATGGTATTTTCGCAAATGCAAATTTTTAACTTATGTAAACAATTTGCATTGTATTTCCGACTCTATCATAATAAAATTAGATGTGAAATCAATTTGAACAATGATCACGATTAGGTGCTCGCTTATTTTTTTTGATATGCAATTAAATATTCCCGAATTTCTTTTTACTATCTTCAGTCCCACCTTATGTTCGAATGTACCTATCTTTATAGCTATTGTGTATAAAAGTTGTACTGCATACGTTTCGACCTTGGGCCTTAGTTTCGAAGGTCATGAGGTCACAGGGTCGTTTCTTCGATGTGGTGATGCGGCTTAAGGTGGTGAAGTTTTCTAAGTCTGACGCTGTTGAACAGCAGAACGCCCGGCGAAATTCGCGCCGGAACTTTCCTGAAAATTTAAAGAACGTTAGAACTAAGGTCTATTTAAATTCTTGTCATTTCCACTGAAACAAACATCAACTTTATGCAATTGTAAACGAAGTTAATTTTAGACTGACTAGTACTGTTGAAACAGTCATAAAAAACATTAAGTTGTACGCAAACTGAACCTTATAAGTAAGAGATACAGTTGTTTTTCTTAAAACCCGTCTTTGTTTATATGTTTGGCAAATAAATTACGAACGCAGATTACATAATTTTTGGTACTTTGATATTCTAAAAATGCCCTGAATGGTCTTTATTTTTGGTTTGAGTCGTTGATCTGAAAGCGGGTCACTACTTCTACACTCTTCTTCGAACTAAAAGCATTTATTTCAACTAAACCATTTACAGGCATTTTTGAATTGTCAAGGGGTCGGTCACTCAGAAATATGAAACTAGTTGACATTCCAAAGCGTAGTAGGTACCTATGGAGAAGAACGGGCTAGATACTCCACGAACACTTTTTTAAATAAAAAATTGTTACAATATATTGGTTACATCATTCATGTGAGAACAATGTAGAAAGAAGTGTAATAAAAAAGAAAAAAAAGCGTCCGTATTAAAGATATAAAAACAAAAATTTAAATAAGCCATGGCAGCTAAGAGATGGCCAGTACCAACTGACGGCGCCCGTTCACGAACATGACGCGTGGATCAGTAGAGAAGTACTAAAAGAGAACTATGGAAGAAAAAGACATGCGACGTGACGTCAAATAAATTGAATTGACTGACTGATTGAAAAGATGGGTAGCACACAAGGGGAACACTGAAAGGTTTTAGAATCAGCTGGTTAGAAACAAATCAAAAGAAAAAAATATTTAAATTTAGAATTTAGAACTCTTTACTATCCTGATGATGAACTCGTTTATTGAATAAATTTGTCATTTATTCCTTGAAATAATTCATCATTTGGTCCTTATCACAGTGGTTCCATCAAATGCGACGTTGCTTAGAAAGGAATGGAGAATATTTCGAAAAACAGTATAGGTAATTAGTAACTTAATTCTTCATTCGATTTTTTTAATTTTCTAAGAACTTGCAGTGTGTCCCGCGTACCAGACGTAGACACTTAAGTGGTTAAAACTAGTAAGTTTTCTATGAATGCTACTCATGTATGCATAATATAAAAGATAATTCCGTGTTCCCATCGTTCATTTAAACTTTAAGATTTAGCTCACGTGTGTTTTAGAATTACCAAACTTACTTTAGAACCGAACAGAAGCCTTATCCACGCACGAGTATTAAAGCAGCCACCTCGCTGAAGTTGCGAAACTATTCGAGATATCCCGAAATGTATGTAACTACTTTGGAACGTGTGCAGGTAAATCTGATACATGTTTCATAAATATAATATTATTAGCAACGCGCCCCGGTTTTGCACGGGTAGCAGAGCATATATAGCAAAAAAAAAACTGTTTTGCTGTCTTATCGACCTGTTACGTCGAGCATTTGAGTTAGATTAAAATGTAACTGATGTTCATCCTACTTGGAATATTTTATATCGTTATATTTCAGCCAATTTACACAAAACCTTAATAAATTATACTCCTACACTTCCTCATTAATCATAACGTCGATTAGTGAAAACGGTATAAAAATCGGAGTTTATCGCGTTCAGACAGACGGACGCGAAGGGGGATTTTGTTTTGTTTTGTAGTGAGAAAGGGTTGAGTATTAGCAATTGTTATTCTGTAAATATTATTGTGTAGGTACACTCAGGAGCACATAGGCAAAATTCAAAAGTAATTTTCTAGTGACATTACGATTGCAACTATCAATCACGGCGGCCGGTCTCAACAGAGACTAGCCAAGGACGCAGGAGTAATTATAGTGCACAAGACAGTGTGATCACTCTCATAGTCCGTTGGGACAGCAATTCGACACGAGCAGGGAGAGATCAAGCACAGGCTGAAAGAAACAAACCATCGATACCTACTAATAAAACAAGGTGTGGCATTCCGGGAGTGACATGCTTACGTCACTATGCAGTTGCCACTTTATTGCAACAAAACACGAATTATGAAAGATTTTCAATCACCATACCGTTAAAAAATATGTACAAAGCATTTAAATTGCCGTTTCGTTTGTCTACTCAAACGAAACAATTCAATAATAAACCAACGTAATTGTTAATTAAAACCTCATTGTTCTACCGGATTCGCACAGGTAATAACGGTGGTTGGGAGTTATTATTACAAACTTCTGGTAACACAGATGTGATGACGTAGACTTGTGTCACCCACGTGACCTCTGTGTCCGGGAATGCTATACCTGGCGAAGTATATTATTATACCATGGGACAGCTGATAATTTTTCCGCGTTTACGATATTGGTGCCATAGATAAAGTTTTTCATTTTGTTGGCCTGTACCACTGTTCTGATACAGACTGTTTATAAAAAAAAACATAATAACATGGTTGTTTTTTTATTAAGCGCGAACTATGAGAAGTACTTACCACTCATAAAGTTGTAAATTAGAGGGTTGATTGCGGAATTGGCGTAGCACATAACGTGAGAGATCAAAGCGAGGCAGGTGATCACATCGCTCTGTTCCATATCCAGCGTGTATCTGTAAGGAGGAAAGAGACGGCTATAGTTAAATGTAATCAGGAAGTGAAGAAGGCTCTGATATAATTTTTGATGAAACAACAGAATTACAAAAGTCAATAACAGTAAATAAAAAAACTGAAACAAGTGCCAGAATTTCGCAGTTTATTGAGCACCATGGGAGTAGCACAAGGTTTTCAGGGTTGCAAACTTGGGTATAAACTACTCTCAGGGGAGCTAACAACATACATATAAAAAATCGATAGTTAATTGATTCAGGCGTGACAGCGGAAATTGATTACAAAATATAATAGACGACGTATATTTAGTAAACTAATCCGCTTAACTGTTCTTAAAGAATCATAAAGAACCCTGTAAGAAATCGACACGTGTTTCACCTCTCAACGAGACATCCTGTAGACACGTCAAGCGTCGAGAGCTTAGTGAGCCACTTCGCCCGACAACTCCACTTATACTTAAAGGATTACTGCCCCGTCCGGCTCGGCTAGGATCGTTATAAGCGCGATAAGGAGCTGCGAACAATCGCAACAAAGGTGACCTTGGAATACTTGTATTTAATTCGTTCAACAGTGTAACTTTGTCTGTATTATTTTTTGTAATTTCTAAACTCTCTAGTACTGACATTCTGAAACCTTTATCACACGTGTGTAAAATTTTGAAAGTGTTATTATCATTTAACGAATGACCTGAATCTATTAAGTGTTGAGTTAGCCAGACAGATCCCATTTTGCCCTACAATACGTTAACATACTTCTACATAGTAAATCAGGTCGAAATTATCATGGTTGGAGACGACTATTTCTTGACAATTTTTTGACCCCAAATTCGAATTAAAAAACGTAAGCATTCCGCGGTAATCAGGTGAGGATTGTAGCGAGAAAGGTTCACCACGTAATCCTCACCAAGACACCTTTATATCTCTGGAATCTCTTAATTACTATTTTCGAGATTTGACATAGCGTTACGACTATTTAACACAATTTTTTTTTTGTTGTGACTTTTTATTAGATTTTTTTATTTTTTATATGCTGTTTAAATTATATTGTGTGTGTGCTAAATAAATGTATTTTCTTTTTTTGTTTCTTTCATTCTTTCTTTCTTTCTTTCTATTTTTTGACTATTTTTAGGGTTCCGTTCCTCAAAAGGGAAAAACGGAACCATTATAGGATCACTCGTGTGTCTGTCTGTCAGTCCGTCTTTCACACCCAATTTGCTCCGAATCTAATGGCCCGATTTAGTTGAAATTTGGTACACATATGTATTTATGTGACCCAAACATGGACGTATAACGTAAATAAATGAATTTTGAATCTTGGGGTTACTTTTGGAGGGCAAATAAGAAAAAAAAAAAGTTTTGCAAGCTGAACCGTGTGATATAATTAAATGAAAGGAAAAGGTAAATGAAAGGGTTTAAAGATATTTAAGAAAATTTATGAAAATGGACCATTATCTCCGAAACTATTGAGTCAAAAATTTTGAAAAACAAGCAGAGTTTGGTTCTTTACTCATAGATTACTGGAAAACCTATAAGAAGTCTATGGTCTTAAAATAACATAATAAATCTCTCAATACTGTTGTTGTAATGTTAAGTTTGTTTTTGGGATTAATACACATCAACTACGGAACCCTTCATTGTGCGTGGTCCGACACGCACTTGGCCAGTTTTTTTTAAATTGAAACCAAGTCGATACTCCCAGTCTTTTACTTGTACTGAGGTGAGGATTATGTGGAGACGTTCACCCCACAATCCTCATCAACTTATAGCTATAACTTCGGAATCGAAATTCGAAGCGACATTTTTTTAACCTTGGTGACTATTTATGACGATTTCTTGACTATTTTTTGGCGTTCTCAAAATTGATTTTCATGAAGTTTTCAAAGGTGAGGATTGTGTGGTGAAGGACACCAGAATTCTATAGTTGAACCAGCCTTGCAAAACAAATAACTAACTTTGCTTCCGGTTTCGACCGAAAAAAAAAACAATTTCGGTCAAACTCTACCAAAGAGGTTCTGCCGACATCGTTAAAAGTTTGAAGTCTCTTTACTTGTTTGTATTGTCATCGGAGTACTGGCTTACTTCCGAGAATTCTAAAAACATGTTTACTTAACTTTGAATGCCAATGAATTTTATGTTACCTTTGTCAGTAAAGGCAGACTATGCAAATCTCTGAATAATCTTCTGAGACGGAAGAAAATCTTTCCAAAATAAGGGACCAATTTATATTTAAAATCCTTTGGTATGTCAGTATGGGATTTTGCGAAAAATTTGCCAAAGAGCAAAAAGTCGTAGTAAAAAAAAATTGTAATAGCAATGAAAATATGTATTATAATTCGTTACACAACCAATATATAATTGCAAGGACCTACAGCTCAATCATTGTGCCTAGCCTTTTCCCAACCATATTGGGGTTGGCTTCCAATCTAACCTGAACCTGAATACCATTATTTTATATGGAGCGACTGCATATCAGGAATGCAATCCATTAAGTCCGCCTTTGTACTTTTTTGAGTGTGAAAAGTTTAAATAAATAAATAAATCTCGACATACATAGCGATCGCTTTACGACTGAATTCGTTCGCAGTCCTGATGGCGTCCCTAGACGCGCGCAACGTGCATGACAAGCACGTGATTTTTTCGTACCTGTCAAGTAATTTTGACTGTCTAGGGACTCCATTAGGGCTGCGACTGAATTCGGTCGTATAGCGATCGCTAGTTATGTCAAGACTGTCAAGACTGCCCCTGACCTCCACAAACCAGTTAATGGGTAACGATACCCCCATTGGGACGACCTACAAGACCCTACAACTTTTTTTTTTTTTTACACATTTTTTTTTCTACATATTATATATCTTTTTAATGTTTATAAAAGTAACAACATACTCGTAAATATGCCAGTCATATCGCTCGAGGCAAAACAAGCTTCTAGTTGCTCAAAGAAATCTTCGACCTCTTTTGCACTACTTAACTATTCCAAACTGAAAGATGTTTATTATATATATTTTTTATGGTAATATTCATAAAGTTGAAAACACAAAACGCGCCATAAATTTTAATATTTTTCCCTTAGTACACGTCGGGCGAGCCCGTTGGCCAAACACGCTCGGCCAAAATATACTGGGCTTTTTTACGCGTATTTGCCGTTTGATTTGCGTGTATTTGCCGCTTGCCCAACGGGTACTGGGGGCTTTATAGTTT
This sequence comes from Agrochola lota, assembly GCA_947364205.1. NCBI lineage: Eukaryota > Metazoa > Arthropoda > Insecta > Lepidoptera > Noctuidae > Agrochola > Agrochola lota. The sequence goes on from OX376239.1 coordinate 4,255,160, forward strand.
AAATAACAAAAATGAAGTTAAAGATTTTAAAAGACAAACTTTACTGCTCAGTTAATACTACTTTTTCCTTCAATAACATCTTCTTGCAAAACTCGTCCGTGCCGTAGGTCATAAACATCCATAACTTGTATATAATATAATATTAATATAATAACATAACATCACGCCGATATTCTCCGAAGAGTTTGGTGAATATACCGTCGTCTTAGAATGAAAACCTCTTGTATGCGAAAATGCTCTGGTGGGCAACTGGGAAGTTATTTAAATGCTGATCGCCCGGTAAAATCTGCTTACGCGATGCAGGATTTTGCGTGACGTCATTAAGATGCGTAGGTCGCATGTGGTGATATAGATGCCGCCACAAAACTAGGGAATGCGTAGCGAGGTTTATTTTACCAAAAATTTAATAAAAGTAAAACTTGCATTCCCGAGCTTTTTACTCTAAGGCGACGATACCCACATCTCGCAAGTTATGTTTAAGTCTCATGTAACAGGGGATGAGCCTATTGCTATCCACCGGGCACAAATCCAGACTCCGGATCTAAAAAAAAACGAGTGGAGCCGCGATTGTCAAATTCGATTGTAGTTGTGTCAAAATTATTTTTAAAACAGATTTTTTTTGCAGAATACCTTTAAGATTCTCATAGCCAAAGTAAGGAATTTTAGTAATAATTTTGTTAGTTTAGTTCGGTGTACAAGAGAATCGGCACCATTGCTGAGTAATTGGGTTGACAGTCGATCCATCAGTCGCATCTGGTTACTTTAGCAGTAAATAGAGTAAAGGCCTTGCAAAAGAATAGGGAAAAAACTTTGATATTTTAAACCTATTTCTAAATAACTTGCTTCTCCTCGCGACTTCGTCCGCGTAAAATTTCTTGTTTTTAAAATTATATTCTGATACTCCGCAATATTAACTGAATATTAATTGAGTTTAGGAAAAAGTACACTAAAGTCGGGGGTCTCGAGAAGCTACAAATTTAAAAAAAAAAAAACTTCTAGTAAGTTAAGTAGTGACAATTTAATCAATAACAAATAATCCCAAAAATCAAAAACATTAGACGACAGCGCTTTATATCGCTAAAATATAACCCGAACAAGTGAAATTGCTCGTTAGTTTCGTATTACACGAATGTTACTTTGAGTTGATTGAATTTCGGATTATTTGTTTCGCTACGTAACTTAGTAGAAAATCTTTGATTACAAAATGTTATAGGTTGAAAGAAAAGAAAAAGAAAGAAAATAAGTTTATTTGCGGTACACATGACGCAAAGTAAGAACAAAACACGAAAATAAACAATTTGGGGGAAAATATGCGTCACATCCACGCAAAGCGGCCATCGCTCAGCATAATTCTGCGACCCTGTGCGTGACATAGCCCCAGCGCTGGTTTTCAGCAACAGCCGGCGTCGACATGATGACGTCAACCAGTGCAGCTTAAAGTGAAATAACAAAATAAGACAAAAATAAAATGAATAATTACAATACTTAGTTTAGTCCTCGTGACGTAGTAGCTTCTCGTGACGGGGACCTTAGGAAGTAGGAACTATATTTACCAATGATCTTTTCGTAATTAAATTGTATAAAATTCAAAATGTGCCAACTGCCTAATAAGTATTTCAGGAGTTGTTGATTCGCTCACAAATAAACTAACTTCATGTGAATCACATAAAGAATAAATAATTCACCCGATTCACCCGTTTTGGGCGAGTAAAATCGTGCGAATCGACCAATAAGCCGATCCGCCCCTGCTTAGCGTGAATACAATATACGTACATACGTGGCGACATGTCAAATCATTAAGATTTCTATGCTATATCTAAGCTACACATAAACCTTTCGAAATAAATTCTCTAAATGAAGGTGAAAACGTTAGAGATATAAGGAACAGGGTGTAAAGTTCACTCATCCTCTTTAGAAAAGGGAGGATCCTCCGACTAGGCGGGTTTCGTGTCTGGCGGGCAACTGCCCAACGATTGATGTCGGGGAAGTTTTATTTTATATTAATTTACTTAATTGGCGAAAGCCTCCCATACATGTATATTTGTACGCCAAATAGCAACACATGGAGAAACTATAATATAACAATTGTAACATCTCACACACTGTTGTAACCTATGTTTACAAATAAGGAATATTGATATTGATTGATTGATATAGGGTGACAGGGATTTAAAAAAATATCAGCTATTCCATACTTTTTGACGGCGTAGGTATTGCATTTTTCTATGAAACAGCAGATTTTTTTTAAATAACCGACGAAAATTTTATCGCAGGTGGTTCAGAATTATGTACTAAATCCATGGTAACAGTTTTCGCGTCGATGATGTCCCTGCCACCCTGCATATATGGTGTTCTCGCGGTAAATTCTAATTGCGCGATGCAGGATTTGTGTGACGTCTTTGATGCGTAGTTAGCATGTGACGATGTAGATGCCGCCACAAAACCATTAAAATCCATTATCAAAGAACGGTCACACAGACATACACGAAAAGCTATTTATAGATTTGGTGACCGTAACATATTAGTAACCGGACGTCACGAACAATATCACTAATAGAAATAATCAATCAGAGATGACAAAATTGTTTGAGATCAAACTACAAGGTACATATTGACAAGCCCGTAGACGCGAAAAACGTAATCTCACAGTCAACATAGTGTTATAAAACAAACATCATCGTCAGATAATTTATTCTCATACAGAATCTCTTGTATCTTGTATCCTTGTTTACTAAGATGACAGCAAATTGTGTGATATTTCTCCGAAACGTAGTGGGTGACCCCTAGACCAATTTATTTATACTAGTCTTCAAGCAAGAGGAAAATGTGAGGGGAAATTTTGAGTTACTTCGATAGAAAAGAAAGAAAGAAAGAAAATACATTTATTTAGCACAGACACGTACACAAAAGGCACACAACACAACATATTGTACTACAAACAAAAATCAAATTAAAAAAGAAGGAAAACAAATAAAAAGTGTAAATTGCGTTTTATGATACTAGCAGGTAAGTGTGCCTTGCGGCTGCGCCAAATAGGCCTAGTTCAGCAAAAATGCCAGACAACAAGTGCCTGACGCTGGTTTTCAACTAGACCTGAAAGAAGACCTGAAGTGTGAGGTGACGGATGTAAATGAGTTACATACTGCAATGTGTATATGATTGTATACTTAAATATAATAAATTTGTGTAAGATAATAATAATAATGAATATTTCAATAGTTATATAAATTAAATTAAATTGCAAGACCACAAAACAGAAACCAAACTGACAAATAAATGAGACGGACGCATGATAGAACCAGAACTCATTCGAAACCAACAAAACCTGTTTTGAACGTTGCCAGACTTCCATGTTCGAACACATAATTTATTAATCCGTGCACTTGGTCCATAGGTGGATGGTCCTAGTTTATCATTTGTGACTTCGAGTTACAGTGTTAACAGCTATATGTAAACAGGCAAACCCTTTAAGCCTGGAGGCTTTCATTCGGATATTAAGTTCTGTTTACTTTTTATTTTCGTTTGAGTATAAATTTCGATATTTTTGTTGGTATATTGGCGTGTGCTAGCTGACATATAGCACATAATTTAATTTAATATTTTGTGTTGCGTTATGTAAATTATTTTGCATAAGTACTATAAATTGTATAGAATCAAGTTTTTCTAACTAAACAGACAGCTGTGCTGCTGGGGAGTTTGTTGCGCCACTTCTTCCCAGCTAAAGCACTAGGAAGTGGTGAAGAGTGGTAGTTTTTGGGGGACTGTCTTATGTAATTTTGACGTTCGAAAAGTGGTGATTCTCAGCCTAGTTTGAATAAATGACTTTAAAATTTTAATTTGAGTATGAATGTGAATGAGTATAAAAGTAGGGGAAGACCAAAGAAACGATGGATGGACTGTGTGGAAGATGATATGGATAAAAAGGAGGTGACTACCGAGATGACGACTAATACAGAAATGTGGAAGACAAAATATGTAGCACCGATCACAAGTAAAATGAGATAAGGCCACGAGATTGATGGTGATTTATCTTCAAGCACACAAACGTACAAGAGTATTTATTGCCATAGGCATTTCGTACCAGTAAACTTTCGGTGCAATCGGTTAGTAGTACTCAGTGCTATTCTCTAAAATTCTATTGAAAGAAAGAAAGAAAGAAAAATGCGTTTATTGGCATTACAGCAGAAAAATACACCTTATATAAAAAAAAAAACAGGAAACAATTATTATATTGCCAACAGGGCCTCAGCTCAGCATAAATGTCAGATGGCAACACAAAGTGTACCACCTGACGCTGATTTTCAGCTGCAACCCACGAGTGCCATACGCTAGAATAATAAAGACAGGGAAGTGTGTGTCCGTTTTAATAAATTAACAGAATAAATTAAAGCTAAGTAGTAAAAGATAGGATAACATGAAAAGCTCACAAAATCAAATAAAATGTTGTGACATACATCAGTGTGTGTGGTGTGTTGTGAATGAGAACTAAAATATTGGAAAGTTTAATCAAGAGAACGCAGAAAATTTGAAAGCGAACTCATTGTTTGGGTTCCCAAGTAAAGCGTACCTACCTAGCGAATTTACACTTCGACACGATTTGCATTCGTTCAAAATGAGAGACTAACTAAAATTCTCGTTACTGCCTCGTTGGTCGCAAAAGCTACTTCAAAACATGAGGTCCTGGGTTCGGTGCCCAAGGCAAGCTATTGGGGTTTTCCGTTAGGGATTTCCCAGTAGCAATCCGGAGTCTGGATTTGTGCCCGGTTGATGGCAATGGGCTCGCCCCTTATTACATGGGACTTAAATATAATTGGCAAAATGCGATGGAAATATTTCTGCGAAATTATTGTTTCGAAATTAACGAAGCGATTACCAAAATCAGCCTATAATATTCCCACTGCTGGGACGCAGGCCTCCTCTCTTCGAGAGGGAGAGGGCTGTGATCTACCACGCGGGCCCAGTGCGGGTTGGTAGATGTCACATTTCTTCGAATTTTTGGTTTTAGAACATGCCGGTTTCCTCGCGATCTTTTCCTTCACCGTCTTGAGAGCAGTGGTGATGAAATTATTTACTCAAAGTAAAGCGCCTGCCTGGGTTCGAACCCACGAGTACGACCTGCAACTCGTAAGTCCTCCGTCAGGTACGTCTAAATCTAAACCCGCGTTTATGTATACAAGTTGTGATACTTGTTTTTAGAAATCTTGTAAAACACTTTTAAAAAACATCGTATATTTGCATTAACATTGTTTAAGACATAATTTGTTAACCATTTTAATTTTTGACATGTTTGGATAAAATCCGTTTTTAAAACTTGTTTTATTTGTAAACTCTAAACGAAAACAATAGACACATGTTTTATACCTTTGTTTAAATGCGGGGTAAGTACAGGTAACATCCGTAACTAATGTTACACTGTTCATTTATTACATTTAACTATTTTTGCTCTTCCTAGCCTGAAGCACAGGTTCAACCTAGTTCAGGCAAATATGCAACTGTGCTCTATTTTAATGATTAAGTAACTTATTGTAAATGTGCCCCTCTTTATAAATAAACGATTTATTATTATTATATTATTAATGGTAATAGTGTTTTCGTGCGAATTTCACCAATGAAATTGAACGCACTTCTCAACCGTGTGACACTGACAGCTCTTGAACGCGGTCGAAATCCGCACTTAGTATACTGCACTCCTAAGCCGAAAAGCGCTATCTCAATCGGAGTAAGTTTTGACAAAATTTACTTTTTGTAAATTGTAATTTAAAGAAAAGTTGAGATATAAAACCTCTTTGTGGTTTCTTAAATGTTTTAAGTTATATGTATAGCGGTATTTGGCTTATACCACTAGATGCGAAATTCTTATAGCTATTGAATGGTATCAAAAAAACTAAAAGGGCGTATCTCAGAGATAGCGCCTTTCAGCCTAGCAGGGCAGTATAGTTAACATAACGATCAACCATTGAAAAAAGCTTAGCAGACTTTACCCGAGTTTTTAAGAAAACAAAATAAATACGTAAAAAAATATTTGATTGAAATATCCACTATCCACTTTTTCGGCTAACCCTTTTCAAATCTAGGTTAGGCTAGCTTTTAGTGTAACCAAAAGCGGCCGAACGTCATTAGTACACGTCTGACCTCTTTAATCAGATTAATATATATATACAATGTATAAAATATAAAAAGGCAAGACCCAAACACTAAAGTAAGAAGACAGGGACGGTTCTAAAAATATCTACTTATTTAAATGTTGAAGTAGGATCTCAGTTGAGGGACAGTTATTGCGAAGATTGCCGGAGATTTTTTTCCGTAATATGATTTTTTTATGCACTCTATTTGATTTCACATAACATAACATAACATCATGCCCTGTTTCCTCAGCGGGTTGGGCAGAGGTGTACCTATATAGTACACCCACATTTCGCCAATTATGTTCAAGCCACATGTAATAGGGGGCGAGCCTATTGCCACCATCGGACACAAATTCCAGACTCCGGGCTGCTACTGAGAAATTCCAGATGGAAAAGCCCAATAACACTTTGTCAGACCTGGGAATTAACCCAGGACCTCGTGCTGGGGCGACGACGCAGCGATTATAAAGAATTCTCTATATACATACGTAGTAAAAACCTTGAGAAGCAGTGGTGGGTAGTTTTTCGTGGCGCGTATTGTACTAACTCTTCAACCTTACCATATATTTATTTCAAAATTAATGCTGCAGTATTTTTGATATAATGGATGATCATGCAATTTGAGGTATAGATTCTTTCTAAAGAAGCAGTGACGGGTCACACAATAACGGCTGCCCAAATACAGAGCGTTTTTGACAGAACAGGGATGCTGACAAAAAAAAAAAAATATTTTTTACTTAGTCAAAAGATTACGGCAATTCATTGAGTAGGCAATGCGTTAAAATGTAGCATGACGTCACTGGCCGGTAGATTTTATACTGACTTGTGACGTAGCGAGCCCCCACTCCCCAACTAATGCGTTATATTTAAACCATTTTTTATTAATATGATAAAGCAAATAAACGTGTCTAATATTTTTTATTATCTGACTGACGGACTTAATAGTTTTTTTCCCAAGTCAACATTGCTTCAAATACTGGTGAAAATCAAAACGTGACCGCTTTTCTTGAAAACCACAGTTATAGCTAGCTGTCACAGTGCACTGTTAGAATTGTCACAGGCCGTCAGTTTCTATAAGTAAAGCCTTGTACAGATTGGCGCGAGTTTAGAGTATATATCATTTCTGTATAGCGGCGATATCGACGCTGCGCCATAAAATGTTCCTTTGGTTTTGCGCTGCACGTGGCTCGCGCTATCGCGCCCGAGATATCGCGTCGCGCTACTGGCTATAAATTTACAGAATTGCCACGCAGCACGTCACGCGATAAGTCACGCCAGTCTGCATGAGCCTTAAATACTAACGTGCACTGGCACCGTCTCTAGAAGCGGCTGCCAAAGCGTCTCCATGCTCTGTGCACTGGTTTTCGTAGTTCAACAGACGTGCGATTGAATACTTATTTATTTCTTACCTGAGTACTGACAGCAGGTGGACTGGGAAGTAGCATACTGCAAACATGATGACCACTGCCACTAACATCTTGGCTGCTTTCCGCCTGGAACGCAGCTGAGCTGGAATTTTCAAAAAAAGACATTAAAAATAGAACTTAAATAAAATAAACTGTCAAGTACTTGTTTCTTTTTTAGGGGCCGATTTTTTCAATCTAGCAAAAAATATATGCTCCAAACATTAATGATCGTCCCTGAGTCTGACCCCTGCATTCGTCGCGCGAATACTCCATCGTAGCGTCCATATTATGTCACGTTTTGTTCGGAAAACCGGAAAGCGCCCTCTGTCGGCGCGAAAATGCGTTCAGGTTCACCGAAAAAACAAAACAGCATGCATATTAACCAAGTCCACCGATGAGTTTGAGCCGTCGACTAGTGCAACCTTAAGAGCTTTTCAGTTATTTTAATAACATTTTGTAAATATTAATCTCTACGGAGTGTCATTGAACTCACTGAAAAGCTGTCCTATGAAATATTATTAACGCTCGCAATATTTTAGACATTGTTCTATCAAAATCTCCGCAGTACATTTGCGAAAAATCATTCAGTGGAAGGCCTTTCAGAGTTGAAGTTAATTCTAAATACGTTGAGAGAGACTAGACTGACATTGTAGTTAGTATGGACTAATTTAAAGGGCTTTTAAATAGTACTTTACGACCTTACTCGAGAACTTTAGTTAACAATATTACCTAACTAACTGCGCCCCGCGTTTTCACCTTAAAAGTCTCGTCCCCGTGGGAATATCGGGATAAATAGTATCCTATGTCCTAACCTAGGTCATGATCTACGCATATGCAAAATTTTACTCAAATCCGTTCAGCCGTTTTAGCGTGAAAGCGTAACAAACATACAAACTGTATTTCGCATTTATAATAATTATTATTAGTAAGGATTACACATGGGCAGAAGGTATGAGTTTATGTTGTAGCCATAATAGGGATGTAGTCTGGGGAAAAAACAAATTGTCCGTCAGTCAGATAACAAAAAAATATTAGACACGTATTTTTGCTTTGTCGTATAAATAAAAAAATATTTAGATAAAACGCATTATATTTGGGGAGTGCGGGCTCGGTACGTCACAAGTCAGTATAAAATCTACCGGGGAGTGACGTCATGCCAAATTTAACTCAATGTATTGCCATAATCTTTTGAATGCGTAAAAAAATAAAAAACAAGTGTCCAGTAAAAATATTTTTTAATAATCTTTTTTTTTTTTGTCTACGTCCCTAATACTTGCACTTTGCAACATGTACCGTAATTAGATAGTAATCCAAACTAATATTATAAATGCGAACTCTTTCTCGCTCTCTGTTACCTTTTCGTGCCTAAGCCTTTTGTCGTGGTTTCATAGATTTAATTTAAAAAAATGTATTATTTTAATATCGAATTATACTATCCACTGTGGCAACACTGTCACTCAATGTATTATTTTACTTTGGCAACACTCAGAAATAACGGTTATGATAATATCGTTATTTCTGCATTCTAAATGGTAAAATGTAGTGCAGAGTCAGTCGTCATTGGATTGTGAAATAGTACAGTTGTGTGGATTAAAAGTTAGCAAGAAAATAGTGGTTTCTTTATAAACTGAACCAATCGCTATGACAATGAGCTCGGTACCTGGAGAAGGAAATAATCTACTTTTCATCCATGATATTATTTGTATTGAAAATTATAAAATACCTACAAAATACACGCAGACGAAGACACAGACAACTCAATTTTAATCTACTTAGCCTTTTCCACAAAGCGCTGCACGTCGAGCCAGTCAACTACAAGAGCTCTATTTTTAAATGAAACCTGACTGTAAGAAATCATTCCTTTGTGGTAGATTTTATTATAATTAAATAAATTAAATTACATTGTTTCCCGGTTTCCGAGAAGTTCGTATACATTGTTTTTTTTATGAATAAAGAAGATATTAAGATATTATATTCTTCATTATTTCAGCCGAAAGACGTCCACTGCTGGACATAGGCCTCCCCCAAGTACCGCCACTTCAACCGGTTCTGTGCTTCTCGCATCCAGCGGGCTCCCGTGGCCTTCACCAGGTCATCGGTCCGGCCTTCAAATTCAAAATTCAAAAATTCAGATTCAAAAGTCATTTATTCAAACTAGGCTGAGAATCAGCACTTTTCGAAGGTCAATTGCATAAGACAAAAAACGCCCAACCTTCACCACTTCCTAGTGCAATAGCTGGGAAGAAGAACTCCAACGCTACGTCTTCCGGTAAGGGGTCGCCACTCCAGAACCTTTCGGCCCCATCGGCATCTGTTCTGCGAGCAATGTGCCCTGCCCACTGCCACTTAAGTTTGGCAATTCTTCGGGCTATGGCGCTTACCTTGGTTCTCCTGCGGATCTCATCAATACTTCTATACTATAATCATATACTATTAAACGAGCAATATTTGTATATACAACGTGTCCCAAAATTCAATGATAAGCGGGCACCAGACGGTGGACCTGCTCATAACTACCCGAGAAAAAATAATGAAAAAATAATATCTTTCTTAAAAAATCCTTAAAATTTTCAAAGTTTTTTACTTTCAGTTAACACACGCGAGACACACGTTGTCCACTCAAAAACACGTCAACTAGGGCCAGCCTGTTTGACAATTCAGCTTCAGAATAGGTATAATTTTAGGTACACTCATTGATGTAAGTCAGAGTTAATTGTTAAGCAAATTGACACCCTATGTTAATTTGCCGTGTTATAGCCAGTTCATACAAATGACAAATAATAACAATTGATTGGCCAATCAATCTGCTAGCCTTTTCCCACCTATGTTGGGGTCGGCTTCCAGTCTAACTGGATGTAGCTGAATACCAGTATTTTACATGGAGCGACTGGCTATCTGACCTCCACAACCCAGTTACTGGGTAACATGATAACCTTTGGTAAGACTGGTTATCAGACGACCCGTAACGACTGTCAAAGATCCAAATTAACAGCCGCGAACAACGGCTTACGGCTTCATCAAAATTAATTTTATCTAATTATTTTGATTTCATATAATTTGATTTATGTTGTTTACATTTAATTTGATTTAATTGTATTAGGTTATATCCGCTGATTTCTATTCATTTATGCAATGTGCAATGGGTATTATTTACCTGAAATAAATAAATTAATGAATTTATTTTTAGTGACCGGCCGAAACTTCGTTTTCGTTTTCATTGACTTTCGGCCAAAAAATCATGATTTGGCCATATTTTCAATTTCGGCAAAAAACCAGCCGAAACTTTGGCCAAGCCGAAAATCAGAAGTTCGTAAATTGACGCGCGTCATTCGGCCTACTTCATAAAGCTCGGCAGCATCAGGTGAATCAATAGAACAAGAAATACACGAAATTGTGTATTCTCTAATGGAATTATCGTGTTTTATTTCTTTTAAAGCCTATATTCGCTCTTTCTCTTGGTAGTTGTAAAAAGAAACAAACAAGATGACAGTGTACAGCGGAAATAATAATATTTTTAATGCCCAAATCATTTTTGATGTCAGCTTAGTTTTTGGCCGAAAATAAGTCTTAAGCCGAAGCTTCTTTTTCGTTTTCGGTTGATAATCCATTTTCAGTCGGACACTATTTATGTATTATATTTAATTTATTTAACGTGCTTTCCGAGGCACGTTTGCGAGTTGGTAGTCAATCATTTTCCTGACTTTACAAGGAGATAATTACGGAATCCGGGTAAAGTCGGATACCGTGTTTGACCTGAAACTCGTTAGTATGTCTGCCCTAACCCTATCCCTTACAACCTTTAACCCAACATGTATTTGTGAATTTGATACCTTACTTACCTTCGCTACAGAGAGATTTAGAATCTTTTCCAAATACAGATGTAGTTAGGATAAACTACTAATGAGGGCAAATGGGTTTACCCAAAACAGGATCTACAATATTATAGTAAGTTGTAAGTGTGTGTAAGTTCTTGTGATAATATATCGATCTCTTATTATGCCTTTAGTTTCGGCGTGCAAATTTTACATATTTATATATTATGAAATTAATAAGTTACTTGAATAATGCATGCGATTAGTAAATTATATTAAATTCATTCAAATTTGGTACCAACTTATCAATTAATTCATAAATTACATTATATTACAAACTACAACATTCACAACTTATAATCCAAAAACTCAAATGCACTATAAAAGCATTTATCAATGAGTAATTTTGTTAATATACGCTTAAATTTTAAAAATTGAAATGTCTTTATTGTGCTCGGAATTTTATTATACAACTTGATGCCCATGATATAGCTGTTGTTGGATGTAAGTGTGAGATTCGTATTGGGTTGATACAACTTATTAGCATTATGAGATCGAGGAGCATAGTAGCTTGTCACTTGCTGAAAAAGAACCTTATGCTTGAAAACAAATATACATGATTCCAAGATATAGATGCACGGTAAAGTGAGTATCTTATATTTTCTAAAGAAAGGGCGACAAGACTCTATTTGTTTCAGCCCAAATATAGCCCTTATACACTTTTTTTGCATCACGAATGCTTGATCAATTTACACACAGCGACCCCAAAGAAAGATGCCATATCGCACAATGGAGGAAATATAGCCATGATATGCAGTAATTGCGACGTTTCGAGATATCTCGCAGCTAATACGACTCAGAGGGTAGACAAAACTATTTATTCTACCGCAATCTTAAGAGTGTTCATCCAACAAGTTGGCAACGTTGCAAATAGCTATCAAATATTTCGTTGTTTTGATTAATTTGGCAATATTACTGTATGGCAATAAGAAATGTGGCTAACTAGTGAACTAAAATATTGATTATGAAATGCAATCATTATTATCGTAACACCGAATATTTAGTTTTAGATGTAAAAAAAGTATTTGGAAACTTTCCTAATGCCTTTTTTACACCTAAAACGGTAACAACATCAAATTCAGTGTTATTTGCAATTCATTATTAATATTCTAGTTCGCTAGCTAGCCACATTTCTTATTTCTATACAGATAGCCAAATTAATCAAAACGACGAAATATTTGATAGCTATTTGCGACGTTGCCCACTGTTTGGATGAACGCTCTTAAGATAAGAATAAGAATAATTTATTGGACCATTTTCTTTTTTCACAGACTCGTTTTTTTTAAGGCACGGTTTATACGCCGTGAGTAGGCATGGTTGTCAGTGTTGTATGGATCACTATGGAACGTTGTTGGCAGACACGTTGTTTTTAAAGCGCGGTTTATACGCCGTGAGTAGGCATGGTTGTCAGTGTTGTATGGATCACTATGGAACGTTGTTGGCAGACACGTTGTTTCTATAGCGCGGTTTATACGCCGTGAGTAGGCATGGTTGTCAGTGTTGTATGGATCACTATGGAAAGTTGTTGGCAGACACGTTGTTTCTATAGCGCGGTTAATACGCCGTGAGTAGGCATGGTTGTCAGTGTTGTATGGATCACTATGGAAAGTTGTTGGCCGACACGTTGTTTCTACGGCGCGGTTTATACGCCGTGAGTAGACACGGTTGTCAGTGTTGTATGGATCACTATGGAAAGTTGTTGACCGACACGTTGTTTCTACGACGCGGTTTATACGCCGTGAGTAGGCACGGTTGTCAGTGTTGTATGGATCACTATGGAAAGTTGTTGGCAGACACGTTATTTCTACGGCGCGGTTTATACGCCGTATCGTAAAGATACCGCCGTGTACAAAGGGCCTAATCTGCATTCGCAATGTATTTGCCAAACATGTAAACAAACACGAGTTTTAGTTTAGGAAAAAACAACTGTAATGCCTACACACATAACGCTCAGTTTGCGCTACAATTTCATATTTTTTAAGACTTTTTCAACAGTACTAGTCGGTCTAAAATCAACTTTATTTACACTCGTACAAAATCGATGTTTGTGTAAGTGGAAAATTCATGTTTGTTTACATTTTTGCCAAATAAATTGCGAACGCAGATTCAGTGACCGAGACTAGCGAGTACTATTCCAATGTCATTGTCAACGAAACAGAAACGGGACCAACTTTTGAGGCAGCCGGACGAGTCTAACGATATAAATCTTTGACAAAAACGCAATTACTTTTTATCATCTTGGTTTTGATGTCATATTTTTGTGTGCTAACTGAACCGCATATATTAAAATATTGAATTAGAACCAACGCAGTCGGAGCAGTGAGGACTCAATTTAGAATGTATAAAATCTAATGTAGATAGGTATTAGATTTAATAAATTCTAAATTGAGTCTTAATTTCTCATCGCAGCACCTCAAAGGATCCTTATGAATAAAATTTTCTTTTAAATACTATATGCAAACTGAGGGCAATTTAAACCTATCATTTCAAGTATTAAATTAAAGATATATTTTTTTTATCATTAACCTTTTTTTTATCAACATATAATTTTTATGAATACCTAGTGCAATATTTGTTTGTGCTATTGATTCCTATATAAAAAGGTTTCATTTTGAGTTCGTAAAATAAAACAGACGTTTTCTTTTTCATAAATCATTATTAATTTTAAAAAATCAGGGAGAATTTAAAACAAAACTTATAATGCCGTTTTGTTTTACATAGCAATGTAAACATAAATATCTATTCCGGGTATTTTAAGCATCCTAAATACAATCAACCAACTGCTTAAACCCAAACAATAACCTATCAAAACAGAACAAATTTTCGAAACAAAATGTCTGAACCCGAACATTTATAGTTTGTAAAATATAGTCGACAAAATAGTTTGTTACATGGGCGAGATCAAACGAGAAATAATTAAATATTAATTTACATAAATTGGTTCAAAAAACCATGAGGCTAAGCAATAACAACCGCAGAGGACAATCGATTAGGTTTAGCTGTTCTTGACACGGTTGGTCTGTGACCATGTTTGCATACCAAGACCCCTCCGTGCCTCGGAAAGCACGTTAAGCCGTTGGCGGGACCAACGGCTTGGCGTGCTGTCATTTCTACAAATGTCGAAAAGATCTACATCTTTGACAGTCGTTACGGGTCAGAAGCCCGAAAGTCTGACAACCAGTCTTACCAAGGGGTATCGTATTACCCAGTAACTGGATTGTGGGGAATATAAAATACTGGTATTCAGCTGCATCCGGTTAGACTTGAAGCCGAGCAGCATAGTCGGGAAAAGGCTAGGCAGATTGATTTAAGATTATGTTAATATTTATTATTAGTATGGATGTATCATGGTGGCTACCTAACTATGCCCACTACGCACAGAAGGATAAAGATTATAAAATATGGCCAATAAATTATAATTCTTGATATAGTAGATATATGGAATGTCCATAAAATAGCAGGAGTGAGTGCGGACTGACATTTTCAATCCATTTATTAATGCTGAAATATTTTTATTATCAGTGTCGACTGTATCTGTGATCTAAAATAGAATCCAATCGCTTGTATCTGATAAATAAGATATTACAAGCTATCGACCTTCACATCTCAATTACATATTATAAATAATAATATATCGGACTTCTCAAAATATCTAGGTACTCGAGATTTTTGTATAGCTGTACTTGTTTGTAAGATAGCCGATGAGATTTCCAGCTCATCGGTTACCTTCGTTATTTCTCATTTCTCAAATAAATAAAATTGAAATGTCTGTTTGTCAAGTCAAAAAAAACAGCTTTTTACTAAAAGCATATGAAAGTACAAACGGTACTTATATATATATTTTTTATTTGTTAGTCTGTATCTTTGTCCCAACTAATCTCCGAAAAGGCTGGACCAATTTTGACGGGACCTTGCAGACTGGCAGATAGTTGATATTATAAGGAGTAACTTATAATACAATCCATACAATACAAATAGGTACAAATAAATAAAATTGAAGTGTTTGTTTGTAGTTAATGCTTATGAAAGTATAAACGGCACTTTTAGCAAAACATTTGCATAGGAGTCAAAAGAGGTAATTTGGTTTTAAATGACCTCTCCTACATCCCCTTAATGAATTGCCAATATATAACCAATAAATCTCCCCTATGCGGGGCTCGCAAATTTTTTGGGAAATAATAAGCTTTAAAATGATATTTTTTATTTGAGCCAAGTGTCGCCCAAATCCAAATCCGTTCAGCCGTTTAAGCGTGAAAGCGCTACAAACAAACAAACTCACTTTCGCATTTCAATACAATAAAGATTATGGTATTATTATTGATAATAATCAATAATCTTTATTGACATAACATGAGGTTACAGATCATATGTAGCCTCTGAATCCCAAACTAGGTAAAAACCTGTATGTCAGGAGTCAGCGCCGTCTCCCATTTTCATTACACTAATAATTGTTATGCCAAAACAAAAAATACATTTTAGATTTACTCTCAAATGAACAAAAGAAAAGAATAATAAAGTTTAAGGGTGAAAGCATGTAAAAATACAAAAATAAATAAAAAGATTTCTTAATATTTAGCTAAGGTAGTGTTCCGTGTGGTGCCGGACGTAAAGAATAGTACCATCCCATTTCTTCCCGTGGGTGTCGTAAAAGGCGACTGAGAAACTCACTAGAGAATGGGCAGCAGCGTTCTCTATACATTTTAACGCCATACTGCGATTGCCAACCCGCCTACCAAGCGTGGCAATTATAGCAAACCCCCCCCCCCCCCCCCATTTGTGGCAGGCCTATGTCCAGCAGTGGACGTCTTTCGGCTGAAATGAGGATGATAATGATGAGTGTGAAAGTGGGAGTGTTGTGTAGGATGTGCAAGTGAGTGTTGTGTAATGTAATGTGTGTGTGTGTGAGTGTGATGGTGTGTTCAAATATGTTTAATTATGTGTGTTTATCTTATCCTTTACTGAAGTACTTCTTCGGTTTCCTCGTAGTTGAGCATTAGAAGATAATTTATGACCCTGGATTGGCACTCATGAAACGAGACCGAAAACAATTTTAAAATTTTGTTGTAGAGATGTGCCGAAACAAAACACCTTTGACGTCTTGCTAGTGCAGAACGACATCTTACGGAATCAATAACAATGGTGATCTTGCGTTTTTTCTGAAGTTTATTTGGATCGTAATGGATAGAGAAATGTTGTTTGGTAATCACATGATAAATAAAGAGCTGCCTAACCGACCGTAGCGTAGTTTGGATTTGGATGAACGAATGAAATATTACTTTATTTGGACACGGCACAGAAATTAAATATTATTTTTCGGAGGCAATAATTAATGTCCAGTAGCTATAAGATAAGCTTATTGTAAAATAGCTTGCCCGGAGAAGTTCTGTACTACCACAGTACCAGTATTTCTCGGTACCTATATACAAAAACGAATCGTTTTACTTACCAATGGTAACATTTTTGATTGCCAAACTAAGCATCTAAATAGATTCGTAAGCTAATTTTACCTTATATTGACCGGTTAAGGTGACGATAACCGACTTTTAATGATTTTAATTTAATTTGTTTAGTCAGCGAGTAAATGAGTGGCCTTTCGCTTTGTATATTTTATACAGATTAACTAACACAACTGGTGTTTTTACTTTTTGTTCATTTTTTGGCAGGGCTAACGTGTTTTTATTTCTTTAAATTATTAATTTTTATTTTAGGAGCTCGTGGCTAAGTAATAACAGTCGCACGGGTTGATTCAACAGGTTAAGCGTTGCTCGCTGGGGTTGGTTCGTGGATGGGTGATCATCTTTACATACCGAGTCTCCTCCGTGCCTCGGAGAGCACGTTAAGCTGTTGGTCCCAGCTGTCATTCGTGGTTCTATGATAGTCGTTACGGGTCGTCAGAAGCCCGGAAGTCTGACAACCAGTCTTACCAAGGGGTATCGTAATATCCAGTAGAGTTATGGAGGTCAGATAGGCAGTCGCTCCATGTAAAATACTGGTATTCAGCTGCATCCGGTTAGACTGGAAGCCGACGCCAACATAGTTGGGAAAAGGCTGGGCAGATTGATTTATTTCAATTTTAATACAAATATCCAGCAGTGGTCGTAAGTTCGATCTCAGTCAGGCGCTTTACTTTGTTTAAATTATTTCATCACCACTGCTCTCAAAACGGTGAAGGAAAACATCGTGTGGAAATCACCATGTCCCAGATCTAAAAAAAAAATCGAAGGCGTGTGACAACTACCAACCCGCACTGAGGCAGCGCGCAGCGTGGATTAAGGCCCACTTACTCTCATCGACAGGAGGCCTGTGTCCTAGTAATGGGAACATTGTAGGCGAATTATGCTGCTTAAAAAGCAAGTGACAACAGCATGCGATTTTAAACTTTAAGTTTAAAATCGCATGCGCTTGTCACTTGCTTTAGCATAGTAGCAGTAGAGAGAGAGTGGAGAGAGTAGAGTGGTGCAGTAGTAGTAGTTTGGCATAGTTTTGTTTCCCCAGAGCGACTACAGCAGCTGTTCTGTGCTTTCACGTTTTGGTTCGAAAAACAAAACGACTTCTTGCCTTCTCTGTGTTTTTAGTAACTGAATGTTTTTATTTTTTTCAACGTATTTTGATCATGATTTCACGTGGTTTTCAAGTCACGCGTTTACACTTAATCAAAGTTATTGAATCAATTATATTCGATACTCGCTTTAGGAAGTTTTCGATATTTTGTTTTGCTTTTCGAATAACAAGTTACTTTAATAGAGTTTTCCAAATTACTTTGTTGAATTGTTGTTAAACATTAAGGCTCCTTTAGGTAGGTGTGACAAGACTCTGGTGGAACAATTTCTAAACACCGAGGCACCGAGTTGTTTGTCATTATGTGCTATGCCAGTTTGGCAACCTACTTTGCAACATTAGCTAGCTAGCATATCTATGGTAAAAAAGTACTAAGTTTATTTTTAACTATTCCGGAATCGCGAGATTTTTACGATAGATAAATTAAAAATACAAATTTCAACATTCAAATTCAAAATTCAAAATTCAAATTCAAAATTCAAATTCAAATTCAAAATTAAAATTCAAAATTAAAATTCAAAATTAAAATTCAAAGGTTATTTATTCAAACTAGGGTAAGAATCAGCACTTTTCGAACGTCAAAATTACATAACACAGTCCCCCAAAATCACCCACCCTTCACCACTTCCTAGTGCTTACTTTGCTTTAAGTGAGAAAGAGAAGGAGTAAGAACACAATGGTGTCCACAAGATCCAATTCTGCCCCATTTATTAGTACTTTGGTTTTCCCCTGCTTAACGTTATGTAGGTGTCAGAAATCTAATACATTTAATCTTTTTCTCGTTTAAAAGTAAATTATTAACTCTAAACAAATGCACTATTTTAGAGAGAGCATCGTCAATAACTTAAGCTTCAGTATAAGTGATGTGTCATCTGCAAATAACACTATTAAAAAAGTGTATTCCATAATAGCTAACACCTGAACGTAAGTAAATATACATTCAATTCTATAAACAGCACTCTAGATTTTTTCGATACAAAAATGCATTCCAAAATAACAACACCTCAACTTTAGGTAAATATGCATCCGAATATCCTATCCCTGGTGATGGTAACTGGTGAAAGAATTTTTTAAATCGATTCAGTTGTTTTTGAGTTGTTTCATTACAAACAAAAATATAAATCTGTTCTTCTTTATAACATTAGTATAGATTTTATTCTCGAAACAGGAAAACGTACCTACAAACAGTATTTCCCACACACAAATAAACATTTTTTTTTTGTCTACTTACAAAAAAAATCCGCAAATCAACGGATATGCCACATTCCTTTCAAACAACTTTTTTCTTAACCCGTGAACGTCTACTCTAGTGGTTGTTATATAAATAGTAGGTATAAATATTGGTTAAAAAGAATGCATAGCTCGCACGCTGCCACGTAAACCTTTTCATCATAAGTTATTGCAATTATTATATGCTGCAATGTGTCTGGCATGTTGGTTTTTTATACAAAAAAGAAGGATAATGTATGTGAATTTTTGTTTGTTATTACGGGCGAAAAAACGGTGTTTGGATACGCGTCGTATTTTATAATAAATTGACGATGAAATTTGACCTTGAGTAATCTTTGAGAAATGTGGGTATTTGAATTTTTGGAAAACTTTTGTTTTTATTTATATGTATAAATATTTGAAATATTTTCAGGAAATTGAAGAGAATATTCTTAGAGAGAGTTGCGATAACGGCAAGATAGTAATTTAATATATTGTAGGTATATTCAGTACGGAGGAGGTCGTGGTTAAGTAATAACAGCCGCACGGGTCGATCAATCAGGTTAAGCTACGCTTGCCGGGGTTGGTCCGT
This sequence comes from Agrochola lota, assembly GCA_947364205.1. Classification (NCBI taxonomy): domain Eukaryota; kingdom Metazoa; phylum Arthropoda; class Insecta; order Lepidoptera; family Noctuidae; genus Agrochola; species Agrochola lota. The sequence continues at coordinate 4,274,922 of OX376239.1, forward strand.
GGATGGGTGACCATCTTTACATACCGAGAAGCACGTTAAGCCGTTAGTCCTGGGTGTCATTCGTGGATCTTTGACAATCGTTACGGGTCGTCAGAAGCCCGAAAGTCTGACAACCAGTCTTACCTAGGGGTATCATGTTACCCAGTAACTAGGTTGTGGAGGTCAGATAGGCAGTCACTCCATGTAAAATACTGGTATAAAGCTGCATCCGGTTAGACTGGAAGCCGACCCCAACATAGTTGGGAAAAGACTAGGCAGATTGATTAGGTATATTCAGTACTGAAAAGAAAACGCACCCGGCCTTGTGGACTGTACATTTGTTGATCATTTTCTATATTTTTTAAGTAGCTAGTACATGTTGTTTGCACCTACACTATCCACCCAATACCTATTGACAGTAACAGTGTAATTTGAAAACATTGTAAAAAAATATTATTTTTAAAAGAGTAACGTGGAGTTTCTTGTCGGCTCTTCTCCAAAGCAATCAATTGGAACCGTGTACCTAGCTTCTGATTATATTTATATAGGAAAAATGCCTCGATAAAAAAAAAAAAAATAGATATCAGATATTAAAAAAATATTAGACACGATTTTTTGCTATATCATATTAATAACAAAATACTTAAATAAAACGCATTTTAATTTGGGGAGTGGGGGTAGCTACGTCACAAGTAAGTATAAAATCTACATACTCGTGACGTCATGGCATATTTTAACTCAATGTATCGCCGTAATCTTTTAATTAAAAAAAAATACGTGTCGAATATTTTTTTTATAATTCCGTCACGTTAGTCCAATCAATAGATTTTGTAAATAGATAATTGCTTCATATTTTGCAATAAATTGCGTTGTGTTATCGCCCTTCTCTTTCTTTTCTTTGCAGTCCAACAGTGACCGAGTTTTAGCTGTTGAGCGATCCTCGCGCGAATATACGATCGTTCGACCTTTCGACGATCACTTTAAAATAGGACGTGGCCTAAGCCTTAATTTGAAATACGTCAAAGTTTTGGAATTCATAATTAATGACGTTAACAGTTAACCCTTTGGTGTGAACGTGACCTAACTTTCATAGAACTTCGGTCTAATAAAAACTCTGATTAATTGCTTTTGTACGAGTGTTGACTGAATGAGTTTTATATAGTCAAATACACTTATATATTAAGTACCAGGGCGACCGAGCTTTGTTCTGGTGAAAATAGAAAATGCTCATTTAATAGTATAGGAAAGTTCATACTAATTCCATGCTGCCATGATAGTACATACTAATTCCATACTGCCATGATAGTAGGTACTTACTAATTCCATGCTGCCATGTCATTATTCTAAGGTGTCATTATTCTTGTTCTAAACTTTGGGCGACCGACCTCTGCTCGGGTGAAAATACGGAGAAAACTAATTATTCCAGATATAAGACCTAACTAGATCAATTTTTCGTCCCCGTAAACCTCTATATTACAACTTTCATCGAAATAAGAGCTGTTTTCTAGAACGTGATTACAAATATATATATATAGGGATATGTCGGAAAAACGTTACTGAGTTCGGGATGCCAGCGCCGCCTGGTAGCGGCGCTCGACAGAGTCTACAACATAACGCTCGGACCGGCCGCCGGGCCGGGGCTCAGCAGAGCAGAAGCAGACTTGATGAGTGGCGGTCAAGCAATGAAGACGTTTAGAAACTGCCCCGCGTTTCGAATAGTTGTGTCGTGTACCTACAGTCTGTGAAATGCTAGTGTGATTAATGTTATAGTAAATTATAATTTGATCAACGGTATTTCTATTGCGCAATAACCAACACTACCCATTAGTACGCCCACAGTAGTTAAAATATGCCTGATAACGAAAGAGACACATACCATACCATCCTCTGACATATATACAAGCTTTGTTTTTGATTAAGGTAATCCTAATAAGGGGTCATTGTACTCATCATTATGAACAACGTTCACTATGGGATCAACGCTGAAATCGCAAAAAAAATATCAGCTGTTCCCTACATTTATGTTCGCATATCTCGTCAAAATGTAGGGAACAGCTGTTTTTTTTTCGCGATTACATATATATACAAATCTGCTCGTTTATTAGTATAGGATATAGTCAAAGTCAAAGTCAAAGTCAAACAATTTATTTCAATTAGGCACATAAAAGGCACTTATGAACGTCAAGTTTACAAAAAATAGAATTGATTCTAGTCGCCCCTTCCAAAAGGTAGTTTTCGTATGGAGAAGAATGGGCAGGAAACTCCACCGTTACTCTTTTAAAATGTTTTTACAATATTTTGTATACATTAATTATATGTGAAGACGAATATATAAACTCACGCCTTCTTCCCATGGGGCTAGGCAGAAAACATAACACGCCACCTGCTACGATCCTTACATACTTCTTTTGCTTCGTACTTTACCCATGTGACCATCATCGTAATCGCGATAATATGATCAGCCGTTCCATACATTTGGGTCGAGTATATAGGTAAGTACTGAAGTTTTGTATGGGACAGTTAGAAAGAAACAAAAGAAAAAGAAGAAAAAGTATTTATTGAGACTCGCACAGGAAATCACAAATTAAACTAAAACACATTCATAAAAACACTATCAAACACAGTAAAATTAAAACAATAAAAACAGAAACTCAAACTCAAACTCAAACTCAAAGCATTTATTTCAAATAAACCAATTACAGGTACTTTTGAATTGTCAAGGGGTCGGTCAGTCAGAAATATGAAGCTAGTTGCCCATTCCAACGCGTAGTAGGTTCCTATGGAGAAGAACGGGCAAGAAACTCCACGGACACTCTTTTCAATCAGAATATTTTCACAAAATATTGGTTACATCATCTATTTTTGTAATTATACATGTGAGAACAATGTAAAAAGACGTGCACGTTAAAAGCGTCAGTAATAAAAATAAAATCAAAAACAATTAAAAAATTAAAATAAATTCAAATAAGCCGTGGCAGCTAAGAGATGACCAGTCCCCACTGACGGCGCCCGTTCACGAACATGACGCATGCATCAGCACCATTTAGCTCAACCATTTTGAAGGGAACTTAACGATCCAACACACACGCCACCACCAGCGAGACATTTGAGTGAGCATGACATACTCACAACCGCCAGGGCAAACTCAAGTCAATGAAAGACGTACCCAGTAAATGGTAACTGTAAAGTAGGGACATAGTGCTCACACATGTGCTATGCAATTATATAATACTAAGAGATTGAATTTATACAATCTAAAGATAGTTTTACAATCTTCAGCAGCTGCAACAATATTTTGAATGCTAATCAATTAGTTTATGCGCCCTTGTGGAGCTGGACCAGCGCTGAGCCAAGCATTTTTGTCGTCGATGTAATCCCCCAACTTATAATATGCTTGGCAGCATAGTGTGCATTTTATACAAGATTTAAATTTCGTTTCGTTCAATTGGAGTATGTGGGGAGGTATTTTATTGTAACATTTCAAACAGTACCCCATGAAGGATGAGTCTACTTTAGCCAGTCTGAAACCCGGTTGAATCAATTGGTCCCTATTTCTAGTCCTATAATTGTGTCTATCACCTCTTTTACTGAAAAGACTTAGATTTTTCCTAACGTACATGATGTTTTCATAGATATATTGACAAGGTACCGTCATGATATTAATATCTTTAAACAGTTCCCTTAGAGAATCGCGTCTGCGGAGGCCATATATTGCTCTGATGGCTCTTTTCTGCAGAATAAAAATAGAGTCGATATCTGCAGCCCGTCCCCATAGTAAAATACCGTAAGACATAATACTATGAAAATAACTGAAATAGACCAGCCTCGCGGTATCTACATCAGTAAATTGACGGATTTTTCTCACAGCATATGCTGCTGAACTTAGGCGTCCTGCAAGAGATGTTAAATGAGGACCCCATTGCAGCTTGGAGTCGAGAGTGATCCCCAAGAAAACAGTTTTATCGATGAATTCCAATTTCTCCCCATTCAATACTATGTCACAATCACTACTTTTAACATTCGGTAAAGCAAATCTAATGCATTTAGTTTTTTTCCCATTTAATACTAAATTATTAGCAGTGAACCAATTTTGGACCTGCAGTAGGGCGTTATTTACGTCGTCAAGATTTGATGCACGTCTATTTATCTTAAAAATTAGAGAAGTATCGTCAGCAAATAACACCATTTGTGGTTGGTTTTTTAATAAATGGGGTAGGTCATTTACATATACTAAAAAGAGGAAAGGACCCAATATCGAGCCTTGTGGTACACCCATTTTTACTTTTAGACCGAGTGAATTGACCCCATTAATTTGGACTTGCTGTTGTCTATCATTTAAATAAGATTTTAGCAAACTGAGCGCAAGTTTACCTAGACCGTAATGCTCAAGTTTCAAGAGTAAGGTTTCATGATTTACGCAGTCAAATGCTTTTGAGAGGTCACAAAAAATTCCTATGGCGTCTTGGGCCCCCTCCCACGCTGTAAATATGTGTTTTAATAAGGTTACACCGGCGTCAGTCGTACAACGTCCTTTGGTGAACCCATATTGCTGATCGTGTAAGATTTGGTTGGTGTTAAAATGATTAAGCATTTGATTGAGCATTACCTTTTCGAACACCTTGCTGAATACCGGCAGCACGGATACTGGTCTATAATTGTTAGTGTCTTTACTGTCCCCAGATTTAAAAAGGGGTATAACCTTACTGTATTTCATTAAATCAGGGAAGACTCCTTGATCCACGCACAAATTAAATATTAAAGCTAAGTATGGTGCTATAGTCTCGATTATGGATGTACAAACTTTGATAGATAATCCCCATAGATCTTCGGTCAATTTGATTTTAATTTGCCGAAAAGCTTTTATAACTATCATAGGGTTTATATGTTTAAATTGAAATTCAACCGGGCAGCCTGGAACATTCGCTTTTAATAAATCTATTGAGACATCGGGTGAGGAATTTAATGCTTCCGTCGTTTTATATGGTATATTAGTAAAGAAATTTACAAATTCTTGAGCTACTTCTAAATTCGAGCTTAAGACACCACGTGAAGTCTCCAATGTGAACTCAGTGTTTCGTATTTTTTTCCTATTAGTTTCATTATTTATAACTTTCCAAACTGTTTTTATTTTATTTTCTGCTGATTTGATCTTGTTGCTAATATGCATAGCTTTAGCTATCTTGCAGGTATTTCTAAAAATTTTGGAATATGTAGCAACATACTTGTTGAAAGTTTCAGTGTTAATGTAAGGCTTAAGGCCATACAGCTCGAACAGTCTTTCTCTACTTATCCTAATACCTCTAGTTGCCCAGTCGCTAAAAATAAAGTTAGGGCAAATATTTTTTGTTTTCTTTTCAAAAGTTTTATTGAATTCTGTGTGCACTACTGAAAAGAAACCCTCATACAATTTATTTGCATCGTCCATATTATGGCCCAGAGTATTTAACTTATTATTTAGGGTACTATTAAATCTATTTAATTTGCCAGTTGTAATTGGTCTAAATTGTATTAGCACTTTTTGCTTAAGTGTTTTAAACCTAAAAGTTACCGTTTGTCCACTATGATCAGACGGCAAATAATTTACGATGGCTTTATCTAAATAATCACAATCGCAGAAGACATTATCGATACAAGTAGCAGAAGTTGGAGTTACTCTAGTCGGTTCTGTAAAAACATTAGACAAATTGAACGATTTAAAAAGGCTTATTATTCTACTGCTATTTGAATTATTTTCCAGAATATTTATATTAAAATCACCACAAATAACTGCGGCTTTGTTGCTAGATGCAAGTTTCGCTAGGACATCTTCCATTATTGACTCAAATAAAGAATAGTTCTGATAATTAGGGGGTCTGTACACGCACACTACAACATGCTTATCCAGCTCAACACAGGACAGTTCAATGCAATGTTCAACTGATAAACCAGGCCAGGATAAACTACGAGGCCAAAAGGCTCCTATCTGAGCATGATGTGTTTTTCTTCGATTGTAATTAATCTAAATCGTAATTTTACTTTATACTTAATGCTGCGACATTAAAAAATAAATATCATAGCGGTGGTATTCTGATAGGGCCCGCAGTCGATAATTATTTCACGATTTCGATGTCAGTTGTTGTTGTCTGTATAACACCCTTAAATTTGACCCCACCTTTCTGATACATCCTGTATTATAAGCACAAGAGTGCTCTCTACTGGACTTCGTATAATGGTGGATTTAACCAGTCATATTTATTCCCCATAAGCCTAAGTATTCCCCTATCGGATCCTGTAAACCCCGTGGCCTCGAGCCACATATACGACACGCGTCTAACGACAGTGACTGCGGAAAAACAAATGATAGTTGTTTAGAGCATGTCACGAGTCACGGCGACGTGACTTCAGTTGACGCGCTCAGGTCACAACAGGTGACGCGCGCGCATGTCGTTTGACGCAAAACGCGTCGCTTGTCACATTACTCGACGCATGAACCCCCGTTCACGCTTCGAGCGTCCTAAGAGAATTTTCCCAAGAAATAAAAATAATGTAAGGGTCTACTTACTCTGTTCAGCAGGTGCCAGCTTGACGGTTTCAGCTTGTCCTGGTATCTTCTCGGAGCGCCACAACACCTTCACTATCTGATGATAAGCCACGGTCATCAGCAGAAGTGGTAGTCTGAAATAATACAATTCATTTAAAATCATGTATGTATTCCCCAAATGGGTGCGTAGCCAGTCCCATATAATAGGGAGCGAACCTATTGCCAGCAACCGGTCATAAATCCAGACTCCGCATCTACATGCGAACTACGCATCAAAGACATAACGTCACACAAAAATCCTGATGTCACACAAAAATCCTGACGTCACAAAAATCCTGCATCGCGCAATTAGAGTTTACCGCCCAAACGACATAATATATAAGATTAACCGAGATCAATCATTGGGTAGTTGCCCGCCAGACACGACACCCGTCTGGTCGGAGGATCGTCCCTTTTCTGAAGAGGACGAGTGAACTTTACACCCTGTTCCTCATAACTCTAAACTATTACTACTGAGAAAATCCTGATGGAAAAACTCGATAACACTTTACCTAAACGAAATGTGCAAAGGATTACAGGACACGGTCCAATGAGCGCAACAAGATTTGAGCTGTGATTAAAATGTGTCAGAAAAAGTGTTTCTTGTCATTGATAGTATCCCATTTCGCTGCTTTTAAAACTGGAAGCAGGCTTATTTTCCTACAGCAAACTTATCCATTTTCTAGGAATAGGGATGATGCCTGGGTAAAAAAATACAATTCTAATTAGTCCGTCAGTCACATAATAAAAAAATATTAGAGACGTATTTTTTGCTTTATCATATTAATAAAAAAATACTTAGATAAAACGCATTTAAGGTTGGGGAGTGGGGGTCGCTACTTCACTAGTATGTACAAAATCTACATACTCGTGACGTCATGGCACATTTTACCTCAATGTATCGCCGTAATCTTTAGATTACGTAAAAAAAGAAAAAATAATGTCGTAAAGAAGAAAATTAAATACATAGGAAAATGTTTTATACCAATCTATTAAAAAAAAATTGCTTTAATTTGTTTAATTTTCTTGTAATTAAGTGAGATAGAGCCTATAAATTTCGCTTTTACAACAAACTTCCCATTGACATTCGAAACTTACCCATTAAACGATTTAAAATTTGTATTAAAACCAAACTTTGTAAAAAAGGGTACTATAAAATTTCAGATTATTTAGAAGATAAAAAAGCTTGGGATTGAGCTGCTCGCTCTGCTAAACCTTGTGATAAAACCATAAAACTTGACATTAGAATTTATTAGTAAAATCATTAAAATATACCAGTTTTATTTAAACATTAAAACAAAATGACATGATTACTTTGTAAAGTATAATATTATTTTAATTACCTATTGTGAATGTGAGGACTATGTGGATATTTTTTTTTTTTTTCATTACTCCTTTTTTATCCTCTCTCAGTTAGTTTTAATGATGGTCTGGCAGTTTGAGTAGTTTATGCGGCCTACCCAAATGTCCTTCCTTTGGTATTGTTCGTCGAGTTGAGCTCCTTATGTTCTGAGTTGAGCTCCACGATTACTGACAAATGTTTGCACTGACTGGACAGGTCCACTCAAATCTGTGTGGTTCTTTTCTCAAAAGACCATTTCAGACATTAATCTACATGGTCCTCATATGGCTTGACCAAGATTATGTCTGGACTTTAAAAGAGACTGTGACCTCTGAGTTTGTTTCGGCCTTTCTTCTCAAAGTAGTCGGATAGGAAACGCCGAACTCATCTAGCAAAATTTAATATATTTTTAATATGACGTGTAAAAGTGATTCCGATATCCTATTTACAGAATAAACAATTTCATTTCATTTCATTTCATTTCAAATAAAAGTTAAACTAAAAACTCTGTTACATTTTTGCCTGAACCGCTATTGCAAAAAAACTTTTATTAATATGTTGCGCTAGTACAATGTTTAATTTTGTTGATTAGCGTATTAATATATTTAATTAAGTAATTTAGTGCAAAAAAACTGCTGTTAATATTTTTGCTCGAAGTTCAATTTAAAAAAAATCATAATTTTATAAAAAAAAAAAAATATATTAGTGAAATTTCCATTGACGAAAATGTTAAATTTTTTGATCTACCTACTGGTGATCAAAAAATCTCTCCGACAAACACTCCATACAAACATATCTGTTAATATTTTTTTCTACCACGTAAAATTGAAATAAGTTGTTTTCTTAAAAAAACGTACACGCGGGGGTGAACTTTTCGCGGTATACAGTTTAATATACTCCCTTGACCATACCCTACACGTTAAATGAAAAAAATCGCTGTTTTAAATTAATGCAAAGTAAGCCTAAAACTTGGCGTAACTTCCCCGGGCTATATGGTCAGGAATGGAATTCCTCTTTAGCAAATTCGCTTACAAACAGATGAAAATAAACAAGTACCTTGGCTCAAAATTAATTACTGCAGCGCACCGACGATGGTGTATTTTTCAATTTTACGAATTTTTTGCAGAAATGAAAACCAATTTGGTATTCCTTGTTTATTTAAAGCAAAATATTAGGAATGTCGGTCTGTATTCTGGAAACGTTCGGTTTTATAAAAGTAGATTAGCCTTGTAACTACATATACGGCTCTTTTCTTAGTATCAACAAGTACCTTCTAAAGATCTAAAAGAGTTTCCATGGAGTTTCTTGCCCGTTCTTCTCTATAGGTACCTACTACGCTTTGGAATGTGCAACAACTAGTTTCATATTTCTGACTGACCGACCCCTTAACAATTCAAAACTGCCTGTAATTGGTTTAAATGAAAAAAAAAAACGCTTTGAGTTCGAATTTTGAGCCGGACATTTAAAAAAAACTCTGTACAATACTTTTTTCAGAAATCATTTCACTTTTTTTTTTAATCCCCCTTAGTCGAAAAGTCGAGCGAAAGACCGGACGGCAGCTAAATAGCCGGATATGTCCGTCAACGCCGGATAGATGGTAACCCTATCTGCGAGGGTTCCTGCGGTTGTCGGTCAGTCCGTGAGTGTGTGGTCACCCACTAAAGTATGGTCATACTTTGACATCGAGGCCTTACCTAGACAGCCGCAAATTATTCAACCGCATTTATTTAGAAAAGCTGTCAGGTAAAGCCGACCTTCTTGGAACAAAAGGTGAATTGAAGGGCCTATCCCACGCTTTATTCCTCGCCCCAAAAATGCGCTCCTAATGAAGCACAGAAATAATTCATCCTATTGTCGTGATTTTCTTTGGTTTAATTTTAAGAAATGTATTATTTTAATATCGAATTATATAAAGTTATTTACGTTTCGTTCTTAGGGGATGCGCTAAGGTAGCCCACGAAAAACAAATTTTTGTTACGTTTTTTTGCAATTTACAGGTCAGTGTCAGGTTGTATCTTGACTAAAATATGATTCGCGACCGTCAAAAATATGACTTTATAGAGATATAATCATTAGGATCAGCAACACAATTTCTTATTAAGATAATCCTAAAATGTCATGATTTCATGAAATAGTCATTCAATAGGATTATATAAACTTAGAGAGTTGCATTGATGATTTTTATGATTATAATAAATATATAGTTGGTACGGCCGCGAATCATATTTAGATCAACAGTTAACTTGATACTGACCTGCAAATTGCAAATAGGTAAGAAATTTTGAATTTCGCGGGCTACCCTTTTTTTTTTTAGGGTGGGAAATTATCAAATAACTTCTCCCGCTCTGGACGGAGCGGGAGGGCGGGTCAGACTCTTACTGACTAAAACCCACCCGAGTTCAGGCAGGCGGTTGAACGTACGAAAATGGCGAATCCGTGGGGCCGTCTGCTACGTGTTTAGGCCCAATAACAAGACCCAGGCCACACGGACTATTTTAAATTACTTTTTTCATTTTTTATTCGTCGTTTCTCAAACTTTCATATGTTTAACCGTCTGCCTAACATCCTGTATATATAAATATATAATCACTTTCTCAAAAACGGCTCTAACGATTTCGATGACAGCTGCGGGGGTTTATGGGGGCGAAAATTTTATCTAACTAGCTAGGTATCATATCTGGGAAGATTCGTTATCTCTGTTTTCGCAGCCTGGGGAATTTGATAGAACGTTGGTATACCTGGATGATATGTTTATCTATTTTCACCCGAGCAGAACTCGGTCGACCAGGTACTAAATAGTAAAAGTTACACCGTCAAAACGACGAACGTCGAAGTCGATGCCAGTCATTTGTTGCTTGAATTTTATTTTATACCGCAGGTACGAAACTTGCATCGAATGAATGGGGCATTACAAATAGTAGCGGAAAACCGCACTTCGCCTCCGCCTGTCTACTAGGGCTTTAGAACCGAACCAGGAGAACCGTTCGTATAGCACTAGGAAACAAGAAGATAGATTACCCTAAAAAAACGTTTCCTAGTCTAGCCGTTATTTTTGTAGTATTCTGTAACAAATTCTAAGAATTATCGAAAATAAAATCTTCTGTACGTAAATATTGTTAATGTTTTGTTTTCGTTCCGCGAAAATCTCGTATGTATAATTTTATGTCATGACAATGGCATTTTATTCCGAATCATGATTCCAGATTATTAGCTTCTTGGAAATTGTGAATAGGGTGTTGTTTTGACAGATTATAAAGGATATTTTATACCAATTTATAATTATGGAATGGTAGAACGTGTGCCAGCAATGTCGACGTTATTTTATTATAGTTTTAAGCCTCGTGTATACAAGCGCAACGCGACGGCGCGATACGGGTCTAACAAAATATTTTTTAAGAAAACTTCACGGTGGAAAAATTACCGGTGTCGCGTCGCGCCAGTCTGCACGAGGCTTTATGGGTGAAAATATAATTTATTAAAACAAGTTGTGCGTACTGGATTTTACATTTGGCATATTTGGCTACAAAATAAAAATAAAACATGTCTGATGTTTTCTTTTTTTGGTGAAAGACCGCTGGTATTTTTACTTGAAGGATGGTTTGAGAAGATTTTTTTTTCTGTTTTATCTTGTTTTGATATCGATTACCCATCACGTCTGTGAAGTATACAAAACAAAAACATTTTTTTAAGCTGATATTTGAAGTGGCTACACTACGTGCGGTTGATGATTTAAAAAAAAAACACACACACACATTTGCTGAGTTTTGCTAGTTAATTCAATTTGACCCAGTATTGTGTAATACCTTTTAAAATAATACAATTACAAATACACTTACGTGCAAAAAAATCGACCCACCCTGTAAGTTTCGATTCGGAACACAATATATAAAAATTCAGATCAGGCAAACAAAAACTAATAATGTAATTTGAAGGTATGTTTCATAAACTTTATTTGTACAAACCCTACACTTCAATAAACGGGATGTTGTTGATGATATTGACTCGTTTATTCCGACATCCTCATTTCTCATTTTAAATAACGCAATCTCAGTGACATTGCACTGTGTTAAAAGATAATCAATTTATTGTTTATTCAATAATTGGTTATTTTACTGATTTAGTGACGAAAATGGATGTTACTCCATCTGAGTGCGCTCAAGTTGTAGCACTGATCCAGGCTGGATTGAGTCAGCGCGTCGCGGCCAGACGTCTTAACCTAAGTGGATCAGCAGTAAGACAAATATACCGAAGGTTCTCAGAGACTGGGAGCTTCAATAGACGATCAGGTTCGGGAAGAACTCAGGCTACTTCGGAACGAGATGATCGATTTATGGTGTCTACGAGTTTAAGCAATCGACATTTGACTGGTGTTCAGGTGCAACAGCAACTTCGTAATGTACGCGGTGTAGCTGTAAGTGAATAGACTGTACGACGGAGACTTGCAGAAAGCGGATTACATCCTCACAAACCCACTAATGGTCCAAAATTAACTCCCGCGCATCGCCAAGTGCGGCTTCGATTTGCTCGTGCTCACGTCGATTGGACACTCGAACAATGGAAGGTCGTGCTGTTCTCGGATGAGTGTAAAATCAGTCTTCATGGAAACGATGGGCGCAGGAAAGTTTACCGAAGAGAGGGAGAACGATTTGCACAGGCTTGTATTGAAGAACGAGTGGCTTTTGGAGGAGGTTCGTGGATTGTTTGGGGTGGAATATCTTTGGAAGGAAAAACGGATCTCCAGTTCGTATCCGGACCTCATCTAGGCAATCTGACTGCACAGTGATACATCCAGGAGGTGCTAGAATAACATGTTATGCCATACTTCAGATTTGTAAGGGAGGGTTTCACGCTAATGCAGGACAACGCCCGATCACATACAGCCACGATAGTATTCCAGTACCTACGTGAGGTGGAAATTCCTGTTATGGAGTGGCCAGCAAGGAGCCCTGACCTTAATCCGATTGAACATCTATGCGATGAGCTGAAGAGAAGGGTCAGGGCCAGAGATTAGCCCCTAGAAACTCTCCAGGAACTAAAGGTGGCTATTCAAGAGGAGTGGGAAGGTATACCCAAGAATTCATAGAAACATTAATAAGGTCAATGAAAAACAGGATGGAAGCTGCAATAAGAGCACGTGGGGGGAATACAAGCTACTGAACAAAGTATTCTTTAGAAATATCATGCTTTTTTGATTTTTACTTTCAAAATTATTCATAAAAAAATTTAGCAATTCTAACCGTCTTTGTTTTTGTGACTGTAAAATCAATTAGCCAAAATCTGTTACACTAAAAACTGGTGTATTGTAATCTTAGACTGACATTTAACAAACAGTGTGAAAAGTTTTCATTAATTAATTTTAGATTTTTATTTATCGTGTTCTGAACGAAAGCGTACGGGGTGGGTCGATTTTATTGCACGCAAGAGTATTGTAATTGACCAGATTACCCGCGAAATTTCGCATTGTTGCATAACTTTTTTATTATGTAGTCGAGATTTTTTATTCATATTTATTATAGCACCTCTTTAGGTCATGAGCTATCCGAATATGAAAAAATATTTGATCTAGGTCTTATAAAATAAATAAATAGTGTTTTATTTCAGGCAAAATACCCATAAACAAAAAAATAAAATAAAAATTAGTAAGTATGTAGTAAAAACATTAAAAATTATCAATAAAAATTGTCATTAAAAATTATCCTTAAAATAAAATATCTTAAGAAGAGATGAGAAGAGATGATGATATGTCTTAAGAAGAGGTGTGAAAATTGATTCGCTGTTACAATATAAAGTACGCACAACAGGGTTCGAAGAGGGAAATTAATTGCTTAGCAAATAAACATTCTACGTCAATTTGTTACAGCCAATTATACACCTAAAACCTCAAAAAATTACAGTTGTGATTTGTATATACGGACAATGTAAGTTGGTAGACAATTTACTTATCAATTGTATTCCCTGACTCTACAAAGTAATAGGCGGGTATTATTTGAAACTTACTAGAGTGAGTTTCTTTTCGATTTTATTATTATCTACAACTAGATTTTGCCCGCGACTTCGTCCGCGTTGATGTCGGAAAATATCCCACGGGAACATATAACTCTATTGGTTTACGCGGCGGCGCACGCCTGTAAAGCTCGAAGTTGACATGATTTGTTTCCGACATCTTCAACAATCATCGTCATATTTCAGCCAATTTACACAAAACCTTAATAAGTTATACACTTAAACCTTCCTCATGAACCACTCCATTCATTAGTGAAACCCGTTTGAAAATCCGTTCGGTAGGTTTTGAGTTTATCGCGTTCAGACAGGCAGACGCGGTGGGGGACTTTATTTTATAATTATCAGCACCATAATTTCAGCCGAAAGACGTCCACTGCTCGACATCAGAGAGATAGAAAGAGAGAGTAAGAAAGAGAAAGAGGGAGAGTAAGATAGTAAAAGAGAGAGAGAGAGTAATAGGGAGAAAGTAAGAGAATAAAAGAGAGAAATAGCAAGAGAGAAAGAGAGAGAGACAGAAAAAGAGAGAGAGAGAGAAAGTAAGAGAATAAAAGAGAGAAAGAGCAAGAGAAAGAGAGAGAGACCGAAAAAGAGAGAGAGAGAGAAAGAGAGACAGAGAGAAAGAGAGAGATAGTAAGAAAGATAAAGAGGGAGAGTAAGAGGGAGAAATAAAGAGAAAGAGAGAGGGAAAGAGAGATAGAGAGAGAGAAAGAGAGAGAGTAAGAGAACGAAAGAGAGAAAAAGAGGTGGACAGTGAGAGAGGCCGGGAGAGAGAGCGAGAGGCGAGTATGGCGTCAAGGCCCCCTGAAAACACTCCCCCAAGCACCGCCACTTAGACCGGTTCTGCGCTTCCCGCATCGAGCGGATTCCTGCGGCCTTCACAAGGTCATCGGTCCACCTTGTGGGAGGCCTTCCTACGCTACGTCTTTCGGTACGCGGTCGCCACTCCAGATCAACACAACACATCTTTTTGATTATTCGAGCCCCACCGGCCATTTGTTCTGCGTGCAATGTGCCCTGCCCATTACCACATATGTTTGGCAATTCTTCGGGCTATATCGTTTACCTTGGTTCTCCTGCGGTTCTTTTCATTTCTGATTCGATTACGTAGGGCAACTCCAAGCATATGTAGCCCTCTCTATTGTCCTTAAGGTGACTCTTAGCCCTCTAATAAGGTTCGTGTTTTATTACATATACTGATTTTATCGTAAAACGATTCTAATTATCTGACCCTGTCGCCCATGGGCATGTGCCCATGGCCCATGTTATTGGCTCGATTTGGATTGTGTTTATTATTTCTAAAACCTTATGAGCTATTTTATCCGATTAACTAATATCTTTTAATAAAATTTGTCGACTACCAAAAAAAAAAACGGAGATCAAAACGCTTTTTTTTTAAACAGTTTTTTTTTTTTAAACTCAAGTGTAAGTCCATAAAATAATAGCGGGATATTGAATAAAAAATAAAAAAAATAAGAAGTAATGAAAAAAATTAAAGATAGAACCCCCTTTTTAAGTTTATTTTCGATAATTTGTCATGAATATTCAGAAAAATACGGGCGGGCAAATGCCCATGGGCGACATTGTAATAAACAACTTATTAACATACTCGTATTCAAAGTTTAGTTAACACGCAAACACGGGGATAACAGACGTTATGTTATGTTATATTCGAATTTTGAAATAGTTCAGAGTTTCATCATGGATAACATAGACCTCTTACAACTTAAGGATGCTAATACTCGTACTATGAAAAGTGTTATACCACAATTACTATATCAAAGTGACTAACTTAGTTCAAGTTGGAAGAAACTTTAGAGACAGTTGCTCAATGAACTATGGAACAGTGAATATTGCTGTGGTAATTAAATATTCATAGTATCGTAGATTTTACATAACATCACACATGTATTTATTCCTTTTGTCTAGGTCTTCTGTTGCTCTTATTTGAAACAAAATACTGCTTTTAATTAAAACTCAAGCAGGCCGTTTTTAACCCCCGGCCCCGACGCAAAAAGAGGGGTGTTAGAAGTTTGACCACTATGTGTGTCTATCTGTGGCACCGTAGCTCTTAAACGGGTAAACCGATTTGAACGCGGTTTTTTTTATTTGAAAGCAGGTTTTCTAGCGATGGTTCTTAGACATGTTTCATCAAAATCAGTGCAGCCGTTTGAAGATTATCAGTTCTTTTCTAGTTGATGAATGGATGTGAGCTTAGGACCCCAGAAGGGCTAGAAAGCAAGGGGAAGTATCCTTTCTACTACATATACTACATATAGCACATTGATCACGTTAGCATTAACTTGTTTGATTGATACTTTCAAAATTCACACAGATCACACGCATAAACTTCCAAATATTTAACTTCTCATGGAATACACACACTTACACACCCTCACTCACCCCCTCTCAATTCAAACACTCACACCATTCATTCATTCCACACAATGAGGTCACACATTCATACTCTATACATTATATAAAATAACACTACTGTTAATTATCATGTAAAAATTAATGTTAATGGCTATGAAAAATGTAAAATTATCCGAGGGGCTGGCTACAGATGCTTAACTCATTAATTGTACTCAAAACTAGCCTAGGTTTCATTTGTAAAATGTTATAACTTCTTGAATATAAATGTGATTTTATGTCACGTAAAAAATACTTTGGGATGTTCACCACAAAACTTCAAAATATGCGTTTTATTTATTTATTTATTTATTATAAGGTAGCTTCACGGGTGACCGTAAGTATTACATTAAAATTATTCTAAACATTACGCCAGTTACGAAGTACACAGAAAAATATGAAAAACAGAGAGTGACATAATTATTAACATTTGTAGTGTGTGCGAGCGTGTATCTATGTGGTGTAGTTTGTAAATGGGTGTGTTGTGGTGAACATCCCAAAGTATTTGCGTTACTTTAAAGCATATTTTGCAATATAAACTTTTTAGGTTAGAAAGATGTGTGACTATAGTAAACCATAGGACTCCATAGGTACCATCTTTCTGACTGAACGACCCCTTAACAATTCAAAAGTACCTGTAATTAGTTTATTTGAAATAAATGCTTTGAGTTTGAAACCCCATTATGTTGTGTCGACAGTTTATTGCCATTAACCGGGGATAAATTCAGACTCCGGGCTGCTACTGAGAAATTCTTGATAACACTTTACCCGACCTGGGAATAAAACCCAGGAGCATAGCAGTATCTAAAAATAAAAAATATGCCAATGTGCGATAAACGTGTCATAAAGATACTAAGCAAATTCAGCCTTATATAATATTCCCACTGCTGACACACAGGCCTCCTCCCTTCGAGAGGGAGTGGGCTGTTATCTACCACGCGGGCCCAGTGCGGGTTGGTAGATGTCACATGTCTTCGAATTTTTGGTTCTAGGACATGCCGGTTTCCTCACGATGTTTTCCTTCACCGTTTTGAGAGCAGTGGTGATGAAATTATTTACACAATACGTTCGTAGATCGGAGCCGTTACCACTGGGCCACCATTCCTCAAGAGAAGTCAATATTTAATTATAAAAGGTGAAGGAAGAAAACCGTTGCTATTGACAACCAATTTCCCGTAACCGGGGTTTTTTCCTTTTTTTCTTGAAATATAATCACAATATCAGACATCCTGTATCCGATATACAGGGTGACATCGCAACATGCGTAGTCAAGGATGATACCTACCCGTTGTCCACAAATAAATATAGTATTAATGTAACGGGAAATAAGGCGTTTTTATTTCTTATCTTCCAAATAAATCATGAGAATAACAGGAAATTAAAGTATTATTTCTTATTTTACAAATAAATCATGAGAATAACAGGAAATTAAAGTATTGTTATGATCATTGCTTGCTCTTTCATTATTATTTTGCCTTTACTTATTATTTATAAGATATGAGATAAGTCATCATGGCCCAGTGGTTAAGGCCTCGCCTCTCATGTACGAGGTTGTGGGCACAAATCCGGGCAAGTACCAATGTGACTTTTTCAATTCATATGTACTTTCTGAGTTTATCTTGGACATTACTGACATTGATGAAAGAACAACATCGTTAAAATAAGTCTGCAATCGCCAACCCGTCTTGAGCAAGCGTGGTGATCAATCCTTGTGCCTTCTCTGTATGAGAAGAGGCCTTTGCCCTGCAGTGGGACAATAATAGGCTGATATTATTAAATTACTATTTATGGTACGGTAACGGTCTCGACCATAGAAATAGAAATAACTTCTTTCTTATATCTATGGTCCCAATCTTACGATCGTGAGGTTGAACCCAGCCAGGTGCTTTACTTTATGTAAATTATTTCATCACCACTGCTCTCAAAACGGTGAAGGAAAACATCGTGAGGAAACCGGTATGTCTTAGAACCAAACATTTTAAGACATGTGACATCTACCAAACCGCACTGGGCCCGCGTTTTTGCTTTATCACAACTACCACACTTTTTTTTTTTTTTTTTTTCGGGATGGGAAATCGTCAAATGGCTTCTTCCGCTCTGGGCAGAGCGAGAGGGTGTGTCAGACTTTTACTGACTAAAACCCACCCGTGTACCTTCCGTTGCCTGTGTGCCGGGGCCGCGATATCCCTTTCGGACAAACCCGCAACCCCAGCAGGATAATTACCACCCTAAGGTTGAATGTCACCTGTACACACAAAACGACGAAGTCTATTTGTCTATGTGGCAGTTGAAATGAATGGGAATTGTTGTCAAAACCGATACAGTAATTACGAAATTAACTATACCTACGCAAAAAAAATGTCTGCACCACATTGCAAACTTACCAAATTTTTTTTTATTTTTTTTATTTCAGACCTTAATTTTTCCATAAGTTGTTAGTGGTTAGTAACAGATTGTGCTTGTATGCTATGTTAGTACTTGAATTAATTTGTATAATTTAGCACAAACTTATTGCAATTTTCACCCAGTGCCTTTGGATGGGGCACTCCGGTGTGCCAGCAATCATTTTCAGGATACTGTTATAAGTGTTACGCAAGCATTGTACTAAGGAAGCCGCTATCTTACGCATGATGGCGTGAAAGCCATCCGTGCGCTGCAGTTGCAGCAAACATTCTAGATGCACTACCACGCCGCGGCAAAAGCAACATCATCCTAAAAGCGTTGTTGTATTGTACGCGCAGAACGTTGTAGGCTCGGCTCGTATCTCGAGTAGGAGAACTGACAGAACGCCTTAAATAAACTGACTTTAACGTCTGACGTGCAGCGACCGATCCTACGGGCGAGCATATTGCTCCTCACCGCCAACGCCCTGCGCTAACTCTATGTCGCCACCATCCCGTAGGTCACTAGTGACAACATGACCTAGGTACTTAAAACTATTCACTACATTAAGTACTACGCTGTTGAGATATACCGGAGGGAAACGACGACGGGGCTGTTGTTTAAAAAAAAATCCTTGTCACTAGTGCATGTACGTTGCTCATATATTATTTCACCTTCATAGGTTATCAAATCAAATCAAATCAAATCAAATCATTTATTTGCAATGAATGTAGGTTACATTTAAATACAGGTGGAATAGGAAGGAGTGAGCCATGTACATTCTGCCTGGAAATAGGCACGCAAAAATTATAAAAATTGTTACAAATTAAGATGTCACAGTTAATTATTGCAATTATACATATACATTAAATAATATTGAAAAATGTCAAATTAAAATGTTACTTTAGAATAAAATTAAAAATTAATGGATGGGTTATTGGAAGTCAGTACACCAATTTTTATAATAAGCTGCAACGCGGCTATATCTGTGGTGAGTGAAATGTGTTACTGGAAATGATTGTCAAAAGTGTTAGAGCATTTGCGAGGTCGACTATACAAATTATTTTCAGTCCCTCGCCAATGCCAAAAGGTCAACAAATAAACTAAAACGAATTCCAGAGATTGTCCAGCAAAATAAAAAATTTATAAAACCAATGCCAGAATTTTTCTTCAGATAAAATAAAATAACCCACTAATCAAGCGTAAATTTTTAATTTACCAATTAAGATTTTTACGGCCTTCTTCGTAAAATTAATTAATTACTCAATAAAATACGAATTAATCCATGAAACGCCAAAATCTTTGAGTGTTCTGTTATTTTCCCCGAGGTTGAGAAATTTACGGGTTTAAGAAATAAAAATGTGAGGTAGCCTTTTTTAAATTTTAATTAAATAATATGTAAAACAATGCATTGTTACCGTACTTATGAAAAGTATAGTCGACTTCGCAATTGTTTTATCAACCTAACGTTGAATGTCACCTGCACGTCATAAAACGACAAGGTTTTAAATTCATCTTAGGGCGAATGTCACCAACGCAACTGAACGCAATCAGGACATTTTAAGAGCGTTTATCCTAAAAGTTGGCAACGTCGCAAATAGCTGTCAAAAATGTGCCTGTTTTGATTAATTTGGCAATATTACTGTACAGAAATAAAAAATGTGGCTAACTAGCGAAATAGAATATAAATAATGAATTGCAATTATAACATTGAATTTAATGTTGTACCCGTTTTAGGTGTAAAAAAGGGTTACCTATCATAAGTTCGAAAAAAAAAATTACCGAATTTCATTTCACCTAAAACTTTTCAACTATTATCGTTTCCTTTTTTTTTTTACTTCATCGAAGTTACGTCTGCCACTGTATCAGTTGACCTATTATCAATTCGATTTTTTTCGTTACTCCGACATTTCATTTTCATATGTCATTTCATTCTCGCAGGCCGGCTCACCCCTCCGCGCCTACGCGGGCTTAAATTACACTCTAGGGATAGGGCATACAAAACTAAGTGGAGTCGGTTTTGCAGCGATTCGTTTCTGTCACTAAATTTTGTAGCACAACATATTGACTTTTTAAGACACTATTTTAATTTAATATTGAAAAATATCGTTTCGGGGTGGTGGAAATATGGCAAATGAAAAAAGTTCAAAAGAGGCGTCGGCCAATAGCAAAAAGTTATTTTGTAAATCAGCGAAATATAGTTCGGTAAAATAATACCTATGACACATGATACTTCGATGATTTAAAAATATGTCAACTAATGCATATAGCAAAAAAGACGTCGGTCAATAGTTTTCGGTAAAATGAAATTCGAACAAAAACAATTCGGAAAAGTGATCGGTTCCCGTTAAAAAGGCATTTGGAAAGTATCCAAATACTTTTTTTATTTCTGATTTTTCACGTATCATTCGTGAAATTCGCCCTACGTGAGAGCATATTTTTATTGTTTTACCGTCACGCGGTCGCCACTTCGCATAATCTCAGAGCTGCAGGAGAGCTCGCGAGTGGCGCAAGTGCATCGGGCTACGGCTTAATAGTTCCGCAGGTACCACAAGTATCCTGCTGGGGTTGCGGGTTTGTCCGAAAGGGATAACGTGGCCCCGGCACACAGGCAACGGAAGGAACACGGGTGGGTTTTAGTCAGTAAAAGTCTGACACACCCTCTCGCTTTGCCCAGAGCGGGAGAAGTCATTTGATGATTTCCCACCCCCAAAAAAAAAAAAAAAAAAAGGTATTACAAGTATCCAACAAGGGGGGGTTTGGGTACGTCCTCTTCCAGGACCTAGCCCCACGAATGTAATTGTGAGGCTGGTCCGATTACACCAGGCCAGGTTTTATTGCCCAGGTGGGGCAAAGTGACATTGGTTTGTTGTCAATGGACTTCCGCCCAGGCTGTATCACGTCTTAGAAGGAATTTTATTTTACCACTCGGCTTTGCCGAATCATGCCAACCCGAAAAACATCAGATTTGGGGTGGATTGACAATAGTATTCTATTGAATAATAAAACCGGCCAAGTGCTAGTCGGACTCGCACACGAAGGGCTCCGTACACACGGCTATAGCGCTACACATCAAGCTATATATTTCTAGTATTAGCTAACCTCGCATTTTACGGAAATTCAATGTGAGATCAGATTTTACTGGAACTTTATGGCTTGATAGGAGTATGTAGCCGTGTGTAACACTACCTACAATATTTTGCAAAAAAACGCCGAAAAAAAACACGTTTCTTTATTCCCTTTAATTTTTAATTTAATTTTGTAATTATTTATTTATTTTCTTTCATATAAAATTACATTTTTAAATATTTCTTACATTAAAAAGATATAAAAAAACATTAAAAAAATATAAAAAATAGAGTTCCGCCGGTGTCGGAAGCAGGGTCCAAGTTACCGGTGGTTAAGGCTGCAGAGACAGGAACCTCCTCACAATGCGAGCCGTATCGAGGAGTACAGCCTTCTGAATCAGGCCCTTGATCCAAACGCCTAACGACAGCCTCGATAGATGTTGGTCGACGCTTTCGGCCATCAGGCCATTGGCCGTTACGACAATCGGCACAATGATAGCCGAGCTCACATTCCACATGTCAACAACCTCGTGTGCTAAGTCGAGATATTTTATTTGTTTCTATTTCTCATTATTATTAATATTTATTTATTATTATTTAAATAGAAATACACAATCTGTGAAAATTTGAACTGTCTACATATAACGGTCCATGATAAATAGCACGGTGACAGACAGAGGGACGGACAGGCAGCAGAGGCTTAGTAATAGGGTTTCGTTTATCTCCCTTCGGGTACAGAACCCTAAAAACAAATTAGTTTTACGAAAAATCCAAATCATTGTGTTTAATCCGGAATCCACGCTGAAACCATTACATATGTAACTACATACATATTGTGAAACATTTCGTGACTGACATTCTGATATACTGACAGCATTGTGAAAACCGAGCTTCGTTTCCTAACCAAGTAACGAAGTGTGAATTGTGAGAAGATTGATTGGAGAAGTATTGACAACAATCTCGGTATTCCCGACATTGTTGTCAATACTTCTCGGTATTTTCTCAAAAGTAAGGCTAAATTTATTTAATCCCTACAATGGAATAACGAAAATTTTCCATTTAGAGCTTTAGTAGTTAATGGGAGACCATAAGACCTAAACGTGAGTAAACGCAAGTTTTATAATTCCTAAAAGTATATGATCCACGGCATTAAAGACAATCAGAAAAATATATGATATTCTTCAGGACATATGCTAGTAAGATAGTGTGTTGAAAACAGACTATAACTAATTTGATACGATAGAAAAAAATCACGAAGATACCTCTAAAAACTTCTTTTAACCATTAAAAATCATATTAATAGAACAAAATACGTGTGACTTCGGATTTTTAATTATTAGTCTATCTGTGATGTCAAGTTTACACATTTTTTGTTGGCTTTTTTGTCATAGTTAGGTTTTATTTTTTATATTTTTTTATTTCCTCGACTGCATCGTTGGTTTAGTGGTTGCAAGCGCTACAACTGAGCATGAGGTCCTGGGTTTGATTCCCAGGTCGGGCAAAATATTATTGGGTTTTTCCATTAGAAATTTCTTAGTAGCAGCCCGGAGTCTGGATTTGTGCCCGGTTGATGGCAATAGGCTCGCCCCTAACAACATGGGACTTAAACATAACTGGCGAAATGTGGGTGTACTAGGTACGCCTCTGCCTTACCCTTCGGGAATTACAGGCGTGAAGTTATTTATGTAATGTAACATTTTCTATTTACCTCCTCTCGTCAGGAAGATGTCGAAGCTTAAACGATCTTTTACGAAAAAAACAATTCAACTTACGTGTAAATGAAAATGACTTTAATGATATGCCACACAAGGTCGCTATTTGAAGACCAGGTCGCGATGCACTGGACCAGGTACTCCAACTCGAAGCGAAGGGGCACTGACTTCTCAGTTGTCAGCACGATCAGCTCTGGAGCATCTGTTGGCAACAAAATAATGATTAATCTCTAAGAGACACACCACGAAACATCATGAAGAAAACAGCACTTAAAAACAATTAGCTTTTGACCGGGGCTTCGCCCGTGTTGAGCTAATTTCCACGGAACATTCTACCCGGGTGCCAATGCCGTCAAATATAGGGCGCCCTATATCAAACGAAAAGTCCGCTGTCACAACCATACCTAATTATACGTATATTTGGAAGATAATTGAATGCTCTTCCTGTATTGCGTTTTTTTTTTGGGAATGAAGTTCTTTAACGTGGCTTATGCTGTTGGCGTTGACTGGTAGCAACAGTGACGTACCTAGCGAAAAAGCTTTATGCCTGAAAAAGTCAGTTTCAAGTCTCAAGTGTCAAAAGTTTTTTTTTTTGTTTTTTATTATTTTTTTATTACATAATATACAGCGAAAGGAATTTCGTTTCAACCGGGTGCCCCACGACACTTCGATTTTTTTTGACGGCGTATTTGTATATTTTGAGGTTAGGTTCGAGAAGAAGTGCCGCTACGCTCCGCGACGTTCCGCGACGTGTAGCGCGACTTTGTCCCCTTGTGATTACATGGCTTAATAAGGTATTTAAAAAAATAAAAACATTCTATTGTTGTCACAGTTTTAATAAGGTTCGAAATACAAGAACTGGCTGAATATTTTAAGCTTGGATCAAAGTTAGAACTCATTTTATAATGAGACGGAGAAAATTCTATGTTTTCACCGTAATTCGCCACTTTGTTTACAAACAACCAATAAAGTTCAGCATAATATCTAAGACCTATTTATAACCTTGTTTCCAATTGATGTTATTTCTACTTAAACAAACGTCGAATTTATGATAGTGTAAATAAACTTGATTTTAGATTGACACACACACGGCTACACATAAAGCTATACTTTTACAGTTTATGCTGATCTGACATTATATAGGATTTCCGTACAATACGAGGTCAGCTTATACTGGAATTGTATAGCTTGATGTGTAGCCGTGTGTGTAAGTACACACGGCTACACATCAAGCTATACAATAAGTTGTTAATGTTAATGTTGAAAAAGTCATAAAACATATGATGTTGTAGGGTAAGCTTATCTATTACAAAGTATTGTAATAGATAAGTTTGCGCGTAACGTATAGGCATTAAGCCTCGTGCAGACTGGCGCGACGCAACACCAGTTTGTTCTGCCGTGATGTTTTCTTAAAAATTGTTTTGTTAGAGTCGCGTCGCGCCTGTCTGCACGAAGCTTTACAGTATTTTTTCTAAACCTTGTATTTGTTTACATGTTTGACAAGTAAATTGCGAACGCAGATTATATATTTTTATAAACACGTCGAGAGATAAGCTCAAATAAATTATAGAGATTAAAATAAGCTCCTTCGTAATTAATTACCCGAAAACATTCTGTAAAATCAAATTGAAACAAATCAAAGTTAATTGGTATTTTCGTAAGCCGTTGAAGGAAATTCCCGAAAACAATGTTAACATGTAGGTAACAAGTTGAGGCAATTCGGCAAAGTTTGACACCAGAAACTTGGATCTTGATCCACATGTATTAAAAAGTTTTAATTTCAAGTTATTGACGCTTACATGAGCTATAAAAATTAGATAATTAATTAGGACACCAGCTTCAGTAATTGTTACGTAAATTTTCTTCCTCAATCTACTCGTTTCATCATCATTTGCCTAGCCTTTTCCCAACCATGTTGAGGTCAGCTTCCAGTCTAACCGAATGCAGCTGAATACCAGTATTTGACATGGAACGACTGCCTATCTGACCTCCACAACCCAGTTACTAGGAAACACGATATCCATTAGTAAGACTAGCTCAGACTTTCAGGCTCCTGGCGACCAGTAACAAATCTCAAATCAAGGCTTTACGTACTTTCTGAGGCACGGAGGGTCTTGGTATGTAAAGATGGTCACCCATCCACATACCAACCGTGGCAAGCGTAGCTTAACTATATCGATCGATCCATACGGCTGTCGTAAAAAATGCGGTTTTGTATGCATCGAAAAAGACCGGCTATCTAATTACGCAACACATTTTCGATTTGCAATTGAGTCAAGTTGGTTTCGTTTGACTATAATTGCTTTCAATTTACAACTTTTGAAAGCAATTCTAGACAAACGAAACCAATTTGACTCAATTGCAAATCGAAAATGTGTTGCGTAATTAGATAGCAGATAAGCGATGGTGAGGACTGGCTCACTAGGCACGTGTATGTAATACTTTATCAGGACCTATGCGAGTATATAATACTTGGTAATGTACAAAGTATGTAGTACTTATCAATTTTACACACAGGACTACTTAAAAAACTGATTGCGTCATCGGTCATTCAGAGATACGCATCCTTTTAATTTGCGACAATATCAGAAGCCCTGAAAGCGGTACTTGTATCATTCATTTAACATTCAAGTGGATTTCATTTATCAACTTATGTACAGCCCAGCGAGTTTTAAAGTATAATCTGTACCAAAAGTATCTTAATAAAATATAAACAAATAGCTCAGAAAATGTACCTTTGGATGCGAATTTGTAGTGCCTCATACTTTGATTTGATTATTTTAATACTTTAAGAACAAATAAAAATAAAACTTAAACCTGAAATTCAAATTATTAAATCTCTATGTTTTTCAAATTTGACAAACTGAGGTTATGTTAGATTATTTTTAATTAAAATTTAATAATGTTATTCAAACTATATGTTTTGGAAAAAGTAGTGAGATATATGGTTACAGATATAACATACATTAATAAAATAAAAATATAATATCCTAACCTAACTAAAACTATTAATAAACTAGAACATGGCGACGAAAAATTCCGCCGCATTGCTGTCGACTAGTAATGTGTAATGAGACTGGCGGCAGTGCCACGTTGTATGGCAATGCTTAGTCTCTGGCCTTACTATAACAAAAAAAAGGTTACAGATGAATATGTTAATAATTCCCTTTAGTGAGCGATTGCCTAAGAATTTAACCTGAACAGGGTTTGTTTACATTCTCATCAAATACTTTGGAACAGACCATAGGTATGAGGCATAAATTATAAGATGAATACAATGAATGAACATTTGAATGAACATCAGCGTAAACCGTAAATTTATGTTCAACTGAACAAAATGAGTTTCAGACTGTATCAATCTTCAATTTCAAAATTGGATATTAGTCTGTCTGTGTGACCGCGCTGTTCTTCTAGTTCTTCTTTCATGCAATGAATTTTCATTAAAAAAAAACCGGTTGTCATCATCATTTAGAGCATTTTTCCGAAAGGCGCATGTGGATCTTTATATTTTTTTACACATTACATTAGTATATTGTACCCGTGCGTAGCAAGAACGGAATTCAATAAAGTATATTTTCGTAACCTAAAAGTATTACCTACTTCTATAACAAATCATCGAACCTCCTCCTCGGTCCTTTCACGAACTAAACATTGAGCACGACCCTCGACGCTTTGTTACAACTTGATTTGGCAAACAAAGGAGCGAATTTCTGTAACATTTAATCAAGCAAGATGAACGCATCAGACGCAACCTGAACATTTATTCTTCTAACTGAACAGACAGTTGTTCTACTGGGGAGTTTGTTGCGCCACTTCTTCTTCCCAGCTAACGCACTAGGAAGTGAATAGGGTGGGCGTTTTGGGGGACTGTCTTATGTAATTTTGACGTTTGAAAAGTGCTGATTCTCAGCCTAGTTTGAATAAATGACTTTTGAATTTGAATTTGAATCCGACTATTCAACGACTAGGTTTAGTTAACGCAAAATAGAAAAGAATGTTACAGGTTATTTCTCACCGTGAGCATTACTTCGAACATCGCGTCGAGCATTCGTAGGAACGTTACATTACATGGAAATGCTTTTTTTAATAGAGCTTTTTGCTTGTATTTTACCATTCGTAACAACGTTACATTACATGGAAATGCTCGAGAAAAAGATCTAGTCTAGTGTATACCTTTAGATATAGTTACCTTTATCAAATTTACAATACTAAACACTTTAAAGCGTTGGACAAACCTTTTGTTTGTATTCAACCCACACACCGAAAAAGTTACAAAATTAAATATTACATCACAAAAGAACTCAAGCACCTACGAAAGCGGTAGATATGTACTATTACTTTCTCGTTGCCCTATAAGCTGTAGATAAATACATTTATTATGTATCTGATAACATCCGTTTTGTGTATGCCGTCATAGGCTTAAATACAAATTAAATCACTAAAACCCGAATCCAGGAAAACGAAATGAAAAGCATGAATATTGAAAAACAAGAGAACAGTGATAACCTAGTGGTGTGACCGTCAGACTGCCAAATCATAGGTCTCGAGTTCGAAACAGATCTTCGCTAGGTGCCCTAGCTTTTGAGATTCAATTCGGCCAAGCTGGGGAGATGCTCCCCGGATCGGCCACCTATAAACTCTCATAACTTTTGAACCAGTGATCGACAAATTCTGATATTTGGCGACAAATTTGAACTAATTAACGACAATTTGATTGTGTTATCAAAATGTTAATCCCTGATGATGGCCATGCTAGTATCAGTCACACTAAGTGGCAGTTAAAATACGCAATATATCCACAATATGAAATTCGGTTGTAAACTTATAAATCACCATGGACCCTTTATGGCACAGTAAATTAGGAACCATGAAAATTTCTCCTCATCGATTCCTGTTATGTCTGCTTTTGAGGTAGGCAAAAGGAAGCTTGAGTCCTTACATACAAAATATATAGGTAAGTTAAAATACTTACTGAAAATAAGAGCCAAAGCCCATATAACAAATATGGCGGTTTTGGCGCGTCCCGTGGTGGACTTGAACTTGAGCGGGAAGCAGATGGCGTACCAGCGATCCACGGAGATGAATGTTAGCGTCAGCACTGACACCGTTACTGAGACTGACTAAAACAAAGGAAAGAAACAAGGTTAATTACAATAAAATCCTACTAAAATTATACAAGATGTTATTAAAATAACTGAAGAGTCATTATGAACTGTTTTAAATATGGGAAAACCAATGAAATCGCGAAAATAAAAACAGATCTTGCTATACAATCTGTTACAAAAACCCTGTCCAATCCAAAAGGGGCACTATAACATTATATTAATACCTAAAAGTAGGTAAAAAAAAAAAAATATTATTGAAAATAAAAATGTTATTGCTATTTCAAAATCACATTTTTTGTACCAAAAGTATTAACCCCAAATCCATAAAAAATTAGCAAATTTAAACGATGGCCGTCCGCGCCCCTTGTGAACGGATTTTTTTTTTCTTTGTTCCTGAAAAGTACCACATAAATAGACTCTCAGTATGATTCTTAAGAGGGAACAGCGCCTGCGAGGAATTTGAATAATAGGTATTTGAAGAAACTATTACCGTCGTCTTACCTCAAGTCTGCCCCCACAGAGAGCGATAGGGACTAAATGTATGGAACAACAGATTTATTTCGCGATTTTTGGGTTCATACCACAATAAGTCTGTTGTTCATAATCATGAGTAAAATAAACCATTCTCAGGTTTCAGGTATTTCAGTTAAATTTCATAATTACAAAGTGTAACTGAAATATTACACTATAATCACGCTTGCGCGGTGTTTGTTGGTTTGTCATTCAATCTCGTAGCGGGGCGTAAAGAATCAACGTGGTATTTAAACCGACTTTAAAAGGAGGTTATTAATTCGACACGTATGTATGAAATATTATTGGAACAGGATGGATTTTTGAGATGGGGCAGTAAGGACAGCTACCTTAAACGTTGTAGCTACAGGGAAACGGTCTTAAGAGACTGTCCTTAACATTTTGAAAGATATCGATCTGCATTCACGTATTTTGAAAAAAAATGTACAGTCAGCAAGAAAATGGGTACTTAGTTTTTACAAAAACTTTTTTTGATGCCAATCGATCCTGTTTCATATAAGGATAAAAAAACTCTACTGGACCAAGGAGTTTTGAGTACTAAAAAAGTCAGAAATCGCAAAAAACTTGTCCCATACATTTCGTAGGAAATGTGATTCAACTTACTATTTTACGATGGTAGACTGGCCGAAACTAAAATAAAACAAATTGAACTTCAAATTTCGAACGAATAGAGAACAAAATTTAGAAACTTTGTTGCTTTTGAAAAAACTTTTTACTTAAGTAGTTTTTGTTTTTTTGTAATTTCTGTCTTTTGTAGAGGACAGTTTTTTTAACGTTTTCCAAACAAGTCAGAAAGTTCTAAATAATTTGAGGTTATTTTTAGAGTTCCGTACCTCAAAAGGTAAAAACAGAACCCGGAGTCCGTCCGTCAGTCTGACGACGATCAGACTTTCACGATCCTTTTTCTCAGGAACGCGTGGACGTATGAAGTTGACATAACATCAAATACGTAGGTCTGTGGTCCCTAGACCCTAGCTATAAAAAATCAAGTTTCTAAGTCAACACAATAAAAGATACTGTCATTTATACGACATAATTATTTTGATACTCGCAAATAAATCAAAACTTACAGGGTACTTCCCGTTAACTAGAATGATGAAATTAGGCAAGAAGTAAGGTCTCATAACAAAAGTAAAGGGAAAAGTTCAAAAATCGGTAATTTGTAGTTTTACCACACAAAAAAAAGAATCGTTTACAAACTTACACTTGCAGAGAATTGACCGTATGATGGGAGATCATGTTATTCAACTACAATTTCAACGTTTGTTTTTGCAATAAATTTATCCCAACTACGGAACCCTTCATTGTGCGTGGTCCGACACGCACTTGGCTGGTTTTTTTTTTTCTCAGAACATCGAACATCACAAGCAACAAACATCTTGTTCTTATAGTAAATAAAATTATAACGCGTATTCGTTCGAAGTTTAAATTTTTGGTTTCTATTTGGCTAGTCTGTAAAGTATGTTGGAGTTTCTTTCTTACAAAATGTATGGGAAAAGGATTTTGCGATTTCTGACTTTTCTAGTACTCAAACCTCAGTTGGCCTTGTAGAGTTTTTTGATCCTTATAAGAAACAGGATCGAATGGCATCAAAAAATTTTTTTTGTAAAAACTGTCCATTTTCTTGCTGACTGTACATTTTTTTCAAAATGTGTGAATGTAATACAAAATGTCTCAAAAAGTTAAGGACAGTCTCCTAAGACCGTTTTCTTCTAGCGACAACGGTTAAAGTAGCTGTCCTTACTGACCCATTTCAAAAATCCACCTGTATATTCACATAATTATGATAATCTATTATGGCTTCCAAACAAATATACAAAATTTTATAAGTGTATGTATGTATGTCTATATGTATGTATGTTTGTCCATGCATTTCTCCGAAACTGTTAATCGGATCATGAACATTTTTTTATTGGCTCTCACTCAAAATCGGTTCAGTAGTTTTCAAGATATGGACTCATACGTATAAGTGTGACGGGCTTTTTTTTTTTTGAGGGTGGGAAATTATCACGTAACTTCTCCCGCTCTGGGCGGAACGGGTGTGTCAGACTTTTACTGACTAAAACCCACCCGTGTTCCTTCCGTTGCCTGTGTGCCTGGGCCGCGATATCCCTTTCGGACAAACCCGAAACCCCAGCAGGCATTGGTCCTTACGGACCCCGTCAATTGGTGCTGACATCTATTTGAGGCGCGCGTGGAACACAACGCGCCGTCGACCCGGGCCTGGTCCTTATCGGACGGCTACCCATTGCTCACCGTCCGCAAGCCCGCGCCTACGGTGGCCGGAAGTTGGCTCGCGAGCCCCACGTCCGGGGCGGCGACTAGGGGTGCGATCGCGCGCATCTTGCATCTCCCTCGCGCACTCCGCCTCCTCCTTCGCGAGCATAACTGCTTCGTAGAAGGAGGTGACGGCCTCCCATGCACTCTCGCTCCGAACCATGGCCTGAACCAGGGCCGGACGCGAGAGATCGTCGCAGCCGATCGCCTCCGTGAGGACACGGCGGTGCTCCGTCCAAGCCGAGCAGATCTCCACCGTATGCTCCACCGTGTCCTCCGGGCGATCCACACAGTGGTGACACCCGGGCGTTTCCTCCCGCCTTATTATTTACCTACCTACTTATTACAAAACAACCATTGAATTTTACAAACCTACTATTTACAAACCTATTACTTACAAAACTATTATTTACATATAGTATAAAACTTTTGTGTTATTTTATTGTATTCATTATTTACTTATTTACAATTGGACTAAAATTAATAATATTATCTGAAATGGGAATTAAAACTATTGAATGTGCACTGAAAAAATTGATATTACTAATTGACGGAATTATTTTACTTTATGAAAATGATGTCTAAAGGAGAAAAGTTTCTTAAAGTTGGTTTTCTTAATGCTGGTTCATTGGGTACAGGTCATGACAACCTGATTGGCGCACTCGACAGGCATTGTTTTGACGTTATGGCTATTAACGAAACTTGGTTGCGACCGGGCGAGGAGGGGCGTGCTCCGGTGGTGCCGGGCTACCGTCTGCGTCACACGCCGCGGCCAGCGAGTGTGCGCTCGGGTCGTGGTGGGGGCGTCGGCTTTTATCTGCGGCGGGGGCTGAGCGCGCGAACTTGGACAAGCGCGGTCGATCCCAGGTTCGAATCGGTCGAACAAATGTGGCTAAAGCTCTCAATTAACGGTAAAACAGTTGCTATAGGTACAGCGTACCGGCCACCATGGCTTGACCTTGTTCTTTTCCTGGACGCCATAACGGATTCGCTTAGCTCACTGGGAAATTGTGACCATTGCATATTACTAGGTGATTTTAATGTTAACTTGCTGGATACCGACTGCATAAAGACGAAAAAAACGAACGAGTTTCTAAATAGCCTAAGTCTTGCTCAATTGGTCACTTCTCCTACTCATTTCACAGCCTCCAGTGAAACTCTCATCGATCTCCTGTGTACCGACCTAAGAGCAAGATACACGTCAGTGGAATGTTTTGGTTCACTTAACGGTCATTCTATTATAGTTGGGGAATTTCACGTTAAACGCGATAAGTTTAAACCATACGTAGTAAAATTTAGGCCACTTAAAAATGTATGCATGGATAGTTTCAATATGGACTTGTTGCTTTTATGTCTAGAAAGTATTTCCGCGCTTGACAATGTAAATGACATGGTGCATGTATTTAGCTCCCAAATAATTTTACTTTTCGATGTTCACGCACCAATCAAAACATTTACTGTCAAGGAAAAGTCTTATCCGTGGATTACCGATACGATTAAACTCATGATGCGCTTACGGGACAATGCTTTAACTTGCTCCAGGAAATCGAAATCAGATTCTAAAAGGGAATACTACAAACAGTTAAAGTCCTTAGTGTTAAGTTCTTTGTACAACGAAAAAGTTGCGTACTTCAAGCATAACGTAAACAATAAAATAAAAAACCCTAAATTACTATGGAAAAATCTTAAATCCACTTTATCACCCTATAAACCTAGACAAGACCTTCCGTCGCATTTTACGGATCCAGATCTTATTAATAGTACTTTTTTGATAGTTCCCGGAAACCCCATAGCATGCATGACACTTATGACGTATTTTGAGAACCATAGACATGGTGAAGCTAATTTCACAATCCATCCTGTGGAACAGAATGAAATCTCTCGTATTATCTCCAACCTTAAAAGTAACGCCGAGGGTTACGACAACATTACCCTTGACATGCTAAATATGACTCTGCCGTATGCACTAAGTACTGTTACTGACATTATAAACTGCTCAATAGTGACGTCCACTTTCCCTGACCAATGGAAAATTGCTTCCGTTAGGCCCTTACCAAAAAATGCCAATCCAACTGAAATAAAAGACCTACGCCCCATTAGCATTTTACCGTGTCTGTCTAAGGTGTTGGAGAAGATCGTCAGCCAGCAATTAACGCAATTTATAGAACAATATAACTTGTTACCGGACTTACAGTCTGGTTTTAGAAAACAGCGAAGTACTGCGACTGCCTTACTAGATGTGACTGATAATCTATTATCAGCCCAAGATAAAGGAATGTGTTCATTGCTGGTCTTGCTAGATTTTTCCCGGGCATTTGACACAATACATATCCCGTTATTACTGTCAAAATTAATTTATTACGGATTTGACCCCAGCGCAACGCAATGGTTCCGCAGCTACCTTAGTGATAGAAAACAACTTGTGGATCTACGTCTGGGAGACGGCACTGCCCTTACATCTACTCTTACTTCCATTGACAGAGGGGTTCCACAGGGATCTATATTAGGCCCAATTATGTTTATTTTGTACTGTGCAGATATAATTAAATGCCTCCAGAGGTGCAAGTACCACATATACGCCGACGACGTCCAACTTTACATATCCTTTAGACCAGATGAGTACGATGGTGCCATCAAAGGTCTAAACGATGACCTTCGTAGAATCGCCGCCTGGTCCGAAGAGAATTGCCTATCGCTAAACCCAACCAAAACTAAATACATGGTATTTGGCACAAGACAGCAACTAGCTAAGCTACCCGCAACGTTTCACCTGGAGTTAATGGGCGAGCCAATTGACAGAGTCTATGAAGCCGGAAATCTTGGTCTTATTTTGGATAGAGACCTTCGTTTCGAAAAGCACGTAGCCGACTCGGTGAGAAATTGCTTTTACCGCCTGAAGGTTCTGTACAAGATTAGGCCTTACTTGTCAGAAACATTACGGGAACAGCTTGTGGAAACCCTTGTTCTGTCTAGGTTGAACTACGCTGACACAGTGTACGGCCCGCGCTTATTGGCTCGTACAGACCGCCTCATCCAAAGGGTACAAAACGCTTGCGCTCGGTTTTGTTATAATATTCCTCGCAGAAGCCATGTAACACCTTTCTTAAACAAGCATTTTACACTAAAAATGAAGTCCAGACGCAAACTACACTTGGCTTGCCTTCTGTTCGGTGTAGTTAGATATCAGAAACCGGACTACTTATACAACAAACTAAGTTGGGTTACGAGTAGACGGGAATGCGGAAGAAGGCAATGCTCGCAACAACTGTCGACTCAGTCTCAGGGTACAGCCGCTTTTAGAGGCACCTTTCGTTATGCGGCCTCCAAAGTATGGAACAACCTGCCACCACCGATTAGAGCTATTAACACGATAGGCGCTTTCAGACGACGCTTACGGCAGTACCTCATAGATGCGCAACGAAAGCTGGATATGGTCACACTAAATGTATCAATTATATGATGTATGTACCTTGCCGTGTCTCTGTTGACAGTAACCGTAATATTGCACGAGAATGTAAATATCTGCTGTTGTACAGATGCTTTGGTGGGAATGATTCTTTCTCATTCTCACACTCGGTCCCCTGTGTCCTCGGCCCGGGGATTGATGTTGCTTTTGTCAAATCCGCGGCTTTCATTGTTATTCTGGTTTAAGATCATTTATTCTCATAAGAATAACACTATTCACTTACATGAGAATATTAAAACTAAACACTTAAAAATTGCATAGGGTTGGGGGTATTACAAAGTTTAGACCTCGATTATCTAAAATGTTTCGAGGGTAGGTTATAAATCTTTTGGTCACTCAAAATGTTCGTTCGATACATGCAAACAACAATTATTATCTTACACAAATTTATTATATTTAAGTATACATATACACATTGCAGTATGTAACTGATTTACATCCGTCACCTCACACTTCAGGTCTAGTTGAAAACCAGCGTCAGGCACTAGTTGTCTGGCATTTTTGCTGAACTAGGCCTATTTGGCGCAGCCGCAAGGCACACTTTCCTGCTAGTATCATAAAACGCAATTTACACTTTATTTGTTTTCATTCTTTTTTAATTAGATTTTTGTTTATAGTATAATATGTTGTGTTGTGTGCCTTTTGTGTGCGTGTCTGTGCTAAATAAATGTATTTTCTTTCTTTCTTTTCTTTTCTTTCCTTATGCGGAACAGGAACCTCCCGAAACAACCGTGTCCGGTGAGGACCTGCATCAGGCGGAAGGTGAGCATGCTATGGCGCCTCTCAAGCCACTCCTCAAAGAGGGGACTTATCGCCGCAATTGTGGCGTGCCCAGCGCTGTGTTGCGATAATCGCACTCTCCATGCCGCCAAAAGATCCCGCCGGAGCTCTGTCCGCTGTGCCGTGATTTCTCGCGGCAGCGGAGGTACGCCCCGGTGTTTCACCTCCTCGCGACACTCCCATATGTGCGTGAGGACTTTTGCCTTCAGCTCCCATGGCGGTAGTCCGGCAAGGAGGCTCACCGCCTCACCGGGAGACCGTGCGGTATCCTCGGACCAGCCTAATGGCCATGACCCTTTGGGAGGCGTTCAACCGCTGGGCTGGTCGCAGCCTCAATGAACGCGCCCACACCGGTGCCCCGTAAAAGGCCATGGACCGCACGACCCCCGCGTAAAGCCTCCGGCAGGAGGCGTTTGGACCCCCTAGATTGGGCAGAAGCCACTTCAAAGCAGTCCCAGCCCTATCCAGTTTGGGAGCCAAACGTCGGAAGTGCTCCACGAAGTTCCACCAGTTGTCGAGGACGAGTCCCAGGTACTTCATCGTCGACTCGACACCGATGTGAACCCCTCCCGCCGTTATCTGGGAATCCGACAGTGGCGCGTTCCGAGGACCATAGAAACACATGGCCTCGGATTTGTGCAAGGCCACCTCGAGTCCCAGTTGCCGGATCCTATCGACGATTGTCGCAACCCACCGTGTCGCTAGTTCGGCCGCCGCCTCATGCAACCTCCCCTGCACCAGGACCAGCGTGTCGTCAGCGTAGCAGACTACGCTGACGCCGCTAGGGAGGTCGGCGCGCAGAACCCAGTCGTAGCCGATGTCCCACAGCTGCGGCCCCAGAACCGATCCCTGTGGGACACCGCACGACATCTCTCGCCGGTTCCACTCTCCGTGGTAACCAGGGTAGATGACGGCCCTGTCCGTCAAATAGGCCTCGACCACTCGACACAGGTAGGTCGGCATCCGGTGATACCAGAGTTCCTCCCTAATGCAACTCCAGGGCAGGTTATTGAAGGCATTGGCGATGTCAAGAGCCACCGCCAAGACGATCCCACCGCGGGCAACAGCATCCCCCGTCGTAAGGGCTCGAACGCGCATGATGGCATCCACCGTAGAGCGCCCCTTGCGGAAACCAAATTGGCTCTCCGCTAAATCCGGCTCAAGTGTGACGGCCTGGCTTATTGATACGAGCTATCGGTGTGGTGTAAAAGGGAAAAGATCTCAAAACCTTGGACAACTACAACTAAAAAGTGAAAGATAAAAACAATCTTACAAAACAAAACAACCAACTCCTAAAAAAAAAACACTAAAAAGTGAAAAATTACTTAAAATTCAGAATTACCGTAAAAAATAAAGATTTAATTAAAGATTTTTTAACCACCGACTTCCGAAGTCGGTTGTTTTTTTTGTAAGAAAGATTTTTATGTTTCACTTTTTCGTCGGTTGTTGTATAGAAATAGTTTATGAGCCGGAGAGTGGCATAAACTACTTTTTATTCCAGTCTGGATTTATACCCGGTTGATGGCAATAGGCTTGCCCCCTATTATATAGGATTTAAACATAACCGGCTATATGCGGGTCTTCTAAGATGTCCTTACCATTCAAGGAATACAGGCGTTATGATATGTTATGATACCTTCTAATGATGGAAACTGTTTTTAAGTACCTCTAAATATTTTTTGCGTTTCAAAAAAAAATTGTTTCTAATACAAACTTTTTGAAATATTTGGACCTCTTTTTAACTTACTCGCCTTTCGTCACTGTTGGTCGCCATAACTAAGCTAAGATAAGGGTACCCCCACCAAACGGGTTAGGCTAGGCTGGATTACATCGTTGAAGAATGCTTAAGTGCCCCCGCAACCCTCCCCTCCAACCCTAGTGGTTTAAGTTTAGTTTTAGTAGAAGTCTGACAGACCCCTCCGTCCATCCCAGGACGGAGCACATCCACGAGGATTTCCAAACCGCGACCGAAAAAAAAAGGCTGGGTTACATCCAAGTTGGCCGCAGTTTGCTTGGCTATTTAGGATTCCAAAATAGGAAATATTTGAAGTTCACAAAAAAGGCGCAATCATTATATTAAAGTGTTCAATAATATTTTTAGGAGTGCATAATGGATACTATTACTGTAACCAATATCAGAAACACGCCATATTAACACGCACAATGTACTTAGTGTGATTCCGTTCATATTACGTTCTTATCATAATTATGTAATTTTCTTTACCGGTTGGATAATCTGAGATGTCTGCCAACCCGGTAGGTGGTGTACTGACAATCTTAATTACGTAGGTAATATCCCGGAAATATTATAGCTTGAATTCCCACTAGTGAAACAATTTTCCGAATCGGTAGTTCCGTCGATACGAAAGAGGAAAAATGTATGAGTTTGTAAATTGTTCTAACAAATACTTATCACAAATATATCTTTAAAATACTTATATTTATATTTTGCGCGACGTGGTAAAATCTTTTGAACCAAATACGAAAATACTTTTAGCAATATTTTTTTAGACGAATATTTGTTTTCCTCAATCCGTTCTAAAAATGGATCTGAAAATTTCTTTGTTCATGATTAAAGGAATTTGAAATAATGTAACAAACGTCAAATTAAGGAGTATTTTCTTAGTCATTCTCAGGAAAATGTTCATAAAAATATGTTTTATTTTGATGCTCACTTTTTTGATTGACATAATGGATACAGATTTAGGCATTTATTTCGTACCGTCTTGATTTTTGAATTTTTTGTCAGATTTTCCTGTTACAACTTCGTCATTCTATAATATGATTATGCCTAAAAATTGTTATTAATGTTGTTATTAACCTATTTTAAGTTCTATTTTTAGAAAAAGCAAAATAATTTGTTTGTTTTTTTTACCCTTTTGAATACGTGATTTGGGTAAAAATTAAGAATTCCGGAACTTTTTATTTTTGTTTATTCGGAAGAGCAAACATTTACACATTATATATATTATTAGAAGTAAATAGAACCGTAGAAGATATACAAATGTGCAACCAACACAGATACACAAAGATACTCAAGCCTCGTGCAGACTGGCGTGACGCGACTCTAACAAAACAATTTTTCTCGTTGTTTTATCAAGTCGTAAAAACCGTGCGAAGCAGAAGCGGGTTGCTAGTTGCGAATAATTTTAATACTTTCCTTTCTTTACTTTGCTTTCTTTTCTTTCTTTGTTTTATTCTTTAAAGGTAAAATGATCAAACGAAAACATCTCTTAAATGTTTAATAAATATATAATAATATCTGTGATGCGAAGTGTTATTGGGTTTTTAAATCTGGAATTTCTCAGTAGCAGCCCCGAGTCTAGATTTGTGTACGGTTGATGGCAATAGGCTCACCCCATATTACGTGTATTAGTATATTAGTATATAGAAGTATAGATTTATACAGCGGCATCTAGTATGGCCTCATACAAAAATCCTTCTCCCCCTCACCCCCTTTCCCCCTCTCTCTCTCTCCCTGTCCGTATTTAAAAACAAAACTTTTGACACTGACTTTTCCGGGCATAACACTTTTTCGTTACGTGAAGATTTCTGCCAGTTTACTCCTACCGCAAGCCGCGTTACAGAACTTCGTTCTAATACACAACCAGCCGTAGCATTCAGCGAATTCCTCTTTATCACCCAAATAAATTAATCACATTTCATAAATCATATTATTTAGGAATGCAAATACTTAATGATCATTAGGGACTCCATCTCAACTAGAGACCCAGCTTCGCCAGAATTTATGCATTTTAATCAAATCGCTGGTGTAAATAGGGAAATATTTCCTCTAAAATAATTATAATGACATCTCTCGAGGCTCTCGCTAGACGGTTGGATCAAGGGCCTGATAACGATAATCTACTGGATTGTATATCTTAAAAAAATCTTTATCTTTCTGAATTAGATTTAAAAAAAAAAAAAAACCGAAGCTATTTTGACCGGTATTATATTTACCCTTATCCATTAAAATATGTTATTTATTATTTAAATTGGGCATTTAATCTATATTAAAATATGCCTTGACACTATACCACTAAAATTAATACGTTAAAAGATATCACAGATTCAAAGTTACGCTTAAGAAGCGGCGCGCGGCGCAGCGCTTCCCTCGGCTATTAGGGATACAATTATCGCTTCGCCTATTCCCGGTAGTACGTTGGATATATTCCAACATCCACACGGGCGAAGCTGCGGGCCAAAGCTAGTATTTATATACAATATGTAAAAAAGAACCTGTCCGATCCGAACACTAATATTCGTTAACGCTTAGTGAGCAAGCTTGGTGATTGATGCTTGTTCCTTCTCTAAATGAGAGAAGGCCTTTGTCCTGCATGGGCTTTGACTGAACATTTTCTTTCAATTTAATTTTCATATTTTTTTAAAATACTTTTTTTAGTTTACTTTTAGGCCTGAATAAACAAGTTCCATTTGAAAGTATTGGGTTATTTAAGTGGCCTTCGATAAGGAAATCATTGTGTTTTTTTCTTTTTTACTTTATAAGAGGTATAGCACTAAAATGAATTGAGAATTATTTTAATAATAGAATGCAGGCCACTGTTGGTAAGGTATACAGGATACATTTTTGAGATAGGGCAGTAAGTACGATTTTTGTAAACTGCCTATTTTCTTGCTGACTGTTCAATTATATCAAAATCAGTCAATGCAGACCAAAATGTCTCAAAAAGTTAAGAATATGTAGTCTCATAAGACCGTTTTCCTGTAGCTACAACGGTTAAGATAGCTGCCCTTACTGCCCCATCTCAAAAATACCACCCTGTATAATGAACGTACAAAAATGGTGGAAGTAGTGAAATCTGAATTCGAATCTGTAATACTAGGTGTACCACAAGGCAGTATATTAGGGCCCCTATTTTTCCTATCCTAACTTACTAACTAATATTATAAATGCGAAAGTTTGTTTGTTTGTTTGTAAGTTTGTGTGTAGGGGGTAATCTCCGAAACAACCAGTTGGATTAGGAAAAATATTTTTGCATTGGATAGCCCAATTCTTGAGGAAAGTATATATAGGCTCGCGAACAAAGTCGCGGGCAGAAGCTAATTATTTAACAACTAGCTTCCAAACATAATTAACGACCTTTGCGTAATGTAGGTAACTATATTTATCTCAAATAAATATTCTAATGATTATATTATGAAAGTGAAATAAACACCTCATTAACAACAGTAACTGATTGGTCGCAGTCAATAAATAAAAATGTAACGTTTCAAAAACCAAAATTTAATTTCGAAAATACAAAATTAAACCAGTAAACTGAATGTAACCGTGACTGATACAGCGATAAAAGATACAAATTTCCTAGAAGTTACAATAGATCACTTAACCTGGACAGGAAGGCACATATTGAAAACAATAATAAAGAAATATCCAGTGCTTGCTACGCATTGTCAATCCTGACAGAAACTACAAATACATGTGTTACTAGAAATGTAACAATTGGACAGATGTTTGCTCATCCATTGTTAACATACGGTATATACTGGGGAAACTCGATAAACGTACAATCCACATACATTTGCCCGAAAGAAGTCTGAGGAAGTTTTTTCATTCGGACGTACGAAAAACCACGTCTTATTTTAGTTAAAATATTTATATTTTTTCATAACGAATATTTTCTCTGGTTAGCTATCTAATTACGCATCACATTTTCGTAATCGATTACGACTAATCTGTTTCACTTTGAACGTTCAACAACATTCATTGCGTTATTCACGTTGTCGAGCAGATTTTTTTTTCGAACATATGATGCAATGGATTAGCAATTTCCTTCAAAATGATTCAGATTATGATTGATCGTGTGTTACGCAATTAGAGTTCAGATTAATTAATTTTGCTGTAACACATACCTACATAAACATTTTGCATCGAGCTCAGTACCAATACATTTCGTATTGTGTCGCATTTACTTGCTTGATGGGATTTTAATATTATTTATACATAAATATAATAAAACTTCTTGCCGCTTGATTACGGTTGATTTTTATCAACTTATGAAGCAATGGATTAACAATATGTTTCAAGACGATTGAGATTCTGACTGATTGTGTATTACGCATTTAGGGTACAAGTCTCAGAATAAATTTGTCCACGCGAACAACCCCGGTTTATTGACCACTGGCTACAATAGCTTGAATTATTCATGATTTCAACAAACTACAACAGGCTCCGTGGTTTGAAACTAGATTTGCATATAGAATTCTAAAATAATCCCTGGAATAATCTGTCTCGAGGGACAAGACTTATAGAATATCCATTTTGAGCGTTGTAAAGCAACGCTCAAAATGGAATAATGAAACATTTAACGAAATTCATATTTTTGGATTCGGGTTTCATTTTGGCTCTCACAAAGAAATACATGTCGTTGAAAAAGTATGTTTTACAATGAGCGATACATACTACACAAATTGCTTTACGTAGCTGGCAGTATTAGGTAAAACAAAGTTTTACTTACAGTTATTTATAGTTACCTGGTACTTTAGATACAAGAAAAGTTTATGGTAACAATTAGTGAGCAGAAAAAAAAATCTGCTAACAATTTGGGAGCAGTGACGCTTATATTGAAGTATCTTTAAAAGTGACAGAAACAAACTAAACAACAACAAAACAAGCTTTCTGAAGCATTTGTAGATCAAACAATGGTCTATACTAAACAGAAGGCCATTTACCGTAATTAAAACTGTTTATGATCTCATTCCAGCTACAATCAACGTCAAAAATATATGAAAGAAGAAAAAGTAATTACGAAAAAGACGCATTTTTGACTGATTGAGATTAGAATGCAAACTTTCTTAAAATTACGGGAATTACCCCTCTGAAAGACAATTGCCGCAGTTAAAAACGACGCAATTCCATATCAGCGATAATCAATGTCAAAAACTTGCAAAAAAATCCGTAGTATTTTAACAGATTGAGACTGAAATTAGAACGCAAACATCCATACAAATACGGAAATTATCCCCTGTTGTGACGTTCCTTACCAAGTTTACGAAGGATCCGTAAAAAAGAGGTCACTGAAATTGTTACTCAATCTCCATGAAACATATAAATCTCATTTATAAACAAACAAAATTCAATCAGTGCCTTTTGTAGGTCAAGAGGGCACGGAATCGTCAAAATCAGAGACGTCTCGAGACGATAGTACTAATAAAGTTAGTGAGTACGTGGACTGCTCAACTTCTTTCACGGGCCGATATTTTAAGCCGTTTGGGATGCATGAAAAAGCCGCCTCGTGTATCGGGATTCCTGTTCTATATCTAAGTTAAGATAATAATATAAACCTTCCAGAATAAATGCTCTAAATGATGTCGTAAAGCGCATCAAAATCCATTGAGCAGTTTAGAAAAAATAAGCGGTCACATGGTCAGACTTTTTTTTTTTTTTCAGTATGGGAAATCATCAAATGACTTCTCCCGCTCTGGGCAGAGCGAGAGGGTGTGTCAGACTTTTACTGACTAAAACCCACCCGTGTTCCTTCCGTTGCCTGTGTGCCGGGGCCGCGATATCCCTTTCGGACAAACCCGCAACCCCAGCAGGCATTGGTCTTTCGACCCCGTCGGTTGGTGCTGACATCTCTTTGAGGCGCGCGTGGAACACAACGCGCCGTCGACACGGGCCTGGTCCTTATCGGACGGCGAGCTGCCCATTGCTCACCGTCCGCAGGCCCGCGCCTACGGTGGCCGGAAGTCGGCTCTTGACTCCCGACGCCCGGGGCGTCTCCTGCGGCGACTAGGGCCGCGAGGGCGTGCAGCTTGCATCTCCCTCGCGCGCCCCGCCTCCTCCTTCGCGAACATAACTGCTTCGCAGAAGGAGGTGACGGCTTACATGGTCAGACTTAATTTATAATAATGTAAAATAAATAGATGAATAATCTTACCTGAAAGTAAAGTAGCATCTTACACAGCACATCTCCCAAGAACCATGTCTCAGTCACATCCCACAGCACTGTTGCAGGCAAGCAGAACAAGATCACCATAAAGTCCGCTGCAGCCAAGTTTACTATAAAGTAGTTGGTCACCGTTCTCATTGAGTGGTTTCTATACACTGCCACACACACTAATGCATTTCCAACTAAACCTGTGATAAATACTAATGTGTGTGTGCCAATCAGTATCCATTCATACGTATGCGGATAGATGTAGTCATTTAACATTGACACGTAATCCTCTCGAGATAAGTTACAGAATTCTTTTTGCCCGATACACTCTTCCGTCGTATTGTCTTTTGCAGTTTCTTCAGCGTCTGTTACATTTTCGCCAGTGTAGTTTTCAGCTGTTCTCTTATGCCTCGATTTGATTAAGCTTGATTTGATTAAGAGCCATCGTGTATAATTGAGATCTAAGTTACCTTCTTCATCATATGTATCTGCATCGATTGTTTCAATGCAGGCAACAAAAATGATGCTTAAAATTAAAACTGAAATTTGCTTCGTGATATACATTTTGTTTGTGTTCACTTTGGTGCTCAGTTTTCAATGATTTCGGATCTGGAACAAGGAAAAAGGAAAGATTAGTTTGTTTTTAATACGTATGTACTTACACTACCGTAGTACATTTTCATCTAAAAACACGGTTGGAATTAACATCACAGGTTTTCCTATCCTAATTCCGGAGGCGGTTAATGATAATATAACATAAATCACGCCTGAAATTCCCGTACGGGTAGGCAGAGGAGTACCTATAGTATTATTGCCATCAACCGGACACTGATCTGGACTCCGGGCTGCTACTGAGAAAACCCCAATAGCACTGTCCTTGACTTGGAGATCAAAGGCTTCCACTAGGCTAACAAGGCAGTCTATACGATGCCTTAGAAAAAGACAATGACTATTGGATTAAAGGACCTCGGAGTTACAAACTACTTTTCGTCTCGGGAGTACGTTTACTGTGATAAAAGTAAATCCACGCGGACGAAGTCGCGAACTAAACAAAGGACACAACAGTAACCATATATTTTCTGCCAAACGCGATTTCGCCCATTGAATATCATAAATTCATGAATATCATGTTAACATCAATTATTTTATTTATATTTCAGCTTGTCGGGTTTAAGTTTATTCTCTAAAGGAATACTTTAATAACTGGATCAATTTCCTCGAAAGTAAACAGAAAATATTTAAAATTTTATGCAAACTGGGAAGCTATTGGAGTGTGCAAGCCCAACATATCGAAAAACAAACTATTGTTTATGAAAACAATATTGATGGAATGTTATAAATACAAGCATTTTCTCAGACAAACCTCTGAACATCACTAGGAATATGTATTAAAATATATTACATGTAAGTTGTTTATTTATGATAAAATATTGAATATTCTGT
Organism: Agrochola lota; assembly: GCA_947364205.1. Taxonomy (NCBI): domain Eukaryota; kingdom Metazoa; phylum Arthropoda; class Insecta; order Lepidoptera; family Noctuidae; genus Agrochola; species Agrochola lota. Next base: position 4,319,876 of record OX376239.1, read on the forward strand.
ATTAATTCAGATGAGAATATTCTCCTGTTTCATACTGCATTACTTGTTGTTTGCGCTGACATGCATGAGTAATTACAGGGATGATATAAACCCATTGGGGCCGTAACTTTGATTGTGGTGTGCAATTATTGGAAATGGAATGTGTTTAGATTCGTGCCTCCTTGGAAGGATGATTTGATAATTCGAATTTTCGCGAAAACCCTAGGGATTTTGCGAAAACACGGATAATTAGAAAATGATGAAAAGATTTCTGCGAGCAAGAAAAGATTTCTGTGGGGATGTGAAAGCCATTTTTCAATTTAGGGATACGTTTGTGAAATATTAAGCATTAAAGTGCTCATTTTTGTTAGAGTATAGTGCCCCACCCCATGTTAATGGGAAAGTTCTTGGGATAAATTCATCCCAACTACGGAACCCTTCATTGTGCGTGGTCCGACACACAGTTGGCCGGTTTTTTATTCATACTCCGGTTCGCTAAACGAACTTAGCATTATTTTGCTTCGTTCTCAGTGTGGACTGCGCTTTAGGCATACCTCGGTTTAAACGCGGGGTAACTTAGTAACAACATAATTAAATTATTTTGAGACTTTAAGCTTATATATTGCGTAACCATTATCTTACTCGGTACTCAAATAACTTTCTGTTTACTTTTAAATAAACACCGAACAAAACAACATCAACAACATTATCAATCATTAACATCTCTACGGTTTGTAGATAAACATTACTTGGGCTTTTATTATACTAGTTGTGGCCCACGGTTTCACCCGCCGTTCCCGACCCACCGCGTCTTGGTCGTCACGACAGCGTTTTCTAAGATTCTCTCGGCGACGACACCCGTCTTCTGTAACCCACTGAGTGACGACTCTGGCCCACCTGTCCCAATGCATCCTGTATGAATAGCCCGCCCAATCACACTTGAGTCTAGCAGACTTATTGCCCGCATCGGTGATTACCTTTTTGATTTGTGGTGGTTTTGGAGCGTATCGCAGTATTACGTATTCGGTCACTGAGTTGATTTAATACCCAATACGCAACGCTTCATCGTTCAAACGAAAATCTAAAAGTTTTGCGTTCCTCACCGCGACCATTCGGTTCATGAATTTATTTTGCGAACATTCGTTGCACGAGCTATTGTTACGCAATGAACATTCATTTGCGAAACGAACAGTTTAGCACGTGAATATAAACACGAAAAAAATTATCAAATAGAAGCCGATCTATTCTGTCAAAATCGCACCATCAATACTCAGGTGTAGCGAGCTGTAATGAGCTGTCAATAGATCGACTGAGCTCGCAAATAAATGTAGGTTTCGCAAAGGAATGTTTGTTACACTAAAGAATGTTCGTTGCGTATAAAAAGCTCGCGCAACGAATAGGTACTCGCTGATAAATTCACGAAGCGACACCGCGAGTACCGTCCATAACACAAATTGCAAATTGTAATCGTTTTCATTTTAACAATACAATGACTGCGTGTTAAGCAATTTTTGGTAGAACAAAATCTTAAGGGGTGACGCGAACCCGACATGCTGTAATAGCAGTCTTCTTCTTCTTTTCACGTGGTCAGTGACTTTTAAAGCCGCCCATGGGCTTCTGACTTGGCTTCACATTCCGTCGAGAAATATCTCTCAGGCATGGTTTCTTCATGATGTTTTCCTTCATCGTTTTTGAAGCAAGTGATAATTATACAATCCGAAAAATCAAAGGTGCGTGCCGTAAGCTTACAGCTATAAGGGTGACGTTTTTTTCAACATTATATCATGTCACATTATTCCACACACACTTATTAAACGAGCAATATTTGTATATTATTTGTAATCACGTTCTCGAAAACGGCTCTAACGATTTCAAAGAAAGTTGCAATATGGAGATTTACGGGGGCGAAAACTCAATCTAGCTAATATCTGGGAAAATTCGTTTTCTCCGTATTTTTACCCGAGCAGAGCTCGGTCGCCCAAAGTTTAGAACAAGATGGTTACCTTAGAATAATGACAAGGCAGCATGGAATTAGTATGAGCTATCTTGTACTATTAAAGGAGCATTCTCTATTTTCACCAGAGCAGAGCTCGGTCGCCCAGGTGATATATTATATGTGGTGTGGTGGTATAGGTGATAAATTATATATTACAAATAAATAGTACATAAAGAGTTATACAAATATGCAAGCAACAATGTTGATTGCACATTAATTGTTTTGTAACATTATTTACAAAAACATACGTGGGCAGGTCACATGTACGCCGCCAATCCAAAAATCACCTTCAAAAAAATTCATATTTTATCGATTCTCACATTACAGTCATAAAACACATGAAGATAAACCCATAAGCCAATTACAATTAAAAGCTCATACTTCAGTTTATCTGACAGATAAGGCAACCTAATTAAATGGGGTTTTTTTTCGGCAGGATCAATATCCTCGCGATAAAATAAAAATCGCTGATAAAAACTATGGAATCGTGCGAGGACCATTTATCCAGGAATTATTTAACAAAGTCGATTTTTATGTCTGTCTGTGTGACTACATTTTGATGCGACTTTGACCATCATTTAGAGAATTTATTGCGGACGATTTATGTGTATAATATATTCATATTAAACCAACTAACTAGAGGGCTTGTGGCTAAGTAATAACAGCCGCACGGGTCGATCAATCAGGTTAAGCTACGCTAGCCGAGGTCTTTACATAACAAGACCCCTTCATGCCTCAGAAAGCACGTTAAGCCGTTGATCCTGGCTGTCATTGGTAGACCTTTGACAGTCGTTACGGGTCATTAGAAGCCCGACGTCTGACAACTAGTCTTACGAAGGTATCGTACTGCAGTTGCTCCATGTAAAATACTGGTATTCAGCTGCATCAGGTTAGACTGGAAGCCGACCCTAACATAGTTAGGAAAACGCAATAATGATGACATTCATATTAAACTTAAAGATAACAAAAAAAACTCAATGTTTTATAAAGTCGTAAAAACCGTACGAAGCTTGCCAATTTTACCAATGAAACTGAACGCGATCAGCACATCTAAAGTACGTGCAAGAGCTGTCAGTGTCAACATTATTGAGAATGTTTGACACTGACAGCTCTTGAACGCAGTTTAGTTGTGCTGATCCAGAGAAATCTCGATGTTTTGTCAAGTCATAAAATCCATACGAAGCTGGGGCGGGTCACTAGTTATTAATACTTTAATTTGTATGGAGATTATGTTAATCGTTCCAGTTTTATTTTGTTTGTTTTATGATACTGGCAGTTGAAGTATATTGACATTTGATTTGGGTCATTGAACTCCGTCACTACTCAAATAACAGCGCCCCCTTGACAGCGTCATTTGAGCACCAAAATATTCTTGTACAGTGTACAAATCCGAGTCAGTATCGAGAATTCATAAAAGTTGGTCCTTATTTTCTTTTGATTGGATTCCCTTTTAAAACGCTACGGCTGCCGGATAACCGGATAAGCTGCATACAAATAGATGCTTCTGGCGCGACACTAAGTTAGTGTAAATGCAACTATGGTAAACGCACACGGGAGAATTTCACCAATGAAACTGAAAGACGTTTGAGGGTTGTCAGTGTCATTATATTCTGTGGAATATTGACACTGACAGCTCTTGAAAGCGGTTTAGACACAGTATAAATATGGACAGAACAGAAACTACGTAGTAAACGTTCGAAACGGCACACTCGCACAGAAGCGTTCATTCACGAGACCTCAAAGCGATTGTCGCGGTGCTGTCAGTTGCGGGTGTGGTGAAATTCGCACTAAGCACTGCACGGGATCGACACGCCTCAACGGAATTATGCTCATACGTGTTCGTTGAACTTTAGACGTATCTTTTCCGCTTCAATGTACTCTGCTTTGTGGTTTCCTTGAGCGCGCTATTTATTGCCTTTATGTATCCCACACAAAAGACAGGTGGAATTCCTCTTCATCTCCATTATAAGATTTATTACAAAACTGTTTTCCTTAAACATGTTAATGTATTTATTACTTCTATGTTTGTAAAATGTTTCAAAGACTAAAATTTATTGGAGTAAACCAAGGATATTATAAATAAAAAGAGGTAGGTAGTTAGATTTGTTACCTTCGCAACATTCGACTTTCAAAAATGGCACACTACAAAAGCATTTCGTTTCATAAAAAAGCGGTTCTGTCATATTAAATATTGTAAAACATTTTATAAGATTACCGGGGATTTTCCTTTTTCTTCTCCATACGAAAGTACCTTTTGGAGGGGCGACGAAAATCAATTCTATTTTTATTATGTAAGTTTTGGCGTTCAAAAATGCCTTTTACCTTTTTTGTCTATATTATATCAGCCATCATGAAAATCTGTTATTTTCCCAGTATTTGACACTAAGGTGTCAAAACACGATGTATTTGAACAGTCGACATTGTGTGCCGTTCAACGCTTTCATAAGAAACCAAAGCTGAACACACATAAAGAACGTAATAATTTTCGTTTTGTTAATGTTAATATTTCGCTGAACTATTCATGTTTTGAGAATAATAAACTACAAGGTACAGTACGACACAACTTAAATGTAACATCGGCAAAATTCGTAAAACCGATCACTATCCGAACTGAGGGCGTCTTCAAAATCACCAATATTTATTACTGGTTTAGGTGAAAATGATCTTTACGCAAACGCAATAACTTGTTAATATGTCATGATGGCCCAGTGGTTAAGGCCTCGCCTCTCATGTACGAGGTTGTGGGTTCAAATCCGGGCAAGAACCAATGTGACTTTTTAAATTCATATGTACTCTCTGAGTTTATCTTGGACATTACTGACATCGGTGAAGGAAAAACACCGTGAGGAAACCTGGACTTATATAAGTAAATATAAGTCTGCAATCGCCAACCCGTCTTGAACAAGCGTCGTGATCAATGCTCGTGCCTTCTCTGTATGAAAAGAGGCCTTGGCCCTGCAGTGGGACAATAATAGGCTGATATTATTATTATTATTATCAATAACTTGTGAAGTCATATAACCAAATACATTCGTAAAATTGAAATGAATGAATGCAAATTTTGAAATTTATGCTACATAAAGTTGTGTCGTACTGTATTAATTAATCCTGCATTCTCAGAAAAAAATTATTACAAAAATCATAAAAAATTATTACGAGTGGCACTAGAATTTATTAATTGCTGCTTAAACTTAAGATTAAGAATTCTAACTAATATTATAAATGCGAAAGTAAGTTTGTTTGTTTGTTACGCTAAAACAGCTGAACGAATTTGCATGAAATTTGGCACATGGGTAGACCATGCCCTGGATTAGGATATAGGATACTTTTTATCCCAATAATCCCACGGGATCGAGACTTCAAAAAAAGTTAGTAATTCAAAAATGCTTTCTCATGTCTTGATTAAGATAATCTCTAATTTATTTCCTGTGTTCATTGGAAACAAGAATCAAACAAATGCGTCAAATTGCCACCAACGGTGGTGCAAACATATTTTTTTCAGTTTTATATACTTAGACTTAGGGTAAATTTCATCAATAAAACTGAACGTGAAGAGCACATCTAATCCGCGTTCAAAAGCTGTCAGTGTAAATATTCCACAAAATGATGACACTGATTGCTCTTGAATGCGGTTCAGATATGCTGATCGTGTTCAATTTCATTGTTGAAATAGAACATAGCTAAACTCTCCCGAATCAGAATTTAAAAATTTAATCTACCTTCAAAATCAGTATAAATTTCATATAAACCACTTTCGCTTTAATCAGTTTAAATCATCCGAAACGAATTAATTAATAAATCAACGCCACAATTTATTTATACTTGGCAACACCTTGTCCGTCACCTATTAGTGCCTTCAATAAAATAAACATGGCGGTTTTTACGCTCCATTTATAAGCTCCATTTATAAATAAACACATCATAGTTGATGGTTCATAAATCTACCTCGTTTTCACCAGAAATGTTCAGTTGTAAATATTATTTTAACGCGAGCTTCTAATGGGCTTATTTCGGTCCTATTTTTTAAAACTTTAACTAGATTAATGTTTCCTACTTAGTTAAAAAGTTGTAAAAAGAAATAAAGATGGAATTCAAACAAGTATGAAATGAAAGTAATTGATTTGATTTAAAAAACAAATACTCACAGACGAACATAATCAACTTCCTTCTTTTTTAAGTCGGTTAATCAGTCATGATTACTGAAAATGAAAAGAGCCTTCGTGAACTATGAAATAGCTAGTAGTACCTGCAGCTCATATCGATAAAACAAAAAAACGTCTGGCCCCAGTCAATTGTTTTTCAACATAACACAGAAAATATTTATATTATTGATATCGGTGCAGTACCTTCTCATTATACTATCAGAAGTATGTACAGTCAAGCCGTCGAGATATTGCGTTTCTGACACCTGTCAGTTGGACAATTTCTAGTAGTAATAATCAAATTCGCAAAACACATTAGTATGAAACTGACAGGTGTCAAGAATGGATTCTCTCGGCGACGACCAGGCACACACGTGTGACCCATCCTTTTTGCCGAAATCTGAATAACTTTATTGGTTCCGGGTTTTTCTTACATTTCCTGTTTAGATATGAACATACGGATTTCTTTTGCCTAAAAAATAAATCGTGTTTATCAATAGTATCGTATTATAAATCAAACCTTCATTTACAAACACTAACTTATGTAATGTTAAGAGCGTTTATTCTGAAAATGGGCAACGTCGCAAATATTTGTCAAATATTTCGCTGTTTTGATTAATTTGGCAATATTACTGTGTGGAAATAAGAAATGTGGTTAACTAGCGAACGAGAATATTAATAATGGAATGCAATAATTAATATCATAACACCGAATATTTAGTTTTAGATGTAAAAAGAGTATTTGGAAACTTTCCAAATGCCTTTTTTACACTTATCGGTTACAACATCACATTCAATGTTATAATTGCAATTCTTTATTAATATTCTAGTTCGCTAGTTAGCCCACATTTCTTATTTCCATACAGTAATATAGCCAAATATTTGACATCTATTTCCGACGTTGCCAACTTTCAGAGTAAACGCTCATAACATATTTTGGGTCCAGAATTTATATTTGTAAACGGCAATGTGTTGGCTCTAATACAAGTACCTTAAAATCAACACTACCAAAAAAAGAGTGTATATCCATATACACCTCTGCCAAACTCTTAGGGGAATATGTGCGTGATGTTATGATGCCATAGTTTCTGTTTTGACCGTCTTTTTGACTTGTGTGCAAACCTTTTTGCGTTCAAGGTGAAAAGTGTTGGGAACACTGTTTAAAATCCATTAGTACAACGTCACACTTCGCTTGTTTACCCGAAACTGTTGCAAACGTAATTGTGGAAGAAGCCAATGTAATGTGAATCACAAGGGCGCAGTTCTCACACAATACGTGGCTTTAGTGTGAGGTAAAAGCTTTGTTGCGTATGAAACAGTTTTCTCACGTGAATAGTTACTGCCGTCGAGTAGTTTTGACTTCTTTTAGTTTTAGGCCCATTGTCCACAACGCTATTCAATAGTATCGTGGTTGGAGCATTCTAATACAGGCATTGTTTGCTTAAAAGGAGGCTCCAAACACGTTTAAAATGTAATTTTCTATTTACACAATAAACTATTTTGTATTTGTATTTTTGTAACATATTTGCCTTAGTTAGCGGAAAAACATGACGCTTCCAACCATACCTCGTTTGTTCAAGTACCACGAGTAATTCAGGAGTTATGAGGAAACATACATAGGTACGTCCATAGCCTGTTAAAATCATAACCCTTCCTTGGCTTTGCTGTAGTCCGGTAAAACTCAACTTATTTCACAATTCAAATGCGACTCCATTCCTTTTTTGTGTGCTCTATCATTCGTAGTGACAGTACATGACATATTGATGTATTGTTGACGTATTTCCAATCTAAAAACGAATCATATATTTTAGCCTATTTCTTTAGATAAATAATGATTATAACTAGCAGTTGTGTCAAAAAAAAAAAACAAAGTCGTCTCACAAACTCAAATCACCAATGAGTTAGCCACAACACTAATATTGGAATGGTGGTCTGTACATGACGACACTTATGGCCGATTCCTATAATTTATGGACCGTTTTTGGTTAAAATTAAGACTCATAGCTTTGCATATTAGACAGTAGACAGGTAAAATTAGCTTACGGATCTTTTTATATGCCTAGTTTAGCAATAAAAATCGTTACCATTGGTACGCAAAACGATTCGTTTTGTTTATAGCAACCGAGCATACCTAAAAAGTTATAACTACATGGTTATGGCTGCTCATTGGTGATTTGAGTTTGTAACTGGTTACTTTCGAGTAACGTCGTGGACGATCAGCTTTAAGGCTAGTGCAGACCAGCGCGACTTGTCGCGCGACGCGACTCAAACAATACAATTTCTAAGAAAACTGTACGGTATAACAATAACCAGCGTCGCGTCGCGCGACAAGTCGCGCTGGTCTGCACAAGCCTTTATAGTTGAAGGCACATGAAGCAATTAAACTTTATCTCTAAGGTTGAAAAATTACTTGCGGTGTTTTAAGGGTCTCTTTCTAAGTTGGAACTTCTTTCTAACAAATGGGACCCCGACTTCCGATCTGAGGGGTTAGACAAAGTGAGATTTAATCAGTGATGGAACGGGCAAAAAGTTGTAATGATTGTGGCTTCAGTGGCATTAGTTAGGTCATCCGAGGTGCAGTTGAACGGGCACTTTGGACAATGCAGATCACGCCCGGGTGGCAACCGTGCAGTGTGTGTAACCGAAATTGAAACTTGAAAAAACACTGGAACTACGAGAAATTTTCAAATTCCACGAAATGTATTTACTGCGAATTTGTTTGAGAATTAAAATTTACATAAACGAAATGTGGTCGATTGGAACTGATGTTTTTCTTTTAGGGCCGCTTGCATCACGAATCACTGAATAATATGTTTAGTGCTAAACGAATTTAAAACGTCGTTCTATTTCTGTCAATGAAGGTTTTCTAAAATGACGTCTACTAGGTGGCAGCACTGAGACGTCAGGTCGAGCACCTGTCAAAAGTGTCAAAGCGCCTATATTTTCTTTAGTCGTGACGGAATAATGGAGCATAATATGAACGTTATCATATATTTTATATTCATTGTCGAAATGGAAGACCTCTTGTCAAAGTTGCAACTATGTAGTGGCGTGATTTTTTCTTGAAACCCTCATAGTCTGAAGTTGACAAAGGCAGTATAGTACTATAAATATGTTTAGCGCTAAATGTTAATTTGTGGTACAAGCTGCTATCTAACTACGTAACACATTTTCGTAAACGATCACGACTAATCTGTTTCAATTTGACAGTTCAACAACATTCATTGCGTTATTTACATTGTTGAGCAGATTTCTTTTTTCGAACTAATTAATGGATTAGCAATGTTTCAAAACGATTCAGATTCTGATTGATCGTGTATTAGACAAAGAGCATTGGTCTTAGTTTTCAAATTGATGTATTAAAATCATTCATTCATTGTAGAAATCGATGTATGTAAGAAACATTTAATGAAAAATCTGCTGTTCCGTACTTTTTGTCGAGTTATTCGAACAAAATTGTTCCTTAAATTGCATTTTTTGCGATTTCAGGGATGGTCACATACTAAAATGTATTCATAATTACGAGTAAAATGATTCTTTTATGTTTTCATTTATTTTAATTACACCTTGGGTAAAAACGTACACCAGATTTTTCAAAAGTTAAAAGACAACAAAAATTCCTGTCTGTCAAACTACGAGTCCTGTATGTTAAGACAGCGGTACCTTAACTTTTAAGGATACGAAACACTCGATAAATCCCTTTAATTTATGGAACCCTACCTACATTCAACGATAACAAATAATAAGGAATAAACTTGTCGTAGGCACCATAAATTAACGTAAAACAAATCCTTTACGAGATGTTTCACAGATTTTTTTTTTTGCTCTTGTTGTCGGAATTAACTTTTCAAACAGTATTTCTAAGAACCAAATATATATAATCCCAAAGGAAATTTTTCAATAAGATTGTTTTCACAGAATGTCTTTTCCTGAAGAATTAAACATTTTTACTGTTTTATTAATAAGCTTCTGCTCGCGACTTTATTCGCGTAGAACTCGTAAGACAATATAATGAAATAACTGCCACATTTTCCACCTGCGGTATTACATCGTTTTCGCTAAGCGTTCTTTTTTTTTCTTATTGTTGCTCGGCTCCGTAGGGCCACTGCGTGATGTATATAAAATAGCCTATAATGTTCCTCAAGAATTGAGCCAACAAGAACAAAAAAAAAACTTATCCGACTGTTAATTCCAGAGATTTGCGCGTACAAACAAACCAATCAAATAAAAAAAACTCTTCGACATTATTTATTAGTACTTATTAATTAGTTTAAATTTCGAATTCGCATAACCCTTGTCTTTTCTAAGGATTATTTTCTTAAGATACAGTATTCGGATACATGGTTGCGTAAATTAAATTGTTAATTAATTAAGCTGGTAGATACATATTTGCGAATTTACCATGTGTGGTTTCAAAAACGAGATAATTAAACGATGTTATGCACTCAACGAGTGTCGAAAGGCAATTAAAGGATTACAGATTATGAAGGGTGACTCAGTTAAATAAGGGTTACCCGCAAATAATCTCTAAAACCTGGGATTAATCACGCCAAAAACATTACGGATTTTTTTTCATTGAATCTCTTATTATTTTATATTTTTATTTATTTATCAACTTACATTTACAGATCTAACCCAATGCGATAAATGCGCTTATCCTAACTTAATAATTATACTAACATCTATAACTAATTACAAACAATGCATTCCTTGTAAATTCACTCAGAGAACAACAGAATAAGTCCGTCTCACTCGCTATGAGGTTGCGCGTGCGGAGTGCATGCGTCAGGGGCGCATCTACGAGCGCGCGGCTCCACTAGCAGTGAAGGTAAAATAAAGAGCGAATTAACAGGTAATAGTAGTTTATGAAGCTGTTGCATAGATACGTGCAGTTTCATACACTACTTTATCTACTCTCATACATTGGGATTGTACCTACTAAATTAAAGATAAAAGTTAAAGATCAAGAATAAAAAATCACCGCGCATTCGCTAGAGCGGTGTTGCTGTCCCCCACTAACGTTCCATTACAAAAGTTGATGGAAACTCCTTGGTGATATAAACTTTTTGGATTTGCCCTGTATCGTAATAGAAAAAAAAAATATTTTAAGCATTATTTTGTTAGAGAATAGTTATTTATGCTATAAATGCGGAAGGTAGGTGATTTCCGACGACTGGCAATTTTATTCACGAGCGAGCGAAGCGAGCGAATGTATAAGTCGACACGAGTTGGAAATCATCTTACGCACGTGTATCATACAACGTTTTACTATGCATTGTGTGAGGAAAAAAAAGAAAGACGAGCGAGCCTTACGGCAGTCGCCTGCGATGTGTAACATCTAACATACCACGTCGTATATAAATGATAAAAACAAAATTCATGACTTTGACTTTTGACTTCGACTTCGACTTCGACTTCGACTTCAACTTCGACTTCCACTTCGAGTTTGACTTCGACTTTTTGATTTTGACCATTGTCATAATCATCGCCATCGTCATCGCCATCGTCATCGCCATCGTCATCGCCATCGTCATCATCATCATTCTGAAATAATAAAATCTCTGAGACGAGACGGGCTGACGAGACAGCCTCAAAAATTAAAAAAAAAACAGAAAAGTAAAAAGCACTAGTGAAAAAAGTGACATTTTCCGCACAAATTGACTGCTTGGAAAACGCTCTTTTCGAGCAAATGCATTGTAAAAACTGTTATAATATGATTCTATTTTTAAATTTCGTTATTGTGTTTATAAAGTATGTCATTAAAAGCTCGTTTTAAATTTATAATTCGAATATTACGATATGAGAGTAGATAAAATTGTTTGTTTGTTCGTTTCTCTGCAAGTCCGATTTCAAAAATACTTTCACTGATAGAAGCTATTTGCCGAGTGCAGAATCAGCCGAGTAATGGTTTTTTTTAGGAACGAGTTCTTCGAAAACTTTCAATTCAGGGGTACCTGATTTAAAAGTTTAAAACAAAAAGTTGCCGGAGTGTACTTGCTGAAGTACCTCCTTTGTCTGAAAGTTTACGGTGAGTTGCCTCTCTTTGTTCTCCATTTCCCAACTTGAGTTATTGACGTAAATTGGTCTAGTTGTGCAAACGAAGTCGGATGGTATAGTAATGTTAAGTAGGCCTTAAGTATTCAGGATTCTTCTTCGACGGAATACTAAAAACCTACTTTAATCAAAAAAGCATAAGCATAATCACTCTATAATATTCCCACTACTGGGACACAGGTCTCCTCTCTTCGAGAGGGAGTGGACTGTAATCTACCACGCGGGCCCAGTGCGGGTTGATAGATGTCACATGTCTTCGAATTTTTGGCTCTAGGACATGCCGGTTTCCTCACGATGTACCTTTACGGTTTTTGAGAGCAGTGGTGATGAAATTATTTACACAAAATAAAGCTTCTGCCTGGGTTCGAACCCACGACATGTTACACGTCGTAAGTCAGGGCCGTTACCTCTGGGCCACCACTGCTCTCGAGTGCAAATAAAAAAATAAAGATAATATGTTAATTTGTGGTAGAAGGACACAATGAAAAAAAAACAAAATCAATCTGCCTAGCCTTTTCCCAACTACGTTGGGGTCGGCTTCCAGTCTAACCGGATGCAGCTGAATACCAGTATTCTACATGGAGCGACTGCCTATCTGACCTCCACAACCCAGTAACTGGGTAATACGATACCCCTTGGTAAGACTGGTGTCAGACTTTCGGGCTTCTGACGACTCTTAACGACCGTCAAAGATCCACGAATGACAGCCAGGACCAACGGCTTAACGTGCTTTCCGAGGCACGAAGGAGTCTCGGTATGTAAAGATGGTCACCCATCCACGAACCAACCCCGGCAAGCGTAGCTTAACCTGATGGATCGACCCATGCAGCTGTTATTACTTAGCCACGTGCTCCACAATGAACAAAAACGTAAACAGAAAAAAAAATATGAGCGAGCCTTTGGGGATATCGCGGCCCCGGCACACAGGCAATGGAAGGAACACGGGTGGGTTTTAGTCAGTAAAAGTCTGACACGCCCTACCGCTCCGCCCAGACCTGGAGAAGTCATTTGATAATTTCCCACGCTCAAAAAAAAAAAAAGCGCCGCTGGCAGCCTCGCGCGACTTCTAGATCCCACGCGCCTAGTCTCCTCTTGACTAGTTTAGTTTCTACATTACATACGCGCGGCCGCTCGCGGTGCCGCGCCGCCGCTCGCGTCACCACGGGCGGCCTCGAGACCTTTTCATGCTTTTCAAGCGATACTGGTCTTATAAGTATGTAGATAAAGTTTAAAATTATTTCACACTGAAAGTGCTCGCCGCGTCGCTGCCGGCCGCTCCCATTCCGGTATAATAAGAAACATTAAGGTAATAACTCGGAAATAAGCAACATTAAAGGGACGGGGCCTCGTCAAGATCATTCCTGACGGTGAACTGCGCAGAGAACACCGCGCGCTTTCATTAGACAAATCAAATAGCGCACACTACCCCGGCTTCCTGTAACACACTTCCGTCCCTTTTATAACGAAATCACTCCCACAGATTTCCCACTCCACAGATAGTAGGAAAGCGAGAGAAAAGATTTGCAAGAAACCGAGAGGAAAGATGTTGCGCATCAACAAGTTGGGGAAAAATATGTAGCCATCGCTCAGCATAATGCATGCGTTTTTTCACGCGGACGAAGTCGCAGACAAAAACTACTACTTACTGCATTTTGTTATGATTTCTTGCCTAGCATGAATATCGATAACTGTGACGGTCACAGTAACTGGGTTGTGGATGTCAGAAAGGCAGTCTCTCCATGTAATACTGGTTAGGCTGGACGCCACTACCAACCCCAACATAGTTTGGAAATGGCTAGGGAGATGATGATGCATATCGATAGGTTGCACCTAGTTAATGGACATTTCTAGACCGGTTAGACTAATATTTTTTTGGCTGAAAATTAAAAATACATACCTAGAATCGACAAGATCGTGCTAGAATCGACAAAATCGTGCCAACTAACTTTGAAACTAACCATGTTTGACACTCAATATATCAAGAAAAAAATCTGCATAGTCATTTGAGATAAGTCCCAAGCGTCCTCATTTTCATTTTTATTATCAAATATCTTTATTTAACATCGGTACAATGATCAAAATGCACTTTTCCTAAGCCACATTAACTCATTATAATTAAGACACTTTATGAGGCTAGCGATTCACCTTTCAAAGCTTATAAGAGATATTTTTATAACTGTTAACAACATAAACATAACACAACACAATAGGAATGATGACAAAAAAAAAGTATCTAGTCCGTCTTTGAGATTATAAAAAAATATTGGATACGTATTTTTTTCTTTTTTTACGTAATCTAAAGATTACGGCGATACATTGAGGTAAAATGTGCCATGACGTCACGAGTATGTAGATTTTATACGTACTAGTGACATATCGACACCCACTCTCCAACTTAAAATACGTTTTATCTAAGTAATTTTTTAGTAATAAAGCAAAAAATATGTGTCTAATATTTTTTTTATTATCTGACTGACGGACTAATCAGAATATTTTTTTTTTTACCCAGGCATCTTCTCTATTATAATAATTAAAAATATTATTTTATTAAAAATAATAAAACAGGATTATTGGTATTTTGGGACTCTTGGAACTTATCTCAATTATTTAATTTCATTTAATTAATTAAAGCATTATATTAAATTCTTTTAATTCAGACTAATTATGTCCGTAATTAGTAGTTACAAAGGTGTTAAAAGTATGTTAGTATTGCATCATAAGAAATTCAAACAATAAAATCAATCAAATAGAAAAAAAAAAAATAACCTTAATAACAAAAACAGGGGCACAACAGTATCCACTTAATTACAATAACAGAAATACCTGTAGACTTTTTACGACTACATTTTACGAGGATTTTACGATTCAATTATTTTATTAGGAAAAGCGCTATTACGGAACTAGGGCGAAAATGACATGACGTTTAACAAGGAGTGTCGATATTTATGCTTTTACTGGACATCTGAAATTGTGGACGGTCCTCAATCTGATCATTGGACAGAATGTTCTGTCCGAGGACGCACTTTGATCTATATTACTCGTGCGTATTTGTGCAAATATTTTTTTCCGGGATTACCTAGGTTGTATCGGAGTTTATACAAGGGCGAGGGAATCGTCAGCTGGTGTTGTTTTAATGTTTGAAATGAAATGAAATTGTTTATTCTGTAAATAGGATATCGGAATCACTTTTACACGTCATATAAAAAATATTAAAAATAAGCTAGATGAGGTCGGTGTTTCCTATCTGACTACTCTGAGAAGAAAGGCCGAAAGAAACTCAGAGGTCGCAGTCTCTTTTAAAGTCCAGACATAATCTTGGTCAAGCCATGTGAGTGACATAAACGTTTGTTTATGTCACCACAAATCGATTAAAGGTTCATTTTTTTTTTTGTTTTACTCGACATTAAGGTCGAGGTCAAGGTCAAGGTCAAGGTCAAGGACTTAGAAGGTTGCATTCACTGGTTTCTGCCTACCAATATGAGAAAAAGACGTTATGTATACATGTATGTAAGTGCGATCACGCTTACTACGATTTCCCGTATAATATATTTTACGTCAGTCCCTGCAACTTGAGATATGTTTTGATACATATTTATCTCACGCTTAATTCGATTCGTCATCGCGAGCGAGAAGCTTTAAGTGAAGAGGTCCTAAGTGATGATGATGAAGAGGAGTCAACTTCGATTTTGTCAACACCCAGGTATTATCAGAAATTAACAAAAAAAAACAAAAGTCATTTATTCAAACTAGGCTGAGAATCAGCACTTTTCGACCATCAAAATTACATAAGACAGTCCCCCAAAACGCCCACCCTTCACCACTTCCTAGTGCTTTAGCTGGGAAGAAGAAGTGGCGCAACAAACTCCTTAGCAGCACTGATGTCTGTTCAGTTAGAAAAAAAACCTGATTCCTGATTATGTATGCAAAATAATTTACATTATTAACGATTTAAGGAGTTAGGTATGTATCACATGAATCCGATTAATATCTTTTTTATTTTCCTGAATTTGATTGTCCTACAATTACCGTAAAGTATGAACTCATGCTGCCTGTGACACAGGTTTATCCTAGGACAGGCATGTAACATTATAATACCTTTGTAAATTATTTTAATATTTTAAGTACGTATTATAAATTTTGTTTTTTTTTTATTTTTATTATTATAATCTTTATTTGCTTTCCTTATGTTGTAGTTATAAATTTAAGATCTTTCTTCTTTATCAATTGTTACATCACTACCATAGAATATTACGAAATGTACTTCACTAGTAACGCTACTAAATACTCTGTTGTCTGTTGTAATCTCTCAAATAAATTTACGTTACAAATTATGTTCACTTGCTTTATTTAGTATACGTATATATATCACCTTATTGATAACCAGACCTTATTTTGCCTTAAAACCACCACAGACCCTGTGGGGCCATTCGAACGAATTCAATGGAAATATCATTAAAATGATCACACATATTATCAAACGCCGCGCCGAACTCCCTAGAAGAAAATAATTATAGAACTTATTGATGATGTTCTTCAGAATGGTCAGGTCCGTAGTACTGGCAACCGGCGTGCGTGTATGACCAGATGTATGAACGCCTACGCTCATGGAAAGGCGTGAGTTTTAAGTATAATGTATTAAACATTCCCACATTGTGGAAAATACATCAAAATAACCCATTACGGAGGAAACCGAAAGCACATTACTTTTCAGTCCGTTAAACCAACATAATAATACTCATGAACGCTGAGATTGAGGCATAAAGTTTAACAGAGCGGTTTAAGGTGATAACAGCGAATTCAGCAACTTTTAGTGATATCTCGTGCTCGTAAAATAGCATTTAATGTAAGCAGGAATGCAGACAGAAAGTTCACTCAATGTCGACAATGAGAACTTGCCCATCACATCTAAATCTGTGCATGTTAGAAAACATAAAGTCTGTCTGTCTGTTTACATTATTGCTGAAATATTCATTTTCGGCAATTTTCGTTTTCGGCCGAAAAAAAAAACATTTTCGGTTGGACATATAGGATATTTTACTAGGACATCCCTTCAACAATAAGGCACTCGCTGTACAACTAAGGTAAGGTCATTACCTCAAACCAAACTTATTGGTGAGTTTAAGAATATGTTCGCCACAATTCTTATCATTCTCTACAGCGGATGTCTACACCGTCTTGTCGTGGCTGTTTACTCATTTTAAGCCTGTATTGAACTAACCACGATCTTTGAAAACAAACTTTATGACAGCATGATTTATGACATTTACTAGCTTTATTGAAAACCGTGATATTGTCAAGGAAATTGAATACAGCTAAAGAATGGAAATAGTACCTAAGCTAAAGAATGGAAATAGTACCTAGGGCTAAATACAGGGTGGCACTGGACATCGACCCGAAATTTTTACCATGGATTCAATACATGATTCTGAACCCCCCATACATTTTGACCGCGTAGGTATTGCACTTTTCTATGAAACAGTTTTTTTTTGTCTTGCTGTATCTCTATCTATCTATACCTCTAGCGTTGTAAATGTCTATAGGTATGTCTATATTCGTATTTCTACAACGACTTTCAACAGAATTGACATGCCTATAGCTTTTTCGTAGTTTATGTCAATTCGTCTGTTTATTTATTTATTTCTTTCTTTCTGATCAGCTTTAGCACCTTCGTAAACTATGAAAACGACACATTTAAAAAAAATCTCAGCCGCCATCTTGGATCTACATTTTGTCCTCACAATCGGCCTTAGCACCCTCGAAAACTATGAAAACAACAACCATGACGAAAATTTGAAAATTTTCGTAGCCGCCATCTTGAATTATCATTTTGACAAAATTCACACTTCATCTCTCTCTCTCCATCGAATTTGTACAAGAAAGTCGTGACGATTTCTGCCAGTTTACTCCTACCATAAGCCTTGTTAACGAACTTCATTCCAAAAAATAAGACATTTCCAGCATCGTTATCGATAAAAAAAAACAATTATTCTAAGGACGGTCCTTCTGCATTTACCAACATAGGTAGGTAATTTGTATTCATCATCTCAGCCTCATCAACGCCATCAAATTTAGCATTCACGTATTTTAAACAGTGAAACGTTTTCATGAAGAGAAAGGTTAAGAGAAGGGTTGAGAGGTCAAAGGTTTACAGAGGTCAACAGCTTCTGTTTCGGACAGTCATAACATCACCCCTATATTTCCTCCAGTGGTAGGCTGGCGTGTAGTCGTGTACGTGGTTCGTTACCCCCACATTATCTCATTTATTTTTAAGGTCAAAAAGGGCCTTTACCGAGGCTTTATCTGAGCACAAATGTATAAATACGGATCGCTACTGGGAATAATCACTACTACTATAGATAGAATAGTCAATAGTCATTGAAACAAAGCAATAAAATAGTTGAAGATAACAGTTATTAAAGCGTAGATAAACATAATATAATTCATTATTAGTTAGGATACTGAATTTTCCTTAATTAACCAACTCAACCTCCCATTGACAGCCTTTGATTACAACCGATATTTCAATGTTTACTATTTCACAACATAGATAATATACGAATAGATTAGTACTTTGTTGTAGGTACCATAAAAGAAGTTCATATCCAACCACCGTAAGGAATATTCTTGCTTGCAACGCTCGGCAGCTATAGCATCGGGCTGGTAACAGATGTGGTCATTGTGTTCACGGGATTTTGTTTTGAAACTGGTTAGATAATATTATGAACTTTTTTGATGGTACACTGAAAGCAAAACGCCAGGACATCATCTATACATATAAAATGCTTTGTACTGAATGACTGACTGACGGATCAACGCACAGCCTAAACCGCTGATTATAGAGACCTGAAACTTGGAGTGTGTGTTCTTTGTATGACGTAGGCATCCGATACGAAACAATTTTTCAAAATTCTACCCCTAAGGGGGTGACAAAGGCGGGCAAAATTTGTATGGGACAACGCGATTCCTTGGTCCAATCCACTTAAAATTTTGCATAAACATTCCTTAACAGAATTAAGGGAAGACCTGCTTCGTATTTTATTGAAATTCATCCCCTAACGGAGTTAAATAGGGGTAGAAAGTTATTTTGGAGTGATTTGCTCCGAAGTTGATATCAATAGTCCTTAGTGCTTTTGATTTAAATTACATTTTATTTTGACACATGTTTGAAAAGTCAATCCGATTTTATTCAAAAAAGTTTGAACTCACATATAGGCTGGTGCTTGCAATGCAAATACTCTTTAAAATTGGAATGTCTCGAAAGTCACCGTACATCATTCATTTATTTTAGTCATTTTAGTACCGCATTTGAAGGTTTCTAAGCTTTACAGAGGTCTGTATTTATTTTTAGGATTCCCTTAACACCATCAAAATACCCCTTCCCAGTTTCCCATCAAAGTATGCTTCGCAATGACTATAAACAAAGCTCAAGGTCAAACTCTTAAGGTATCGGGAGTAGACTTGAGGGAAAGCTGCTTCTCCCACGGCCAGTTCTATGTGGCATGCTCCAGAGTAAGCGCACAGAGTAGCCTGGTGATTCTAGCACCCGAAAGAAAAACAAAAAATATTGTTTACAAAGAAATACTGCGGTAGGTGTAGTATTTCGATTTCGTTGTAAAAAGATAATACACTCGTGTAACTTTCGCCAGATCAAAGGCCGAGCTTCGTGTTCATAAAATATAGCATTCTTTTTTACCTTCAGGTTTATTTAACTTTTATATGCCTACACTATAATAAAGATTGTTATATTTTATAATTATTCAAATATTTTAACATAATAATTTATATGTTATAGCAAAATTAATAAAGTAAAAAACCAATAAAAAATCCTATTAGAACCATTTTCGATTTCTACGCGGACGAAGTCGCGGGCAAAAGCTAGTATTTAAATAAATATTATAACCAGAAAAGATTTGTTTTTTTTGGTTGTTTGTTATGCTTTCACGCTAAAATGGCTGAACGGATTTGAATGAAATTTGGCACAAAGGTAGACCATAATCTGGGTTAATAAATTAAAATTAAATAAAAATAAATTGACATAAACAGTCAAATAAAATAAACTAAACAATTATTCGGACTCATATAGTGTCATGTAGTCGTTGATTCTAAAACACTTTTTTGCTGCTTGGGGGGTACATTGGAGTAGCTTAATTATTCTCAAGCCCTTTTGTCGTCTAAGTAATCTTTTACTTTATAGAAACCTTTTTTACATAGTTTCTGTTTAATAAATGATTTAAATTCATTGAGGCTCAGTTCTTTAACATAGCTCAGGAGTTTGTTGTAAAAAAGTATAGGTACTTTTGCAATTAAATGAATGACTAACTGTCTAGTTTGGGGCTCACTGGCATTCACTGTGTAAGTTAGCGTTGACGTCCATTTGATATGGCGCTGGACAAACGCCTTGACACTATAAAAATGTTACGGTTTATAATAAATTGCCTTTATTTCATCAAATCCCGAAAATAAAAGACAAATCACTACTACAAAATCCGCTGTTTATTACAGTCAATATAACCTGGTATTACATGGCTTCAGTGCGTTTTATTGTAACTATAATGGGTTTCTGATCATCCTATATTGCCCAAAGGTAGACAGACAACACATGAAGGCATCTCCAGTATAAGCTGACTTCGCATTGTATAGACTTTCCGGAGAATGAGAGGTCTGCTTATAGTGGAAATGTAGGTATAACTTGATCACGTCGTCGTAAGTATATAAGGGTGAAAGTGAGTACTAAAGTGAAACTAAAAGAGGATTTTGGTAAATACGGTAATAAAAACATACGGGTTTCAGACAAGACTATGTACTTTTGTGTATTTGTCATCATTAACTTTTGTTACTTTGTGACCTTTTCGTTGAGAAATATAGGCCACTAGCTTCTACCCGCGACTATGGCCTCATGAAATTTCTTGTTGTCCCTCCCGCCCCACCACGCCGCGCCCGAATATTCCCGATCAGTCAACACCTTGTCGTCAACACTGTTGAAGATCGGAAAAAAAAGTTTCGTTCGCTGAAACACCCATGACGAAAAATGAAAGCCGCCATCTTGGATTTACATTTTGACCTCACTATCGGTTTTACCACCCTCGAAAACTATGAAAACGACAGCCACGACGAAAAATGAAACAAAATGTCGCAGCCGCCATATTGGATTTTCACTCAATCAACAGTGTTAATGACACTATTACTGATTGGGCACGCCACAATTGCGGCGATAAGTCCCCTCTTTGTGGAGTGGCTAGAGAGGCGCCACGGCGTCCTCGCCTTCCGCCTGACGCAGGTCCTCACCGGACACGGTTGTTGAAGTAAAGATATTGGGCTGGCCTTAATTCTCAAGTAGAGCTAAAGTTGAGAAGTCTCAAGTGTCTGTAATTTTACCGTACTTAGGAACAGCAAAACCTAGAAAATTTAATTAATTCTTGTCGAAATGTGTGGTACCATCGACAAGAATTCCTTTAATTTTATTAACTACACTATTTGTTCCATGATATCGTATCAGTGTGTATCCACAAAACATAAATTACACAATGGGTACTTAACCGTAGTAACACTGAAACAGTATTAAGCCAAGCGCTCATTACAGCCGCAACGACGCAACGCATTTTCACACAAAAACGTGCGTCGCAAACAGTAGTGTGCGTTGGTTCATAGAAAATGTAAAGAAAATTGCAATGAGTTGAATTCCGGCGCGGGCCACCCCTATGTAATTATTTATTAAAACTTGAATGCACAAGTAAAAAATACTGTACAAAAGCGGACTTAATGCTTGAGGCATTTTCTACCAGTCAACCTTAGGGTGATGCAGAGACAAAACATAGCAGGTGCAACATAAGGGATAGATAACTTGAAAAAGAATTCATACTAATACATAGATACATACATACGTAACATACATATAAACTGAATAAACTTTGTCAGGAGAAATAACGATAGGTAGAGGAGAAAACAAATCAGCAGTGAAGGGGGACTGTCTTATGTAATTTTGACGTTCGAAAAGTGCTGATTCTCAGCCTAGTTTGAATAAATGACTTTTGAATTTTGTATTTTTGAATTTTTTTAAGCAAATCAGCGCTGCACTGATTCTGCCAACTTCTTACGAATTTGTTCACGTGCCTTCACTTTGAAGGATAACCGACTGGTTACCATCCTGATGTTCAGAGGGAGCGCATTCCAAAGAAAACCGCCTGGCCAAAGAAAGAAGAGTGAATAAAACCAGAGCGGTGACAAGGACATCGTTGAAGACGATTGTTGGTAGAACGAAGCTTTTTATTACTCCCTA
This sequence comes from Agrochola lota, assembly GCA_947364205.1. NCBI lineage: Eukaryota > Metazoa > Arthropoda > Insecta > Lepidoptera > Noctuidae > Agrochola > Agrochola lota. Next base: position 4,342,323 of record OX376239.1, read on the forward strand.
TCTGCCTTTATGGAACAAAAATTTTAGACAGTTTAAATAATTCTTGTCGATATTTTTTTGAAACTACATGTACCCTTCAAACACTGCAAGGACCCATGACAGACATCAGCATGATTTTAACCGAAATATGTACATTGCTGAGTACAAGCCTCTCCCAAGAATGGGGGTTTTTAAGAAAATGTACGCCACCAGTTGGCGCCACTTTGACAAGAGGCATTTCGACAATGAATCTAAACTAATATTAAAAATTATAAAATAATAATATCAGCCTGTTACTGTCCCACTGCTGGGCAAATGCCTCTTCTCATACAGAGAAGGCACGAGCATTGATCACCACGCTTGCTCAAGACGGGTTGGCGATTTCAGACTTAAATTAACTACAAGTCCAGGTTTCCTCACGATGTTTTCCTTCACCGATGTCAGTAATGTCCAACACAAACTCAGAAAGTACATATGAATTGAAAAATTCACATTGGTGCTTGCCTGGATTTGAATCCACAACCTTGTACATGAGAGGCGAGGCCGTAACCACTGGGCCATCACGGCATTATTAAACTACTATTATAAAGAGAAAATATTAGATGTTTGTTTGTTTGTGTTTGGAGTCTCCAAACACAAGTAATTCCTTGCTTAAAAGGTGATCTCCAATAATAATGTATTTTAATGCTTATTTTTTTTTTGTTTGTAATAAATAAACTCAAAAACTACAATGCGAATGCTACATTATCACTGAGTAACCTATGCATATAATTTATAATAATATCACGCGGAAGAAGCCGCTGGCGGAAGCTAGTATAAAATATAATTATGATGACGTTCATCATTCAGTCACGATTAAAGAAATTAAAGGCACTTTGACAGTTTTGCCAGGTATCCTGAGACTTAACGTCTCAGTGCTGCCATCTAGTGAACGTTATTTTAGAAAACCCTCATTGCCACAACTATTGCTCCTGCACGCGTAGTATAACCACCGTAGAAACAAAAGACAAAATGAGAGATTGTAAGAAAATTTCTATGACGTGATGACAAAAATTAAGAAATGAAATAGCTCTTCGTCTTTATAGAGTAGACTAGCTGAGCCCCAAGGATTCACCCGCATAAGTCTCGATCCCGTAGGAATATCGGGATAAAAAGTATTCTATGTTCTAATCCAGGTCATGGTCTGCCCACGTGCTAATCTTCATCCAAATCCGTTCAGCCATTTTACCATGAAAGCATAACAAACAACCAAGTAAACAAACTAACTCACTTTCGCATTTATCAATCTGCCGAGCCTTTTCCCAATTTTGTTGGGCTTCCAGTCTAACCGGATGCCACTGAATACCTTATTTTACATAGAGCGACTGCCTGACTTCCACAACCCAGTAACTAGGTAATACGATACCCCTTGGTAAGACTGGTTGTTAGACTTTCGGGCTTCTGACGACCGTAACGACTGTCAAAGATCCACGAATGACAGCCGGGACCAACGACTAAAGCGACCAAGCTTTCCGAGGCACGGAGAAGTCCCGTAATGTAAAAATGGTCACCCATGCACAGCAACTAGTAACCACCACACGTGTATCCACAGCGGCAAGTATAGCTTAACCTGATGGATCGACCCGTGCGGCTGTTATTACTTAGCCACGAGCTCCTCCTCTTAACATTTCCATGCAAATATGTTTAATTATTCATCATACTTCAACGAACAAAGCTTAATTCACCAAGAACACTTTGCTTGGCTTTTAGGCTTAAAATAGCCTGAAAGGTCCTGTCAGAATCGTGAACGATTACTTTGTAAATAGACAGATCGAATTTTAGGATAAATAACTTAATCAACAAAGCTGGCATGTTCATTTTATTTTGAAGCCCTTTTGTTGAGTGATTTATAGCCTGTAGCGAGATGGGCTGTTAAGACCTTCTTATTTTTAGTGTTTATTATGAAAGTGAAAAAGAATTTAGCATAAATAGCGTAACTTTAGAATAAATATGATTTGGTAGTGTTCTGACTGAGTTTTCAATCGTCAGATAAGTAATGAATAAAACTGGCGGTCTGGCAGCTTTTAAATAGCATATTTGTCAAACTATCATATTTATTCTTAACTAACTGACCCGGAGTTTCCGGAAAGAACAGAAAATTCGGGAAAACTGAAAGTGCATTTTCTATGGGAATATTTTATGAATTATTGACATTTGTACAGGACAACGTCTGTCGGGTCAGTTAGTATAAATATACAAGTTATCTGACTATAAAAAAATCTGCCCTTAATACTGTTGAGGTCGATTGTCCTTACAACAGAGGGGCAATTCCCGTAATTCTTAAGAACGAGCGCATTCGCATATCTCATTCGCAATCTGTCAAAACTACCTACAATCTATTTACCAACATTTTGACAAGTTTGACAGATTGCGACTTGAATGTGAACGTTTTTTAAGAACGAGAATTGGCATTCTGATAACTTTTATCCGTGGAACAAAATTGACATCTGACAGTTTTTGTTGGAAGAACTGTTAGAAATTCAAAATTTTCAAATTATTCCACAGTTAAAGATTCTTGGCGTGGAAAAAATTTGCCCGAACAATAAAGTAACTGCAATTGTGCTGAATACTGTCAAATAGCACTACTACAGTTAGATACTGACACAGTTTAGAAATAAGCGCTGTTTTGAAACCAAAGATTTAAATCATTAGATTTTCCCTCACCGTAAGTACTTAGGTCGCGCGAAAAACTGTCCATACTGAGAAGAGCGAGACACGATTTGATTTTCAGTATGAGTGAGCGATATAATAGGTAGGTACAGTTTGAACGTCACTGGTGCCAATTCTCTTGTACACCGAACTAAACTAACTAAACTATCACTAAAATTTCTTACTTTTGGCTATGAGAATCTTGGAGCTATTCTGCAAATAAAATTCTCTAAACTAAAAATTAATTTTGACACAACTAAACTAGAATTTGAAAATCGCGAATCCACGTGGTACCCGTGGTTTGCCCTAAACCGTGTTTTTTTTAGAGCCAGAGGCGCGCAAGGGGTGCCGCTGCGACGTGTTTTATATGGAATTTTTCACTTTTTGTATAGAAAACATGAAAAAATATTGCCTACATGTTCAGGTTTAGGGGTTTAAGAGTATTATAAAGGGCGTCGAAATTTTCGTTATTTTTGCGATAGGACTCTCTCTCTCTCGAAAATGGTGCGATTTTCGAGATATAAGCAAAAGAAAAAAAAATACAGTACTGTTTTTGCATGTAAAGTCGAGATGTTGGTGTGAATTTAAGTTCATGACAACTTATTTTATACCACACCTTTTTAATCGCGATTAAAAATTGTTACGTTTAGTCTGCTTTGGTATTTTACAATCAAAATTTTAGGTGAAAAATGTCAAATTCAGAATAGCAAAATTGTCATTTTCAGTAAACTAAAAACTCAGTACTATCTTAGTGCTGTCAAACTAAAATATAGTTAAGTTGTGTCACTTTAGTCTATTTCAGAATGGGAAATCGTCGTTTGACAGGAATAAACTAAATTTTAGTGATTTTTAGTCTAGTTTAGAGGCATTTGTGACAAGAGAATCGGCACCATTTTCAACGAAACAGAAACGTAATAACTAAATGAAAAAATCACGTTCTGAACAATCAAACATTACTACCATAAACGGACTTGCCCTGCTGCTGCGTTATTTATTGTGGCACCGGGTTCGCATTTCGTATCTTTTATGAATATTTGCGACCACGTTAATCATTACTTTTGCGTACGAAATTAAATGTTATTAGCAAATTAATGATTTGTTTGAACACCTGCTAATTTATGTGTCAAAGTTCATATAATACTATATTATAAGTTCTAAAAATGTTCTCACGCAAGTGAAATCCTTGTAATTTCTTATTGAGAAGTAAATTTTTGACGCGGTCGGGCGTGTCTAAAGATTCACGCGGGCAGGCCGAATTACGTAACAACCTTTCCGTTATTATTAAACGAACAATATTTGTATAGGGTGACATGGCAGTGCCCCCGATACAAATCGAGTCGAGTCGAGCTAAACAAACACAAAGTAACAGCCGTAGCTACCATCTTTTCTGGAAGCCATTCAGGACATTTTAAACCCTGTAATTATATACCGGCTGAAATTTTTTACCGTCTCGAGAATAATATGGTGTGTCATGTAAGTGGAACAGAAGCCATACCCGGGAATATTTGCTTAGTAGCATTGACCACGCGGGCGGGCGGGGATGCGCGAGCGGCTTGTGCGCCTGGGAAAGGATATCCAAGAGGCCGACGGCAAGTGCAGCGACTACCTATCGGCCGCTAAGGAACGCTACGAATTCATTGATAAATTCCGCGCATTTAGTAGGGTGCGTATGATTTGAATTTCGATACACAAAAAAAAAAAAAATGAGCCATAGGCTTCTACTCCGTTCACCCAATAAACTCTATTTTTTTCGAGACGGTTTTTGAAAAAAATCATGTGTTATATTTGTAATCACGTTCTCGAAAACGGCTCTAACAATTTCGATTAAAGTTGCAATAAAGGGGTTTACAAGGGCGATAAATCGATCTAGCTAGGTCTCATATCTGGGAAAATTCATTTTCTCCGTATTTAGCAGAGTTCGGTCGCCCAAAGTTTAGAACAAAATGGCTACCTACCCTAGAATAATGACATAATATGGCAGCATGGAATTAGTAAGTACCTACTCTCATGTCAGCATGGAATTAATATGAATGAATTAATATCCTATACTATTAAATAAGCATTCTCTATTTTCACCAGAGCAGAGCTCGGTCGCCCATGTACTAATAATATTAACCAAAGTGAAATGAACAACATCGTCAAAATCCATTTCAAATCGGGCCAGTGGCCCGGGGCAGTTATCCATCTAACTTCTCCAATTTCCGGCCAGTCTCTTTTTGTAATACAGCGTCAAATTAGCTAGCCAAACTCCGCCGGCGCGTGATGGGTATAAATTGATAACTAAACATTGCGAAACAATAACATTTTGATTTGATGTATTTTTTTTTGGGATTTTGAATTTCAGAGGACTACTGAGAGTCCTCTGAAATTCGGCAAAATACCAGTATTATACAAAGTAAAACCATTGAATAATTTATTCCTCAAGATAATCTACATTTTTTATGTAGCGTATTTAATCTCTCCAGCTGATCCTGGTTTTACATAAAAAATATTTTTGCCATTCGGCGTACAAAATTATTGTATGATAACATTTTCTAACTAAATAAACACAACGGGCCATGACAGAGATTCTCCTGATATTTTCGACTAAACAGAACACATTCTTTGTAGTTTATTTCTAGCTGGTAACCCAGATTTCACAGCTATTGTTTACAATTTCTGCCTGTCAACACAATTAGGCACTTTTGTTCGGTATAAAGGCTAGCGCAGATTGGGACGGGCTGCGCCGCAACGCAACGCATTGCATCATTTTCCTACATTTTGTATGAACCATCGTATACTGCAGGCGGGCCACACTGGCCCCAGCGAAACGGACTGGCGAATCACTTGTCAGGAGTATTTGTGTCAATCAACTACACCACACATCCCCCACAATCACCACACTTTGCTGTTCCTGACAAATTATTTTAATATGAACTAATTGAAAATTGTGACATTTCTTTTGTGTATGAACACGAAATAAATGTCACAATTGTATTGTGATATTTATTTCATGTTCATAAGATAGGTTCTAAGATAGGAGGTCGTGGCTAAGTAATAACAGCCGCACGGGTCGATTCATCAAGTTACGCTACGCTTGCCGGGGTTGTTCCGTGGATGAATGACCATCTTTACTTATCGAGACTCCTCCGTGCCTCGGAAAGCACTTTAAGCTATAGGTCCCGGCTTTCATTCGTGGATCGTTGACAGTCGTTACGGTTCGTCAAAAGCCCGAAAGTCTGAGAACCAGTCTTACCAAGAGGTATTGTGTTACCCAGTAATTGGGTTGGGGGAGGTCAGATAGGTCTCCATGTAAAATACTAGTATTCAGCTGCATCCGGTTAGACTGGAAGCCAACCCCATGCAAAAAAGTTGGGAAAAGGCTAGGCAGATTGAATTGTATCTATGATTGTTAGGCGAAAATATTTAATTTTATGGTAACTCTGGATACGAAAATTCAAAAGACACAAAATATTCCGTATCCGTTGATGAGTTACCATAAAATTTTATATGAAATGTAAGATTTTCGAGAACCTAATCAAGTTTTCCGTTGTGCCAATCTTAGAAAGAATTATGACATTTCTTTTGTATTCATACACAAAAGAAATGTCACAATTGTCAATTAGTTCATAATTCAAATAATGTGTCGGGAACAGCAAAGAGTGGGTAAAATAATTGATTGACCCATTTTTTCGACCGCTGTTATGCGTTGCGATGCAAGCACAAATATGAACGAGTCGCAATTTAACAATCTATAATTCTTTCGCATTTTTTAAAGCGTAACACAAAGCACAAGGGCTATGTCACGACGCCCTACATAATTATACGATTTGTAGAAATACAAGTCTTCAATTCTAACTTGTATTTTGTACGGTTTTCAGTTACAATTGTGTAGCTTTAGAGTTTTGTGGTACACGCACTTGTACAAAGTTAATTGTAACTTGTAAATTGAAATTGTACATTTTTATGGTATAGGGCCCTGCCCTAATTGCGTAACACACGATTAATCAAAATCTGTTTCATTTTGACAGTTCAACAACATTCATTGCGTTATTCACGTTGTTAAGCGGACAAATATTTCGAACATATGAAGCAATGGATTAGAAATATCTTTAAAAATTATTCAGGTTTTAATTGATCGTGTATTACGCAATTAGAGTGCAGGTCTTTGAACACAACTTAGTATTTGACAGGTACCAAGTTTGTTTGGGACCATTTATCAAAAAACCATTTGACACGTCATAATTTATTATATAAACCATTTTCACTGCACTTTTCCGCACTATTGTAAAGTAAGTAGCACGCGTGTTAAAAACTATGTATTATGTATCTAAAAGCGGTGCAGTAAGAGCCACTTTTCGAGGAAGTTTGTTGAAAAATCTTTTTTGGCCTAATAATTTCAGTGATTAAAACAGTGTCTTGCCTGTCAGATAATTTATTTTCTAGACATTCTAGTATAAAACCTGAAGACGTTGTCATTCATGATCGAGTTACTTATTTTAGTTTATTGTTAATTTTAGTTATTAGGTAAATGTATATCCTTTTTAATAAATATTTATTCCTCAATTCTCGCTATTGCGCCTACCACTGTTTGTCTCTGCATCCCCTAAAGGTTGACTAGTAGAAAATGCCTATGGCATTAAGTTGTCCTCTGTATATTTGTGAGCTTAAAGTATTAATTAATTTAATAAGTTAGTATTTTTTTAAATTGTGTATAAATGATTATATTTAATTAGGTATAGTTTATATAATCAAATATTATTAAGACAAATTCCAGAAAACTATAAATAGCTCCATAATGAAATACTAACCAAACCCTGGAAGGAATGTTTCCTTCAAGGGTTTGGTTAGCAAACACTGAAATGTTCAAATTAATGTTTACACAACTGCCAATAATAGCCTCACACGTGCCGTCACATCCCCTTTATTAGTCTATGGTCATTATAATTGTAGGCTCACGGAAGCCATTTTAGTAAAATTGGAAAGGTCAGGTAATAATCTTGTTGGTTTATTACCTAGTTTTACGAGCAATTAAGACCAATGTTAAAGGTTGGTCGTAATTTTTGTGTCACGTCGTTTCGTTTAAGAGATAGTGTATTTTTCTTTGCTTGTCTATGGTAAAGAAATATGGCGGAATGAGAATTCGAAATCAATTTTTTTTTCGGCATTGGTACGTACCAATTCCTTGTACAATCACTTCTTTTTTTAAATATTCAATGTACAGTTTTGACTTCGCTACAATTTTATTTTACGAGTATGTACAGATTTGACGGGCGGGATTGCCCGCGTTAAACCCGGAAGTTAACAGGTAACTATCCCTGTTAACTTCGGTTACTACTTAATACTTACTACAATAACTATAGACACAGGTTTTGTTGACGGTTAGAATAGACAAAATGACAGATTATGATTGTTTGTCTGTAATTTTGTCTATTCTTCCGTCGACAAAACCCGTTTTTATTGTGAATGCTGGAGCCTCATGTTTTATGGCGCTACAGAGGCCATTGTATATCAAGGGATAGACCGGGTGGCGCGGCAAAATAAATTATTTAAGAGTTAAAAAAAAACTATGATTATTTTGGCCTACCTTTTGTAAGCAAATATTGGTGGAAGCGCTTACCGTATTCATCACTCACTGCACCCAGGTTGTATTTAAAAAATGTAGGTTTGAGTGCAGGTTTCTTTAACGACATATTTTAGAGGCATGATGAACAGGGTGTAAACTTCACTCATCCTCTATAAAAAAGGGAGGATCCTCCGACCAGACGGATGTCGTGTCTGGCGGGCAACTGCCCCAAAGGTTGAAGTCGGGAGCCTTGTATATATGTCCATCGCGCGGTAAACTCTAATTGCGCGATGCAGGATTTGTGTGAAGTCAGGATGTTGTGTGACGTCAGGTATTTGATGCGTAGTTCGCATGTGGCGATGTAGATGCCGCCTCCAGATTACAACCCAATTCATTATAGGCATTTAACAATTGGCAGTGGTATTGGGCAAGGCACATTGCTCGCGGAACAGATAGGTGATGGGGCCGAAAGGTCCTGGAGTGGCGATCGAGTACTGGAAGACGTAGCGTTGGAAGGTCTAGGTTTAGTTACCGATGACATTGTGAAAGCCACAGGAATCTGCTGGATGCGGCAAGCACCGAACCAGTCCAAGTGGCGGTGCTTGGTCCCGGGGTCTATGTCCTGTGGACGTCTTTCGGCTGATGATGATTTAACAATTGATTTACAGTGCTTTTTGGGGCGATCGGTGAACCAAGCATTATTTTCGTTAAAATGTTTATTTAACATTGTAATGAACAATCTTTCACTAACTTTTGAATGCCTTGCCCAATAAAATCAACATGCTATTTTGTGCCAAAAATAATAATAATAATAGGTTATTTTCCAAAAGGCAATGTGGCAACAATTTCAGCTAGGGTAAAGAAATTAGCGTCTGTAGCCGAACTAGGCATAGCCTGTATTTCGGCTATCAGCACCATTCCCCTCAAGAATAGGTGCCAAGCAATAGAGGCATATATAATTAAATCAGTACTACAGAAATACAGAATAATAGTTGATAAGTAATCTAGGTAAATAAGTGAGTAAGTACATAATTTTAATCTAATTTATTAAATGGATTGAGTGTATGTGTGAGTTCGTAGTGCGTGTGCGTCCGTGCGTGTGCGTGTGTGGTGTATGTATATGAGAATGTGTGGGTGTGTGTGCGGTGTATAATATGTAGGGTAGTGTGTGAGAATAATCAAGCGGTGAAGGGGTGGGTGTGAGTATGCATGAGTGTCTGAGTGTGTAGGTGAGCTATGTAGTGAATGTTACTTTGTTTTTCTGTGCTCTTAGTTGTAATCTTAGATTGGTAAGTTAATTAGTTGTTCCGTCTCCTCGTAGCTTAAAGGCTTGTGCAGACCAGCGCGACTTGTCGCTTGACGCGACACCGGTTATTGTTATACTGTGAAGTTTTCTTAGAAATTGTATTGTTCGTCGCTAAGTCGCTCTGGTCTGCACAAGCCTTTATTTCTGCAAATATTGGCATACTTTTAGTTTGCATTGTTTTCTAGTCAAACTGTAGTTTATTGCTTTTTCAAGCTTATTATAAAGGTAAGGGCCTAGAAAACTTACAAATCTTTTACCAAAAGTTGTTTTAAATGTGGTTAAATAGTCACATACATGATGTTTACGACGTCTCTGTAGTTACATTGGGTTTTAGGGTTGTTTTTTGTGTTCTTGTAGAATAGTTTTAAGTATAAATAGCTGTGTTACTGTCAAAACCTCACACAACTGGAACAGTTTAGTAGTAGGAAAGCGCATCGGTTTAAACGTGCTAACCTTCAGTATAGCTCTCTGGGGACCTCAACTGCCTTTAGCGTGGTTTTGCAGATACCTCCCCAGAATGTAAGGCAGTAGGTAAGAAGCGAATGACGCTTCAGCAGTGCAGGATCCGCGACATGACATTTAAACATGTTTTTCTAGGAATACTCCATATTTTTGAGAGATGTCGTGATAGTAAAAATGTATCACCTTACCAAGATGGTTTGACTGAGATACATTTTAAATCTGTTGGTCGGTGTTAGGTTCGGGGGAACGTTTTGTCGCATCGTCCTTTTGAGTGTTGTTTAATATTAATGGAAACTCTGTCTAAAGATAATAGGAAGGAGAGCAGAAAGGCCTCGCAGTGGCATAACAGAAAATCTTATAATAATCTTTGGAACTACCAATCGAAAGCTCAAACAAATCCGTATCTTTGTATTGTTTATCTCTTAAAAATGCTGAGACCACCTAAAATAGAATCAATTTAAGCTTTTAGTAATTAAAACCAAAAATAACAGAAACAATCAAAATAAACAAAACAAAGAAGTTTATAATGGCCAGTCCTTTGAAACACGATCAAAGCAACTAATTAATCGTTTTGATAACCAATGTTAGTATTGGAATTAATAAACTGCGTCGTGGATTGTGTCGATACAGAAGTCAATCCAATGATATCGTGAAGTCTGTTGCGTCTGCAACTCCTTAAGAAAACTATTAAACATTATTATTATGCAAAATCATATTCTGTCATTTTGTCTATTCTTCCGTCGACAAAAGAGTTGGGTGGAGTTAGTTTAGGTATAGTTATGGTAATATACTTGTATTTCGGTAGCTAGTGACTTCTTCCAGAGATGTTATTGTCATTAGATGTTATGATGTTGTTGTCAAAATTTTGTAAGTTGCATAATAATATACTTTGCTTCGCATTACTTTGTGTAAATTATTTCACCACCAGTGCTCTCAAAACGGTGAAGGAAAACATCGTGAGGAAACCATGTCCTAGAACCAAAAATTCGAAGTCGTGTGACATCTACCAATCCGCACTGGGCCCGCGTGGTAGATTACGGCCCACTCCCTCTCACCGAGAGGAGGCTTGCGTCCCAGCAGTGTGAATACTATAGGGTATAGGCTGATTATGCTTATAATAATATACCACTTTTATACACACATTGACATTAATAGTAACTGGGCGACCGAGCTGTGCTCCGGTATGAAAATAGAGAATGCCAAATAGTAATAAAAAATAATTTAATAGTATAGGATACTAATTCCATTTATAGTACATACTTATTCGATGCTAGCATGTCATTATTCTAAGGTAGCCATCTTGTTCTAAACTTTCGGCGACCGAGCTCTGCTCGGATGAAAATACCGAGAAAACGAATTTTCCCAGATATGAGACCTAGTTAGATCGATATCGATTTTTCACCATAGATTGCAATATTCATTGCAATCGTTAAAGCAGTTTTCCAGAACGCAAATTCTAATATATACATATACAAATATTGCTCATTTAATAGTATAGGATTATATACAAAATGACATTATTACTTTGTATAGTAAAATAATACTTAAATTATTGTGAATGTGAAGACTATATGAACCTTTTTTAGGGTTCCGTAGTAAACAAGTCTGTCTGTCTGTCTGTCCGCGACTTAGCTCAGATACGGTTAGTACTAGAAAGCTGTAATTTGGCATATGTATACATATTAATCATGCCGATAAAGTGGTAAAATAAAATCAAGAATTTTTTTTTTTTTTAGGGTGCCTGTACCTCCTCTACTCATAAAGTGGGGATGTTTTTTTTTTCCTCATCTACCCCATGTTGTGAGGTATCGTTAGAAAGGTAGTTAAATATTGTGAGTTTGTCGAAACCATTTTTGGATTCAGGGATCCCTTTGCGAAATATTAAGCTTTTAACTGTATTTTTTTGTTATAGTCAAGTGTCCCCCCCCCCCCCCCCCTTCTAGCTAAATGGTTGTACTTGGACTTGTGAAAAAATTCACAGCAGTAGTATATATAACGAAATTAAAAGGAAAACTATCAGAGCTAAGTAGGCTCTACAGGTTAACGAGTAATAATCAACCAACTTAAATTTGCGGTTTGAAAAACATGATCTCCCATACATTCCATAAGGGAGAACATGTTTTTCAACTACAATGTTAAGTTTTTTCTTGGGATAAATTCATCCCAACTACGGAACCTTTCATTGTGCGTGGTCCGACACGCACCTGGCTGGTTTTGTGGTTTTTTTGTCTTTTTTTCTTCTCTCAGATTACTGACAAATGCTTGGACTGACAGGACAGGTCCACTCAAATCCGTGTGGTTCTTTCCTCAAAAGACCATTTCAGACACTAATCTACATGGTCCTCGTATGGCCTAACTAAGATTATGTCTAGACTTTAAAAGAGAATTCGACCTTTGAGTTTGTTTCGCCTTTTCTTCTCAAGGATAGTCAGATAGGAGATATCGACTCCATCTAGCTTCTTTTTATTTGACCTGTAATGGTGATTCCGATACCCTATTTACAGAATAGACAATTTCATTTCATTTCATGTTTCACTTTTACTCAGAAAACAAAAGATTTGATTATTTGTCTCTGATAATCAACATCCTGACGGCCAACCTCAACGTGCGTAAACACAGATGCACTAAGTTCCTACTAGGATGTCACGCCACCAAATTCTAAACCCCGGACTGTAACTGGGAAATTCAAGCAACTCGAAGCAAATTTAAAGCTGCCAATCCACTGGATGAAAATGCAGAGCTAGGAAAACATAACGAATAGAATTCGGCTGCTGAAACTTGAAACCACGAAACTCGTGGAAACCTTCTTATGCGGTGATTCGATAATTGAACGAGAATTGAGAGTGAAATTTCAAGGACGCGTCACGATTGGGCGCATTTCTTTACTAATGTAATTTTTCTTCTCTCTCATGAGAGAAGAAAAATATTACCCCGATGCCAAGGGAGTGGAGCAAAAGAGAGCGACGTATAAACTGAATACAAAGCGATAAATACCATAGTGACGCGTATGCACGCGTTGTAGATGTATGCGTCAGATACATACATAACGTGTGTGTCCTTTTGATGTCCCATAACTCTAAGGTCATGCTCTAAGTAAAAATAATACAAGAAATCGTAAAATAAGTATTCCAAAAATATATACCGGCATTGAGGTTAGGCATGATGTAAAATCCGAGGATTCCACACGAATTGACACATCAGAAGCGTCTACCAGTTCGTCCAGTTTTAAAGTCCAAAAAATAAAATTTATTCGAAATTTTAAGTGATTACACAATTATGCAAAATAATGCTGTCATTATTAATAATCGAGTTGAGTACTTTTTAGACCATATTTTTTTTTTTTGATATTTGATAATTTTTGTATTTAATCAAAGTTTATCAGAGAGAAGAATGTAGTTTAAATTTATAAAAAAAAAGTTGATTTTGATTATATTCTATGAAAAGAAGAAAATTACGGTAGTTTGTTAATAGTGACAATAGATTTTTTTTTATTGTGGTCCACATTAAATAAACATTATGAAAATTTCTCGGTTTCCCTGGTAGTCCCGAGATCTCGAGTTCGAGAATTCTCGAGACCCGAGAAATGAAAAACCTAGAGAAACCATAACCTTACATAATTATTATTTTATGTCTTTAAATTTTTTATTTTATATATACGATATTTTTGGGAATTTCACTTCTATCACGTGTACGCCACACGCGCATTTTATTTTCATTTATGAATAGTTCGCTTCCTTAGTAAGTGACGTTTATTTTTGCGCGGAATAGTTACAGAGTTATTCATGAAAACATTTTTCAAGCATCTGTTTTCGACGATAAAATTCAGCCGAATTCAAGTTCAACAAACTAACAGAGCTAAAAAAAAGCAAACAAACAAAGCAAAGCTATCGACAAAGTTAAAAAATATGAAACCAAAATAATATTCATCTTAAATCTCAAAAATCGCATAGATAAATTTGCTTTTCATAATGATACTGTGAATTACAAAGTTATTTTATACAGTTGCAGAAAGTCGCCCATATTTAAATAAAATATCATATGAATCGGCGTTTTAAATATCTGTTGATTAAATACAGTATATCAATCAATCTGCCTAGCCTTTTCCCAACTATGTTGGGGTCGGCTTCCAGTCTAACCGGATGCAGCTGAATACCAGTATTTTACATGGAGCGACTGCCTATCTGACCTCCACAACCCAGTAACTGGGTAATACGATACCCCTTGGTAAGACTGGTGTCAGACTTTCGGGCTTCTGACGACTCGTAACGACTGTCAAAGATCCACGAATGACAGCCGGGACCAACGGCTTAACGTGCTTTCCGAGGCACGGAGGATTCTCGGTATGTAAAGATGGTCACCCATCCACTGACCAACCCCGGCAAGCGTAGCTTAACCTGATGGATCGACCAGTGCGGCTGTTATTACTTAGCCACAAGCTAGATTAAATACAGTATATAAGGTACATAATATATAGAAGCTTCAAACTTGTTTAGTTGTTGTGATATAACTCGCACAAAAATTGTCTAAAACAGACTACTTTTACCTCCACCTATTTCGTCATTTTTGAAGATAAAAAAAATAAAAATTATATCTGTATCCTACTCGATGAGCTCTAGATAATGACACCCCACATGCAAGAATTTTTATTTTTCAAAAGTAAAAATTACATGGGAAAAAAAATAAAAAATAACTTACTTTTTTATATTTTTATTATTTGTTGCTATAGCGGCAATCAAAATACACAATCTGTAAAAATTTCAACTATCTATCTATTACAGTTCATGAGATACAACCCGCTGACAAACAGACCGATGGACGGATGGACAATCGGACAGTGGAGGCTTACTAATAGGGTTCCGTTTGGCATCCTCCAGGTACGGAACCATAAATGAAATCCTGAGAAAAAAAGGAACTATGTATACAAGCAAGTGAAACCGAAATTACGTTTATAAAAACAAAGCAGAAAACATTTAAAGTTCACAGTGAAAACCGCTTTAGGTCTCTTAAGGGATTAGGAAAAAAAGTATGAGAAAGGAAAGATTTATTATTTCCAAACAAAACTGTACAATTACATAAATATTGAATAAATTGCCTATAGTTTCAGAGAAAACTTGAAATAACATAAAAACTAATGACCGACCGAAGCTTAATTTTAGTGTTCGGCCATAAACCAGCCGAAGCCTCGGCAAAGCCAAAAATCAGAAGTTCGTGAAGTGTTGCGCCGCTTTCGGCCTACTTCGTAAAGCTGTGCAATATCAGGTGAATCAATACAACAAGAAATAGACGATTTTTTTTCGTAGTCTCTTATTTGTCATTTGTCGTCATTCGTAAAGCTGCAATGCAACAAGAAATAGACAATTTTTGTAGCCTCTAATGAAATTGAAATGTTTTATTTCTTTTAATGCCTCTATTGGTTCTTTCTCTCCCTAGGTGTAAAAAAAAACAAACAAGAAAGATCAAAATCCAAAGAAAATCCATTTTCGGTCAGACACTAATAAAAACAAATAACACGCTCTCCTGTCGAGTCAGTTGTTTGTAATCCGGAGCAAGTGAATTTACACTTTATTAGGAATTTCTCAGCATAACTTTGAAATGTGAGTATAATTATACACCTTATCTAAGAGAAAGGCAGGATGTTATGATATTTTATTTTCAACTGTCAAAATAAAAAATTCAACGCTCATTCTTTTGTCTAAACCGACAAATTCCCGGTATCATTTCGTCGGTTCTATAAGCAAAAATACTAATATCTGTGGCGCAAACAAAAAAAGAGAAATATGCAATAAAACGTAGAAGTGAGACAGTAAATACGCTTAACAATAATAACTGTGCCGATAAATAATGCTTTTACAAACAGTCTGATTCCCAATTGGTTTTTGAACAATGGTTCCTTATGATTTAAAGAGGTGACTCACTGGCTACCCAGAAATAGACCGGTATTGTTTACTCGCGATGTTTTTGAAGTTTTCCCAATATTTGATACCGTATTTCAGAAGTGGGATTGCAGAATTTTTTGTTTCATACAAAAAGAAAATCGAATGCTCGGGAGCTCAAAACACGAGCGAAGCTTTCCGTTCAGCGTGATGTATAGAACAATCTCTACACGATGGAAAGCCAATGGCACGTGGAAAAAGGCTTTAAAAAGAAAAAGAAAAAACGACAACAACTTTTGATACGTAAAGTAGTACATATTTAGAGAAACTGCTAGCTTCGTCTTTAAAAAAGTCGGGATTCTTACACGTAACACCACGATCGTGTAATGTAAATTATTTAAGCACTTTTATATAGAATCAAGTTTTTTCAACTGAACAGACAGCTGTGCTACTGGGGAGTTTGTTGCGCCACTTCCACTTCTTCTTCCCAGCTTAAGCACTAGGAAGTGGTGAAGGGTGAGCGTTTTTGGGGACTGTCTTATGTAATTTTGACGTTCGAAAAGTGCTGATTCTCAGCCTAGTTTGAATAAATGACTTTTGCATTTTGAATTTTTTGAATTTTTATCTGTAATTTTATGCCACCTGTTGATCTAGTCATCAATAAATCTGTTGTTCCCATAACTCGAGATCGTCAAAATGTTGAGAACAGCAAATTTTTTGAAGTGAAAACTTCTTTAGGCGCGTTGAGCACTTTTTGGGTGCACAAAAATCATGAAACTCGCGTCATCGTCACCGAACGCTTTCCATGAGCTATAAGTATAATTTGTATACGTATATGTGTACTTTTTGGGTGAACAAAAAGCGTGAAGCTCTCGTCATCGTCACCACACGCTTCCGATGAGATATATGTATACTGTGTATATATGTACATAGATATACAATTCACAAGTTACTTAGTTTTCACTTCTATCGGCAGTCCCCAAAGACTGCCCCGCGTGTTATTTATTTTTCACGATTTCTGGTTTGGTCCCATAGTAAAAGCTGTTGATAATGATGAGTACAATGAGAGACCCCATACGAGATTTCGTGTATGAATAGATAGACGTTATATACATGGTGTTCACATATTTACAAATATTGCGACCACCGAGGATTTTTCCTCACATTTTAACAAATAGTAAATCAGTGTGTGAATTAAGAGGCCGTACACCAAATCGAATGATTTTGTTCATTAGTTGTGAGAAAGGAAAAAATAATTTTAACAAAACTATTTGTGATTTGAAAAGTCGAATTTCTGTTTTGCATGTAGCTGAAAAGGATTTTTCAAATAAGTTAAGTATTCATGGAAAATAACCCTGTCAGTAATGTATTATTTTCTCATTATTTAGCAAACCATATCAATAAATTTAAAAATCACACATTAGTCTTCAGCTATTCTTGAATGACAAATAAATTAAATAAATCAAAGGCGAAATAAACCGTATTTTCGAGAGCATAAAAGTGATACAACTATTAACAGGTGCTGTGACTGACACGAATGGTTTAGCACCACGAAAACTGTACTTTTAAACTTATAGACTTAATGTTTCAATTATTTTAGATAAGATATTGACGAAACAGGGCTTTTTGCGTGCACCGAGCCTTAAGGTTCTCACAGAATGTAGAATTAATGGCATAAAAATAATAAATGGTTGGCAAAAGGCTAGGCAGATATTGATACTTTATTGGATTCCATTTATAATGTTCGGCATGGCGCTAGACTTTGCTTGTATCTGTAATTAGTCATGGACATGATTGAATTGAATGTGAAATGAACCCGTTATTAATTAGTTTCGCAAACTTTGATAATGTAGGTCTGGAACTCAGACCAAATAAACAACCTAGACAGAGCGCTGCGAACAATACAGTGAAACATGCGAAAACAACACCGCCACCGTAAAAACGCGCTCACACGGACACATTTACAATCTTTTACAATTACACACAATTAAAACCACACAAAGTGCACACATGTTTACGAAACCGGCTTCAGTTCACTGTTGACAGCACTCTGTCTTGGTTTTAAATTTGGTCTAAGTCTGGAATCTGCCTAGCATTTTCCCAACTATGTATGTTGGGGTCGGCTTCCAGTCTAACCGTATGCAGATGAATACCAGTATTTTACATGGGGCGACTGCCTATCTGACCTCCCACAACCCAGTTACTGGGTAACACGATACCTCTTGGTAAGACTGGTTTTCAGACTTTTGGGCTTCTAACTACCCATAACGACTGCCAAAGATCTACAAATGACAGCCGGGACTAACGGCTTAACGTGCTGCCTGAGGCACGGAGGGGTCTTGGTATGTAAATATGGTCACCCATCTTCTACGGACCAATCGCGGCAAGCCTAGCATAACCTGATCGATCGGCCCGTGCGGCTGTTATTACTTAGCCACAAGCCCCTCTAAGATCTGGAATTATAATGATTAATTTATTATAATACTAGAATAGAATACTCGTGTCATATTTAAAAGCGATAGTCCCGCGAATACGCGATCATCGCTCGCGGTCAAATGTCACTTTTTGTTCGGGGAACCTGAAGGCGTGGTCGATAGAGGGCGCTTTCCGGTATTCTGAAAAAAAGTGACGATCGCGTATTCATGTATATTCGACCTCGTAATGCTCTACCATGTATGACAACAATTCCCATTAAATTAAAACTTCACTGAGGTTTAAACTATTTTACTGTCACATAGACAAATAAACCTTATTGTTTTAGGAAGTGTATAGAGTGCCGCTAGGGGCACTTTACCCCTGTCAGATAAAGTGCCGCTATTTGCGACATTGACAATGCAATGCCTACGGCACTTTAGCCGGACCGAGGCAGCGCCACTATTATGCCGCTCGCTGCAGTTTATCCTGTAGACTCCACTCTATAAACTGCCATTGTTTTATGATGTACAGGTGATGTTCAATCTTAAGACGCAAATCTACTAAGTAAACATGTTTAAAAAAACTCTATATAGTTTGTAAAAATATATGTTAATTTTGAATATATTACTCAGAAAACGGTTGTTCCAAAAATTCGCTTGGGAAAAAAAAACGTTACAAATTAACGGTAAACTAACCTTTTACTTTGAGTTCCAATCCAAAATATGTAAACCAAGAACGAACCCAACGAAAGAACGTCTTAATTGCATTTGCATTTCCAGGTATAAAGCTAAGTAGCCGATATTTCGTAACGAAAGGGGTATCTTGTTACCACCAACCAGGCCCAGGACCAGTACCCAAAAATCTTTATTTTGAAAAAATGCTTTAATCGCGAATCACGAGTCACGAGTCACTGCTACAGCCAAATTATCAAACTGTATCCTAATTGCGAAATACACGATCAATCAGAATCTGAATCGTTTTGAAACAGATTTAGCAATCTGTTTCAAAACGATTCAGATTCTGATTTAATTTTAATTCTGCACCCTAATTGCCTAACACATAATCAATTAATCTGAATCACTTTGAAAGATATTGCTAATCCATTGCTTCATAAGTTCGAAAAAAAACTGCTCAACAACGTAAATAACGCAATGAATGTTGTTGAACTGTCAAAATGAAACGGATTAGTCGTAATCGTTTACGAAAATGTGTTACGTAATTATATTGCAGATTTATTTCAGAGAAATACTTCAGAATAATAATATTAATAGTGGTTGTTAGACGTCCTTACAAAATATTGCTCCAATTAGAATGTTCCGTTTTACAAATAATCTTGGGTGAAAAGTTAATGAAATAAAATGTAAAAAAATATAAGCTGAGTAAAATTAATTTCCGCGTCCTAGATGAGGTCATAGTCTCTAAGGGCTGATTTTTCAAAAGTCAGATAATCTTAACAGACAGTTTGACATACTTTTTATACAAAAGCTGTCAAACCGCCATATTTATTCCTCAAATAAAAGTTATCTGATGATTGAAAGGTTGGCCCTTACAGTATTTTTTTCCGGAAACCCGTCTCAAATTAAACATTTTGTACTAGCGTACTACACTACACTCGTACAATATGTTTAATTTTGCTGGATAGTGTATTAAAATATTGAAATAAGTAATTTAATGCAAAAAAAACTATGGCTAATAATTTTTCTTGAAGTACAATTACAATAAAAAAATCGTAATTTAATTTTTATTAAATTATTTTTTTATATCAAATCAATTTTTTATTAGCTAGAAATACATTGTTTTGGTACAGGTGAGATCTTATAACCTAAGTGTCATTGTATTCTGCCTGCAAGCAAGCGTGCAATTTTTTTATTAAGTTCTCATGCATTCTTATTTTATTACTATTATTATAAAATACTATTAACATGCATTTATTCACTATTTCATTTATATTGTCAATATTCTTATAATTATAGGTATTCATTTTCAATTTTATGTTCCATAAATTCCTTAAAACTATAAAAACAACACTCTAAAAGCCATTCTGTTAATTTTGTCTTGAACACGTATACGTTTACCTACTTGTGATACCTAATCTCTTCGACAAACACTCCTGATCCAAACATATCTTTTTGTATTTTTTTCTACCTCGTAAAATGGAAATTAGATGTTTTCTTAAAAAAACGTACACGCGGGAGTGTGTTAATTATGTTTAAAATTGTGAAACATTCACAATTTTGAAGATAATTTAATTATTGATCTTTTAGTAAAAGTGTTTTATTAAAATACCTTTTGTTTTATGTATAATAAATGAATATTGCATCAAATTGGGGACAGCACTCCTTGATGGGCAAGTCCTATTACTGGCTGGCCATAGTGGATATACGACGCGTTACGTGAGCTTAGTACAGAACACGTAAGTTAACCACTCAAGGTCACTGGTATATATCTGCGTCTTAATATGGAAATGGCCTTAATTAAGCATAGGTACCTACGTGATATTGTTGAATACTAATGTAATTTAGCAGAGCCCAGTGTTTCAAACAGACTATGTAATTAGGTAACTGTTGCCGAAATATGTATCTTCTCACATAATTACATTAATTGAAAGAGAATTAAATATAGTACCTACAGTGTGCCTCATTAAGATAAAATGTGCGGACAAGAATTAATTTGATTGTCTACAAGCTCTGTTCCAAAAATAATTATGTTGTATCAATTTACAGGGTCGAATTAAATTAGCTAGCGAACAGCGAGCAACCTATTAAGGAAGAATGTAATTAATTGAATTCATGTCTCTGTGTAATTAACTGAATATGACTTAAAAGAGTTTCCGTGGAGTTTCTAAACCATTCTTCTCCAAAGTGTCGTGATTTATTTGTTTTTTTTTTTTTTTTAAATATATCCACTGTGGCAACACTGTCAAAGTACAAATGATTAATAATATTGTAAGAAACTTTTAAATGTATTTTTATTATGGCAACGGAATGTATTATTTTCCTTCATGGCAACACTTAGAATTAACGGGTATGATTATCGTTACTTCTGGGTGGGGCAAAAGTCATTTTAAATGGTAAAATGTAGTGCAGAGTCAGTCGTCGTTTGAGTAGAATAGAATAGAATATTCTTTTTTATGTACACCATAATAAATACAGATCTTTTACATAGGGCGACACAATGGGCGGTCTTATCGCTAAAAGCGATTTTTTACAGACAACCTGATTTTGTTTTTTATTTTTGATTGTGAAATAGTACAGTTGAGCGAAAGTTTTAGTAAGAAAAGAGTGTTTCTAACTCAGTTGGAGTTAGTGTCAAAGCATTTATGTCAATTAAACCATTTACAGGCACTTTTGAATTGTCAAGGAGTCGGTCAGTCAGAAATATGAAGGTAGTAACGGGCTACATACTTGCAATTATAACCGACAGTTTTAACTGTTCAGTTTTATCTAATGATAATTTTGATACTAGCAAGAGCGTGCATTCTGAAAGTGAACAAAACATCGCAAATAGATGTCAAATATTTCGCTGTTTTGATTAATTTGGCAATATTACTGTATTCAAATATGAAATATGGCTAACTAGTGAATTAAAATATTGATTATAAATATCGTAAAACAGAATATTTAGTTTTAGATGTAAATAAAGTATTTGAAAACTTTCCAAATGCTTTTTTTTACACCTAAAACGATTACAACATCAAATTCAGTGTTATGATTGCAATTACCTATAACAATGGTCGACACTTCATGAAATGATCAACTCTAAGATCTAGCCACGACATAAACACATCTTATAATGAGGGCTGAATTTACAAAAGTTACCTACAGCAAACAAGATCAAGCATTAACCACCACGTTTGTATGCAATTCTATATCGGAAAATCTAAAGGCATAAACACACTCACAAACGCTTTGCGACACCGTATCGCAAAAATCGGCAACGGCAACCGTAAAGTTCCTTGAGGAAATTCTTGAAGCTTTCCGAGGTAGTACCTCCTTTATTTGACTTGGCACAAAAGCCTGTTCCCAGAACTATGATTGGATAAGAATCTTGAATGAAAACTGACGGGTTTCAAACCATTCTCCATTGAAATCTAGTTTCAAAACAGTAGGATGACTGAGTGACGTTCTAAGACATTTAAAAGCAATGTATTGTTATGTATCTGTCACCTTTTTTAACTGAATTTTCATTCAAATGATTGAAAAGGCGTAATATTCTAAAAATAGTAATCTTATTTGTTTATTTCACTGCGCAAAAACTCCTATAAAGTGTGATGTACATTGCACGGCTATTTATTTAATGATTATCGCTCACTGAGGTAGCGAGCCGAGCGAGCACATGTGTTAGATTAGGTTAGATTAGCACCTGCCATACGCATTAATACCAATAATAAAAACTATAGCGATTTATTCCAGCACCCACACTTGTCAGTCCTAACAACGAGTAATTTCCGAAACTGTACATGCCCGATTTTAGGCTTCCAATATTGCCAGTCTCACCTTTTTTCACGAAGGTTAAGGTTACAGTGTTCACCCACATTCCACCAGCCACGTAATTTCATCACTTGTAAGAAATAGGAGCACGTTTATTGCCATTCATCCTGCCACAGAATCCAAAATTCCGGGCTGCTAGAGGAATTTACTGAGTAGCATCCTGTATGGTTTATTAAATCACAGAATAATCAGTCTGGCAACGTACAGGCAACTGAAGGAACACGGGTGGGTTTTAGTCAGTAACAGTCTGACACGCCCTCCCGCTCCAACCAGAGCGGGAGAAGTTATTTGATAATTTCCTACCCTCAAAAAAAAAAAGCCATAACCAGTCTATAATGTTCCCACTGCGGGGACACAGGCCAGGACAGAGGGAGTGGGCCGTTATTCACCACACGTGCCCATCAGTGCGGGTTGCTACATGGTCTCATATCTTCGAATTTTTGGTTCTAGAACATGCCGGTTTCCGCACGATGTTTTCCTTCGCCGTTTTGAGAGTAATGGTGATGAAATAATTTACACAAAGTAAAGCACCTGGCCTGGTTTGAACCTAAGACTCGTCAGTAGTGGCCGTTAACACCGGGTCGTCACAACTCTTATAAATCACACTCAAGAGTAATTACAGTGGGCTTTCTCACATTGCATTATTGGTAAACACACACAGTATTGCGCGAGCATCATGAGTGATGTAATTAATACATGAAAAACTGCTAGTAATAAGTACCCATTCATTTCACAAAATCGAATTTGCAGTACTCCATAGTTATTGTTACCAAATACCCTAAGCCTGGCTCGTAAGAGGAGCAGTGGTCCCCGACTTACCTCCGTGTCGTAGATCATGGGTTCGTACCCAGGCACACATTTTACTTTGTATAATTTATTTCAACACTACTGCTGTCAAATCGGTAAAGGAAAACATCGTGTGGAAACTGGCATTTCCTAGAACCAAAAATTGAAGACATGTGACATCTATCAACCCGTACTGGGCCCACTCCCTCTCACGATCAAAACACAAAATCAAAAGTCATGTATTAAAACTAGACTGAGAATCAGCTCTTTCTGAACGTCAAAATTACATAAGACAGTCACCCAAAACGCCCGCCTTTCACAACTTCCTAGTGCTTTAGCTGGGAAGAACAAGTGACGCAACGAACTCCCCAGCAGCACAGCTGTCCGTTCAGTTAGAAGAACTTGATTCTATACAATAGTATGCAACGTAACATGGGCACACACAACGAAACATTAAATAAAATTATTTTTCATATCTCAGCTATTACACGCCAAACTAAACAAAAAATATTAAAATACACTTTATCAACATCGATAATGTTTATTTCGTAACAATGGTAAGCCAATGTATTCTTAACAACTCAAATCGGGTCACAACACTAACCCAGCAACCTTGACATCGAATCCAAGATGGCGGAAAACATAAATACATCGGAAATTGCTTACATTACAATATATTCATTCGCGTAGGTTGTGATAAATTCTTAAAGCAAAATAAATGTTTTTAAATTCCTTTAGAATAGCTATGTTTCAATTGACGTGGGTATTAACTGTGTTTTCACTGAGTCACGGGTACGGTAAACAAACTTCTGAGCTTGTTACCTACGGGTGGGATTGCAGGCAGGTATAATCGTGTTTTTAAAGTATTTTTACGGCTTGCAACTCCGAGCATCACGGTATATGTTTGCTACGGATGCACTCTAGGCCGTCATTCAGCCTTGGGCCTATCAGATTGATACCAACCTTATATATTTTTAAAAGCCTATTATTGTCCTACTGCAGGAAAAAAGTCTCTTCTCATGCAGAGATGGCATGAGCATTAATCACCACGCTTGCTCAAGATGGGTAGGCGCTAAGTGCCCGTTTACCTGCACCTCGGATGACCTAAAGAAATGATGCGAAAAGAAGACCAAGGAAAGTGTTAAGGCCAATTACTATAACATATTTTCTCTTCATAATACGGTGGATGGATTTATATCTTCGTACAAAAAAGTAAACTTTAAGAATCAACTGCCATAATTATATCCGATTCTACGCGGGAGTGCTTATTTAATTTTTAATATTATGACAGTTATTACAGTACAATTCTTTTGTATTTTACATTGTTTACTACTATCTACACATATAATAAATTGTAGCGAAGTCAAAACTGTACTTTGTTTTTTTTTTTTTTTAAAGTATATGCTACGAGGTCCTGGATCGATTCTAACGCCGAAAATATAGTTTTTAGAATTTTTGTCTGTTTGTCTGTATGTATGTTCCAGCATCACGCAAATTCTACTGGACTGATTCTGTTAAAATTTTGCACAGATATTCCTTATAAGTCTGGTCAAGCTGTAGGGTATAAACTATCACGCTATTTGCTATAGGGGATGAGTAATATTAGATTACGTTCGTATTCTTCTCCGCAAATTGTAAAAGGACGCGCCAAAATGTTAGGATATTGCAGATAGTTATTCATTTAACATTTTAAATGATTATCATACCTTTATGGAGCTAAGCAGTCAATCATGAAATATAAGAACGGCTATTTCAGCTAACTTTCAACAACAGCAAATAACTAAGCAGTTGCACGAGTTCTTTCCAAAGCAGCGGTTGAAGATCGATTACCAACTATTGGTATTTTTTGTGATTCTCTTTTTTTTGCATCAGCTATCGGTATTTTTTTAAATACAACATATAATTGACAAAAAAAGGTAAACTTGGCAAGCAATAGGAAATTGATACAGATTTGTCCTAGCAATTTTAACATCTGTGTTGGACGTGAAATGTTGAAGTCGCTACAAATGTAGCACTATTTTAATATTATTTGTGGTTATTACTTCACACAGTACCAGGCTCATTATTGTTTGCGTTCCTGAGGACAGTTGATGATGCAGAGTATCCCAAATTCTGCGCAGCCTGCGTAGCACGTCACCTTTTTGACGGTGACCAACACCGGGAGAAAGCCAGCGTCAGCGACAATCCCAGTAGTCTGTGGCATTTGTTTGCCATCATTTTAGTGTTTTGTGGAATCAAAAATCTAGTTCTGTTATGGGAGAAATATCGGCATCATCTATCCGAAGACTTTTTACGAACTTTGCGGCGTACTACTGAAGGTGACATTGAACAAAATGATGAACGTGTTCTTAACAGCTGTCTTAATTCACATAACTAGACGTGTTAATTTCCATCGGTGGAAATCCAGTGATCTAGTATGGGTTACCGGCCCCGCAATCATGGGCACATCAAGACCGCGGAAATTGGGAATACGCCGCCGAAACTAATTATGATCCAGGCGCAATGAGTACCATCTTCTATTATAACCACGTATCTATGTTCACCTCACGAGTAAAGGGACCTTTTTAACACCGTTCTCTAAAGCGTTGGGCTCAGTCAGGGTAAAATGTTTTTCTTGGATGCTCCTGGTGGAACAGGACAAACATTTACCACTGGCATCCTTGTAGAGGTCAGGAGGCAAGGCAAAATTGCAATCGCGGTAGCGTCTTACAAAATCGTTGCCAAACTGCTTCCTGGTGGCAAAACAGCGCACACCATGTTTAAAATTCCCATTTTAACATACATATATATCACAATATAATATGTTAAGACAAATATATTAAGGGTTTCGGGGCGAAGAAAAGATTTCGTAAATATTTCCTTGTGCGTTGGTCAGCTGACGGATGACAGAGTGAGGTTGTCCAAAAGAGGTGCGCGTCGTCTGTTTTTTTCACGGCTTCTAGCACATTCTAGCTAGAAGCAACCCTTTTTGGACGAGCGGATTGTGGCGGGAGCGGTTTGAAATATGTTCGCGTTATACCATCGATATAGTCTTCAACGAAATGCCTGTTTGTGAGATGTCACACCAACATTGACAAGAGGCGCGTGCTTAGAGATTGCGCTTTCATCGTATGGGATGGATTAATTATGGCAAATAGGGAAGAAGTGGTAGCTGTAAACAGAACCCTGCAGGCCTTCCGCAGGAACCAAGACATGATGAGTGGTGGCACAGTTCTGTTTAGTAGCGATTCTCGGCAAACACTACCTGTAGCGACGCGAGGATAGAATAATGCAAATAATTACTGATTTAACTTTTTTAAGTAAATGATTATCATCACGCTATTTTTTTATGGAGCTAAGCAGTCAATCATAAAATATTATAAAAAGCATAATGTAAGATAGTTCAATACCACAAAAATAAATATATGCATGAAATACTTAATTTAATCTTTTGGTATTATTCTAACATTATTAACAAGAATGAAATTAATGTGTGCGTGTAGCTAGGGCTGACGAGGCGAATGCTTCGTCGAAAAGGTCGACTCTATGGTGGCGAGTTCATAGACTGCGCTTGACCATCAACATGCAAGCTCGGCTTGACTTAAAAAATCCCCGATGTTCTTCTAAAAGTTGGTGAAAGCACTCTACGAGAGGAGAGTGGCCAGGTGGGTCTACCAGAGACTCTTGGTAGAGTAGTTCCCACTTTAGAAAATCTGATTCGTCTGGTATACGGGGATATCAGTCGCATACAGTAGGTACCAAGAGAATTCTTGGGTTCGTGAACGGGCCTTTTCAACGCCCAAAAATGATGAAGCAGCAGCGATCAACCACAGTATTCTCTTACAAATTAAAGGGAGCGAAGTGATATACACCCCCATCGATTAACACTGTTGTGGAGCAAGATGATGGCACATACCCCGTAGAATTTCTGAATTCGCTAACGGCAAGTGGACTTGCGGCGTACATCATTCAGCTGAATGTCGGTGTCCCGATTATGCTTTTTCGGATCTTAACTCCACAGACGCTGTGTAATGAAACGCGGCTCAAAGTCGTATCTTTGCAAAGAAACGTCATCGTGGCGAAAATTCTAACAGGTTGTAGCGTTGGTGAGACAGTGTTTATACCGCGGATACCACTAATTCGCCGCAGTTACTCCTTCCAGTTTGAAAGAAAAGAAAGAAAGAAAAATATTTTATTTGGGACACGCACAGGAAATACAAACAGTAAGTAATAATAAAAAATTAAAATATAAAGTTAAAATACAAACAGAAAAGTAAAGACCTGTGCGAGGCCAAAAAGGCCACTATCTCAGCATAATGCGGCGATATTTAAAAATAAATACCGCAGCGCTGGTATTCTGATAGGGCCCACTGTGATGTCACGGACCTTATTAATCTGTGTCACGGACACACCTACGGACATAGATAAATCCCATTAAGGGATAATAGAGACCAAATAATAAAGCATTAAAAATAATAAGAAATAAAATTGTTTCCATTCAAAACTGAAACTAAGTATAAATAAATGAATCTATACACGCCCGACGTTCCAACATCACTTGTCCATAGTATAGACTATTTATTATCTATGGTGACAAGCGAAGGGACGCGGGCGCACTGCAATTACTCTGTGGCTGCGAATCTGCGATGCAGTTCCCTGTGAGTATAGCTTTGCGATGATCATCAACAAGTCACAGGGCCAGACACTGAAGGGTACAGAAGAAGATGCTTCTCCCACGTACAACTGTGCGTCGCTTGCTCCCGCGCCACCAGTTCTTACTCTCTGTATATTTTGGCTGTTGAGAACAAAACTACAAACGTATTTAGTATACAGGGAAGTTTTATAATAAAACCGGCCAAGTGCGTGTTGGACCACGCACAATTAAGGCTTCCGTAGTTGGGATGAATTTATCACAAGAACAAACTTAACATTGTAGTTGAAAAACATGTTCTCCCATACGGAATGTATGGGAGATCATGTTTTTCAAACCGCAAATATAAGTTGGTTGATTATTACTCGTTAACCTGTACAGCCTACTTCGCTCTCATAGTTTTCCTTTTAATTTCGTTATATATACTACTGCTGTGAATTTTTTCACAAGTCCAAGTATTAAGTATAAACATTTAGCTAGAAGAAGTTAAAAGCTTAATATTTCGCAAACGGATACCTGAATCCAAAAATGGTTTTCACAAACTCGCAATATTTTTGAAAGACCTTTCTAGCGATACCCCACAACATGGGGTATATAAGGAAAAAAAAAACATCCCCACTTTGCGTGTAGGGGAGGTACCCTAATAATTTTTTTTTCTTGATATTATTTTACCACTTCGTCGTCATGATTAATATGAATACATATGCCAAATTACAGCTTTCTAGTACTAACCGTCTCTGAGCTAACCCGCGGACAGACAGACGAACAGACAGACAAACAGACAGACGGACATGGCGAAACTATAAAGGTTCCTTGTTTACTACGGAACCCTAAAAATGTGGCTGTTATTGTAGTATATTGTGGTGTGTTACGACTTCCACGTGAACGGAGTCACGGGCTGAAGCTAGTTAAAATAAAGGTATGTAATAAGTTTTCTTATTTAACCATTATTGTGGCGGTGCTTGGGGGGAGGCCGTGGCTAAGTAATAACAGCCACACGGGTCGAGCTATCAAGGTAAGCTACGCTTGCCGGGGTTGGTCCGTGGATGGGCGACCATCTTTACATACCGAGACTCCTCCGTGCCTCGGAAGGCACGTTAAGCCGTTGGTCCCGGTTGTCACTTGTGGATCTTTGATAGTCGTTACGGGTCGTCAGAAGCCCGAAAGTCTGACCACCAGTCTTACCAAGGGATATCGTACCTATTTCCCAGTTAATGGGTTGTGGAGATCAGATAGGCAGTCGCTACATGTATTATACTGGTATTTAGCTGCATCCGGTGAGACTGGAAACCGATCCCAACATGGTTGGGAAAAGGCTAGGCAGGTTGAAGAAAACAAAGGATTAAATATACTTGTTCCAAATTCAAAATGTTTTTATTCACTCAGCGACTAAAAGAGAGTTTTATTCACTGTTATCGATGGATAAAATGCCTTTTTTCGAGGGCAATGGTGAAAAGTGAATTTAATAAAAAGTTTGGTTGACTTTTTCTACTTTGCTGCCGTAGATATGTAATAGCAGTGGTGTGCACTCGCTGTTCGTTGCTCGCCAACTCGTTTTTAGTTGCTAGTTCTACTCGCTTCACGTTAAGATGCAGATTCTATATATGCCGGACACTTTGAGTGGTTAGCCACGCAACGCGTCGTACAACCAGCCAGTAATAGGACTCGCCTATCAAGGAGCGCTGTCCCAAATTAGACGCATTATTAATTTAGTATACATAAAACAAAAGGTATTTTAATAAAACATGTAAAAGATCAATAATTAAATTATCTTTAAAATGGCGAAGGATTCAGAAAAATACGCTAGATAAATTTTGCGTTATTCAAAGTTTTTTATCCGCGTTAAACATAATTTTACAAATTAATTTCACTATGTAATGTAAAAATAATCTAAAATATTCATATATTAAGTTTTTTAAAAAATGCTCTAGTTTAACATATATTTTTTCCAAACCATTAAGACTACGTTTAGACGTGATCTTCAGTATAAAATCATTAAAAGTCGGTTATCGTCGCTTTAATTGCGGATGGGACAGGTGCCAAATTTCCATCTCAAAAACTCTGCTTATAAGTAAAATCAATAAAATAACCTATTAAGTTCTGTTTTTATACGATAATGAGATTTCTAGGTAAAATACAGTAGTTTCACAAACATATAAAAGTTTAAGTAAGTGCTACCTACTGAAAAAAACTCAATCATAATAACATAAGCCTTCTTATATATTTTTCTTTGAAATCACAAATAACTTTGACGAATATCTTTATTTTGCATAAAATATGGTACGCAAAAAGTCTTAAATATAAGTGGTTCCACTTTATTTTGCTTACTTCAGCATGCACATAATACCTTTAAATTAAATTACAATTATTGAGGGCTTTGCCCTCCGTGGGAAAATAATGGGTTGGTATTATTTTATTATTATACTGCTGAGATAAAATTGATCAAAAATGCTTTAAAATTAAATTACATCATATTTCTCAGATTACTCATGATGAACATCTATCTACTTTAGAGCAGTCTATTATTTTTGTGTGGATTGAATTCAAATAGATATTAAATATACGATTAACTTTTACAGAACTTAATTAAAAAAGAAACAAATTCACCTAAAAAAAATAAGAGCAATAATACCAGTACCTTATAATAAGGGCTTCGCCAAATAGAACGCGAACTTAGCGCGCGTTAGAGCGCTAGCCTGACGCCGCGCTAAGCGCCGAATTGTGTTGCAGTATGATGTACGTTTACTGTCAAACAGAGCGCGCGCGCGGCGCTAGCAAGACCGCGACACTAGCGCTGCGTGCTGCGCTGTGTACTTAGCGCTCTAACACGAGCTAAGTACGCGTTCTATTTGGCGAAGCCTTTAAAAACACATTTACAAAAAAAACACTTCAGAGTGAAAAATTACCTTAATTTCGGAAATCGATCGAATCGATTTTCGTTTTCTGCTTCCGACTTGACATTGTTTTTTTTTTTTGTAAAAAAGTTTTTATTTTGCACTTTTTAGATAACAGTGACAGGAAGTTTTATAATCATCTCCAGCGAACACGTGGATTATATATGTACGTATTATTCAAAAACTACCCAAGCAAAATTATTTATATCGGACCACCGAGCAAAATTCACCTACCAAATGAAATAAATTATTAAAATTGGTTCACAAACGAAGAAGTTATGCCCGAACACAAATAAAAAATAAAAATAAATATTTAGGTACAGACACTACAGACTAATTGAGAACCTTCACCTTTTTAAGCCGATTAAAAGACGAATCAAAAGATTTATTGAGAAAAAATTAATAATTATTTTTCGTAACAAAATTAGGTTTATTTATCAGAAATTTTATTTTTACCAAAAGGCTTCGTATTAAAATGCAAGCTTTATTGTAAATAAAATAAATAAACCATTAGCTCCTTTTCAACTAATAAAAAGTAATAATCTTCTTACAACGTATTTTGAACGTCAACCCTACTGAATTTTTATTGGTTCCACGAATCGCTCAACAGAGTCAATTCAATGTAGATACAGGTATCATTTACCACTTAACTTGATCTGTTGTATGCTAATAAAAGTCGTCCGAAACTTCCTCTAATGTGGCTCATTCGAAAACTGACGTGGGAACGAAATACTAAAGAAATCGCACGATTTTGTGAACGTTCGCGTGGCTACGAAAATAATTCGCTTTTATTTTTCTAAATCAAAATAAACAGGGTAAAAAAGGATTGCAGTAAACAAAGGTAATGGTAAATAATGGTATTGTAGGCTGTAGGTAATATTTAAAGCCATTCATGTCGTCTCAACTTGCTGTTAACCTCTGAACCTGTTTACTGTATTACGCGGGGTAATTTTGTAACACTAATAGCAATGGCTTTCATTTTGACAGTTCAACAAAATTCGTTTACGTCGTTGCCTTGTCGAGCAGACAATTTTTTCGAACATAATGAATCAATGGATTAGCAATCTGTTTCAAAACGATTCAGATTCTGATTGATCGTGTATTACGCAATTAAGTTACTGTTTTTTTTTCGACTCCATAATATTACCCACATTTTGAATGAAACTGACAGTATGAAAAGGCACAAGAATGTGTTTGAAAATGTATTAACAACTAATTGACCCGACAGACGTTGTTATGTTCAATTTTCAATCATTCATACAAGAATCGGACGTTTAGTCTTTCCCGAATTTGAAAAGTTTCCAGGAAACTTTTCAATTTTTTTTTACCTAAATACCTAATTCGGACTAAAACAAATATTTTAAGAAAATAGCCTAATCGGCTCAGCCGTTCTCAAGTGATGCGCTTTCCAACGAACAGCATTTCATTTTTATTAGGGTTCCGCAGCCAAATGGCAAAAACGGAACCCTTATGGATCCGTCACGTCTGTCTGTCTGTCTGTCCGTCCGTATGTCACAGCGACTTTTTTCCGAAACCATAAGAACTATACTGTTGAAATTTGGTAAGTAGATGTACGTATTCTGTGAACCGCATTAAGATTTTCACAACAAAAATAGAAAAAAAACAGTAAATTTTGGGGGTTCCCCATACTTAGAACTGAAACTCAATTTTTTTTTTTTCATCAAACCCATATGTGTGGGATATCTATGGATAGGTCTTTAAAAATTATATTGAGGTTTCTAATATATTTTTTTTCTAAACTGAATAGTTTGCGCGAGAGACACTTCCAAAGTGGTAAAATGTGTGTCCCCTGTAACTTCTGAAATAAGAGAATGATAAAACTAAAAAAAATATATGATGTACATCACTATGTAAACTTCCACCGAAAATTGGTTTGAACGGGATCTAATAAGTATTTTTTTTTTTTAATACGTCATAAATCGTAAACCGCAATTTACCTTTCATTCAATCAACACAAGAACTTTTATATTATGTTACTTGCTGCTACGGAACCCTTCATGGGCGAGTCCGACTCGCACTTGGCTGCTTTTTTTACGTAGATTTCACTCCGTGACAGTACATTTCCTCTCGTGGAGTTCGTTTTCCTCTCAGTGATGCTACTCAAATATCTGAACTGTAAACTGAAAATAAAAAATATAGTTCTAAAAACCCCACGCTTCAAAAGCCACGTGTGGTTTCAGCACGTGAATTTACCAGATAATTTATCGGAATAATATAGTGTACGGAAATATTGCGACAGCTTTACCAGATTCAGATACTATCCTTTCGAATTTTACAGCTGAAGTGGGTAGATAATCAATGTGAATTCTATAAAATATAAACAGTTATCAAGAAGAAGTGTTGAAAAGAGAAATGTTACACAATTCATTCCATTGGATTTATTTTTATAAGTGAGAATGAATTCGCAATCAAGGTCGTTAAAAGTTTTGAAAAGCAAGAAATTCACAAACACCACTTCATTGCACCACTTCGGTATGTATTCTCTATTCGAATTATTGTTTCCAAATTGATGTTATTTCTGCTTATACTAATATCAACTTTATTTTCTTGTCAATAGGGATGTTGATAAAAAAATATATATTTGTCCGTCAGATTATTAAGAAATATTGGACACGTATTTTTTATTTTTTTTACGTAACGTGACATCATGCTACATTTTAACTCAATGTTTAGGGGTATGAGGAACAGGGTGTAAAGTTCACTCATCTACCATAGAAAAGGGAGGATCCTCCGACCAGACGGTTGTCGTGTCTGGCGGGCAACTGCCCAGAGGTTGAAGTCGGGAAGCTTGTATATATGATTATCGCGCGGTAAACTCTAATTGCGCGATGCAGGATTTGTGTGACGTCAGGATGTTGTGTGACGTCAGGTTATTGATGCGTAGTTTGCATGTAGCGATGTAGATGCCGCTACAAATGTATTGCCGTTATCTTTTGATAACGTAAGAAAATAAAAAATATGTGTCCAATATTTTTTTATATTAAGTATATATGAGGGACAAAAAAAAATTTGTCGATTTCCCTAGTCCGCTGGAAGTGGGTAGCGCAGAACCGATCGTTGTGTTAATCCTTGGAGAAATCCTTGTGATTGAATGATGGTAATTAACCATTTATTATTTTAAGGCAAACCTGTTTTTATTAGAACTGTGGTACCCAGTGGTAACGGCCGTGACTTGCGAGTTATAAGTCATATGACTTATAAGCACGGACGCTTTTTTTTTTTTTTGAGTGTGGGTTATTATCACATAACTTCTCCCGCTCTGGGCGGAGCTGAGGGCGTGTCAGACTTTTACTGACTAAAACTCACCCGTGTTCCTTCAGTTGCCTGTACATTGCCAGGGGCCACGGTATCCCTTTCGGACTTTCCCGCGACCCCAGCAGGCATCGGTCCTGGCGGACCCCGTCAGTTGTGCTGACATCTCTTTGAGGCGCGCGTGAAGTTCGGACCCTGATAGGCCCTTTACTTTATGTGAATTATTTCATCACCACTGCTCTCAAACGGTGAAGGAAAACATCGTGGGGCAACCGGCATGTACTAGAACCAAAAATTCGAAGACATGTGACATCTAACAGCCGGCTCTGGACTCGCGTGGTGGATTACGTCCCACACTGCCTCTTATTGAGAGTGGCCTGAGTCCCAGCAGCGGGAACATTATAGACTGATAATGCTTAAGCTTGTGTATTCAATGTTACCTTTGAACATTGACTCAGCACTCGGCCCGGCTCCCGTGCGGTCCAGTTAAAATAATGATTTGGTTGCATCTTACACTCATTGGGCACAGAGTTTGTATAGTACAGTGTGTTAAGAAAAAGTAGTATATAAGCTGTAACATAATTTAAATAAATCAGAATTGAATTTTATATCTATTTATTTATTTACGGATTACCAACGTACATTACAGTTATCTTTTACAATATAAAACCTTATGTAATATCCCTTTTTTTTTTTTGGGATGGGAAATCATCAAATGACTTCTCCCGCTCTGGGCAGAGCGAGAGGGTGTGTCAGACTTTTACTGACTAAAACCCACCCGTGTTCCTTCCGTTGCCTGTGTGCCGGGGCCGCGATATCCCTTTCAGACAAACCCGCAACCCCAGCAGGATGTAATATCCCTTAACCTGTATTGCACACTCAATTACAGGTAACCACAGCTTACACATTATTGAGTACACATTGCTCTGAATACATCATTAATTAAATTATGTTAAGAATACATTAAAAAAAATACATAAAAACAGAAACAATGTATACGTACATGCTATTATAAAAGTTTACACTAATACGTATACAATACAGTAAAACCAAGCATTAACTAGATTATTAATATTATATGTGATTGAATTAATATAAAAAAAAAATGAATTAAAAAACCGGCCAAGTGCGTGTCGGACTACGCACAATGAAGGATTCCGTGGTTGGGATGAATTTATCCCAAGAACAAACTTAACATTGTAGTTGAAAAACATGTGCTCCCATACGGAATGTATGGGAAATCATGTTTTTCAAACTGCAAACTTAAGTTGGTTGATTATTACTCGTTAACCTGTACAGCCTACTTATCTCTGATAGTTTTCCTTTTAATTTCGTTATATATACTACTGCTGTGAATTTTTTCACAAGTCCAAGTACAACCATTTAGCTAGAAGGGGGCGGGGGGCACTTGACTCTAACAAAAAAAATCAGTTAAAAGCTTAATATTTCTCAAACGGATCCCTGATTCCAAAAATGGTTTTCACAAACTCACAATATTTTTGGACGACCTTTCTAACTGATACCCCACAACATGGAAAAGACGAGGAAAAAAAAACATCCCCTCTTTACGTGTAGGGGAGGTACCCTAAAAAAAAATATTTTTCTTGATGTTATTATACTACTTTGTCAGCATGATTAATATGTATATATATGCCAAATTACAGCTTTCTAGTACTAACCGTCTCTGAGCTAAGCCGCGGACAGACAGACGGACAGACAGACAGACAGACAGACTGGAGTAACGACGGCGTACCGGAAGACGAAGCGTTGGAAGGCCTCCCACAAGATGGACCGATGGCCTTGTGAAGGTCGCAGGAATCTGCTGTATGCGGGAAGCACAGAACCGGTACTTCCTATTCTTTTGTATTTTACATTGTTTATTGCAATTATAAATAAAGGTATGTAATAGTTTTCCTTATTTAACCATTATTGTGGCGGTACTTGAGGCCTATGTTCAGCAGTGGACGCCTTTTGGCTGAAATGATGATATGATAGGTTAGGGCTGTAGAGCTTATAGGACTTAGAGTCGCAGGGACTGTTAGGTTTGTAGGTATTAGTAAGTTCCTTTGACTTATCATATATTTTCATGTATTGTCACACCCTTAACAGTATTGCAGCCTTACGTGACGTTTGTTAAGAATGTACAAGAATCAAGAGTGGCTTTTTTTATTAAAGTTGGCTTGTAGTTTTCCGCTAAAGATGCACCTTGAATACTTAGGGCCTACTTAACATTACCACCATCCAACCTTGTTTTAAAAACTATACCAACTTACCCAAGTTGGGAAACGGAGAACAAAAACAACAAACTTAACTTAAACTTTCAGACAAGTGAGGTAACTAAACAAGTAGGTATACTTGCTTAATTACCTCCTGAAAGTTTTGATGTCGAACATTTTTCCTCTTGCTTTCCTGCAATCAAAATCTAAATAATCAAATCTGTGGGAATGATTTCGTGATAAGCGACGGAAGTGTGTAACAGGAAGCCGGGGAAACGCGCGCTATTTAATTTGGCCAATGAGCGCGCGCGGTGCTTGAGTTGGTCGTCAGATGGTACCAACCCATTTTTCGAGAGGTTGTAAACAGGATGACGATGACTGACGGTGTCAGTGATGGGGATGGCGATGGTGATGAATAATGTTTATATCATAATTACGTCAGTCAAAATGATGTTACACATCATATTCGACTACTGTAAGGCATTTCATAAAAAAAAAAAAAAAAAAAAAAACATATATAATATAATTAATATTATTATTTATTTATTTTTGAAAGAATAGAAATAAAAAAATAAAAAAAGTTTGGTTGACATTTTGCCCGACCTAGAAAGCTACAATAATCTTTTGGCACCTGAATGAAATTGACAAGGGAGACACTATTGATAAATATTTGTGAAATTGTCACAGAAAAAACAATATGGCGGCATTAGTTCCGATTTGGGCCACGCGCAATAATAACCTTGTAGCGTTGTAATTAAGGTTGACTTTTACTTTAGGCAAAGCAGCATTTAGCATTTCCACTTAACGTGTCAGACTGTCCATCAACAATGACGTGCAAAAGATAATTATCTGTCTATAAAGGTGAACGCACACTTATCCAAGACAAACGTGTCGAACGAACCAAACGAAACGAATTTTGGAATTCTTTATACGAAATTCTATGAAACCGCGCACACCTGCTCGAGTCGAATCGTCGGAATCTGGAAGACCGTTCCTAGTATTCTCGATGACTTCGATTCGTTCGACGCGTTCGGGTCGGATACGTGTGCGTTCACCTTAATTCTGGTTTATATTAAACTAGCTAGTGAAACTCCGCAGACGTAATGGGTATCGATAATAACATGATAAAACAAAAAATTAATTAATTTGATAATTTTTTGTGTGGTCATCGACCGCAGTGAGTGTAGCCACTTGAAATATCAGTTTTAAAAAAACTGGTTTTTTTTAGTAATCTTCACTGACGTGATGGGTACAACACAATACAACAAAACAAAAACAGATTTTGTCAACTCATACTACTAACATATATCTGCATTCGCAATCTATTTGCCAAACATGTAAACAAACACGAATTTTCCACTTAGACAAACCTCAACGTTATGCTAGTTTAAATAAAGTTGATTTTAGACCGACTAGTACTGTTGAAAAAGTCCTAAAAAATATGAAGTTGTAGCGCAAACTGAACCTTATCTGTAGGCATTACAATTGTTTTTCCTAAAACTCGTGTTTGTTTACATGTTTGGCAAATGAATTGCGAACGCAGGTTACGTAACAACACTACCAGCGGTCGTTGACCCCTTAAAAATAACTTCAAATCTTTTTTATTTTATTTTATCGTTTTTAGATATACCTATCACGTCTGCAGAGTTTCGCTAGCTAATTTGACCCTGTATTGTCATAAAATATTCTTTATTATCAAATCGTCGATTTTTCTTCAACATCGACTGTCGTCATAATCATAGAACCCTATTCTGTAATAGCCCATACAGCCTCACGGTGAGAAGTCTCGCCGAGTTCTCACCGTGAGGCTGTTCATATCGTAAACACTACAAATCATCAACAACTGACAATTAAACAAAAATCTACCCAGTGAAAGTGCAAACATAGCTGCAATCCAAAAAAAAGCAGTGAATACATAGGTAGCTTTTTGCTCACAAATCAGAGTTAGTTGGTCATGTTGACTGTTAAAAATTTTAGGTCAACAAATAAATAATTAGTTCACCCCAAAGTTAAAAATATTCATTTCATTTTCATTCTAATTCATAAAATTATCTACATAGACACCCCGTATATCACTATTTATGCCAGCAACATGTCTTCGGTTATTAACAGTTATAAACACATGTCATGTCGTAACTACTTACCGAACTATCAACAGGCTTTATTGAATTAAATTAATCAAGCCACATCTCTGAATTTCAAAGTACTCGTTATTAATTTGTGAATACAAGATGACGCTGGCGAATTGCCGTTAAATGAAAGCATGTATTGTATGATGCGGTCTTGAATGTTATATCGCTTACTATGCAACCTGCCTCAATGGCAACATTAATTTAACGCACGGGTAGGGAAAGTGGCCAGTAAACATTAAAAAAAAAAATTGAAGAATTTCGAATGCTTACCGACATAGGGCTCTGTTTTTCTTTCAATTAGCCTACTCTTAGCACTTTTTTCTTTAGAATAGAATAATTTCATTTCGGACACAGTCCATAGGGTTAGTAACAATTTTACTTGACATCTAGTGTTAGAAGGTACAGACACGGATTAACATAAAATTAAAATTCAGCGTGGAGCTGCATCCACCTCCGCAACATCGAGGAATCCCACCGATCTGCGAACACACTGAGAATACTGTTGGTGCTGCCGCGAACACGTGACGTTTAATTTCATTGATGCGATGTTATGATCCGTGACCCCGGAAAATTACCTCTGCGCTACAGTTCTTTAAGTACAGATTGCTCCAAGATGCTATCTTAGAAAATAGAAAGTAAATCAATAAATGAAATTAAAATGTCTTCATAAAACGAAAACGTGTATTAAAGTAATGTCGCCATTGAAGCGGCTCGCTGTATTGTCTACTCTGAACAGGATGTATAAATAAAGTGTTCTAAAGCGTGGTGATCAATGCTCTTGCTTCTATGTTATGGAGTTTTGGTTTCCGCACTTAGTCCTTCAGTGGACCATTGTGCGTGGGCCATAGCGGCCGTTAGTGGTTATTCCAATGGTCGTGCTTTCACTGTATGAGAACAGGTATTTGCCCTGCAGTGGGACATTTAAGGCTGGTATTAGTATTATGTCTTTGAAGCCTGAACCACGCTGCTTGCATCCAGCGGATTCCCGCGACCTGTAGGTAGTCGTTTCACCTTGTGGGTGGTCTGTACGTTGTACCTTGTGGTATACGATTGGCATTCGAGAACTTTTCGTCCCATCGGCCCCAATGTACCCCCCAGCCTTCTGCCATTAGTTCTGTGGCAATCCTTGGTGCAAGCTTATGTCCAGAAATTGACGTTTTTTGGCGATTTTTTTAAATGAAATACACGAAGCCTAAGTGATTTAATTCGATGCTGCTATAATTACTCCATAATATAAACAGTGCTACCAATAAAAATGGAAAACAATCTTTTACATAAATAAACAAATGGATTGCTCATCATTTAGGTTTTACAACTAAAATAACATGGTTGGTTTTTACCAGAAAATTATTCCAACTTTTAAAAATCAGATGCCAATAAAAAAAGTGTTTTTTTCGCAGAATTTTCGGACAATTAGGTTGGTTAAAAATGGATAAAACAAGTTAATTCTGAATATAAAATTACCGGGAAAATCCATAAGAATGCATGGATTTTTCCGGTAATTTTATATTCACCTACGAGGTCAAAATGTATGGAAGACCAATTTTTTTATTTTTTTAATAACCGACGACAAATTTCAACTCAGGGTAGTTCAGAATCATGTACTGAATCCATGGTAAATTTTCGCGTCGATATCCCTGCCAACCTATATATAAGGATCTCTTGTGCAAAATTACATGTTTCTAGATCCAGCAGTATAGACTGTGCGTTGTCTGTCTGTAAAAACATTTTTATGAAGCAAAATAATTTAGGTATAACTCAGAGCAACGCAACACCAT
This sequence comes from Agrochola lota, assembly GCA_947364205.1. Lineage (NCBI taxonomy): Eukaryota > Metazoa > Arthropoda > Insecta > Lepidoptera > Noctuidae > Agrochola > Agrochola lota. Next base: position 4,382,790 of record OX376239.1, read on the forward strand.
TTTTCAACGATTCCCGATGCGGTGTTTTGACATAATAAAGTTACAGAACAAACTTAACATGGCATAAGTTTCGGAACACAAGTGTATTTCAGAAATTTTGCATAGCCAACTTTTTCCTACTCTAGAGAAAAAGTTAGGCATTACAAAATAATATTGTTCAGCAGAAATTTTGGGATACCTACGCGTTTTTTCACTCTAACGATCCATTATTTCATCGACAATTCGTCTTATTGAGCGAAAAACATCGCGATAAACATTATTATTGATAAACATTATTATTGCGGGAACAGATTTGTAATTTGATGGCGAAATAAAAACTGTCAGCGTATCATTAATCTTAAAAAAGGTGAAATGCGATGTTTACGAGAATTGTGTCGAGTAAAAAACTTTTTGTCTTTGACGGTTCAGCAGAGGTCCGAGCTTGAGATTTGCCAGCGACGAATGGAGCGCACCATTCTTGGAGTCAGATTAACAGACCGTGTTAGGAACACATTGCTGCGCTCCAAAACATAAATCGCTGACGTCGCCCAAAAAGCAGCCAAGCTTAAGTGGGACTGGACTGGACACGTCTGCTGCATGTCAACTGAGTCATGGGCCAAATCTACCACCAAAAAACGTCCGTCGACATCGAGACAGACCCAAGAGGAAATGGCGAGACGAGCTTGACGCCTACAGACAAGATTGGTCTACACTAGCTCAAGACAGAGAGGAGTGGAAAGAAGAAAGGGAAGCCTTTGGCCTGCAGTGGGACAACACAGGCTAAAATAAATAAATAAAAAAACAACCGATTACCAAAAACAATATGAAACACTTATGTCTGGAGTGCTCAGGATCAGGCTTTTTTATGGAGAAAGTCATGATGTTTGGGTGTTTTTTTTATGTAGGTAAGAAAGAATGCTCTCCACAGATACGTCTGGATGGAAATTCCAAGCATGAATGTACTTGACAGGCTCCAGGGTTTTTAAATCAGTATCGGCAGCATCAGTCGCACGTATGACAGATCGGCGAGGGCGCGATTGAGTTTTCCCCGTCGTAAATATTCGTGTGCTGTACGTGTTTGTGGGGGGAGGCTCGCTACTTATCTGTATTCGAGCCACTGTACTGTAGGCAGATGATGGTGTTGAGATATGGTTCGGTATCTGCAGAGACGAAACTATGGGATCTGGTACATCGAGGGATAAGTTGTGATTATTATTATTATTATGCACCCCATATATTTGAGCGTGTGAAGATTTTTCATTGCCAATTACCTGCTTTTCTATGATATCAATACGTTGTCTTTGGATCATAATTTCACAGCCAAAATTTTTCACCTCCAGGTCAGCTACACGCTTTGTATTTTCATCACACTGCAGCTGCAGTGTGGCTTGTGCGCTAGAAGCGACATCTGAGGTCACCAACAGTTTGTCAACGTCCGTCCGAAGGATGCCATATTTACTATGAAGATTGTCTATAGAACATCTTATTTCTTTGATATCTTCAGCCACTTTATTTATAGAGGTTTCTTCATTAAGGTATCTATTCACACTTTCTTCGCGGAATGCACGCAGCTCCATCAGAACAGTTTCAAGAGTGCATTCATTTAGCGTAGAACCGCGTTCATTTGGGCAATGAGTGCTCGACTGAGTAGTAGTTGTCGTTTTAGTACGCCTTACTGTTACATTAGCTGAGTCATCGAAATCTGCATCTGAGCGCTGAGATACCATTGGGCTCGCTGGTGTGGCAGAATTTATAGTTTTTGGTCTTTTACAGCGACATTCGTGACATACCCAGCTTGATTTTTGTTTTGTTTTTGATGTATGAATTGGTTTTGAAGAGCATTAGCGCACTCCAAATCATACGAACACTTACAATTAGAACAAGCCAGGATCCGGCTATCTTTTATCAATTGTTTACAGCCAGCACACTCTGATGGCATCTTGCGGAGAAAGGCTACAACACCAACAAGTTTCAATTGACAGAGGTGACAGATCGTAGTTCGATAAGTTGAGGTACACTAATTATATTGTAGGTGGCAGGCCGCAGGTCACTTAATTAGTTCACCATAATTATCGCAGATGGCGCTAATAATCTGCATTTAGAACTAAAGTTTGCTGCGCTTATTCAATGTCTTTTGAATAAAATACAACTCGAGTTCAACAAAAAAAAAGTATCCAAAAAACACAAAAAAGTACTTGCGCATGGTGCGACACGAACTCACGATGTAACCTCGTGGCAGTCAATGCACGATTTAGACAGCTATTCTGCGTTGTATGTAATTGTCGAAATTGATATTCCTTATCGGGTTGGGTTTAGAAAGTTCGTTAGAGATTTGGATTTGAATTAGTTTGACCTTTGGACACAATTGTTTTGAGTTTTTTTAGTTAATCACAAACTGATAATCCACAGTAGTTAGTTTATAGTTCGTAATGTTTCTGATGCACCAAAACACAACACAGTCACAGTTTTGTTATATTTAACACACCATTGTTTATCACTTTTAACTTCGTTATTTGCTGTAGTTAAGTTGAGATAACATTATCACTAGTTATTCGCACTGTTAGAATTACATTAATAAAAAAATCAGGAATATACAACAGATTTTTATATTTTTAAGAGAAATAAGTAACGGAGTGCAATGTTTACATGACAGCCCATAGACGGCCGTTCCTTTATTGTTGACTTCTTCTCAGTAGTCATCTTCTTTCCAGCAAGTCATCTTTCAAACAGTCCATCCATCGTTTCTTTGATCTTCCCCTACTCTTATAGCCATCCACATTCATACTGAAAACTTTCCATACAACATTTTCCTCATTCCTCCGCATCACATACCATGACAAGGGTACATTGAACGTCGAAAATTAAAATATCTACTGGTAAAATGTCAATGTTCAAAACATCGAAAACTTAAATATCGAACGACCATATAACCGAAAATTAAAATAACTTAAGTTTATAATGTCCACTAGTTAGTTAACCTACGTCCAATATATCTAAAATCTAATTATCTACAAAAGTGACATCGAAATTCCTAAATATCGAAAGTACAGAGTATCGAATGTCGTAAATATCGAAGTACAAAGTATCGAATGTCCTAAATATCGATGTTTATTTATTATGTATGTCACAGGGTAATTTGATCATTCGGATATTGCGAAAACCCGGATAATTAGAAAATGGTGAAATAATATCTGCGAGCAACATTTCCACACAATGTTTCAGTCACCACCCATTGTTATTCTATTAATTCGTATAACACCACACATTAAACCTTTTTTCTCAAACATGCTTGCAAATTCGAGCATTATTTTGACAACATTCTTCGAGATAAATCGAAAATGCGGTACTGGTCGAATACATGCGAGCGCCCAGCCGTCAATGTTTGTATGAAAATCCATAATTATCTGTAGTACGAAGTTGACTGAAGTAGCGGTCAGATAAATTACTATGGAAACTAATATATGTTATTTAAAAATGGAACGAAGTTTTTAAACTCAACCTCAAACTCAAAGCATTTATTTCAATTAAACCATTTACAGGCAGTTTTGAATTGTCAAATAGTCGGTCAGTTAGTCAGAAAGTTGAAGTTGAAGTTGAAGCTAGTTGCCCATTCCAAAACGTAGATCTTATGGAGAAGAACAGGTAAGAAACTCCAAGGACACTCTTTCAAATATAGAAAATTACAAAATCCTGGGTACATTATTCTTGTTGCTTCTATATGTGAGAACAATGTACAAAAAAATAATCAAAACAATTCAAAATATAAGATTAAAAATAAGCCATGGCAGATAAGAGATGACCAGTCACAACTGACGGCGTCCGTTCACGAACAGCTCCAGTCCATTCAGCTCAACCATTTTGTAGGGAACCGAATGATCCAACACACTCGCCACCATCAGCGAGACATTTAAGTGAGCATGACTTACTCTCAGCTACCATGGTCTTTCTTGTCAACATACATCTTAATAAATTAAAAAAAATATATACAAACGGCTCCATGATGCTCACATATACAAAAATTTAAAAAATGCTTGAAGTTTTTACTTAAACACATAGCAACCAAGGAGGTAACTTATCAAAGATTTTATTTAAATTTCGATTTGTCTTTCAAATAGATCTATTTAAGGTAAAGAAGAAACACACATGTTGTTCGTCATTGATTCTGGAATGTATTATTTATTTAAGTACTTAGTTTGAATTTCCGCGCATTATTTTAGAAAAATACTATACAAGCCTTGGCCGCAACCAGGCATTGATGGACTCACGTATGCGTGTCTCGGCTTCGCCTTGGCACATATTTTCACGATCATCCATCAACGCTCCTGTTGCACACCGCGACAGTAATGTACTATTTTCACCCAACATTCTGATCCATACAAGAAGTACTTATTAGGCACATTTCATAGAATTCTATCTCAACCAAATGGTGATGATGCGAAGAGTCTGTTCCTAATCCATTAGCAGTGTGTATTTTGTTATTATTTGTTTAGGGTATGATGGGCTGTCATACGCATTGCGGTTATAAAAGTCCCTAATTAAAATATAATTTAAAAAGACGTTCCTACTCGTAATCATTTTTGGTCGAATACTCACTTACGTGTTTTCTACCACAGTTTGCGTCCATTTCTGTCGCGGTCATGATATGACATCATTTACCACGTTACGTTATCGTTTTTTTTTTTTTAAATTGCCGTGGGCAGAACTGTAGACAGCTTATTGAACAAAATAAATGATTACGTAGGTATAACGTGTTTTATTGGAGCCAAACAACCCTTGAGCCGGTTGTTGTTGATATTGTACTTGACACAAATATACATATCCATTTCAACGATTTGGGATCATTTATCAAAATCCAAACATTCACGGAAAAATATAATTCTTAATCGCCTTGTTTTTCAATGTAATGATAATTCAGGAAATATAAAGTTAAGAGCGTGCATTCTGAAAGTTGGCAACGTCGCAAATAGATGTCAAATATTTCGCCGTTTTGATTAATTTGGCAATATTTCTGTGTGGAAATATGAAATGTGGCTAACTAGCGAACTAAATGCAAATTAAATATGACGACACAGTCTGTAACCAGCGGACAATCAAGACGCTTCCAAAGATACCTCATTTGTCAAATTATGATAAGTAGTTTAGAAGTTATGAGGGAACAGATGAACATACATACAATACATATCGGTCAAAATCATAACCCTCCTTTTTGCTTCGCCGTAGTCGGATAAAAAAGGTATTGGACTGAGGGACACTGAGTGAGCAGAGGGCTGGCTCATTCTTAGGCCAAAGAATTAGCACTGCCATTCAACGTGGCAATGCTGCCCGTTTTCTGGGCACGTTTCTGGACGACAGGTAAGTGGAAGAATACAGTCAGCAGCAATAAACATTATACGTGGACAAGGATTTATTTTACTGTCGACAAGCTTTGTTCCATAAAATTCTTTGTTTTGTTTTCTTTTTTTTTATTGGCCTAAAAGATGTGTACAAACAAAGTAAATGCCTGACTCCTGCGCTAGGTAAAAACACCTGTGTTACAGGGCCAAAATCTTGAATATTGAATCCACATAGTGTTACAAGGGCCAAAATATTGAATATTGAATCCACACAGTGTTACAGGGGCCAAAATATTGAGTATTGAATCCAAATAGTGATACAGGGGCCAAAATATTGAATATTGAATCCACATAGTGTTACAGGGGCCAAAATATTGAGTATTGAATCCAAATAGTGATACAGGGGCCAAAATATTGAATATTGAATCCACATAGTGATACAGGGGCCAAAATATTGAATATTGAATCCACATAGTGATACAGGGGCCAAAATATTGAATATTGAATCCACATAAACCCTCCGGAATAAATTGTCTAAATGATGTTGGAAACAATATCAAAATCCATGTAATAGAAGAACTAAGCGGTCACACAGAAATACAAGAAAAGCGACTTTGTTATAACTATTTATACATATCTAAGGTATTTTATTAATTCACTTACCGGACACTGAAAGAAAAACAGCTAGGTACTTGATAAATATAATCATAATTTACTTGTTATTTATTTCTAATAACCATTGTTTGAGAATATCTTTTAGTCACCGGACGCAGAGAGGAAGTTCGCTTTACTAAAAATACGTATGTCTCTTCTCGATCCAATTAAACAGAACTATCGATATCCTGTGTATCCTGTTAGAACTATCGATATCCTGTGTATCCTGTTAGAACTATCGATATCCTGTGTATCCTGTTATCATTGCTCAACGGAATGAAAAATTCTTTCAGGCTCGCATTGCTCGTTATTCCTACCATGTAGGTTTTAAGCAACCGATACCACTCTTTAGACGAATAAAAACAAATTGACAAACGGCTGATATTTTTGTTTTCTTTATTAATTTTGTGGTTTTGAAAGAAAATAAAGAAAATCTCTAACGATGTTTTTTCTCGGATAAAAGATTAGTACGTAAAGTACGAGATCCGGCTGCGAGATTACTACATAGTACATTATATAGAGTTTTTAATCCAAATCTATTTTTTCCATATATTTATGAATGTGGTCTGGACTTCTGTCGAGGTAGTGCACATGGCGCGTTTTTTTTAACGTGGTTTCCCCGGTAGGCCTATTCCACAATCTATTGTGGTCCTATTGAGTTAAAAATATTGTATTGAATTAAAAATAGTACTATTGGAAATGGTGAAAGCGGTGTAAGTCATGATTAATTTGGGAAAATTATTCGTCTGATTGGTAATAATCATCTAATGGAACTTCATCCAAAAAAACGCCCAAGTGCACTACCTCACGGGTGGCGCGGAAACGTGTGCATATTAAGGCTTGTACAGACCAGCGCGACTTGTCGCGCGACGCGACACCGGTTATTGTTATACTGTGAAGTTTTATTAGAAATTGTATTGTTCGTGTCGCGTCGCGCGACAAATCGCGCTGGTCAGCACAAGCCTTTATGAAGAACACAACTTTTTCATCTTTTTGCATCGCTATATCTCGGAAATGGTGATTCTTAGGAAAAAAGTGTAAAAACAATTTTTATAAATAATTGCATGATGAATCATTTTTTCTCACCTATTTTTACCATAAAACTTGCCGTTTAGCTGAAAAATGCAAAAAACCGATTTTTGCAACATTTGACCTTGAATATATTTTTTTCCACACGTCGAATCGATTTGGACTTTTGACAAATTGTTTGTAATAGTATTCCCAACATTCATGCCAATTTTCAGCTTTGTGCGAATTAATGTAACCTTGAATGTCTGATTTGACCGGGCTAAAAGAAAAAATTTCACACGCCAATATGTTCATTTGTTTCTAGTAAACAACTCTATTTGCTAAGCCAGTTCGAAATTTGAATAAAATCTTTGTATGGATTTTTCATAGTAACATTGCCGGCAGCTTACTCGATTGTTTTGACAAGTACAGCAATTTCGATTTCGAAAAAGGTTGTCAAAATAATCAAAAACTCAAAAACTACCGAACGTATTTTCAAACGGTTTGAAAGGTTTAGTTGTATAATTCATTAAGGTTCTGTATAAATTGGCTGAAATATGACGATTATTGTTGAAGATGTCGGAAAAAAATCATGCTTAAAAAAAAATTACAAAAAAAAAAAATTGCTGGAGTGGGCCGCGTAACCGTAAGAGATACATAAAACTTATGTTCTACAGGATTGTAGATCTTAAAAAGTTCAACAAAATGTCCGCGATAGCATATGTATATGTATAAAACCCCGCTTGATAAAAACTTTGAACTTTGAACTTTGAACTTGAACGCTCCCCGGACGCCCACTAAACTAGGACATCCGATGAAACCCGGGAGGATGACAACTCTACCTTGAACTGGCATAGCGTAGTGGGTAAGTACGGAATTTCAATAGAATGCAAGCCCAGCTTATACTGTTTTTTTACCAATGACATGCGTCCTACAGTACGTGATAATGGTATGTGATGATGCTCGGTTCTTATAAACAAAAACGAATCGTTTTGCTTATCATAATTAACTCAATTTAAATTTCCGCGCATTATTTGAAAAAGTATTATACAAACCTTGGCCGCAACCAGGCATTGATGGACCAACTAGTATGTGTGCCCCGGCTTCACCTCGGCCCACATTTTTACGTTCATCCATCAATGCCCCTGTTCCAGGCCGCGACAATAATGTACTATAAGGGACTTTTTGCGCAGTGAATTAATAAATTAAAATATTTTTTTTAGAATACGCCTTTTCAATAACTTGAATCAATATGCAGATCAAAAAGGTCACATACATAATAGCACATTGCATTTGAAAAGTGCAACTTTGATTTTTAAATGTTTTATGTATTCTAGAACGTCACTCATGCTCGTTTCCTATATACAATATCGAATCGTTTCTCTTACCAATAGTATCACTTTTTATTGCCAAACTGGGCGTATAGGGCTACTACAATATTAGTACTGGAATATTAGGGGTTTCACCTCGGAATGAGAGATAGTCAGCTATAATTTTCTACAAACCTTTATTTTGGCACCCTAAAACTTGTCTCAAAACCTACTTATCGTCCGCGACTACGGATATTCCGAGGTCAAAGGTCAAAATACAATTTTTTACACATTTATTGCAAATATCTCGTTTCCTATGGGTTTTATGCTATTTTTATTTATTATAAATATTGTAAAAGATTAAATTCTCCACAGCTTTTGTTTAGACATTTTTTTTATATCTTGAGCCATTTTCGAGATAGAGGGCAGAGCGCGCGCAGTGTTTAACTTTAACTCTAACGGTCCGTTAAATATAGCTTTCGGCCATTAGTAACGTTTACACAAAGGTCAAAAAGTACAGAATACCTTAGTAACTTGCAATCAGCTTCCAAACAAAGATTATGTTTAATCAAGTATAGTTCTACTTAAAAGTTTCAAATACAAAGTGTACTTACACTTAGTAAAACAAAACTTTGAAATCTAAAATCTACCTAAATACTAATGAAAGTTTGAAAATCGTACGATTTTCAAACTTTCACTAGTATTAAGTACTTACCTAAAATTGAGATCCATTTTAGAATAGGGGTTCTATTTACTTTATCGGTATGGTAGCAAAGTTACCAGTCAAAAAATATAAAATTAATAAAGATAATAAATAATAAAATCGTAGCGAAGTCAAAACTCTGGATATTTTTGAAACAAAGTAATTGTTACGATGTATGGGAACGATTCTGAGGCCGAAAATATAGTTTTTATAATTTTGGTGCATTTGTCTATTTATCTGGATGTAGGCATATTCCGGATTGACTCAATACTACTGAATAGAATCTGTTCCTTTGCACAAACATTCCAGCTGTTTGCTATGGGGGTTAGCTATATTGCATTATGTCTGTATTCCTCAACAGTTTACCGCGAGATTTAATTACACGAGAAAATATGCCAATAGAATCCACAGTCACGTGTGCGAAACCTCAGGCACAGCTAGTCCATTGTAACTTTTTAAACATATGAATCACTCAGACAAAAGTGAAATGACGTAAAAAAAAAAAAAAATGTATTTCTGTCGATCTATTCAGTAAATATCTCACCGTGAAAACTTAGGTGAAGAGAGCTGTCAATAGTGTCAAACCCTATTATCACGTGGAATGACAGCTCATTTCACCTAAGTATTCAAAGTGATATTATGGTTTTTATTCATTTTTTTTTTAATTTTGGTCAATTCTTGTTGGTTGATAGTAAAGCGCAAGTGTCAATCACTTTCAAAGCGTTTCGTATTTTTTACAACGACTTTCAAAAGGACTGACTTTAGCTTTTTGGTAGCCAATGGTGCCGATTCACTTGTCACAAACTAGACTTAAAAATCACTAAAATTTAGTTTATTCCTGTCAAACGACGATTTCCCATTCTGAAATAGACTAAAGTGACACAACTTAACTTTATTTTAGTTTGACTGCACTAAGATAGTACTGAGTTTTTAATTTAGTGAGAATGGCGATTTTGCTATTCTGAATTGACGAGGGTTGCTTTGTCTCATCGGGATCGTGATTTCAATTCCTAGACAAATTAACGCAACAGTGTATTTCTGATCTATTCAAAACGTTTTTCGCATGAGCGTGTTCGCGATAACGTCATTCGATATTGTGGTTTTCGATTCAATGTGTTTTTTCGAACTGGCGTACCACTCGCAATTTTTTTCGAAATAGCGTGCACCGAAACGACGTCATTCGAATCTTCATAATATCACTCCCCTGTAACAATGGCACAAGAAAACAGTTGTATGTTTTTCCCGGAGATGTCTAGACTTCTGCGTGATAAGAAACGAACGCAGACGCCTAGTTACTTTCATCTTATGTTAACAGTATATAAAGCACCAATTTGACAAATTGGACCAATGTCAAAGCTATGGGACAATATGTACTTATGTCTACGTATGTACTAAATGTCTTTATGATTGTTGATGTTACTAATTGAATCAACATTGTAGTAATTGGCCTTCTATATGTTTACAAAAAGATATTCAACGACTAGATACTTCGTATAACTCGTAACGTAGTTAGTTATTTTCCTATAACTACTTCGTTAAAAGTTAGATCGTTTTCAACCGTAGCACTAATAAAATTGTGTATAAAATATAACGGAGGATAAAATATGTCTTCCGTTATTATCAGCCATATTTTAAAGAAAGAAAGAAAGAAAAATATTTTATTTGGGACACGCACAGGAAATACAAACAGTAAGTAATAATTTAAAAAAAAAATACAAACAGAAAAGTAACGACCTGTGCGAGACCAAAAAGGCCACTATCTCAGCATAATGCGGCGATATTTTAAACATAAATACCGCAGCGCTGGTATTCTGATAGGGCCCACTGTGATGTCACGGACACACCTACGGACATAGATAAATCCCATTAAGGGATATACCAAATAATAAAACAAAAAAGCAATAAAAATAATAAGAAATAAAATAGTACAAATAAAAACTGAAACTAAGTAATAAATAAATGAATCTATACACGCCCGACGTTCCAACATCACTTGTCCATAGTATAGACTATTTATTATCTATGGTGACACGCGAAGGGACGCGGGCGCACTGCGCTGCTAATGTGCGATGCATTCGACAGTATAAATGTTCTGTGGTCAATTATATTTAACAAGAAGTAACTATTGGAAATAGATAGAAATTATAATATATTATGGTTCAAAGAATATAATACTCTTTAACGAAAGGTATTAATAGAAATAAAACAGAGGGTGAATAATATAAGGCAAGAAAGCGGTGCAAATGAATAGTGTATAGTGTCGTTGTGTTGTGTTGTGGCGTGGCTGTTAACTATTGTGGGCGTACTATGGTCACTGTTGGTTATTGCGCCATGGAAAAGCCGTTTGCAGTTCAAATCAAATTATAATTTACGATCATATAATTTAATTTAGACACAACTACACGAAACGCACGACAGTTTCTAAAAGTCTTCAATGTTTGAACCCCACGCACGAACTCTGCTTAGCTCCGGCCGGTCCGAGCGTTATGTAGTAGACTCAGTCAAGCGCCGCTAGGCGACGCTAGCGTCCCGATCAGTCAACTCAGTAACGTATTTCAAGGGCTTGTTCTAAGTCCGCCATAACAACAATGTTAACAGCATTGTTGTGTTTCGGCAGTTAGAGGTAAGATAGCCAGTTCCTCGGTGGTTGAGGATTCCGGGTGAAGCTCGTTTCCACCTTCGGCCTGATCATCACTTACCATCAGGTGAGATGCACGTCAAAAGCTTTCCCTTGTGGATAAAAAAATATTTATGAATGACGGAATCAGAAATGAATAGGTTATGTAAGAAAATTCTTAAAATATATTATTCCATAATAGTCATTCGAAGATCAACTTTACTCCATTTGAAATAAGATTAGACATTTAAATAAACCTTTTTTACAGTTCGTTCAACCGATTTTGACTTCTATACCATAGGCATAAGGATGGCATTAAAAGCAAAAAAGTGGTAACAATACCAACTGTTTACTGCAGCTGCCATTTGTCATGCCACCAACACAACAGAAGTCAAAATCGGTTGAACGGGCTGTAAGAAAGTTTTATTTAAATGTGTAATCTTATTTCAAATGGAATATACGAACCTTACGGTTTCCTATTGTGTTACAGTCGGTGTATTCTGTCTTAATCTCACCGTGAAAATGAAGTGAGCTTAAAGTGAGTTGATATTCCACTTAATGCTGGGGATTCACAGTATCTACAGCTCACTTCATCTAAGCTTTCACGGTTAGATTTACAGATCGCCTGGTGTCCAGTATGTCTACACACTCATAAATAAAACCTTGTGTGTACAATATAATAACGCTTTTAGAATGTTGTTGGAGCTGCCGAGATACTGTAGTGCGTCCGGCATGTTTTTGGAGGCTCAGATTGATGGCTTTCATGCCATCATGAGAAAGAGAGTGGCCTCCATACTCCACCGTATCCGAGCGAGCTCCAACAGCATTCTGGAAGTAATACCGGATCGGTTGGGCGGTCCTTTTGTTAGACACTGGATGGCACTATTTGTGTCAATTTGATGTCGTTTGTTTTATTTTTGTGTTCCACTAACATAGTTCCTTAGTACTTACTAACACAATTATGGATGATTCTGTAATTGATGGTTTGAAATAAAGTTATTAAATTAAATAAACAAGCCAGAGGAAACACCACAATATATTAAAATAATGAATGAATAATAAAAATACTAAGTTATGAAGGAGTCGATACAATTTAATTTGTTTCCTTACAGGGCAAAGCCAACAAAAGGATTTGATTTCAAAGAAAGGCATCCTTCCTTTTTGTTTCACACCTTCGCTGTGGATCACTTAGCTCTGTAATGGAAGATTCCATCGATGTAGAAAATCACTGAGGTGACATTGAGTGCTACCATAGAATAAGAAAACTGTAGACACAAAGCAGATAATCTATAGATGAAACCATGCACTTTTTTTTATATCTAAACCAGAGATGTTACGAAAGTCGTTTTACCGGAACCGAAGGCGGAGTTGGTATCAGAACCGGAGTCGGAGGCGGAAGTAGAAGAAAGATATGTTAGTTTAATCAGTCAAATTTATGCGATACTATAATCATAATATGTATACCTAAGTTATGTATATGTTAAATTATCACCTCTACTTTGGGATGTGATCATTTAACATGCAGCAATTGAATAAACTTAATAATCCAGTGACTCTAAAAGTGGCAAATTGTACTTTCAACCTTCGTTAAAACTCCGATTCAAAATTATCGGAACCAAAGTCGGAGTCTCGGACTTTCGGATTCGGAACCGAAACTCCGTAACATTCCTGATCTAAACTAGCAACTCTGCCACACGGGTGGTGGTGATATGTGAAAACATCGAAATTTCTCGCTAAAACTAAGTTAAGACAAGCTGAAAACAAAAGCACCTACCTACCTACCTTTTCTCGAAGCATTTCGTCACATTTTCGAACTTTAAGCTTCTAACTTAAGCTTAAGCCTGGATAATGCTAGAGATATTTTATACGTCTATGGCTAGAGAGATCAAATTCTTAGGATAAGATGTGGTAAGCAGACTTATAAAACCCACAAAGTTTAATTTGTCTAGCTTTTAAAGTTTAGTTTTTATTAATACCTAAAATACGTCGATTTCGTCACTGACTAAAGGCTTGTGCAGACTAACGCGACTTGTCGCGCGAGGCGACACGAACAATACAATTTCTAAGAAAACTTCACAGTATAACAATAACCGGTCCCGCGTCGCGCGACAAGTCGCACTGGTCTGCACAAGCCTTAACTCACTCACTCATCAAAACCTCTAGGGCACTTCCCAATTTCCTAGAAGGCTGAAAGCGGTAGGCATAACAGTACCGCCTTGCCGTGATTGGCGTCGCTCAGTTCAGACAATAAGAATTAATTTATTATTTCTCTGTACGAGTACCTCGATTCCGAAACTGTAAGCACATAACAATATAATAAAAGATTGAAATCATTAAATTCCCTACCGCGTCAAAAAATCGTCGCTTTTCAGTTTCGTTTTGACACCTCTGACACACTCAATGTCACACACGCTATGGAAACGAATTACTGATGTATTAGTTCACCCTTCTCAGTGTTGACACTTTACAGTACAGTGAGGGCAAATCTAACGATTTAAGTCTTTGTTTACAGTGCGTTCGGATCAGGAGGTACTTCTTAGTATTTTTATTCTATTCTACGATGCTGCTACCCAGACACGTGCCGTTTTTTATGATGATTTATGTAGTAGAATGAGTTTTCAGATAAAAACAGACACAAATACCTACACAAGTCTAGATGTAAGCATGTTAATGGAACCTGCACGGAACACCTTGCCCTCATTTATCAATCACTAACTGCGCCCCGCGGTTTCACCTGCATGAATCCCGACTCCGTGGGAATATTGGGATGAAAATTAAAAAAAATAAAAATATTAAGTCATTTATTCAAAATAGGCTGAGGATCAGCACTTTTCGAACGTCAAAATTACATAAGACAGTCCCCCAAAAACGCCCGCCCATCACCACTTCCTAGTGCTTTAGCTGGGAGGAAGAAGTGGCGCAACAAACTCCCCAGCAGCACTGCTGTCTGTTCAGTAAGAAAATAAACTTGATTATATACAATAGTATACAAAATAATTTACATTACTCAACACAAAACAGTAAATTAAATTATTTGCCATAATGACAGTTAACACATAGATGAAAAGTATTCTATATCCTAGCCCAGGTCATGGTCTACCTACGTGCCAAATTTCATCCTCAAACTCAAACTCAAAGCATTTATTTCAAATAAACCAATTACAGGTACTTAATTGTCAAGGGGTCGGTCAGTCAGATATATGAAGCTAGTTCCCCATTCCAAAGCGTAGTAGGTTCCTATGGAGAAGAACGGGCAAGAAACTCCACGGACACTCTTTTAAATCAGAATATTTTTACAAAATATTGGTTACATCATCCATGTTGTAATTATACATGTGAGAATAATGTAGAAAGACGTTACGTGCACGTTAAAAGCGTCCGTAATAAAAAAAAAAACAAAAAAAAATAAGCCGTGGCAGCTAAGATATGACCAGTCCCCACTGAAGGCGTCCGTGCACGAACATGACGCATGGATCAGCACCTTTATTCAGCCGTTTTAGGGTGAAAGCGTAATAAACAAACAAACTCACTTTCGCATTTATAATATTAGTTAGGATTAGAATTATTTTATTGCATTCAAACGACAAATTTGGTAGATTTGGGTACTGCATAAGCATAATAGCATATTCAGTAGACGAAGGCCTCCCGTCTTCGAGAAACAGTTGGCCGTAATCCACCACGCGGGCCAGTGCGTGTTGTTAGATGTCACATGTCTTCGAATTTTTGGTTCTAGGGCATGCCGGTTTCCTCACGATGTTTTCCCTCACCGTTTTGAGAGCAGTGGTGATGAAATGATTTACATAAAGTAAAGCGCTTGTCTGGGTTCGAAACTACGATCTACAATTCGTAATCCGCGGCTATAATCACCGGGCCACCACTGTCAAAGTCAAAGTCAAACAATTTATTTCAATTAGCGCATAAAAGGCACTTAAGAACGTCGATTTTACAAAAAATAGAATTGATTCTAGTCGCCCCTTCCAAAAGGTAGTTTTCGTATGGAGAAGAATGGGCAAGAAACTCCACCGTTACTCTTTTAAAATGTTTTTATAATATTTTATATACATTAATTATATAATTATATTTGAAGACGATGCATCTAGAATAAGATTATTATTCAAATTCAAATATTTTATTTCAGATAAACATCCATTTATTATTATACCACGATAGGTAAAAAAGAAAGAAAAATTAAGCAATGACAGATACATTAATTATTATTATGTGATTGATACATGGTGCTCACATATATTTACACTGCACTCTTGGTATTGCATGCGTTATTTTAAAATTTATTTTAGTAAGTACTATAGGTACATCTCTGCCTAAGCCTTCGGGGTTTACAAGCGTTATGTTGTGTTATTTTAGTAAAGTGGTTTCTTTTAATATTTTCCAGGATTTTATGGTATTTCTTTTGTTTAATACTGTTATTAGAACCAATTTTTTTTTTGTCTTTAATAGAATTACATAATATCTCCATCATCTCCACATCTCCACACGTCTTTTTAACAAAAACAAATAAAAACTATGTTTTAAAATATCCAAGGAGCCACTTACCCCAGACAGCGACTTGATTGATCGCGCGAGTAAGTCGAAAGCACTGTACGCACTCGTGCGTCGATTTCGTGGTCACCATGTTCTTATACGTTCGTGAACATACAAAAACATGGTGAACACGAAATCGGGCACTTTCTTCACACCACTAACGAACATCATAAAGACACTGTGTTCGTCAAAAATGTTCGTAGCGATCGATCTAATTTCGAATCCATGGTTACTAAAGAGAGCGGATAACGATCGCGATCGCGTATTCAAGCGATGATCGCTTTCGGTTAGAACACGGCTTTAGGCATAAAAGTACTCTTTCTCATCGCTTAAACTAAATTGTCGTAGGTAAGAAGCCAAGGTAACCGACATAGCCTGAAGAATTGCATTAAGTGGCAATGGGCAGGCCACATTGCTCGCAGTACAGATGGCTGATGGGGCAGAAAGTTTCTGGAGTGGCGACCACGAACCATTAGAAGGCCTCTCACAAGGTGCACTGATAACCTGGTGAAGGTCGCAGAAATCCGCTTGATGCGAGAAGTACAGAACCGGTCAAAAGTGGCAATGCTTTGGGGAGGCCTATGTCCAGCAGTGGACGTTCTTTCAGCTGAAATGATGACGATGAGGTAAGTAGCTACTCAACAGAACAGATGATCGTCTTTCTTTTTTATAGATAAATAAGTTTTCTGGTTTAACCAGAGAACTTGTTTATCTCATATTTCTCAGTTGGTGTCAATAAAAACTTTTTGTGCCTGCAAAGTGCTTGATAAAAAGTTTCTAGAAATTATTTAAGATCTACAGCTTGCTTAAGGGAATTCAGAAGAAAAGTAAGTAATTAGCCGATTGTTATAAAACGAATAGTTTAAATGTATTGTGTAAACAATTGTTGGCTCTAACCAAATAAATAAATAAATCACTGATGAGTAACTAATATAATTCCACGTAAGACGTGGAATTATATTAGTTGATGTTTTAGGGGTTCGTGGCTAAATAATAACAGCCACACTGATGATCGAAGGTTAAGCTACGCTTGCCAAGACCGGTCCTTAGATGGGAGATCATCCATTACATAACGAGACCCCTTAGTGCCTTGGTGGTGCCATTCGTAGATCATAGTCAGAAGCCCGAAAGTCTAACAACCAGAATTACCAAGGGGTATCGAGTGTGTTACCTAGTGACTTGTGGGTTGTGGAGGTCAGATTGGGAGTTGCTCCATGTAAAATACTGATGGTATTCAGCTGCATCCGGTGAAACGATCCACCCCAATATAGTATGTTATTTCTGTGAGAGAGAGTGCGGTGTATCCTACCACGTGGGCCAAGTGCGTGGCTCGAAAGTATACTTTCCACTGCAAGGGTTTTGGGGTAGGTAGGTTTGGGTTTTACTGAATTTCTTTTGTTTTGTTATAAATATAAAAAACTGAACATATTTTAATTTAAAGACCCGATCATGTTTACTATCATGATTGTCGTCTAAATGTTATGATATCATAACAAAAACATATTTTATGAACAGATTGATACAATTATTTTATTCGAATACATTCATCGGGTACAATCTTTTATAACAAGTTGCCAAAGTCGGTTACTGAACTTAGCGATGGGAATTTCAAAACCCACATCAAACGTATCCTTATCAAGAAAGCATATTATAAAATTTAACTGCTGTGGCTTCCCTGGTACATCATTAACGGCATATTATGTAAGAGTCTATTATCTGCTCCCAAATTACCATGTTTATTTATTTATTACATTCTTCCTTGACAAAATCATCCTAATATTTGACATTATATACCTACAATTGAATTTCAACACTTTATTAGTGGCTTTTGTGTACATGATAATTATTCAGAATTGTTACAGTTGTAATAGCTATCAATCATGTCATTTCGTTTAAAATAGGTTTTTATTTTTAATAATTCATTTATATTTTATATAGATTCTTTTCTATTTTGTGAATGTGAGAACGCTGTAGGCTTAGTTGACTGTAGATTTATGGACCATCTTCTATTTTGTTAAGTACCTGGTAGTTGTTGAAAGACGTACAGTCCTCCCATACCTATTAATATTGTTATTTGAAAATATTTTAAAGGCCAATTATTTTTTAAAGAGTAACCGTGGAGTTTCTTGCCGGCTCTTCTCCATAGGAAACGACCAATTGGAACCGTGCACCTAGCTTCTGACATTTCATAAGTGCCCATTAGGTTTATGTGAAATAAAATATTTTGAATTATCGAATCATGGGCCGACTAACTACAGAAGAAAAAACATTTTACAAAGAAAATGAATGCATAGTTCTAAAAGACATGCGTTAAAAAAAAGAGTCGACTTACATTATTATATATGACTCCAATATTGTTGACAAAAGCCTTGTCAGATATTAGTAATGCTATACGCTGTTCCGACAGCTCTCTGCGCAGATGGCGTGGCAGTTCGTAGGGTGGGAGCCTAAACTGCACGTAAAGAAACACTCATTAAAATGAGTGTTTTACGTGTCTTTACGTGCAGTTTAGATACCTTGTCATTCACAAATGTGCCTACTAACATATTTTGAACCTATCTACTGTTATTTCTGTACATATTCAAAGTCAAATCGTTAATTTTAATTAGAATTAGACCATTTATAGGCACTTTTTATTTAATTCCAAAATGTACAAGAAAAAAGGAAAATTGATTCTAGTGGCCCTTTTCTAAAAGTACTCTTCGAATTAACGTTAATATTTATAGGTTTTTTTTTTTTTTTTTTCATTAATGCACATTTTTAGGCACCACATCGTCACTGGTTTAACTTGTTGTTGTCTTTTAATAAATATAATAACTTAGTCCACATAATGGCTGAACCCTATCTCTTAAGATACAGGCCTGACCTAGTTTAAGGGATAGAGTTGAAATTTACTGTACTCCTACGGTAAAGTTGTATTGAAAACGTTAACCGAATGTATGCAGTGCAATGTGATTTTGTTTTATGCAATAAATTCTTATTATTATTATTATTTTTATTTATGAATGGGTGAGAAAACCCAAAAATAAAAAATGGTCTTAAAATATTTTGTTTACATTTATAGATTTTTTGTGTCCATGTGGTGCCGGATTTAAAGTAGTACCATAATAGTACCATACCATTTCTTCCCTTGGGTGTCGCAAACGGCGACTAAGGGACTCACTAGAGAATGGGCAGCAGCGTTCTCTCTACATTTTAACACCGTACTGTGATCGCCAACCCGCCTGCCAAGCGTGGCGATTATGGCAAACCCCCCATTTTGGGGAGGCCTATGTCCAGCAGTGGACGTCTTTCGGCTGAAATGATAAATGATGATGACATTTATAGATAATAACATGACTCGACAGGCGTTGTATGAATATGCACTTTCCGCTTTCCTGAATTTCCCAATTTTCCTGAACCTGCTTCGTAGTTTTACGAACATTTAAAAACAAGAAAAAAATGCCAAGTCGATCCAGCTGTTCTCCGAACCGCTTACCAACGAACAGCAATTCATTTTGTGAAGACGATGTAGGTACCTAGAATACAATTACTCTACTTACTATTCATTTATTTTACCCCTGTCTCCAAGATCAAATAAACCATTTTTCCTTCGTTCTTTAACGAGTAGCATATGTAGCAATATCAAATTACTGTCGAGAAAAGAATAAGCTGGGACACATTCGAAATGGTAACACTTAGCTTTGAGTATATAATGTATTTCGCAAATCCATTATGCAAAAAATACGAAGACTGTTATTTCCGTAATTTCGGTGGAGTTGCACCGGCCGTGGTTCCGATAAAACATCCAACCCCGAGATAATTTTGTCAATACAAAACGTTGTCGTTGTTCGCTTCATCCGGAACGGTAATATCGGATTACGTATTACATTTGAATAATTTTCCAATATCTACGCGAAACAATATTTTGCCAACAATATCATTATTCTGCCCTTATGTCAATTTGTTTGTGGTCTGTGCAACAAGTCTTTTTCTTCGACACTTCTCTATTAGCCATCATCTCGGAAGTCACCCTCTTTCTATCCATATCATCTTTTACACAGCCCATCCATCGATAGTGAAACAATGTTACGCAAAGAGACTTAAAAAAAAAGTTGTGGGTAATTTTACCAGTCAACCTGAAAGCGATCAACATGATCGTAGGAGCGCTTATGCTAAAAGTTGGCAACGCCGCAAATAGCTGTCAAATATTTACCCGTTTTGATTAATTTGGCAATTTTACTGTATGGAAATTTGAAATGTGAGTAACTAGTGATCTGAAATATTGATTAGGAAATGCAATAATTAATATCGTAACACCGAATATTTCGTTTTAGATGTAAACAAAAGTATTTGGAAACTTTCCAAATGCCTATTTTACACATAAAACGGTTACAACATCAAATTCAGTGTTATTATTCCAATTCATTATTAATATTCTAGTTCGCTAGTTAGCCACATTTCTTATTTCCATACAGTAAAATTGCCAAATTAATCAAACCAAATTAATCTATTTGCGACGTTGGCCACTCTCTGAATAAACGCTCTTAACTGCATTCAAGGACTGTTAGAGGCATCACTGTCGTGAAATATTGACACTGAAAGCCTGGGTTTAGAGCGTTACACGTTTAGTTTCATTGATACCCATTGAGGTATTCATGAGACATGTTATACATATAATAATATCATGTATCAATGTTTCATGGTTATCCATAACGAGGCGACCAATTAATGCATTAGCATTAATTAACACAGTCGATAAGATAATACAATACCAACAAAATAAGGACAAAAATATTACAAGTAACACATAATATAATATCAAGCCTGTAATCTCCGAAGGGTTAAGCAGAGATGTACCTTAGTACACCCACATTTCACCAGTTATGTTTAAGTCTCATGTAATAGGGGGAGAGCCTATTGCCATCAACCGGGCATAAATCTAAACTCCAGACTGCTACTGAGAAATTCCTGATGAAAAAAGTCCAATAACACGTTACTCGACCACGGAATCGAATCCGGGACCTCGAGCTCAGTCGTAGCGCTTGCGACCACTAGATGAACGAGGCAGTTGGACAAAAATGGTCTGAAATAAACGAATTTTATTTTATTTTATTGCCCATGGTAGAAAATGCACGGTTTTTAATATATTTCAACCGGAATATTATCTTGTGTTTGATTGGTTTTTGTTGGTGTACTATAAGTACAACTCTGCTTAAGAGGCCAATCACAAAATTGCATTCTGACAGTTCGAGCAGCCGGCGCATCGCATTAAGTAGCAATTTCTCAGTTGTAATTCCGTTTATTTTGAGTTATATTTTTTTTAAGAATGCAGTTTTTATTTCTTATTAACTACTAACGTTTATTCTTTTATAAATTTGACATAATAGTATTAACGTCGTAAGAAAAATTTTACAGTTGATTCTGAGCGTTTTTTTGTAATTTTATGATTTTGAACGGGATTCTAGATATTCCGTACATATTTCAAAATTCTGAGGCCGCTATGAACTAAACCACTATTTAAAAGATGTTACGAGTATTATATATTTTTCCTTTCATTTTCGTATGTGCATACACTGCAGTAGTTCAATCCACGAGCTCGGAAAACTGTTGTGGCGCATTATATGAAAATTGCTTCGGAATTTTGGCTTTATTGGACAAGAAAAAATTACGAAAAGCGAGGCCGCTATAAACTATACTAATAACTATTCTCCACCACTCAATAATTCAATGTTGTCGAAGTCTTTCAGTTTCTCAAAACAAGAACGGCAAAGTTGCCCATTTAACGCAAAAATCACGGTCGATATTAGTCGAAATGTCTCTTAACACTCGGGGATACGAGACGTGATTAAATTGATGAAATTATATTATTTTATATTATAACTTTTTTTATGATATATCGGCTCGATGGTGCTATTGGTTCAATATTGAGTTTCTATTCTTCTCATAACTGAGGATGATGTGGGTGATTTGTGTGGGAGGATATTTTGAATGCGTTGTGACCAAAGCAACAGCAACACGGCATAATTACCCCAACTACTACGCGCTGGCGAGTCATAATGAAAGCAGAAACATCCCAGCGCTGATTTGCTGGATTTGGTTTCTCTATCAACTGTTCGTTATTTCTCTTTACAGAGTTAATTAACGATGCACGGTCAGCTTTTTCGTGTGCCCTGATTTATTAATAGTAATTTAAGTAGAACATTGGTTGTCATAGACTCAGATCTGGACACATTCCATGTAATAAGTTTGCTTTCATAATGAAAAAAAATAACTCGCCTAATTTGGTGGAGTGTGGAGTTGTGGAACACTTACTCGTACATCCCTTTTTTTTTTTTTCAGTATGGGAAATCATCAAATGACTTCTCCCGCTCTGAGCAGAGCGAGAGGGTGTGTCAGACTTTTACTGACTAAAACCCACCCGTGTTCCTTCCGTTGCCTGTGTGCCGGGGCCGCGATATCCCTTTCGGACAAACCCGCAACCCCAGCAGGCATTGGTCTTTCGACCCCGTCGGTTGGTGCTGACATCTCTTTGAGGCGCGCGTGGAACACAACGCGCCGTCGACACGGGCCTGGTCCTTATCGGACGGCGAGCTGCCCATTGCTCACCGTCCGCAGGCCCGCGCCTATGGTGGCCGGAAGTCGGCTCTTAACTCCTCTCGTACATCCCTTATTGATAGACTTTGTTCGATATGAGTCTGATTGAAATGATGTGTTTTGGTCTTGAGGTTGAACCGACTTGATTTATTTATTATTTAATTATTTATTTCATTTATTATTTATTTATTTATTTAATAAAATCTCCCTTACAACTATCATTACAGGTGTATACCTAATGCGGTCTCAAAATTAATTCACTTACAATTTAAAACGATGAAAACTTTGATAACTAGTAGTAGGTACCTATAATAACATCCAAAAATAATAACTACTTTACTGAATTCCCTAGATATACAAACATAATATTTAAAACATGCAAAACAACAACTTAGTTAAAGCCTACTCTAATCGACTCTATATATAACATAAAATAAACAACAGTATTTGTGCGAGCTCACTCAAATGGCATGTAAATACATTGATGTTCACGTGAAGATTGTTAATACCCCATTTGCGCGGGTCAATGGTATTTTGGCGAGAAGGTTGATCCTGGCAACCGGCACGGCCAGTAGCAGCGGGCGGCGCCGCCTCCAAAGATAGCGGTTGGTACACATACACTCAGGCGCTGCAGCACGCTCAATGCTAAGAAATATCCTAACCAGGGTGCCTACTCCCTAAGCGAAATCCGTAGTTTCTGCCGTCGTTACGGGCACTTCACTCTCCTTCTTACTTACGGATGTCTGTAAGTGAGACGGAAAACGAAGCGTCTGTAACGACGGCCGAAACTACGGATTTCGCTTAGGGAGTAAAACAAGGTCTGGCATTTCGGGACAAACACATGCTTACGTCACTATCCAGTTGCCACTCTATTGCAACAAAACACGATTAAGGAAAGATTTTTAGAAGCTGTTCTGTTAAAAAATATGTACAAAGCTTTTAAATTGTCATTTCGTGTGTCTAATCAAACGAAACAATTCATTTTAAACATAAACCAACGTAATTGTTAAATTAAAATCTCATTGTTTTATTGGATTCGCACAGGTAATAAAGGTGGTTGGGGAGTTATTATTACAAACTTCTGGTAACACAGATGTGATGACATAGACTTGTGTTGCCCACGTGACCACTGTGTTTCGGAATGCCATACCTGGCGAAGTACATTATTATACCATTTCATTACTCATGTAGGCACATGTCATAGAATTCCATCTCAACCAAATGGTGATGATGCGAAGAATCTGTTCCTAATCCATTAGCAGTGTATATTTTTATTTTTATTTTTATTTTTTATTTATTTTATTTTTATTATTTGTTTAGGGTATGATGGGCTGTCATACTTAGTGCGGTTATAAAAGTCCTTAATCTAAATATTATAAAAAATGTTCATTAGTATTCATTCTTGTATTTTATGGTTAGTTATCTTTTATGTATTGCTCATAAAGTTGTCTGGCATTTTTGCTGAACTGGGCCTTTTTGGCGCAGCCCTGAGGCACACTCCCCATCAAAATTCTGCTTACGTCGCACTTTACACTTTTTATTTGATTTTGGTTTTTCTTTTTATATGCTGTGTAAATTATATTATGTGTGTTTTAGTCTGTGCTAAATAAATAAAGAAAGAAAGAAAGAAAATACGTTTATTTGCGGTACACGTGACGCAAGGTAAGAACAAAACACGAAAATAAACAGTTTGGGGGAAAACATGCGTCACATCCACGCAAAACGGCCATCGCTCAGCATAAAGCTGCGACCCTATGCGAGACAGAGCCCCAGCGCTGGTTTTCAGCGACAGCCGGCGTTGACGTTATGACGTCAACCGGTGCAGCAGAGATTTTTTTTTTATGTATTTTCTTTCTTTCTTTCTATGTTGCACCTGCCATGTTTTGTCTCTGTTTCAAAGGTTGACTGGTAGAAAATGCCTCAAGCATTAAGTATTGTTTTTTACATTTGCATCGCTTATTAATAAATAAATAATGCTACATACTTCTGTTCAAAGTTTTCGTTACTGGAATGGATGGCAATATGGAGGCAACATGATGTAAGTTGTTAAGTAGTGTCGTGAACTTTGAATATCTTTAATAACCAATGATGGGATTCTGGCGTGCAAATACTGAGATTTAATGACGACATCAGAATATGGATAAGCCATATTATGATCTCGGTGTCCCGGAAATAGCGAATTTTCCATTTTCTGGTTCTAAGTTGTAATTTCGATTACATAGTAGTCCAGTCATGGAAAGTTTTCCGGGAGGTTTGAAAATTGGTAATATTATTTATTGTAACATTTAGCGCATTCCCCTTCGCGTCGCTATTCTTGATAGGATAAGATAAGATTATTTGCTTTTTAAATATCGCGAGCCTTTTGGCCTCGTACAGGACTGCATTAATTTTTAATTTTACTTTGTTTTTTTATTGTTTTTCTTTTTTATTTATATTTAGTGTGTTTTTAGTTTAATTTGTGATTTCCTGTGTGAGTCTCAATAAATACTTTTTCTTTCTTTCTTTCTATTTATTTGTGTATTTTTTATGTTTTTATGGATCAGGTTTTGCGAGTTCGTCGTCTCCAGTACCGACCGAAACGTCACAAATAGAAATTCTTCCACGTCATCCGCCAGGGGATTATAACCATGGGAAGTTTTCCAGGAGTTTTGAAAATAGTAGATTTCATTTATTTCGACGTGGTGTTTTCGAATTTTCACTTTGACACTCACATATTGGAAAAATGGCGCCCTAAAACTAAAAGTTTCTTGACAGTCTCCTTTCAGACTCATTTGAAATGGCGGCTCGAGTGGCAAAGATACTAGGTGGCAAAGAGGAAATTCAAAAACAGCACGTTGTAATAAAAAAAATCACAACTTAAAAAAAAAGGGAGACTTTTTGAGCGCCAAATAACTATGCTATAGCATAGTTATTTGGCGCTCAAAAAGTCTCCCGTAGTCACATTGATTGACAAAATCTTTGCAGTGCCCTACAGGGTCCACAATTATGTCTTTAGAAAACCTACCATCTAAGTTCACATTGTCAATCAACTCACCCTATATTCCACTGCTGGACATAAGCCTCTCCCAGGCTGCGCCATATTGCACGGTGGCATGCGACCACCTTTTACAGGTCTTCGGTCCATCTACTAGTTGGGGGGCATCCCACACGACGGTTGCCGACACGCGGTCACATGTGCACATTAAGGAAAGCAATAAATATACAGGCTGGCAGGGACATCGACGTGAAAACTGTTACCATGGATACAGTACATGATTCTGAACCCCATAGAAATATCTAGTCAGTTATTTTTTTTTAATCTGCTGTTCCATACATTTTGACCGCGTAGGCCTATAAAACAAAAGATTAAAAAAAAAAAATGACGGAAAATTTCCAAGCAAGGGGGTTCAGAATCATGTACTGAATCCATGGTAGCAGTTTTCGCGTCGATGTCCCTGCCAGCCTGTAAATTTATTGCTTTCCATGCCAACCTTTATTGAGTATTGAGTAATTGCACGCCCAAATCACTGGTAATTACTGCAGCATGGCAGATGCGTCGCCATCCCAGAGACTAAACTGAAATGATTCATGTGCCTTTATTTTACCTCTAGTTTCTGCCCGCGACTTAGTCCGAGTGAAATTTCTTGTTTCCATCGCATCGCCCGCCTGCGCTATAACTTCCTTTTTGCTTAGCAAGTTTTTTCAAGTTTGGGACGCTCCAGTAACAGGATTTTGAGGGTTGTCTCGTGCAACCTAACAAGTCCCATATTTGTGCACTGGATTTCTGTTCACCAAAACGAGAATAAAAAATGACGAAAGACAATGTATGTTTTTTTTTTTGAAGAGAGAGAGATAATTTTTACTGATAATTTATTTTTATTTTAATGATAATTTTTAATTATATTTTTAATGATAATTTTTATTGATAGTTTTTAATATTTTTACTACCTACTTATTTATTCATTTTTTTTATATGGTTATTTTGCCTGAAATAAAACACTATTTTTATTTTTAGCGTTCTTTCTCACTTTTTTTACTTTTGCTCTGCTCCTAAGGGTCATAGCGTGATGATGTAATATAGCTTCACGGACTTTTTTCTGGGTAATGATGAGTACTTTAAACATGTAATACATAATTTTATGTATCATCAATATTTTTCGCAGCGCACGCCATGTAATGACTTTTATAGGCAATTTTTTTTATACCTTGGGTTACATTGTTGCAATTTTCGCAGGGATCTTTAACTTTTTTGAAAAAATAAAATACGCCCTTGTTACCCGCTGTTAATGCAGCTTTCTATAAGTGAAAGATTTTTTAAATCGGTTAAGTATTTTTTTATTTAATCCATTACAAATAAACAAACTAAAAATCAAATTGTATGTCTTTATTATTATACTAGCTGCGTCCCGCGGTTTCACCCGCATAAGTCTCGATCCCATAGGAATATCGGCATAAAAAGTATTATATGTGTTAATCAAGGTTATAAACTATCTGTTTGCCAAATTTCATCCAAATCCGTTCTGTAGTTGTTGCGTATAAGAGTAATAAACGTCCATACTTCCATCCATACTCACACACTTTCGCGTTTATAATATTAGTAGGATATATAAAATAATAGTAATAATATAAATATTAATTTAGATTAATTAAAATTTAGCCCACCCATACCCTACAAACCGAAACACAGCAACGCTGTTCAACGCCAGAAAGATTACGTGGTAAACTTCCGCGAAAACGGGTCGTGGCTAAATACGGGTCGATCGAAGGTTAGTTACGTTTGCCGTGCTCGGTTCATGAGAGGGAGTATAAAATTACATATCGAAACCCCTCCGTGCCTCGGAAAGCACGTTGATCTCGGCTGACATTCTTAATCTTCGACAGTCGTGACGGGTAAGCCGAAATAGTCTAACAACCAGTCTTACCAAGGAGTATCGTGTTACCCAGTAATTGGATTGTAGAGGTCGGATACGCAGTCCGTCAATGTATAATACTGATATTCAGCTGCATCCGACCCCAACATAGTTGGGAAAAGGCTAGGCAAACTGATTGATTGACTTCCAAAACTTCCTGTTCACAAAGTGCTTTACTGCACTACCTAATGTTTTCATCTTTTATTTCATTTCATGAACGGAAATAGGTTCCAACATTTCAAACAAACCTCAATTCTTTCTTTTTTTGAATACTTAATAATTTATGAAGAGGTTTGATTGAAAGATTGACTGAAATGTTTTTCAGTCGATGAAAGTGATTTCCGTTTCAATAGACGAAAGTTTACATTGCAGTTATTAATAGCTTTTCGGCTAGTCACTACATATTATAAAACAAAGTCCCCCGTCTGTCTGTTTGAACGCGATGAACTCAAAAACTAAAGAACGGATTTTCGAATTGTTTTCACCAATGGACGGAATGATGGGCACGCCACAATTGTGGCGTTAAGTCCCCTCTTTGAAGAGTGGCTAGAGAGGCGCTACGGCGTCCTCACCTTCCACCTGATGCAGGTCCTCACCGGACACGGCTGTTTCGGGAGGTTCCTGTTCCGCATAAGGCGGGAGGAAACGCCCGGGTGTCACCACTGTGTGGATCGCCCGGAGGACACGGTGGAGCATACGGTGGAGGTCTGCCCGGCTTGTGCGGAGCACCGCCGTGTCCTCACGGAGGCGATCGGTGGCGGCGATCTCTCGCGTCCGGCCCTGGTTCAGGCTATGGTCTGGAGCGAGAGTGCATGGGAGCGCGCGAGGGAGAGGCAAGATTCGCGCCCTCGCGCCCCTAGTCGCCGCAGGAGACGCCCCGGGCGTCGGGAGTCGCGACCCGGCTTCCGGCCACCGTAGGCGCGGGCTTGCGGACGGTGAGCAATGGGTAGCTCGCCGTCGGATTAGGACCAGGCCCGGGTCGATTGGTGCGTTGTGTTCCACGCGCGGCTCAAAGAGATGTCAGCACCAACTGACGGGGTCTGTAAGGGTCAATGCCTGTCAGGGTTGCGAGTTTGTCCGAAAGGGATATCGCAGCCCCGGCACACAGGCAACGGAAGGAATACGGGTGGGTTTTAATCAGTAAAAGTCCGACACGCGCTCCCGCTCCGGCCAGAGCGGGAAAAGTTATTTGAAAATTTCGCACCCTCAAAAAAAAAAAAAAAAATGGACGGAATGATTCATGAGGAACGTGTATAATTCATTAAGGTGTTATGTAAGTTGGCTGAAATATGACGATGATTGTCGAAGATATCGGAAAAATCATGACGACTTCGGAGCTTATTGCCGTGCGCCGCGTAAACCAATAGTGTAATATGAAAACTATGTATTACGGAATTAAGACATTGTTTACCTGGATTAATACATACGGTACTTTTAATCCCGGTATTACGTTCTCGTGGGACATTTACCGGCATCCACGAGGGTGGAGCCGCGGGTCATCATCATTCATTCATCATTTTAGCCGAAAGAACTGCTGGACATAGGCTTCCCCCAAATGGGGGGGTTTGCCATAATCGCCGCGCTTGGCAAGCGGGTTGGCGATCGCAGTATGGAGCTAAAATGCATAGAGAACGCTGCTGCCCATTCTCTAGTGAGTCCCTTAGTCGCCTTTTACGACACCCACGGGAAGAAATGGGATGGTACTATTCTTTACGTCCGGCACCACACGGAACCCGCCACGCAAGCCGCGGGTAAAAGCAAGTTATAATTAAAACTGGCATTCACATTTCTGTAGCATTACAAGCCTGTACGTATTGCCAGAAGGGATTTCCTGAGGTGTAGTGCACCCACATTTTGCCATTTTTTGCAATCAAATCGGCAAAACTCCAGACTCTGGGCTCAATTAGTCTGCCTAGCCTTTTCCCAACTATGTTGGAGCGGCTTCCAATCTAACCAGATACAGCTGAATACTGGTATTTTACATGGAGCGACTGCCTATCTGACTTCCATCTTTATTTTACAAAAGAGAGCTGTCAGAGCCATTTATAATCTACATCGTCGCGAATCTCTCAGGGAACTATTTAAAAAGATTAATATTATGACGGTACCTTGCCAATTCATTTATGAAAATATTATGTATGTAAGAAAAAATCTACATATCTTTAATAAAATAAGCGATAGACATAATTTTAATACTAGAAATAAAGATAAAATAGATCAACCATTTTTCAGATTATCTAAAGTACATACATCTTTTATGGGGTACTGTGTTAAATGTTACAATAAAATACCTTGTGATATATTACAATTAAATGAAAGAAAATTTAAAACTCATATTAAAAGTACACTCTGTAAACAAGCATATTACAAATTAGAGGATTATATCCAAGATAAGAATGCTTGGAAACATGCTGGTCCTGCTCCATAGGACAATTTAGAGTCTAGACAAAATCAAACTGGTTGCTTATTAAATTATGTATTTGTTATTTTTTATAACACTGATTTTACATTCTGTGATTTCTTGAACTCACACACTGACTTATTAGTATTACTTGTTAAAATGTTAGGAATATCGTATAATTTTACAATGTTTGTAAATATGTGAGCACCATGTATCTGTCACATATTTAATTTATCTGTAATTGCTTTATTTTTCATTCTTTTTTACCTATCGCGGTATAGTAATCTTATTCTAGATGCATCGTCTTCACATATAATTATATAATTAATGTATGCAAAATATTGTGAAAACATTTTAAAAGAGTAACGGTGGAGTTTCTTGCCCATTCTTCTCCATACGAAAACTACCTTTTGGAAGGGGCGACTAGAATCAATTCTATTTTTTGTAAACTTGACGTTCATAAGTGCCTTTTAAGTGCCTAATTGAAATAAATTGTTTGACTTTGACTTTGACTTTGACAACCGCACTAACTGGGTAATATGATAGCCCTTCGTAAGACTGGCCGTCAGACTTTCGGGCTTCTGACGACCCGTTACGACTGCCAAAGATCGATAAATGACAGCCAGGACCAACGGCTTAACGTGCTTTCCGAGGCACGCAGGGGTCTCGTATGTAAAGGTGGTCACCCATACACGGACCAACCCCGGTACGTGTAGCTTAACCTGATGGATCAACCCGTGTCGCTGTTATTACTTAACCACGAGCTCCTCCGACTCCGGGCTGTCACTTAAAATCTCTTCAGCAAAAAAACAATTAAAAAAAAACCGAGATGAACTCAAGACCCTACGCTCAACAGTTGAGCTTGTGATATCTATACCAATGAGGCTATCTATCTGTGATCGGTATGATTTTTTTATCTAAATGAGCCTAAAATAAGAAACGTAAAATAAAAAAGTAGACTTACCTACCTTACCTATCCATTTTTTATTTTTATTTATTTAACGGTTTTTTTATAATAAGCGACGATGTCAATTCCATCGTGCTTTTACAAATAACGACTAACTCCTCAACTAAATTAACTAATCTTAGTCACACAAAACTTAACTTAATCTATTTTTTTATCTAAAATGTGTATAGTATTTTTGCTGCTCAGACCTACCGACGGCTTAGCTAAAATACTTCATTCCAACGTCCATTACCGACGATTTCATCGGGTTGCATCGGGTTGTTGGGTGGCTTGTGCCACCTACAAGCAACCTACAAGATCATACGATCATCCTACGATCATATTTTGTCTGTCAAAGTCCACCAGAAAAATATTGGAAAAGACTGCCTTCCGTCTAGCTAATTAAAAATAAGTATCTAGGTACTTATGAATTGTCAGGTTTTGAACCACTAAACCTCAAACTGTAACGTAACGTTTACCTCCGTGGAGGAAAACGTAGGTCACAAATTAAATTATAATAAAAAAGGTATTAAAATTTAAATTTAAAATTAGCAAAGGTAAGTTTAGGACACAGGACAGGCTCAGGCTAGGCGGGAGGCAGGAACAGGCAGGCAGTCGGACAGCTGGGCAGGTAGGTAGGTAGGCAGGCAGGCAGGCCGCAGGCAGCGTGGAGGAGGCTGGGCTGAGGATTATCCACCCTGGAGATCCATCCCAAGGCTTAGTGGATCAAAACCTGACAATTCATAAGTACCTAGATACTTATTTTTCATATTTTGTCTGTCAAAGTCCACCAGAAAAATATTGGAAAAGGCTGCCTTCCGTCTAGCTAATTAAAAATAAGTCACTGACACAGCAAAAATATATTTTTTTCTGTATATTTTACACATTGTAAAATATACAGGAAAACGACATATAACTAATTCATTTATTCATTTTAGTCCTTGGGACCTTTAATATTGACCACTGCGACAAAAATCATACAAGTGCACTTATTATTTTAATGCTAAAATGTTTAAACTCTGATTCTCAAACAAATATTCAAATAAAGTGACTAACTGAGTTTATAAAACCTAAAGTTACTCTAAACATGGAATAAAATGCATTTTTTTGTCATGTTTATGACTCAGACCAAATAAAAAACCAAGACAGAACGCTGCGAACAATACAGTGAAGCATGCCAAAACTACACCGCCGCATTGTGCATACACGCTCACACGCACACATTTACAACCTTTTACAATGACACTACAATCAAACTACACCACACAAAGTGCACACATTTATGAAACCGGCTTCACTTCACTGTTGACAGCGCTCTGTCTTGGTTTTTTATTTGATCTTAGGTTTATGATAAACTTTTCAGTCGACACGCCAACTCATAGCAAAGGTTTTAATGCATCCGCGCGTTGTACAAAATAAAAAAAAATAAGTCTGAGGAAAAAATTATGGAAATTATTTTTAAGTAGGTAACTGTATTTTTTTTTGTTCTGCGTAGGTAATAAGTGTGATTAAAAAGTAATTTAAAAATACACAAAAAAGTTTCAACTGAATAAATTATTCAGTAAAGTCAGGAGAATATGTTTTACGTTAAAAACTATTTGTGTAGGAATTGAAAGATTTCTTTTAAATAAATTAGGTACCTAGGTTAAAAAAATGTTACTAAACACTTACCGGACTTAAAAATTCAGGAACAAATCACTTCATAACAAATAAATTCACTAATTTGCTACACAAAACAATCAATCAATATTAACTTTTAAATTGTCACAAAACTTTCAAATCAACAGCTTATTCTTCTTTCGAATTTTCCCGCTCGATTATTTTTTTTTATCGCGCGCAGGCAACCGTTTCATTCAGTCAGCGATAGCGGACTGCCGAGAGAGTAATATAAAGCTCTCGGTACACGGGAGCCTTTGAATACTGAAGGTGTTTTGAGGGTTGTCGATTGCTGTGTAAGTTTATGGTATAGGTAGTCTGAACAATAAATTATTGTGCTTATATTGTCTTTCTTTTGAAAATAAAAACCTACCTATATATTTAGGACGTATTGTTTGTTCAAATTCAGAGTAGAAATACGTGATAGCAAGTAAATAAACTTAGTTTTCGTTCACAGCGTCATTGACCATGTGTCCTTTGGCTGCGTAAGGGAACCTTTTTGTTGGCTAATTTAAAATTCTGCCAATTTTTGGTTAAGCCTACGTCTAGCAGTGGACGTCTTTTAACTGATAGGTGAGGACGAACAGTATACATATATAAAGGGCGATAATTTTAGATGAGATTCTATTTAGTTTAGTTATTAGTAAATAATAGGATATCTGCTAATTATTTTTATTTTGTAAGTTAAAGTTCGTTTTTTTAAATCCCGTAGACTAATTTGACAGCTGCAAATGTCAAACTCTAAATTGAAAAAATAAAGAACAATCATTTGAAATGTCAAATTAGTCAACGAGATTACAAAACGAACTCTAGGCACCTCATCTGGTTGTTTTTTTTGCGGGAATACAAAATGACTCATTCAGAAACGTCATAAGATAAAATAAATCTCTTAGTTCTTAGATATGGTCTTCTTATAAGGGATTCTTCTCTGGCTAAAAACGTATAAATCGAAAAAAAAATGAGGCTGTGCAATCTGTGGGGTTGAGGTTGGACCGTTTGAATCTTGTAGACCTTTATTTAAGATATTGGGATAACTAACTCTTTCTATACATATTAGAAGCAGGATTATTTTTTAAAGCACTCTCAGCTATTACTAAAGCCATAAAGAAAACCTTTTAAGGGATCCGTCTCGACTGGCTGTCACAAGATGTAGAAGCACACTATTTCAGAACAATTCTTATAAGTTTGTCAAAATCTATAACTAAATACCTAAACATATCAGAGAGCTGCCACTAAATAACTTTTAAAAAAATCTTAAGGCGCGGACTGACTACGATTTTAAACGCTACAGCTGCACTCACACAACGGCGTCTGCGCGCTATACGGAAGCCCGACGACTAAAGTATGACCGCAATATCTATTTTGTTTTGTTGAAAATCGAATAAATATTTGGGTTGACGATGTGAGTAAGCTGCGTTTGGGCATTTATTTTACGGGTTTTATTTAGATTATTCAGAATATACACATTAAATAACATAATTGTCTGGTTAAAGTTATAAAATAATGTTTATTCTATTGAACTCTTAAAAAAATAATGTTGTTGTCGCTGAAAATACGGAGATGTTCGACGCCAAAGTTTATTTTTGTGACTTATTTTTATTGGGAATATCAAACAATTTTCTACTATTCTATTCGGTTAAAATGTTTCTTTAAACCATTCTCTGTCCACTGTATTTTTTGCGTCGTATATTTTCATTGCGTTACGTCATATTCGACTAACCAGTTTTTTGTGAATATTGAGGTAACACCGCGCCTTACGAAATGGCTCTATAATAATGAGTTCTACACAATACGTGAATTCTTAAAGTATGACCAAAGTTCCAAATATGATCTCTTTAGTAATTTTTTTTTTACCACATGAGCAATAGTGACAATTGAAGTGTTTTTGTACATAATTTTATTTTTTAAATATTTTTTTTATGCGTCATGGTATTTTTAGCATGCTGAAATAAGTAAACAAAATAATTATGTGGTGCTTCTTATATTTAAGACCTTTTATTGTTATTAGATAAAGATAAATATTCAAACGATTGTTCGAATAAAATATAATATTCATGTTTTAATCTAATTACTATTACTTACCGAATTACTTAAAATAAAACATACTCGTACAAAGATATAATTACAGATACGAAATAAACCATTAGTATTCTAAAAGCTTTGTTAAGTAATAAATAATTAGTTTCAAAACACCGAATAAAGGATTATGTACAAAAGGTAAAAACGTTTCTGTTCGAATATTGTCTATGGCGGCTTTAAAATAATCGTTCTATAATTGAAATCACCTTCACATCAAAATCCCAAAAACCATTTCTTTTTAATTTCACAGAAAAGGTTTTGTTATTGCAAACACTTTTTGGTTGGCAGATGCTATACCAATTTAACCGGTGTCAAAGTTTCGACGGATATTAAACTCTATTTGAGATTTACCTCGATTATTTCCATTCGATTTTAAATTCATTCAAAGACAGACTTTATTTGAACGGAATAAATTAATGTTATTAAAAAGAAAAAAAGTTCTAAGATTGTGGACTGCGCATCTGAATATTTTTAATTTAAAAAAAAGTCACTATCACAGATTATTTGAGAAAATACGATTTTCTAATGGTTTGTAATGGTAAATAAATTAAAAAATACACACTAGACTCTAGTAGAGGAAGACTTGAACCGCATAAGTTTACCGAAGTAAAATTACAGTAAATACGCAGCTTGATTCTAAGAAAACGAAGTTTCTTTATTATTTTGAATTCGAATTTCAAATATTGACAAACATTGTATTTGTGAATTAGTTGATAAGGAGGATCCAAATTGAATTGCTAAAGCATAGAGCTTTAAACTAAGAAAAAAATAAAATTATTCAATCTGAGGTTTTTTTTATTTTTTTTTAATTCGGATTTCAAAAATTGATATACCTTTTTTTTTTTTTGAGTATGGGAAATCATCAAATGACTTCTCCCGCTCTGGGCGGAGTGAGAGGGCGTGTCAGACTTTTACTGACTAAAACCCACCCGTGTTCCTTCCGATGCCCGTGTGCCGGGGCCGCGATATCCCTTTCGGACAAACCCAAAATTGACATACCTACGTATATTGCTTGTGAATTAATTTGTCGTTAGGAAATAAAGGATCCAAATAGAATTATGTACTAATGACTACCCCTCAAGGTCATAGAGTAGATGATGTCAGAACTCAGCGGATCTAATCAATCATAATTTGACACATACACTGTGCGTCAACCCAAACACGTCATGTGCTTAGGTTCATCTCAACTAGGGATGTTATCCAAAAAAATCGGATCTGAATACGGATACGGATATAGAAATAATATTAAACCAGTTTCGGATATGGTTATGGATATGAAATTATTTCGGATTTCCGTTAGTTTCGAATAAGGATATTAGATTTTTAAGAAATTGTAAAAGTTAAACACAAATGACAAATTAAATAAACATGCAGTGACGCGCGCGACTAATGTGTTGGGTCGGCCGAGCAGAAAAACCTGTCATAACGTGTCTTACTTAGACTCCACCCCTATCCGATATGATTCGAAAATTTTATATCAGATACGGTTACGGATAGATTTTTATTTCGGATATCCGATAGTTTCGGTTACGGTTACGGAGTTCCTTAAGAGCGGCCAACCCGTCATACTTTTCATACAAACGCTCGTACGTGATTATGGCGTTGTAACACATCTTTCTTTGAAATTTTTAAACTAATATGTATCTTGTGCACTATATCTAGGTTTCTATGGAAGCAAAAAATAAAAAAATTGAGAAACAAATTCAGTATAGGCCTCCAAAAATCTGCTTTTGTGTACAAATTTTACCCGAACTTTGGCCGGTTATAATATACTCATAATTGGTAAAAGTAAAAAAACATCTGCATAAAAACCTCGCACATGTAATGGAAATTCTAAATATCAAACATTTTTTTCACAAACTTGTAAGGTTTACTCAAAAACACGTATATCCTGATACAACTTTTTATACACTATTTTTCGTACAATGTTATCGCGTTCTCGCTTGTTTGTTAGCAGTTCTCACTTGCGCTCGATGAAACAACAAGCTTTTCGACCATGCTCGCGTTGACGATAGACGGACCGGGAAG
The DNA here is from genome assembly GCA_947364205.1 of Agrochola lota. Lineage (NCBI taxonomy): Eukaryota > Metazoa > Arthropoda > Insecta > Lepidoptera > Noctuidae > Agrochola > Agrochola lota. The sequence goes on from OX376239.1 coordinate 4,419,511, forward strand.
GGCCCTCTTAACATCCCTGATCTCAACCCACTGTGTGTAATAGACGGGGAGTTTCACGGTTTACTTGACTTTTTTGTATTGGTAGGTACAGTACGACACAACATAGATGTACCACCATACATTTGAAAATTTTCATTCATCATTTCAATTTTATGAATGTATTTGGTTATGTGACTTTACAAGTTATTGCGTTCTCGTAAAGATCATTTTCACCTAAAGCAGTTATAAAGATTGGTGATTCTGAAGACGCACTTAGTTCGGATGGTGATCGGTTTTACGAATTTTGCCGATGCTACATCGAAATTGTGGCGTACTGTACTACGGATTTCAATTTTCGGGGCGCATATTTTAATTGAGTTTTCCTTAGTGATCGCGTGGACATCTAACGGTTTGGCAAATATGTATTTCATTGATTGAGGCTCAAATTATGAGGTTTTTATTGTTTAAGTTAAATAAGAACAGCTGTTAAAATCGAGTATTTTACTTACCATGTTGCTTACCCACGAATACTTACCTGTAATTAGGTTTTCTAAGGGCCTGCGCACTGGCGGCACGGCAGGCATCCTTCCGCATCACTACGCAAGCGAATTCAAATTTCAAATTTATTTATTTCAAAGAAGTGTGATACAGTTTGTTACAATAAATTTAAAAAAAAAATTACGGATAATCAAAAAAAGAGTAACAATAAACAGAATTGAATCTGGCGTCCTAACTAGAGTACATGGTAACCTGTATTAAGGATCTCCACCCCAGTTTCCCACAGATGGAGCACAATTATTTTTTAATAGAGACTGCTTAGGACGTTAAGGTGCAAACGAACGTTAACTTATATTTACTTACTAAGTGTGTGATATTAGTACATTTTATTGCTGTATTTTTACTTTAGGCTACCCGCGATTTATCACAAAGTCTGGCTTGGGGCTAAAACTGTGAACATTTGTATTGGCTACAAGGGCTATATTTGAAAATAACCTTTCAAACACAAAAACGTTATTTTTTAGATAGATAAAATAAATAAAAATATCAAAATCAAAAGTCTTTTATTGATATTAGGCTATGAATCAGCACTTTTCGAACGTCAAAATTACCCTTCACCACTTCTTAGTGCTTTAGCTGGGAAGAAAAAAATGGCGCAACAAACTCCGCAGCAGCACGGCATTCTGAGCAGCATATGAATTTGTGTCTACCTTTGGCCTTTTATCAACGAAAGACACTTCAAGAAGAACTAATAGAGGATTAGCACAACGGGATCCTATCCTATCCGTCGGCAAAATTTGCTTTCCTATTGAGAAAGGTCGCATCGCCTAATTGTGAAATATGTAACAAAATTGAAGATGTTCAATATTTGTTGATGGAGTATGTCAAGAGCAAGAATGAAAGGGAAATATTGATTAAAGAATTTAAATTGAACATTTTGGAGGTTGGGCTAATTCAAAACATTTAAGCATACCCTACTAGATCAACGATTGCAAAGTGGTTGTCGTGGTGAAAATTATGCCAAGCCTCTGAATTATTAAATGTCTGTTACTGTTTACAGTTTTTTTTTTTTTTTAAACGTTGCCCCTTACAAACATAGAAACTCACATACACTAACACCCAGACCCGGAACAACTACTTGCAGATCATACAAATATTTGTTCCGTGCGGGGATCGAACCCGCGACACGTTGCGCAGCAGTCGATCGCTCAGCCACTGCGCCAACCGTGTCGTCGAAACTAAATTGAAAATAAAAACTAAAGTCGAAATTAAATTGAAACTAAATTGAATTAGCACTGTGCGACCGTAATTGTACTGTATTGTGTCGTAGCAAGAGTCGCTTTTTATTTAAATGATTTTGCGGGGTGTCCCATCTGTACTTATCTGTGGTTAGATGTAATGCTTCGAACTCCCTCCCTCGATTGATCGGTTAGCATTGTCATTTTGACAATTCATCAATATTCATTGCGTTATTTACATGGCAGACAAAATTTTCAAACATATGAAGCAATGGATTATGTTTTGCCTTCAAAATCCTTCGGATTGCGATAGAAAGTGTATTATGCAATTGGAGTGTGCTGGTCGGGAGGAAAAGTATAATTATTGGGTTTCCCTTTACGTAACAGTACTCATTGAATGATGTTAATCCTAGGAACAGACGAGACCCTCATAAACTAGTATTGAATGATTTACCTAGACTAGATAAATACAATAATAACTGCTTAGCAATGTGTGTGCGCATCTATAACAAAATACCAGGGCACTTCAAAATATTAAATACTAGATTATTCAAAATTAAGTTTTATAATTGGTTACCGGAACGTAGTTTTTATAGTCTAAAAGAATTTTTAGATAAAAAGTGTTGATGTTTTTAAAAACGTTGATGGTAGCCTTCTTTACCTAACTTGATAATTTTGCATGCTATGTTTTTATTCTAGCTAAACATGTTTGTGCCACATAAATTTGTATTTAACACCATTCTATACCATGTTTTACGCAAATAAATATTTTTATTTATTTATTTATTTATTTATTTATTTATTTAAGGAAAAACAAACAGTAGCACAATAAGGTTACACTTATGATCTTGAACATTAGGCACATTATAACAATTATGCTACCCACTACGTTCTCCACGGATTACAATTTAAAGTACTTAAAAACTAGCTAGTAACACAGACAATACCTAGCACATAATACCTAGGCGTTATCCCAGAATTCATATCTGGATTTTTAGAATTAAAGTAAATTTGTGTGCGTACATTATTAAACATTAGTAAGTATGTTAATTATATAATAATTTAATAATTTATTATTATTTATTTATAATTATTTGCATTCCACAGTCTGAACTTAGGTGGCAGTTTGTACAAAGACATGATCAGTAGCTGGTGTTCAAATTTGTAGTTAATTGACTCATGCGTGACTTTGCGGAAATCCATTATAAAATACAATAGACGATGTATATTTAGTAACCTAATCCGCTTAACTGTTCTAACTCAAAGAGTCTAAAGAACTCTGTAAGAAATCGTCAAGTCAATCGTCATCCTGAGGGTGCCCTGTTGACAGGTGAAACACGTGTCGATTTCTTACAGGGTTCTTTATGACTCTTTAAGAACAGTTAAGCGGATTAGGTTACTAAATATACATCAATATATAAGAGTCATAAAGAACCCTGTAAAATATCGACACGTGTTTCACCTCTCAACGAAGAATCCTCAGGATGACGATTGACTTGTCGATTTCTTACAGGGTTCTTTATGACTCTTTAAGAACAGTTAAACGGATTAGGTTAGTAAATATACATCGTCTATTGTTTTTTTTTTTTTGTTCAAATTTGTGTCCAGCTTGCTTCATAATACCTTTACATGACGTAACACAAACCTAACTGGTGAATTGTGGGTGTACTGTCCACTTGTACAGTCGGCACAGGTCATCACAGATAATACTACGTATAATACTACGACCTCATCTTACCTAGAACCTTGGGGAAATAAAGCAGACCTGCTGTTATGTATTCTTTAGACAAAGATCTAAGGGCGAGCACTTTCAGTGTGAAATAATTTTAATTTTTATCTACATACTTATAAGACCAGTATCGCTTGAAAAGCTTGAAAAGGTCGCAAGGCCACCCGCGGTGACGCGAACGGCCGCGCGCCGCGCGCATCTTGTCGGTGGTTCTACCCGCGGCTGCCAGCGGCGACGCGAGGCCGCTCGCGGCACCGCGGGCGGCCGCACGTATGTAATGTAGAAACTTAACTAGTCAAGAGAAGACTAGGCGCGTGGGAACTGGAGGTCGCGCGTGGCCGCCAGTGGCGACGCCACCGGGGTCCGCTGGCGGCCGCTGCCATTCCCGTGTGACTCGGCCCTGAGGCTGTGCGTAGATTTAGTAAAAACAGTTTTGAGTCAAGAATGATTTCTTTTGTTTTCACTTGTTTTGATTTAGGTATTATTGTTTTGATAATTGATGATAAATTACACATACAGTACCAGGGCGACCGAGCTCTGCTCTCGTGAAAATAGAAATGCTCATTTAATAGTATAGGATAGGTCATACTACTTCCATGTATGTACATACATGCTGCCATGATAGTAGGTACTTACTAATTCCATACTAAGAAATTCCTAATGGAAAACTCAATAACACTATGCCCGACCCGAGAATTGAACCCTACGCTCAGCAGTCGCGCTTGTGACCACGAGACCAACGGGGCAGCGGCGGAGTTTGGAAGATGGCGGTGTGATACCCCCGTGCCTCGGAAAGCACATAAAGCCGTTGGTCCTGCGTCTGATCCCTCTCCGGTCGTGTCAGATTGCCGTCCCATCCGACTATGAGAGTGAGGGAAGAGACTGTGCACCTGTGCCTGTGCACACTTGTGCACAATGTATTATATCTCCCGCGCCGAAGCCTGGTCTCCGTTGAAATTGGCCGCCATGGCCGCAGTATAGTCTGGAGGACTGCGTACCTACTAGTTCCATGCTGCCATGTCATTATTCTAAGGTAGCCATCTTGTTATAAACTTTGGGCGACCGAGCTTTGCTCGGGTTAAAATACGGAGGAAATGTTTTTTCCCGGGCATAAGACCTAGCTAGATCGATTTTTCGCCCCCGTAAACCATAATATTGCAACTTTCATCGAAATCGTTAGAGCCGTTTTCGAGAACGTGATTACAAATATATATATATATATATTTAAAATATACAAATATTAGGATATTTATTTATTTATGTAAAGTGTGTGTTTAACAAACACTTTCACAAGTCTTTATACTTAAATAAAATTATACGTTAAATCAAATTATGAGGAGGTGTTTGTTTATATGTAGGGGGTGATCTCCGGAACTACCAGTCGGATTTGAAAAAATATTTTTGCATTGGATAACTCACTTCTTGAGGAAGGTTATAGGATACGTTAACACGCTACCTCCCTTAAGAGCCGAGCAAAACGAAAGAACGCTAAGCGAAAACAAAGTAATAGCGCGGGCGGGCCATGGCATGCGACGCGGTGGGTCGGGACAGAAGCTAGTAAATAATATTTTAAAACTAGAGTCTAAAGTCGATGAGGTACAGTCTCTTTTAAATGTCATTATCCTGTTCAGATCATATAAGGGCCATACAGATTAGTGTCTATGACGGTCTGCTTCAAACCACACAGATTTGAGTGATTCTGACCACTCAGTGCACGCACTTGTCAAAAAGCTCAATACTATGTGCTTTACAAAGAGCTATAACTGCCTGAATTAGGACCGTCCTAATACACCTGTATTAGGACGGTTCTAATTCAGGCAGTTCCTACATATCCTAAGATAACATTTTTCATGTCCCACAAAAGTTTATTTTGAGGCTTCAACGCCAGAAAAAATAATCAAAGAGCATCTCAAAGGACTAAAATCATTTGTATATATTCCTTTGTTCTTTGATGTTAAGCTGATATCAGACGCTTCGCTCTAGTGAAATGTAAATTTTTGTTTCATTCCACGTTCACGGGACACCGGCAAAATGGCGCTTTGTGGGTCTTTTTTAAATTTAAAAAAGGAGGAAGATAAAATAAAAAACACGCTACGAACATAGTTTATTTGCATGTTATTTTTGTTATTATTTATGTCCACCGATTTCTCTGTCAATTGTAGACGAATTTTGAAAATTCTTTTTTTGTTTGATAGGTTTATACTCTCGAGGTAGTCCCGGATAAATTTTATTAACTTTGCTTGGATAGTTTTTGAGTTAGCTTCAATAATATATATTTTTCCCAGTTATTCTATATGAGTGATTTATGATAAGTTCCTGTCACTGTTATTTACATAGGGCTTGTGTTTAAACGCCTACCAGAAAAGTACCTATATCACTACCAAAAAATTCGAAATACCTGCCAGAATGGATAAATGCTCACCAAATTGTGTTTCCTAGAGTATTGTAGAAATTAACCTATTTCCCTTTTTATTCTATGCCATAAAGATTTATAAACGCCTTTAAAGTTAATTTCAGAGCAAATATTTTATAATATCGCTAAATAGATGTTACCAATATTTTATTTCACGACTTTCAATTTAATCAGTTTTACTAAGGCAAAAAAGCTAACGGTCGATCGATCAAATATAATATTGCGTGTCCCAAACACATGTTACTTGAGAAGAAATCTAGCACTCGGCGGCCGCTGCCGCGGCACGCTCGCTACGCTCGCTCGCCTCCGCGCGTTGTATGGTCACAGTTCTAACCTAACCTAACCTAACCGTTTCGAATTTGACAAACTGTCATTTTGGGTATTAATGTTACTATTTCAGGGACACAAGATTTGGTGAGCATTTATCCATTTTGGTAGGCAAAAAGAATATAAATACAACACGTACAATTATTCTGATGAGTGTATAATTATTTTGGAACTTAAAACGTTGTTCTTAAGGCACCTCGGTATAGAGTGGGTTTATTTTATTTGAAGTTAACATATTTTAATTGGTAATTAGTCGCAGGCTCTAAAAATTATTTTGGTGAGCATTTAAATTGTAGCCTTTACATATCAGGTATTGGAATTTGTGTGGGGTAGGTACCACACACAAAAGTGAAAAAAAAAACTTTTTACAACAAAAACAAACCGTCTTCCAAAAAAAACATTACAAAGTGACAAATAACTTTAACTTGAGAAGTCGGTGTCTTTGGTTTGGAATTTTCGTTTTCGAAGTCAAAGTTATTTTTCACTGTGTAGTGTTTTTTTGGAAGTCGGCTTGTTTTTGTTAATAAAAACACTTTTGCTACAAAACTGAATTTATTTAAACTTGCACACCAATCTATCGGAATAAATTTAAATTGGATAGAATGTTGTGGGGTGATTGCGCTGCTAGCATAGAGAGTAGTTTTATATAATGTATGAATTATTTTATTCTTTTTAGCAATATTAAAGTATTGAGTAAAAATAATTTATAAATTTCTTCTTTCATTAAACTTTTCGATCATTCGGTACGCGAATGAAAGATGATAACATGAGAGTGCCGAAATAAAACATCGTTCGATCGGTTCCCTATTGAATTTAGTTTTTACTTTTGATTAATTTTGTGTTCAGACATTAATTCACTTCAAATGAAAGATGACGAATAAAAGATAAAAACATCGTAACCCGAAATATTGCAGAGCAACATACCCAGGGGCGCACAAAACTATAGATATTTTTTTAAGTATGCAAGTTACAACATAGAGGCACTGAGTAGCTGGAGCTAAGTGACCGGGGCAGGGGATAGTGGCGTGATCGTAGTGCTGCGCGAGGAACCTGAGTCTAAACCTGTCTTCAGTAAGTCATACCTTGGCACACACTTTTCGTTGCTATTTTCATGCAAACATTTTTTGGATGTTTTGTGTCATTCATTGATTTTATTTACATTTATTTAAAATTCGGCTCAAAAAAATAGAATGTCGGGAAGAACGTATCAAGCCGATGCTGGAGGACATGGCAGCTTATTCCTTAGATAAATCAAGATCAGAGAGGAAACGGACCTCTGCACCGAGCACGATGTGAACTTTGTCATTGAACAGAAAGCCAATGACCCAGATGACCACCTACAACTGCTGAAATGTCGTTATGTGAGATGTGGCGACTGCCCAAATACAAAAGAAATGAAAACAAAATACTCCTGTATCTCATGTCGTAAACCTATACAGGGTGGCAGGGACATCGACCCGAGAACTGATACCATGATTCTCAACCAATGCAGGGGTGCATTGAAATTTTCCTTCATTTTAAATCAGCTGTTTCATAGAAAAGTGCAATACCTACGCGGTCAAAATGTATGGAACAGCTGTTTTTTTTTTAAATAACCGACGAAGTATTTCATTGCAGGGGTTTAGAATCATGTACTGAATCCATGGTATCAGTTTTCGCGTCGATGTCCCTGTCACCCTGTATGTATGAAGCACGCGAAATTTTCATGACAAAATCGCATTCATCTCTAATCAAGGTCCTGATATTATTATACGCCAAAGAACTTTTATTTTTATTTTTTTTATTTTTGAGTTTACAGCTAAAGTTGTTAATTTTTTGTTTTTTTGTTAATTTAGTCATAAATAAATGTTAAAACGATTGATTTGATAAATATTATAAAATAGGTACCTAGAATATTTCTTTGATTTTTTTTACTATTCCAAATCTATATCATTCTCTTGATTTTTGAGAAGTTAATATTTTTTTATGTAAGTTTCACGGTTTAAAAAAAAGCATAAAACCTGTTTATGTAATTATCATTGTTTCATTTTCTTCTTAACTTCTTTAAAAGTTTTATATGATAATATATTCAAACTTAAAAATGAATAATTCGGAATAAAACATTATTAAAGAACAATTTAAAGTACCTATGGGTAATGACATATGCTGCCACATACCTAATTGACACTTTTCTCACCACTTATTCGCCGGGTTAAAAGCTTTTAAGGCTTATCTTAAAGTGTAAGAAGGTAAGTTCACGCCTCAAGCTTTATAGAAAATATTAGTAAAATTCTCTTTACGTAAGTTTTATTAATACTTTTTTATTTATTAATAGTAGTTTATGAAACTGGTGCATAATGAGGGGTATTTAATAGTATCACACGAGTGTTTTAATACGTAGTTATGTGCAGTTTCATACACTACTTTGTCTACTCTCATACATTGGGGTTGAACCTACTAAATAAAAGATGAAAGTTAAAGATCAAGAATACAAAATTCCCACAAAATTCAGTTCAACAAAACGTATGAATGGCGCCTGCACCCAGCACATCACCGCGCATGCGCTAGAACGGTGCTGCTGTCCCCTGCTAACGTTCCATTGCAAATGTTGATGGAAACTCCTTGGTGATATTAACTTCTTGGATTAGCCCTGTATCATAAAGTACGTCAATATAAACTCGTTATGAAGTTTATAATTCGAATATTACGGTATAGTCGATAAAACAATGTTTAAAAAAAGGTTTTTACTTAAATTTTACTTTGTACTTTTTAGTATTAGAATTTGTTTAATATTATAATAAACAATTTTTTCTTTCTCCATGTAAAGGACTTGTATTAAGCTGCATCCGGTTCGACTGGAAGCCAACTCCAAGATAGATAGAAAGTAAACTATAAGGTGCGTTTCCATTGAAGGTTAAATTGCGTTAATTAAGTGTAATTTTATTCCTTGCAGTTCTCCGCTCAAACGAATACGCAGTTTTAAAACCACGCGGTTTTAAAGATGTGCCTAAACGGATGCCAGCGAGTGCTTGGGAGAACTCGCCGGCTGCTGCCGCGGCACCGCTCGCTTCGCTCGCTCGACTCATGCGTTGTGTCGCAGTTTTACCTTTTTTTTTTTTTTTTTTTTCCGGGGTGGAAAATCCTCATTGATGTCCCCCGCCCTGGGGCGGGCGGAGGGGTCTGTCAGACTCTTACTGACTTAAAACCACCCCGGTGTTCCAACTCACACCTACGCCGGGGGTCGCGGGAACTTGAAATCTTCCGCAACCCCCGGCTGGTGCCGGCCCGCCACCGCGGGCCTCCTCGGGTCAGGGGGGGGAGTGAGGTGTTTGACTCCCCCCGCGACGTCTAAGAGGGGCGCGCGTGGAACACTACGCGCCGCCACCTCGGGTCCTGATGTGTGGGGGGCGACGGACATCCCCGAGTCCGTCGCCCCTGGACCCATTTAGGGGGGCTGGAAGAGGGCGTTGTCCGCCCTCCGCCGACGCCCGGTGCGCCTGCTGCGGGCCGGGTGAGTGGACGAGATCTCCCTCTCCCTTTCCGCAGCCTCCTTCTGCGAGACGACTGTCTCGCAGTAGGAAACCACCGCGTCCCAGGACTCGCCGCTGCCGACTCGCTCGACTCGTGCGTTGTGTCGCAGTTTTACCTAACCTAACCTATCAAACCAATCATACAAAATCTTGTTGTGACAGTGACAATGCAATACTTACGGCACTTTAGCCGGGCCAAGGCAGCGCCACTATTATGCCGCAAATAGCAGCACTTTATCCGATAGGGATAAAGTGCAGCTAGCGGCACTCTATACACTTCCTTCAATTAAAGGTAACCTTTAAAAATTATTGTAAAAATATAAATGTTGTAACCAAATTTGAATTTTTTATTTTTTTTGGTGTCAGTTTTCGCGTCGATGTCCCATATGTATAAAAGGAGACACTGACAAGAAAAATTTTAACGCAGAGGGCGCTGAAATTTTTCGTCGGTTATAAAAAAATCAGCAGTTTCATTGAAAAGTGCAATACCTACGCGGTCAAAATGTATGGAACCGCGGTTTTTTTTAAAATAACCGACGATAAATTTCAACGCAGGGGGTTCAGAATCATGTACTGAATCCATGGTAACAGGCTTCGCGTCGACGTCCCTGCCACCCTGTATATAAATATTATATTTGTGTTGTTTAGTGTGTTTGGAGGTGCGTGTTAATTCCGGGGCATTTTGTATAATCTATTCATCCATTATTTGACAAGCTTGATTTTAATGTTCATCGCAAATCTAACAAACCTTAACATCAATACGAATCCTCATCCGTTTGGCTGAATATTATTATCCTTACTCTAAGACAATAACTGTCTTTTGTTCTGAGCTCAAAATAGAAATGAGATAGATAGTCCCTTTGAAGATAATCAATTTTATCGTATTCGAAGTATTTATTTGTTAGATTCTAACACACCTAATAATATATATTTATTCATTTTATTTTATACTCTATTTGAAATAAGATTAGACATTTAAATAAACCTTCTTTACAGTCTGTTCAACCGATTTTAACTTCTATTGCGTTGGCGGCATGACAAATGGCAGCAGTAATCACTTTTTATGCCATCCTTATGCCTGCGGTATAGGAGTCAAAATCGGTTGAACGTCAGTACGTCCGTAATTTAAAAAAAATATTTTTCGCTTCTTTCTTCTTTTTTTTCTATTTGAAATAAGATAAAAAAGAGTTTATTTAAAAGTATAATCTTATTTCAAATGGAGTACAGATTGCTGTTGGCTGAAGGCTTGTTTTTTAAACCTAACTAGTTTAGACGTAGTGGTATAGTAGCTATACACGTTACGTTATACTTGCGCAAGTTTAGACTTGCACAAGTGTGTGTTTGCACTGGCGAAACATTCACAACAAAACTTGTTGAAATCTCTGGTTCCTGTCAAACAGTGTATCGAACATTGACAGCACAGTGACACTGAATGGCTCGAATACTTGTGCATGCCTAATTTTGCGCAAGTATGTGGCCTGCATAAAACAAAGTCACTTTTCGTATATTTTGTGATGAGTTAACCGTGGTCAATGCCCGAACAGCTGCTACGTCTAAAAGCAGAGAATTTACCAATAAAAATACCAACACATGTAAATAAATAAAAGTTAGAGAAAAATATTCTGTGTCCTTTCAATACAAATATTTCGAACAAAATAGCCCAAAGCTAATATTGCCCAAAAGCTAAAATAGTGTACTATGAATAGTAAATTCTTTTGTTTTGCTCTCAAATAACTTTATGGAAATTGTTGTCTTAAATAAAGTTGAAATATAAAAAGGGTTTTTTTTTCGAAAAATGGCTTTTGATTTGTTCTTAACTATTTTAATTTAAGAAATGATTTCGACAAAAAGAAAAAAAAGTAATAATAACGTTTATTTGGACACAGAACGCGAAAAACATCAATCTGCCTAGCCTTCTCCCAATTATGTTGGGGTCTGCTTCCAGTCTAACCGGATGCAGGTGAATACCGAATTTTACATGGAGCGACTGCCTATCTGACCTCCACAACCCAGTAACTTGGTAATACGATACCCCTTGATAAGACTGGTTGTCAGACTTTCGGGTTTCTGACGACCCGTAACGACTGTAAAAAACCCACGAATGACAGCCGGGACCAACGGCTTAACGTGCTTTCCGAGGCACGGAGGAGTCTCGGTGTGTTAAGATGCTCACCTATCTACAGACCAACCCCGGCAAGAGTAGCTTAACCTGATGGATCGAACCGTGCGGCTGTTATTACTTAGCCACGAACTCCTCCGAACTCCAGAACGCGAAACACATAATACAAAAAAATGACAGTACTACTTATTGTTTTAACAACAATAGTGTGTGCCTCACGCCGACTTATTAAAAACTTACATATTGTAATAAGTTTTGAGTTGAGCTCCACGATTACTGACAAATACTTGACTGGACAAGGCCACTCAAATATGTGTGGGTCTTTTCTCAGAGACCATTTCAGACACTAATCAACTTGGTCCTCATATGGCCTGACTAAGATTATGTCTGGACTTTAAAAGAGACTGCGACCTCTGAGTTTGTTTCGGCATTTCTTCTCAGAGTAGTCAGATAGGAAACGCCGACCACATCTAGCTTATTTTTAATATTTTTTTAACTTGACGTGTAAAAGTTCGTTAAGTTTAGTTCTAGCCTAGTAACAATTTATCATAAAAACTCCAAATAACATATTTGCAACCTGTACTGGCCCTGCCCTAGCCTATTACTGTCTCACTGCTGGGAAAAGGCCTCTTCTCATACATAGAAGGCATGAGCATTGTTCACCACGTTTGCTCAAGGCGGTTTCCTCACGATGTTTTCCCAAATTGATGTTGATTATTCAAAACCGGCCAAGATTGCGAGTCGGACCACGCACAATGAAGGGTTGCGTAGTTGGGACAAAGGAATTGAACCCATAACCTCAAGCTCAGCACTAGCGCTTGCATTTGGCATTAGTGATAAGTAGGACGTATATTAGAGTGTAGGTAAATATAGTTCTTCGAGGGAAATATGACATTTTCCGAGCGCAATCTCTGACAATGTAAATAAGTACTATTTTTACAAGAATCACTCTCAGATAATATTGGAAAAGTTCCTAAAACCTCAGATCCAATTTATATTTATAGACCAGAGAAACTTTTGCTTTTTTTTTGGAGTTTTGTTTGAATCTGTAAAATGATGAACGCCCGTGAAAATAGATATTGCAAAAACTAACGTAACAACTACTTGCTATAAATATTTTCGTAGGTAGATCTTTGAGTACGTAGTAAAACCCCACACGACCGTATAAATATAAATATATACTTACTATACATCAAACATAATAGTAAACATAATACATAATACTAGTACTATTGCCCGCGGTTTCACTCACATTCCTACCGAAACTAATACACGGATAAAAATCCAGGGCAGTGATGTCCCAGTGGGGGGCAGTGGTGTCCCAGTGGGGGCAGTGGTGTCCCAGTGGGGGCAGTGGTGTCCCAGTGGGGGGCAGTGGTGTCCCAGTCCCCGGAGCAATGGGGTCTCAGTGGGCGGGAGTGATGTCTCAGTGGGGGGCACTGATGTCTCAGTGGGGGGCAGTGATGTCTCAGTGGGGGGCAGTGATGTCTCAGTGCGGGGCAATGGTGTCCCAGTGAGGGGCAGTGGTGTTCCTGTGGCGGGCATTGCTATCCCAGTGGTAACAGCTGTTACTTCCGAGTTGTAGGACCTAGGTGCGAACCAAGACGGGCACTTTACTTTGTGTAAATTATTTCATCACCACCGCTCTCTCACAACAGTGAAGCGAAAACACCGTGAGGACACCGGCATGTCTTAGAACCAAAAATTTGAAGACGTGTGACATCTACCAACCCGCACTTCGCCCGCGTGGTGGATTACAGCCCACTCCCTCTCACTGAGAGGAGGCCTGAGTCCCAGCAGTGGGAACATAATAGGGTGATTATATACATTGTCCCACTGCAGAGCAAAGGCCTATTCTCATACAGAGTAGGCATGAGCATTGATCACCCCGCTTGCTCAAGACCGGTTGGGGATTTCAAAATTATAATATGAACAGCTATGACACGATATTTTCTTCCACCGATGTCAGTGAAGTCCAAGAAAAACATAATAAAGTAAGTAGCACGTTACTTGTTGAGACTAGACTATCTAATTAATATTATTGTGACATTTAAGACGCAAATATATGCCAGTGACCTTGAGTGGTTAGTTTGCGTGTTCTGTATTGAGCTCTCACAACGTGTCCAGCCAATAATAGGACTCGTCCATCCAGGGGCGCTGTCCCAAATTAGACGTATTGATTTATTAAACATAAAACAAAAGTTTTTTTTAATATATAAAAGATCTATAGTTAAATTATCTTTAAAATGGTGAAGGTTTCAGTGATTCTCAGTTTTTTAACATAATTTTACAAATTAATTTCACTACGCAATATAATCATAATCTAAAATATTCATATATCATTAAGTTATATAATATTTTTTCCAAATCAAGTAATGACTACTCGTTTAGACGTGATCTTCAGTATAAAATCATTAAAAGTCGGTTATCGTCGCCTTAATATTATTGTGACATTTTAGACTCCCACTGGTATTACAAGGTCAGATAAATATATTATTTCTATTTACGAATACCTTTTATTACCTAATTAAATTCCAGACAGGAGTCTGAAAGTATCAGATTCCACAGGGTATACATTTTTAATCTTCAGGAATTCATTATATGTTCAGGATGGTCTTTGTATTACAAGACAACTTATAAAAATATTCGATGAATTTTTTAGGTCCAGAATTTATGGGAAACTAGCTGCGCCCCAGCGCTGGCGGCGTGTAAGTATCGATCCTGTGGGAATATCGGGATTAAAAGTATCTTATTAATACTCAATACTCAATACTCAATACGTTTATTGCATTCCACAATGTGAACTTAGGTGGTAGGTACTTAGGTATTTCCTAACCCATGTCATTGTCATGGTCTACCGTGCCAAATTTCATCCATATCCGTTCAGCCGTTTTAGCGTGAAAGCGTAACAAACATACCAGGTTAAAAAGTATTCTATGCCCTAACCCATGTCATGGTCTACCCATGTGCCAAATATCCAGATCTGTTCAGCCGTTTTAGCGTGAAAGCCAAAATTTTCGACAGGGGTTATGTTATAGGGGGGGTTATAGTAGACACGTAGACATCCGCTATGCAACGGCCGCCCGCGCCCCATGTAATAAAACGGTAAAAATCCACATTGAAAAAAGAAATTGCATTTTTTTTTTCTATAATTTACCACATAGACTCTCAATACGATACTTAACAATACCATCACAGATCGGACAGGGTTTTTTTTACATGTTGTATAGTAATATATTCTTTAATTCAGACTACACATACAAGTACACGCAATCCATATATATACCTAGTATTCGTAACAATGACATAAAAAACTATGTCATGCTATGCTGCTGGGGAGTTTGTTGCGCCACTTCTTCTTCCCACCTAAGCACTAGGAAGTGGTGAAGGGTAATTTTGACGTTCGAAAAGTGCTGATTCTCAGCCTTTGAATTTCAATTTAGTAAACTTAAACAAATTAAAAACAAAATTGACACACGTTGGGACGTGCCTCCGTACCCAATGCCTTATAAGGGGGCTGCCTACTTTGTCTAATAATGTGTTCAGGATGCTGTTGGAGCTTCCGCGCAACCTACCTATTATTGACGCTGTCCGCGAACATCTGCGAAGCGCTGCAGTAGCGCGGAAGCCCCATCAAAATCCGGAACAAAACCTTTTGAGTTAGTGTAGTGTAAAAGTGTAGAAATAATAGTGACAATGACACATATATTACACAAGAACAAAATGTTTATAATATTATATCAGACTCTAAGAAACTGGAATGGACTTGTGTAAAGTACAATCAGCACTATTCTAATTTTCACTTAAAAAAATTAGTTAGATTAAAATTGCTTATAGTCTTATAGACTAGATTGTAATTAATTATTAAGAACCTGGTTCTTTTTTAGTAAAGGATAAAAATAAAAATAAAAATAACATCCGGTACCCAATATTATATTGTCCGCGCAGGACGTTGTAGGCTGTCTGCGTATATTTCACCCACAAGCTGCACGTGTAGAAGGTTTGGCAGTACTGCTTGAAAAGCGGTATGTAAGTATAAGAATTAATAAAAAAAATACAAAATAATCGTATGTGACATCATACTAGGGTAGGGATATGACAACACAGACAAATAGAACACATTTGCCACGGACGGGGGCTCCTAAAATCATGAAATTCGTGTGATGGATGAACCCTAACTGGACATTATTATAACACCTTTTCCAAAACAATTTGGATATGTACAGCCATACTTTTCCTTAATAACTACCTTTTACCATTATTTCCACACAATATGGGATAGAAACGTCGAACCGAAGCAAAACGCCAATAAACAATATTTTCTGCTAAGACGGGTTCCCTTTAGTACCAATCGTATCTCAAACACAAAGAAACCTTTTACGGGCTCGGCAGAGATGTCAGCAAAACACTTCTGCATCAATAAGCACATTATTGTCAATCACAATGACATTCAGAGATGGCTTTGCCTGCCTTTTCATAGATAATGCCGTTTCTGTTGTCGGAAATAGTTTTTTTTTTTTTTTTTTACCATTAAAAAAAAGTATTACAAAGTGTTTCAGCAGAATAGCATTTTTAAACCGCTAAGGTCTGTACTTAATGCTACATGTAAATTCTACATCATAGTAAAAAAAAAGTTATGGTTCGCTTTGGTATGATTCAATAAATCTGCATAAAGGTCACGCGCGACTGCTAGTCACCGCCTTAGGTGAGCGGTGAGACATTGGTGAAATTCACCCTGAGTATAAACAAACACGTTCTATTTTTAAACATGCCAATTTTGAAACTAGTGTCTTGGAACAGTAGCTTGACTGTTCTGTTTCGGGCTATAGCTAACTACAGTGCGTTCATTTGACTTGTTTTTTTTTTTTGACGGTAGGATATCATCTAATGACTTCTCCCGCTCTGGGTGGACCGGGAGGGTGTGTCAGACTTTTACTGACTAAAACCCACCCGTGTTCCTTTCGTTGCCCGTGTGCCGGGGCCGCGATATCCCTTTCGGACAAACCGGCAATCCCAGTAGGCATTGGTCCTTGCGGACCCCTTCAGTTGGTGCTGACATCTCTTTGACGCGCCCGTGGAACACAACGCGCCGTCGACCCGGGCCAGGTCCTAATCGGATGGCGAGCCACCCATTGCTCACCGTCCGCAAGCCCGCGCCTACGGTGGCTGGAAGTCGGCTCGCGACTCCCGACGCCCGGGGCGTCTCCTGCGGCGACTAGGGGCGCGAGGGTGCGCATCTTGCATCTCCCTCGCGCGCTCCGCCTCCTCCTTCGCTTGTCAGATTTTTTTCCAATGGAGCGCCATTGTAAAAAAAATCTGACATATATATTGTTTTAATGAACGCACTGTAGTTAGCAGTCAAGCTACTGTTCCATGACACTAGTTTCAAAATTGAAATGTTTAAAAATAGAACGTTTGCATTTGTTTATACTCAGGGTGAATTTCACCAATGAAACTTAACGCGTTCAGCACATCTAAACCGTGTTCAAGAACTGCCAGTATCAACATTGTTGTGGAATATTGACACTAACGGCTCTTGACTGCGATTTATTGGTGAGATTCGCACTTAAACGTCAACTTACTACTTATTGGAAAATTCCTGTCCAACTGGCGAAAGTCCTTATCATTGTTTAAACAGGATCATTGTTTGCCTATGAGCCTGATTTACATAAAATGTGACGATTTTGTCACCTGCATTCGTCAAGGGGGTGAATCTACCCGTACCAAACAACTCTCGCTATGAAAATCATATCCGACTCAGGGAAAAATGAACAAATTCCTATACACAGTAGACAGACTATTTCGATGCATCTATGAAAATATGTTTTTTTTTTTAAGGAATCGGATATATGTTTCATAGCGAAAGTTATTCAGTATGGCAAATCAAATCAATTGTTTATTTGCTAGAAATACATTGTTTTGGTACAGGTGAGATCTTATAACCTAAGCGTCATTGTATTCTGCCTGCAAGCAAGCGTGCAATTTTTTTATTAAGTTCTCATGCATTCTTATTTTATTACTATTATTATTAAATACTATTACCATGCATTTATTCACTATTTTATTTATGCAGGCAAGAGGTTTTTTAGGCAGGTAGAATCACCCCCTTTATGGACGCAGGTGACTAAATCGCCACCCTGTATATGTATTATACTCGTAGGTACCGAGTTTAGTTCAAGTAGGTTAGTCCAACCGTCGCGTCACAGTCCAAAAGTGTCAGTTATTCAGTATAAAGTGTCACGTATAGACGACATCAAGGGACTTCAACCCGTTACTTAAGAGAGTTTATCCTAAAAGTTGACAACGTCGCAAGTAGCTGTCAAATTTTTTCCTGTTTTGATTAATTTGGCAATATTACTGTATGGAAATATGAAATGTGGCTAACTAGCGAACTAGAATATTAATAATGAATTGCAATTATAACATTGAATTTGATGTTGTACCCGTTTTAGGTGTGAAAAAGGCATTTGGAAACTTTCCAAATGCCTTTTTTACATCTAAAATTAATATTCGGTGTTACGATATTAAATTTTGTATTTCATCATCAATATTCTAGTTCACTAGTTATCCACATTTCTTATTTCCATACAGTAATATAGCCAAATTAATCAAAACAGCGAAATATATGACATCTATTTGCGACGTTGCCCATTTTCAGAATAAACGCTCTTAACTAATGTTATGTAAATCAGCCTCAAAGAAAGCTCTTTTCTCCCATGGGTTTCCTTGGATGTTTCAACGAAGATCTCCGAAACCTTTTTTACCCGACTGCGCTACGCAAAGGGCCCTCGTTTGCGTATATGTATGTATGATTGTTTATTCCTTTGTGGCGCTCGGCTCTAGAGACCAAACATGTGGGCCGATTTTGATGTTTCTTACGTCAATCGATTTTCTTAATCTTGGAAGTGTCACTAAAGACATGACAGTAATCAAAATTCAATATGGCGATAACCAGATGTCATATTGTGAAAAAGACAAATAAATGTCGACGATCTATGTCAAGTGGGGTATCATTGAATAGGTCTTTGAAAATCATCTAGTTTAGGTTTCTATAATATTCTTTCATTTTGAATGACCATTTAGGATCTATAACGATTTAGAGTTGCTTAGGAACGTGTACACTTAATTTTTTTTAACTTATTATAAAGCTGTGATAAAGTTCTTAAGTAATCGTATAATAAATAGGTTTATTATCGTGAAAAATAATGATTATAATATAACTCTTAAAATCGAGTCACAAACCCAGAATTTTACTGCTTTGAAACATAATTTCAATAATCAATACTCAATACTAATAATAAAAGATAACGATTAATACAGCTAAAACAAATTACATGATATTCACTGCAAAAAAAAAAAAAATCGGCAATTATACACCATTAAAAATAAATAATCAAACCATAAATAAAGTAGATCAAGAAAAAATTTAGGACTAATTTTGGACAGTAAATTGACGTGGCTTCCACATTCAAAAAATTAAATCAAAAATACAATCACTCATGGGTGCCCTACGAGGTATCGTTCGTTGCTTACCCCGCCAAGTTCGCTATTTAATCTACTTCTCCCTTGTTAAGCCACTTATCGACTACCTAGTGGAAATATGGGGTACCGCTGCTAAATCACATACGAACCTACTACAAACTGCTCAAAATAAACTACTAAAAACGTTATTTAACTATGACTGTCTAACTCCAACAGAAACTCTTTACAAAAAAATTAAAGTAATGAATATAACACAAACATACATAGATAACACATGCATACTACTACGTTGACAGAGCGTTTAAAGTACAAAAAAAGTGTATCCGAGCCATGAGTGGAGCAGAATATTTAGACCATTGCAGACCATTATTTAAAGAATTAAAAATTCTCCCACTCCCGTGTCTGTATATTTTTGAGGCTTGTTTATTTGTTAAAAAATTCCCTCATTTATTTTCATTGAATGAACAAGTCTCGGAAAGATTGAATTAAAAAAATGCTGGCAAACTGTTAGTTCCTCCTCAGAGACTGCATCTCTATAGTAGAAATGCAAGTTGTATGACGATCAAAATTTATAATAAATTACCATCTGCGTTCAGAATGTTACCAATAGATAAATTTAAATGTAAAATGTTTGTTTGGCTATTAGAGATGTGCTTTTATTCAGTTAATGAATTTTTAAATCATAATTTTTGAAATTGTAATGAATAGTCTATGTTATTAGTATTTTGGCATAATATCTATAATTACTTATTACTTTACTATAGAGCTTATATTTTGGACATAACGTTGTATATTTTGACATTTTAATTATATTTTCTGACATTACAATTAATCTTAATATCACTGTATTACTTTGACTTTAGAACTTGTATTTTGGACATAACAAATTAATTTTTATTTTACTTTATGACATTTTAATTAATTTAGTGATGATTTGAATGTGCTTAACTTTTATATTTTTTTTATATTTCTACGCCAGCAATGGTAGTATATGTGGAACATTATTAGTGTAAGATCTCAAAATACCATATACTTGGAAATAAATACATTATTATTATTATTATACTAATTCGAAAAATACTAAATAAAAATATACACACAAATATAACCTTCCCAAAAAATATTAAAAAACACAAAATGAAACTGAGACGTGAACAAGACTTTTTAAAACTACACCCAACCCGCACAAACTACGGAAGAAAAACTATCGTGTACGAAGGATCTAAAATATTTAATAAATTACCTAGAGACATCAAGGAATCTAAATCCAAAACAACTTTTAAAAAGCTACTTAAACAATTTATAGAAAAAAAATCACATTCCCTACTATAGTGTCGAGCCACATCCAGTTGGTGTTTATTGAGTGTTACACGGATACTTGTTTGCATGTATCGAACGAACATTTGAGTGACCAAAAGATTTATAACCTACCCTCGAAACATTTTAGATAATCGAAGTCTAAACTTTGTAATACCCCCAACTTAATGCAATTTTTAAGTGTTTAGTTTTAATATTCTCATGTAAGTGAATAGTGTTATTCTTATGAGAATAAATGATCTTAAACCAGAATACTCAATTATTTATTGCATTCCATATGTATTATTACATAGATGGTATAAAAAGTAAAAGACCAATATGGACCCTGTCGGGCACAGCAATATTAGGAGAGAGGAAGAGGGCAAGAAGTATCAGTTTAAGTATTCAATGTTATTATAAATTATTGGATGTGTTTAATTGGGTGTATAATTATGTATATATTTATATTAGGTTTGTCATGATGGCCCAGTGGTTAAGGCCTCGCCTCTCATGTACTAGGTTGTGGGTTCAAATCCGGGCAAGTACCAATGTGACTTTTTCAATTCATATGTACTTTCTGAGTTTATCTTGGACATTACTGCCATCGGTGGAGAAAAACATCGTGAGGAAACCTGGACTTATAGTTAATATAAGTCTGCAATCGCCAACCCGTCTTGAGCAAGCGTGGTGATCAATGCTCGTGCTTTCTCTGTATGAGAAGAGGCCTTTGCCCTGCAGTGGGACAATAATAGGCTGATATTATTATTATATTATATTATTAGGTTTGTGCATATTGTATGTACAGTATATTAGTTATTTGAATTTTATGTAATAATGTAGGTAATTATTATGAAATTATTAGTAGTATTTTCATTATTATTAAATTATGTTATTATTTATGTACTCATAATTATTTTCATATTTATATTTGATTTTTATATTAATTAATTTTAGCGACCACTGAGAGAAAAATAATCCGATCTCATTATCGTGTGCCCAGCCTTTCCCCAACTATGTTGGGGTCGGCTTCCAGTCTAATCGGATGCAGCTGAATACCAGTATTTTACATGAAGCGATTACTTATCTGACCTCCACAACCCAGTTACTGGGTAACACGATATCCTGTGATAAGAATGGTTGCCAGACTTTCGGGCTTCTGACAACCCGTAACAACTGTCAAAGATGTACAAATGACAGCAGAACCAACGGCTTAACATGCTTTCTGAGACACGGAGGGGTCTTATAAAGATGGTCACTCATCCACGGACCACGATCCTACGCAATTACGCTTCAATATTTGTTCAGCAGTTTTCTAGATCAATTCGCACAGACAGACGCGTGCCTGGTACAAATCCAGACTCCGGGTTGCTACTGAGAAAATCCAAATGGCAAAACCCAGTAACACTTTGCATGGCCCGGGAATCGAACCCAGGACCTCAAACTCAGCGACCACTAGGCCAATGACAACGACGATGTAAACAAAGTCACGTGAAATAGCTAAGTGAACGTGCAATCATTGCACTTATCAATTGACCCCTAATCACAGTGCGCGGACGCAGTGTTGCACCCAACTTATCACCGGCCATGTGACAGTGTCTACAATGATTTCCTTATAATCGATTGATAAACAAATCATTCGGTTCATGAAGTGCACGAGAATAATTTAGGTACTGAGAATTTAAACAGCGTTATTATCATGAGACTGCAGACTCGACTCATGACTCTCGAGTTATGATCATAATAAGCATAATCAATCTGCCAAGCCTTTTCCCAACTTTTTCGTGGTCGGCTTCCAGTCTAACCGGATTCAGCTGAATACGAGTATTTTACATGGAGCGACTGCCTATCTGACTTTCACAACCCAGTAACTGGGTAACACGATACCCCTTGGTAAGACTGGTTGTCAGTCAGACTTTCGGGCTTCTGACGACCCGTAACGACTGTCAAAGATCCATGAATGATAGCCGGGACCAACGGCTTAACTTGCTTTCAGAGGCACGGAGGAGTCTCGGTATGTAAAGATGGTCACCCATCCACAGACCAACCCTGGCAAGCGGAGCTAAACCTGATGGATCGATCCGTGGCTATTATTTTTAGCCACAAGATCCTCCTCAAGAATAGACAGCGTTATTTTTATGAATCTGCAGAAATCTGAACTTATGAAGAAACAGTCTGAAGTAGACATCGCGCTAATCCTTGCCTTATTTTTATACGGCCGAACCCAATTATTGTTAGTAAAAGACGGCTCGCTATTGACGGTACAGACAGTATCATTCTATCTGTCATTGAATGTCGTCCCACAGTCGCGTAAGATTCTCTGACAGATTATTGGGACGTTAACACCGTAAATAGATAGGTTTCTATATCCAGTATGCCAAAAACTGGTGATAGATAGGTTATTGGGATCGTCCGCCAGTTATTAATACAATGCTGATGAATGACAACTTTATGCTAGCCGCTTTAAATTATTACAAAAAGAAAAAGAAAAGAAAAAAAGAAAAAAAAAATCTGCAGAAACTAAACGCACATTACAAAAAAAAACAAATTACAATTACCCCTCTACAAATAAGCCAAAAGTCTCGTATTCACAGACAAAATTTGTCTATTGCTTGCTGTCAGGGCCAGAGGCCAAAGACAATTTACAATAATTGCGCAATGTGTGTGCCTGTTTGTCTGTCTGTACCCTTTCGGCTGAACGGATTTAGATAAAACTTGCCATAAGGATAAACCATTACCAGGGGGGTAATTGAGTTACACACACACAATGGCAATTGATCTCAATGACTTTCAGTTTAGCAGTTCATCAACATTCATTGAGTTATTTTCGTTGTCGAACAGACGAATCTCTCAAACCTATGAAGCAATGGATTAGGAATTTCCTTCAAAACCCTCGGATTTTGTTTGAAACTGTGTGTATACTTTTTATTCCGGTCGTACGTTGCCATGGGATAATTTCCGAACTCCCAAGTGGGCGAAGCAGCTAACAAAACCTAGTTTGGCATAAAGTGGTCACCAATCTGTGGCGATAATAAATCACAGTAGACATACTTAACCTTACTACTGTTGATTTACGAGACAAGAACGTTATCATAGGTCGTATTCTCTGCAGGGGAGCATTACAGCACAACAACTTCCATTCTTTGCTATAAAACGACATGGAAATTCACTATGAAAAGGATCTTTGATTCGTAGTTCACAGTTCAAGCCTGAATATTAGGTTAACTGAGAATCATTATATAGATTGGCGACAGCGAATTAACCGATTTGCCCGGTGATAACGGCCGCGACTTACGAGATGTAGGTCGTAGGTTTGAACCCTGACAGGCGCATTTTGTTGGGTCATTCGGTTCCCTACAAATGGTTGAGCTGGATTGTGCTGATCCACGTGTGATGTTCGTGAACGGGCGCCGTCAGTTGAAACTGGTCATCTGTTATCTGCCTGGGCTTATTTTTAATCTTATATTTTGAATTGTTTTGATATTTTTTTGTACATTGTTCTCACATATATGTACCCAGGATTTTGTCATTTCTATATTAAAGAGAGTGTCCTTGGAGTGTCTTGCCCGTTCTTCTCCATAAAGATCTACGTTTTGGAATGGCAGTAGCTTCAACTTTCTGACTAATTGACCGACTATTTGATAATTCAAAAGTGCCTGTAAATGGTTTTATTGAAATAAATGCTTTGAATTTGAGTTTAAGTAAATTATTTGATCAGCACTGCTCTCAAAACGGTGAAGGAAAACATCGTGAGGAAACCGTCATGTCTTAGAACCAAAAGCTCGAAGACATGTGACATCTACAAACCGGCACTGGGCCCGCATGGTTGATTACAGCCCACCACCTCTCCCAGAGAAGAGGCCTGTTTCCCAACAGTGGGAACATTATATAGGCTGACTGTGGCATACCATAACATTGAAGCAACAATTGACTGGCACCGTCTAAACAACACGTACAATTGTTGCACGAGACGGGCAAGTTAGTTGCCGTTCAAATGCCGACACCATCTAGTTTTAAAATATTGACGCATAATAGTGTCTCAAAAGATCTACTTACAGAAATAAACATACGTAAATATACTTTTTTTTTGGTGGGAAATTATCAAATAACATCTCCCACTCTGGGTGGAGCGGGAGGGCATGTCGGACTCTTACTGACTAAAACCCACCCATGTTCTTTCAGTTGCCTGTACGATACCAGGGGCCACGTGTCCCTTTCGGACTATCCCGCGACCCCGGCAGGCATCGGTCCTAGCAGACCCCTTCAGTTGTGCTGACATCTCTTTGAGGCGCGCGTGAAACACAACGCGCCGTCGACCCGGGTCTGGTCCTTATTGGACGGCGAGCTACCCATTGCTCTCCGCCCGCAAGCCCGTGCCTGCGTTGGCCGGAAATCGGCTCGGGATTCCCGACGCCCAGGGCGTCTCCTGCGGCGGCTAGGGGCGTGAGAGCGCAAAATTTGCCTCTCCCTCACGCGCTCTGCCTCCTCCTTTGCGAGCATAACTGCTTCGCAGAAGGAGGTGACGGCTTCACATGCCCTCTCGCTCCGTACCATGGCCTGGACCAGGGCCGGACCTGTGTATGTATGCAGTATGTATATGTATGTAGGCAGAAAAGAGCCATCAGAGCAATATATGGCCTCCGCAGACGCGATTCTCTAAGGGAACTGTTTAAAGATATTAATAGCATGACGGTACCTTGTCAATATATCTATGAAAACATCATGTACGTTAGGAAAAATCTAAGTCTTTTCAGTAAAAGAGGTGATAGACACAATTATAGGACTAGAAATAGGGACCAATTGATTCAACCGGGTTTCAGACTGGCTAAAGTAGACTCATCCTTCATGGGGTACTGTTTGAAATGTTACAATAAAATACCTCCCCACATACTCCAATTGAATGAAACAAAATTTAAATCTTGTATAAAACGCACACTATGCTGCCAAGGATATTATAAGTTGGGGGATTACATCGACGACAAAAATGCTTGGCTCAGCGCTGGTCCAGCTCCACAAGGACGCATAAACTAATTGATTAGCATTCAAAATATTGTTACAGCTGCTGAAGATTGTAAAACTATCTTTAGATTGTATAAATTCAATCTCTTAGTATTATATAATTGCATAGCACATGTATGAGCACTATGTCCCTACTTTACAGTTACCATTTACTGGGTACGTCTTTCATTGACTTGAGTGTGCCCTGCCGGTTGTATGTCATGCTCACTCAAATGTCTCGCTGGTGGTGGCGTGTGTGTTGGATCGTTAACTTCCCTTCAAAATGTTTGAGCTAAATGGTGCTGATGCATGCGTCATGTTCGTGAACGGGCGCCGTCAGTGGGGACTGGTCATCTCTTAGCTGCCACGGCTTATTTGAATTTATTTTAATTTTTGAATTGCTTTTGATTTTATTTTTATTACTGACGCTTTTAACGTGCACGTCTTTTTACATTGTTCTCACATGTATAATTACAAAAATGGATGATGTAACCAATATTTTGTAAAAATATTCTGATTGAAAAGAGTGTCCGTGGAGTTTCTTGCCCGTTCTTCTCCATAGGAACCTACTACGCGTTGGAATGGGCAACTAGCTTCATATTTCTGACTGACCGACCCCTTGACAATTCAAAAGTACCTGTAATTGGTTTATTTGAAATAAATGCTTTGAGTTTGAGTAGGTACCATATAGATTGTTGTCAAAAGTGGTAGGTAAAGTAATTCCTTGGTCGACTATATTTATACCGGATAAACTATTTCTCTTCTACGTCTCTTTTATTTATCATTTACACAATAATCTACCTCTATTTCCCCAGGAAATGACTATACAGTCAGTTCAAATAAGCGTAAAGTGCAAAAATATATCCTTTGTGTAATCAGGATAATCTGAGCGACAACAACTCGTATTGATTGGTCTCCCTTGGAAACAGTCCGGATACTCACGGAAATGGGAAAATAAATCACTACTTATTCGATCAATTTTTCTCCATTTATATACCTATACTTTATAGTACACCAGAAAATACATAGCAAATAATCAATTTAACACTACAAAACATACAATGGGCGGCCTTATCGCTTTCTGCGATCTCTTCCAGGCAACCTTGGAATAGACAGTGATTGCATGGACATAAAATGGGATTGTCATTGGTGGAAAATAATAATTATAGAGAGAGAGAGATCATTTATTTGTTCAAAACATGAGTATACACACACATGGTATGCAAGATGTTACAATTAAATTATGTTCAGTCATGTTTTGCCTTAACGGTGTACAAATAGGTATAAGTAGGTAGGTTATTAAATTGAATGTAATAATTATAAATTTATCCATTATTCTAATAATTAACAATTGCAAGTTAGAATTTATAAATTAAAATGTAATATAGAATAGTCAATAGTTAACAACACATCATATATAATAAAAAATTGTCAATTGAATGTCAAAGTAATTAGGAATATACAATTACAAAAATTAGATTAATTTATCCTTCATAAATTCGTCAGTGCTGTAGTATGCTTCCTTTAAAAGAAGGTTTTTTAATCTACTTCTTAATTTGTCCTTTGTGTATTCCCCTCCAATATTTTGGCAACGTATTATATAGAATTGGCGCCCTACAGAATATACTTTTCCGCAGTAGAGCTGTCTAGATATGTGTGAGCTGTATAGATATATATATATATATATGTGCTATATAATAGATACATAACAAATATATAAGAATTTTTATTTATGCAACGAAAATAAACGACATCATCATCCATCATTCCATCATCCATTGTTATTTTATTTTATTGTATTTGGGTGGCTTACAGCTATCAACACAAAAGTAACAGTGAGGTAATTGACGACAAGCCATTTACAAGCCTCCACAGTTAGCAATAGACTATTGTTGTACAAAGGAGACGGGCGAAATTGGGCCTAACGTTACACGAATGAAATATTTGTCAATATTTCTTGCAGTTTTTTTTGTAGTTAATCATGACATATTAAGCAGTTTTATCATGGGATAAGAAATTAAATATTTAATAGAAAATAAACTGACTTCCCTTATTTTCACATATAAACAATGTTGCCAGATGAAATAAGTTAATCGATTAATCGAATTCATAATAATACATTAATTCTTTATATGCCAATAAGATATTAAAATCTTCTTTAGATAAGTAAAAAATCTTATTTCAAAATAAGTAATGTTTACCCAGTGCCATTTAACAACGTTTCTAAACAAGTCGTAAAATTAAATCGAATGAATTGATTAATAAATCGATAACAAACGATCATCATATTTTCATAAACAGGCAACATGCTCTGTGCTCACGTCAATGTCAGACAGAGCTTTGAATTTGTGTATTGGATACTTTCTGTTGTTTTCGTGTGCTGTAATTATTATTCCACGCTACGTATAAAGGATTGTGACGGTTATTACTTTAACGAACGACCCACGCATTTCTTACAAAGGACTTAGAAAACTTGCCTACTCGACTTACCTCAGCCTCATCTATTGGATTTCGAAGTTTAATAGAATGAGTGATCAACTTCATCATTGTATTAACTGCGGCATAGCTCTACTTGGCGTCGTAATCCTTCTATAGGATTACACCAAATAAGCAAGGCATTCTTTCAGTTATTCAGCAATAGGTTGCACCTCAAGTGGTAAGTAGTTTATTTTATTAAAAGTTCACATTTTGCTGTACCTTACTTCATTATTATTCTTATATTACTATAACATCTCTCATGATTGAAACACAAGATTTACTGGATGGTTTGATCATCAATTAAAGGCATTCATCATTCAAAAATGTTTTGTTAGTTAAAAGACACGCAGCCAAAATCTTTACATACTGAAGGTTTTATATAAATATCAGGCATTGAGCAATTTAGTTAAGCAACAACAGGATAATTGTCATTGTATGAAAGCTTATCAATATAATAATCTTAATTTAATCACAAATACACTCCACTAATGAGTTTGGCTTGCTTCGTTTTATAATCACTGTCTTGTTCTCACTGTTGTTTATACCAGTGCTTTGCAGTGGCCAGTGCTTTGTTGTACAAATACAATGTTCTAGCTGAGTTTCACTATCATGTACTTATATTATTTCTTTCTGAAAACTGTAAGTAACAAACTATTGTTATTGTTGTAGGTCAACAGTTCTCATCACATTTGCCAAGGATGCAGGGATTTATTCATAAATTCTTTGGGCATGGATGAGCAGCTTTCATCTTCAACAACTGGACATTGTGAAGTGTGTGTCAACTGTGAACGTTCAGTTTTACGTGCATGATCTCATTTATTGCATACTCACACTGAACAAGAAATAAGGATTCATACAGTTATTTGTGAATGGATCTTGCCTCGTACTGTAAGTGTTTATTGGGTTCAGTTGCTTTTTATTATTTTTATACGTACTACTGTATGGTAATGTCATGTAATCAGGCAGTATTAATAAACACAACTGATTAGTTTGACCTTGGCTGCAATGCTTTATATAATACAACATGACATCATTACTGTATTCTCCGAAGGGATAGGGCAGAGGAGCGTAGTACACCTGCATTCCGCACATTATATTCTTTCTCAGACAAAGGCTTATTATAAAATTATTGTTCCAGATATCAAGTAACAGAGCTCTCATATGTCACAGTTGCTGGGTGAGAGCTGATAATGCCCAATACTATGTATCTGCACTATCTGGATCCTCAGCATCTGTATATAAAACAAGTGAGCACGAGGAATTGACTTCACAGTCTACTTCACAGGCTAGTACACAGCCTAGTTCACAAGCTATTTCACAGTCTACACACAGGCCGAGTGAAGCTGTAGTGTTACCCGACTATATAAGAGCTGTAGAAACCGAATCTCACTGTTTCATTGAAGGTTTCCGGCGACAAGAGAGGAAAAGAGTTCCTGTCACAACTAGGAAAATGTTGTTAGCTCGTTGTAACTGCTATATCCCAAAAAACAATCAATTATGCAATCACCATATTAATACGCAATCTTGGGATTTTCTCACTGGAGCTTTAGAGAATTAAGTTAATGTGTTTACAGCGTTGCACATTCAAGACATGCTTGAATTAAAAAGTCATTGATTTTTATCAATATCCAAAATATGGAAGACCGTTTGGTGCATCAGAGAACTATCAATATCCAATAATTCTTGCTGGCTATTAAGAGGTTAAATAAAATCGAGACATGTGAGCTCAAAAACATATTTTACGATGAATTGGATGATCAATAAAAGAGAAGGTGTTTTTAATTCATACTCCCTCGGCTTTTTATAATTATCTCAAACCTCTAGAATGTAGTTGGACGGCGTTTGAGTCCTCAATGTGTTAATGTCCTACAATAAATTCTGTTATATTCTAGTCTACAATAAAGACTAATCATTATTTTCATAAAATATAACGTGAGAGCCTGGTGTAAGAATACTTTTAAAGAAGCAACGTTGTTTTTGAACTAACCAATAACACTCTATATTTTTTTTCTACCATGGAGCAGTCGTAAACATTTTAGTTTTTTTGAAATGGTATTAATATCTAAATGAAATAACGCAGTAATTGTTAATGTAACGTCAGGCCCAACTTTGTATGAACTTTCGCCCGTCTCCTAACAATTCATAAACTATAAATAAACACTAAGTATATTTTTAAATTAACTATTAAATTAAGTAAGTAAGTACCTGGATAGGCAAAGATGCATGCGCAACCGCTATTACAATATATCAGCAACAGTAATATATACGTAGTGTTTAGATAAAACAGTAGAAATGGATGCTAAGCTGCTTGCAAACAAATTGATTGAGGGGTGTTTATTCTTAACAATTTCGTTAAATACTTTGATTGAGCGAATTATATAAGAATTAGTACGGTAAACTGTGCGAGCGTAAGGAGCATGAAGGAGATTTCTCAAACGAGAATGTCGAGGTGGAACATTCAGAGACAGCTTAGAAAGAAGTTCAGGACATTCAATCCTTGATTGCGCTATTTTCACTAGGAACCGTAAGTCAGATATGTTTCTCCGAGCTACAAGTGGAAGTAAGTGGAATCGAGCGCATCGTTCATTGTAACTCAGATGATGGATTTTGAATTTGTAGCCCAAGTATCTCGTGAATTTCCGTTGTATTCGTTCCAATCTGTCTGAATGCACTGCATAATTTGGATTCCAAATTTGACTCCCATAACCGAGATGACTGCGGACATAAGCACAATACAAATTTTCAATGTTTTCATTTTATTGAACGAACTGGCATTACGGATAATGAATCCCAGGGCTTTGGATGCTTTTTTGGCGATATGGTCGACATGACCCTCGAAGGTGAGCTTACTGTCAAGCACAATACCAAGATCTCTGGTGACATGAGTTCGAGATAAAGGCTGATCTGCAATTGAGTAGTCAAATATGATTGATGGTTTCTTCCGGGTGAAGGTGATAACTAAGCATTTCGATATGTTAAGATCTAATTTATTTATTCTACAATAGCTTACCAGTCTAGATATGTCCGCCTGTAAAAGTCTAGCGTCATTCAAACTCTTAACTGATGTGTAAATTTTCATGTCATCTGCAAACATTAGGTATTTAGAATATTTTATACACTCGCCGATATCATTAATGAAGAGTACAAATAATAACGGCCCCATCAGGGAGCCCTGCGGTACACCAGAGGGGATGATTGACCAGGAAGATATAAAACCACTAAGGACCACTGCTTGTGTCCGATTTAGCACATAAGACGAAAACCATCTGAATAAGTCTCCCCTAATGCCCAAGTCGAAAAGTTTCCTCAGTAGAATGTCATGATCGATTCTATCGAACGCCTTGTTATGATCAGTATAAATAGCGTCCACCTGGGACCCATTATCCATGTGCTCAGTAATATAATCTGTGAAAAGAACCAGGTTAGAGACTGTAGACCTTCCTTTCAGAAATCCGTGTTGATAAGGACTCAAGCTAGAAACCACACTGCTATACAACTGATTATAGACTATGCGTTCCAACACTTTGGCTAGCAAACAAAGTTTTGAAATTGGCCTATAGTTTTCTATTTTGTCTTTAGCACCCTTCTTATGGATGGGCGAGATAAAAGCAGATTTCCATAAAGAAGGCACAATACCGGCAGATATTGACCTTTGAAACAAAAGTGATACAGGTAGAGCTAGTTCCTCAGCGCACTTAACTATGAACACAGCAGGTAGGGCATCGGGGCCGGCAGATTTGGTTAAATCAAGGTATTTCAAATGTCTATGAACAACCACTACGTCAATTTCAATTGTACTTAAATCACAGTTGGAAACACAGCTGGTCGAACCACAGTTGTGACTTGCAGAGGAAGCATCTAGAAAGGTTGTGCGAAAGTAATTAGAAAAAAGTTCACAAATTCAAACGGACAAATATACAAATTTGTAATATTATAGTGTAAACGAATCGCATTACCACGTTGAATGGCAATGCGATTCGTTTACACTATAATATTACAAATTTGTATATTTGTCCGTTCTTTGGGAAAAGTTTTTGCCATTTGTGATATTTCTAGTTCTCTACACTAGGTAGGTCCCATTGATATTTTTCGATCTTTAAGAGAAACATGACCAATTGGCAACAGAAAAAGTTTTTGTGTAAATTGCCCATTTTCTTGATGACTGTATTTTTTTTTTATAAAATCTGTAAATACTTTTTTTTTTTTTAAGTAAATGGGAATTTTGTAAGATTTTTTTCCTCTAGCTACAATTGTTAAGGTACCTGCTCTTACGAACCGTCCGAATGTGCAGCCTGTATATTATAAAACTGTATTATTTTGACAATCTGTCATTTTGTCTATTCTTCCGTCGAAAAGTCAAAGTCAAAGTCAAATCATTTATTTCAAATAGGCCCTTGCAAGGCACTTTTGAACGTCAACAATTACAAAAAAAAAAAAAATGATTCTAGTCGCCCCTTCCAAAAGGTAGTTTTCGTATGGAGAAGAATGGGCAAGAAACTCCACCGTTACTCTTTTAAAATGTTTTACAATATTTTGTATATGTAGGTACATTAGTTATATAATTCCATTTCAGCCGAAAACGTATGATACATGGTGGGTCATTAATATTAGTTAAAAATTCAATTAAATCGAAAGAACGAAAAGACATAATCGGACTGTCTGTTGAACACACCATAGAATTGTCCTGTGTTGAGCTTGATAAGCATGTTATAGTATGCGTATACAGACCTCCAGGTTACCAGAATCTATCTATTTTTGATTCTGTAATGGAAGATGTGCTAAAGAAACTTAGTGTTAGTAGTAAGTCAATAATCATATGTGGTGATTTTAATATTAATTTATTAGAAAATAACTCTAATACTGTCAGACTATTAAGTCTTTTTAGGTCATTTGACTTGTCAAATGTTTTTATTGAACCAACTCGAGTAACAGGTTCTTCTGCGACTTGTATAGATAATATTTTTTGTAATTGTGATTACTTACATAAAGAAATTGTAAATAAGCTGCCATCTGATCACAGTGGACAAACAATAACATTTTGTTCCTACATGCCTTTACATAAAATTCAAATAAGGTTTAGGCCAATTACATGTAAAAATTTAGATAAATTAAATAATTCTTTGGCAAGTAAATTATGTGTTCATAATTTTAATAATATATGTGACCCAAATGAGTTCTACGCCGAGTTCTTTGCACTATTAAATGAGCAATTTATTGACACTTTTCCACTAAAGACTAAAACTATTTACACAAAGTTCTTATTTAGTGATTGGGCGACTCCAGGTATTCGTAAAAGTAGGGAAAAACTTTTTGAACTTTATGGCCTAAAGCAACATATTAATAATACAAGCTTTCATCAACATGTTGCAAAATATTCAAAAACTTTTAAAAGTGTGTGCAAAATGGCTAAAGCTCTTTACATTAGCAATAAAATAAAATCAGCTGATGATAAAATAAAAACTACCTGGCAAATAATAAATAATGAAACCGGTAGGAAAAAACAGCGTAATACTGAATTTAACTTACAGACTACACATGGCCCTATCAACTCAGATGTAGAAATAGCTCAGGAATTTGAAAACTTTTTTGCTAATATTCCCCTTAAAACTTTAAATTCCTCACCCACGCTTTCTGCTGCCTTACTTAGGAAAAATGTAAAGTCATGCCCTTTGGAGCTGAGGTTTCAGCATACAAACCCCCAGGCTGTTATAAAAGCTTTTAAAGATCTTAAAATTAAATCAACAGAAGATCTATGGGGAATGTCTGTAAAAGTCTGTAGATCTATCATCGAAACCATTGCGCCTTATTTAGCTTTCATATTTAACACCAGTGTAGACCAAGGAGTCTTTCCGGATCTCATGAAACACAGTAAAGTAATTCCTTTGTTCAAATCCGGTGATAGTAAGGAACCCAACAATTATAGGCCTGTGTCAATTCTGCCAGTTCTCAGCAAGGTGTTTGAAAGGTTGATGCTCAATCAAATGTTACGTCACTTTAATAAGAATTCCATCTTTCATGAACAACAGTACGGTTTCACCAAAGGGCGTTGTACCACTGACGCTGGTGTCACCCTCATAAAGAACATTTTTAACGCCTGGGAAGAAGCACACGATGCCATTGGAATCTTTTGCGACCTCTCGAAGGCGTTCGATTGCGTAGACCATGAAACACTTCTGCTGAAACTTGAGCACTTGGGATTAGGAATACAGCTCTTGATTTACTAAGATCATACCTGAAAGATAGAAAAGTTAAAATTCAAGTAAACGGAGTAAACTCATTGGGGTCTGAAATGGCAATGGGCGTTCCTCAGGGTTCGATATTGGGTCCATTCCTCTTTTTAGTTTATATTAATGATTTACCACAATTACTTCAAAATCAACCTAAGATGGTGTTATTTGCAGATGACACATCGTTGATATTTAAAATAAACCGACGGTCACAAAATCTTGACGACGTTAACAGCTCTATTCTTCAAGTCCAAGATTGGTTTACGGTAAATAATTTGGTACTAAATAAAAAAAAAAACAAATGCATTAGATTTAAATTACCTAATGTTAGAAGTAGCGAATGTGACATCATATTGAATGGAGAAAAACTAAAATTTATTAATCAAACCGTTTTCCTAGGAATCACGCTAGACGAGAAATTACAATGGGGACCTCATATAACAATTCTTGCGGGGCGGCTAAGCTCGGCCGCTTATGCTGTTAGAAAGATACGACAGTTAACAGATGTAGAAACCGCGCGTCTGGTCTATTTTAGCTACTTCCACAGTATTATGTCGTATGGCATTTTACTGTGGGGTCGGGCTGCTGACATTGAATCCATCTTTATTTTACAAAAGAGAGCTGTCAGAGCCATTTATAATCTACATCGTCGCGAATCTCTCAGGGAACTATTTAAAAAGATTAATATTATGACGGTACCTTGCCAATTCATTTATGAAAATATTATGTATGTAAGAAAAAATCTACATATCTTTAATAAAATAAGTGATAGACATAATTTTAATACTAGAAATAAAGATAAAATAGATCAACCATTTTTCAGATTATCTAAAGTACATACATCTTTTATGGGGTACTGTGTTAAATGTTACAATAAAATACCTTGTGATATATTACAATTAAATGAAAGAAAATTTAAAACTCATATTAAAAGTACACTCTGTAAACAAGCATATTACAAATTAGAGGATTATATCCAAGATAAGAATGCTTGGAAACATGCTGGTCCTGCTCCATAGGACAATTTAGAGTCTAGACAAAATCAAACTGGTTGCTTATTTAATTATGTATTTGTTATTTTTTATAACACTGATTTTACATTCTGTGATTTCTTGAACTCACACACTGACTTATTAGTATAACTTGTTAAAATGTTAGGAATATCGTATAATTTTACAATGTTTGTAAATATGTGAGCACCATGTATCTGTCACATATTTAATTTATCTGTAATTGCTTTATTTTTCATTCTTTTTTACCTATCGCGGTATAGTAATCTTATTCTAGATGCATCGTCTTCACATATAATTATATAATTAATGTATGCAAAATATTGTAAAAACATTTTAAAAGAGTAACGGTGGAGTTTCTTGCCCATTCTTCTCCATACGAAAACTACCTTTTGGAAGGGGCGACTAGAATCAATTCTATTTTTTGTAAACGTGACGTTCATAAGTGCCTTTTATGTGCCTAATTGAAATAAATTGTTTGACTTTGACTTTGAATTATATGTGAAGACGATGCATCTAAAAACAAAAAAATAAATTACTATACCACAATATAGGTAAAAATAATTGTTTAAAGAGAGCAACTACAGATAAATTAATTACTTATGCGATAGATACATGGTTCTCACATATTTACAAACATTGTAAAAGTAGACCATTTTCCAAAAAAAAAGTTACAATTAATAAGTCAGTGTGTGAGGAAGTAATCACAGAATGTAAAATCAATGTCATATAATAAAATATAATAATTTATACAACTTAAATTAGCAACCAGTTTGATTTTGTCTAGATTCTAGATTATCCTATGGTTTCCAAGCATTCTTATCTTGGATATAATCCTCTAATTTGTAATATGCTTGTTTACAAAGTGTACTTTTAATATGAGTTTAAAATTTTCTTTCGTTTAATTGTAAAATATCACAAGGTATTTTGTTGTAACATTTAACACAGTACCCCATAAAAACCCGTTTCTATGGTTGTCAAGCTACGCGTGCTGTGCCGTTTATGTAGGTTACCTATGTACCGTACCGTACCTCCCGCAGCACGCTACTAAACAAAATATGCACGATTGGAAGAAAAGGCTAAAATATGCTTTTGTTAGAAGAGGCAGTAAGCACTATAAGTGTATGTATAAGTATTACCTAATTTAGCAAGTTTTAAAAGTCGGAATGATCACTGTGTATGTAAGTTCTGTTGAATATGTTTTGTAGGGAAAGGATCGTATGAAGTAAAGCACAGAAAGACAAGGCTAGACATTTATTTAATTAGACTTGTCATTGTTTAATCAGAAAGCTAGTTATCCGTTCGCAAAACTAGGTCTTCATGGAGAAGAAGGACAAGAAACTCCTTGGAAACAGTATGACAGTATTCTATCAACACATTTCTTACATTTCTATAAATTATCGTTATCTCAAAAACAGTTAATTGTATGTCATAAAATAAAAGCAATATTATAAAATAACAAGGAAAAGAATAGGAATATTCCATTATTCAATTTAACACATCAGCAATACTGACAATAAGGTATCATACACAACAACATAATCATAATAAGCAATAATTACGGTATAATATCAAATTACTTAACTTACGTGACACCTGGTCAGTCTATTCCATACAACAACGGCACTAGAACCAACCAACTCAACATCCACCGAGCAACTGACTCGATAACGTCATTACAATCCTTTTTATGTCAAACATCTACCGCCATTTTAAATAAATCACAGATGTCATACTAAGGCTTAATAACCTCAAATACAGGTAATAATAAACACATCTTATGTAGTGAAACCGTTTTAAAACATTATAAAGTAATAAAGCAATTTAATAACAGCCGATTTGTTATTCTTAGATATAATTCAATAGAATATCAACATTAACTGACAGTTTTGTGTCAATAGTTTAAAACAACTTATTTTATTAAAATAGCAATATAAAATCAATGATAAACTAAAAGTATCATTAAATATTACGTCAACATTTATAGTAATAACATCTAAATGGTTTTTACAAGTTAAGAGTGTTCTTTTCTGTAAAAACAATACCTAGTCAAATTAAGTACTTCTACGTTGGTCCCAAGCTTTGTAAATATGACAGCTGCCATTATCCAACAAACAATATTCTAATATTATAATAATCTTAAAATGAATTATCTAACACATTCATTAATTAGAAAGTTATATGCAAATGCATAAAATCCAATTTCTAGTAATAAGCATAACCTTCAAATATATTTTTCTGTTCGTTTCTTCTTGTCTGTTAATACAGGGTCAAATTAAATTAGCTAGCGAAACTCCGCAAACGTGATGGGTACCGATATCTAAATATGATAAAACAAAAAAAAAAAAAACTGAACTCATACTTCAAGACAAGTAACATCGCTACAAGCGGTCGTAAGCCCCAGAGAAAAAAAACCAGCGAAGCGCATGTCGGACCACGCACAATGAAGGGTTCCGTAGTTGGGATGAATTTATTCCACAAAAAAACTTAACATTGTAGTTGAAAAACATGTTCTCCGATAAATCTATATACGTCACGGTCAATTCTCCAACTGCAAATGTAAGTTTGTGAAAGCAAAAAAAAAAATTGTATGACTACAATTTTCAATTTTCATTTAATTAACAATTTTCGAACTTTTTCCTTTACATGTGCTGTGAGACCTTGTTTCCTGCCAAATTTCATGATTCTAGGTCAACGGGAAGTACCCTGTATGTTTTGATTTATTTGAGAGTAACAAAATATATCGCATAAATGGCCGTATTTTTTTATTGCGTTGACTTAGTAACTTGATTTTTTAGAGCTCCAAAGGACCATAGACTTACTTATTTGTTATTAATTTCAACTTGATACCTCCACGCGTTCCTGAGAAAAAGGGTCTTGACAGACTGACAGACAGACGGACAACGAAGTGATCCTATAAGGGTTCCATTTTTCCTTTAGAGGTACGGAACCCTAAAAACATCAAATCCTCTTGTTTTTTTCTTTATTGTGTTCAGATATCGAACCCGTGACGGGTTCAATGTCCGCGGAGTTTCGCTAGCTAATTTAAGTATATTATGTGTGTACATAAATGGTTAAATAAATAAAAGGCTAAGTATATCAGTCATTAATATATATAACTAGGGTAATGGAAAAAGTTTTGGAAACATCAAACGAATTAATACAACATCAAACTTTCACTAAAATCCCATTTACTAAAGTCATCCAATTAAAAAGTATTTAAACTATCAAGTTCAACACGTTTTATCCATGATTTATCGAAAAATAAATAAAGCTAATTGGTTTGCTTTCCGAAAGGTTTATTTAAAATTTATCGAACCTCAAATAATCCCAATTTTGCTCTCCTAAAATATTATCGCACCTCTAATATAATGATTGCGCCTCTGTTTGCGAACCTCATAATTCCTATTTTGGGGTCCTAAAAATACTAAATAGCCAAGTTACTGCGACCAATTTGGATATATTCGGCTCGGACGTGGTTGGTCACAGTTTTATCCTAACCTAACCAGTTTGGTCCGGTCACATTAGGTATTGCGACCAACTGTGATTTTTTTTTATATTACTATTTTAATAAATATATATACTTATATTATATGTATGTATACTTATTTTGTATATTTATTATTTAAATAAATAAATAAATAAAAGGTAAGAAAGTTAAAAAGAGAGGGAAAGAGGCTCAATGATTTAAAAAAGTGTCCATCATTAGAAGGTCAATAAATATTTCCCGTTCTGAAATCCAATAAAGATTGTATGCTGAATGAAACGAAATGAAATTGTTTATTCTGTAAATAGGATATCGGAATCACTTTTATATGTCATGTTAAAAAATAATAAAAATTAGCTAGATGAGTTCTGCGTTTTCTAACTGACTACTCTGGAAAGAAAGGCCGAAACAAACTCAAAGTGGCAGTCTCTTTTAAAGTCCAGACATAATCTTGGTCAGGCGGTATGAGGACCATGTAGATTGGTGTCTGAAATGGTCTTTAGAGGAAAGAACCACACTGATTTGAGTGGACCTGTCCAGTCAGTGCAAGCATTTGTCAGTAATCGCGGAGCTCAACGACTCGACGAATAATACCAAAGAAAAGACATTTGGGTAGGCTGCATAAAGTACTCAAACTGCCAGACTATCATTAAACTTAACTGAGAAAGAACCAATAATTAAAAGAAAAGAAAAAATCCACATACTTAGTCCTTACATTCACACTATGTAATTGAAGTAAATGTATGATAATTTTTAAATAATATTCAACAATGTCAACGTGTATATAAACTTGGTATATTAATAATAAAAGTAATTAGGTCCTTACCTATGAAATTGCCGTTTTACATAGAAAAAATCAAACAATTTTTTTCAAGAAAAGTATTTATTTATTTAATCGAGAAATTGGCCAATAGTATTAAAGTCAAAGTCAAAGTCAAACAATTTATTTCAATTAGGTACATAATAGGCACTTATGAACGTCAAGTTTACAAAAAATAGAATTGATTCTAGTCGCCCCTTCCAAAAGGTACTCGTAGTTTTCGTATGGAGAAGAATGGGCAAGAAACTCCACCGTTACTCTTTTAAAATGTTTTTACAATATTTTGTATACATTAATTATATAATTATATGTGAAGACGATGCATCTAGAATAAGATTACTATACCGCGATAGGTAAAAAAGAATGAAAAATAAAGCAATTACAGATAAATTAAATGTGTGGTGCTAACATATTTACAAACATTGTAAAATTATACAATATTCCTAACATTTTAACAAGTAATACTAATAAGTCAGTGTGTGAGTTCAAGAAATCACAGAATGTAAAATCAGTGTTATAAAAAATAACAAATACATAATTAACTATGCAACCAGTTTGATTTTGTCTAGACTCTAAATTGTCCTATGGAGCAGGCCCAGCATGTTTCCAAGCATTCTTATCTTGGATATAATCCTCTAATTTGTAATATGCTTGTTTACAGAGTGTACTTTTAATATGAGTTTTAAATTTTCTTTCATTTAATTGTAATATATCACAAGGTATTTTATTGTAACATTTAACACGGCCCATAAAAGATGTATGTACTTTAGATAATCTGAAAAATGGTTGATCTATTTTATCTTTATTTCTAGTATTAAAATTATGTCTATCACTTATTTTATTAAAGATATGTAGATTATTTCTTATTGATGCACTTTTGGCATTTTAATGGAAATTTCTTGATGCCTCCGCTATAGAAATCCAAGGGCGGGGAATCGATTTCACCGCCTCGTTGGATTTGAAATTTTTCTCCTGTAAAAAGTTATCAAAAGTCCGAAAGACGGACGTTATCGATTGACACACAGGACCCACTTTTCATCATAGGTGACAATCTGATTCAGAATGGGTCATTTGTGTACCTTCCAACAAGTAAAGACAAGCTTCAACGCGATTTTGT
Organism: Agrochola lota; assembly: GCA_947364205.1. Lineage (NCBI taxonomy): Eukaryota > Metazoa > Arthropoda > Insecta > Lepidoptera > Noctuidae > Agrochola > Agrochola lota. Next base: position 4,460,235 of record OX376239.1, read on the forward strand.
TGTTTTTGGTCAGTGAGTTCATACAGACCCACTTTTCGAGCTTTTTATCTTTCCAATTTGACGTAAATGAACCAGTATTGATTTATCAATTAAGCTGAAGGCTGCTGCAAGTTCCGGCGAGGTTTGAGATGAATCTGCTTCCACTATGACCTTTAATTCGTCGTTATCGACTTTCGTCTCCGGTCGGCCACGGGGCTCATTCAGGAGATCAAAATTTCCAGAAAGGAAGCGATCAAACAAAAAACGCACCGTGCGTTCAAATTCAAATTCAAAAGTTATTTATTCAAACTAGGCTGAGAATCAGCACTTTTCGAACGTCAATTGCATAAGACAGTCCCCCAAAACGCCCACCCTTCACCACTTCCTAGTGCGTTAGCTGGGAAGAAGAAGTGGCGCAACAAACTCCCCAGCAGCACAGCTGTCTGTTCAGTTAGAAGAACAACAAAAAAAAGATTCTATATACGTGTATATTCAAAATAATTTACATTACGCAACACAAAACATTATTTAAATTATTAGCCATATGTTAGCTAGCACACGCCAATATACCAGACCAAATCATCGAGAACAGCTACGCTCAGGCAGAAATAAAAAAATTACGTAAACAGAAATTAATATCTAAATAAAACTCACTTGCGCTACCTTGTCTATACACGTCGTTATTATTGCATGCTTTCTGTGCTGCGTTGGTGCCACGATGGAACTCAAATTCGAAAATAGCACGCTACTTCGATTTTTAAATGGTTATAGAATCTGCGATATCAAAGAAAAATCGAACGGCGGGAAAACCAATGAACAACTGATTTTGAAAAATTCAAAGTCATGCTATATTATAAAATTAACTTGGATATGGAATTCTAAATAGAATGAAAGATATCGATCTTCACACTAGCTAGTATCAAAAAACGGCAATATCTTAGGTAAGGGCCTCAAAGAGATGTGAGCACAACTGACGGGGTCCGCTAGGACCGATGCCTGCCGGGGTCGCGGGAAAGTCCAAAAGGGCCTCTGGCAACGTACAGGCAACTGAAGGAACACGGGTTGGTTTTAGATCAGTAAGAGTCTGACACGCCCTCCCGGTCCGCCCAGAGCGGGAGAATTTATTTGTTCATTCCCAAACCAAAAAAAAAAAACCTACTTTGAGTCGTTACCACTGGGCCACCACTATTCTCTCATATTTGTTTAATATCTTAGTATCATAGTTGAAAGGTAATTCCCTGTTTACAATACCTAAATAAACATTGATGTAACGACTACGAGATAAAAAATACTGTAGTTGAACTTAACAAGATAACTGGGCTTCCCGTTGTAAAATTAGTAACAAGTTACGATACATTACTGACACCCGGCTTCTGAATTCTGAAACTCTACGAGATGACACGACTATAGTTTGACCGAGACCACTGTTCTGTCCTTAGGTATATGCGCGGCGAGACGGGACGAGTATAGTTAGTGTACTTTTTCTTTTTTGTTCCGTGTGGCGCCGGACATAAAGAATAGTACCATCCCATTTCTTCCCGTGGGTGTCGTAAAAGGCGACTAATGGACTCACTAGAGAATAGGCAGCAGCGTTCTCTATGCATTTTAACACCATACTGCGATCGCCAACCTACCTGCCTGCCAAGCGTGGCGATTATGGCAAACCCCCCATTTGGGGGAGGCCTATGTCCAGCAGTTGACGTCTTTCGGCTGAAATGATGCTGACTTGCATAAAATTCAAAATGTGCCAATTGCCTTACGTATTTCTGGAGTTGTCGATTTGCCCATAAATAAATTAACTACGTGCGCATCGCTTCAAGAAAAAATAATATTATTTAAAAGCGTCGATTCACCCGTTTTCGGGCAAGTAAATTCGTTCGAATCAACCAATAAGCCGTGATGGTATGTGTTTTAAGTAGAAAATACACTAAAAGTAATTCTTGCCAGGTTATTGAAAACGTGGTTTACCCCTGGACCAATAATGACACAAATGTATTAATTATTATCTTCCTAATACGCAATTTACCATTCACACAATCTTAATCAATCTACCTAGCCTTTTCCCTACTATGTTGGGGTTGGCTTCCAGTCTAACTAGATGCAGCTGAATACCATTATTTTACATGGAGCGACTGTCTATCTGACCTCCACAACTAGTTACTGGGTAACACGATACCCCTTGGTAAGACTGGCTGTCAGACTTTTGGGCTTCTGACGACCCGTAACGACTGTCAAAGATCTACGAATGACAGCCGGGACCAACGGCTTAATATGCTTTCCGAGGCACGGAGCAGTCTCGTTAGGTAATAGCGGTCACCCATTCACGAACCGACCGCGGCAAGCGTCGCATAACCTTCGATCGACTCGAGCGGCTGTTATTATTTAGCGACAAGTCTACACAATTACGCTTCAATATTTGTTCAGCAGTTTTCTAGATCGATTCGCACAGACAGACGCCTGCCTTGTTTATTTATAAAGATAATAATATCAATTGCTTAAGGAATGAATAATTATGTTATAAATCATTATCGAGATGTTATCTCAGTAACCTTTGCGTGTAGTTAAACCCCCTGTACAAAAGAGTAAGGAAAATAAACTTATTTGGTCAAATCGAATAGATCAAATCAAAATCAATTACATAAACATAACATCACGACTTGTTTCCCCGAAGGGCAAAGCAGAGGTATGCCAATTATTATGTAAAATCGAAAAAAATCATATCTATACACCGTAAGGACTATTTCTGCTTGCAGTGCCCGGCGGCTATAAAACCGGGGTGGTAACAGATATAGCATCGTGTTCACGCGATTTTGTTTTCAAACTGCTTAGATATGAATTTCTTCGATGCTACACCCACATTTCACCAATTATGTTTAAGTCAGGTTAGGTCCGGTAGGCTATTATATGGGCCTATTGCCATCAACCGGGCAACGTAAATACAAAGGCCGGGATGTAACACAGACACCCATAGTCTGTGCTGCATTATCTTGCGAATGGTTTAAAGCAATAACAGTCCCTCCAAATCCAGCTGCAACACAGCGGTTTGTATATAGTGCAGCCGCATTTGTTTGTACAAGGCAATGAAATGGCGTATACCATGCAGACACTACTCAGTATTATATCCGTTAGATTATAAACTGTCGGAAAATTGTGAACTGGGTGAAATGGGTTAGGTTAGGTTAGAACTGTGAACAAACGCGCGCGAGCCGAGCGAGCGAAGCGAGCGGTGTCGCGGCAGTGGCTGGCGAGAGATACGTCAAAGTTGCTCGCACCTAGGCAGGTTATTAAGTATTAGCGCAAGGTGAGTTACGTCACAAGCAAGTTTAATTTCTGCAGTGTAGGCAGAGCGAGTACTTATAAACTGTATTGCAATCGTTTTAGTTAAAACAATGTCCTTCGGAGCCGATCACATTGCAGACAGATTTCAAATGTCTGTGGTGTAATCGTGTTTGTAGAACTTTATTCATACGGACGCTGCTGCATTACAACAGCTACTGTCTGTGTTGCATCCGCCTTAGTAATTACGCAACCGGGCACAAATCCAGACTCTGGTCTGGTACTGAGAAATTCCTAATGGAAACACCCAATATGACTTTGCCCGTCCTGTGAATCGAACCCGGGACCTCAAGCTCAGCTGTAGCGCTTGCGACCACTAAACCAACGAGACAGTCAACAAAATCAATTGTTTATATAAAACGTGGTAGCTAGGTACAAGATATCACTAAATATTATAAAACAAAGTCTCCCGACGCGTTTGTCTGTCTGAACGCGATATACTCAAAAACTACTGAATGGATTTTTATACGTTTCACCAATGGATGGAGTGGTTCATGAGGAAGGTTTAGGTGTATATGGTTATGTGTGAAAAAAAACACATGATTTTATTTTTCCGCTTTGTCGGTGTGATTAATATGTATACCCATGCCAAATTACAGCTTTCTAGTACTAAAATTCTCTGAGCCGCCACGTACAGGCAGACAGATAGACGTACATGGCGAAATTATAAGGGTTCCTTGTTGACTACGGAACCCTAAAAAGGAAATTCATTAATTTGCTTCCTTATTAATATGTCTTTGAAAACCGTACGTCACCCATTTCGAATTAATTATTGTATAAATAGGCACTTATCTCACCCCGTGTATGAGTAATATACCCTTAGGAGGCTCCCTAAATTGTATGTTAATTTGAATTGATATTATGAAACAGTCACGCACACAATCAAAATGGAATTTTAGTATATGATTTATTGGATCTTTTTCTTTCCATGTATAAGACAGTAACGTAATTGTAACATTTTCGCTCGATAAATTTTTTATTCGAAAATCTTTTTACAAAGATTATTTTAATAAAATGCAGATTAAATCGGTTTTTAAGTCTAAAATAAGTATTCACAGTAAGAAAATAAAGTTTATTATCCAGCCACAAGATTTTTTTTCTCTCTAGATCAATTATTATTTCAGTTATAAACGAAATAAGAATTGAGACTTACACCATTTAGTTACGTGGTCGAATACAATTAAAGAGCGCTCGCGATATTCAACTTTATTACTGATCTGTTAGAGTTTAGCACATAGTGGAGTGGCGGGGTGTATTGGGGCGGAGCTTGCGTGGAAATTGTGTTTGGAGTGCCATCTTAACATACTGTCGTTTTGCGAACGTGTTTTCAGCGAGGCGATAGTGTAACGCACTCGCTGCGTGTGCGTAGCGTACCACGCCACGTGTGCGCAACGTGTTAACGTGCGTAACGAGAGTGATTGACGTGAGTATACCAGAGAGAGTGAGACAAGCGATTTTACAATTTTGTGAAAACGCGGAGTAAACGTCGCGTAGTCGCGGCAAGCTCACTTCGCACCCGTGGAGAGCACGTTCACAAATCGCTTCGCTGGAAATACGCTGCCAAATCATTCGTGTGATAGTGCTCAAGGAACAGTAGATTTCTGTGAAGAAATTGAAAACTAACTTAGTTAGGTACATCAAGTGCAAATCAGCTCACAGAGCGAACTCGAGGACGCCTGAGGAGTCGATTGATGTTTGCTTCGACGATCATAAAACTTTGACACGTAACAATAATTCTCAAACAGATTTTCCGTCATTTCCGTTGTTTCAGCTTCTTGACTTATTTCAAAGTGAAAGCCAAATTGAAGAATTTCGTCATTTCTGCTTAACGTATTTGATATTCCTATTGAGGGTCTTACTTTGACATTTATAACCATTACGGCAAAGATTTAAATCGCAATACTGAATACCAAATTGATTACTTACCTAATCTCCTTAGAAAACATTGTCCTTTTGTTTGGTAAATAATTATAATAGACTGTTAAGGTTACGCAAGTCGGTCATTCTTCGATACAAACGTAGTATCTTGATTATACTCGTCTGTTTGACGGTGTACGTTCAAAACTAAAAATTACATCAATTTATCTTGTCATTATCTAGCCCTGTATGAAATCAGAATCAGATTATTTACCAGCTAGGTGCCAGAGTTTCTCTGAGAGATTTTTTCAAAGATATTGGTATCCTCACGGTGGCGTCCCAATTCATCTTCGCCAACATCTTATATATTAGGCAAAATATACACTTATACACTAAAAACAGTGATTTTCACAATGTTAACACTAGAAATAAGGACAAACTACGAGCTCCCTTTCACCGGCTTCATAAGGTTCATAACTCATTTGTTGGGCTTGGTATAACCTTTTATAACAAGCTACCCTCTTCTTTGCTAGATTTGCCTTTTGATGCGTTTAAAACGAAAGTAAAATCCAAGCTTTGTTCAAAGGCATACTATTCTATAAACGACTACTTAAATGATAAGAATAGTTGGTCGCTGTGATTAACTCAAGACAATGTTTATGTTCTTTCTCCAGATTACCTACTGACAAGTTATATGAGTTTATATAATTGTATTTTTTTTATTTTTTTATTCGACTTTATAAGTCAAGCTATTTTTAATTTTATTTCAATTTATTGTTGACATAATCTACTCATTACAATGTTTTTTCTAATGAGTTGTATTGCAATATGTGGTTAGCTAGTGACCTCGACAATTGATCATATTAGTTATTGTTATTAGTAATTAACTGTTTGTTTTATTTATTTTATCTCGATGGTCCTAGTTTATCATTTATAACTTCCAGTTACAACTATATGTAAGCGGGCACGCCCTTTATGCCTGGAGGCCTTTATTTAGATAAGTTCTGTTTAAGTTTAGTTTTTATTTCTGCCTGAGTATAGTTCTCGATGATGTTGTGTGGTATATTGGCGTGTGCTAGCTAACATATGGCTAATAATTTAAATTATGTTTTGTGTTGCGTAATCTAAATTATCTAAATTATTTTGAATACTATTATATAGAATCTTATTTTTTTGTTCTTCTAACTGAACAGACAGCTGTGCTGCTGGGGAGTTTGTTGCGCCACTTCTTCTTCCCAGCTAATGCACTAGGAAGTGGTGAAGGGTGGGCGTTTTGGGGGACTGTCTTATGTAATTTTGACGTTCGAAAAGTGCTGATTCTCAGCCTAGTTTGAATAAATGACTTTTGAATTTTGAATTTTGAATTGGAAAAAAATATTGGTTTGGAAGTTACGAGCGTCGAAACTTCCATCTTTAAATACTAATTTTTATTTAAAAATATTATTTAAAAACTCATCTTTGGGCGAAAATAAATAACGTATGTAGTATGAAAAAATTTAAAATTGCAACATAGAAACCGCGCAGGGATAGATAATGTATTCAAAAGTTCAAATAATATCATTTTGAGTAGATACATCCAGTAGTTATTCCATAATATCTATAAGCCCACAGGTCTGTTCATGAAATTTTACGCGCTCATTTTCGTTATAAATCATCGTCTATTTAATTAAACCAATATATAAATAAACACTAAATAAATAAAAACTAGATAAATAAATACTAAATAAATAACTATATTAAATACGAGTTCGAGCCGTCGACTAGTGCAACCTTAATAATTATCTAGCGGTCGCCCGCGATTTCGTCTGCTTATTATTTTGTATTTCCCCATTATGTAATAGAAATATCTAGGTTGTACCTGGTACTTGTCGACAGGCCTACACTATCCGCTCAAACCTATTAGTGGAAATAGGTTTGAGAAGAAGTTTTCATAAAAATTGTTCTACTAGAGTCACGTCGCGCTGTCACGTCGCGTCTGTCTGCGACAGCCACTTGAAAGTGGCAATGTTTTTGAAAACTTGACCTCATTTACACCTTGTTATCACAGTTTCAGTACTTTACATACTTCTCGCTAAATGTACTCATACGGGGAAAAACCGGCTAAAACAATTGAACTCATAATGTTTCTGAGAACTAAAATAATTCGCTAATAATTCGTAATCAATTTTAATACATTAAGAGGCTCTCGTTAGTTAGGTCAAGGACTTTATAAGGAAAGCAGTACTTTAGACACGGCGTGTCCTAAGCCTATTGAAAATATTTTATTTCAATAAACCTACATGGGCACTTATGAACTGTCAGAAGCTAGGTGCACGGTTCCAATTGGACGTTTCCTATGGAGAAGAGCCGGCAAGAAACTCCACGGTTACTCTTTAAAAAATAATTGGCCTTTACAATATTTTCAAATAACAGTATTAATAGGTATGGGAGTACAGTGTAGGTCTTTCAACAAGTATATAACAAAATAGAAGATGGTCAATAAATCTACAGTCCACTAAGCCTACAGCGTTCTCACATTCACAAAATTGAAAATACTATATTTCAAATATAAGTAAATTAATAAAAATAAAAACCAATTTTAAACGAAATGACATGATTGCTATTACAACTGTTCATCAGTTACCAACAAGTGAGATGCAGGCCAAGAGCTTCACCGTTGAAGATAAAAATTAAATAATAATAAAAACGCTCAAATTACAGACGTACTTACCCTGTGCGTATACGCAATAGTCGCGTTCATTTGTCACTGTCGTCACAAAATTTGAATAATTGTCGTGCCAGTCACTAATTTGTTCAGAAAACGTTTGAGATCGCCAGACAAAATGAACACGACGATTGCATAATCTCGTGGCAGTCGCTTATTTTCTGCCTTTTCATCCACATTTTCATCTAAGCTTTTAACTTTAGCATCATCTCAGCTGGATGACCTCCACTGCTGGACATAGGCCTCCCCCAAGCACCGCCACATCGACCGGTTATGTGCTTCGCGCATTCAGCCGATTCCATTACTTCCCGTGCTTTCTAAACTTCTCTTCTTCTCTCTCTCTCTACTTCTTCTTTCGCCAACCCGCCTGCCAAGCGTGACGATTATGGCAAACCCGGGGGGGTTACGTCACGCTAAGCCCCCTCAAATAACAAGCACTTCTTTATTTATTTAGAAGCTATACATTTTATAAATTAAAGTCGCTTTTCATGTTTGTCAATATGTCCGCGTTGTTCTTCTAAACCACGCAAAAGATTTTGATGAAGTTTGTCACCATCGTTTTGAGAATTTATTCCGGAAAGTTTATGTGTATAATACGTTAATATTAAAGTTACATATAACTAGGACATCTCGATGTTGTGTGAAGTCGTTAAAAACGGGTGAAGCAGGATTGGGTCGCTAGTCATAAATAAACCTAAACATTATTGCGATCTCATTTCTCAATATCACGAAGATTTTTCTCAACAGTCTAACGCCCTCGCCGTTGAGAAAAAGTTAATTTAAAAAGCAATAAGCAGTTGTCATTAACAACAAATAATTACAAAAACGAAAACGCATTTAAAAGTAATTTATTCTACTCATTCAACAAATACAAATTGTAATTTAAAAAGATAGCTTCTCCTTTAAAGAAATCTAAAAATAACCCCGAAATACAGTCGCTAAAATCTTCATCAGGTTTCGAATTCTTTATTAAAAACTTTTTTTTAAAAAAAAAGCTCAATAATTTTTTAATAAAAAAGTTAAATCATTTTATAATGCAGAATAACTAATACAAATATAAAAAAATAACGACTTCCAAAAAAAAACCTAGAAATGAAAAATGACTTTGTTTCGGAAGACAAAAATTCAAAAACAAAGACATCGACTTCCAAAATAAGTAATTTTTCACTTTGTAGTGTCTTTTTTCAAGGCGGTTGTTTTTTTTTTGTAAAAATAGTTTTTAGTTTTTACCTTTTAGTTTTGGTACTACCCATATAAGTTCGAATATCATTATGTACTATGTAAATAACAGTGAAAGGAAGTTAAAACATAATCAGCTAACTCAAAAAGTACCCAAGCAAAGTTAATAAAATTTATATGGGACTACCTCGAGAGCATACCCTTTCAAACAAAAAAAAGAATTTTGCAAATCCGTTTGTATATGACGGAGTTACATTATAAAATATACATTAAAAAAATATACTTAAATAAACATCGGAATTGAAAACCTTTTTTTTTTTGTGGATGGGAAATCATCAAATGACTTCTCCCGCTCTGGGCAGAGCGAGAGGGTGTGTCAGACTTTTACTGACTAAAACCCACCCGTGTTCCTTCCGTTGCCTGTGTGCTGGGGCCGCGATATCCCTTTCGGACAAACCCGCAACCCCAGCAGGCATTGGTGTTTCGACCCCGTCAGAAAATTGAAAACCCTTACTTCATATTTCAGAAGTCGGTAAAAAAAGTTTTATGTTCAGTTATTTCAATTATACCTTATAAAATATGACAGCAGTGGTGGCCCAGCCTTACGAGTTATAAGGTCGTGGGTTCGAACCCAGCCAGGCGCTTTACTTTTGTAAATAATTTCATCACCACTGCTCTCAAAACGGTAAAGGAAAATATCGATGTACTAGAACCAAAAATGTTAAGACTTAATGTGAAATTTACCAACTGGGCTCGCGTGGTAGATTACAGCCCACTCCCTCTCACAAAGAGAAAGCCTGTGTCCCAACAGTGGGAACATTATAGGCTGATTATGCGTATGTTTGTAAAATACACCTCTCTCTGTCTTTCTTTCTTTCTCTCTCTCTTTCTTTATCTCTCTCATTCTCTCTCTCTCTCTCTTTCCCTCTCTCTCTCTTTCTTTCTCTCTCTCTCTCTTCGGGGAATACCGACGTGATGGCGATAAGTAACGTTAACTCATCGCTTTCCTGCCTTAACTTGATTTAAAGACGAAATGTTATGTTATAGAAGTTTCTCAAGTCTTCCCAGAAGCTCTTAATGTGCACTTTATTTACTTACTAATTTTACCATTTATGCACTCACATTTATAAACAGACAAGAAGAAAGTAACACAAAAATGATTCTTATTTCTACAGAAATCTCTTCCAGCACAAGTAAAAAAGTAGATAAAAAGATATGTAGACACCGTGTGTGACAGAGTGAGAGCAAAAGAAAAAAAAAACTACCACGGCTTTGATTATTTGTTAGTTTAAAAAACGAATACTATTTGTATTCGTTTTTCGTTCGTTCGCTCATTTCGTTTCGTTCCGTAGTCAACAAGGAACACATATAGCTTCGCCATGTCCGTCTGTCTGCCTGTCTATCCATCAGCCTGTCTGTCTGTACTTAGCTCAGAGACCCATAGTACTAGAAATCTGTAATTTGGCATGGGTATAATTTATATATTAACCACGCCGACAAAGTAGTAAAATAAAGTAATGAAAAAAAAAAACGGGACCCTCCCCTACATGTAAAGTGGGGATGTTTTTTTTATTGCGTCTATACCGAGGTATAGGGGGGGTGTCGTTGTAAAGGTCGTTCAAAAATATTATGAATGTGTGAAAACTATTTTTGGATTCAGGGACCGTTTGTGAAATATCAAGCTTTAAATTTTTATTTTTTGTTAGATTCAAGAGTGTGTGCCCTACCAGCTAAATGAATGGTTTTGGAAATGTGAAAAAAATCATGGCAGTAGTATATATAACGAAAAAAAAAAAACTAAATTAAATAGAAAACTATCACAGCTATGAAGGCTCCACAAGTTAACGAGTAAGAATCGACCAACTATCATTTGCTGTTGCAAAAACATGTTCTCCCATATATTTGATATGGGAGAACATGTTTTTCAACTACAATGTTAAGTTTGTTCTTGGGATAAATTCATCCCAACTACGGAACGTTTCATTGTGCGTGGTCCGACACGCACTTGGCCAGTATTTTTATTCATCTCGTGACTTGTTGGTCGCCAAAACATCGTCAACTGTTAGCCAATGTGACTCGTGCCGAGCTAAAAGAATCAATTAAAATGAGTTCGATTGATTCACACATTTTACTGCACGTGATTTGAATTAGAACAGCTTTAGGTTACGCTTCGTTACACGTTTTTCTAGTTTTCACGATTCTAGTCGCCCCTTCCAAAAGGTAGTTTTCATATGGAGAACAATGGGCAAGAAACTCCACCGTTACTCTTTTAAAATGTTTTACAATATTTTGAATAGAGACATTAGTTATATAATGCAGTATATGTGAAGACGATGCACCTAGAAAAAATTACTATACCACAATAGGTAAAAAGAATTAAAAATGAATCAACGACGGATATATTAATTACTGTTTTTTTCGTGTGGTTTGTGACTAACCTGGGGGCCTACTCCCTAAGCGAAATCCGTAGTTTCGGCCGTTGTTACGGGCGCTTCGTTCTGCGTCTCACTTACAGACTTACCGTAAGTGAGAAGGAGAACGAAGCGCCCGTAACGACGGAAACTACGGATTACGCTTAGGGAGTAGGCCCCTTGGTGTCAGAGTTTTAAAGCCGCAATCGATGTACAAATATTATTATTAAAAAAAACATGCAATTCAACTTAAATTACGACACATTATTTAGATTAAAAAAAATCAGCAAACATAAATTATAAAACAATATGTCAAACAAAATAAAAAAACGGAAGCAAAATAAACGCAAACAATAACCAAAAAATAAAATTTAAACACAATATAACCCATAGACAAATAATGACACATGAGAATAGGACTACCTATAAATCATCTAATGAATAGAGGCATTTTTCCAACAGGAATGCTTTGAGCATTGCCTTGAATGAGCCTGTGTACAGTATGCTTTTTAACTCTAGCGGCAATTTATTAAATATTTTAACTGCCTGATACTGCGGACTATGTTTAACTATTCCAAAAGCCGGGTGACTCCCTACATCACCAATCCCTAGCATCAGATGGAATGACAGCTTACTTCAAGCTCACTTCACCTACGTTTTCACGGTGAAATTTTTGCGGAATAGACCGGCTGTTCAGTACCTATCCATCATCATCTGCCAAGCCTTTTCCCAACTATGTTGGGGTCGGCTTCCAGTCTAACCGGTAGCAGCTGAATACTAGTAATTGACCGGCTGTTTAGTATCCGTTGCTCGAATACAGGGTGATAATAGGGATGATGCCTGGATAAAAAAATATTAGACACGTATTTTTTGTAATACTTAGATAAAACGAATTTTAAGTTGGAGAGTGGGGGACGCTACGTTACAAGTAAGTATTAAATCTACATACTCGTGACGTCATGGCACATTTTAACTCAATGTATCGCCGTAATCTTTAGATTACGTAAAAAAAGAAAAAATACGTGTCCGATATTTTTTTTTTTTTTTTTTGAAAAACGACAAAAACTGAATTATATTTAAGATAAGATCAGACAAGATAGTATTTATTTTGTAAAACATGAGTACAATATGAAGGTCTTATAATTAATATGTGATGGCTACATGTTTTGTCATATATGCTGTACAAAATTAGTTGCAATAAAAAAACAAAATTAATAAAAAATACGATGTGAAAATAAAAATTAAATGAATCAATATCAAAATTTAAATTCAATTTGAGTAAGACATACAGAAAAAAAACAAATGAATACGCACAATCAGAATTCTATGCAAGCAAAAAATCGTTAAAAAATCATCTACGCTGTAATAGCACTTTAGGGGTATGAGGAACAGGGTGTACAGTTCACTCATCCCCCATAGAAAAGGGAGGATCCTCCGACCAGACGGGTGTCGTGTCTGGCGGGCAACTGCCCAGAGGTTGACGTCGGGAAGCTTGTATATATGTTTATCGCGCGGTAAACTCTAATTGCGCGATGCAGGATTTGTGTGACGTCAGGTCTTTGATGCGTAGTTCGCATGTAGCGATGTAGATGCCGCTACATCACTCCCCTCCGGAGACCGGAGGTCGATAGTGGGCTGAGTCTTGAATCTTGCGATGCTTCACAGTGCCAGCTGTGGTTCCAGTGAGTCGGAACCGGGTGCCGCATAGTTCGCGGTGAGTCGGAACTGTCTGCGGTGATTCCCCAGTGAGTCGGGGTGGCGCTGCGTCTTGATCCAGTGGGTCGGATGTGGTACAGCGCCGGGTTGTGGCTGAGGGTGATGACCAGGAAAGCGCGTTCGCTGCATGCTGGCGGTCAGGATACCCGTTGAAGCCGTGGGTGCTGACTGGCTGTGTGACTCGCCTCACGAAAGCTTGCGGGACTGATGATAATGATGACGTCACGCTGAAGTAGTTGCACGAAAGCTGCGTTGACGTTCATGTTCGGGGTCACCAATTTAGGGGTATGAGGAACAGGGTGTAAAGTTCACTCATCCCCCATAGAAAAGGGAGGATCCTCCGACCAGACGGGTGTGATGTCTGGCGGGCAGCTGCCCAGAGGTTGAAGTCGGGAAGCTTGTATATATGTTTATCGCGCGGTAAACTCTAATTGCGCGATGCAGGATTTGTGTGTCGTCAGGTCTTTGATGCGTAGTTCGCATGTAGTGATGTAGATGCCGCTACAGCACCTTTCTAGTAATAACACCTTTTTTTTTCTTTTTGAGGGAGGGAAATGATCAAATAACTTCTCCCGCTCTGGGCGCAGCGGGAGGGTGTGTCAGCCTTTTACTGACTAAAACCCACCAGTGTTCCTTCCGTGGCCTATGTGCCGGGGCCGCGATATCCCTTTCGGACAAACCCGCAACCCTATCAGGCATTGGTCCTTACGGACCGCGTCAGTTGGTGCTGACATCTCTTTGAGGCGCGCGGGGAACACAACGCGCCGTCGACCCGGGCCTGGTCCTTATCGGACGGCGAGCTACCCATTGCTCACCGTCCGCAAGCCCGCGCCTACGGTGGCCGGAAGTCGGCTCGTGACTCCCGACGCCCGGGGCGTCTCCTGCGGCGACTAGAGGCGCGAGGGCGTGCAGCTTGCATCTCACAAATAACCCCTGAGGGACTTTTAAAATTTCAGTTTAAACTTATTACACGTCAATAATATATTATATTTTAGACTAGATGAGGTCGGTCAAATCAGAGCCAGTTTATATTGTCTTTCCCATAGCTCCTACGTTGCATTATGTAACGTATACTAAATATTTGAGACCTTTCTTGTTGCTTGTAACTTCTTGTTCCTCATATTTAAAGAATAGTTGATAACATGTGTTGTGGTTACAAGCTGCGTGTACGGGGAACTTTTTACTCTCTAGAAAAATTATAAGGAAAAACAAACATATTTTTAGGTAGGTGCCTACTTATGTGGCATTACAGAAGGCACACGTTTTCAGAATACTGAAACATATAATACATACATAGGTATGTAGGAACTGTGCTCTTCTTGCACTGTTTAGCCGGGCAATGTAATAAAAAACTGGCGAAGTACGAGTCAGAGTCGCACACGAAGGATTCCGTACCATCTTACAATATTGAAAACATTTTTTTTTACAAGAACTTTCGTATAACAACACGTTTCTTGTATGGGGCGGAATAAGTATTGCGCGGAAGCTCCAACAGCATCTTAAAAACATTTTATGACAAGGTGGACAGCTGTGTTGCCAGTGGCAGATAATCAAAGAGAAAAGTAACATGACCATTTATGTAGAAAATTACACTAATACTATATTATGGCCCTTTATTTACACAAAGCCAAAAAGTTTTCTGTCCCATTATTAAGCTTCGAATAAAAAAAATTGTTGTTGTTGTGTTGTTGTTGTTGTTTATTGTTGTCTTTAAATAATTGTTGATCGAATTAGTTTTATTTGAATACGAATGTGTGAATGCGTGCAAGTATATAATCATTTCGTTCCTGACTGGCCCCCCAACCGCAAACGTTTTTTAGCGATTCCAGTATTAAGAACAAACAGTATAAAGAAAGAAATAAAAAAAAGAAAAATAATTTTATTTGCCACAGAAACACGTGCATAAAAAAAAAAGATAATAAACTCATTTGAACAAGAAAATAAAACACAATAGATTTAAATACAATAACGAGCACAAAACAGATATAGTTGCCAGCTGCTGGCACGTCATGACTGTGGCAAGAAGGCTACCACTCAGCATGATGCTGTGCTATGGAGACCCACAGCACAGCGCTGATTTTCAGATTTTCAGTGGTCACCCGAAAAAGACGTACGGAAACCAAGTCAGTATATAAAATAAAATAAACAGTACTTACAATATAATGCTACTATACAACCAATAATATGAATGAAATGATTAAAAATATAAAAATAATTATCCGCAGGCAAAAAAAAAATATACATGTATATTAATAGTAAAAAGTTGTTTAAAAATATGAGTACAATGAACCCTTAAGTGGTTTTCAGTTATTTCAATTACACCTTGTAATAATTATGATAATTTTCGTACTTTACTGAAATATTATAACTATCTAGGTACAGGGAGTCCCCTTGCAACCAAAAACATACGTGCTTACACCTTAGCAACACAGATAAGTTACGAAACATATTTTCATAAACGATTACGACTAATTAATCTGTTTAATTCTGGCAGTTCCACAACATTCATTGCGTTTTTTAGATTTTTTTTTTCGCACTTTTCAAGCAATGGATTAGCAATCTGTTTCAAAAAGATTCAGATTCTGATTGATCGTGTATTACGCGATTAGGGTACTTGGCCTTGGTAGGAGCAGTCACCTTAGTAAGATCGCCGACCTACTCTGCAATCCGATAGATAATTACAATACTTGTGCTGAAATCACGTTATCGACAATATAATCAACTGTCTCGTGAGTTTAGTGGTCGTAAGCATGAATTTCGAACGTGGTGATATATCCAGGTCAGGCCAATGATATTGGGTCTTTTCATTCGTATTTCAGTAGCAGCCTTTTTTTTTTTTTCGTGGTGTGAAATCATGAAATGACTTCTCCCGCTCTGGGCAGAGCGAGAGGGTGTGTCAGACTTTTACTGACTAAAACCCACCCGTGTTCCTTCCGTTGCCTGTGTGCCGGGGCCACGATATCCCTTTCGAACAAACCCGCAATTCAGCCTGGAGTCTGGATTTGTGACCGGTTGATAGCAATAGGCTCGCCCCCTATTACATGGGAGCATGGGACTTAAACATAACTGGCGAAATGTGGGTGTACTATAGGTACAACTCTGCCTAACCCTTCGAGAAATACAGGTGTACTGTTATGTTATGCACGGAAAGTTTTGACGAATCATGTGTTTTTTGTAAGCCGCTCTAGAACAGTAATATGGGTCACTCCTACAACAAATAATTTCAGTAACAACCAAATCGTTATGTTGACGAATTTAATATGATAAAAACGGCAACAACCAAAAAACAATGGTTCTCAGACGTCAAATTATTGAACAATAGAAATCACTACGCATCGCTGTGACAGTTAGCGCACAAGCCACCGGCCATAACCACCCGTGGCTGTCGCCTCTTGCTGCAGTGTGGAGTACTGCAGCAACGGGTGGCCCCCACCGGCCACACGTTTGCGACGAATCTATAAATACTCGTAAAACCAAGAAAAGTGCAATGCCTAGACGGTCAAAATGTATGGAACAGCAGATTTTTTTTTTAATAATCGGCGAAAAATTTCAACACAGCGGGGTTCAGAATCATGTACTGAATCCATGGTATCAGTTTTCGCGTCGATGTCCGTGACACCCTGCATAGTATATGTTACATGATATACAGAAATTTCAAATTCCTAACTTGTTTAGTTGTTAAGATAGAGCTCGTACAAAAATTGTCTAAAATGGACAACTTTTACGGCCCCAATCTTCAATCCAGCAATCTTCTTCGCCCGGTTTTAACAATTTTACGAAACTTAGAGATTTGTTTATTATTTACATAATTTAATATTGATGTATTATTTATACATTCTTTAATGAAATAATCCACAAAAGCACTTTGCTTTTTGAATTTGCTTCTGAATTCCACACTTGGACGAGCCTGTCTCCTGGAATCCTTGGGTGGTATTGCCATATGAAAATGCGTATTACATACTTAATTAATTATTGTTACAATTGAGAAGCACATGAAAATGTTTTATTATACACGAAATGAATAAATGAAACAAAAAAAAAATACAAAATAATGATGGTGAAAACATCAAAATCCAATGTGTAGTTTAGAAGAATAACGCGTGAAAACCTACATTGATTAAATAATTTTGTATTAATAGATAATTATTATACTCTCTGAATCATCTTCAATACCAAATTGACTCATGGACATCGCGTTGTCGCGTCACGCATAGGACAGACACACATTCGATTCACGTAAAGTCGTGATCAGAATACGTTCGTCACACAGGAATCCCCGATCACAGTCGTTTTCCTTACCTACCGTCTTACTTAACATCTTTGACTCTTTGTTACGATACTGCAGTTTTTTCTTAAATAATTAAGAGCATTTATTCTGAAAGTGGGAAACGTCGCAAATAGATGTTAAAAATTTCGCTGTTATTAATTTGGCAATTTATGTAGTATGGAAATAAGAAATGTGGCTAACTAGCGAACTGGAATGTTAACAATGAATTGCAATTATAGCACTGAATTTGATGTTGCCGTTTTAGGTGTAAAAAAGGCATTTGAAAAGTTTACAAAGACATTTTTTACATCTAAAAATAAATATTCGGTGTTACGATATTAATTATTGCATCTCTCATCAATATTTAGTTCACTGGTTAGCCATATTTCAAATTTCCATACAGTAATATTGCCAAATTAATCAATACAGGTAAATATTTGACAGCTTTTTGCGACGTTGCCAACTTTTAGGATATGCGCTCTTATGAGAAAACAGATCCTGTATTTGCATTGACTTCTAAGTTCTTCTTCTCAGTAGGTAATAATAATTATGACTTAAAGTCGCTTGGAAAATGCCGTGGCCAAAAACTATGACGGACAAGTGTATGAACAAATTATTGACATACAATTTATTTATTTATTATTTATTTATAAACAAATCGAACAAATCTATACAAATAAATAAAATTGAAGTGTATGTTTTTAATGTCAAAATAACAGCTTTTTATTTAATGCATATGAAAGTATATAAGTACGGTACTTATGAAAAAAACAAACAACAAAAATACAATTTCTTTGTTTGTTTGTTCCGGCTAATCTCCGAAACGGCTGTACCGATTATGACGGGCCACTCACTGGTAGATATATAGCTGTCATTATACGGAGTAAATCAGGCTACTGTAATTATAGGAAAGGGAAAATAATTAGGGCTCACAGGGGCGAAACCGCGGGCAGCAGCAAACATTTCTTTTTTACATTTAAAAAAAATCTTTGTCTATCGCTTTGACCTTGAGCTAGCCTAGCGTAGTTGGGAGTTTCAAAAGGACGAGGCCAGCTTATACTGGTTTTATTCCCATTTACGTGCGGTCGACTCTATGAACAAGCACGGCTTGCGCCATTTTTGACACTGCACTGATGTGCTGTGATAGACCTATGATCTGATCCAAAAGTATCTGATGAAAATGTAAACAAATGGATCCGAAAACGTACCTGTGGACGCCAATTTGTAGTGCCACTTACAAATAGAGTGCTTTGATTTGATTATTTGAATACTTTACCCGATGTTCTAATTTAAAATTACGTCAGAACTGTTTTTCATTTTGACAATTGAGGTTAATTATATAGCCTTCATTTTCGGTGATGCTTTTACAATTAAAATTATTATATATTCAAAATTATTGTTTGAATGTTGGGAAAAGTGATGAAATAAAAAGTGGATACCTTCTAAATACAGGTGAATGTGTTACTAATTCCCTTTATTGAGTGACTGCGTAAAGAATTTAAACTGCACAGGGTTTGTTTACACTTCTAGCAGATACTTTTGGAACTGACTATATAATCCCTTTTTCGCAGTTAGATTACTTGAAATCATGCCAACTAGGTAGATTACAGCACAAAGGATTCCCCTGAACCGTGTTCCCTTATCACTTGTATACTGACCCCAAGAGCAAGTCTTGGTTTAATTACATACACTGATAACAAATAAATAAAAATCTTTATTGCAGACCACATGATCCATAAAAAAACAATAAAAACAAAAATTCTAAATAAAATCAAAATTCAAACTTCGACCAAAATTAAAATCAAAATTAAAATATTATTATTTATTTTAAATATTTTTTTTATTTTTATTATTAGATAACGATTAACAGTTTGACAATTATATTAGCAACCAGTTTGATTTTGTCTACACTCTAGATTGTCCTATGGAGCAGGACCAGCATGTTTCCAAACAT
Organism: Agrochola lota; assembly: GCA_947364205.1. Taxonomy (NCBI): domain Eukaryota; kingdom Metazoa; phylum Arthropoda; class Insecta; order Lepidoptera; family Noctuidae; genus Agrochola; species Agrochola lota. The sequence continues at coordinate 4,479,638 of OX376239.1, forward strand.
TCATATCTTGGAAGCCTCTAATTTGTAATATGCTTGTTTACAAAGCAAACTTTTAATAATGATTTTTAAATTTACTTTAATTTAATTGCAATTGTTGACTACGGCAGCCTAAAAACAAGATGTCGGCGCGGTGTTAGTTCCGATTCTGGACACGCGCCAAAAGAACTTTGTAGCGCTATATTTAGATATGCCTTGGTGTTATATTTTTTACATACCACAATTGCCTGACTACGGATACACATTTTTTTTTTCGATTTCGATACGATTGGGGGTTTCGAAAAATAAGGACGAAAATATTTTTTTAGAAAGGGGCGTTACTTATTATTACGTATCTACATATTTTTAACACTGCGTCATTCAAGAATTATCCACGGAAATATTCCCTAACCTTGATGATTGATTCATTCGCGCGGAAAACATAGACAAGCCTCTAACAGGTCAAAATAATAACAATCAATTGAGCCAATAATGGAAATAATCGGTCAAGTTCAAAGCAAGGGCTCATGGTTACTCATACATTTTTTACATAATATAGCATCACGCATTATTCGCCGAAGGGTTGGGCAGAGGTGTACGTAAAGTATTGCCCGAGCCCATTGCTATCAACCGGGCACAAATCCAGACTCCGGGCTTCTACTGAGAAATTCCAGATGGAAAAGCTCAATAACCCTTTGCCAGACCCTGGAATCCAACCCAGGACTTGCTACCGCTAGAGCAACAAGGCAGTATCATTTTTCAGCGTATAAATACAATACAACTATCCAAAAAAACTGTATTTGGTAGAACCGATACCCTGATAATTCAAGCAGATGACATAAACCTACATGGGCACTTATGAAACGTCAGAAGCTAGGTGCACGGTTCCAATTGGTAGTTTCCATGGAGAAGAGCCGGCAAGAAACTCCACGGTTACTCTTTAAAAAATAATTGGCCTTTACAATATTTTCAAATAACAGTATTAATAGGTATGGGAGGACAGTGAAGGTCTTTCAACAAGGACCAGGTACTTAACAAAATAGAAGATAGTCAATAAATCAAGTCCACAGTCCACTAAGCCTACAGCGTTCTCACATTCACAAAATAGAAAATAATCTATATAAAGTATGAATAAATTAATAAAAATTAAAACCTATTTTAAACGAAATGACATGATTCCTATTACAACTGTAAGTGTGTGTAGTCCTCGACCGAAGACATAATGTTCCCAGCAGTGGGATACAGGCCTCCTCTCTGTGAGAGGGAGTGGGCCGTAATTCACCACGCGGGCCCAATGTGGTTTCCTAGATGTCACATGTCTTCGAATTTTTGGTCCTGCTTGGGCTTCGAACCTACGACCTTACAACTCATAAAACGGGGCCGATACACCGGGCCACCAGTTCTCTCAGATGGACAGTCGATCTTCAAAAGGCGGCTGGAACAGACTGGATACGGAATGCAGATAACCGGGAGTTCTCTTGAAACCTGGGCCAGGCAGCTGACTTGATAAGTATACAACATTTAATAACAAGGATATCATGCAAGAAATACCTGTGTTTAAAAAATGTGTAGACCCTATAGATTTTTTTAAACACACGTATGTCTTGTTTGCAGAACAATCTAACATGCAGAGACACTCAGACCCGGAACTATTCTGTACTTACCTAGGCTATGCAAATATTTGATTTGAGCGGGAATCGATACTGCGACCCGTTGCGCAAATGCCTAGCCGACATATTTAGTCAGAACTAGCTTTTGCCCGCGGCTTTGCCCGCGTGGATGTCGGCAAAAACTATCCTATGTCCTAACCGAGGTGATGGTATACCTGCGTGCGAAATTTTATCCAAATCCGTTCAGCCGTTTTTACGTGATTGAGTAACCAGCATTCAAACTTTCACATTCATAATATTAGTGGGATAAAAACATGACCGAACCTGTCAAACAAAATTGATGCTAAATATGTATCTATGTATAATATTAATATTATTACTTACTTATTCATTATTTTGTCATTGAATGTGTTATTCTTTAGAGCAACAAAATAGATTTAGTTATTTATTTTCTTTCTTTTCAATTTTCAATTTTGTTTTCATGTAGTTTTGTTTTTTTTTTTTGCCTTTGTGTAGTCTATGTAATATTACAAAATTATTCACTCTAGATTTTAAGTTTAAATGTTACAGTACCCCAAAAAAATTACTGCTGAATAAGTCCTTGGAGTGTCATAATTAAATAAATAAATAGCTAAAGTGTACTGAAATAAAAAGTTAATTTTTGTTTTTATTGATGAAACAACAAGAAAATAAAACATTGTAATTTTATACAAACGATGTTAATTGTTCCTGCTACTTTTGTTCATACCGAACTATTTCTAGTTAATAACGACGGTTTTTCTTTATAGACAAAAACAAAAAAATATTCGAATTTAGAAATTTGAACTCACGACTAGTGTGCGCTTTAAATGGTGGGCTATAATTGCCGTAGTAGATTTAAAAAAAAATATCTTCGTTCTATCTGCAATATTTGAGTACAAAGGGGATTTTTTTTTTCTTTCAAGTTGTTATAAAAATTAGGGACTTTTCAGTATTTTCACACCTTATCAGAATTATACCTATATTTTAATGAAAAATAACTATGAGAACTGTAATAACTTCTGTTTACTCCGGATATGCACGATCTTCACCCTCATCTCATAACGCTAATATAAAAGCAAGGGATAATGATAGCACGGACAGTGCGCGAACGCATACATCGTGGTCACGCAACCGCGCCAAACGCACGCCGCGATTGAAAATAGCACGATTTAAATTTCGAAATTTGCAACTGATAATTGTTTTATAAATAACATTCAAATTTCAAATAGTATTTTTGTTAATTATTGACTGTCTTTATATATATATATTTTTTTATTAATTTGAAAAGGATTTTCGTGAGACCTTTTTTTTGTGGTGTTTTTGTTTAATAAATAATAAAAATGGTGAACAAAGTGTATAAAGTTAGTTCTGCGAAAGAAAAAAAAGCTGGGAGCAAACACAATCAAATTCTAATGTCTATTGTTGGTAAGTAATTATTTCAATAATTTTCTTAGCAACTTGATGACAGATTTTTTTTATCTTATTTGAATAATATGACGAAAAACTTGTATTTTTTTTAAATAAAGTTTTTTTAAGGTTTAAGGCTTCTAGATAGATTTGAGTGTTTATTTTAAAACCGTTCATCACGCCTTGTTTTCAATTATGGTTTAGGCAGAATAGGGATGATGTCCGTCAGTCAGATAATTAAAAAATATTAGACACATTTTTTGCTTTATCATATTAATAAAAAAAATACTTAGATAAAACGCATTTTAAGTTGGGGAGTGGGGATCGCTACGTCACTAGTATGTATAAAATCGACATACTCGTGACGTCATGGCACATTTTACCTCAATGTATTGCCGTAATCTTTAGAATACGTAAAAAAAGAAAAAATACGTGACCAATATTTTTTTACAATCACAAAGGTGGACTAAAAAAATTTTTTGTCATCATCCCTATTTTTAAGTCCCTAATATTGTTTTTAGTAAACAGGCACAGACATGGAAAAAATATACTTTTATTCTGAATATTAGAATAATACGTATATAACAGCACATTCAGCCTATAATTTTCCTATTGCTGACCACAGGCCTCCTCTTTCTGTGAGACGGAGAGTGCCATAATCGACCACGCGGGCCCAGTGTGGGTTGGTAAATGTCAGTCTTAATTTTTTTCGGTTCCAGGTGTTAAGCCGAATATTAATAAAAAATAAATAAAAAAAACAATTCTTTTTTTAAGGTTTTTTTTTTATTGTTTTGACGAAATGTATGTTTTTACATACCTTTTACTTGATGAATACAACTGTTTACTAATTTATACTTAGTGGTAATTGTGGCCATTTTCGAGTCACAAACAGAATTGGAAATACGCGTATAATGCCTTAATTAAATATTTCATTTTTAAAGCCAGACACCGGGCAAGTTTCACTCAAAGGAAATTTAATTTTTAGGGTTCCGTACCCGTAGGGTACAAAACAGAACCCTATTACTAAGCCTCCACTGTTTCATATGTCTGTCAGCGGGCTGTATCTCATGAACCGTAATAATAGGTAGACAGTTGAAATTTTCACAGCGCTATAACAATAAATATGAACAAACACTATTTAAAATTCCCCCTTGTTTTTTATAAAAGTGTTTAGTGTGATGTCCTTATTGACCTGATTGAACTTTTTTACGGAAGCTAACATACTTTCTTTCATTAGTTTACTGGTAAACTCAACGATTATAGGTTGTTATCCGTCTGTTTTTGTTCACTCGGAAAATATCACGGATACCTGTTATTTAAATATCACGGATGCCTGTTATTTAAATATCACGGATACCTGTTATTTAAATATCACGGATACCTGTTATTTAAATATCACGGATACCTGTTATTTAAATATCACGGATACCTGTTATTTAAATATCACGGATACCTGTTATTTAAATATCGCGGATACCTGTTATTTAAATATCACGGATACCTGTTATTTCGACGTCTACATCGACGGTTTTTCCCACGTTTTTAATTTTAATAACGTTGATCAGGTCTTCTGTGGTCTCCTTCGTATCGTTTATTGGGATGTTCCGTATCTCAATAGTTGAACCTTTTAAACTTCTCTCCGTAGACTCTAATTTATTTTCGAGTGTTTGTATGTATTTTTAACCTTTTAATTTTACCCATACATTAAACGGCAATTTTTTTCGTTTTTTTTTGCTAAAGGCCTATTCAAATAGTAATACTAATAGTAATTTATTTCTAAACTTCTTTACACATTACATCAATGAGGTCTCCCTGAACTAGGACATCCTGTATGACAGGGGTCGAGGTTTCTCCAGTTACATGGATCAACAAGAGAAGGCTTAGGCTAGATACAATTTATACTTAATTTAAAAACAATTAAAAGATATAACTAACAAATAAAATAACAAAAAATATAAAATGTCAATAATTCTAAAACATAGGTAATCTGTTTTAGAATTGAACAGGCGTAGCATGTGTGTGGTGAGATGTTGGATGGTGTGTGAATGTGTGTGTTGTCTGAGACTGTCTACTAGGTTAGATTACTGATAATGTTTTCCGTATCATCATAGGTATAACTTTCAAGCCAAACTAGGATTTCCTTTTTTATGCTAAAATTGTTCAGGTCTCTGACTAATTTGAATTGCCTAAGTTTGCTGTAGAGGCGTGGCGCTATACTGGTGTAGTGCTTTCTCGCAAACTTGCTCCTTGCCGATGGTACGGGATATCTATCCGATCTTTTTTTTGTTTTTGGCAAGTAGGGGACTATGTGCCGGTGATATCTCCGCACGCATTCAAATATAAATATTTTTCTGACGCTGAGCACCCGCGCCTGCTCATATACCTGAGTGGTAGGGGATCTGAAGTTAAGGGAAAGCAACACCTTCAAGACTGCCCGCAAATAAAAGCGATATCGCTGTCACGCTCGGTAGCGATAATGATCCAAAGTGACTAACCAGAAGGCGGACCAGTATCGCTAATTCGCTACCGAGCGCAAAAGCGATATCACTTAAATTTAAAGAGTCCTTAAATATTGTTTGTACAGGGGTACGGGACCCTTCGTGTGCAAGTCCGACTCGCACAAGGCCGGTTTAAAAAAAAGGCCTTTTTTTTGGGTGGGAAATTATCAACTACTCCCGCTCTGGGCGGAGCGAGAGGGCGTGTCAGACTCTTACTGACTAAAACCCACCCGTTTTCCTTCAGTAACCTTTTCGTTGCCAGGGGCCACGGTATCCCTTTCGGACTTTCCCGCGACCCTGGCAGGCATCGGTCCTAGACGCCTAGTGGACCCTGTCAGTTGTGTTGACATCTCTTTGAAGCGCGCGTGGAACGCAACGCATCGTCGACCCGGGTAAAGAAACTGCCTTCAATAGATTTCTTAACAATTCGTTTACATAAGGCGGGTTTAGAATGTGTTATGTCGAAAACATAACATCCAGTGTCTTTATGATACACTAGCTTTTGACTGCTGCTTCACCCGCTTAAACATCGCAACGCAAATTGTCAATTTCAGATGTTACGAGATCTGTTTATTTCCTGATTATATTTTTAGAACTGTTTGTTTGCGCACGTGATTCCTCAATGAGAATCATAAAAAATGGATGTGGCATATTTTAAAGTAAAAAGTTCTTGAGCGTTGAGCGATTTTCACTAGGGGAAAATCTTACGGGTTCGCGTCACCGACATGCTAATGTTATCAGAATATCTATAGCTATGAGTATAAAGTGTTGCACTTGGCCAGAAAATAGTTATAAGTAATCACTTCTCTTCTGTTCTGAAAAAGAAAATGGAACCCTTATAGGATCACTCGTATATCTGTCTGTCTGTCCGTCTGTCACGGCCAATTTTCTCCGAATCTAATAGATCAGTTAAGTTGAAATTTGGTACACATATGTTTGATGATTTCTGTGACCAACACGAACGTGTAACGTTAACAAATTAATTTTGAATATGAGGGTTACTTTTGCGGGGCAAATAAGAAAATTTCAAAAAATAGTTTTGCAAACTGTACCGTGTGACATATCAAATGAAATGCCTTACCGATCTCATGGACAAAACAATAACAATTTTAACCACATAATTCCAGAAGAAAAACTTTAATGAAGTACAAATGTCATGATAAAATTATGGGCAAATAGACGATTTTATTTTTCAAAAGTTGCTTCGTTATCGTATAAACTGAGCAAAGTGGCCACTTAATAAAAAATATATTTAAATATATATATATATATGGAATAAATAAATATATTTAAAAAAATATATTTATATTATTAAATATTTCAGTCAAATAAAATAAAAAATGTCCCTTTTATTTTTCTTGAAACATTTTTGTCGGGTATTTACAATTTTTTTTCAAGAAAACTGAGAAAGAAAGAGAAAGAGAGACTCGTACTTACCACTGGGCCACCACTCCTCTTATTATTACAAAATAAAATCTAGGTCTTACATTGAGTTTCATACATCATTGTTTTATACGGCAGTACCTACTCGTGCCAAATTATTTATCACCACGTGGACGCTCCTGACATTCTTATCTACGATGTTTTATAGGCATCAAATATAACATAATATAATACATAATATAATAATAATTATTATTATAAAGAGGTAAAATTTATTTATTTGTATGTAGAGGTTAATCTCCGGAACTAGCAGTCGGATTTTAGAAATTCTTTTTGCATTATCCCAATTCTCAAGGAAGCTTATGGGCTATGTCAGATCTCCCTTAGTGGCCAAGCAAAAAGAATAAAAACCGGCCAAGTGCATGTCGTACCACGCATAATGAAGGATTCCGTAGTTGGAATGAATTTATCCCAAGAACAAACGTAACATTGTAGTTGAAAAACATGTTCTCCCATCCCGGAATGTATGGGAGATCATGTTTTTCAAACCGCAAATTTAAGTTGATCGATTATTACTCGTTAGCCTGTAAAGCCTACTTAGCTGTGATAGTTTTCTTTTTAATTTCTTTTTAAATACTTGTACTGCTGTGTTTTTTTTTTTATAAATCTAAGTATAATCATTTAGCTGGGAGGGGGGGGACACACACCTGACTCTAAAAAAAATTAGATAGATAGATAGATTGATAAAACATTTATTCAGTGCATACAAAAAACACACAAAAGCATCTGCATTACCAGTGTAAAGCTTAATATTTCGCAAACGGATACCTGAATTGAAAAATGATTTTCACACACCCTCAATATTATTGAACGACCTTGCCAACGATACCATGGAACACCCGAGTCGAAAAAAAGTCCCCACTTTTCGTGTAGGGGAAATACCCTAAAAAAATATATTTTTCGTGATTTTATTTTACCACATTGTCGGTGTGACTAATATGTATACCTATGCCAAATTACAGCTTTCTACTACTAATCGTCTCTGAGCTAAGCCGCGGACAGACAGACAGATAGACAGACAGATAGACAGACAGAAAGACAGACTGACGGACATGGTGAAACTATAAGGGTACCTTGTTTACTACGGAACCCTTAAAAGTCAGAAAGAACGCTAAAGGAAAGCGATGCGACGCGTCGGGTCGGGGTCCCATTTTTCACGCGGGCAATGTCGTGAGCAGAAGCTAGAAAATAAATATACATTTCATATTTACACATCAATGAGATAGAAAAATAAACAAACGTATTTGTTCAACTGAGAATCTAATCTTCTTAAAAGTTGGTGAAAATAAAAATGAAACAAGTTGATTTTCTAAACACAACCCTTGAAATTGATGACGAGAAGAAATTAAGATTGTTATTTTTAAGATTGTTATTTAATATTTTTAGAAAATATACTTTAAAACAAATCTGCTATGACAGTTTAACAGAATGCATTTAAAAAAAATACCAGATAAAAAAATCATTATTCAACATGAATTTAGAAAAAAAAGTCGACTCAATAAGTATGGTTTTCTGCTTTTTTTAAAATTATAATTTATTTATTAATTCATTTTTATACATTTTTACGCCGGCGGAGTACTCAGGCGCAATAAAATAGGTATATACTCTTACGATGTATTTGCAGTAGAGACGCGCCGAATATTCGTTTTATATTAGGTACTCGGCGTATTCGGCAAATTTTGAGGTATTCGTATTCGGCCGAATCATTCGGTTGAAATACCGAATGTATTCGGTTTAATTGATCATTGTAAATCAGCCTTTAGGGCAAAATAAATTAAAGGAATTCCATAATCTAACAATCGTATTTATTAGAAATCGTTTATTGTAAGGGGTCTCTCGGGTCTTTAATATCCTACTTTGTAAGAAATGAATCCTGTAACTTTTGTTGCACAGTCGAAACCGATGATGACCCGGCAATCGATGATGGCCGCTGCGCTGTTGCTACTAGATGATGTCGAAGCAACTTGTTGAAAATGACTTTTATGCTTTAGCATTATATGATTATTCATAGCACTTGTAAAAGCATTCCGCCCAGTGCCCCGCAAGAAAGCACTACGTTGCACAACGTACATCGCACTTTTTTATTATCATGTTCGATTTCTTTGAAGATCTGCCGCACACGCGACTTCTTCCGTCGACTTATCATCTTTCAAAACACCCAAAACACCAAAATTTTAATCAAATAGTCAAGAACTGCACTAAACGCGCAATGGCAGTGGCGGGGTGCAGCAGGTAGCGGAAGGCGAAGGACTACTCACTCCGTACGCGCGTAGCGCTTTGGAAATCTAGCGTGTATAAACTTATTTGCGCGGCAAAACTATAGAACGGGGAACCGAATTATCCGGCAGCATATTCGGTTCGGTAAGAACTTAACCGAATATTATTCGGTATTGGGTTATTCGGTGAAACCACTATTCGGCGCATCTCTAATTTGCAGTATTTTTTTTTAAATTTACTTTGTTATTATGAAAAGTTAATTACAGTGTTATAAAATCCATGCTGAAAGATCAATTAAGACATGGTCATCGTAGAGTATAATGGAACATTTTTCCCATAGCAATTGTATTGTAAATTAAACAATTGGACCATCTGTTTTATTTATTATAATGCCAGTAATTAATAATTAAGTGCCTTCACTCACACTAGGAAACCGGACTCATTAGGGAATTAATTGATATCGCTTCGGGTTATCATTTATAGTGCATACATGTGCCTTTGTACTACTGTATTTATAATCTATACATGCATACATATCGTCAGTGGAAAGGAGAAAATGCAAAATCGCCAAAATTGTACTTTTGGGAAATGAGGTACAAAATATTTTTTTTTTTTTGTTTTTATTTGTATCTTTTTTTGTTATTAGATTTTATTAATCTAAAAATATAAAATTATTTAAAAATCTGTTATAGCTTCATGTAAAAACTATTTATGATAATATATTTATACAATCCATCTGCCTAGCTTTTTCCCAACTTTTTCCGACTTTTTTTGCAGCTGAATATTAGTATTGTACATGGAAACCGGAACCGCAGTAATGGAAACCAGACTCATCAGGGAATTGATATCGCTTGGGGTTATCATTTATAGTGCATACTCGTGCCTTTGTACTAGTTATAATATACATATATATAAACAATCAATCTGCCTTGCCTTTTCCCAAATATGTAACTGGATGCAGCTGAATACCAGTATTTTACATGGAGCGACCTCCACAACCCAGTAACTGGGTAATACGATACCCCTTGGTGAGACTCGTTGTCGGACTTTCGGGCTTCTGACGACCCGTAACGACTGTCAAAGATCCACGAATGACAGTCGGGACCAACGGCTTGCTTTCCGAGGCACGGAGGAGTCTCGGTATGTAAAGATAGTCAACCATCCACAGACCAACCCTGGCAAGCGTAGCTTTACCTGATGGATCGACCCTTGCGGCTGTTCTTACTTAGCCACAAGGTCATCATACATACACACATATCTTTACAAATAAATAAAATTCAAGTTTCTGTTTGTAATATCAAAATAACAGCTTTTTACTAAATGCATACAAAAGTATATACGATACTTATTTAACAAAAAATCATATAAAATAAAAAAATTGTCTTACTGTCTGTCTGATTTAGCATTTAAAATGTTCGTAATCAAAATCTGAATCAAGAAAATTTTAAAGTTGCCGGGAAAATTGAAAAATTCGGGAATACTGAAAATGCATTGGAATTTTGTGCAAATTATTAGGACAGTACAACGTCTCTCGGGTAATCAACCACTAAAATTAGCGTTAAAAAACAAATGAGCATCAATTCCAATATCGAATTGCCCTCCTCACTCCATAGACACGTTACGAATCAAAGACATGAGTCATACATAGCCAGGTTCTGTTACATCTAAAAATACCTCAATCGTGCCTCGAGGTACCAAGGACGCATACCTACTTAGCTGTTTAGTCCCAAGTTAGGCTTACTATATTTAGTCAACTATTTTTAGCTTGTCTCGACAGCCTTTTTATCAAGTTCAACGGACGGAAAGATACTTTACCTACACACAGTTATTCTGTTACGACCGTTTGATGACTACTTTGCCTACAGAATAGTAGATTTTTAAATGAATGAGAGCCCTCTGGACCCAGATGTTTCATGGATCTACAGAGGCCATTGCATATCAAGGAGTAGACCGGGTGGCGCGGTAATCTTAGGCGTACCCACAGGATATGGAAGGATTTGTGAGCCGTACCGGATATGCAGCCTATTATAGTAAATTTTCGTAAATAAAATCGGCTTGAATAAAAACACCTGTTTTTTTTGTTGGGAAATTATCAAATAACTTCTCCCACTCTGGGTGGGGTGGGAGGGCGTGTCTGTCTGTTACTAACTAAAACCCACCCGTGTTCCTTCAGTTGCCTGTACGTTGCCAGGTGCCAAGGTATCCCTTTCGGACTTTCCCACGACCCCGGCAGGCATCGGTCCTAGCGGACCCCGTCAGTGGTGCTGAAATCTTTTTGAGGCGCGCGTGGAACACAACGCGCCGTCGACTCGGGTTTAGTCCTTATCGGACAGCGAGCTACCCATTGCTCACCGTTCGCAAGTCCGCCCCTAAGGTGACCGGGAATCGGCCTGCGATTCCCGACCCCCAGGGCGTCTCCCTCGGCGGCGTCTCCTCAAGTTTAATTTATCATGAGAAAAATCTTTTTACCTATATGTTAATAATGGTTTTCGGGAAAGGCTGGTTGTTCGGTGATACCTAAATAATTATTAAGAAAGTTAATATGCCTCAATAACAAGTGAAATCATATTAAAATTTAAAATACCCCCGACACAAATATTTCCTCATTTCTCTTTCCTACTCCATCACCAGACTGTTCATCACCTATCTATAACCTATTCATTGAAACCATTCCAATGAGCCCAAACACGATACCTGTGCTGTAAATTGGTAAGGAAGTTGGGCATCCTGCAAAGTCCAGGTGATGCTGCAGCATCAGTTCAAGGTTACTATGTTCTTCTAATATCATTGAAGTAACAGAATACCAAATTTCAAATCGATCAGACCTGTGGAAGATGCTCACATCCAATCATCAACTAGAAAAGAGTCGATAATCTTCAAACGGCTGAACCTATTTTGATAAAACCTGTCTAAAAACCATCGCTAGAAAACCTGCTTTTAAATTTAAAAAACCGCATTGAAATCGATTCACCCGTTTAAGAGCTACGGTGCCACAGACAGACACACACATAGCGGTCAAACTTATAACACCCCTCTTTTTCGTCGGGGATTAATATAACGATAATGTATGCTGAAACGAAAGCAACCGGAGTGAAAAGAAAGTCTTCCCAGGTCCATATACCACGAATATATTATGTACATACATTACATTACATACAATAAGTGATACATTATGTATTTTCTGTCCTAAAGCAACATTGGTGTGTTCGAATGTGGAATAAACGGGAAGTAGAGAAATTATTAGCAATCAATCTGCCTATCTATCAAATCTTTTCTCTTTTTAATATTAGTTTAGATTATTATGAAACTTACATAAAGCCTATGCATAAAACAAAGAAAGCATTTTGAGAAAATGAGTTAATTTAGAGGTTTCACAATATTACCAGGAGTAGATTGATATACTTATCATATTTTTGAAACACTCCATATCTTATAAAATATTTTGAAATTAAAATATCAGTTTTTCGTTTCATCTCGTCGGCCATTATGTATTTATAAAAAAAAACGAAGTGACAAGTGTAAAAAGTATTTATGAAAATATTGTAAATGCCTGAAGATACTCTTTAGGCACCGAAGAGTTTTAAATTTAGAATTCCAACTTCTCTAAACATCTTTATGTTTTTGTACAAAACCTGCCATGATTATTAAGATGTTTTGTGAAGTCGCAAACACCATGCGCAGAGGCGCTAGTCATTTATAAAATTGCCTTTATCTAACGCACAATTTTCTCCCATTCCAGTATGTATGCCGATCCTGGCGTACGGAACAGCCATGGGGTGGATATCCCCCAACAAGGCGCTGCTCATGGGGGACTATTCCCCCTCGAACTCCCCCCTCTCTGAAGAGGACGTGTCCTGGATGGCTTCCATCATGTTTATCTTCGCACCTATTGCTGTCTTCGTGTATGGGGTCGCCGCTGATAAGTTCGGAAGGAAGAATGCGTTGTTGTTCGCTTCTTTACCAATTTCTGTAAGTATATTTGTGTTATTTTCGGTGAATATGTAGCGGCATCTACTTCGCCACATGCGAACTACGCATGAAAGACCTGACGTCACACAAATCCTGCTTCGCGCAATTAGAGTTTACCGCGCGAACGATATATTAATGACTATCCGACATCAATCGTCGGGCTGCTGCCCACCAGATACAACACCCGTCTAGGCGGAGGATCCTTCCTTTTCTATAGAGGATGAGTGAACTTTACACCCTGTTCCTCATGCCTCTAAATGCATGACCCCCGAATATGAATGTCAACGCAACCTTCGTGCAACTATTACTGCGTGACGTCATCATCATCATCACTCCCGCAAGCTTTCGTGAGGCGAGCCACACGGCCAGCCAGCATGGCAGCGGCAGCGGCTTCAACGGGTATCCTGACCACCAGCATGCATTGAACGCGCATTCCTGGTCATCACCCTCAGCCTCATCACCCCGACTGACTGGGGGATCACTACAATCACCTCAATTACCGGAATTCCTCATGCCTCTAAAAATATACAAAAAAGGGGTCAGGAAGTACCTACTCCTATTATAGCAATGTTATAATAGACCACCATCTTTGCCCTTTTGGGTGTCGTAAAAGATGGGCTGTGCAATTACAGAGTGATGGAAAGTGACCCTTTGTCTGCTATAACGATGGCGATTTTGATCATGGTAGGGGAACCATGATCAAAATCGCCATATTTTGTAAATTGATAAGTGATAAGCTCTATCGTCCATTGCAGCTCAACGACTGAAGCTTCTGAAATTCTTAAAAATGCTTTACGCCACGAGACACTATTTAGTAATAGGTACAAACCCAAGGTACAAAATATTCAGCCCGGGATGGTTTGGGATAAGTTTGCCCCGTCCGTGGACAATTTCATCTTTACAACTTTCGCATTTCTTGAACTAAATCGTCGAATCAGAAAATACTGTTTTGTTGGTTTAGTTGATTGTTTTGCAATTTTATTTTTACTACAGGAAGGAACAGGAGCTCGTGGCTAAGTAATAACAGCCATACCATCAGGTTAAGCTATGCTTACCGGGGTTGGTCTGTGGATGGGTAACCATCTTTACATACCGAGACTCCTCCGTGTCTCGGAAAGCACGTTAAACCGTTGGTCCCGGCTGTTATTCGTGGATCGTTGACAGTCGTTACGGGTCGTCTGTAACCCGAAAGACTGACAACGTCTTACCAAGGGGTATCGTATTTCCCAGTTACTGGGTTGTGGAAGTCAGATAGGCAGTCACTCCATGTAAAATACCGGTATTCAGCTGCATCCGGTTAGACTGGAAGCCGACCCCAACATAGTTGGGAAAAGGCTAGGCAGATATCTTGTACCTACAACATCAAAGATATCCTCCTATGTACCTTGAATTTTAAAACCAACTTCTATCCACAGCTCGGCTGGGCAGTAAAGCTGATGTGCGCGCACCCGATCGCGCTGATCGGCGCCCGCGCTCTTATTGGATTCGGTTCGGGAGGAGGTTTCGTAGTCTGTCCACTTTACGTCAAGGAGATCAGTGAAGACAGCATCCGAGGCATGACTGGCACCTTCGTTATATTCTCACAGGTTAGTAATTATACTACTTATCCTACCTTGCTATCTACTTAGGCTACACGAGGCGTCGTCAAGAACGCCCTTTCTATTTACTAAGGCTACTCAAGGTGTCGTCAAGAACGCCCTTTCTATTTACTAAGGCTACTCAAAGCGTCGTCAAGAACGCCCTTTCTATTTACTAAGGCTACTCGAGGCGTCGTCAAGAACGCCTTTTCTATTTACTAAGGCCACACGAGTCGTCGTCAAGAACGCCCTTTCTATTTACTAAGGCTACACGAGGCGTCGTCAAGAATGCCCTTTCTATTTACTAAGGCTGCACGAGGCGTCGTCAAGAACGCCCTTTCTATTTACTAAGGCTACACTAGGCGTCGTCAAGAACGCCCTTTCTATTTACTAAGTCTACACGAGGCGTTGTCAAGAACGCCCTTTCTATTTACTAAGGCTACACGAGGCGTCGTCAAGAACGCCCTTTCTATTTACTAAGGCTGCACGAGACGTCGCGCATCGTCAAACGTGCCTTTCCGTTAGTCCCAGGAAATAAGTAGCTAAAACTGGGCTTTTTTTAAATAATATTCAGATCATTAATTTGAGCTCTATGATGAACGATGCTGAATTTATTTGCAATCGAATATATAATAAAAACAAGCACGTTTATTCTTAGTTTGAAGATCATTATTTTATTTTTATTTTGCTCTAACCATTATTGGTACTTAAGGAGTAATGAACCAAAAGTCCGAAAGGGATACCGTGGCCCCTGGCAACACACAGGCAACTGAAGGAACACATGTGGGTTAAAGTCAGTAAGAGTCTGACACGCCCTCCCTCTCCGTCCAGAGTGGGAGAAGTTATTTGATAATAACCCACCCTAAAACCACGCTTATTCAAAATGTAACCCCACAAATTGATAGGCCTTGCGGTAATCATCTAACCATTATTCCGTCAACTCAAAGGTTACTCTTTCCAACAGCATAACATCAGCTTATAATCCTCCCACTGCTGAGACCAGTGCAGGAGTTATCCACTACGCGGGCCCAGTGTGGGTTGGTAGATGTCACATGTTTTTGAACGTTTAGTTCTGGGACATGCCAGTTTCCTAACGATGTTTTCCTTCACCGTTTTGAGAGCACTGATGATGAATTTATTTACACAAAGTAAAGCGCCTGCCAGGCGGCCAGATAACCTACAGCTCGGGTCGGGGCCGTTACTTGTACTGGATTACCACTGCTTGCTATTCCAACGCTACTTATAAAATAAAATAAGGGCTGACACAGCCGCGCTTAATTCATTCAGACGCGCGTTTAAATTCCCGCCGCGAAGCTAGGCGCCAATATATTCTAGCCGTGGGCTTCGTGCCTTCAATTACAAGTCAAGTTCAATAATACGATGCATGTGAACTGATTTAATTTAACGCGCGAGTTGGTTCGTAGGACGCCCGTTCTAATCAAGCTGTTAATGAGTAATACGTATCGAGTTGAATCAGATTACGCTCTACAATCATTGAGGTTCAATCTAAATTAAAGATGTCCCCGCGGATGTCAATGTGACAACCGCGGGGACATCGTATTCAGTTTTTTTTTTTCCGGGACAACAAAATGTCCGTAACTTTTTGAGAAATTTTGAGCTGCATTGACAGATAGGGATCGAATGGCATCAAAAAAAGGGTTTTTGTGAAAATTTAACATTTTCTTGCTGACGGATTCTTTTTTATTTGTATATTATTATCCTTCATTTCCTTATATACATAAATATTATATTTTTAAATATTAGAATAAATAATAATAATAATATATTTTTTTTTAATATAAAAAATGTAGCCCGCCGGTATCGGGAACAGAGTTCAAGGTACCGGTGGTCAGGGCTCCTGAGAGAGGATCAGATCAGATCTCCTAACGATACGCGCCGTGTCCAGCAGTACCGCTTTCTGAATCAAGCCCTTGACCCAGCTGCCCAACGAGAGCCTTCTTAGGTGTTGATCGAGGCTCTTGGCAATTAAGCCATTGGCTGAGACGACTATCGGCTTAATGATCGCTGAGTCCACATCCCACATGTCGATAACCTCGTGAGCCAAGTCAAGATTATTATAATTATTATAGTTTAGATTTGATAGGTATACTTAGCTAATTTATTTCTATGCTGATTAGGGAAACCCTGGGTGAGACTATCGATATGAAAGTAGGTATAATCTTCATTAGGAAGGAACGTGTTGTTGGATTTCTTTGTTATAAAATCGTGTGTAGGAAAATGATGTGCGGGTATCTAACCACCGTAAGGACTATTCTTGCTTGCAGCGCTCAGCAGCTATAGATCCGGGCCGGTAACAGATGTGATCATCGTGTTCACGGGATTTTGTTTTGAAACTGGTTAGATATGAACTTCCTTGATAGTACCTATTAGGTCAGCTGTAACACCTAGTTAGCTAAATCTGAGCTAAAATACTAATTTGTCTATTCAACGAAACGCACTTAGTAAACTAAACCGTAGAAAACATAATAGTCATTATAATAATCAATATCACTATCACATTTCGTTTAAAATAGGTTTTTATTTAGAACTGACAAAAAGAATGAGGTTCTATGTTCGTAACGTAAGTCTTTTTTTTTTTATGTATGTCTACCGATTTTTCAGTCAATTGTGGGCCGATTTTTTTTTTTCTGTAATTCGTATTTTTCCCACTTATTCTATGTGGATGATATGATAACTTCCTGTCACTGTTATTAACATAGCAGGTAGTGGTATTCGAATTCGTGTGTGATAGGTACCACAACTAAAAAGTCAAAAATAAAAACTTTTTACAAAAAACAAACAATGTACAAAGTGAAAAATAACTTTAATTTCGGAACGCGGTAGCAAAAAACGAAAATTCAAAACCAAAAAAACCGACTTCCGAAATTGAAGTAATTTTTCACTTTGTAGTGCTTTTTTTGGAAGTTGGTGGTTCATTTGTCAATTTTTTTATACTTTCGGAGTTATGGAGATAATGGTAAATGTTCATCTATTTTATTAAATAACTGTAAAATTATTTAAAGAAACATTTTTGAGACCCTCAGAGTAAGCCCTTTCATTTGATCATTTGTCATTTGAAAATGTATTTTCTAATTTCCTTGTTTACCCCCCAAAAGTGACATGTAACGTAAATACATGAATGTTATACATGGATATTCCAAATTCATTTATTTACGTTACATGTCCGAGTTTCGGTCACAGAAATTCATAGGTACATCCATTAAATTCGGTGCAAATTGGCTGTGACGGACGGACAGACAGACACACGAGTGATCTTATAAGGGTTCTGTTTTTTCATTCGACGTACGGAACCCTAAAAATCAAAAATGTATTGCAACGCATGCCGGGCATTAGCTAGTCGTCGATATTAGTGTAGTATCCCCCTAGACCACAATAATAGATTACCCTAATTACAAAAATAAATACAATTCGTGACAGGTAAGGCACGATACTGGAAAACACGGTAAAATATTATCATTTTTCTTAGATATGCAGACATAAATCAGGTGTTCCCCTCTTCAAACAAAGACGTACGTTTTTCCTGTTATTATTTCAGTTCGAGGAAGATTTTTTGTAAGTACTTACTGAGTATATTACCAAATACTTAGTAAGTACTTACAAACAATCTTCCCCCGTAGAATTCTGTTTGATATAATAAATATGCTAATGGGCAAATAGATTTTCGGGTTCGACAAAAAGTGCAGCTTCGATTTTAGTTGTCAAGGACAAATTGTTATGTAAATTTGGTTCACTTTGCCAATATATTCTGTTTGTCGTATGGGTTCTTAGAAAATTATTGTGTTGTGTGGTATTACGAAATGTTTTGGTGCCTTTGAAGAATTTTATTAACTATTGCCTCTCAACTTTTAATAGTTTGGATTTTAAAATGTAGAGATTCATTTGGTTTTCTATTAATACAACATGTAAAAAAAAAACCTGTCTGATCCGTGAGGGTATTATAAGTATCGTAATTGAGAGTATTTTAATGTTGAAGTTTTCAGTAAAAAATAAAAATAAAAATCCCACTTTTTTTTTCAATGGGGAATTTTACCGGGTTGTTTACATTTGGGCACGGGCGGCCGTCGTATAGCGGGTATTTAAAAGTCATAATTTATGACTCCTGTTGAAAATTTGCAAATTTTTAATGGATTTAAGTTAATTTTAGTATTGAAAATGTGAATTTTAAATGGCAATAACTTTTTTATTTTAATTTTTTTTCTTCTTGAATTACTTTTTGGTAAGTAATGTTATTGCAATACCTATGTGCACCTGAAAATTTGCTTATTTTTAATAGATTAAAGGTAATTTTAGTATTGAAAATGAGAATTTTAAATAGTAATATTTTTTTATTTTAAATAATTATATTTTTTTAAATTACTTTTTGGTAATGATTCTGCAGTATCTATATGCCCCTTGCGGATCAGACAGGGTTTTTGTACATATTGTATGTAGGTAAAATACTTAATAAGTTTTTGAATAATGACGTGTAAACTCTTAGTCTTACTTACGGAGAGGATTGTGGCTAAGTAATTGAGTGCTGATGAAAAATTTCAAGTAGTAATAGTAACACGGCTACATATAAATTTTTCGGTATAAACTGCTCTCGCATTGTTTATGGATTTCCGTACAATGAGAGATCGGCTTATCTGGCTCATGGCTAAGTAATAACAGCCGGGTCGATCGCTCGGGTTTAGCTACGTTTACCGCGGTTGGTCCGTGGATGGGTGACCATCTTTACATACCAAACCCCTCTGTGCTTCGAAAAGCACGTTAAGCCATTGTTCCCGGCTGTCATGTAGATCTTTGACAGTTGTTACTGGTCGTCAGAAGTCCAAACGTCTGACAACCAGTCTTGCTAAGGAGTATCGTGTTACCCAGTAACTGAGTTGTGGAGGTCAGATAGGCAATCGCTCCCTGTAAAATACTGGTAATCAGCTGAGATAAGATAGTATTCTGACTAAGATTTCATACTGATGGATAAAAAAAAAATTAAAAAAAATAAGGTGCATTGTGCGATTTCTGGTGGTGGAAAAACTTATGAATTCGCGTCGTAGTGCTATAGAAGCTAGATGGCGCTAATACCAGTTTTAAGTTTACACTTCTGTCGGCAGTCCCCATGACAGCCTATTTTTTTTGTATTGTAGGCTGTTGCTTTGATTGTGTTATTTTTCATTTGTGTCATAATATTAAGTTTGTGTAAAATATTTATCTTCCCACGCGTAACCCAATAAATAGGTACTTTTTCTATCTTTTACTTTCTTAATTCCAATTCAAATTCAAAAGTCATTTATTCAAAATAGGCTGAGAATCAGCACTTTTCAAACGTCAAGATTACATAAGACAGTCCCCCAAAAACCCCACCCTTCACCACTTCCTAGTGCTTAGCTGGGAAGAAGAAGTGGCGCAACAAACTCCCCAGCAGATAGCTTATCAATAAACCCTGTACCTACGTATATTTTGTTGCAGACTGTCCCAAAAATCTGTTAAAAGATAACGAATGTATCCGACCGGGATAAAATATAAAGAGTATGGGGATCAGACCGGAACGACTAAGTATATGATGGATCAGACAGAAATTAAAACACAATAATAACCAGCAGGGGATCAAATCAGATATGGATCCGACCGGAATAGTTATTCCGGTCGGATCCGTATCTGATCTGGGAACTGGGTGGTGCAGTCTACTTGAGTTCAAGTAGACTGCACCACCCAGTTCCCAGTTCCCAGATAGCCGACACTCGGCCTGTTTGCCTCACTATTCTAAAATTATTTCCTTTTCCTCCCAGACCGTTGGAAACCTGGTAGTCTTCGTCCTGGGAGACCTGCTGCCGTTCAACATAGTGCTCTGGATCCTGCTCGCAATTCCTCTCATCCACTTCTGTATCCTGCTGCGGCTGCCGGAGACACCCTCGTACTTGGTAAAGTGCGGGAGGAATGAGGTAAGATTTAATGAAGAATTTTATAAGTTGATAGGTATTGACGACAGAAAGATTTGTACCATTTTTATAATCCATTGGTTTTGAAATAATGGAATTATGTTCCTGTTGCTTAGCGCATTCATTTGTTTGTTGGCTTTAAAGCTCCTTCATCCACCTAGCCAGCCCGCCTATTATGTTCCCACTGTTGGGACCTGAGACCTCCTGTCAGTGAGAGGGAGTGTGCTGTAATCCACCACGCGAGCCCAGTGTGGGTTGGTAGATGTCACATGTCTTCGAATTTTATGGTTCTAGGACATGCCGGTTTCCTCACGATACTTTCCTTCTACATTTTGAGAGCAGTGGTGATGAAATATTTTACACAAAGTAAAGTGCCTGTCAGAGTTCGAACCTACGGCCACCGCTGCTCTGCCAACAGTAACAGTATTATTAGTAACATTGAAATAAATTTGTGCTGTGACATTCTGGCTGTGAGATTTGAGTTAGTAGAACTGGTTAGTCGTGAGTAGCGTCGTAGACGATGGGCCTCAGTCTGATTTACATAGATCCCAGTATTCCAGCGATTGAACCTAGTAGTACTGGATCGGTCATCGGCCAATTACAGATAGTGCCATCCACGAAGACGCGCTCCACACTTCTTTGTAATCGCTTACGGTACAAGTGTGCAACATACCGCTCCCAGCAGTCCTGAGCCGCGTTCTTGCCGCTCAATGTTTGGACACACCTTTAGGCTGCCTGTCCATTGAAGCGGAGCGCGGCAGCGGAGTGGAGCGGAGTTGCGGACAGTGTCTGTCCATTGATGCGGAGCGAGATAGCGGAGTGATGTTGTGGACTGTGCGGAGGTAGACCGAGTTCACGCGACGAGTAATAATTCCCCGCTCCGTTCCCCGCTCCACTTCTCTGCTGCATTTCTCCGCTCCGCTTCCCGGTTTTGTATAAATTTTTAAACTAGTTCGCATATCCCTGTCCACTGAAGCGGAGCGGAGATTTTATGCAATTCCATTGGTTAATATTGGCACACCGCTACTCCGCTCCTCTCCTCTCCGCTCCAGTGGACAGTTCTACCCCATTCTACCAAATTGGTTAAGTCAGGGACAGAACATACGTCGTTCTCTATCTACTAAAATGTCAAGAATATCAACATAAAAGAATGCTCTAGCTGGCGAAATGTGGGTGTATTATAGGTACTCCTCTGCCTAACCTTTCGGGGATTAAAAGCGTGATATTATGTGAATTCTATAGCTCTTGTTCTAGTTCTGTGTTTGTTTGTCTAAACCCACCTTGAGATACTCTGTATTGAAATACTGGATCAATGAAAATCATTCTTTATTTTGGACCTTTGACACTTTGGTTTAAACGCATTCAGTGATTGTCTATTCAAATCCTTGTTTCCAATCGATGTTATTTCCACATAAACATCAACTTTATGTTGGTGTAAAAAAGTTGATTTTACACTGACTAATAATGTTGAAAAAGTCATAAAAAATATGAAGTTGTAGCGCTAACTGAATCTTATGTGTAGGTATTACAGTTGTTTTTCCTAAAACTCGTGTTTGTTTACATGTTTGGCAACTAAATTGCGAACGCAGATTAACCATGTTTTTGCAAGTAACAGGCACACCGGTCGCGTTTTTAAATTAAACTACTGCTAAACATGCTATGTTCGATTCCCCGGTCAATATTAATCAATTATTATTCATTTAGTAATTTCAATGTTAGGTACTGTAAGATCCAGCTCAGCCTTATCACGATTTTTCTTCGAGGAAAAGATTTAAAATTATCTTATCATCTTGTGGTGAAGACATGATGCAACTTATAATTAGTATAATATTTATATATTAGTAATAATAGTTAGTTTTATGTAACACATACTTTGTGATTAGATAACACTACTTTACAGTGCATCTGTTGCCGGGTTTTTTTGTTGTTGTTGCTGACTACATTATGATATGCTAAGTTTAAGTATACAGGGTGTCCGGGACATCGACGCGAAAACTATTACCATGGATTCAGTACATGATTCTGAACCCCTATGCGGTGAAATTTTTCGTCGGTTATTAAAAATGTTCCATACATTTTGACCACGTAGGTATTGCAATTTTCTATGAAACAGCAGTTTTTTTTTTTAAATAACTGACATAAGATTTCGACGCAGGGTCGTTCAGAACCATTTACTGTATTCATGGTAGGTATCCGTTTTCGCGTCGATGTCCCTGACACCCTGTATACTTAGAATTTTTTGATCAGCTTTAGTTTTTACCCGACTACGGCGACGCAGAAAGGAGGGTTATGATTTTCACCGGTATATATGTATGTTCATCTGTTCCTTCATAACTTCTAAACTGCTTATCATAATGTGACAAATGAGGTATCGTTGGAAACGTCTTGATCGTCCGCTGGTTATAACCTAAAGCTAAGCTAAGATTAAATTACTACACGAATGAAAAATCCGGAGTCACACGTAATCTGTCCGATTTGTCTCAACAACCTAAATAACGCAATGAATGTTGTTGAACTGTCAAAATGAAAGCCATTGCTACAGTGTCAGTGCCAGTGCACACAATTACCCCGCTCAACATAGACATTCTTCTTCTGTCTTGTGCTAAATATAACTTTGTTTCAGGAAACCGCAAAGGTGCTAGCTTGGCTGCGTTCCCTGCCCGTAGATGACAAGTCTATCTCCGAAGAAGTCGACCGACTGATCATTGAGCAGACTACAAGTGAACCTAAGTTCTCGCCTAAACTCTTGTGTAAGTGTTTTTTATCTTATTGTGTTACGGGGCCGCATAGGGAAGCGTCAAAGTAATTTATTCCATTTCGAAAAAGTATAGTAAGGCGAGCTACAGACTTTTTCGGGCTGGCATGGTTCCGCACAGCTGGGTAACAAAATCGAATGTAATCGTCAGTAGATTCGTTATCTCCTGAGTTTCGCTATCTAATTTAATCTGAACTTTTATTTAGACTATCAGCCGTCTGCTGAAACGCTAATGGAATATTGGCCGTCAAAAATGTTTAGTGACTAATTCGTTTTTCAACTCTCTTGGTATTCAACTGGCTTTCGGAAATTCCACTTTTAAAAGCGGATTTTCCAAACCGTCTGTTGAGCGTTGAGAATTGGATTAAGTAAATTGCCCGGTGACTGCTGTGAATTTTGGTCAAAACTAACATTTTAAAGAGAAAATATTAGATTTTTTGTATGCTTGTTTGTTACGCTTTCACGCTAAACGGCTTAACGGATTCGGATGAAATTTAACATATGGGTAGACCATGGCTTGGGTTAGGGCAAAGAATACTTTTTATCCCGATATTCCCACGGGATCGAGACTTTTGCGGGTGAAACAGCGGGGCGGAGGTAGTTAAAAATAAACTGCCCTGTGAACTAATAGATTTCCAATGTCGTCAAACAATAACAAACAATTCATTTTAAACGCGGAAATTAGAATGCTTGAGTCGTGTCTTACTTCCTTCTAACTCAGTGCCATAATAATTAACATTTCGTTCAGGAACAGGTCCGTACACGACATTTGAGGAGATAGTTGCGAAAATGACGTGTGACTCCCGAAAAATATTTTGTCTCGTCATCGTTGCAGAAAAATTTGCTGTCTATACTGACGAAGTAGTGCTTCTACTTAGAGATCCTCGTCTTGAAATGTCTTTTGCGGAGACATAGCATAACATAACGGCTGTTTTCCGCGAAGGGTTTTGTAGAGGTGTACCTATAACTTCCTAGTGCACCCACATTTTGCCAGTTTTGTTTGTCTAGTTATTAGGGGGCAGGCCTGTTGCCATCACTAGTAACATATCCAGACTCCAGAGAAGTAGACCATCATCAATTTAGAAAGAAACACACTTTTAAAAGAAATTGTTACCATTCAAATTACGCACTTTTCGATTTTAGGCAGAGTGAATGATTGCGTGGTTGACAGGGCAGAATAGAGCCAAAGAGACGGCTCGTAATGTTCCCTGCGCGCCTTTATGGTAGGAGGTGCGGTCGTGGGATCGGCCGCACTTGGTAGTGGGTCCCACCAAGGCAGGCTGAGACCAGTCGGGGGTACGTCAAATGTACAAGTATCACCCGGGTACCCGACTCAAGGCTTGTGCAGACCAGCGCGACATGTCGCGCGACGCGGCGCCGGTTATTGTTATACTGTGAAGTTTTCTTAGAAATTGTATTGTTCGTGTCGCGTCGCGCGACAAGTCGCGCTGGTCTGCACAAGCTTTCTTGGAAATGTAAGGAGCCGTGGGGTTTTAGTCGGTAGGAGCTCGGCATAACTCCTTGAGAAATTCATGAGGATTTACCCACAGTAAAAAAGGGCAAAATGGAAGAAGAATACGTGTCTCGTCGAATAACACCCCTCAAGGGCAGAAAAATGATGAGATCGTTTTATATCATTTATTTTTTCTTCGATGGTCCTAGTTTATCATTTGTGACTTCGAATTACAGCTTTAATGGCTATATGTAAACGGACACGCCCTTAAAGCTTTCATTCGGGTATTAAGTTCTGTTTACTTTTTAGTTTTTATTTTCGCTTAAGTATAGATTTAGATGATTTTGATTAGTATATTGGCGTGTGCTAGCTGACATAATTATAGCAAATAATTTAATTTTAATGTTTTGTGTTGCGTTATGTAAATTATTTTGCATAAGTACTATTGTATAGAATCAAGTTTTTCTAACTGAACAGACAGCTGTGCTGCTGGGGAGTTTGTTGCGCCACTTCTTCTTCCCAGCTAAAGCACTAGAAGTGGTGAAGGGTGGGCGTTTTTGGGGGACTGTCTTATGTAATTTTGACGTTCGAAAAGTGCTGATTCGCAGCTTAGTTTGAATAAATGACTTTTAATAATTTAAATTTGAATCTAATGATGACAACACATGCAATATAAAGTGCTATGCAACTCCCAAATAGAATCTAAACAATAAACAAACAACAAAATATTCACGTGTGGATATTATGAGTGTGATACCAATAATTGATGACGTACTGATTGACCCGACCTCTTTATAAAACGTGGCGACCAAAATGTCCTTGATTCTTGACCAGCCACCATCACTCTCAATTCTGGCGGCCATTTAATTCGCTTCTGTCATTTTGCATGTGTCAAATGTCAATTAGTAACGTTTTGTTTGGGGTTAAACATTGCGACGGTGTCAATCGCCTTACATTTATGGGTTCCTGGTACTTGTTTTTTTTTTTAATTTGTGGGCGTGTTTTGTTTTCGATAACAATGTTGTTGACTGTCGCAAGCGCAGATGTCATGAACATAAACTCACGCATGATTTTTCGGGATTTTCTATGAGAAATTTCTCAATTCCAGTACTCGAATAGTGATTCATCATTTATCCTTCACTCCTGTAAAATTTTTGATTTCGATTTTTCGGCTATTCCTTTGGGTTTTTCAAAATTTGCTTTTTTCCTAAACCACCCCAGGATTCAGACGAAGAAAACACAAAAAAAAGAAAAACTGTACGGTCGAGCCATTTTCGAGTTTTTGCGAGACTAATGCACGGCAATTGATTTTTAGGATTCCGTAGTAAACTAGGAATTTACCCTTATAGTTTTGCCATGTCTGTCCGCAGCTTAGCTCAGAGACTCTTTGTACTAGAATGGTGTAATGAGGCATGGGTAATAATTATTAATATTAATCACGCCAACAAAGTGGTAAAATAAAATCAAGTTTTTTTTTTTTTTTCATGTTTTTTTTTCTAGATTCCGCTTTTGGTCTCCCTTCCGCTTTGGTGGAGACCGGGCCTCAAAACTAAAAGTGCATTTTATGTGACTAGGTATTTGAAATAAATGATTTGACTTTGAAATGCTAAATACATTTAGCGACAAACACATTTAAAAAAAAACACTGTGTTAACTTAAAACAAATGACAGCGATAGAACGATTTTTTAAATTCGTTTAGCACTAAACACCTTATTCATAGTTAAAATAATGATTAGCGCCTGTTGAACCATTCATTTTTGACGTTTACACGTTTCTTAACTTTAGCAGCGTTTATGTTGCGTTTAATAAGAGGGTAAGAATGAGGCCTCATCAGTGCGTTGCGTTGCGTCGCGTCGTCGCAGCGTCGTTTTACATACAGGGTGGCAGAGACATCGATGCGAAAACTGATACCATGGATTCAGTACATGATTCTGAACGCCCCTTAATTGTTTTTTTTTTTTTTAATAACCGACGAAATGTCTCATCGCACGTACGTACGTACGTTTAGAATCATGTACTGAATCCATGGTATCAGTTTTCGCGTCGATATCCCTGCCACCCTGTATATTTTTTTGTAACATGCCACGCGTTGTCGCACGCGACGTTTCAACTGACCGACGAATGAGAGACGAACTGGGGGTAATAATATTATAACTGCGAAAGTGTGTATGTGTGTGTTTATAGCTACTAATATCTTGCTTTTTTATGCAAAAAATGATTGAACCGATTGTGATGAAACTTGGTATGTACGCGTAGATAGCTGGAGACCCACATTTACACATTTTATTCCCAGTTTCTCAAAGGGAAACATCACGCGGGTGGCAAGGCATTAGTTATTATATTATGTATAAGTACTACTTAGTTAAAATTTATAATATGTGGCCGCTCGAGGGGCGTCGATGAGGTGCTTGCCTAGGGCGCTCTCGACATTTTATCCGCCTCTGGGCAAACTAGAACAAACAAGCAAACACGTCTTGCGTTGCGACGTCATGTGTCGGCGCAACGCAGCTGTGGCATAAAATGCGTTGATCCGTTGCGACGACGCAACGCAACGCACTAATGAGGCCTCACTCTAAATTTATGTAAGCGGAGAAAGCTTAAAACCCAACTCACTCCACAGTAGATATCTATTTCTCAGTTCCTATAAATATTGTTTTCGGAAATAAATTCAATTCAATACTTACCTAGGATTTGGAATTTGAGTGTTGGTGAAAAATTTCAAGTAGTAATAGTAACACACGGCTACATATAAATTTATCAGTATAAACTGATCTCGCATTGTTTATGGATTTCCGTACAATGAGAGGTCGGCTTGGCTTGCTCGTGGCTAAGTAATAGCAGCCGCACGTTAAGCTACGCTTGCCGGAGTTGGTCCGTGGAAGGGTGACCATCTTTAAATACCGAGACTCATCCGTGCTTCGGAAAGCACATTAAGCAGCTGGTCCCGGCTGTCATTCGTGGATCTTTGACAGTGGTTACGGGTCGTCAGAAGCCCGAAAGTCAGACAACCAGTCTTACCAAGGGCTACTTATCGTATTACCCAGTTAGATAATAGTTACTGGAGTTGTGGAGGCAAGATATGCATTCGCTCTATGTAAAATACGGGTATTCAGCTGCATGCGGTTAGACTGGAAGCCGACCTCAACATAGTTGGCAAAAGGCTAGGCGGATGATGATGAGAGGTCAGCTTATATACCGGGTTAGTTTTCAATGACCGGCCAAATTTTCACAGGGTGTTCTACCCATGAATATGAACAACTTTCACTAAGGGACCAAGTCTGAAATAATAATATATTTGTTATTTGAGTTAAAAACTAACCCCGTATATTCTATTATCTATGGAATTGTATAGCTAGATATGAAACCATGGACAATTAAAATCGAGAACGTTGACTCGTAATTTTCGACCCCTTTGAATAAAATTTACATTGTTCAAATGAAGCGTTACGTTAACAAATATGAACTGCCCTTTAGCGATGACCTTCAAAAAGGTCAGGGTGCGTAATACTTGCAATCGGAGATAGGACAAAAAATACCGACCGAAAGTAAAGTAACTCATCCAATAAATCAATCTGCCTAGCCTTTTCCCAACTATGTTGGGGTCGGCTTCCAATCTAACCGGATGCAGCTGAATACCGTATTTTACATGGAGCGACTGCCTACCTGATCTCCACAACCCAGTACCTGGGTAATACGATACCCCTTGTTAAGACTGGCTGTCAGAATTCGGGCCCGTAACGGCTGTCAAAGATCCACCAATGACAGCCGGGACCAACGACGGCTTAACGTGCTGTCCGAGGCACGGAGGAGTCTCGGTATGTTATGAAGGTCACCCATCCACGGACCAACCCCGGCAAGTGTAGCTTACCCTGATGGATCGACCGGTGCGACTGTTATTACTTAGCTACAAGTAGTAAAGTCCTTTCGCTGTATAAATTGTATTAAATAAAATTCACAAAGAAATAAATTAACAACGTTCGAGAGTAACTGTATGAAAAAATAAAATAAAAACACAGTTCTCACATAGGCACTAAAGCAAATGTCGTAATGATCATAATGTTACACTTTTTGCGGTCTAGCTCTTAATCGCTAAGTGTGTAGAGTAAAATGCGACAAGGAATTTCGTTCCAATAACTCGTACAAGAAGCGAAGCCATTCCCCCGGCTAACTAAAGTATCACCCGAAGAAATTATTAATAGGTAGGTACCTACGAGTATCTATACTCCATTTAATTTTGAAATAAGATTAAAGAAAGAAAGAATAATGGTCATTTGGACACAGTTTGTGAAACACTAAATACAAAATAAAAAAAAGTGAAAATAATATTTTAACAATAATAGTTTGTGCCTCACGGCTGCGCCAAAAAGGTTCATTAGACATATCTGAACCATTTTTACAGTCTGTTCAACCGATTTTGACTATTCTATTGCGTTGTTGCCATGACAAATGGCAGCTGCAGTAAACAGTTGGTATTGTAACCACTTTTTTGCTTTTAATGCCATCCTTATGCCTACGGTATATGAGTCAGAATCGGTTGAACAGACAGTAAAAAAGGTTTGTTTCAACGTCTAATCTTATTTCAAAAGGTACCCTAGGGATCGTCCATTAATTACGTGAGGCGATTTTGACGATATTTCGACCAATTGATGAAATTTCGTGAGATTCGTCTCGAGTTTTTCTTATCAAACGGGAGATTTTTTTAAATGTGTGATTTTGTATAAATTAAGAAAGAAAAGAAAGTGTGGTTCTTTCCTCAAAAGACCATTTCAGACACCAATCTACATGATCTTCACATGATCTGACCAAGATTATGTCTGGACTTTAAAAGAGACTGTGACCTCTGAGTTTGTTTCGGCCTTTCTTCTCGGAGTACTCAGATAGGAAAGGCCGACCTCATCTAGGTAAAAAACTCTAAAAAAAGTATGATTGACGTGTAAAATTGTTTGTACACACGGCTACACATCAAGCTACACATTTCCAGTATAAGCTGACGTCGCATTGTACGGAAATCCTATACAATGCGAGATCAGCGTAAACTGGAAATGTATAGCTTGAGGTGTAGCCGTGTGTACAAACCAGAAATTAAGCGCCATATCTCATCGGGACGCCATGGTACCGTCGCCAGGTCACGCTGTCAACTAAATGTATACAGCTATATTGTGGCTGGCTCACCTGGCGTCCGCTTGGTTACGTAGACAACCATACATTTTGTTGGCGACGTGTTCTGGCTGTGCCGCCATGGTGTACCGGTGAGCTATGGCTGTAATAGTCAAAGTTCCAAGTTTTCCTTCATTTTTAATACGCTTTTAATAAAAAGTTTCACAAGTAATATTTTTTTCTCGAAAACAAGTTCAAAATGTTATTTAACTTAACTTTAAATAGTAAGTATTTAAAGTTAAGTTCCTCTAAAACTCAATCACAATGTTTTGCGTACGTTACATTGCGCTCTCGTAAATACCGATTTTTCACATGTCATTTCTCAGCAATAATGATCGCTCAATGTTCCTTAGGTTGATGTACGGAATGCGTAAATAATGACTAAGTGATGGGTCTATTTACACCCTGTATATTTAAGTTTTAACTTTATGGAATATTCACCCTTGTGCTCAGGATTTTAAAGACTATTTTCCTCCTACAGTTTCTGACAAGACGACCGTCAAAGCGTTCTGGGTGGCCCTCATAGTGAACCTCACCCGTGAGTTCTGCGGCTGCATCGCTGTGCTGGTCTATGCCAGCCACATCTTCACTGAAGCTAGCAAGGATCCTGACACACGTATCGCCTTGTCGCCGAACAAACAGTCGATATTGCTCGCTGTTGTGCAGATCTTTGGGTCGTTTTTGGCGTGCCAGCTTGTTGACAGGGCTGGGAGGAAGGTAAGAATTAGCTATTCATTTGTTTCTTTCCTCTGTAGGTATTTCTCATAAAGGTACCATTTCGTGCCCGACCGCAGGCGGCAGCAGCAGGCGACGTGTCGCCGCGACACGACATGTTTCTATGAATTTCAATGAAATACCTTCCGTCGACACGTAGTTAGCAGGTACGGGCGAGTGACAGGCGACACGTGCAGCCCGACCGCAGATCAGTACCCTAATTACGTAATACACGATCAATCAGAATCTGAATCGTTTTGAAACAGATTGCTAATCAATTGCTTCAAAAGTTCGAAAAAAAATCAGCGCAACAAAGTAAATACCGCAATGAATGTTGAACTGTCAAAACAAAACAGATCAGTCGTAATCGTTTACGAAAATGTGATGCGTAATTAGATAGCAGTAGTGTCGCCAACGCTCGAGCGATGATACGTTTTTCTATCTTCTATCTACCAACTGGAATACGGGCTGCTGCCGCCTTTTTTATTTTTTTTATCGTGGGATATTATCAAATAAGTTCTCCCGCTCCGGGCGGAGCGGGAGGGTATGTCAGACTTTTACTGACTAAAACCCACCCGTGTTCCTTCCGTTGCCTGTGTGCCGGGGCCGCGATATCCCTTTCGGTCGGCTTCGGAATCGTGACTGGAGGGACATGACGCCGCGACACGTCGGGTGCAGTTGCTGCCTGCGGTCGGGTACGGAATGATACCTTTAGGGTAGCCAAAGGATAATAGATACCCATAATTCGCGATCACTAGTTATGTTTCAGCCCCGTATTTAATATAGGCGGCGAACAATTTGCCATCAAACAGTTACCAATCCAGACTCCGGTTAATTACAAAACCTTTTTGTAACCGGAGCCTGGATTGGCCAAACCCTTTTGCCCGACCCCCGGGTATCGAACAGAAGATCCTGTGCGGCAACTAGATCAAGATCTAGACACTTGCAGATATGCCTAGTGTATAAATAAAAAAACGAACGAACTAAGTAGGTACACGAAATCTAATCAAACACGTCTGAAGCTAATTTAGGACGTTACGGGCAAATAGACAAATGCACCAGTATGTGTTTTACTACTTAGGTAAAGAAAAATTTGAATTTTTCGAAAAACCACAGTTTTTTTGCGAAAAAAAGATGTAGTTTAGATAATACTTAAGTACCTAATTCTATAAGGGAATGACATATCACATGAATCAGTTTTTAACCAATACGACGGATTTGTTTTACGCTTTTAGGATGATTTACCTAGAATTACCACTTTAGCTTTTTATCAAGTCCCTCGCTGGTCAACTGCTCGCGAGTTAGCTGAGGGTGGTCCGGCCGTTATTGAGTTTTTTCACAAGGAATTTCTAAGTAGCACTTAGGACTGCATGCCTGAGCAGTGGCGGATCCAGGATTGTCGTTTAGGAGGGGCGTAACCCCGCTGAGGGTAGGTTTTAGCAAAGTAAACACTAAAAAAGCACACAACATTTTACAAGCCTCCTTGGAATAGGTACTTTTCGCAATTTCCTCATTAGGTTGTAGGCTACCAGAGATATCTCGGTGAATATACATGGCGGCCGATTCCCGATGCCCAGGGCGTCTCCTGCGGCAGCTAGGGGCGTGAGGGCGCGACATTTGCCTCTCCCTCACGCGCTCGATCTCCTCCTTCGCGAGCATTACTGCTTCGCAGAAGGAGGTGACGGCTTCCCATGCCCTCTCGCTCCGTACCATGGCCAGGACCAGGGCCGGACGGAAGAGATTACCTACTGCCGCCGATCGTCTCCACAAAACGAAGGAGTCTGGATTCGTGAAAACGTGCTCCGCTAATATGGCACGAGGCTAAACAGGAAAAACAGTAACTAGGTAACCTTATTTCAATTAGCAAAATATGGGAATACGTTTCTTTTAAGCTCGCAATTTCTTTTATCGGTTATTGACGTCGTCTTTGCTAGTTAGGTACCTATTCTAAACGCCTGCGACATTTGAATTATCTAAAGATGTCTATTGGCTTATGAATGAGTGATAAACATTTTATTTTTATAATGCATTTGTCTCATTGAATGGGCTAATTTTAGATGTTCATAGGGCTTCTGCACACTGTGATCTTTTATTGCAACACAGGCGCAATTTGATGGCACAAAAGCTAGGTACCTACCTTCCTATGTCTTAGCTAAGGTCTTGCGAGCATGGCATAGGTACTTGGTAGGTAAAATCCAGGGAATGGGCAAGCTTTCTGTTACCTATATTTTTATTTACAGTCAAAACATAGCTACATAGGTACCTTTCCTACCTCTTGTTTTAAAAATTAGTTGTATTTACTTATATAAACTTCTCACCTGCAATAAGGTACAAAGGTCTTAGGCATTCTCTACCAGTCAACCAAGGGTGGTGAAGAGATAAGTTGGCAGGGGTTATTCCACTAATCCCCATTGACAATCCACTTAAAAGGATATTTTTGAAATTTTCTTCCAAAAATTCCCATTGACGTCTCATAGAGCTAATAATGGGGATTTATGGAAAAAAACGTTCACAGATCCCCTTCTGTTTAAAAATAAAAGAATAATAAGCAGACAGAATTTTGGCCATGGCGGCCAATCTTAGCGAAGACAAGCCTACGGCGCGGGTGCGTGCGCAGACACAGATACACTCTTTCTCTCTGATTGAAGGACAGGTTTCGCGACTGTAACCTTACTTTTGAACGAAATTGTGAAAGTGATCGTACCCATAACGCTTCCTACACACTATGCCGGCGACATAGCTGCCGGCTTTTGCCGGACGGCACGTACCCCCGGTTTTTGCGCCTTCATTTCCTTTGAGATCCTTTGTGCAGCATGGCCGGCCACGCCGTGGCTTGCCCGGCGGCATTGCCGCCGGCATAGTGTGTAGGAGCTATAACGGTTCGTAAAACAAGGGATCGAACCCTTTTCTGAGCAAATAAAAAACGCAAATTGTATTGTGCAGAAACCCTTACTTATCAGAACAGTCTGTTGGAATTTCATTCATTTGGCAACAAACTCAGCCACGTGGCAATCATTACCCCGACTCCTATTTAAAATCAATCGTCGCGCGAATACACGATCGTTCAAACTTTTTGTTCGGTGAACCTGAACGCGTGGTCGCGCTGACAGAGGGCGCTTTCCGGCTTTCCGAACAAAACGTGATATTTAATATGCATGCACGCGATCGACCGCGTCTTCGCGCGATGATCGCTTTTGAATTGGACGCGGCGTTATTCTAATGAGACGATTCTCATGTAAGACATTTATTGCTTTCGATTTTGTAGCATTGAAACATTTAAGTAGGTAGGTACCTCTAGGTGTGATTATAGGAAGTCAAGCTAACATTGGTTATTACTCTTCTGCGGTTTGGGTTTATTATTTCATCACCACTGCTCTCAAAACGGTGATGAAAAACATCGTGAGGAAACCGGCATGTCCTAGAACCAAATTTGAAAGACATGTAATATTTATCTACCAACACGCACCGGGCCCGTGTAGTGGATTACAGCCCACTCCCTCTCACAGAGAGGAGGCCTGTGTCCCAGCAGTGCGGACATTTTAAGCATTATGCTATGTTTTTTTTTTTCTGTAGACTTAACTCAAATCTGTTCAGCCGTTTTAGCGTGAAAGCGTCACAAACAAACAAACTCACTTTCGCATTTATAATATTAGTTATAATAGTTAGGATTGATTACTGTAGGATTACTGTTACTCATTGGATATTAGATACTCTACTCTTAATTATGAATTAAATTTTGTTCTTACTAAAGTAATTTGTAACTTATTTACATTGAAAGAAATTAAAACAATCAATAATCAGGCATCTTTTGGAGGGGCGGGGTTGCATAAGAGCCTAACAAAAGCCGGACAGGCCGGACTCGGTATATATTTTGCCAGACACGATTATAAAAAGCCGGACTTGTATGGCTAAAGCCGGACACCTGGCAACCCTAAATAAGGCACACACATAAAATCACGCCTGATAACGCCGAAGAGATGGGCAGAGGCCTACCGTAGTACACCAAAACAAGTACTTAATAGGTACAAGTAGGGAAATAAAAAAAATAAGACGAGCCGCGAAGGCGAGGCTACAAGATTTAATTGCAGAATCAGAACCGACCTTGTCATTATCAAGATTACAGCTTGTGTCATGGAACCATTCAGACGCCTATAAAAGTAGACAATCACAGGAACAATAAAACACAACTACTTAGATAACTGCCACTAATAGGTAGGTACTTAACCCCATGGAAACTAATGAAAAACGCAAAAGAAAACCTAATAGTACCATTTAATACTCTATAATTCTACTGTCAGCATCGAAAAGATGTATACCTTCATTGACAAGAATTCATTTCAATTGTCTACAATCTTTGTTTTAATAATATTGTATCAATGGGTATCTACAAAACATATCACACATTGAAATGAAATGATTTTTATTTTTGTAGGTAAGTAAGACACTTTAACACTTAAATTTGTAGGTTCCGGACCCGAATGACGTCCGTCCGTCTGTCCGTCAGCGGGCTGATTTCATGAACCGTAATAGGTATAGACCTACATGTTCGAATCAGAAATGAAGAGATCCGTAGGAGAACCAAGGTAACCGACATAGCCCGAAGAATTGCCAAACTTAAGTGGCAATGGGCAGGGCACATTGCTCGTAGAACAGATGGCCGATGGGGCCGAAAGGTTCTGGAGTGGCGACCGCGTACCGGAAGACGAAGCGTTGGAAGGCCTCCCACAAGATGGACCGATGACCTTGTGAAGGCCGCAGGAATCCGCTGGATGCGGAAAGCACAGAATCGGTCGAAGTGGCGGTGCTTGGGGGAGGCCTATTTTCAACAGTAGATGTCTTTTGGCTGAAATGATGATGATGATGATGAATAATGATCATGACATCCACGAAGACGTGCTCCACTCTTCTTCCTAAACGGGATTTTGTTTGCATTTTATTTTTAAACCCATGGGGTTTTGTGAACTCTTGTCCACAAATCCCCATTGAAGGGGAATTGTCAGTGGGGATTAGTGGAATAACCTCAATGAGACTCGCACTGGGCCGGTTTTTTGTTCTTATTTTAAAACTATTTGGCTCGATTGTGTACTTAATTATACCAACACATTTATACAGTAGGTACCTACATACTTTGGAACACAAATTGCAGACAATCAAATTAATTCTTGACGAATGTAATAAGCACATCTTTTTGAAGCTGACTGTAGCTATCTTGAACGTATTGTCAGAGACTGGTACGCGACCTAACTTATACTTAATTTCGCGAATCACTCTATTATTTAAATACAACTGGGTTTTATAACAGCGTGACTTACTATTAGAGCTTGTTATATTGTCAAGAATACCTAGAGGAATTAAGTAGATAACCCAGTTATTATAGGAATTTGTACAGTCATGTCTTGACGCACCTATTTCTAATGGAATGAGGCGTCGCTTTGGACCGAGCTAAGCGGTCTGTTACCTACCTAATACTGGGAAACAGAGCCATTTTCGAAGAAGCCCCCACCCTGATAATGAAACCATTTCTCATCAAAACCAATCGAATTTATTTTTAGGCAAATATTAGTCTACTAAACTTAGATAAATTGAACGATTGGTACGGTACGACACAACTTAGATGTAGCATCGGCAAAATTCGTTAAACCGATCACCGTCCGAACTGAGTGCGCCTTCAAAATCACCAATAGGTACTTATTACTGCTTTAGTTGAAAGTGATCTTTACGCAAACGCAATAACTTGTGAAGTCATATAACTTTTTACATTCGTAAAATTGGAATGAATGCAAATTTTTTAAATGCTACATCTAAGTTGTGTCGTGCTGTAGCAGACTTACTTACCTAGCGGTGTATTTTGTTTAAGCATTGTTATTTGCTGGATGTAAAAATTTATTTTTATTTTTTATTCATTTAAATAATAAATAATTCCCACCTTTTAAGCTTGGCCTGAGTCGGGTAAAAACTCTTTTGAACTAGTTAGATCGAAAACTGTAACTGGCAGTTTAACCAATCTATTTTAGAAATGTGATATTTTACGACCTCTCACTCTGATCGTACTTCGGGAGCACTATTAGGATGAACCATTTCTTGAATTCATCTGGCAGATACCTATTGCCTATCAGAATAGTGACACAAAGCCCAAGATTACCTGCCTATTAATCAGCAGTAAATATTGATCATATGGTGAAGGAAAACATCGTGAGGAAACCGGCATGTCCTAGAACCAAAAATTCGAAGACATGTGACATCCACCAACCCGCACTGGGCCCGCGCGGTAGATTACAGCCCACTCCCTCTCACAGAGAGGAGGCCTATGTCCTAAATTGCTCGTATAAAGTTACGTAGGTAAACTCCTTGCTGCAGAAGTTATGTTAACTTTTTTTATTTTCTTTCCAGCCTCTCCTAGCAGTAACAAGCGTGGTAGCAGGCTTCAGCATGTGTCTCCTAGGAGTCTGGTTCTACCTACAAAGTATAGAAGTCTTCATGCCTGGCTGGGTACCGATCGTCGCCCTATGTGTGTGTATATTCGCTGACGCATCCGGTTTGCAACCCCTGCCGTTCGTTATCATGACTGAGATGTTCAACTTCCAGGTATGTTTAGAGTTTAGCTTCTTTAGCTTTAAGTGTGCCTAGTACTTTTGTTTGGAGTAGATACCTATAAATAGTCGCTGAATAGGCTTCAAAGCTGGAAATACGAGTTCAAAGTTCAGCATAGAGACTGCAAAAGGATGAGAAGATTATCTCCAGTGGGTAGCAACTCAAGGATGTCACTGTAGTCACCCTAAAATATAAATAATTTTTCTAAGATTAAATGGCAAATGACTCTCTTTACCTGGCTCTTTGAAAGCCAGGTAAAAAGAGTCATTTGCCATTTACCTAAGAAATGAACAAGACGCTACAACTCGGTTACATATAAAAATCACTCATAAACAATTTCGAACACCTTTTATAAGAATAAAACTCGTCTAATGCATAGCCTTCTCCTGTTTTGTCTGTGGTAACAATTAAAATGTTTCTCTGTTCTGCTTTCTTATCAAACTATTTTTTTTACTTCCAGCTCCGAGGCACAGTAGCGACCCTCATCATGGCAATATCCCTGGGCACTGACTTCGCACTCCTCAAACTCTTCGCTCCCCTCAACGCCTGGATAGGCTACCACTCTACCTTCTGGGTGTTCAGTTTCATTTGCCTGTCAAACGTTTTCTACCTAATCTTCTGCGTTCCTGAGACCAAAATGAGGAGTCTAGAAGACATTTACGCAGATTTAGAAGGTAAGAAGAGGAAAAAGAAGGATGTAGAAGATGTAGTGGAGACGAATCATGTTTAGATTATGTTCCTAGTAGAGCAACTACTTTTTTTTGAGTTTGCTATGTTGAAGAACTTGCGAACCCATTTTGGGCTGATAGGTAACTACAAAATGGTGGGTTTAATGTAGGTATTCGTATCTACGCAATATTATAATTGTCCAGTGCCTATAAGTAGTTTAGTCAGTAGATAGATTTGAGATAGTGTCGCGCTGCAAAAGAACTAAAACAAACAAGCCAACGTTGTTATGATGGTCTGCGTGATAGCTACGTCTTACATCGGCGCCACGTCATTCTGCTTTTCTAATCTTTGGTAGGTAAATTAAGTATGAGAAAAAGCAGTAAAATTAAAATTGTAGCTACCTACATACTGAATTTTACATACAGTGCTAAATTATAGTTTGACCGAGACCACTGCTCCGCGCCTTAGAAATGCGCGGCGATGCGGAGTGCAGCGTTGAGAAATGAGCGACGGAACGCCCTGAGCGTTGATAAATGAGCGGCCTCCACTGCCCCCGTCTCACCACGTACATACCTAAGGCGCGGTACAGCGGCCTCCGCGGCCAACTATACAAGTAATGATAGTGACAAATTCAAATTCAAACCATTTATTTGCTTGAATATGGGTACAAGGTGGCGCTGTTCGTAAACATTTGTGAAATTTGTTTTGGGCAAGGTATTAAAGAAACAAGATGGCGGCGTTAGTTCCGATTTTGGCCACGCGCCAAAAGATTCTTGTACAGCTATATTCGTAAGTATCATAATTTCAATCTGTCAACATCAGCCATTTTGTGTAAATACCGCCAGTGAAAAGAAAATGTAAAGAAAAAGTAGGCAGCTTTTTTATTTTAATAGATTATGATTATGGACTATATTTAAAAGATTTGAATGTAATTATTTGAAATAATATCATATTTTTAAATAAATGTGAAAGACAATTAAAGTGCAAAGCATGGGCATGTTATAAATAGGTATCTTTAAGTAATTTCATTATTCATTTCGTTGCAAGAGTTTTATAGAAAATCTACAAAATTCAGTATTACTCATTGTATATTATGTTAATTTAGGATTTTTTTTTTTTAAACGGCCTGTTTCATGTCATTCCATATTAAAATAATAGGTTTATTAAGATTAATGGTCACATTGTCTTTTTCTAGTCACCGGTACATATATCGGCTCAATTCATTTCAGCAAGATAATATTTTTGGCAATAAAATGAGTTTTTGATCATGAATCAACAAAATAGACAATGTTGCCTTCAAGAAATAATAGTAGGTACTTTTATTTAGCGTATAAAATTACATACAATTTATAGAAGCCATTTTACAATAGGTTGTATAATCCCATTACTCCAACTTTTTACTCGGTTTAAGTTTATCTTTGATAAAAAAAAATATCTAGGTATTTCTATGTTAGGACAATTTTTATGAAGTAAGTAGTTTGTATGAAGTTAGTAAAATGTAGTTATAATTGACTGGAAATCTAATTACTCTAACGTGCATAATGACAAAATAATATTTCTAGCAACACTATTTTCCAATTAGCGGGTTTTTAATAATCATTTATGTATTAGCGATAAGATACAGATTTATATTTTTATGACAGAATGATTTGTAATAAATAGGTGTATTTTGAAAAAAACAACAGACCTGTATGCGATAATTAATAAAATACTATGAAAAATATTTTGTTCTTTTTTATTCCCAGTGCCCAAGTTAACGGTAGTAAGGAGTAGTATGAACTAAGGTTTAATCAAATAAAACAAAAAATCCAGTTTTAGAAGATTTACTTATAATAAATAACCAGCTTAGTTTACAAAAGCATTATTTTTTTACATTTTTTTCCCTTCGTTTTATTAAAAAATATCGTTTATAACTCAAGTGAGTAATTATTGCCAGTTTTACGTGTTATCTGTCAATGATTTGTTTATTAAAAATATTTTCTTAGACCATGCTCCGACTTATCACCAAATGGCCTAAAAGTTAACATTGACGATTGTTTTTCTACGAAGGTACCAAGTCTGTCGTCAATCAATATATATTTTTGTCCCAATTTCTCGTGAAATGGGAACATGGTCTTAGCTTAATCGCTTGATACTTATAAAAAAGACTAGTTGCGTACAACATTGTTTATAACTATATTTTATACATTATGTGGTGTTGGACTCCGTCCATTACAGCGTAACATGTTGACATATTTTCCGAATTTAGTATGAAACTAAAATAAAAACGTAAAAATTGATTAGACTTGTAAAAAATATGACTGTAGTTAGCCATTCATGTGTATAACACCTAATTAATTATAGAATGTAAATACATTTTATGTCTTCACTGACAAATTAGGTAGGCATATTGACAATTTCAATCGTATAACCTTAATGGTACTTTTTTTTTAAAACTTATTTGTCGCCAAAGGCTTTCTAAGACCACATGTTCCGTCATAATGCCGGGAGACCCTAAAATTAGAAGATTGGTGTACTAAAAGGCCTCTAAGATCACCCATAACATAAATCTCGAAACAGATATACAAACAAAGACTGAAGAGATTTTGTATGAAATAACATTAACGACTAACATCCATACATGTAATTTTAGGAACATACAAAACACATTTTTTATCATTAATATTTTAGCTGTCACGTTTACTATTTTAAAGGCAACCACTACCCGGGGCAATTTAATTGCTCGGAAAAACAACACATTGGAGCAATTACTTTACGGTTTACATATTATTTCCATGGTGCAACTTTAAAATTGCTCCAAATTATTGTATTTCAAGAGCAACGAAATTGCTTCATATAAATGAGCCTCAATTCTAAAACTATACCCTATTTTGTAGCAGATATAAACAAATTATTAAGGCATCTGAAGTATCTTTACAATACATTGTTTTTATTTGTATAAACTCATTTATTTCTTTGACATGTGTCAGTACAATTGACGATTGAAGTTTCAAATCCACAACCAATAAAGATGTTCAAAGATAACACTCCTTTTTCGGGTAGTCGCGTATAAATGCTGCTATCGGGAACCGGCCTAAGGAGTAACTGGATTGTGTGGTAGGCGTGTGTAACTCTTTACGGAACCGACTCACTGATCCGGATCATTGTAGTGTTCCAAAAGATTGGTTCAGTAACAACGTTTCAAACGCAACATTTGAATCTGAATCATTACTTTGTCTCTGTGCTCTTTCCGTGCGACCGTCGCTTTTGAGGCGACTGAGCAGCAGTGAGCGAGAGAGAAAGACTGAGACGCTGAGTTACGTTACTTTACTCAGTACTACTGAACTGACTTGCGAGTCGCGAGTAAGCGGGTGACACATTACAATCTATTTAAGTCAGAAAGAGATACCAAATGAGATCTGTATCACTCCTCTCACAGTTTTCCGTTGTCGTTATTCATTTTTATATCCTTTATGAAACAATGATTCGGATCATTTCAGTGATCCAGATGCAATGTTCCAATCGCAAAAATTATATACTTTGTCCGCCTCTATTGCGTGGTTGGAACTTGGAACGTCTCTAGGCTTTTGAAATCGCCATACACCAACGTGAATACGAAAAAAAAATCTGAAGTTTGCGAGAAAATCTCGAAAATATACCCTTTATTTCCCGTAACGATAATCACACACTACACTAAGTTAAAAGTTTTATATTATCTATTACTTTAGTATTTCGATATCCGATATGCGTTTATTTCATACAAAATGTGAATATTTTAACATTACAATACAATGGCAATTTTATTGGAACGAAGTTTCTTAACGCGAGTTGCGCTAGGAGTTGACTGGTAGAAATCGTCACGTAAGGAAAAAGCGTTATGCTCCATGTGACTTTCTGTCTCTTTCTATTATATACGAGTATGTTTGCGTGCGTTCGAGTATCGGTAAGGAACTTCGTTCCCGACGGGAGTTCCCTGACCGCACACGTTTTTTTTGACAACACGACTAATAACTTCTAAACGACATCCGATTTACATACGACAAAAAATGTACACGACGTAGTGAATTTGGTAAAAATATGATTTAACTTTTATTTTTATTATTAACACCGTAACAATATAGTGTGGAACATTTATATCAACGTCATATAGCTAATTGGTGTTTTTACATATTTATTGTGATAATTATTTTAAGAATTTGTCAATAAAAATATTTTAGACTCTGTGATTTAAAAAAAATTATTGGAAGCGTTTAACGCAAAAATAAAATGTGTCGTCATCAATTTTATCATATAAAAAATTTACAAGATGCGAATACAACAAACAAAGCACTGAGATCGCAATTGAAAATAAAACAACATTTTTTTTTCTAACACTCAACTTTGATAACTCTTCGAATGCAATTCCGCTTTCGTTAATTTGAGGCCATGGGTTAGACGAGTATATGGTCTAATAAAACAAGGTCTGGCATTCCGGGATCAACACATGCTTACGTCACTATCCAGTTGCCACTCTATTGCAACAAAACACGATTAAGGAAAGATTTTCAGAAGCCAAAGCTTTTAAATTGTCGTTTCGTGTGTCTAATCAAACGAAACAATTCAATTTAAACATAAACCAACGTAATTGTTAATTAAAACCTCATTGTTTCATCGGATTCGCACAGGTAATAAAGGTGGTTGGGAATTATTATTACAAACTTTTGGTAACACAGATGTGATGACGTAGACATGTGTTGCTCACGTGACCACTGTGTTTCGGAATGCCATACCTGGCGAAGGATATTATTATACCATGGACAAGTACAAATAAAACCATACATTGGCCTGAACTGCTTGGCCTTCATTTTATAAAAAAACAAACGGTGTGACCACAGAGTAACTATTTTACTTAATACAGTTGTTCAATGATTACCACATTTTTTTCTGTGTATGGTCCATCTCACTGCAGTCCCTTCATTTGAAGACTGTTTGGAGAATACTGTGGCACCTATCCAACTGTATATTCGGGGATTCTATAAAATTATGGTCTTAATTAAATAATTAAAAGCGAAGTTCTTTATTTAAATACTTTAGTACTCTTTCACTCTAATAACACCATTTCTGAATTTAATTTTGAACAAAATTATAAGGCCATTCGACGACCATGTTGTCCGTACCATGGCCTGATTTTAATGAAGTTTATATATTTTAATATCTACCTACAATTTCAGAGATAAAAAATCTTCACAGATATAAAATAATTTATTCCACTTAATAACTTTAATTTAATTGGCAGCTGTTAGCATGTTCCCATACACAAGACACACGACAGGCAAACTAGCTGAGACATACATCTACTTTCCCTTTTATGGTCGATGTTTTTAACTACCCCGCGAAATTCAAATTGTCTAACGGCTTTTTTGCAAACTGCAGCTCTATGACGTCGTATGTTGATCAAAGTGAATCACGCATTTAAGATTGTGCTAGTCGACGGTTCGAACTCGTTGGTGGGCGTGGCTAATATGCATCCTATTTCACCTAACATCATATGACAAAGTGAAATAGACGATGACTTATAACGAAAACGAGCGCGTAAAATTTCATGAACAGATTTTTAAGCGTATAACGTATATTATGAAAAAACTACTGAATGTGTTTATTCAAAATAAAGTTATTTGAATTCTTGAATAAATTATCTATCCCTGTATGGTAACAATTTTGCCATTTTCATACTCCGGGAGTTATTTATTTACGCCCAAAGATGCGTTAAAATTTGTATTGAAATATGGATGTTTCGAAGCTCGAAACTTGCAAACCAATTTTTTTTTATTACGTTTCCGTACAGGGCCGGATAATGACGACGTAAACTCCATACGACGGTAGTATGGAAGAATGACTGACTAGCGTAACCTTAATTACTGAACAATAATAATAATTAAAATCATCAATACAGATATCCAGATACATTTAAAGGCATCATTTTTTTTTTCATGACAAATAAACAACAAAGGAGTTTCGCGGGCTACCTCAGAGTCGCCACCTAAATAATTGAACAATGAGTCAACAAAGATATGATAGTATTACCTACAAAGATTACTTACAGGGATTTAGATTTCATTCTTATTGTTTAGTCT
This sequence comes from Agrochola lota, assembly GCA_947364205.1. Classification (NCBI taxonomy): domain Eukaryota; kingdom Metazoa; phylum Arthropoda; class Insecta; order Lepidoptera; family Noctuidae; genus Agrochola; species Agrochola lota. Next base: position 4,523,724 of record OX376239.1, read on the forward strand.
TTTGTTTGGTTGTAAAAAATAATAGATCTTTGAAGATTTATTTTCTGTGGTATAAACTCAAACTTTATATACATTTCCTAGGCGTACTGTGATGTATATTATTTCCAGAATAGTCTACGGTATAGCGATTAAATACATCGCTAGTCCAATTCTAAACTTTCATAAGATTTCAAAGTTTTTTATTAACAAGTTCTACATTTAAGTCAATTACGCCAAAAAGTTTAATTTGCAATCGTTGACTTTATTATAAACTTGCAAAGTACGCAAGACCTAATCCAATATAACGCTAGTTTAAAAATTCAAACAGAAATATCAGGGTTGAGAGAATTCATAAATCCTAATTATATACAGGTTGGATTTTTGAGATGGGGCAGTAAGGGCAGCTACCTTAACCGTTGTAGCTACAGGAAAACGGTCTTAGGACTGTCTTTAACTCTTTGAGACATTTTGATCAGCATTCACAGATTTTGAAAAAAAATTACAGTCAGCAAGAAAATGGGGAGATTCAACAAAAACTTTTTCTGATGCCAATCGCTCCTGTTTCTTATAAGGATCCAAAAAACTCTATTGGATCAACTTCGGTTTGAGTACTAGAAAAGTCAGAAATCTCAAAAAACTTTTAATCTGGTCTTGGTATGGGTTTCATAAACAACAAAACGAGAAAAGATTTGATTATTTTTATGTTTGTTTATAATGGATAAAATAAAAATAAACTAAACCGGTTTTAAAAATTCTGTCGCATAAAGAAAGCTACATTATCAGCGAGTAGCATGGGCTGTATTTTATCGACTTCCACGCGAACAAAGTCGCGGGCAGAAGCTAGTAATATTATAAATGCGAAAGTGAGTTTATTTGTCACGCTTTCCCGCTAAAACGGCTGAACGGATTGGGATGAAATTTTGCACATGGGTACACCATGACCTAGGTTAGGACATAGGATACTTTTTATCCCGACATTCCCACGGGATCTAGACTTATGCGGGTAAAACCGCGGGGCGCAGCTAGTAATTAATAAAAAAAGATGTTTATCTATAACCTGATTTAGATTATAGTATAAAAAATATTCTTTGGCTAGGTCGATCATTGAAATTGTTAATATTAAAAAAAAACTCTTTGTTTATTGTGATATTTTTTTATTGGAAGAAGTACAAGTACAGCAATGATAGCCTAGTGGTATGACCGTCAGACTGCCAAATCATAGGTCTCGAGTTCGGACCCAAGGCCCACACCTCTGACTGTTCCGATTCATGTGCGTATTGTATAATTATCGCTTGCTTCAAAAACGATGAAGGATGCCTGAGAGATATTTCTCGACGGCATGTGAAGCCAAGTCAGAGGGTCATGGGCGGAATAAAAACTCACACCAGGTTAGTCACTAACCACAAGAAAAATAACAATTGGAAGAAGTTACATATATTGTTACGCTGTTGTTATAGTTTCTAAGACGTGATAGTTAAAAAATATATTTTATTTCTGGCTATTTTGATTTAAATCCTGCAACCCTGATTAATATCCAATTAACATTTTAACAACAGATTTATTATTTTTACAACCGCACATACCTTTACACAGCCAAAGTAGTACATAATTTGAAAACTACGTATAATTTAGATTGTCTGACGACCACGCTAAACATGATTCCATACACATCTTCACCCAACATTTTATAATAATATATGCTCGGTCAAGATTCGGTCATGGAATCGTAAAACCTTTTTTAAAATATATAAAAACTAGGACCTGGTCTGGAGTTTTTAAAATGAAGTTATATTTACGGTTATGAAAATACCATATATTTGCGACGTTGCCAACTTTTAGGATAAGCCCTCTTAAAGTATTACTATTATGATGCAAAAATTAACTACACAAAAAAAAAATCTCGCCGACTGGTCGACACTTCACGCGACCAGAGGGCTGGCTTGTTCTTTGGCCAAAGAATTAGCATTGCCATTCAACGTGGCAATGCTGCCAGTCTTCTGGGCACGTTTCCGGATGACAGCGATGCGGACGAATACTTCGACTAAGTGTCCTTTTGTTTTTTGTATCTATTTGTGTAGTTAGTTTTTGCATCATAATAGTAATACCATATTGATTTTATATTTCCTTATTTTAATATTCATAATTTCTTTACGTATAATATTATAGTAGATTATTTATAGAAATTACGACTAAAATTTACAAGACTTAATTTTATTCTTATAGCGAATGATTAAAAGTTTATCATACCAATTCGTTGACGGTTTGATTCGACATAATATTCATAATTTCCCCGATTGCAGTAGAACCCAAAAGGGGGGTAGTGTTTATGTCAATATTTCGTCTTGGAATCGACGCTAGACTTAATTGTTGGCCAACATTGCATACCTACATGACTTTTAATGACAATTATTTTCATTTAATATTGTCCTAATATACAGCTCAAGGGAGTAAATATGACACATCGAGTAATAGAAAGGGATTGTCTTACAGGTACGAAATACAAATCGATTTTTTTCTAAAAGCTCTACAAACACTATTAAAGTCGCCGTCACGAGAAGCTATAAATTTTGTAAACAAAGCCCTTCAACTAAGTTACGTTGCGACGATTCATTCAACAACAAATAATCCAATCAAACATAAAAAAAAAACGCTGTCGTCTAATGTTTTATGGTACTGGAACTCCGTACCACAAAACATTAGACGACAGACTAAAATATAACGCGTCCAAGTGAAATTGCTCGTTACTTTCGTATTACACATATGTTACTTTGACTTCATTGAATTTGGGATTATTTGTTTCGCTACGTAACTTAGTAGAAATTCTTTGTTTACAAAATTTATAGCTTCTCGGGACAGGGACCTTACAGTGCGTTCATTATAACTTGACCCGTAACGCGATTGGTAGCACTGGTTTGTCAGTCGCCATTTGGAACTCTATTAGTATTGAAACTAAGCTTTACAAGCAATAGTGCCAACATGACGGGAAGGGACAAGTAATAGTGAACGGTCTGTAATCATGCTGAGTGGAAAGCCTTCTTATCACAGTCATGACGTGCAGCTGCCGAGTATTACTGTTTTATGATCATGATTATTAACCTAACCCGAGTACCCGAGTATAGATCTATTTTGTTTTATTTTTCTGATAACATTTTGTATGCACGTATTTCTGTGACAAATAAACCAATTTTTCTTTCTTTCTTTACTATCTAAAACTTGATGTTCCATATTGATCGCCGGGTACAGTTCAACCAATAGAGATGTTAACTGGGAAAAAAAACTATTAGTCCGTCATTCAGATAATAAAAAAATATTAGACACGTATTTTGTGCTTTATCATATTAATAAAAAATGGTTTAGATAAAACGCATTAAAGTGCGGGGGCTCGCTACGTCACAAGTCAGTATAAAATCTACCGGCCAGTGACGTCATGCCACATTTTAACGCATTGCCTACTCAATTATTGCCGTAATCTTCTGATCACGTAAAGAAAGAAAAAATACGTGTCCAATATTTTTTAATAATCTACCTGACGGACAAAACAATTTTTTTTATCAAATCCCTATTATAAATTGCGTTTCTCTCAACAACAATTTTTTAATGTGTATGAAACAAACAGGAGAGTTCCGCAATTTTAAACTGGCCTTACTGTACCGTACTTGTTTCGATTTTTAGGCTTACCCCAGACCAAATCCTAAAAGCGTGACCGTCAGAATAAAAAAAAAGGATTTTATCTCCGGCTGAAGTACTTTGCTTGATAGCATTCATACAACCTGATTCTTACCAGTCAGGCATCTGTTGCTATACTCTCTTGCGGGACAGCTGACTCTACTGTCTCGGTCTGTTCTTCTTTCTCTTCTTTAACTTCTTCTGTCTTCTCTTCTCTACTCTCTGAGGGTTTGGAGTCGGTGGAGATAGAGCTGGATGTTAGGCTGTTCGGTTGGGAAGACTCTTTGCTTGGTGGCTCTTGTGAACAGCGGCTATCGGGCTGTTTTTCTTTTGAATCTGTGGATTGTTTATTTTTTTATTTTTAAAGAAAATTCTGATACCATGTGAACGTATTTGTGTTTACAGTTTTAAATAATTTTCTAGTGGAATTAAGTTAGTATGAAACTTAAAAAATACAAGAAAATGGCAAATGAATATGAAGATAAAATGAGTTACACATAGCTACCAATAAAAATTAACTGAAAATAGACGTTTGTATAGGGTTGTTGGTTATGCGTTGGTAATCCGTTAAGGAGATGTAGGAGAGGCCATTTGTAACCAAATGACCCCTGATGAACCCTATGCCAATGTCAACCATTTTCAAATAATTTGAAATTCTGTGTCTGTGTGTTCAAATGTACTGTGTGACTATCAGGTGACATTTGCGAGGCCCCCCCTTAAGGCGAAAGTGTCAAGGTAGCCCGCGAAATTCAAATTTTCTTACTTTTTTGCAATTTGCAGGTCAGTATCATGTTGTATGTTGATCTAAATATGATTTGCGACCGTATCAAATGTTTATTTTTTATTTAGAATTATAATCATAAAATCCACAAGGGTTCCGTTTTTTGCCATTTGGCTACGGAACCCTAAAAATGATCAATACAACTCTCTAAGTTCATATAATCGCCTTGAAAGACTATTTCATGAAATCATGACATTTGGCGATTGTGCTTACTTATGGAGTTGTATTGCTGATTGTAATGATTATAATTATGTAAAGCCGTATTGGTTACGGTCGCGAATCATATTTTAATCAACATAAAACCTCACACTGACCTGCTAAATGTAAAAAACTAAAGAAAATTTTAATTTCGCGGGCTACCTTAGCGCATGCCCCTCAATGGATTGCCGACATATAATCAATAACCCTGTATATTATTAAAAGTATGACTTATATGATTCTACAAAAGACCTATCTTTTCTTTAACATGTATTTCTGACAACAGTCTACTAAAACCTCATTTACACCGAACAATTGAATTGCCCGTCAAATGCAATACAATAAGCAATAATAAAAGTTCAATATAGCTTGTCGATTATTGCACTTAACAAGCAATAAATTGCCCGATGAAAATGGGCATTAAATACCGAATAAAATGATAAATACTAACAGTAAAATAAAAATAGTTTCAACTCAAAATGGGATCTTCTATCCCTGTGCAAAACTCTTCCGTTTTTCGTGACGGAAAGACTTCTATTGCATTCGAGAACGCAGCCACGCTTGCAGCGATAACTTCGCCCAGAGCAAATCTTTGAGTGAGAAAGGTTTGTTAACTATTTGGAATATTTTAAATATGTTTCTACTAAAACTGCGTTTGAAGAAATAGACATTTTTTACTTGGTATTCAAAGTGCATTTTTGGCATTGATTTTGCCCTTTCATAAATCAATGAAAATATAAATTGCCCATAGACAAAACACATCTATACTCCGATTTTTAATTTTCTAGACCAAATTGACAGCTGGAAACGAACTTTAAAAATAAAAACGTTATAAATGCTAACTAACATTATAAATGGGAAAGTGAGTTTGTTTGTTTGTTATGCTTACACGCTAAAACAGCTGAATGAATTTACATGAAATTTGGAACATGGGTGGACTATGACCTGGGTTAGGACATAGGATACTTTTTATCCCGATATTCTCACGGGATCGAGACTTATGCGGATGAAACCGCAGGGCGCAGCTAGTAATTAATATTACAGAGACAACACGACGATAATGAAGGTCCTCCTGCAGAGAATGATTCAGTGGTCCTTGGTGAGATTCACTCGGTAACTAGATTATTTACTAGGTTGTTTTTATGTCAACACCAAATGTCATTTTAGTCTAGCAAATAAAAAATCAGAGTATAGCAGTCTAGCTTACCCATTGGAGGAGCCATATTAGCGTCAAAGAATAAACAAATCATGGATACTAAAAATAGTATTCCGAAACGAAAAAAAATCCTAGGATTAATAAACGCAGATTATTGGACGCTTTAGACCACAAAGCACGGAGACGACTCAAAGGCCGCTGCTAGTGGCTGGATTGTCACAGTTTATTCGCACTATGTCACAAATTACTTAAAGAAATTAACGGCTTTGAAGGCGGTCCGGTCTAAAGTTGTGGTCTAATCGCACTTTCGGCGCCACGAATTTTATTATAGTTTGACCAAGACCGCTGTACGGCGCCTTAGGAATGCACGGCGAGGCGGGGGAAGCGTTGACAAATGAGCGACGGGACGCCGTGAGCGTTGACGAATGAGCGGCGGGATGCCGTGAGCGTTGACAAATGAGCGGCCTGCACTGCCCCCGTCTCGCCGAGCACCTAAGGCGCGGTACAGTTGTTTCGGTCAAACTATAGTACTGTCATCTCTAGATGCAGCCGCCGTGGCGATTCCGTGCTCTGTGCTTTAGACACTGGATTATTATTTAAATAATGAAAATATAATGTAAATAGATAATAACTTACCAGCTCCATGTGTCGCTGGCCAGGGTTTCCTAACGAACATGTTCTCAACAATCCTGTCTATGTTGTCCTTTTCAGAGGAATTCGCTGGCCTGCTGATATCAAACGAAAATACGAAATTAACGTAAATCCTTAACATAATGTGTAGTTTCTTCAGAATCAATACTTATCAGACATTTATGAAAAGCCGAAAAAAAACAATAATAGGGCTCAAATCTGATCTAAGAAGGCGAATCTATGACGTGATACAAATCATCATAATGATCGTGATCGTCAAATCGGTGAAGTTCCGGTAACAAATTTTAAGACTTTGTGCTTATAATACGATATTTGAATTAAGAGTTTCTGAGGTCGAATGCCTTTTGTTTTGTTTGTATCGCTTTTGTCTGTGTGTACCGCTGTTTAAGGAAATCGTAGCTTCAGAGAACGTACCTATCAGCATGGTGCGGGCTGACGATGGGTATAGCTGCGGTGGGGCGTCGCTGTGTGCGCACGGGCACGGGCGGCTCTTGTTCCGCGCAGTTGTAGTATGTCACGCCACCCGTCTATTTACATACACGTTTATAAAGTAGACAATACTACACACGTTTATCGGAACAGAACAGATGAAGCTATAATAAAATTACGATTGGTGGCTGGTATTTGGCCGCATTGCAAAACTATCGAAAGACGCGTCAATGTGCTCTACTATATTTCGTGCGCGACTGCTAGTCACCGGCCTCGGTATGCTCACGGTGAGACGGAGGAGGTACACAAAGGCCAAGATACATCAGTCTGACAATTTTGTCAAACGCGCCCGCCCCCTTCTCACTGTGAGCATACCTCACGCGGTGACTAGCAGTCGCGCACGGACTATATCTACTTAGAATCAGTATGCTAAAATAGCAGCGACGGAAGGTTCTCGTGCGTAGCATGATTGTGATTTTAATGACAGATTTCATTGTTACTCTGTGTGTTTTGATAAAAATAAAGACAAAAACGATTACAAAAGTAGGTTTTTAAGGAAAAAAAATCAATGAGAATACGTACGTAATTATGATGCGCTGCGTATATCTGCTGCGGATAATTCGGATGTTGCGGCGCGTGAAGAGGGGCGTTTGGAAGTGCGTGCGGCGGGGCATGTGGGGCGTGGGGCTGGGCGTGGGGCGGGGCGTGAGGGGCGTGAGGCGGGACGTGCGGGGCGTGCGGGGCGAGCGGGGCGTGCGGCGGGGCGTGCGGGGCCGCCGGGAACATCGCGCCGGGGAATACTGCACCGCTGCTGGTTTGCTGCTTGGATATCAAAGGGAATTAATATTAGTATTAATGCATTTAGACCATTGTTGCCTCATAAGGCAAGTAGATAGTTCATAGTAAGTGTATGTCAAGGGCCGGTAAACAATTATAAATGATTGATTTTTCTTTAAAATCTGTAGCGAATATTTACCTGCATATATTGAGCGGGCATCATGGCTGGCGGTGCATATCCTTGTGCTGGCTGTATTTGACCTGCAGAAAACATGTTTTTTTATAAGTCAACCACTGTCCGTTTCGATACAATTTCGGAATGTTAACCGCCTTTGTGGTCTAGTAAGACCAAATGTTTCAGACCCAGAGGTCCCGAGTTCGATTCAAAATTTTCTGCTCGGTTTGGTTGGTGGTAGGGTTTGTTCTAAGTCCGCCTGGCTATATAGCTACCACCATCTTATCCAAGTCTGTCGCCATAACAACAATGTTAACAGCATTTTTGTGTTTCGGCAGTTACAGGTAAGATAGCCAGTTCCTCTGTGGTTGAGATTTTTTTTGTCTCTCTTTGATATTATAAAAAAATATTGGACACGTATTTTTTCTTTGTTTACGTAATCTAAAGATTACGACGATAAATTGAGGTAAAATGTGCCATGACGTCACGAGTATATAGATTTTATACTTACTAGTGACGTAGCGACCCCCACTCCCCAACTCAACATGCGTTATATCTAAGTAATTTTGTATTAATATGATAAAGCAAAAAATACGTGTCTAATATTTTTTTATTATCTGACTGACGGACTAATTAGTTTTTTTTTTTTTTTACCCAGGCATCATCCCTATTCCTGGTGAAGCTCGCTTCCACCTTCGGCCTGATCATCACTTACCATCAGGCGAGATGAAGGCCCATGAGCTTCCCCTTAGAGGGTAAAAAAAGTGCATGTTTTTTTATGGCGAAGGATTAAATCAATATTTGACTCACCCATAGTATGTGGTGCAGGTATATTATGTAGATTATGATGTGGATGCGGAACCTGCGCCATCTGCGACTGTTCCAACATGCCCAGGCGCACCTGCGGGTAACCGCGGCTGAGATACCGACACCAGAAATATGGGCAAACGTTGTGCTTGCCCATATTTCTGGTGTCGATAATATGATATACGTAATTATATATATAGGCGTATGTCAGTAGGTAGAAACAGGTAACCCTCTTTTTAAGGATGTGAACGAGGATTAATTGACGTGGCTTTTTTTACTTAAATGGGTCAATTAGATTGAAGAGAAGTCTCATCTCCTATTGAAAATTTCCCCGCGTCTGACTGGTTTTTTGAGATACTTTTCTTTGCTGTCAGATGTGGAGTAATTTTGAGCCTTCTCTTTTATTATTAAATTGCTAACTGACTATAATATATTAATGAAAATAAATGATTTTATTATTTAAGAAATTAAGGAATATTTTTTTTTCTGTTATTTTTGGACATTAGGGCCTACTTTATTAGTCGTGTTTTAAAAAGTTTAGAGATATTTATTCCCTTTCCTATGTTCAGTTCCCTTAGTGCCGCTTAAAGGGAGATTTTTGAAAAAAAAAACCGTTGGTTCCTTTATATGCTTAAAAAAGGATTGCAGCTTGTGACAGTCGTGGGAAAACCGATGATCTTGTACAGTAGCGTCAAGTTACCTGCGGCGCCTGCGGCGGCGACGCGTGGCCGCCCGCCGCGCCGCCCGCCAGCACCTGCGGACGGGCATCACTTATTTATTTACTAACTCCCGACCTGCGCGGGCCCAGGAGCCCACGCTCGGCGGCCGAGACTGACCGAGTGTGAACACTGTAACAGTGAGGGAACAGAGAATGCAGCTGAAGTCTGCGCACACACGCCTGCACTATATTTTTTCTGCGTGCTTGGCTAATCTCCGTTCGTTCAACCGCCGTGACCGAAATTCAGTCGAGACTTTTTTTTAAATGCAAATGTAAACATTTTTATTCTGATTTTAAACCGAATATTTTGTCGATCGCTATTATTAGTCATCATGATTCCACGTCGTGTGCATAGTTACCTGGTGAATAATGTGTTGTGGATGCGCGTGCGGCTGTGAGGAGGGAACGTGCACACTGTCCGATACGAACCCGGCCGGACCTGAACGAACAAAATGAGAGATAAGTACAATGTTAAGCAGTGATCGGATAAAGGGATCTCGCGCACTAGACGGCTACGATCACAACCAATGGTCGCAGCGACCAGATAATCTATAATTAACCGACTTCCAAAAAGGAAGAGGTTATATGTTCGTCGCGTATGTATGTTTTTGGACCGATTTTGAAAATTATTTTGTGTAAGAAAGGGTATGCATGAATTGGTCCCATATAAATTTTATTAACTTTTGTTGGATAGTTTTTGAGTAAACTTCAATAATACGTATTTTTCTCACTTAGTATATGTGGATGATATGATGATAACTTCCTGTCACTGTTATTTACATAGCAGGTAGTGGTATTCGAATTGGTGTGGGTAGGTACCACAACTAAAAAGTGAAAAAAAAACGAAAATTCAAAACCAAAGACACCGACTTCCGAAATTAAAGTTATTTTTCACTTTGTAGTATATTTTTTTTGGAAATCAGTTGTTTTTTTTTTTTGTAAAAAGTTTTTAACCGATACGAATCGCGCACTTGATCACAACGGTCAACTAGCCACACACTATACAATACCACTAGAGGGCCACGGACTAGCCGGAGTCGTAGCCGCCTAGTGCGCGAAGTCCCTATGTAGTGCAATTTAGATTCATCAACCTTATACGATTTTGTAATTTTGAATAAATATTTTTTCTCATATGTATTTTATCCAAAGAAATCTTGATTCTTAATGCATAAGTGGTGTTTTTACAAGCTTTTATTGACATGCATTTACCAATTTAGTTATTATCGCTACCGGCCTCTCTACAAAAGAACTATAGTCTGACACTTGCTAACTCTTTCTCACAGTTACTTCTCTAATGATGCTATCAGCTTCAGAAAACAATGCGACATGCGACTGCAATAAAACGACGCGTGGCGCGCGATGCTTCGACTGCCTCGGTCACAGTATAAATATAGACAGTACATAAACTACGTAGTAAACGTTCGAAACGGGACACTCACACAGGCACGCTCATTGACGAGACCCTAAGCGATTGTCGCGGTGCTGTCAGTTGCGCGTGCCGTGTCGAAACGAGTGGTCACCGCGATGTTTTTAAAAATGGAACGTAGGTAATTATTTCAACAAATAGGCCTAGTTTCTATACTGTCCATATTTATATTGTGCCTCAGTGGTGCCATGCGAACGCGACGATAACCCTGCAGTAACGCAGGGTCGAGGCACCCTTAGTTTTATTACATCATGCCTACGGAATCAATGCGAAGGCAATTAACGTTAGAAGCAAAAAGCACCACTTATGCCCAAATCGCGAAAGTAATACATACCAGCATGATATCTATGAGGCGGTTGTTGTTGTTGTTGTTGTTGTTGTTGCTGCTGCTGTTGTTGCTGTTGAGCTGGGGGCTGTTGTTGTGGTTGCTGTTGTTGTTGCTGAGGTTGTTGAGGCGAGTATGAGTCGGCGAGTGGCCGCTGACGTAAGCTGCTGTAGCGTTTGCTGCCGCCACCTGTGAGAAAAAATAAGATGTCAAATAAGTTAACTTATATAAGGAATCTGGCGGTGAACTGCGTGCTTCTTAACGTCATTATTGAGTAACAATTTGACAGGAATCGAACTTAATATTAATAGAATATTCTGTGAATTTATTTCCGACTTACAAAATTGGAGAATTAATGATCAACAACATAAATAATAAAATTTAAAAGTCTGTGGCGGCATCTATATCGGCACATGCGAACTACGCATCAAAGACCTGACGTCACACAACATCCTGACGTCACACGACATCCTGACGTCACACAAATCCTGCAGAGCAATTAAAGTTTACCGCGCGATGGACATATACATACAACCTCCCGACTTCAACCTCAGGGCAGTTGCCCGCCAGACACGACACCCGTCTGGTCGGAGGATCCTCCCTTTTCTATGGTGGATGAGTGAACTTTACACCCTGTTCCTCAAGCCACTAAAAGTCGAATGATTGTTTTATTATTGAAGTTGGCGATCGAATTTTCTACACACGGTTTGGCCCAAATATTGTTGATCGATTATACTGCTTACAGTTTCAATGAGATTTTTCATGAAAATTCACGCTACCATATGGCGCTACTTTGACAAGAGGTCTTCCATTTCGACAATGAATATAAAAGATATGATAACGTTCATCATTCGTTCATCATCCAGTCACGACTAAAGATAATATAGGCACTTTGACACTTTTGACAAGAGCCCGGACCTGCCGTCTCAGTGCTACCACCTAGTAAACGTTATTTCAAAAAGCCCTTGACTTCTTCTTCAGCAACATAATCACCAAAATCGATAAAAAATAATCTGCACAAAAATATGGTGAAAACTCACCAGTAGCCGGTTGTTGCTGTTGGTTCTGTTGCGGCTTCTGTTGCTGTTGTTGTTGCGGGGCGAGTTGTTGCTGCGGTGGGGACTTGTTTGGCGCAGGATTCGATTGTGGTTGAGGCTGCTGTACAAGTAATTTTGGATTATTGTAATATAATTCATCATCACCATAAGGCCCGGGCTTCAACAAAGCGGGGACGAGACGAGAGGAAAGAAGTGTTTTAAACAAACAATAGAATTTAGTTATTCACACGTCTCGTCTCCACTCAGCTTCAGTGGCTGAACTCCTGATGTCATATCCCCACATCTTATAGCACTATTATCATTTCAATCTTACTTCAGTGTCGGAAAGGGATGAAGCTATACAGTAAGCGTAGCAAGACTATAATAGAAACGGGTTTTGTCGACGGAAGAATAGACGCACAATCACAATCTGTCATTTTGTCTATTCTTCCTTCGACAAAACCCGTTCCTATTGCAATCTGTAATTTTGTCTATTCTTCCGTCGAGAAAACCCATTGCTATTGCACAATCTGTCATTTTGTCTATTCTTCCGTAAGCAAAACCCATTTCTATTTTCCGTCGAGAAAACCCATTGCTATTGAACAATCTGTTATTTTGTCTATTCTTCCGTAAGCAAAACCCATTTCTATTGCACAATCTGTAATTTTGCCTATTCTTCAGTCGACAAAACCCATTGCTATTGAACAATCTGTCATTTGGTCTATTCTTCCGTCGACAAAACCCGTTTCTATTGTGGTCATGCTACGCGTGCAGGACGTAAAGGTCCAGCTATGCCGCACACTCTCGTGTAGCAACAAGTCTTTTAAAGCGCCCTCAGTTCCCATTACGACATAAAGACGTGCTCACCTGTGCGTTAGCGTTGGGTTTCTTCCTGGCCTGGTCAGTGGGCACCGGTCGTTGCTGAGCGACCGTCGCGTTCACCTTGCGCGGGGCCTGACCTTGACTGGAAATTATAACCTGATTTTATATCTGTAATGTGTATTACTAGCAGGACTTCGTTTTAAAACGCATGTTTGAGAAAAGAGCGTATTTTTTACTAATGTTCGATTCCGATAAACAAAACGAATCGTTTTGCGTACAAATGCGTAAGATTTTTTTATGGCAGTGTATAGAGTATCGCTAGCGGCACTCTATCGGAGAAACTGCCGCTATTTACGGCATAATAGTGGCCGAGGTAGCCTCGGCCCGACTAAAGTGCCATAAGCATTGCACTGTCACTGTCAATTTTTTTTTTCTTGTGGTCGCTGTTCTAACCTAAACTAACCTACCTTTCAGCCATTTTCAATTGCTACTTAATTTTTCGTAAATTCAGTCATTGTTGTGACATTGTCATAATTATCTAAAACAAATACGATCAATCAATACAAAGGGCAGCGAACTAACCTCAACTATCAAACAAAATAACAAGGACAGTGACAATGCAATGCTTACGGCACTTTAGCCGGGCCGACGCAGCGCCACTATTATGCCGTAAATAGCGGCACTTTATACGATAGGGATAAAGTGCCGCTAGCGGCACTCTTTACACTTCCTTTTTTTATTGCTAAACTGGGTATATAAATAGATTTGTAACCTAATTTTACCTGTGCTAGAGCTTGTCCACACGTAAAATGCGGTAGCGGGGCGTGTCATTTCAGACTGGACAAGCTATACTTCCATACGGGAGGGTCTACTATGCAAAGGTCTTTGCTTCATTATTGATAAAGATACATCAGGTCTTCATTTTAACCAATAACGGTCCGTATATTATAGGAATCGGCCATAGGTGATGAAAGTCCTTTCAGTCACTGAATTAAATCTGCTGTCAAAACACATGACAACTCTATGACAGTGTGACCAAAGACTTGATTATGAAAGAATCGGAGTGTTTGAATTGCCAAGTTCTTGCCTGTCCATGCCTAGTTTATTGTACTGATGACAGTGAGTTTGTTGCGCCACTTCTTCTTCCCAGCTAATGCACTAGGAAGTGGTGAAGGGTGGGCGTTTTGGGGGACTGTCTTATGTAATTTTGACGTTCGAAAAGTGCTGGTTCTCAGCCTAGTTTGAATAAATGACTTTTGAATTTGAATTTGACAAAATAAGTAAATGACTAGCTAATATCTTTTTGTTTCTGTCTAAAATGACCCAAATAGTGACAGATAGCTGTCGTATTTGCATTTGATGGCTGGAGTAGTTTCGAATTTTGCAGGGTGTACCTAACCCTATGATACTTCAACAACAAAATCGTTGTCGAAACCGCTAATCATGCAGTCTTTTAACCGTTTTCAAGTAACAAAATTTAATTTAACAAAAGCCTCACTGTTGTTCGTAACATTAGCAGTAATGGTGTGGTTCTCCAAGGCAATGACTAGAGATGTGTCCCTCACTCATGAGGTGCCTCGTTTGAGGTACTCGTGATCGCAAATTGAAAGAGTTACTCGAATTTCAACATTGAACCAACTCACTCGTTCACGCGTCCTCACTTAAAAATTGACATTGACATTAGTGACGCGAGAACTCGCGAGTGAGTATTGAGTGAGCTTAGTGAGTGAATGAACCGACTTTCATAATTTGAATACATCGACGTACGACTCCTCGCCTCAAATGAGGGGTACCTCTTGAGGACCTCGCGAGGTAAAATGAGGTACTCCCTCAAGCTCATATAAAAATGATGAGTTACCCATCACTAGCAATGACTAAGTTTTTTTTTGTTTCTTTCTATAAAATGACCCAAATAGTGACAGTTAGCTGTCAAAATACATTTGATGGCTGGAGTAGTTTCCTATTTTGCTGGGTGTACCTAACCCTATGCTACTTCTACATCAAAATGAGTGTCAAAACCGCAAATCATGCAGCCTTTGGACCGTTTCAAGTTTCAAAATTAAATTTAACAAAAGCCTCACTTGTTGGTAACATTGGCAGTAATGGTGTGGTTCTCCAAGGCAGGCAGCTTGTCCTTGACCGGCTGTTTGTTAGGCAGCTTCACTGCGACGCGGCCGGTATGCTTCACCGTCGGCTTCTTAGCAGTATAGTGAACGGATGGTAGACAGAATACCAAGTGTTTTAGATACGATGCCATACAAATTACGGTACTGACGACCAAATCGGTAAGTAACCAGAGTTTTTGTTGAATACGTGTATGTTTAACAAAAAAAAATTTTGGCCAGCCATGCCTTGTTGAGACAACGTCAATCTTTAGTCAATTTTACATTGGTTGTCTGCACACTAATCCTTTTTGCCATGTGTACCTAAACCTATGTTACTCCCCCTACTCCTACATCAAAATTAATTCTAATTAAAATGGTCGTCAAAAAGTAAATTGTGCAGCTTTTTGACTATAAGGCCGCGCGCACTTTACGTGCGTACACGTACGAACACGCACGAACGATCCCGACCTTCCAAGTACAAAGGGAGTGCGCAGACTCGATGCAACTTAGTCGTTACGTATACGTACGTATAGTTCCTACGTCCGAAAACAATCCGAACTTGTTGGGATTTGTTCTATTTGACGGAGAAAAACGTATCCAGCGTGCGCACTCAATTCGTACGTGTACGCACGAGTGAAATTTGTACGCATCCAAAGTGCGCGCGGCCTTACAGTCCCAGTTCCTCTTCTTTGTCTTTGGCAAGAATTTCCTTGTAAAAGTGAATAATCCACAAAAGGCAGCTTGACAGTGACGCGGCCGGTGCCTTGCATCACCTTCGGTTTCTTAGCAGTATAGTGAACGGATTCTAGGAAGACTACCAAGTAAAGTATGTATTTTTGACCCGATGCCATACATAACAGTATTTATTACCCGAATAATGAAATTTGGCTGCCATCATTATATTTGACGTCTTGAGTAAGAAATCTATTTTGCTGGTTGAATCTAATCTACATTAAATTGGGTGTCAAAACCTCAAATTATGCAGTTTTAGGACCGTATTCGAGTATCAAAATTAAATTTTAACGAAATTCTCACTTGTTGGTAACATTGGCAGTGATGGTGAGGTTCTCCAAGGCAGGCAGCTTGTCCTTGACGGGCTGTTTGTTGGGCACTTTCACCGCGACGCGGCCGGTGCCTTGCTTCACTATCGGCTTCTTAGCAGTCTTGATGGAGGCGTTGCGACGAAGCTGTGAGCCGTTTTCTATGGGCGCCTCGTTGACTGAGGGCTGGGATTTCGAGCGGGGGCGCGGGCTACGGGGTTTGCTGTCGAGAAAATAAAGAGATTAATATGTGAATAAAATAATATTAAAAGCCTTTTTCACCCTCTGCAGGGCATAGACCGCTTCTCATACAGAGGATGCACCGAGCATTGTTGCAACATGTTGGTTCGCAGGTTTGCACGCTGCAGCAAGGCAGCCAAAATAACGCTTTTTAAAGCTTATTGCCAAGTGTTTTACACGTGCAGCCTGTGGGCCAACTACATATACTCAGCGGACTATCAGCGCCATACGGGTCCAATATAACGGGTTCAGGACGTTGATGGGGCTGCCCCGTTTCTGCAATGCATCAGGTTTATGCACAAGCACACCTCAATGGCTTCCATGCCGTCTTCAGACAGAAATCAGCCTCGTTGCTCTGCAGAGTGCGGGAAAGCTTCAACTCCATCCTAAAGCGGGGAAGTACGATTCTCCTTTGTTAGGTGATGTTGTTCGAAGATGTATTTCGAACAACAGCCTTGTTTCCAAATAGATAATAAGTTTACTAACATAGGTATAATTTATATTTTTGTTTCATAGCCCATATGAATGTTGCTTATCCGCTATAAAGATTATTTATTTTTTTATAGATCACCACGCTTGCTCAAGACGTGTTGGCGATTTTAGACTTATATTAACTAGAAGTCCTGCTATCTAATTACGCAACACATTTACGCAACAACATTCATTGCGTTATTTACTTCAAACTTATGAAGCAATGGATTAGCAATCAGTTTCAAAACGATTCAGATTCTGATTGATCCTGTATTACGCAATACGCAAAGGCTACTGGTTTCCCCACGATCTTTTCCTTCCTCGATGACAGTAATGTCTAAGATCAACAACATGCGAGGCGAGGCTTTCAACACTGGACCATCAGGACATTTTTTATCAGTGAATGTAGATCGTCATTTTGTCACTCATGGGGATTCGAATTTTGTTATGGAATTGCAGTCCTTAAAAAAAAAAAACTGCATAGTCAAGTACTTCCATTGTTGAAGCAGCTGTTTAATTATATATCATCGGGCGTTCGTATTTCCGAAGATCGACGATGATTCCCGAAGCGCATATTTTTTTTTGGAATGCCGTACTGCAGAGTGCAAACATCTCTGTTTGCAATGTTTTGCGAGTTCAGCTGTATTAACCGTTATTAAAGATACATACCCATGTCTCCTGCTAGCATCGAGTTCAGGGAAGTCCTCAGCAGTGGGAGGTTTCCTTGGTAACTGCTGTTGCTGGGCGGCTGATTGTCTTCTATAAGCTTCCTCGTCTTCCCACGTTCGAGTGTACTTGTTGGGGCCTCGGCTGTTGGTAGAAGGTGAGGTTAGATGGGGGATCTGGTTATGTTGGATCCTGATTCAGGTCTTCTGATAAAGAAAACCACAAGTGATAACCACGAGCCAGTCTCGTTGAAGGGAAACGGCCATTGCAAAGTTATAATCGGGAAGTAATCCGTCATTACTAAATATGTTTCTCAAAATAACAAAATCGCATATTATAGAACAAGGGTGTAAAGCACAATCGTTAACAATCTACATATCTATAGGCGGCCATGCAGAGCTTCGCCTTCAATAAGCTTTGAATTGATGGCGTTAAAAAAGTATTATTGTATGTCATATAAGCATTAGCAAATCAGTCAAAAAGTTGGCACACTAAAATATATGGCTAAAAAGAGAAGAAAAGAAGTATATGCTAATAGGAATGATGATTAAAACAATATTTTTTTCCGTCAAGTAGATTATTAAAAAATATTGAACACGCATTTTTTATTTTTTTGCGTAATCACAAGATTACGGCGATAAATTGAGTTAAAATGTGGCATGACGTTATGCCTTGGTAGATTTTATACTGAGTTGTGACGTAGCGAGCCCCAATCTTCAACTTCAATGCGTTTTATCTAAGATTTTTTTTTATTAATATGATATAGCAAAAAATACGTGTCTAATATTTTTTTGTTATCGGACTGCCGGTTTTTTTTTTTTTTTACCCATGCATCATCCCTACTATAAAATCATACGCAATAATGTAGTAATTCTTCTGGATTTATCCTAAGACATGTACCGATTATAAACACAGCATGCTGATACATTAGTTTCACTAACCGCCACGACTGTCGGAACCTCCATATTGATGCATGATAGAAAATTTTACACAATATAATTTCTTGTCATTATTTAAAGACCATTTTCCAAATACAGAAACCTTCTGAGAGAATACTCAACACAGCCCACGTTTGGCGGCGGTATTTTAACTTGCACTTGATTTTCAACTCTCGTAATTAAGCCGAGCGTTGAGAATCCAACAGAGTGCATCCCAGCACGTTGAAAAAACACATTGTTAGATTTTCAACTCTCGGCTCTAAGCAGAGCGTTGAAAATCCAGGGTGCGAAAAAATCCCGCCGCGATATTTTTACGTCCTTGCGAATGTGGGTAATAAATGATGAAACTGATTCTGTGCCCAGCTCAACAAAATTAATAATTTTTATTAATTTTTTGTTCAAATAACCAATACCATACCAGATCAGATCACTGTACCAGAAACTTCATAATTTCTGTCTTCCCGAGTATTTTTAAGTCTTAAAGATTTCGCTTCCATATTTTTCTCGTGTGCTATTATTATTAAAATATATTCACCCATATCGCCTGTTGCGCCTCGCGTGTGGAGGCGCGTCCTCGTTCCTAATATCATACCCGTAGATCGCTACCAACTCATCACGAGATTTCGGCATCTGAAACAAAATAATAGATTTGAGAAATCATAACAGACAAAGAAATCTCTTGTACAGTTTCTCACATATATAATTTCAACATGAATGATGAAACCAATATTTTGATTTAAAAGATTGTCCATGGAGTTTCTTGCCCGTTCTTCTCCATGATCGAACAACTTCATATCTAAGCAGTTTGAAAACAAAATCCCGTGAACACGGTGACCACATCTGTTACCGACCCGGTACTATAGCCACCGAGCGCTGCAAGCAGAAATAGTCCTTACGGTGTCTAGATATGAACTTCTTCGATGATACATTTATTTTTAACCGTGGAATTGTTATGGGTACGATTTTACCTCAAAATAGCAATATGAATTTAATTGGAATGGGCAACTAGCTTCATATTTCTGTAGACACTAACATTACAATGAGAAATAAGCAAACAGGAGGATTTTACTGAGGGGCTCGCGGCTAGCAGCTGCATGAGTCGATCGAACGTTAAGCTACGCTTGCCGCGGTCGGTTCGTGGATGGGTGGTCATCCATTACATATCGAAACCCCTCCGTGCCTCGGAAAACACGTTAAGCCGTTGGTCCCGGCTGTCATTCGTAGATCTTTCGACAGTCGTTACGGGAATTCAGAATCCAAAAATCTGACAACCAGTATTACCAAGGGCTAGCGTGTTACCCAGTAACTGGGTTCAGGAGGTCGGATAGGTAGTCGCTCCGTGTAAACTACTGGTATTAAGGTACATTCATGCAATTTAGTTTGTTTTTTTATTTTGTGTTTCACGAACTGTGTCCAAATAAACGTTTTCTTTCTTTCTTTCTTTTTTTCTTTCATTCGGTTAGACTGGAAACCGACCACAACATAGTAGGGAAAAGGCTAGGCAGATAGATAGGATGTTACTGCCCATTTTCTTGACGCCTTTTTCGAAACCAAATAGTAAGTCTCGAGGAGACTTATATTAGCTGGATACACAGATCTATCATGCTTACGAAAGAATGAAGGTTGTACCACAGTATAAATATGTACAGTATGGAAACTAGGCCTATTTGTTGAAATAATTACCTACCCTTCATTTTTTTAAAGATCGCCGTGATCACTCGCCTCGACACGGCACGCGCAACTGACAGCACCGCGAAAATCGCTTTGGGGTCTCGTCAATGAGCGCGTCTGTGTGAATGTGCCGTTTCGAACGTTTACTACGTAGTTTCTGCACTGTCAGTATTTATACTGTGGTTGTACCTATTTGAGGCTGTCTAAAATGCACCATCTTTAGTATACCGACCGAATGCTTTGAATAAATAAATTAATTGTTACTTTAGAGAATGAGTATGTTCCTGACCTGTTCGTTCTCATTATACTTGTCGTGCGACCACTTGTTGACGATCTCAGACTTGCGCGGCGGTCGGCGACGCTCGGTGGGAGGCTCGGTACCTTCCTTCTTCTCTGAGGCAGCCTCCGAGGTTGCGTTGCTGGATTCTTCACCACTGTAAGAGAGAAGTCTGTTTTGTAACAATAGTTGGATTTAAAAGTGTCTATGGAGTTTCTTGCCCGTTTTTCTCCATAGGAACCTACGCTTTGGAATGGACAATCAGCTTCATCTTTCTGACTGGACAACTTGACAATTCAAGTGATAGTAATTGGTTTAATTTAAATAAATGCTTTGAGTTTGAGTATTTATTCCAATTTTGTCAATGGCGGCCTCCCCCGTCTGACCGCCCACATACCTCAGGCGGTAACTAGCAGTCGCGCACGTTCTATACCTCATTCTGTTGGCAGATAATACAAGCATAGTAAACCTGCTCTATAATAGATTACCAACCTCTGAAGCAGTTTTATTAGCTATGGTTGTATTTATTATTATCACCATAAAGCAATGTGATACAAGTTAACATCGACTTTCAGATACTTCTGACTGTATTTATTTCAATAAGGGTTTTTTTAAAGGTTGCAAAAGATTAGACACTGCTACTGGCAGTATGTTGCTCAGCATAAAAATGAGTAGAACTGGCGCAAGAGCAGCAGAAACTGTCGTTTATAAATAGTATAAGACAAGTCGCTTTTCGTTTGTCTGTCTATGTGCTTAGTTCTACTAAACTTCAAAATAGATTTTGATGCGGTTTTAATCATCATTTAGAGAATTTATTATTTATATTATTTGGAATGTTTAGTTTAATTTGTGATCTCCTGTGCGAGTCCCAATAAATAGTTTTTCTATCTTCCCTTTTCTTTATTAATATTTAATTTCAACTAGCTGACTCGTCAGACGTAGTCCTGTCAAAAGATTTTCCTAATTTTCTTTATTCCTAAGCCACCCCAGTATAGAGGCGAAAAAACAAAAACCAAATCGGTCGAGCCATTTTCGAGGTTTTGCGAGACTAATGACAGCCACACACGTTACGATTTACTTGCGCAAATTGCGGCTTGCGCAATCATATCGGGACGTGTTTTGGAAGAAATTTGCGCAGATTTCTAGGCTTGTATGATTTCAATTTTCGATTTGAAACTTGTGCGTGTGTCCCACATGAAATATATAGATAAAGCACAGAAATCTCACTGTTTTGACGATTCTTTTACTAAAGAAACTTATCAATCATATATTTCAAACTATTTAGGCAAACGCCCCACACATAGCATTGAATAACTGCAAACAATGCGTGTGCATTTATAATTACAACCAGTGGAGCGGTAATGACCGAACTGTGCAGTGATGCGGCAATAGAAAGCTGAGAATATATTCAATTTATACTGAAACTCTACAAACTAATATCGGAATATTGGCTCGTCGGATCCTTAGGAATCCACTGGATGCGGGAAGCACGGAATCGGTCGACGTGGCGGTGCTTGGGGGAGGCCTATGTTCAGCAGTGGACGTCTTTTGGGTGAAATGATGATGATGAACCTTAGACTTTATTCACTCTGTGTCTATTGACTCTGTGGTCTTGTGCTTAGACCACCTGTCTCAGACACCAATGGGGACAAAATTTTCTGCTCAGTTTGGCTGTCCGCCTGGCTAGCTACCACCATCTTATCTAAGTCTGTCGCCATAACAATAATGTTAACAGCATTGTTGTGTTTCGGCAGTTAGAGGTAAGATAGCCAGTTCCTCCGTGGTTGAGGATTACGGTTGAAGCTCGCTTCGACCTTCGGTCTGATCATCACTTACCATCAGGTAAGATGCAGACCAAGAGCTTATCCGTAGTGGTACAAAAAACTAGTCTTACCAAGGGGTATCGTGTTACCCAGTAACTGGGATATAGAGATCAGAGGAACAATTTCTGTATTTTTAAGAACGCTCGCATTTTAACCCCAGTCTGAATTATGCCAAAAAATAAAGGTTTTTTGATTGACCCTAATGATTGTAGCTTAAGTGAGATTGTTACTTTAATTTGAACGTTTTTAGTACAAAAACCGGCTTTCAGGTAGGCAGTCGCTCCATGTAATATACTGGTATTCAGCTGCATCCAGTTAGACTGGAAGCCGACCCTGAAATGATTGGGAAAAGGCTCGACAGCTGGTAAGACTTCCTTACTGAATACAATAGGAATTCTTTAGTCAGCTAGTTTCTTCAGGAAAACAAGTTAAGGTTTATATTTCGAAAACCGCAAGGTTTCAGTAGTTTCATGACAAATATCATGATAAGTGTTATAATTGTCAAGCTGCTACCAGCGACTTCGCCCGTAGGAACCCGAATTCCTTTTCAAATCTAAAATAAAAGTACAAGTACTTCTTATAACATCAGCTATCTGCCAGTGAAAATCCCGTTAAAATCGGTCCAGTCGTTTCGGAGATCAGCCGGAACAGACAGACAGACAGCAAGACAAAAAAATTAAAAATTGTTTTTTTGTCATACAGGGTGGCAGGGACATCGACGCGAAACATAAAAAACTAACGAAAAATTTCAACGCAGGCGGGAATCATTTAATTTCAGTATCATGTAATGAATCCACGGTAACAGTTATCGCGCCGATGTCCCTGACCCCTGCATATAAGTATCGTATTCAATCTGCCTAGCCTTTTCCCAACTATGTTGGGGTCGGCTCCAGTCTAACCGGATGCAGCTGAATACCAGTATTTTACATGGAGCGACTGCCTATCTGACCTCCACAACCCAGTAACTGGGTAATACGATACCCCTTGGTAAGACTGGTGTCAGACTTTCGGGCTTCTGACGACTCGTAACGACTGTCAAAGATCCACGAATGACAGCCGGGACCAACGGCTTAACGTGCTTTCCGAGACACGGAGGATTCTCGGTATGTAAAGATGGTCACCCATCCACTGACCAACCCCGGCAAGCGTAGCTTAACCTGATGGATCGACCAGTGCGGCTGTGTTTACTTAGCCACGAGCTCCTCGTCCTCGATATAAGTATCGTATTATACTATCATAATTATGGATTTAGTAAAAAGCTGTCATTTTTACATTACAAAAAGACACTTTTATTTATTTGTATACATGTATAGATCAACCAGAATGACAGCTGAATTATGATAACTACTAGTACTCTCAAGTGAACTTTTTATGGATTGCCGCGCTCTTAGTCCCAAATATGGTTTGCCAGGGCCACTCTTCCTGAATTTAATTAATATTCATATAGCAAACTAATTGAATTAAATGCAGCATATTGTTTTGAATATTCTCGTGCATATTACGAAACAAAAATTTAAAAAAATTAACGGTCTTCACGTTAAGAATCTGCAAAATTATAAGCAAGCGGATTTCGGCACGATTTTCACCGTTTTGCGCGATTTTCACGCACGCGAAGCCACTGCTGTTATTAAACTATCAATATTGTTTTTTCGATGTGATTTTGTGTGATGATAATAAATAGTAGCTGGGGAATTTTTACAGCTGCTTCTTCTCCTTATTTATACTAACTTCAAGATGTTGATGCTGTTAATTTTTGAAAATTTTATCAGTATTTCGATAATCTTGACGGGCAACTACGTGCAACTTATGTAGCATTTAACCCCCTTAAAATCATAAGAGCATTCTGGAATCCTTTCATAAAAGTTTCAAAAATAAGTATAAGAATATATCGATTTGCTGAAACAGGTATATATACAAGAATAAATACACGAATGCAGTATACAAAAGAAAAAATATCCACGTTCAGACATGTTCGCCTCATACTATGGCGTGCAAACATGAATTGTTAATAATGAATCTCAATGCAATATCATTTAATTAAAATGAATTCAGCAAACAATAATAAATTAAAAATGTCATAACTAAATAATATTATAAATGCGAAAGTGAGTTTGTTTGTTTGTTACGCTTCCACGCTAAAACGGCTGAACAGTTTTGGATGAAATTTTGCACATGGGTAGAATATGACCTGGATTAGGACATAGGATACTTTTTATCCCGACATTCCCACGGGATCGAGCCTTATGCGGATGAAATCGAGAGGCACAGCTAGTAAAAAATAATTAATAGAAAACCTATGTCAATATAAATGCTTCAGTCACAAATTCATTAATATTATAGTATAATTATGTCATAACAACTACTCTTGAGCAGCTCTAAACAGCGCTTCTTTCTGTCTGCTGCAGAAGTCAAAGCCTTCTAAGGCTTTTTCCCGGCAGTGGGACAAAACGGGCTTATAAAAATCCTATATGAATAAGTTTCTTATGCTGATCCGAAAGGACCACATAGATACTGCAACAACATTACCAAAAAGTAATAAAAAATCTTATTGATGTGTAACATCATTCCTCTCGCTTTCTTGTAATATGTGGGAGTGATTACGTGAAAAGGGACGGAAGTGTGTAACAGGAAGCCGGGGAAGAGAGCGCTATTTCATTTGACCAATGAGCGCGCCCGGTGCTAGAGTTTGCCGTCAAATGGTACCAGACCATTTTCCAAGAGGTTGGTACTGTTGCGATGTCAGATGTTACACATCAATTATGAGACTACTGTAAGGCTCGCTGGGTTTTATTATTCAAAATAAAAAAGTAATTGCTATTTAAAATTCACATTTTTGGTACCAAAATTACCCAATTCCATTATAGCAAATTTTCAACAGGGGTTAAAGTTAAGACTTGTTACCCGCTGAACGATGGCCGCCCGCGCCCCATGTACCCAGTAACATATTCATAAAAAAAAGGGTATATTTTTTTATAGATTTTCCAACAACCTCACAGATCGGACAGGGTTTAAAAAAAAATTTGTATGTATTGTTACCTGGCTGCAGTTCGGTCGTCGTGCTCATAGAAGGTTCCCCTCTTGGGGATGTACTGCGGGTTGCTTCGGTCCTCATCGTCGTCTACTCGGCGTTCGGTCTCCTGCAACGATACACAGACTTAATTTACTAATATGCACTATTTTATAACTCTAAATACAAAAAAATCTGCTCAACAACGCGAATAACGCAATGGATGTTGTTGAACTGTCAAAATGAAACAGATTTGTCGTAATCATTTACGAAAATATGTTGCGCAGTTAGATAGGTGTCTAGCTACGAGCAACTTGCGAAGTAGCGCTCGCCAGCGCAGGCCACGGCATCGCTCGCTTCGCTCACTCGGCTCGCGAGTGATCGGTCACAGTTCTAACCTAACCCATTACACCCAGTCTACAATTTTCCGACAGTTTATAATTTAACGGAAATAATACTGATAGATTATAAAGTAACGGTTCTCACAATCTTACGATGACAGATATAAATTATAACCGTATACAAAAGGTATTAAAACGAATTTGTTTTTGTTGGCAAAAATCGAGTGTTAACTTTAACACAGATACCAAGATCGTAAAGAAATCTGTATATTTACCTACTTTATATGTACTACGAAGTTTAACACTTTCACCGTCCGCGAAGCAGACAGAATAGTAAAACAACCACTACGAATCATAATGTGATCACAGGACAGGGGGGAATCAGAAATTGTATTTTCTAATCCTTTATCATTCTTGAATTACTATAACGCTTAAATTAAGGGACGTTGTTTGAAAACTACATAATTATTTGAAGTGAAAAGTTCCTTAGGCGCATTGAGCTATTTTTGATAGGGGATAAACTAATGGATTCGCGTCACCGACATGCTCGCGCCGTAGTGCTGACTATAGAAGCTAGATGGCGCTAATACCAGTTTTAAGTGTTTACTTCTGTGGGCAGTCCCCATAACTGCTTATTTTTTTTCATAACAATCACGCTCCCTATCACATTATCATCACCATTCTCTTGTGCTTATCGCAATTTGTTTGGAGTCGGTGCAAAATATTTTTGTCTTCCATACTTCTCTATCAGTCGTCATCTCGATAGTCACCCCCTTTCTATCCATATCATCTTTCACAAAGTCCATCCATCATTTCTTTGGTCTTCCCCTTCGGGAGCGTTCAAGTGTTACGTAATAAAATTAAGCCCCCTTAGCCAAATTTTTGCGAAGTGAACCATCTGAATTAATCTGTGCTACCACATCAAACATACGTAAGTAACTGACAACTTATAAAATTACACTACAAAACTGTATCAGCAAAATAACAAAATAAACATCACAATTCAATTAAAAATATATATATACAGCACATACTAAGCAGCTGTGTCCGCAAAAAAACTATAATTTGCATTCATCTCTATATCAAAAGAAACTTATTACAATGTTAAGCACATTATACATTTGCATATAGACTGTTTTCTTGAGCCTTGGTCTAGTGACCGTAAAGCGAACCTGATTTCTTGTATGTATTATATGGATATTGGACTTTAAATGTTTAGGCTAGTTGTGCACTGGTTCTATACGGCATCGGATGACGGACGATGTTTGTTGTATGCATAAAGTTCAGCCAAAAGCTAAATTAGGCTGGGCTTATATGAAGGCTGTTACATATAGTTAACGACAGTGAAATTACGTGAACTTAAATTTTCCACATAATCAAATCACAACTGTCATTATTCGACAGCTGTATGAATTGGATATAAAGCCGCGGCCCTACGGCATGTGGAGGCCTTTCGCGGCCTGGCGCGCGGCAATGCGTTTCGAATCCTATACCGGGTCGTGGGCACCGTCGATCCGATGTGTGGTGGGAATTCTCGGCACGGACCCGCGACAGGCCTCGACAGGCTTGGCCGCGCGCCTGGCCGCGATAGGCCTCAACAGGCCGTGGGACCGCGGCTCAACTCGCAAATTGTTGTGATCGCGTCAATGCACTTAACAAATAATTTCCCAGCACGCTTAGCATGACCATAATGGAAACGGGTTTTTATAAAACCCGTAGAAAATCCGTTTCTATGGTTGTCATGCTGGCCGTACCTATATCAAATTAAAACCAAAGCGATTTAGGGCTCGAAAGTCTAAGAAAACCGTAACCGTTAGTGGGGTTGCATGGAACGGACCTGGGTTTATTTCAATGCAGCAGAGATCATTTGCAAGCAGTGTTGCTTGTAAATTATGTTTGTGCAACTACCCACACACTACAGTCATCGACTTGTCGGTCCATCTGATATATACGATGCAAAGTGCACCAATGAGCATTGCACAAAAGAATTTTGACGTTGCCCATCAACCACGGTCCGGCAAAACGTGATCTTTTACTGTAAAATCATCGACCCGGCAAAATGACACTGAAGAGTTGTACGATTATTGCCGGATACCGGATCTGAGCATTGCATAAACACTTTTATAATGGACTATTATAAGAAACCGGTTGATATTATAAAAGGCCTATGGAGAGATATATACATAATTATATGAGCACGGGTCGGTAACGTATTATGTCGTTTCAATAAGGTTTTTTATAAGGGTATGTCTGAAGGCCAGTCGTGTATTTAGTTCGGCTAAGTAATAACAGCCGCACGGGTCGATCCATCAGGTTAAGCTACGCTTGCCGTGGTTGGTCCGTGGATGGGTGACCATCTTTACATACCGAGACTCCTCCGTGCCTCGGAAAGCACGTTAAGCCGTTGGTCCCGGCTGTCATTCGTAGATCTTTGACAGTCGTTACGGGTCGTCAGAAAAAGAAGAAAGAAAACGGGTCGTCAGAAGCCCGAAAGTCTGACAACCAGTCTTACCAAGGGGTATCGTGTTACCCAGTAACTGGGTTGTGGAGGTTAGATAGGCAGTCGCTCCATGTAAAATACTGGTACTCAGCTGCATCTGGTTAGACTGGAAGCCGACCCCAACATAGTTGAGAAAAGGCTAGGCAGATTGATTGATTGTATTGTAACTAGACTGTCTCATTGACTGTCTCCGTTGATCGCCTCATTGATCTAGGATGTCGCTGTTTTAGGCAAAGTGTTATTGGATTTTTCCCTCAGTAGCAGCCCAGAGTTTGGATTTATGCCCGGTTGATGGCAATAGGCTCGCCCCCAATTACATGGGACTTAAACACAATTGGCGAAATGTGGGTGTACTCATAATCCCTCCCCTGCCTCACCCTTCCGCGATTACAGGCGTGATGTTATGTATTGTAACGAGATTCGATTACATTAGTACAACAATTTTGCATGCCAAACAAATAAGTTAAATATTGTATCGCATAGCATATTTTAATATGCTTTGTAGTTCCCTAAAACAGTTAACTTTACTTTTCTTTAAAATATACAGGCCATGGACGTCAATACGACAATAAATTAAAATTCGTGTTAGTATCTGGCTATAGTTTGACCGAGACCGCTATACCGCGACTTAGGAATGCGCGGCGAGGCGCGGGGCAGCGTTGACGAATGAGCGGCGGAACGCCGTGAGCGTTGACGAATGAGCGGCCTATACTGCCCCCTCCATTTCGCCACGCACACCTAAGGCGCGATACAGCGGTATCGGTCCAACTATAATGATGTTACCAGTCTACAAACAAAAATACTGTATAGTATCCAATTTGTCACTATAGCTAGTCAGCTGATTGGCAAAACCCGTAGTCGTTTCATCACTACTAGGGACTGTTTACATAGATTGTTTATTTTTTCGTGTTTGGATTTTGGTATTTGAAATTCGCCTGCAGTATATATTTTAGTCTCCACATTGTTTCATATATTGTCGTCCCCACATTGTTTGTAGGAAAAATCATTACATGTGGCGTAGTTATCAGATCTTATTAAATGAGTCATTGGGTTAAATAATAATTACGACAAATCAACCTTTAAACCGCTCTGTAGTGATAA
This sequence comes from Agrochola lota, assembly GCA_947364205.1. Taxonomy (NCBI): domain Eukaryota; kingdom Metazoa; phylum Arthropoda; class Insecta; order Lepidoptera; family Noctuidae; genus Agrochola; species Agrochola lota. The sequence continues at coordinate 4,552,851 of OX376239.1, forward strand.
CATTATGAACTTAGAAATAGTGTCAAGTTTACTAACAATTTAAATGGAAATGATTATTTACTTATTAGCTAATTAATTAGCGATTATTAACTACGATAAGAAAACCCCAGGGAGACGTATAACCAGACGAATAGACAAATGGATAAGGAGTCTGTGACCTGCAACCATATTTGGAAAACGGGTGATGGGACTCGAGTGAAGTCGCGCACGTTTAACATGACCACAATAAAAAAGGGGGTTTGTCGACTGAAGAATACACTAAATGACAGATAAAGAATCACAATCTGTCATTTTGTCTGTCCTTCCGTCGACAAAAGCCGTAGAAAACCCGTTTCTATGGTTGTCACGCTACGCGTGCTGGCAAGGCTTAGTAATGCCAGATGGAGTAACATGGTGATCGAATGGCAACCAAGAACTGTATGGAGACGTGTCGGTCGTCGGGCGATGAAATGGGCGGACGACATTGCGGATAAAAACTTGCACCCATTGCGTAACACACTTCCAATCACAATATGAATCATTTTGAAGATTATTGCAAATCCATTGCTACATATGTTCGAAAAATTATTCTGCCTAACAACGTAAATAACGCAATGAATGTTTTTGATCTGTCTGTATCTGACTACTAGAAGAAATACCGAAGAAACTAAGAGTTCATTGTGTCTATTAAAAGTCCAAACATTGTCATGTTCAGATCTTGTGAGGACCATGCAGCCTTTTCAACTAAAATATCGAGTATAAACGCGCAATGAGCGAGAAAGACGACGCAATACCATAATAAGTGAATGTGAAAGAGATAAATAGATCAAACAAAAATTGTATCCCATAGTCGTCGGAATAGAATGGCAGATATTAAATAGCCAGCATTGTACTGAAGTCAAGAACCGTTAGTGCTGGTCAAAGCAGTTTTGTTTGTTTTGATCTCAGATGTAGGACACAATTAAGATGATTATCTAGACTTTAGGTTTCATTTCGCATACAAAACATCGCTCGACATTTCGCATGGTAAGTAAACATACTGTTGAAACATTTTGGTTAATTTATACATACTACTCTCCGTTTACAAATACTAAGATTTTGACCGTGCTGATGGTCAAACAAGATCACGTATATGTCCTTCTAAAGTTGTCCGTTAGCTTCACAAAAGGGACAGAACGGACATAACGTTCCGAGATCTCTTGTGTTCATCATTTCAAGTCCATCCTCTCTTTATAGCCAAACTGGACTGCTATTTAAGTAATGATTTAATTTTAATAACAGATTCAACATTATGTTAAGGTAGACGTGCAAGATTATGGACACGTTATATTTAAGTGGGAGACTAGCTGTCAGTGGCTGAGCGGTTGGATAACCGTGCATCCGGTCCGGTGTCGATTTCCTTGCGGACAGGACAAATATGTATATGGCAGACACGACTTTGCAAATATCTTTGAAGCCGCGCGCGAGTTTATAAACCTGCGTAACGCGAGTCGCGACTCAAGAAGTAATCGTGAATATTTTGTCGCGCCTGTGTGGACGAGCCTTTGTTGTTCATGTTATGGTGGATACATCGTAACATGAAATGCACGTTGTTGGAACACGTTGGTGTTGAAATACGCACGTTGAAACAAAATTTCCTTGTTAATATTATAAATGCGAAAGTGAGTTTGATTGTTACGCTTTCACGCTAAAACGGCTGAACGGATTTGGATGAAATTTGGCACATGGGTAGACCATGACCTGGGTTAGGACATAGGATACTTTTTATCCCGACATTCTCACGGGATCGAGCCTTAAGCGGGTGAAACCGCGGGGCGCAGCTAGTAATAAGTAATTCAAAGAAAACCTATGTCAAAATAAATGCTTTTTGGCGACTTCCGCACGGAGCTCTTGATAAAAGCTAGTATTATATTTTTGATTTTTAATGCCTCGGAAAACCCGTAAAGCCGTTGGCCCTGCGCCCGATCTCTCTCCGGTCGTGTTGGATTGCCGTCCCATCGGACTATGAGAGTAAGGGAAGAGAGTGCACCTGTATTTGCACACACACTTGCGCACTATAATATCCTGGGTACCTGGGTAATCTTCGTTGAAATTGGCCACCGTGACCGAAACCGGTCGAGGATAAATATTATTATTATAATATTTGGACGGCATGTTCGTTTTAACTTATTTTACATTTCATGTTACGTTTCACCATTAAGGCTTGTGCAGACCAGCGCGACTTGTCGCGCAACGCGACACCGGTTATTGTTATACTGTGAAGTTTTCTTAGAAATTGTATTGTTTGTGTCGCGCTAGTCTGCACAAGCCTTTAAGGTACAATTCCGTAGCCGCCCGCAGGTGGTAGCAGCAGGCGACGTGTCGCCGCGACACGACTGGTTTCTATGTATTTCTATGAAACCGACGTGTCACTAACTCAATCAATTTGCCTAGCCTTTCCCCAACTATATTGGAGTCGGCTTCCAGTCTAACCGGATGCAGCTGAATACCAGTATTTTACATGAAGCGACTGCCTATCTGACCTCCACAACCCAGTAACTGGTAATACGATACCCCTTGGTAAGACTGGTTGACAGACTTTCGGGCTTCTGACGAACGTAACGACTGTCAAAGATCCACGCATAACAGCCGGGACCAACGGCTTAAATTGCTTTCCGAGGAACGGAGGAGTCTCGGTATGTAAAGATGGTCACCCAGACCAACACCGGCAAGCGTAGGTTAACCTGATTGATCGACCCGTGCGGCAGTTATTATTTAGCCACGAGCTCCTCACTCCTCCTCCGTGTCACTACTACGGAAGGTATTTCATAGAAATACATAGAAGGAAGTCGTGTCGCGGCGACACGTCGCATGCTGCTGTCGCCTGCGGTCGGCTACGGAATGGTGGTGATGTTCCGGATGCAAACTTTTATCATTAAAATTGCTGACTAATAGTCACCAAAGTGTTTATTATTACAAGTAAATATAACGTTCATGGCCAATTTAACACCACATCGTAACACTTTCTGATTAATTAAAATAATTACCTATGATATGAAAGTGCACAACATTTGTATGTTTTTCTGTAATCTTGTCTGAATCTGTCATCATCATTTAAACCGAAAGACGTCCACTGCTGGACTTAAGCCTTCCCCAAGCATCGCCACTTCGACCGGTTCTCTGCTTCTCACATCCAGCGGATTCCTGCGGCGTTCACCAGGTCATCGGTGCACCTTGTAGGGGGGCCTTCCAACGCTACGTCTTCCGGTACGCGGTTGCTACTCCAGAACCTTTCGGCCCCATCGGCCATCTGTTCTGCGAGCAATGTGCCCATTGCCACTTAAGTTTGGCAATTCTTCGGGCTATGTCGGTTACCTTGGTTCTCTTACAAATATCTTCTTTTCTGATTCGATCACGTAAGGAAACTCCAAGCATAGGGCCCCTCTCCATTGCCCTTGGGGCGACTTTTAACCTTCTAATAAGGCCCATTGTGAGCGACCATGTTTCAGTGCCATAGGTCATCACTGGCAACACGCACTGGTCAAAGACTTTCATCTTGAGGCATTGCGATATATGGGACGAGAAGATATTGCGTAGCTTCCCGAACGTTGCCCAGCCGAGTCGGATTCCACGATGAACCTCTTTCTCGAAGTCGGACCTACCGTTTGTCATAGTCAACAAGATATAGAGATTCTCTTTGCGGGAAGACAGACCTACACCTTTGAAAATGGTCATGAACTATTATATTTTAGATCATAACATAACATCACATCACGCCTGAAATGCCACCCACATTTCGCCAGTTATGTTTAAGTCCCATGTAATAAGAGGTTATCAACAGGGCGTAAATCCAAACTCTGGGCTGCTACAGAAAAATTCCAGATGAAAAACCCAATAATCGAACCCTGGACCTCATGCTCAGCAATAGTGCTTGCGACCACTAAATCAATGAAGCAGTTCTAAGTATTTTAAATCAATAAGGTTTACAGGTATGAGGAACAGGGTGTAAAGTTCACTCATCCTCTATAGAAAAGGGAGGATCCTCCGACCAGACGGGTGTTGTGTCCGGTGGGCAACTGCCCGACAAATGATGTCGGAAAGTTATGTATATCCTGATCACGCGGTAAGCTCTGTTTGCGCGATGCAGGATTCTGGTCTTGATGCGTAGTTCGCATGTGGCGATGTCTATTCAAATCCTTGTTTCCAATTGAACAAACATGAACTTTATATAAGTGTAAATAAAGTTGCTTTTAAACTGACTAGTACTGTTGAAAATCATAAAAAATATGAAGTTGTAGCGCTAACTGAACCTTATATGTAGGCATTACAGTTGTTTTTCCTAAAACTCATGTTATTTTTTTTTTTTAATCTTTGCCCCACACTAAGAATTTCTTCCTGTATCGTGGGTGCGTTTACAAACAGAAACTCACATACACTAACACCCAAACCCGGGACAACTACTTGCAGAACATACAAATATTTGTTCCGTGCGGGGATCAAACCCGCGACACGTTGCGCAGCAGTCGATCGCTCAGCCACTGCGCCAACCGTGTCGTCATCATATTCGTCATGTTTGTTTACATATTTGGCAAATAAATTGCGAACGCAGATTACATGCCGCCACAAAGGGATAAAACATAGCATGTTCATTTTTAACTTGGTATAGTTGCGGTACTTCTTGAATGAATCAATATTATTCTTCTTCACCACTAAGATCAATTAAATCATTATGACAATATAAAAAGGTAATTCCCCCTAGAATATAAATGCACTCTTTGTTTGTGACACTTTGTTATTCTCTATGGAGGAATGATATCATACTCTTGCAACATGAATGAATTCAGAGATAACGTGCATTATTACCAATTATGTGAATGAATATATAAAATACTAGCGTCTGCCCGCGACTTCCTTCGCTATTTCTATGGAACGCTATTACTGTATGGAAATAAGACGTATACCTAACTAGTGAACTAAAATATTGATTATCAAATGTAATGAGTACTTAATTCATATCGTAACACCGAATATTTCGTTTTAAATGTAAAAAAAGTATTTGGAAACATTCCAAATGCCTTTTTTACACCTAAAACGGTTCATTATTAATATTCTAGTTCACTAGTTAGCCATATTTCTTATTTCCATACAGTAATATTGCCAAATTAATCGAAACAGCGAAATATTTGGCAGCTATTTGCGAGGTTGCCCACATTCAATATAAACACTCCTAACATAAATATATCTTAAGACACACAATACTGTAGCTTCTTTAAAACTAGACAAATACTTTTCATACTAATATTATATAAATGTAAAATTTGTGACTTTGTATGTAGGGAGTAATCTTCAGAACTAAAGATTCGATTCCGAAAATTATTTCACTAATGGGAAGCTAGTGTTGCCAAGTGTCATAGAATATATGTTCTGTTTAAACAAGAAATTTTAAGTGGACAAAGTCGCGGGCATAAGCTAGTGTAGGTATACAACGAAAACTAGGTCATAAAGTATATTTTATAAATAGAATGGGTTTATTTATATCTTCAGTCTTCTCAAGGGTAGCATTGTTTTTAAGATTAGCCGCAAGCCGAGTTCTGAGATGACTTAAAAGTGCTGAGATGACCTGGTGTGTCTTGTTTTATGAAAGTGACATAACAATATTGTTACTAATTGTAGTGTAAGAATAGTAAGTAGTAAGGTATTGTTTACAGCTGATTTTGTTTAGAAGAGTTCTGTTCTGCAGCTTTGGCAAATTTTTGTATGATATTTCTGAAGTAAATGACGCAAAAGTAGTATGTAAGGATAGTAGCAGATGGTGTTCTGTAGTTTCTGCCTGACCCCTTGGGAAAAAGGGGTAAGTTTATGTTTTTATGTATTTCTGAAGGCAACTCTGTTTAAAAACTAAATAATTTTAATTTTATTAAAAAAATATATACATACTTTTAATTTAAGTACTGAATGTTTTATAAACCCAGATTTTAATAATTGAACTTCATAAGCAAGATAAATAAAAATTAAACAGTATATGTATTGCATTGGATGGAATTTTTCTTTAAAAAAATGAAAGGCACATTTAAAGCCAAAACAGCTGTATATGCATCTGAACTCATACTAATAAATAACCCGAGTTCATTTTGGTACTACACCATGGAAAATATTGCGACTAGTACCTAAGTACTTGCACACTTGAAACGACATGGAAATGTGGCAAGAAGCAGAATCAAATAATATGATTACTGGCATGCTCAGGTTTTAAGGTGATACCTACTTACTTCAAGAAGAAAGTTTGATATTCCTTTGATTTTTAAAATCTAATGATGACATACGATAATTGGAGCAGCCTAATAGTTATTAGTTTCCAACAAATTCGTGTCAACGACCCAGTCAGAGATCACTACTCACAGTTTACAAATTAGTCAATTTCATGACTTTTTCACAAAAAATGTGTACAAAATATTTACAAACAAGAAAAGCGGTTTTCAATTATTTTGATTAGAATGACTGGGTATGCAGGTACAATATTGAAAGCTACAAGTGGATATTAGTATAATAGTAAAAGTGACTGTACCTTGTTCTCGGAATCCTGGTCAGAATGCTCAGAGTCACTCCCCTGGGAGTCATAATCCGACTCGTGCTGGCCACCATCCTGCAAACACCCTTCCACCTTTAGCAACTGCATTTTCCACACAAAACTCTTTTTGTTTACAACCTACGTGGCGGCAACGTTTCTAAAATTAAAGTCTAAACACATCGGCGGCGTTTCAGTGAGTGGTGCCCAATTCGTGACCTCAATTGTACTAAAAGAAATGGACATTCCGTCACGCGAACGACCGAGAGAAAGTAACCCGTAATACTTTTTAGCGCCAAAACGAAAGTTTACGCTATTGTGACTAGACCCTGTACTTACGTTCGCTGAGTTATTGTGTCCGATATCCTGCGATGCGTCCGAATATTCTCCGGAATCTTCGTGATCTCGTCTCCTAGCCACGGACGTCATATCGGCGTCCTCTCTCGTAACCTGCAGAACTTCCAGTTTGACGGCTTTGTTGTATTATTAACGGATAAAATGCAGCGTAATCGCGCTCGTTATACCGTCGCTAATAAGAAATCCCCTCTCGTTTTACGAAAAATGAAATGAAAGAACGTCAAAACAAGGGGAATCTAGCGGCCATAAAAAAGCTGCGTTTTGTTTACCCTAGAGTTGATTACTGATAACCTACTATCTCAACCCAATTAAATAAGAATTAAAAAGGTGTATATTCACACAATGTTTTTTATATTAACAGTTTATTTATAAGTCTTTTAACGTCACTTTTATTACTGTTTTATAGATTTCAAAAACAAAAATATTGTTTTAGATAATTAATGCAACGAAACGCATCGTAAAAAAACTAGGCAACATTGGTTTAAACGTCACAATGGAAGAAATTCACGAACGTAGTGTTCACATGTTCAGAAAGAAATATGTGCTGGCCTGTGCTACTGCTAAACTGTTCTGCAGTTTCGAGGTGCCGAGGTTGGCGCAGTTTCTAGCCACACGACTTTTGTAACATGAAGAAATAAAAATGCTAGTGCATGAACTGGCGGTTTTCTGTTGTTTCCGATTTTGAGCACCTTATCGGTTTTACGATAACCGCAAGTGGCAAGAATCTCATGTGGCCTTGGGCTAACACTGTGTTCAGTTCATGTCCCACTAGATAAATTAGTTCAATAGCGAGAATACCTTATATGATTTGTGTGATTTGTTGTCTGTCATCTGTCAAACGGCTGTCATTCATTAAATGTCATCAGGTCATCAATTTCAGGAAGGAAACCAAAGGAAACAAACATCGAAACTTTCATTTTTACTGCAAATGTAATTGAAATTCTCACAAAAACATTTATTTAAGAGCAGAAAACGCATCTATACAACAATGGAACGGTATGCACGGATTTCGAACACCAAACTCTTTTACAACCTCTTGTTTGTGTTGATATTTTGGTTTATTTTGGTACATTATCAAAACCATTTTCAGTTCAACCGAAGAAGAAGCAAAGACTGTGCAACTACTAGCCAAAGGTATCATGGAGATGTATGAACCACCGCTAACAACCATTAATACCCATTTAAAGGAATTAACGTAAGTTATAATACTACTAATAACTTCTTAATTCCCCTTCATCAGCTCTTTCATAATGTGTGAATGTGTGATAACATTTTATATCCCTCATAACTATAAATTATTAACTAAATATTAGCTTTAATACCGATTTGTTTTGCTGCCTGCCTAGGTTTATGAATCCCTTCATTCCTGAGTTTATTATTAATTCTGTAGATTGTAGAATATGTATCTATCATTTCAGTGAAAAACAAGATGCTGTCCAGGGTATGCTCACTTCAGAGAGGCGAAAGCTTGAAGACCTACAGAATGATGTCATGCTTGATGCCCTGGTAATTTACTTTACTAGCTACTGCCTGCGACTCCATGAAATTGAAATTTCATGCTTTTTTTAAAAGTAAAATATTAATTAAAACATGAAAAGAGAAGTCCCATCTCCTATAGAAAATTACCCACGTCTGACAGCAAAGAGAAGTTTATGAGAAATATTGAAGTTTATATTTTGAGATACTTCTCTGTGTTGTCAGATGTGGGGTAATTGTGAGCCTTTGCAATGCTATAGGATATCCTATAGCATCGTATTGCTGAACAGACCAGGAGATTTAACTATCTTCTGGAGGGTGGTACGCTGGTTGGAATTACCACCAAACGGATGCTATGGCCCACGCACAATGGGCCACCTGACAGACTAAGTGCAGAAATGAAACCCTGTAACATATAACATAGGTAACTGTAATCATTCAAAGGTGAATTTGTTCTCATTGTGCTCTTATATCTGGATTATAAAATAAATTTTTACAAATGAATATAGCTGTAAAATTTGATTTTCACAGTCTTACAGTGAAACTCGGTTCACAAATGAGAACAACTGTTATTAAACGCAGATTGGTAGGCTTTGTGTATGTTATTGTTAACATAGATTTTCAATGAATAATCCTATTCTTGCAGGATGGATTTTTGAGATGGGGCAGTAAGAACAGCTACCTGAACCGTTGTAGCTACAGACCATCTGTGAATACAGATCAAAATGTCTCAAAAAGTTAGGTCAGTCTCCTAAGACAAAGAATATTTAGAATCTAGCTTAAAATAAAGATTTTCTCTCATGTACAAAAATGCCGATCTGCCCTATACAAACAATAAGATTTAGTCTATCATAAATATAATATAATTTGCCCTACCTGAAAAGGATGACATTCATATTGCTGATTATTTGTGTGCATTATTATTGACATTTAATTTTGACATAACTATAATTTCTCAATTTAATTGTACTAATTTAAAAGAAAATAATTAATTACTAATAATGTTTAATGCATGCTAATTAAGGATGATAAGGGCAGGCGAATGATAATTGCAATGCTTGTAAAAGGCTGCTAAGTCATAAGTACTAACATAAGATAACACCAACATTGTACACTTCATTCGCAATAAACGTTTTTGACTTTTGACAGTTTTCCTGTAGCTGCAACGGTTCAGATAGCTGCCCTTACTGCCCCATTTGAAAAATCCACCCTGTATATTTGTAATCACGTTCTCGAAAACGCCTCTAACGATTTTGATGGAAGTTGCAATATAGGGGTTTATGGGGGCGAAAAATCGATCTAAATAGATCTCATATCTGGGAAAATAAGTTTTCTCCGTATTATCACCCGAGCAGAGCTCGGTGGACCAGGTACAAAATATAACATGATATTATTATCCAAACGAACTGCTTTCCATTAATTTGTAACGTGATTCCTCAGGGCACCTAGCTTCTGACGTTTCATAAGTGCCCTTCTAGGTCTATGTGAAATAAAATATTTTGAATTAAATTGGCCCTTTTAAGAGCGGGAAGAACGCTATATAATTTTCTAGAAGCTCTTTTGTTTTCAATAAGAGTTTTCGCAATTTATTTAATAAATATTTTTCTATTCTAGCTGGCAGACATAGCAACCAACAGAGAAAAACTGGTGACCATATCAAATTCAATGATGTCATTGCACAAGAGAGTTCAGTCTTTACAGGTAATTTAAAACTCCACATAATATAACATCACAAATGCATTCCCCGAAGGATTGAACCGGTGTACCTATAGTAAACCCATATTTTGCCAGTTATGTTTAAGTCCTATGTAATAGGGGGCGAGCCTATTGTCATCAATCAGGTACAAAAACCAGACTCCGGACTGCTACTGATAAATTCCAGATGGAAAACCCAATAACACTTTGCCAGACCTGGGAATTGAACCCGGGACCTCATGCTCAGCAGTCTTTTCTATCCATATCATCTTTCACACAGTCCATCCATCGTTTCTTAGGCCTTCCCCTACTCTTATAGCCAACTACATTCACACTCAAAATCCCTTATCTATAAAATAACAGCATGACCTAATTAATCTGCGTTTGGAGTTTATTTGGCAAACGTAAACAAACACGAGGTTTAGGAAAAACAACTGTAATGCCTACACATAAGGTTCAGTTTGCGCTACAACTTCATATTTTTTTAACGACTCAGTCAGTCTAAAATCAACTTCACTTACACTTGCATAAAGTTGATGTTTGTTTAAGTGGAAATTAAATCAATTGGAAACAAGGTTATAAAGACCTTAAATACATTTCACACTGATACATACACAAAGTATTTTTAGTTTGTGTTTTGTTATGTTTAATTCTTCATTTTTTTTATGTATGTTGAAATTAACCTCCACACAATATTTTTAATTGTAGACAAGAGCATCGAATGTGGAGAAAGCAGCTAAAATAAAGGCAGCCAGCAAACCAGGAGCATCTACCAGCTAGTCCTATTTTTGTATAAATTTAGGATTAAATGAAGAAACCATCCATCTTAAATCAAAACTACTTGACAGTAGCACATTCGATCGATCTTGATCAAGCCGATTTATGCAAGAATTTACACTTAGGGTCAAACTAATAATACCTGTATAGACCGACCAATTTATTATTATATTTTTGTATATATTTTTTTTGTGGAGGGCCATGTTTTAATCAAACTTAGTTTAATTGAAAAACGCAGAATATAGAGATGGCCCACATTTAATGACCTTGTATCCTAACCGAAAGCAATTGTCGCGCGAGTAGGCGATTATGCGATTGTTTACAAAAATGATGACGTATAAAAGCAACTTGATTGATCGCGCATGTACCTCATGTTCATACAAACGAGCGCGACGAACGCTTTCGGTTAGAACACGGTCTGACACATTGTTTTGTTTGCACAAACTATTCAACTAGGTTGTTCATCCAATTTTAAGGCAAAGTGAATTGTGTGTATCTAGCATTAGGTTCAGATCTACTAAGCTGCAGCTAAGGATAGGAACGTAATAATTTAAAAGTATAGAGTCCTACGTTGAGTAAAATCTGCGATTATGTGCTTATTATAGTCACAATGTGTTAAGCCCAAAGATTTATATCATTAGAATTGCCTACACTGTGAAGAGTGGCTCAAAGCGAAAAATCAAACAAACTCACTTTCGCATTTATAATATTAGTTATGTATAATTGTTGTCTCCACATTGTTTATGATTGTTATCGTATGTGTCATATCAAGCATAATGAACTAAGTGTGAATATAAATAACTTCTGTAGTAAGTAGTATAGCTATATGTTGTTTGCTCTGTTATAGCTTGTTGACTTTATTCATAATTGTATTATAAATATTTATATATATCAATTCCAATGTACCTTCATTCCATATCTTATGTAGTTCATAATAATCCATTAAGTATGTATTGTATGAGCCATATTTATCTATGAATTGAATACGACGTTTTCGTCGTATACGGGGTCAAATAAAATCAGCTAGAAAAACTCCGCAGACGTGATGTAGTGTCGAGCCCATCAGGGGATTTTGGGATTTATTCAAGCGCGGCAGAGAACATAAGGGGGATACCTTGCACCCTGTTGAGTACCTTCCCCATATACAGGGTTATTGGTTATATGTCGGCAATCCGTTCCATGTAGGAGCAGGTCATTTACAACCAAATGACCCCCTTTAAATCCTATGCAAATGTCAAAAAAAATCGAGTCATTTGGCATTTTATATTTTTATTTCATTCATTTGGTTCCATATTACCTCTCTATTTATAATTATGTTTAGAATATCTTTTTTTGTTTTTTATCGTCATTACATATAGATACCTATCCCATCTGCAGAGTTTGACTAGCTAATTTTCTTTGACCCGTTATTGCATAATATGTACTCGCATTATGACACGTCATTTGACTTTTATGACAATGACATAAGGTTCAAATTCAATTAATTTAAGAGTTATCTTAAAGTGCAATATAGAAAATTATGTATTAAAATAAAACACAACATAATTTTGAAACTTTATTTATTTTAAACTTATATTACAATAAATTGTAAGTACTATTTAAAAATAAATATTATATTTTACTTAATTATAATAATAACAACGCTAATTACTAAGATATAGTAAGGCTAAAGCCATACGGCAACTGGTATATTAATAAAGAACAAAAAATATAGAGGGCGCTACTTTCGCGTGGCCCACTTAAAAATGTATGGATAATATTAATATACTTTTAACATAAAAATCTTATAAAAAGATAACTTTAAATATTTATTGAACTGTTAATATTTGCATAATTTGCACAATGTTGCGATACGTATTTACGTATTACTGTTTCACGTGGCATGGGGCCGTATCATAAAGTGACCATCATTGATTCCGTGCCAGAAAGAGATGGAGCTATACGTATGCATAGCACCTTCCCTCTCATAATGAAAAAATAATGACTTCAGACTTCAACCATTCTCTATACGGCTCCAGGCTGTTACTATGATCTCTAACTGGTTTAAGAAAACTTTTCTACATTTTAAATACAGCTCCTTAAAAAGTAAGTTGCTATTGGCATTGCATTCCTTAAAACTAACATTCTTAGAGCATTGATACAGGAGCAAATTGCAGTGAAAACAGACTTGTAACTGTCGACGCGTCATCAAATTCACTTAGTTTCAGTGGCTATATTTTAGTGATAAGTATTCACTAAAATATAGCCGATGAGCACATGCTAAGCCGCGTCGATTTTTACAAGTCTGTCATACTCTTAAAGGTGTGCGTCTATTTTTTTTGTATGCATCGCTGAAGGCCTGAAGGGTTTGTCTCCTGTATCCATGTTCTAGAAGCATATCGTATCGTTATCGGTAAATATAAAACCGTTATTAAAAATAACGTTATCGCTACACTAACAGTTATTGTCTATAAGCATATTTTGAGATGACCATCACTTAATCTAATGTTTAAATGTGCCTAAGACTAGTTAGATTTCTTTAAGTAACTTAATTAAGTGTCCACATCTAACATGGCAGTAAAGATTCACAAAAATGATCTACTGTACAATAAATATGAATATAATAACATGAAAATAAAAGCATATTTTTTTTGGAATTTTTCATTTTTATTTTTCGTGTTGGTATTATTAATGCAAGTCACTTTACATGGCAACACTGGGCTGTCAGGGATTTGACGGGGAGTTTTGTAACTTAAAATTGCCAGAGCAAAAAAATATTTACTTTCTCTTTTTTTTCCAGTCACTACGGACTCCTCGTCCTATATATTTTAAAATATCGATATGTGTGTTTATTGATTAGTGACTACGCCAATTTTAGTCGTAAGATTTAAAATTAATTATATAAAAAAATATAATTTTAATCTCTTAATACCTAATTGGTTGGAGATCGTACTCTAAATAATTTTATCGCCGGTTTTAAACAATATTGTGGTACTGGATTTTGATTAGCGAAGATAATCCCTTCTTAGGTACCTACATAATTCAGCATACATAATGGCACATATAATTTTGAAAATACCCTTAGTAAAAAAAATATCTATTTTTTTTCATAACTACTTTTCCTACTTTAAACATTTTAAACATAGGTAGGTACTAGATATACCCTATAGATTTACATATCTACATATCATATGAAATAAGTGCCCAAATTAATTGCCCCAACGACCCCAAAAAAGTTTTTAATCCCCATAAATTTTCTTCGAAAAATAGCTACTGAATTTGAAAGAAAAAAATATTTTTGTCTCCCCGAATTGTTCAACGTTTCTACTATGTCCGCTAACCAAATTCCCTAGTACTATTCAGCAGTAAGATCCCCCTGTTGGTATGTACCAATCTGGTGGTGATGCAAAGAGGGGTGACCAGGTGGGTTGGATGTTATTTGCGACGGAAAGCCTCCGTGACGTCACTCAAGACGCTCACCACGAACGACTCGATGCCTGATTCATTTTCGCCGCGAGCGATGCGGAAGTAGCCGTTTTCACCCCACGCTGTACCCCAACTGTTGGCTACGATCTGCGAAGAGAAATTGAAAATTAAATAATGATACGTAAGCACAATATTTAAAACTTTGGTCTGTTAGAAACCCTAAAATAGTTGGAAAATTTCATTATCACTCCATCTTTCACACAGTCCATCCATCGTTTCTGTTGTAATTGTTGGCAAATGTAAAAATATATGAAGAAATATTGAAATATAGGTAGTTCTTTCTGGTAAAGAGACATCTGGAAAGAACCAATGCAACGATCTTCAGTGCACATTTGGAAAATCGTACTGATATTTTAACCTGTCCTGCCTTCCCTTGTATCATCTCTAAATCGAGACTTCGAAGTCACCTGTTTAACTAACACTCAGTTTCCTGATCTGGTCTTGCTTATCCCAAAATATTGTGATTGGTATTCAGTTACACTTTCCAGTCCCGGATCTAGGGGGAGGCAAACCGGGGCCTGTGCCCCGGGCGCCAACTTCAGGGTGTGAAAAATGCAAGCGTAGTAGACATTTGCACCACCCAACACACCGCAACATATAATCTTTCTATTTCTTTTAGTTTTGACGCCCTTGTTGGATTGGTGCATTATTAATCGGTAAAATTTGATCAATATGTTGCTACCAAAATTTTAATTTCGCGGATTACCTTAACGCATAAAGGATTGGCGCATGGCGGGGGGCCCCAGACAGAAGTTATTGCCCCGCCTCAAAAAAAATCGAGATCCGGGGCTGGTACTTTCATGACAAAGGATATTGAGGCTAACTCTTTTGTCACTTAGGTTTATATTTGCTAGTCAAGTCTTACCCAGTATTTGTCTCCATGCTGCTCTCCCCAGCCGATGACCCTGACGCTGTGTAGACCCTTCAACTCGTTGTTACCGAACTGCGAACGACGGTAGATACCGTCCTGGTAGTGGAAGAAGTCTTGGTGGACAGTCATTATAGCTGGAAGAAGAAAATTGGATTTTAAAACGGTGAAGGAAAATATCATGAGGAAACTGGCGTGTCCTAGAACCAAAAATCCGAAGACATTTGTGACATCCACCAACCAGCGCTGGGCCCAGGCAGTGGCGGATTTGCCCTAAGGCCCAGTAGGCCCGGGCCTAGGGCGGCCAGATGTTAGGGGCGGCCAATCTTGACAAAAAATTCACAGATGATAACAAGAAATAACTCAAAGTACCTATATATATTAAACGATCGCGCACATTATGGCGGGCCGCACTGCACCGCATCTTATAAAAATAATGACTTTAAAACATTTAAAAATATGTCCAAATAACTAATTGAAACGCGTCAAAGAATTTCGCGGCGCCAACCCGACTCATAGTTAACTTTTCTGAACCGATTTCGATATAATTTGGCAATAAAGTAAATTCATTATGTAGTCTATATGATGGGTGCTGAGAGAGGGGCGGCCATGGCCTGGGGCCTAGGGCGGCCAAGACGGCAAATCCGCCACTGGGCCCAGGTGGTAGATTATAGCCAACTCCCTCTCACAGAGAGGAGGCCTGTGTCCCAATAGTGGGAACGTATTTAGAAATAGGAATAAAGTGTTGATGTTAAACCTTTAAACCAATCATTTTTCTCTGAGGTGTGTCTCCTACACTCCTACTTCCCTCCAATAATATGTCTCTGTATAGTTGTATGCATTAGAATGAGCACGTGATAAAACAAAGGGGATCGCCACTGCGGGGGATTTATCTACCGGGTTTGACATAATATACTACCTAGTCATCAGACGTTTAAAAAACGGAGAGGTTACGCACGTGTCTAGCTTCGCTTTGCAAGTAAATGTATGTGGTAACATCCACTGCAACCCACGAACACGCTACGCACGAATACAACATTAATGACGTCATTGCTACACGCGTGGCTTGCTCGAATACGGCGCCCACGCAGCACAACGCTGTCAACGCTATGCACGTGGTACACGGAAGCTTGCGTCTGCGTAGCTTTACTGCGGGTGGTGGGATGTGGTAACATAGTCGTGGGTTAATATTCGTGTACCTATAGTGTGTGCTGCAGTGGAAATGTAGAAAAAAAGTTATCAAAACACATTCAGATCTAAGAATTTCATCGCATACCAAGATAGTGACTCAACAAGGAAAGATTGTATGAGAACTAAATGATAGAGGCAGATGACATCAATCTGATAACTGTTAGTAAACTTGGTTAGTAACAAGCCATTTGATTTTTACCAGCCGACCGATGAACCTTAGTCATTCTACCCAATTTTCTATAATTTTTACATTTTATTTAGAAGATTTATGCCCGTTTTTACCGACAATTAAGTGACACCTAAATGAATCCCTAAATAAGAGTGCTCTTTTGGATTTTCAACTCTCAGCGCTGAGCCAGCGTTGAAAATCCAAAGGTGCACTTTTATTTAGGAATTCATTAATACTGGTCAAAACGGGGATTAGGCCCGTATTACAGAACCTCGCTCAAAACTCAAGCATTGCTTAAAACTCGTTTAAAACCATTTGATTGGTTGAAATTAGTTTTAAGTAGTGCATGGGTTTGGAGTGAGGTTCTGTAATACGGGCCTTGGATTCTAAGGCTCGTATTACAGAACCTCGCTGAAAACTCAAGCATTGCTTAAAACTCGTTTAACGCCATTTGATTGGTTGAAATTAGTTTTAAGTAGTGCTTGGGTTTTGAGTGAGGTTAAGTAATACGGGCCTTGGACTCTAAATCTTCAGAAAGGTCAGGTGCGTAGAAGATGGCGTTTTGTAGTTACTGCCTACCTCCCTGGGAAAAAGGCGTGAGTTTATGTGTGTATGTCTAAATCTTCTTGGTTGGCTAGAGTGAGACCCAATTTCAGTGCTTGTACATATTATTACTAGATAGAGGTCGTAAAGCAGGCCATTATGCTAGCAAAAATAATATAAGGTACTTATTACCTACTTCCTAAACAATAAACAGCTTTTGGCGAAGCCAGGAAAAGCCGTTGTTTAAAAAACACTGCGATTTTTTTCGAAGTATTGGTAAGTAGGGAGGACGTGCCAAGGTGACCGCAGATTTTCAGTTCTAGCGACACCAATATGGCGGCCTGATCCATAAAGATAACTGTCCTAATTCAAATAATAAAAAATACTACGTAAACAGTCCTCATTCCGCAGTAAGGCTACCGTAAAATGTTATCTCTTAAAATCAGTAAAGCGCCGTGATTTTCTTATCTTAACTGTACAAGGATACCCATTTATTATGTGATATTTGTATGATATAGCACTACAAATGTTGATAAGTTGATAAAAATAGTTCGATAATCTCTAATGATTGAAATCATTGTTCAAATTATCTGTAGTGGTAGGATATTTTTGCACTATCTTAAAATAAACAATATTAGATTAGGTATTAAGCAGTATCTTGTGTCACGGGCGTTAGGCCCGTTCAGATTTAACTCCTGAGCGAAGCGGGAGAGATAAATCCTAGAATCCTGAGGGATTACAGAGGGATTCAAACTCGCCCAAGACGAAGACACCTTTATCCACGTGGAGAATACACTACTTCGGTCCATGTAGATACATGGACCGAAGTAGTGTATTCTAACGTTGTGTAATGTAACGTTTTTACAAATGGTAGTTACAATACAAGCAAAAGATCAATTTAAAAAAGAATTGCCATGTAATGTAATGTTCCTGAGCATGCTCGTAATGCGTTCGACATAATGCTCTCGGCGAGTGAGTTCATTGTAAGAACCTGCCCTCGGCCCGTGCACCTCACTCCGCTTCGCCCGCGCTCGTGCCTTTGCTCGATAAAATGTTACACCAATACCTTCGTTGGTTTTTTAAATCAGGTTGTAACAAAACATCGAGCGTCTTGCTCGAAGTACAGTTCGATAAAATAAAAAACGGGAATGCTCGATGTTCTGTTGCAAGTAAATGCTCTAGTCTATTTAGAAAAAAATATAAAAACAAAACAAACCTTGCACAGGTCCAGACTGCATAATATCGAACATGATGTCTTGTTCCTTAACCAATCTGCTGGGGGGTCCAACCTTGTACCTCGAAGAGCGTTGGGGTAGCACGGGAGTACAGCCGTCTGTCAGGAGGTTTCCTCGCCTCTTGAAGGGACAGTGGGAGACCTTTGCCGTGTAAGGATAGCAGTCTTCGTCGATAAGCCTGGTGGTTAGAAAATTATTGGATTACCTAGGAGAAAGGAGAAAAAAAACGAGCGAGCCGTACAGTAGTCGCATATAATGTGTAACATCAGTTTGGTAATAAGCAACATTAAAGGGGCGGGGCCTCGTCATGGTCGTTTCTGACGGCCAACTCTAGAATCGCGCGCACTCAATGATCAAATAAAATAGTGCGCGCTTCCCCGGCTTCCTGTGACACACTTCCGTCCCTTTTCACGAAATCACTCCCACAAATTTGGTTATTTAGAGATTATTTAGATTTTGTTTTTGATTGCAGGAAAGCGAGAGAAAATATAGTAAGTACACATAAAAAAAATTGAGAAAATCTCTGAGTACGTCAATACTCGGCCAAAACAAGGGAACAAATTTTACCCCACTACGGCAAAAAGGAAGGGTTATGATTTTTAGAGGACTTAGCCCTGCAGTAGGTAGAACATTTATAGGCTGGTATTATTACTATTAAATGTTGTGAACATACATTAAAGAGAGACGATGCATCAGGCTAGGGCAAATTCTGAGCGGAGGAACGGGACAAAATTCGTGGGAACATGCCACGATCAGCGACATAATGCGCAGAACGCATTCCACAATTTTTTTCGACAATTCTGAGGTAATTTTGTGACTACCAAGTGAGCTATACTTTTAAGGCCCGTATTACAGAACCTCACTTAAAACTCAAGCATTACATAAACTCCTTTCAAACCTTTTAATTGGTTGAAGCTAGGTTTAAGTAATGCAAGTCTTGAGTGAAGTTCTGTAATTGTAATACGGGCCCGTATTTGAGGTCTTGCTGAGACGTAATAATAACCATAATTTCCACTTACCCACGATTTTTGGCGAACATCCAAGCAGAATCAATGTGTCCACCGCGGCATCCTTGCTGCGGCTTCCCCATACAAGACAGTAAAAATTGAGAACTCAGGATGACTTTCTCAGCACCGTTGGACTGGATTGCGAATCTGTTGGTAAAGATATTTGTTTGATTAGTACCTATATTAAAATGCGGTTTGACTGCCTCTTGAAGTGTATCAACGACTACATGACACTATATGAGACTATATGAGCTCATATAATAGTGATGATGACTAAAATTTTTTTTTTACTCCGTGTTTTTCTTCTTTTTTTGATTATAAAAAAATATTGGACACGCATTTTTTATTTTTTTTTCGTAATCTATAGATTACGGCGATACATTGGGGTAAAATGTGCCATGACGTCACGAGTATGTAGATTTTATATATACTAGTGACGTAGCGACTCCACCACCCACTCCTGAACTTAAAATGCGTTTTATCTAAGTATTTTTTTATTAATATGATAAAGCAAGAAATACGTGTCTAATATTTTTTTATTATCTGACTGACAGACTAATTAGATTAATTTTTTTCCATATAGGTTAATTTATTTTAATTTCATTGTAGATTATGTCATTTCATATTGACATAATCTACAATGTTTTCTACATAATCTATTTTTACAATGTCTTTTTTTATGAGCTGTTTTGCAACATGTGGTCATATAAATTATTTTTGCATAAGTCCTATTATACTGGGTGGCAGGGACATTGACGCGACAACTGTTACCATGGATTCAGTACATGATTCTACAGTCACATCGGACAGTCGTGGGCTGCTGACTGCTGACAGAAGTGAGGACTTAAGACTGGTATTAGCGCCATCTAGCTTCTATAGTACACCACTACGGCGCGAGCATGTCGGTGACGCGAATCCATAAGTTTACCAATACTAAAGAATACATCTATGGTTTATCCCATATCAAAAATCGCTCAACGCGCTTAAAGAAGTTTTCACTACAAGAACATAACTGTCCTTTTGAGCTTCGCCATAGTTGGGTAAAAAACACATGACTAAAAGATAATCGTGGTGCTAAATCGGCAGGATAAAATGTCACCATCCAAATGATACAATCGGTAACATCGATATGAATAAAACAACTACTTAGCAGTAAGTCAGAAACCATTTCGAAATCGTCACGATTCCGTGACCAGTCGCAAGTGTAAAACAAGAAAGCACGTTTTTTAAATAGCACGGGATTCGTTTTGCGGTTTTGTACAGTACATTCGACCACTCGTCCGTGGTAACACTTCGACCTTGACCTTACCTTTTAACAGCCTCATGGTCTAGTGGTAAGACAGCCTGTCTCACACCCAAAGGTCGGGGGTTTGATTCCCAGTGGGGGGAAAATTTTCTGCTCTACTTAGGTACCTCTTTTCTTTCCCTTTTCCATGGTATAATAATATACTTCGCCAGGTATGGCATTCCGAAACACAGTGGTCACGTGAGCAACACAAGTCTACGTCATCACAACTGTGTTACCAGAAGTTTGTAATAATAACTCCCCAACCAACCTTTATTACCTGTGGAAATCCGATAAAACAATGAGGTTTTAATTAACAATTACGTTGGTTTATGTTTAAATTGAAATGTTTCGTTAGATTAGACACACGAAACGACAATTTAAAAGCTATGGTTTCTGAAAATCTTTCCTTAATCGTGTTTTGTTGCAATAGAGTGGCAACTGGATAGTGACGTAAGCATGTGTTGGTCCCGGAATGCCAGACCTTGTTTTATTAGACCATGCCTTTTCCTAGGTTTCAACAATAAGATGGACCTTAATCTTATTACAATTTAGCCTTATAAATAGACTAACAAGTAATTTAATTATAACCTAAACTATTCAATTGTCTTTAGGAACCGGTCAACTGCCCTAACTTCGCCTGGCGTCCTATGTTTGCCTATAATGAAAAAGATGCAATATCGTTTTCATTTTACTTGTATGGCAATCGAAACTTTGAGTTTTCATAGTAAGCTTTAGGCTCGTGGCTTCAAAAACTAAAAAAATTACCGTAGTTATTTTTTTTTAAATACGCCTGAATAGGTACCTACTGGGTTACTGCGGATCCCCCATATCTTGTCCCGTGACACGATTAGTAACACTGTTCTGTCAGTCGCCATTTTAACTCTACTAGTTTTGAAACTAAGTTTGACAAGCAATGGTGCCAACATAACGGCAAGGGACAAGTTATAGTGAACGGTATGTAAGAATCAAATTCCAAAAAAAGTCTTCGCGCTACAAAAGTAAACAATGCGAAAAATAAAACAAACGAAAAGCGACCTTACGTTTCCTTATAAATCAACT
Source organism: Agrochola lota (assembly GCA_947364205.1). Classification (NCBI taxonomy): domain Eukaryota; kingdom Metazoa; phylum Arthropoda; class Insecta; order Lepidoptera; family Noctuidae; genus Agrochola; species Agrochola lota. Next base: position 4,574,504 of record OX376239.1, read on the forward strand.
TTTTGCACGTTTGCCACTACCTGCGGTCTGGGAACGGAGGCACCCTCAAGTGAAGCTGAGGGCTCTCTAGTCTTTATTTTTAGCCTCGTCTCGTCTCAGTTTGCATACGAAGAAGAATCGCATATCATTCTTATATTACTGGCCAAGTTGCATTCTTGTGGTGTCGTTTATTTTTAAATTTCTTGAACATGAGTCCAAGGAATTCGATGCTTAATTGAATCTGACTTTGTTTATCGTAAAATCTTGTAGATACGAGATAAAGTTCATAATGTCGATGGTTAGGAAAAAATGGGGAAAAAGCCGTCATTATTATTAATGTAAAAAATCAAGAAGGCGCCTGGGGCTGTTGATGTCATAATTAACTGCAGAGCAGTACGAATAAAAGTTTTTATCGATGCCACGTGTTGGCTCAGTCGAAAAAGACCACTTATCAAAAAACCTCTCGGACGCAAAATGTCCATTTCTGAGAATGTCTCTTTCGCAAAATATCCGCTTCTCAAAATGCCTCTCGGACGCAAAATGTCCATTTCTGAGAATGTCTCTTTGGCAAAATAACCGCTTCTCAAAATGCCTCTTGGTCGAAAAATGTCCCTTTCTGAGAATGTCTCTTTGGCAAAATAACCGCTTCTCAAAATGCTTTTCGGACGCAAAATGTCCATTTCTGAGAATGTCTCTTTCGTAAAATGCCTCTCGGACGCAAAATGTCTGTTTCTCAGAATGTCTCTTTCGCAAAATGACCACTTCTCAAAATGCCCCTCGGATGCAAAAACGTCCATTTCTGAGAATGTCTCTTTCGCAAAATGACCACTTCTCAAAATGCCTCTCGGACGCAAAATGTCCATTTCTCAGAATGTCTTTCGCAAAATGACCACTTCGCAAAACGTCCCTTTTTCTAAAACACATTCAAACAATCATATCAGTACAAAATCGGTCAAGTGCGAGTCGGATTCGCGGTCAGAGGGTTTCGATGCCACGTGTCTACCGTTGACTGTTAGTTGTCTGACGTTACAACCTACTGCCGGCTGGATAGATTTACACAGTCAGTTTCTGGTACTTTCCTCAAAGGGCCTGTCGGTTGCTACCCCGCAATTTGTTACACGATATTTTTGTTTATATTTAATGTAGGTAGTATAGGTACACCTCTGCCTAACCCTTCGGGGAATAAAGTCGTGATGTTATTTTAATGTCTTGAGTTTAAAAGAGACTTCGACCACTTTTTTTTTTTTTTTTTTGAGGGTGGGAAATCATCAAATGACTTCTCCCGCTCTGGGCAAATTGAGAGGGTGTGTCAGACTTTTACTGACTAAAACCCACCCGTGTTCCTTCCGTTGCCTGTGTGCCGGGGCCGCGTTATCCCTTTCGGACAAACCCGCAACCCCAGCAGGCATTGGTCTTTCGACCCCGTCGGTTGGTGCTGACATCTCTTTGAGGCGCGCGTGGAACACAACGCGCCGTCGACACGGGCCTGGTCCTTATCGGACGGCGAGCTGCCCATTGCTCACCGTCCGCAAGCCCGCGCCTACGGTGGCCGGAAGTTGGCTCTCGACTCCAGACTTCGACCCCTGAGCTTCTATCGCCATTTCTTTTCAGCACGCTGAGCAAGACCACAATAGAAAAGGGTTTTGTCGACGGAAGAATAGACAAAATGAACAGATAAACAATCACAATCTGTCATTTTGTCTATTCTTCCGTCGACAAAACCCGTAAGTAAAACTTGGTTGTCATGCCATGTGTGCAGTGGTAGTAAAATAAATGTCGACTCCGTTGAGCTTATTTTATTTTTTAAATATGTCGTGTATAGTCTACCTAAGCTGGTGATAAACCTCATCATCATCACCTAGGGTCAGCTCCCAGTCTAACCGGATGCAGCTGACTACTAGTATTTTACATGGAGCTCAGATAGGCGATCATCGCGACTTCCACAACTCAGTTACTAGGTAACACGATACCGTTGGGTAAGGCTTTCGGGTTTCTGACTACCCGTGACAACGACGAATCAGGTTCCTCTAGCTTATCAGACAGCTGTGCTGCTGGGGAGGTTATTGCGCCACTTCTTCTTCCCAGTTAAAGCACTAAGAGTTGGTGAAGGGCGGGTGTTTTGAGGGACTGTCTTAATTTTTAACGTTCGTTTTTTTGATTTGTGTTTGACTGGCAAAGATGTTCGAAAACTAAAAAAAAACTTACCGGTCAGAAACAATAGTAGCTAAGGACACAGCCCAGTCAGATCCACACCAGCCCTGATCAACAACAGGTGAGATGTAGCTCTTCCAGTGGGTCCTGGCATCGAACTCGCGCGGGTAGGGGATGTCTTTGTCAATGTTAATGGGCCCGAGGCGGGAAGTCTCGCGGCTCAGTGGTAGAGTACCTGAAATTAAAAAACGGAATATAAATCTGGACGCTTTTTACCGGGCTGCGCGACAGTAAACACAGGGTTATTGGTTTTCACTCGTATCTTTTCTATGTGGGATTCTTTATGACCCTCAAAGCATCCAAACAGCTAGGTATCGACTAGGTTTGGATAAACTAAGCACTCTAATTGCGTAACACACAATCATTTTGAAGAGCATTGCTTAATCCATTACTTCATATATTCGAAAAAAAATCTGCTCGACAAAGTAAATAACGCAGTAAATGTTGTTCAACTATCAAAATGTAACAGATTTTGATTGATCGTGTATTACGCAATTAGGTAGCTGGGTATATTCGTATAAATAGATTTGTAAGCTAATTTGACCTGTGACAGCTACTTACATATGGGAGGTCTACTATGCGAAGCTATGAGGTCTTTGCTTCATTATTGGTAAAGATATACAAGTCTTAATGTTAACCAATAACGGTTCGTAAATTATAGGAATCGATGATAAAAATTGGGCGAAAATATTATGACATTTATCGGTTTGCATTCAGAATCGAACTAAGCCATCGTCCTTTCTCATAACGACTGTATCTACATCTACTTATTCTTTCTATTCAAACCAGTTATCTTGTATCTGAGCACAATGAAAGCCGCGGGCGATACCGCTTAGGCCCGTCGTCCACGACGCTTCTCAAAAGTAATCAGTTCCAAACTCAAATCACCAATGAGTAGCCAGAATGTCACCGCACTAGCATTTTTAATGGCGGTTCGAAAATGACATGCCGCAACGAATTGGTTACAAACTAGTTAATATCGTGAACGGACCACCGTTGAAATGCCAGCGTCTGTGTTTATTTATTTATTTATAATAGGTACGCCAACAGCATATATATTTTACATTAAATATTAAACTAACAGATATGGGCTCCCTTCCACGTATAACCCTCAATCTTCAAAGCAAGAGTGAACGAGCATCTTCTGGGCACGCTCGTTTCATCGCAGACTTCATCCATTACTTTCAACGCGAGATCAAGGTCAAGAGCAAGCCCAGTTTGCAAAAAAATAAAAATACGCCCGCGTGATATCTTTTTAAATTATACCTTAAGTTACTCAGTGATAACAAAGCATTCATTGGTAAAAGAATTAAAAATTCGGATCAGTAGTTTTTGAGTTTATTCATTACAAACAATAATACATATATTTTCTCTTTATAATATTAGTGTAGACTGTGTGACATTCTGGCTACTCATTGACGTTTTTTCTTGAGTATCGTCGTGGACGATGGGCCTTACAGTAACTAGATCTGATTTCATTGTGCTTCGCGACAGCCTGACTACACTTTCACCTTTTGTTCCTACTTCAATAGCTGTCTAGATCAGTCTACTTTCGAGTACTAATATTCATGTTTCAATGGGTCTTTAGATTTAAATGGGTTAGCGACCATTGGCTATAAAGACGTTGTATTGTTTTTCGTTGAAAGGCTCTCTGGTATTCTCTTGTGTCTGGTGCATTTTCTACTGACGACTTTAAAGTCCATCACAGACGTAGCTATAATATATATTATAGCAAGACATATTACGATATATTTTCCATAGAAACAAAACTTCGAGTGACTTCAGACGGAGCTATAATATATATTTCTAGTACGTCACAAAAAACTACGCAAAAAAAAGAAAAAAACAAGTAGGTACCTATATTAATATTGGGTCCTTACCTATGAAATTGGCGTTTTTTTCTAACAAATAGAGAACCTCGTCACTTCTATGATTTAAAATATTCATCAATTGCTTGGTATTATATCGAATAATGACCGTCATAGACAACTACCAATAGTAAAAAAAACTTATTACTTTATAAACATAAAAAATACCTTAAAAATGACTCCTCATTTTGTTAGCAGTAATGACCACTATTGGTTTTAACTTAGCCAAAACTTATTTTTGTCGCTTAATCTAAGTGTCTTATTACGTTAACTTAGTTTTTAAACATTAGTGCATAAAAGTTTTACAACATTCGTGTTCATGGTTGTTATATAAATTAAGAAAATGTTAGTATTCAATGCAACTTCTTTAAAATTCTCCTTACAAAACGCTGATTTCATAGGTGGGGACCTAATATATATTATAGTTACGTATGTGACGGCCTTTAGGAATTATTCACGGACAGGAATTACTGACAGGTGTCAAGAACGCATTCTTTCGCCGGCCGAGAGAATGCGTTATTGACACCTGCCAGTTTCATACTACCGAATTTTCCGAATTTGATCCTTATTACTACTAGAAATAGTCCAACTGACAGGTGTCAGGAACGTATTCTCTCGACGAAGGTACTATATTTATACATCATCATTATTATTTAACAAGGAAAACGGAACGTTCATTATGATCAGTTTTCATAAAGTAATTTTTAACATTTACCTACAAGTGTGGTAGCCAGCCTTAGACAAGGCACAGCCTGTACCGCTGAAGGTATAAAGAAGATAATGTTCCTAGAGGTCTTCTGAGAAATAACCTTTTTAAACGCTATACTCTTGAATATGTCAAAGTAGACTTGTAACAGGTAGCTTAATAATTGATGTTTTGCAGTTGAAAGACAGCCTATAATCTCTATATCCTCTCTGTGAGAGGGAGTGGGCCGTAATCCATCACGCGTACCCAGTGCGGGTTGGTAGATGTCACATGTCCTCGAATTTAGGGTTCTAGGACATGCCACTTTCCTCCCGATGTTTTCCTTCGCCGTTTTGAGAGCAGAGGTGATGAAAAATCTTACACAAAGTAAAGCGCCTGTCAGGGTTCGAAACTACATCTGGTAAGTCGCGGCCAACCACCACTGCGCTCTCTATAATAAACATTAACATAATTGGACACTTTTTAGACCACAAAACTAATAAATATGGCAGTGATTCATTCAGTAAATTCACATATTGCAAGAATGATTTATTAAGTTTGCCATACGATTTTAAATCTTATTTCGCAAGTAATAAAGGGAAAGTAAGTTCACGATGGTACGATTTAAAGCTGTCAGTTATTTTAATGAAAATGCATTGTCTCATCGGATTGTTTGGCAGGAGTTCGGGACTTGTTTATACTGAGTTGTAAATAATGTGCCACTTTAGATCGTGTTGCTAACCGTCAGACATCAATTGACGTAAGTAGAACTTTACTTTCGTTTATGTGGGTCATAATTAGCCTTTAATGTTCCCACTGTTGGGACACAGGCCTCCTATCTGTGAGAGGGAGTGGGCCGTAATTCACCACGCGAGCCCAGTGCGGGTTGGTAGATGTCACATGTCTTAGAATTTTTCTAGGACATGCCGGTTTCTTCACGATATTTTCCTTCACCGTTTTGTGACCTTTTCCTCTCTCTGAGGCCCTGTTCCTGTTCGATACCTGTGGGATTTCTAAAATGAATACTTTTGTTAAAATGTAAGGTACTACTTACCAAGTTTATAAATAAGCCCATCCTTGAGTTTCTTCCCGTGGAACTGCGTGTAGTTTGTGGCTCTCCATCTAAGGCGCGCTTGTCTGACGTTCCTGATGACGTCGTCACTCATCAGGCATGGATCTTGGTCGCAGTCCCAGTAGTGTTCTTCGCCTTCCGGGTGCACGCATACACTGTTGGAGAATAAACGAGGTCAGAGAGTTGTGGGAAAAAGTAGGAGCGGCGTTCCAAATTGTCAGTAGTATTTATATTTTAATAGGGGCTGGGGTCATAACAGAACCCAGATAAGTATCTTCTAGTAATAGCTATTTTGTATGTACACCTTATAAATAAAATATATAAATAGTTGAAATTATACATAGGGTATAGGGTGATACAATGTGCGGTCGGAATATCGAAAAGAACTTGGCTTAATCTCTTCAATATGCGAGTAATGATTCTGGATATTGGAAAGGACTTGGCATTAACTTGGAAATCTTCAGGTCATATCTGAATATGTTACTTCTTGACCAGTGAGCACCAACGTTTACCGCATCATCGGTTACTTTCAGGTGAGATATCCAACCTTCTTTAAACGAACAAAAGAAAAATATCCCTTGCAAACGGCAGAGGGATTGGATTTCTTTGTTAAAAGATTGTTGTGTATGTAATTTTGTTACTATTAGTAGACTGGGTACTCCGATGAGCCATAGCGGTACAACGATGGAGCCATATCGCAAACGATGCCTCAGCTCTTGTCGTGCTCTTTGTGCACTAACACCTGCACTATGGAAGACTTTTGCGTGATAACGCTGTCGAAGTGGTCGAATTCTGGATAAACCTTATTTTAAACAAATTAATGAAATCATCGATACGACAAATAAAATTACAATACCTAGAGGAAAGTACTGCATACTCTTTCGAAGAAACCCATGAGTTGAATTACAACAACAAGGGGAAAAACCAATATCTTTGTTGTGAATAAAACATCACAAATATCGATCAATCATGATGCCATAAAAAGCCGTGTTTCCTGTAAAGATTCTGCGCTAGCTGCAGAGTGATGAATGAATCAACTGTATGCGTTGGCAGAATTCTGGGTCGTGTAACAATAAACGCTATATTTATCCTAATGTCATTCAATACCTTATGACATCATAAGGTCGATACTCAGGGCCTAGACAAGAACAAGGTTGTCTAGAAGGCTAACTATTATAATATACTAGACGCTATCTGCAGCGTCGACCGCGTGGACCCTAATTCTTTTTCAAAAATAATAGTAACCTAAGTTACTTCTTATAACATCAGCTATCTGCTAGTGAAAATTCCGTCAAAATCGGTCCAGGCGTTTTGTAGATAAGCCGGAAAAAACAGAGAGACAAAAATGTTTAAAATCGTTTATCTCTTATAAGTACCGTCTATATACTTTCACATATATTTAGTAAAAAATCTTGTATAGATATTTATGTAAAAATCTTTTATTTCATTTTAATCTTAAATTTTGGATTCAGCGTGATTTCTAACAGCCTTTTCCCTCCCGTGGGAGTCAAGAGTATAATTCTATTGTGTTATTCAGCCAGATTTCGTAAAATTGGATAGATACTATTATCTATAGTGCTCGTCGAAGAAATGGTTCGTGCTCCAATTCCCATAAAAAAATCCTGTTGGACATAATTTTGCTCTTATACGTGACATTTCCTATCAAACTATAATTTATTGTCGATGCGACACGATAACGTTAACTATGCTATTTGGATAGCAGATCGCAGAACAATGCGCAAGCGCAGCTTAACATGAGCCCTTCAGCCATCAATAAACCTTCTGCACCCATCTGTTTTGCATTAACAACTAGGGACGCGACATATCGAGGTCGATACTCGATAATGACATTGTTTATCGATCGTAGGCGTCTGTTTATCGATACATCGCTCGAGCCTCCATATGGCGATAATTGAAGCAATGATGAATGCTGTTCAATGATACTCGCTGATATTATTGTTTTACTTTATTGATGATATTCTGAATTTAGCGTGAAACGTCGGTGTTCGATTTTATCGGCTTGTCATCCCTTGTTTGTGGTGAATGAATGGTTGGAGACAACTCGATTTACTTATTAGGTACGGATATCTTGGATGGTGATGACGTCACTGAACTAGCTGACGTCAGCAGCGCATTGTTGGGTCTATTTTGGGATGTCAGTTTTTTAGTGAGCTTTGCTAATTGTTTATGATGATATCTCCGTTACTTTGGCAATATTTGCGTTGCCTTTCAACCGACAGCGACACCTACGTGAACAGAACGAGTGGCATATTAAGTACCCCTTTTATCTTTCCACTTAGTTATTTAAGTGATATTTATTTTAGAGGTATGTATGGATTTAAGTACATGTTATATGTTTTATTTAATAAGTGAATTGTTTTTTAAAAATTTTCTTTCTCTCTATGTCGTAGGATGATTTGATAATTCGAATTTTTAAAGATACAATCAGCCGCAGAAAAGTTTTCACCGTTGTCGAATTGTCTAGTCGCAGGCAGATTGTATGATCCGTCATTCGTCAACTGGGTGAAATAGGTGGTGTCGGTGGTTAGGTTAGAAGTGTGACAAACTGGACGCGAGCCGAGCGAGCGTAGCGAGCGGTGCCGCGGCAGCACCCGGCGAGCGCTACTTCCAAGTTGCTCGCAGAGATATTTTCACCATTATCTAATTAAATACCCGTGTTTACGCAATAGGGTATTCGCAAAAATTCGAAATAGTTAATCATCCTACGACATCTAAATACATATATTTTTGTCCTCTGTCCTATAGGTATGCTGGAAGAGATTTCTTTAGAAATAAGCATCACCTTTGAACATACTTTTCTGTTCCTTTCTTCTTGTTTGTTTATTTGTGTGTAGGTACATAAATGTTTAAATAAATAATGTGACAACATCAAGTTTTGGAAAACGTTCGGCTAAAGAGCGTCATGTTGTCACTGATGCTTATCTGACAGTTAGAGTTAAAGGGGGCACCAAAAGAAAATCCGTTCTAAGGATTACAATAGTAAGTTTATAATACTTTTCTTTAAGTTTTATTAATAATATCCTTTTTTACCCTTGCGTACTTCTCATGTACGTAAATGTATAATTTATGCCCAGTCTCGGCCCGTCCAACCAGGTAAAAGCAGCTAGGTCTTCAAGCTAATTTCAGCAGGTGGTGATGGCATCTTTGGACCGGAGTCGATGGAGGCAGATTGTTCGCTTTAAGGGGTCCAGTGACCACGATCGTCAGTAATGAAGAACGAATTGAAAAATAAGACTGTAATTATGCTGGCTGGGGTGGTGTACCTCTCATACTGGTGTTGGGTGACGTCTAGCTACGTTTAGAGACATGATTGTTCGTATATATATATAAAAAGCGTCGCGTTAGCGCAGCTTATACTTGCGTTTGATAGACGTCTACGCTCATAGATATATATTTCTATGCCTACGCTAGATTCGAAGGAGATATTACTTCGTGTTTATGATATATTCCATGACGCATGGGTGCATTATTGCAGAAATCGTAATGAGATATTCCGATTTTTGTAGTGTTGCTATGTAAACTACAAGGTTATCCAGTATACCCTGACCTGTCATTTTGGCGCCACTAACAATGGCAAACGTCACTTAAACGTCAAACTCAGTACTGTCATTTGAGTTCCCTTTTCTGCCGCATACTAAGTAAACCTAGGACCCATTAACATGGTTTGAAATAATTTATGGTGTTTAAATGTCAAAGTAATGAATTTTATTACTATAATAACACATTGTTTTCTAAAAGGAGATGCTAAATTGCAGTATGATTTATGTTTTGTCGTAAAATTGTGTAATATAAAGTTATTTGGTTATTCACAGTATAGTCGAACTCGTAATTGCTATGCCACTTTTGACAAAACCTCTGAAAAAACTATCTGTCACATTAGTCTTAGATTAGACTTGATTAAAGCATTATTAGACCTTCACGTTTTCTGAAGTTGTTTTTTTTTATTTTTGGATGTGGGAAATTATCAAGTAACTTCTCCCGCTCTGGGCGGAGCGGGAGGGCGAGTCAGACTTTTACTGACTATAACCCACCCGTGATCCTTCCGTTGCCTGTGTGCCGGGGCCGCGATATCCCTTTAAGACAAACTCTCAACCCACGTTTTCTGACGTGCAAGTGACATTCAATCTTAGACTGCCTGCCCGCGCCCTGCCCTGACGCGGAGCAAGGGAGTAATGCGGAGCGGAGATGCGGAGTAACTCCGAGTAATTTGAGCAGGCGGTTGCGGAAGATCAGTTCCACGCTCCGCGTCGCCGCACCGCTTCCCCGCTCCGCTTCCTCGCTCCGCTTCCCAGTTTTGTAGGAATTTTTAAACTAGTTCGCAAATCCTTGTCCATTGATGTGGAATGGACATTTTATGCAATCCATTGGTTAATATTGCCACAGCTCCGCACCGCTCCTCTCCTCTCTACTCCAATGGACAGTCAGCCATAGGTTGGTAAATCAATTAAGAGGTCGAATATACAAATTAAATATCAGTATTTACATTTATGATGTTATAACAAAAGGTTAACTGACGCTTATGTTGAAACCGCAAGTTTCAACTCAGAAAAAATAAAAGGTTTCATACCTTTTATTTATGCATGGTATAAACTGAGATGAGACAGAAAATGTTACTTTTATTTATTTATTTATTTTTATTTATTTATAGTTAATTAAAACGGTACAACACCAGTTACATTAATTAACATAGAAATATAAAAAGATTAATATCATACTGTCTCTCACAGAACACCAGACATATACGTACAATTTTATTCCATTCATCCGCAAACATATCACATTCAGGGTTGGCAGTCAGAAGGGCGGACGTTTGTCATGTATATGTTAGTCAGTAACCACACGAAAAAGAAAGAAGATGTATGTGGCGCAGTCGATTTAAAAATAATGATTGTCATTTGTTGTCATTGAACATCAATAGGTACACGGTGGGTCAATTGCCTTCAACTTAGCAGATATTTTTGACATTTGCTGTCAATGTCGTAGTAATATTGTCAATCGCTTCAATTGCATTTTGCAGACGATCATTTTGCGTATCAATGTGTATCAGTAAAACGACCAATTGTAAGCGTCAATGTTTACGTGATAGATCACGTAAACATTGACGCTTACAATTGGTCGTTTTGGGGACCCTTTAAGAGCGTTTATTCTAAAAGTTGGCAACGTCGCAAATATGTAGATGTAAAATAATTCGCTGTTTTGATTAATTTGGCAATATTAATAATGTATGGAAATATGAAATGTGGCTAACTAGCGAACTAGAATATTAATAATGAATTGCAATTATAACACTGAATTTGATGTTTTAACCGTTTTAGAAGTAAAAAATGCAATTGGAAATTTTCCAAATACTTTTTTTGCATCTACGAGTAAAACTAAATATTCGGTATACGATATTAATTATTGCATTTTCGTAATGTTCGCTAGTTAGCCACATTTCATATTTCCATACAGTTATATTGCCAAATTAATCAAAACAGGTACCAAAATATTTGACAGCTATTTGCGACGCCGACGTTGCGAAACTTTTAGTTGGTCCCGGGCGGCGCCGGCTTTGATTGTCTTGGCGTACATCTTTGATAGTCGTAACGTGTAGTCTGAAACACAAAGTCCAGTCTTACCAAGGGGTATCGTGTTACCCAGTACCTGGGTTGTGAAGGCCAGATAGGTAGTTGGCCCATGTAAAATACCGGTATTTTACATGCTGCAACTGTCTATCTGGCCTGTTTTCTAGTTACCCTGTTAACTGGTTGCTGGGTGGCTCCATCCAGTTAGACTGGAAGCTGACCCCAAAATATTTGGGAAAAGGCATAACGTGCATAAACTCACTTATTTGACTTTTTATAGGCTATTTCCATTTTCTAAAAAGGTACTTTAAAACTAAAGTGTTATTAAGATAACATATCCATTAACATTATAGCAACTATTTAGTTCCCCATTAGTAATAAATCATGAATTAATCAGTACTCTAATAAGTGTCACTTTAATCGGTAAGATATTAAAACTCTCAATAGCGGTTCCTAGTAAATACTTAAAATTCAACAGAAAACACATTCTTCCATTCAGGAAGACATTTGTAATCTTGAGAATGTTACTCATTGAATGTGCTTTTAATTGGTATACTGATGTAATGTTTTTATTATAATTATGATGTTTTTATTTATGGAGTATCTCTGTTCTAAAAGTTGAGTGTGTGTGTGGTGGAGGAACTCGTGGCTAAGTAATAACAGCCGCACGGGTCGATCCATCAGGTTAAACTACGCTTGCCCGGGTTGGTCCTTAGATAGGTGACCATCTTTACATACTGAGACTCCTCCGTTCCTCGGAAAGCAAGTTAAGACGTTGGTCCCGGCTGTCATTCGTGGATCTTTGACAGTCGTCACGGGTCTTCAGAAGCCCGAAAGTCTGACAAACAGTAGTACCAAGGGGTATCGTATTAACAAGTTACTGGCTTGTGGAGGTGAAATAGGCAGTGGCTCCATATACAATACTAGTATTCAGCTGCATCTGGTTAGACTGGAAGCCGACCCTAATATAGTTGGGAAAAGGCTAGGCAGATTGGATTGTTACAGATTTAGTTAACTTAGATAATTATTTAATTAAAACAGCAGCAGTATGAGCAGTGGTGGCCCAGTGGTAGCGGCCCTGACTTACAAATTGTAGGCCATGGGTTTGAACCCAGGCCGGCTTTACTTTGTGTAAATAATTTCATCTCCACTCAAACTCAAACTCAAACTCAAAGCATTTATTTCAAATAAACCAATTACAGGTACTTTTGAATTGTCAAGGGGTCGGTCAGTCAGAAATATGAAGCTAGTTGCCCATTCCAACGCGTAGTAGGTTCCTATGGAGAAGAACGGGCAAGAAACTCCACGGACACTCTTTTCAATCAGAATATTTTCACAAAATATTGGTTACATCATCTATTTTTGTAATTATACATGTGAGAACAATGTAAAAAGACGTGCACGTTAAAAGCGTCAGTAATAAAAATAAAATCAAAAACAATTAAAAAATTAAAATAAATTCAAATAAGCCGTGGCAGCTAAGAGATGACCAGTCCCCACTGACGGCGCCCGTTCACGAACATGACGCATGCATCAGCACCATTTAGCTCAACCATTTTGAAGGGAACTTAACGATCCAACACACACGCCACCACCAGCGAGACATTTGAGTGAGCATGACATACTCACAACCGCCAGGGCAAACTCAAGTCAATGAAAGACGTACCCAGTAAATGGTAACTGTAAAGTAGGGACATAGTGCTCACACATGTGCTATGCAATTATATAATACTAAGAGATTGAATTTATACAATCTAAAGATAGTTTTACAATCTTCACTGCTCTCAAAACGGTGAAGGAAAACATCGTGAGGAAACATGTGACATCTACCAACCCGCACTGGGTCCCCTAGAACCTCATTCCACTGCTGCGACACAGGCCTATTCTCTTCGAGAGGGAGTGGCTGTTATCTACCACGCGAGCCGAGTGCGGCTTAGTATTTAAAGTATACAGTAAACGTGCAAAAAGCGATGACTAAACATTTAATTAAAGGCATCTAATTAACACTTCAGCACATTACAAACGCATTGTATCATCATGCAATGATCGCATTCAATGCGCACGCTAATTGTTAATTCAGTATTTTACAGAACTATTAGCAGTTCTGACATCATTCTGTATATGTTCTGCCTTCAGAGCCTTGAGCCTTGTTAGACGAAGTGGAAACTAATCACGTTTCTGACAACAATTATTCGGAGATGATATCAAATTTGTCTTATTAATTGAATGTCAATGTGAGGCTTAGTGGTGTGACTGTTGGACTGCAAAGTCATAGGTCTCGAGTTCGAACCCAAGGCACGCACCTCTGACTTTTCGGATTCATTTGCGTATTGTATAATAAATAACTTGCTTCAAAAACGGTGAAGGAAAACATCGTGAGGAAACCAGAATGCCTGAGAGATATTTCGCGATGGCATGTGAAGCCAAGTCAGAAGCTCATGGGCAGCTTTAAAACTCTGACACCAGGTTTGTTACCAACCACACGAAAAGAAGAAGAATGTGAGGCACATTTTAATTTAGAAATTGTATTGTTCGAGTCGTGTCGCGCCGTCGCGTCGCGCTGGTCTGCACGAGCCTTTATTATGCACAATCCGTGCTACCAAAACGTTCCTAGACCAAAATGCTTAGATCAAACAGTTATGACTTATGAAATATGTTCTGGTCAGGGCCAATCTGTATGGTTCTTTCCTCAAAAGACCATCTCAGAAATTAATCTGCTTGGTTATTATGGCCTGACCAAGATTATTTCTGGACTTTAAAGGAGACTGTGTCCTCCGAGTTTGTTTCGGTCTTTGTTCCCAGAGGTCAGTTAGGAAACACTGAACTCATTTAGTTTTAAAACATAAGTTATTTTAAGTGTTTTTTTTTTACCAAAATACAGAACTTTCGACCTTATTGCTATTAGCAATAAGGTCGAAAAATCAGTACCCGGTGGTACCTACAGACTTAGCCACATTCTGAAATAAAAATAACGCCAGGAAACAATTAATCTAAACTTAGTTTGACTTCAATGAGAATTTCCGCAAAAATAACTAACTATCAAAAACCATTAAATACTTTAAAACAGGTAATTTTTTTTCGCTTCCTTTGTAAGTAAAAACTTAAAAAAATAGAAATATAAATGACGAAATTCTTAAAACAGTTTGTCTACAAAAACTTAATTCAAATTCAAACTTAGGTCATTGTCCGACGTGTTAAGCACAAGATCCAGTCTAGAGTTTTAGTGCATATGTTTGTGTTACGGTGTCAATCTTTTGTTGTAAAATAAACGAATAAAACTAACAAAAAATAATAAACGATTTGAGGTTTTTTAACGTCGTTTTTTTGGTTGAAAGAAATAAGAACTCCTAGAATCATCTAAATTGTTTTTGAGACTGTTACTAAACATGAAGTTTTGAGTATGAATGTCGATGGCTTTATGAGTAGGGAAAGACCAAAGAAACCATGGATGGACTGTGTGGAAGATGATGTGGATAGAAAGGGGGTGATTACTGAGATGACGACTAATATAGAAAACAGACATGTTGCGTCGCTCAGACAAAATAAAAAACCAAGACAGAGCGCTGTGAACAATTCAGTGAAGCATTTCAAAACTACACCGCCGCTCTGTGCATACACGCTCACACGCACACATTTACAACCTTTAACAATGACACTACAATCAAAACACACCACAGAAGTGCACACATGTTTACGAAACGGCTTCACTTCACTGTTGACAGCGCTCTGTCTTGGTTTTTTACTTGGTCTGAGTTGCGCTGATCCCGAATAAATTGGGATGAGGGCAGGAGAATAATGACTAGATATACTTAAAGACCATAATCTTCAGTGGGTAGGTCACCCTCAATCGTCCTCTGCCTGTTCCAGCCACCTTCTAGGTTCATCTAACTGGGGGGCATCCCACACTACACTTGCCGATACGCGGTCTTCACTCCATCGCCATCGGTCCTTCGACAAACATGGCCAGCCCACTGCCACTTCAGTTTGCTTGCTCTGAAAACTATACCATCTATAACTCCGGTAAGTGAGTAGTTACCCACAGTTTTTGAAAAGAACGTCACCTATCCTAATTTATTTGAAGTAGGCAAAGCCTGTCTTCTTTTTCCAGGCATCCTTTATCAAGTCTTATCAGTCGTCATACGTATCAGCATTTAACCTCTTTCTAGACAGTATCATCTTTCTCGCAGTCCGCCATCATTTCATTGACACATACACAAACTCCCGTCCTCTCTTTCTCTCTGCGCCTTCTCCTTCTCTCTTCGCCTTCTCCTTCTCTCTTCGCCTTCTTTCTTCATTTCACTGACTTATCGATAAAAATAATAATCGAGAACGCCAGTTTGGAGTATTTTACAAACGATTTTAATCACCAATGGGGTTTATAACGGTGTCCCATCTCTTAAGTGATATCCGATACAATTCGTTTAAAATTAGGAATAAAATATCAATCTTATTAGAATAAAGAACACATTACATTAAAGTGTTTATAATCACATTATTTATGACATCTAGACAAGTATTTGATGACATCAATATAAATAAATTTCGTCTCCATTTCAGTGAAAGACATAGGTATATCGTTATGTACGTATACACTCGCAGAACGACTTGGTTTTAAGCAATTTTGAAATATATTTATATCCTTTCTCACCTTGTCACATGTCACCTTTTCGATCTGTAATTCTGCATTATGTTCTGTACAAAGCATTAAATTTATAGTTTTGTGGCGGCATCTAAATCGCCACACAACATCCATCAAGTCAATCGTCATCCTAAGGATGCCTCGTTGAGAGGTGAAACACGAGTCGATTTATTGTAGAGTTCAGTTATTAAGAACAGTTAAACGGATTAGGTTACATACGTCGTCTATTGTATTTTATAATGGGTTTCCGCAAATTCACGCCTGAGTCTACTATGATGAAAGTTAACATAATGAAACGAAAGAACTGAGCCCCTTATAATTGAATGACTTAGGAGCAGGCCAAAAACTGTTTTGGTGACTAACATATCTACCTACCTAAAATGCAATTCAATCTTCTATTTCTCTCACGAAATATAGGCAAAGAACTGTAAAAACTGTTTTGTTACCGAGAGAAATAATTTATTATTGTTTCGTCTGACTCAAACAAACGTAATTTGCATAAATAAATTAAATGCAGGTGTGAATCGTCTTCTAGATTAGCAAATGTAAACTAGCTCACCAGATGGGTGAGTAAAATATTTTTTTTATACCTACTTATATTATTAATAGATTATGAATTTATAAACCAGAAAGCTGCGAACGCGCTTAGTAATAACAGCTGGACTAGTCGATCGATCAGGTTTAGCTACGCTTGCTGCGGTTGGTCCGTGGATGGGTGACCATCTGTACATACCGAGACCGCTCCGTGCCTCGGAAAGCATGTTAAACCTTTGGTCCCGGCTCTCATTCGTGGATCTTTGACAGTCGTTATGAGTCGTCAGAAGCCCGAAAGTCTGACAACCAGTCTTACCAAGAGGTATCGTATTACTTAGTAACTGGTTGTGCAGGTCAGATAGGCAGTCGCTCCATGTAAAATACTGTTATTCAGCTGCACCCGGTTAAACTGGAAGCTGACCCCAATATAATTGAGAAAAGGCTAGGCATGATGTTAAAAGGTGCGAAGTGCTGCTGGAATTGGATCGATCGACGGATCGATAGCTGAGCTGTGGAATAAAAGTACCACTCAGAGAGTCCCATTGGAACTGGCATGGCCACCATCAGGGATTTTAATTTAGATAACACAAAAAATTGTCGCTAATTAGTCGAAATTTGTCGTCAAATATCAGAATTGGTCGGTCACTGGTTCAAAACTTATAAGGGTTATAGGTGAAATTGAATTTCAAAAGCTAGGGCACCTAGCAAAGATCTTTTTTCTCCCAAATTTTGTCGCTAGTTAGTCGCGATTTTTCGCCAAGTCACAGATTTAGGCGGGTGATTCCCTGAGCGAGTCTCAATAAATACTCTTTCTTTCTTTTCTTTCTTTCTTTTCTTTAACTTTTTTGTGTTATCAAAATTAAAATCTCTAATGGTGGCCATTGGCCATGCCATTGTCAGTCACACTACCGAAACTGTTCCATTGGCAAAGAACAGAAGTGTGACATGAAATTTAACAATCGCTGAATAGGGTGTCAGAACCCGGAATTGGTGTTTTAACGTTATAACATAATCTGTTAGATGACAAGCACTACTTAAGTAATTTAGTTTCCTATTTACTTTGATAAAGGCTGCACTTAAACATGCAATCACGGTTTGCCACATAATTTCCGGTATCTAATAGAGTCATCTCATTCTATAGTAAATTAACTATGTACTTAAATAGGTACATGACATAGTTGTTCATTATGACATACAATGCGTATTCTTTACTTTGTAAGTTGGTATACAATAGGTTTTTTTTACAGCACATGTAGGAACGCCCAATGCCAGGAGGCGGACGAAATGAAATTTTGGACACCCTCTGTACCGAGGAGAATACGATAATTTGATGTCAACTTATTATTTGTGGATGTCTCAATTCTATTGTGTGTCGTTAGTGACAGTTGAACTTTTTAAATAAAAATCACGTGTCACTATATTCGTACGCTTATCTCCGAAACCACCCAACCGATTTTAATGAAATTTTGTGAATGTATGATGTGTGTGGTTGATTTTTTCCAGCTCGAAAGATTGGATAGTTTTGGATCCAATAGGTGGCACTGTTCTCGAGATTTGCGCGGACGAAGTCGTGACCGCGAGCGAAGTACTCTGTAAAACTGGTGATTGAGAAAGTAAGTAGTGTTTAACTTCCATGAATTAAAAAATGGATGTAATTTCTTTAAAATATTAAGTTTTCTGTAGTATTTTTCTCTTTAACTTCAAAGTAACGCCAACATTTGCCAAACAAGTGTGCCATAAAAAGATGGCCAAGATTGGCGCTGTCATTTAACATGATTGATGGGATAACAAATGACGTCACCGGCTGTCAATCACATCTGACATTGACATTGATTGTAACCGGTAGGCGGTTATCTAAATAAACAATAATAAAACTAGTTCGGATACATTAAAGTTATGTGAGCTTTTATGTTCGTGACTTATTAAGTAAATGGAAACGATAGTTAGTCATCGTTTAAAGGATAAATTTCAGTCAGATAGAAACATAGGTAAGTAGGTACACGATTTTCGTTTTAATTTGTAGGCACTTACAAATTTTGCAAAAGTAGAAAAGTAGCAAACTCAACCCTTCCTGTCTTAACCCTTCAGGGAATTCAGGCGTGATATTTTCTTCTTCTTCTCCTTTTCGAGTGGTTAGTGACTAACCTAGTGGGTTTTGTCTTCACATGCCGTCGAGAAATATCTCTCAGGCATGCCGGTTTCCTCACGATGTTTTCCTTCACCGTTTTTGAAGCAACTGATAATTATACAAGAAGAAGAATGTTTTGAGTTTGAGTTTGATATTCTCTCTATAACGAATGTAAATTAAGGCGCCCGATGGCAAGATTTGTACTACATATAACAACATAACAACCGGCATGGCTGAGAGATATGTCTCGACGGCATGTGAAGACAAGTCCACTAGGTTAGTCACTAACCACTCGAAAAGGAGAAGAAAACATTTAGTACGAGTACAATTAAATAAATTACAGGCACTTTTGAACTGTCAAGGGGTCGGTCAGTTAGAAAGATGAAACTAGTTGCCCATTCCAAAGCGTAGTAGGTACCTATGGAGAAGAACGGGCAAGGAACTACATGGACTCTCTTCGTGAAGACAGGACTTTGCGGTCCAAAATCGTGCTAATCAATGCTAGATCCTTGTCTGTATGAGAACAGTTTTTTCCCTGCAACGCCCATAATATGATATGCAGTAGGATTTACTTATTTTATAAGTAGCCAGATATCCTCCTACTAACATTAGTTTGTATGTTTGGAGGCGCGTTAGAGGAGCTCGTGGCTAAGTAATAACAGCGGCATAGGTCGATCCATTAGCTTAAGCTACGCTTGCCGGGGTTGGTCCGTGGATGGGTGACCATCTTTTCATACCGAGACTCCTCCGTGCCTCGGAAAACACGTTAAGCCTTTGGTCCCGGCTGTCATTCGTGGATCATTGACAGTCGTCAGAAGCCCGAAAGTCTAACACCAGTCTTACCAAGGGGTATCGTATTATCCAATTACTGGGTTGTAGAGGTCAGATAGGCAGTCGCTCCATGTTAAATACTGGTATTCAGCTGCATCCGGTTAGACTGGAAGCCGACCCCAACATAGTTGGGAAAAGGCTAGGCAGATTTATTGATGTTTGTGTGCTTGGATGTTTGTTACCCAATCACGCGAAAACGACTGAACATATTTGAATAAAAGAGACACAGATAGTTTGTAACCTGGATTTACACATGGCATACTTTTTTATTCTGGTAGTACGTTATCGTGGGGTAATTTCAGAGCTCCACGCGTGCAAAACCGCGGGCAAAAGCTAGCCGTCCCCATAAATTTAAAAAAAATAATGAGTCATTTATATTTTGACCTTTTTGTTACAATAGTCCATGGTTGGATAATACCTATAAAAACGTGATGTCACACCTGTTTTTAAACGAATTAAAGTTTATAGCTTATCATGTTTTGATTTATGATGATATTTTTGATGATATAATACTGGTTGGTATTGATCTTATTTGGGAAATAACAAATATTTTTCCAGGTCTAAGTTTGTTTTCCAGTCTAACCAGCCACCGGTTGAGAAACTAAAATGTAGATTTAAATACTGGTTTGTGATCCTCAGGTCTGGTAATTGGGATTTCCTGTGGAAATCTAAATTTCAGCCCCGTTAGTGGAACAAATCGACCCCTAAGAAATTTGGCTTTACATTTCTGCCTACCGCTACCGCACCCCCGGTCTACTCCTTGATATGCAATGGTCTTTATAGCCAAGAAACATCGAGGCTCCAGGGGCTCATGCAAATCTTCGGGTTCATTCGATTAATCGAGTTTGGTTAAAAAACCAAGCTGGGTTTTGTGCGTTTAATTTATTCATTCATTCATTTGTGTAACGTAATACATTTTTGATTAATTTACGTAGCCTAAGGTTATAACGACTGATGTTCATGCAACATTCGACCTTAAGACCTGCTAATGTGTTTAGTGTTTACTTTATAACTAGTCAGACTGTTTTAGACCCAGTAGGAGCTCTTAAAAACAACTGAGACGCTTTGAAATACGATATGGAGACGTAGGAAAAGGTCAAGTAAATTGGAGTAGGATTTTTTACAGTAATTATTTCTGTAGGTCAGAGAATGTCCTGCTGTAATTATGCAAGTTTGTTTTCATGGTAGGTATACAATGTGAAGACAACAATACGGACATACAGATAAACACATGTAGGAAATCATCATCATCATCATTTCAGCCAAAAGACGTCCACTGCTGAACATAGGCCTCCCCCAAGCACCGCCTTTCGACCGATTCTGTGCTTCCTGCATCTAGCGGATTCTTGCGGCGATCACAAGGTCCATCTTGTGGCAGACCTTCCAACGCTTCGTCTTCCGGTACGCGATCGCCACTCCACAACCTTTCGGCCCCATCGGCTATCTGTTCTACGAGCATTGTGCCCGTCCCATTGCCACTTAAGTTTGACAAATCTTCAGACTATGTCGGTTACCTTGGTTTTAGACGGATCTCTTAATTTCTGATTCGATCACGTAGGAAATAAGTATGTTCAATACCATGATGGCCCAGTGGTTAAGGCCTCGCCTCTCATGTACGAGGTTGTGGGTTCAAATCCGGGCAAGTACCAATGTGACTTTTTCAATTCATACGTTCTTTCTGAGTTTATCTTGGACATTACTGACATCGGTGAAGGAAAACATCGTGAGGAAACCTGGACTTATAGTTATTATAAGTCTGCAAATCACCAACCCGTCTTGAGCAAGCGTGGTCATCAATGCTCGTGCCTTCTCTGTATGAGAAGAGGCCTTTGCCCTGCAGTGGGACAGTAACAGGCTGACATTATTATTATTATAATGCCAGGAGACCGAAGAGCTGAAATTTCGGACAGTGTTTCGAGGAGAATACGATAATTTGATGTCATCTTATCTTTAAATAATAGGATAGTCTTGGACCCGATAGGTGGCATTGTTGTCGAGATTTGCGCGGACGAAGTCGCGGGCGTAGTGCCATTAACTTTATAAATCTGGTAATGGAGAAAGTTAGTAGAGCAAAACTTCCATGAATAAAAAAAAGGATTTAATTTCTTTTAAATATTAAGTCTTCTTTAGTCTTTTTGGCCGCAGTTTTACGTCATAAGAGTATTTTGGAACTATCAAATATTTCCCTGAAATTTAAAAAGGGTTTTTTTTTGTGATAAAAAAAAGTGTTTAGTAATTATGTAGTAGTGAAGGGCCGACTATGGGTGTCACCAACCTTTGAATATAGATATAGTGACTTAGCTATTGGATATATTTGATTGAATTTTCGTATGCAGACGAGCTATCTAATTACGCAACACATTTTCGATTTGCAATTGAGTCAAATTGGTTTCGTTTGACTAGAATTGCTTTCAAAAGTTGTAAATTGAAAGCAATTCTAGACAAACGAAACCAATTTGACTCAATTGCAAATCGAAAATGTGTTGCGTAATTAGATAGTAGGAACGGCATTAAATAGACGTGTCGTCGCCATTGTATAAAGCTGAACAACAAAACTCCGTAATTTGTTAGTTAGTTTCTTGCTCGTTCTTCTCCATCGGTACCAACTGCGCTTTGAAATGGCCGGCTGTCGCCGAAAACCAGCGCTGGGGCTCTGTCTCGCATAGGATCGCAGCATTATGCTGAGCGATGGCCGTTTTGCGTGGATGTGACGCAAATTGTTTATTTTCGTGTTTTGTTCTTTCCTTGCGTCATGTGTAAATAAACGTATTTTCTTTCTTTTTCTTTCTAACTAGCTTCATCTTTCTGACTGACCGACCCCTTGACAATTCAAAAGTGCCTGGGTTTATTTGCAATAAATGCTTTGACTTTGAATTTTTTGAATTTGAATTTTAACCAGATTCTAGTTACTCCAAGAAAAGGGGCATTTTTCATCTCGAAAAATTAAAACTTTTGACACAGATGTAATGTTTATTTTAACGTTGTGAATAGTGAAAATGTTGGAACTATTTTATTGCTTCGCTAAAATATCGCTGAACTAGAGCGTTGAAAAAATCTCCAAATGACTCAACTCAACTGATTTCATGGAAAGAAAAAAATCTGTTGGAAGATCTTCAGCGGTAATGTATAAAAACTGGCACGCTTTTAAATAAAAAGTATGAGCAAAAACTAACACATAAAGAGCGATTAAATTGCATTTATTTTCAAAGAAAAGACAACTGTATTATTTTTTTTATCAAGCGATAAAAACATTGATTCCTAAGTCTAACGGTCACAAACGTTATTGCTGAATATGAGGGTCGGGCAAAGTGTTACAGGGTTTTTCCATCAGGAATTTCTCATTAGCAGCCCGGAGTCTGAATTTGTGCCCGTTTGGTGACAATAGGCTCGCAATATTACATGGGAAAAGAGATGCGCCGAATGTAGTTTCAACCGAATACGAATATTCGGTACAAAAAGTACCGAACCGAATATTCAACCGAATCATTCGGTTGAAAAAATAACTTTCGGAAATAATCCACACTTATTTGGCGATTAGTTAACCTTACTGTTTAATAAAATGTTCTTTTTAACCGACTTCCAAAAAGGAGGAGGTTATATGTTCCTCGCGTAAGTATATATATATTTTTTTTTTTTTATACGCCCAATAAAAACATGAAAAAATATGCCAAATGTACCGAATACGAATATTTGGCCGAACATTCAGCGCATCTCCACATGGGACTTTAACATAACTGGCGCCCCCTATTAGTTACATGGGAGTTAAACATAACTGATGAAATGTGGGTGTACTATAGTTACACCTCTGCCTAATCTTTCGAGGATAACAAGCGTAATGTTATGTTTATGTTATGATAAAACATCCCAATGAGCTTCTTAGATATAGGGTTGTACCTGCACGCTCTACCTAAAATGTCGATGTTTTTTTCCAAAGTATTTTAGTGTCTATTTATTGATCGTTTATTGATGAAAGATAATTATCTTCCTATCATAAATATCTTGATTCGTGATCCATTAAGGTTTTTTGCTCTCTCTGAACAAAAACGTAGAGCTACTGTTCATTTACATATCCAATTAATTATAACTACTAAACGCATAAAAAAGGTCCAATTAACAGATAGATGTTACAAAACGTGACCTTTAAACCTTAGCTAAACATTAAAAACTTGGTCTTACTGACATCGGTGAAGGAAAAACATCGTGAGGAAACCTGGAGTTATAGTTAATATAAGTCTGAAATCACCAACCCGTCTTTAGCAATTGTGGTGATCAATACTCGTGTTTTATTTTTATGAGAACAGGCCTTTGCTCTGCAGTGATATAAATAATAGGCTGGTATTATATTATTATGTTTTGTTAATTATTACATGGAATTAATATAAAACCATAAATCCAAGTACTTTTTTTAAATATAAACAGTAATGTTTTAGAGAACATTGTTCTATTTATTTCGTTTGCCAGTGTTTTATGTAATAAAAAGTGCGTTGACACTTCGTTGGATGACAGCGACTGCGTACAAAAATAACGTTTCAATGGGCAGGTGTGTATTTATTTTATTGGCTTGATCTACTTTTGAGTGATGTGTTAAGTGTATTTTGGAATGAATGTTCCTAATTTTTTTTTAGGATTGTGTAGAAAAAATATACAGTGCGTGACTAATATAATGTATCTATTTCAAACCCACTAGATATTTGTATAAATAGAAAAGAAACAGGCTGCATTATTTCTGTCACATAATTACGAATAGGTTTTTAATTTGTTTTTGTTTGAATTTAAATTTGAGTTGAGTTTGAGTTTGTTATTTATTTTTATTCTTCCTTAACCGTGTTACGTGTTCGCAAAAAATCATGTAGGTAGTATTTTGGTATCATTCTACAAATTAGCATTCTAGCATTCGAAGGCACAGCTTGTTAAAGACGCGGTATGCACAAACTCAAATAAGTGATAATTGTCCGCAAACAGACAGCTGTTTATTTAGTATATTTTGCATAATAAGCTTACTTGGACCGTAAGTACGTACACGCGTTTTGGGTGAATACATTAGTGAGTTTAAAGTAGGCTGGTAGAGGTAAAATATGTGAGTTTGTATGTAGGGGGGTAATCTTTGGAACTGCTGGTGTGTTGGATCATTCGGTTCCCTACAAAATGGTTGAGCTGAATGGTGCTGATCCACGCGTCATGTTCGTGAACGGGCGCCGTCAGTTGAGACTGGTCATCTCTTATCTGCCAGGGCTTATTTTTAATGTTATATTTTGAATTATTTTGATTATTTTTTGTACATTGTACTCACATATAGAAGCAACAAGAATAATGTACCCAGGACCTTGTAATTTTCTATATTTGGAGTTGGTTCCTTGGAGTTTTTTTGCAGGTTCTTCTCCATAAAGAGCTACGTTTTGGAATGAGCAACTAGTTCAACTTTCTGACTAACTGACCGACTATTTGACAATCCAAAAGTGCCTGTAAATGGTTAAATTAAAATAAATGCTTTGAGTTTGAGTTTGCTGATCCGATTCATTAAATTCTTTCACTAATGGGAAGCTACAATATTGCCGAGTGTCATAGGATATATTTTATGTTAAAACAAGAAATTTAAGGCGGAAGATGTCGCAGGCAGAAGCTAGTATGAGTTATTTCAGCTTGTTTTTTGGGCAATACACCTGCGATGACTCTGTGACCGCTTACCATAAGGTCAGACAGTGGTCAAATGCGTGTATATTAATTATAACAATAATGACTCAGTTCAATAAAAATGCAATTTAAATTCTAAATAGCCTCTGACGTCACTAAGTCAGAGCCGTGACGGATGACGTGATCTTCACGTAACAACAATAGTGTTGCGCAATACATCGACAATTCCGTCGAGTGACGAACTCGCTTTTAAATGTCACTGTCACTTTCAATTAGTGATGGGACGCTCAAGGTTAGAATTTTATCGATACTTGGTTTTTTGTTGGGATTTTTTTTAATGTCGACAAAGCATATTGCTTTAATAAAATCTGATCCGATCTGTCCGTGTTAATTAAATGGCAAAAAAAGCTTGATTTCTAGGACATGATGATATTATTTATGGTAGAGACGATGGTGCCTTGCTTACTACATTTTTACATACTCTTTTTTGCACTAATGAATTTAAAGACCAAGGAATTAATAAATTCCTCCAGTTTTTTAAACTATTTTATGTTGTCTACTCAGATAACAGGCCACTAAATCTTAATAAAACTGTTTTCTATTACAAAATTGTTTGTGATTTATGCTGTTTATGCATCAATTTACCAGTAACTGCCCTTTAACTGTGAAACAGTGGGTAACTTGCCAACAGCTGTCTCGTTTGTTTTAATAATGACGATGCTCTCAGTTCAAGAGTGACATAGTTTGAGTGTCTCTAGTCAAGAGACACGTGCTGTGATCGTTATCATTCTTACTAGTCTCACTAATCCCATGGCCACGAGCCACACGCTCAAGCGACACGTGTCTTGCGACAGCGATTGCGTAGAAAACAAATGAAAGAAGTTGTTTAGAGCATGGTCTAATAAAACAAAGTCTGGCATTCCGGGAGTGACACATGCTTACTTCACTATCCAGTTGCCACTTTATTGCAACAAAACACGAATTATGGAAAGATTTTCAGTCACCATTGTATTAAAAAATATGTACAAAGCATTTAAATTGTCGTTTCGCTTGTCTAATCAAACGAAACAATTCAATTTAAACATAAACCAACGTAATTGTTAAAACCTCATTGTTTTATCGGATTCGCACAGTTAATAAAGGTGGTTGGGGAGTTTATTACAAACTTCTGGTAACACAGATGTGATGACGTAGACTTGTGCCAACCACGTGACCACTGTGTCTCGGAATGATGATACCTGGCGAACTATATTATTATACGATGGTTTAGACCATACCACGAGTCACCGCGACGCGACTTCCGGAGCGATAGTCGGAAATAGGAGACGCGCAGTCGTGTCGCTTGACGAAAATCGCGTCGCTAGTCGCATCGCACGACGCCATGAACGAAGCCTACGTACTACAACGTGCAGGGAATCAATGTAAGAAAAATTTGCAATTTCTACGTCAGTCTGGACTGAAAAGTTTTTATGTAATAATGAGTCTTACAGAACCGTAATGCTGAAAATTTGGAAAGGAACAAAACCTATACAATGCCGCCCATGGGCATTTTTCTGAATATTCATGATTTTTTTTCGAAAATTAAATTTCATAGTCAAGTAATTTTAGTTTAGATTTTTTTTTTTTGGAAAAAATGTTTTCATCTCCGTATTTTTTTTCATAATCGACAAATTTTAATAAAAAATGTTAGTTAATCCGATAAAACAGAATACAAATCCGAGCCAATAACATCGGAGCTACGGCAAACGCTACTCAAAATAATAATAATTGAATAACATGAAAAATATTAAAGGTAGACCCTTTTAAAGTAAATTTTTGATAATTTTTCATGAATATTCAGAAAATTACGGGCGGTCACATGCCCATGGGCCATGGGCGACATTGTATGTGTTCATGTGAACAAATGTGAAAACTTGGATCCTATCTTTGAACTTACAGAACAACAGTTTGAACCATAATTTTATTACAATATATATAACTGCACGCGACTTTTCCCGCGTAGTAGAAAAACATTAATAAAATCATAATTATAATTAAATATATTGTTGTCGTTGGTCTGAGGCTAATACATAAAGTCTGAAATCACCAACCCGTCTTGAGCAAGCGTGGTGATCAATGCTCTTGCCTTCTTCAGCAAAGCAATGGATTAGCAATCTGTTTC
Source organism: Agrochola lota (assembly GCA_947364205.1). Classification (NCBI taxonomy): domain Eukaryota; kingdom Metazoa; phylum Arthropoda; class Insecta; order Lepidoptera; family Noctuidae; genus Agrochola; species Agrochola lota. The sequence goes on from OX376239.1 coordinate 4,601,828, forward strand.
GAGACGATTCAGATTCTGCTCGATCGTGTATTACTTAATTAGGATACGGATGTTACTAGCTAGCCCATCGGAAATACTCATCCAATTTCATCTGTTGGAACCAAGGCGACATTTTCGCCAAAAATATTACGTGCAAAGATGACATGATCCATCAAGATTTTCCAAAAGATTGATACATTACAATTACAGCTTGCAAAGTAGACAGATTGATAAATAAATAGGTCGCGACTGATATTAATAGCTCACATGATTGATTCGAGCGAAAAATGTTTGCACACTTATTTAGGTCAGGGCGGTTTGATTGATTCGGCGAAAACGTCTTTCGGCTACAACTAATGAGCCTCATTTAGTGAAATGTAAACGGTTTTTTAGTGTTATCATTTTTTATTGTGTAAATATTAGTTTTAGCGGCCTACTAAATCATCTTTGAAGGTTGCCCCATTTCTTTTGTGGTGTTTCTTTTGTTCGTAATTTCAGGTCGCTGTTGTGTTTTTTTAAGGTGGGTTTTTCTTTGACACATTTCACACAGAGTTTCTATTGTATGGTTCACATACTGAGAAATGCAAGTCTGTAGTATGTTTATGTGAAGTCTTTTTAATAGGTATGTTGACTGGGGGTAAAAAAAACTATTTAGTCCGTCTGTCAGTTAATAAAAAAATATTAAACACGTATTTTTTGTTTATCATATTAATAAAAATAATTTAGATAAAACGCATTAAAGTTGGAGAGTGGGGGCTCGCTACGTCACAAGTCGGTATAAAATCTACCGGAGATGAGACGTCATGCTACATTTTAATTCAATGTATTGCAATAATCTTTTGATTACATATAAAAAGAAAAAAATTATGTCCAATATTTTTTTGTCGACGTCCTTATTGTACGTTTTTTTTCTAATGTTTGTGCCTTTGTCCTTTGTTGGTTGAAATAAACGTTTTTATTATTTACTAGCTGCCCGCCCCGGCTTCGCACGGGTAGCACTCTAAGTACTTATCTACGGCGCACCTACCTGTCTACCTAACCTACCCTACCTATGCTACCTACCCTACCTACCTTCCTACTTACATACCTACCCACCTACCTACCTACTTACATGCCTACCTACCTACCCTACCTAAAACCTTGTCCTGAGAATAAAGAACACAACAAAAAAAAGAATTATCCAATTTGCTGCAGCCGTTCTCAAGTTATGGCGTGACCAAATAGGGATGCATTTTTAACCAACTTCCAAAAAGGAGGAGGTATATGTTCGTCGAGTATGTATTTTTTTTTTCTTGTATGCCCACCGATTTCTCCGTCAATTGTGGACCGATTTTGAAAATTCTTTTTTTGTATGGAAAGGGTATGCTCCCAAGTTGGTCCCATTAACTTTCGAAATTAAAGTTATTTTTCACTATTGTAGTGTTTTTTTTTGGAACTAGTTATTTTTTTTTTGTAGTTAGTTTTTTATATATAGATTATCTAACGAATCTGGATAAATAATATTTACTTGCTTAACCCAGGGTCTGGATTTGTGCCTGATTAATGGCAACAGGCTTGCCATTACATGGAACTAAACATAATAGGCAAAATGTGGCTGCTCTGCCTTCCCTTGGAGGAATACACGCGTGTTGTTATATGGTTTGTTTACATGACGGGGCTATTGACGACTTATTTATAAACACTATGTTAAAGGTACCTACCATCAATTCTTATTAACCCTGACATGTTTGGTTATGTCATTTTTATTCGGAACTGTTTATTTATTCGGTAATCATACAGTCGTAACTATTGCCTATCAAAGGGCTTCCGTGTCTCGTAAAGTTTTGTTGACATAATATTTTATATTGTTCACGGTCACTGATTTTAATTTAAAACATAACATCATATCTGTTTTCCCCGACGGGCTAGGCAGAGGTCACATATACTAGACTAGGGCTGCCAATTTGTTTTTTTATTTATTTTTTATGCCAAATATAGTATGTTCGGACCCATTGCCTGTAAAAATACAGGGTGGCAGGGATATCGCCGCGATTTTAATGACCGATGAAAAATTTCAGTGCAGGGGTTTCAGAATCATGTACTGAATGAATCCATGGTATCAGTTTTCGCGCCGGTGTCCCTGCCACCCTGTATATGAGACAGCGAAAAATAAAAAAAAAAAATGTTTTTGATATTTCAAAAACATTTTTATTATTTACCTACTATGTATATTATTTAAATATGCATTGTTTTTGCTACTATGAGTATAAACCTTTATTAACAGGTTTTGTTTTTTAAATGTCTCAACAATTTTTACACTATAAATTAAGGTTACAAGATCCCATAAATTCAGCTTTAATGAGATTAATACCGGCTATATTGCGATCATTTCTCCATTTTGTATTTAGATAAAATACAGGGTGGCAAGTGATTGATTCAGTACATTGATTCTGTACCCCACTGCGTTGAAATTTTTCGTCGGTTATTTTAAAAAAAATCTGAAGTTCCATACATTTTGACCGCATAGGGCGGTCAAAATATATGGAACAGCAGATTTTTTTTTAAATAACCATTATAACAGTTTTCCTGTATAGTAAGTAGTTTCACGTACTCTATTATTTCTTTAGAAATATAATATTTAGGCTTCTAATATAGCAGGATACAATATTATATACTATAGCAGGGTAGGCAACCCTACAGTACACCCACATTTCGCTTGTTATGTTTAAGTCCCATGTAATACGGGGCGAGCCTATTGCCATCAACCGGGCGCGAATGCAGACTCCGGGCTGCTACTGAGAAATTCCTAACGGAAATCTACTACAATCTGTCACCATACACCTAATTGTTATTTTGTAAGAATTGCTTTATAAGTTATACCTAAGAATTTTATACTGCATGTTGACATATTTATTGTATGCCTATTAAGCGGGACCTTATGGAACTGTAATTTACCTAACATCTGTCTGTATAACCTATGCCCACAATAAAAAGCTTTGATTTGATTTGAAAAACCCATTTACACTTTGACCAGGGAATCGAACCCAGGTCCACCTGCTCAGCAGTAGCGTTTCCGATCACAAGACCAACGAGGCACGTAGAGAAGATTTTATTTTTTTTAAATTTATTTATTTATGTGTTTCAGAATATGATATGGGCATAAATAAATAAACAAACTTGTTTTGACTGCTTGATCGGCGCCATGTTGACGGAATAATGGGTTACATTTACGTGCTTTTTTGTGCGTTAAAGGTCGCGGATTCAATTCCAACTGCCAGAACATTTGACACCATTTGCCTTTTGGTCTAGTGATTGAATACTTATTAATTTAATTAAGTACATGATATAAAGACTAATGTTCTTACAGATTCTACTTGCCTTAATATAAATTTCATATCTTTATTTTTTTGTCATGAAGCATAATACTCGTATTAACTTACAATTTTCTTTGATATAAACCTACAATGTTGTAGGTAGGTAAGCAAGTATTTTTGACCACATTATCTCATTTCCTTGAAGTGTTGCCTAAAATGATAAGAGGATAGATTTTTTCAAACAATTTTTTTGGCAATTTCCTGCCAAAAAAGTCTTATCGTAACCTGTATTTGTAACTGAACTAAAAAGTTTATTTTTATGAGGTATAATAATCGTTTTAAATGCAGATTACGTAGTGAATAATATTATCTCGAGTAGAAGATTTATATTTTGCTGACATTTACGGGTTAAAAATATATAAATCATTATAAGTATAGGTTAATTTTTATCAATTATCTTTTTAGTATCAAACAGCTGAGAAAATGATTAAATCTCTCTTTTACAAATTAATTTTTTGTGATATACATTTTTTTCTGTCCACACGAATATCAAAACTGGATTAATTAAAACGTTTGTCGTAAATCAAGAATAATATTACAAACAACAAATTAAATGCCACCTTCTCATTAAATTAATTATAATTACGTTTCTGGAGCTCTATGATTGTAAAAATCTTCATGTAGGTGGGTTTATAAAATTTTAATATCCTTACTTTACTTATTTTTTTTTTATTTGTAGGGTGTAAAATCACAACCCTAGCCTTGAAGTATAGACTACTTATTTTTTATTAATTTATAAATCACCAAACTATGCTATACAGGGTGGCAGGGATATCGAAGCGAAAACTGATACCATTAATTCAGTACATGATTCTGAACCCCCTGCGTTGAAATATTTTGTCGGTTATTAAAAAAAAGTCTGCTGTTCCATACATTTTGACCGCGTAGGTATTGCACTTTTCTATGAAACAGCAGATATTTTTTTACACTTCAACTCTGATACTGGTTGTCAGACTTTCGGGCTTCTGGGAACCCATAACGACTGTCAAAGATCTACGAATGACAGCCGGGACCAACGGCTTCCAAAGTACGGACGGGTATCGTATCGGTATGTAATAAATGGTCACCCAGCCACGGGCCGACCTTGCCAAGCGTTGCTTTTAACCTAACAGATTGATCATGCGGCTGTTAATATTTAGCTACTAGGCCCTCTAGCCCCTGAATGTACTAACAATAAATACTTACTTATAAAATGTAACAAAACACGTTACAAAACATTTGTAGTCAGAACACGTTAAGTTTTACACAATGTAACATTGGGTTTTGCCCGCGACGCCGCGCGCCGCTCATGGGGATTTCTTCCAAGAATAATCAATAAACGAACGTGGTATTAAATGTATGTGCTTTCGTCGTCATGGTCAACGGAAATTGGGTTTTTGAAGGCAACATTTTGAGTAATGGCATAGATTATTAATAAAGATGGGACACTCCGCAAAACCATTTACAGAAAAAGGGACTCTTGCTACGACACAATAAAGTGCAATTCTGGTCACACAGCGCCAATTACCTACAGTTATATTCACCTAGAAGTTGCCTCTCTTTCTATCGCGTGACTCTTAGATCTTCTGACTACGTTACACTCACTGAATTGGCCCAGCAAGACGGGCCAGCCGCGTACTTGTAGCCTCATACCTAAACCATCTAAACTGCGGAGTTTCCTACCTGTATTCATCTGTGGTAATGGGGTGGAGTTGTGTTTGCAACTAATACCTAATCAGTAGAGTCTGACAGAAAAACGTTTTTTTTTTTATGCCGAGCATTATATTCGGCCTGATTTGCATTTTCAGCCAACAACCGAAGACCTACCTAAGGTACCCTAATTACTTAAGAAAAGAAAGAAAATACTTTTATTTGCGGTAAACACGACGCAAAGAAAGAACATAAAACCAAAAAAGAACAAGTTGCGTCACATCCACGCAAAACGGCCCTATGCGAGACAGAGCCCCAGCGCTGGTTTTCAGTGACAGCCGGCGTTGACGTTATGACGTCGACCGGTGCAGCATACAATGAGATATAAATAAGATATAAAAATACTTAACATTTAAGAAGACAGACGTCATGAGATTCCATAAATAAAATTGGATCTAACGACACAGAGAGCAATATGAAAAGGGATGACTTAAATACATAATGAAAAAAATACCAGCGAGTCAGGATCTACATTACTACAAAACGCTGAGATTCAATTAAATCTCAAGCTATTGAATGAAATAAAACTGATTTCGTAAGTAATTCTCAACAAAATAATTAAATACATTCAACTTCATCAAATAATAAATTTACTATTAATTTGAATGAAAATGGTTGTAGTAATTATTCATTCATTCATTGAGATCATTAAGAAACATTATTGATCAATTCAATTTGATTGGACTATTAAGACATAATTAAGCTTAGTCAAGCTTAAAGTAGGCTATATCCTATTTCTATGACGTAAGACTTTAGTAAGCAGGTATCTAACCATGGGGAGTGGGGGCTAGCTACGTCACAAGTCAGTATTCAATCTACCGGCCAGTGACGTCATGCCACATTCTACTCAATGCATTGCCGTAATCTTTTGAATACGTAAAAAAAGAAAAAATACGTGACCAATATTTTTTAATAATCTACCTGACGGACAAAAAATGATTTTTTTGTCGACATTGTATTGGGATGCAGCACCATAATTGCGTAACACACGATCGATCACAATCTGTTTCATTTTGACCGTTCAACAATATTCATTCGTTAGTTACGTTGTTCAGTAGACAAATTTTTCGAACACATGAAGCAATGGATCAGCAATATCCTTCAAAATTATTCAGATCCTGTTCGTGTGTTATGCAATTAGGGTGCTGGTCAAATTGATAACTGTAACCATGAGTTTGTTCTATTAGGCTCTTAAGCCATCATTTACATTTGTTCCCGGTTTGTTGCCGAGTAGGTAAATCTCAAACGTCTCTTAAAAAACTTATTAGCAAGTGTTATTTTGAAGGTAACACAAGGAAAGCTGTCTTCATATTTACCAGACAGAAAGAGACAGAGATAAACCATAATAATGCATGTCCAGCTCATTTATGTAAACAGACATGTCTGAAGGACATCACAAGGATAATATCGTTCAAACTTGATTTTGTAATCGTTTATAAACAAAAACAAGCCATTTAAATGTCTCGTAAACTATTATTTTCTAAAAAATAATCTCATTTAAAATCAGCTCACGCTTGCTAGGAAAAATAAAAAGTGGCATTAGGGTGCTACCACACATACTCGACACTCGACCAACGCCAATCGATATCTATCAACGCCATATTTAATCTAGGAAGATCTTGTAACATATTGATTTAGAGTTTATAGATCTCATCGTATAAATGAGATCTATAATCGCTGAATCGATATGTTTTGTCTGTTGATAGATTTTGATAATAAATTTTAGCGAAAATTTTATTCTGTTACTTAATTGTAATAGGTATTATTACTTCATTAATATTTGTCCATCGTTACAAGAGTTTATACATACGGAAAGTGGGTGATTAATTTGGTAATATTACTGCATGGAAATATGAAATATGGCTAACTACTGAACTAAAATATTGATTATGAAATGCAATAATTATATCAGAACACCGATTTTTTGGAAACTTTCCAAATGCCTTTTTTAAACCTAAAACGGCTACAATATCAAATTCAGTGTTATAATTGTAATTAATTATTCTGGTTCACTAGTTAGCCATATTTATTATTTCCATACAGTAATATTGCCAAATTATTCAAAACAGATCAATATTTGACAGATATTTGCGACGTTGCCAACTTTTTGGATGGACGCTCATAACGGCAAAAGTAGTGATTTCTATACCTATTTTATTTGCAACACCTTTTAAAAAGTTTTGATTTTGTCTTTGAAGTTTCATACAGCGTGGCGCTTTAATGGTGACATAAAAACACACGTATACGGATTACAGTTTTCTTTTTATGAAGATATTTTAATTTTATTAAACGTTTTATATTTATTGATTTATTTAGCGTTTTCTAAAATAGCATCTTGGAGCAACCTGTACTTAATAAATAACTGTAGCGCAGAGATCATTTACCGGGTCACGGATCATAACATCGCATCAATGAAAATAAATCGAATAACGTGCAAAGAGAACTGAAGGAAAGGGAGAGCACTGTCGGCGAGCGTTTGGAAATTTTAATTTTTCAATTAACGAATTATTTTTTCTTATTATATTTTTAGATTAAATTAATGTCGCCATTGTAGCGGCACGTTGTATGTCCGTATGCCAAACTTTACCACAATCGGTCAAGGCGTTTAGACACAAAATCGGGACAAACTAACTAACTTTCACAGCTCACATATTATTAAGATGTTAGGTTCATTCACCTCGGATTTAAACGGAATAAACGAACATACATTTGCGGTTTTTATATCAGTTTGTAAAGATAAAACACTTGAGTCAAACAGTGATGCGAAGCGTGTCTGGAATATCAGATTAAAGTCGATAACCTTTTTATTTCGCATGGAAACATCTGTATTCTGTAAATCATTTTGCACACCTACATTTTCTATTCAGATCTTTGACCCACGGGATATTTTAGATATGTAACATCTTTCCTCTCACTTTCAAGCAATCTGTGGGAGCCATTTCGTGAAAGGCAACGGAAGTGTGTAACGGGACGCCGGGAAAGCGCGCGCTATTTGATTTGACCAATGAGCGGGCGCGGTGCTAGAGTTGACCGATGGTACCAACCCATTTTCAGAGAAGCCAAGATTTCAGATGTTACACACCCTAAGCGACTACTGTAAGTCGTTTTTTTACCTTCTTTTTTAATTCAATCTGTCCAGGGACATTCAGCAATAGGTACATAATTGTTATTGATCTTGCACGGTATGGAGCCACCGGGCCCGATAGCTACTATAGTTTACTCATGCTGGTTCTATTTAGTAAATGTCACGAGAAAAAATGAAACAAAGTCATGTAGCCACCTTTTTCCTACCAAGTCCCGATAGCTATGTTCGAATAGTTTTTTTTTGTTTCTGCTTTATCTTGAGATCGCAGGGCCACCTAGTGGGTAGGCAATCCCACAAGTTGAACCAAGGCAATGCACTGATAAAGAATCTACTGGATGTAGAAGGAAGCACAGGACCTGTTCTTGTGGCGATACTTGGGGGAAGCCTATGAATAGGAAGACACCGTTCACGGTAACTATGAGGGTGATGATTACCACGCTAGACAAACGTGTTGACTGAGACTGGTAAACAGTCCAGTCTAGTTTTCTGTTATTAACTTCCAAGCACCTTCTAAAGAAACAGCACTTAAATGCAATTTTGACTAGTCATTTAATTATAAATAGACACGAGTCTAAACTAATAGGTGCACGTGGCTTTGACCGGTGCCAATGCAATAATTATTGTATTGGCACTCAGTTGAATGTCACTGCCTACTTTTAATTGTTAGCTCGCGGTACTGTAGTTTATTTACGAGTATTTAATAATTTAAGTTTTTTTTTAGTTTAGTTTTTTTTTTAAAACGTTGCCCCTCACTAAGAATTTCTTCTTGTATCGTGGGTGCGTTTACAAACATAGAAACTCACATAATTTAAGCTCAACTCAAACTAGAGCATATACATATTTCAATTAAACCGGTTATAGGTACTTTTGAATTGTCAAGGCGTCAGTCAGTCAGAAAGATGAAGCTAGTTGCCCATTCCGAAGGGTAGTAGGTTCCTATGGAGGAAGAACGGGGAAGAAACTCCAAATTAAAACCTCTCAGGCTATCACGCGCTCCTCGACAAGAAGTTTTCGTCGCTATGACGTAACTCATATATCCGTATCCGCGTGGTGCCGGACGTAAAGAATTGTACCATCCCATTTCTTCCCATGGGTGTCGTAAAAGGCGACTAAGGGAATTACTAGAGAATGGGCAGCAGCGTTCTCTATGCATGTTAACACCATACTGCGACTACCAACCCGCCTGCCAAGCGTGGCGATTATGGCAAACCCCCACATTTGGGGGAGGCCTATGTCTAGCAGTGGACGTTTTGCGGCTGAAATGATGATGATGATGACGTAACTCATCACACCTCTATTATTCGAAAGGAAAGGCTTAAGTGTGGAGTTTAAACTCTATGTGGCAAGCCAAGGGCCAGGCCTAAAAGTGCATCTTGGCCGGGGCATAATTCAGAAGCCGGACTACCACTGAGAAATTTCTGATGAGAAAACCCAAAACACTTTACCTGACCGAAATAGAATCCAAGAGACCCACGCTGAAAAGTGTGACAGGACAGCGAAACCCTCCAAGTTCTCCACAATAGGAACAATAATAAACGGACATAAGGAAAAGCCTGACCAAACAGATCTCAACAATACAAATAGTGGCCAAAAACTAAAAGAAAATGTGTTGGAATGAGCTGGCAGACGTAAATAACAGTTATTTGCCAAGACCTTTGAAAAATGACGAATACCAAAAACATGCATTTTTTATAATGATGCAATCCAATGTTTGTTAAGGTGTAGTTGGCACTGTGACACACGTCCAAATGACGTGTCCCAACCGTGACTTTGTGAGTAACATTTACATATATTATCCAAGAATTTCACAATGATACATTCTTCGCTAGATTACTAATAAAGGAAATGGAGATTATGTCATATTTGGCTTCCTTATCGCTTCGATTCTCACTCTATTTTCTATATACTATAATTAAATAATACTGTATGCTTTTGTATTAACTGAATGGACAGCCGCAGCTGGCAGCTGTGTAGTAGCCCGAGTATCAAACCCATTGCATTATCACGGCAGCCACACTGCCACCCTAAGGCCTCATACGGTATAAGGATCTATTGGCGTGTGGCCAAAATCGGAACTAACGCCGCCATCTTGTTTTATCAATAAAATTTCTGTGACAAATTCACAAATGTTTACCAACAACGCCCCCTGTCAATGTCATTCAGGCGCCAGAAGATCCTTGTAACACTCTAAAAGGTTGTAAGGAAATCCACTACTAGTCCACGCATGATGCCAGCAACACACAAACAAGTTGTGCAAGAATTTGGCGCAAATTTAGTTTACCAAAAAAATAAGCTTCTTAATTACAACCCACATTGCCATAAATAAAAAAAAACCACAGTTGGCATTATCATGTGTGTTTTGTAATTTAGCATGTATTTGTGTTGATTTAGCCCCTTTCTTTATGCATGAATGCCTAATGGATACTCGCACTGACTCAGGATTACCCGAGGCTGCCAATATAAACACAAGTGAATTGGAAACACGTTTAGTTTCGAAACAAGTATTTCTAGCTTTATCTGATTGGATCAAGTAAAGCTGTGAAGAAGCCATCCTTCCGCTTATTCATTTAGGTCTACATTTCATTTCATTTCATCTATCTATATGGCCTGTAGTTTTCTACTGCAAGCCAAAGGCTTCCGTCTCCCTTTTCCACGCACTTCTGCTCTCTGCTAATGCGGGCTAGTCCTTTCGGTAGGAGTCAAGTTCGTCGCGGTATCTCCACTTTTTAGCCCTGATATCGCCTAGCGTTCAATGTGATTATACTCAATTGCATCAATAGGAGATCGGCCCTGAATACGATGCCATTCGACTTTATCCCAGTTTAATGGCATAGTTCAGGGTAGGATATTATACCAGTAGAATAGCAAAGGGAATATTACAAATTATAAGAAGGGTAAAAACTGGAAACCGCTAAATTGGCATCAGTTGACAGTCGTACGAAAAATTCAGAACACGCCTTTTGCAACTATTGGTAATATTTTAGACAACAAAACGTTAGAGGTAAAATCATTTTCTATTTCTGCCGCAAGCAGCTCGTTCTGGTTTGAAATTTCAAACTACATATGGGACTGCTCAAGTGTGAGTGACGCGCGTAATCCAATCAGCCATCGGACATCTCCTGGACAGACATAACCTGAGGTTCTGCAGTTGCATTTGGCAGAGATTTAACAGGTGGGCCGAATTGATGTACATGCCATATTTATTTTTAAATCCTTAACTGTCTCAGGTCTAGGCAAAGATGTAGGTAGATAGGGGATGACTTCTGAGATGACGGCTAATAGAGTTGAGCGGAAGAAGAAGCCACTGTGACGACCCCAAAAAAGATATGGGCAAGATGATGGTGCCTTGGTAAGGGAATGTCTATATCCTTCAACAAGTCTCCGTGTTTTGATTGTTCCAGTAGGCATTTATGCTGTACGTAGTTGCCACATTTCACATAAGAAATATTCAGAACAAGGTTAAAAAAAAAATTGATATTCAAAACTTCGATAATTCATTCGACCTATTTCTTCTATCATACTCATATTCATTAAAGTCCGAATCTGATGAATTGAAACAACATTGACACAATTTTTAACAATCTGGTTCGATTTTATTATTGGCATTGCTTTGATATTAGGGATGGCCAGACGTTCATTGACGTCACTATTTGGTGTAATTATGATTTTCTTTTGTTATTGCAGTTATTTTATTGTTACCATTTGTTACTCTATATCTTTGCAATCTATCAATACTTTATTGTCACCTGCTTGAGAAAATTGGGACTGTGATTTCTTTCATAGTAAAAATAATTCTTTCATTAGTTCCATGGATAAAATGCATTTTCTATGAAATAAAACGCGTTTGATATAGAAAGAGATAGGATTAGTAAAGCACTCGACGGAAAAAGACTACGGGAATTACTAAGTGGAACTTCATGAGCAAGACAGATTGTTTAATAGTATGTGCACAATGACAGGACACAATTTTATCGTAAAAGAGAAAGTATTTAATCTTGTTTATTGATTACTCAACAGTGCATTTATAGAGATATGAAGATACGGGTTATCACGTCAGTCAGTGGATAAGGTTTTATTTCTCGGTGATTCCCACAAATTCTTGACATAGGTCAATGTCACCTTTTGACGCAAACCCATCGCTAGAATTTTCAGTACCTATCAAAGAACTGAACAAAAGACTATCCTTCTTTATCGACAGCTCATTTATGATGTGGCCCATACCGAGGAATTTGGTATCGAATGATATAGATACACATATATGTGTCAGACTATAATGTTCCCACTGCTGCTGCCCAGGCTTGAAGCCGTTCGCTGTAATTCACCACCCGGGCCCAGTGCGGGTTCTTGGATCTCGCATGTCTTTGATTTTCGGTTCCAGCAGGTATATGCCAGTTTCCTTACGATAAATTCCTTCACCATTTTCGTCTGTTTTATTGTGGTCTCAGCCTGTAATTGTCTCAAATGTTTCTCACAGCAGTTCAATGGCATATTCTCATAAAGAGAAGGAACGAGCATTGACCGTCACACTTGTGCGTGTTGAGTATTTCAGACTGTTTTTAGTATTTTAGTTTCCTCACGGCATTCTCATTATCCTCACTAGAAGGTCAGTAATTAGATTGAAAAATTGCATTAGTAGTGTTTGTTCGTTTATCGTGTGGTTATTGACTAACCTGGTGTCAGAGTTTTTATGCCGCCCATGGGCCTCTGACTTGCCTTCGTCGAGAAATATGTCAGGCAGTTGCATTAGTAAAAATGCAATAAGCATCGTACCAACTCGATACTTCTCAAGTATCGATACTTTTTCAGATGGACTCACACCTATGCTAATGGCGGCTTGCCAGCGATGTACCACCTGGGTCATGTCTAAATATAAATAGTTATTAGCTCGAATGCAGTTACACGGTTAGTAAACTGTCATAATTGCATTGTGGCTTATGAAAATAACTTGCGGTTTCACGCGATATAATCCAGTTCGCTACGACTTCAAAGCGGTTTGGATTTAGATGTTTTCAAAGTGTTTGGAAAATTGTTCAGGTTTAAGAGCAGGTTTATTTTATGGGACTTGACAACATTCTTGTTTTTTAGGTTTCTGTACCTAGGTAACACGTTCAAATTTTAAAAGAATATGTGTTATTTAAAGCTTCTGTCATTAAAAAAAGGTTAAAATTTCTATCTTTTTACAAGACAAGGTTAAAACTTTTTCTGACTACAGTATATTCTTAATAGGTACTTACTAAATTAACTACTTAGTATCGAACTAAGTTATCAGTTTTGTAAAAATAACTGTATTTCAATCATAGTTACGATCTTATTACAAAAACTGACTCAATGGTTTAAACCATGTCAAAAAAAACTTTGGTATGTAATAAGACCGATAAAGATTAGGTGATACGGAAAACTTACTGCACGAGTACCACTTCCGCTTGGCCGGTCCTTTTTCCCAAGCATGGGATAATAGGTCTATTAAAAGATCTTGTAGAGTGTATCTCATGGACCCAGAAAGATATTTTATGTACGCAGGTGCAAATGCAGATCATGACCAGACTACTAATCGGGCAACAGGTGCAGAGGCCTTTGGCAGTACGCATTAAGGTGTGCTGCACATCGCGGGAAAGTCCGAAAGGGACACCGTGGCTCCTGGCAACGAAAAGGCAACTGAAGGAACACAAATGGGTTTTCAATAAGAGTCTGACGCGCCCTCCCGCTCTGCACAAAGCGGGAGAAGCTATTTGATAATTTACCACCCAAAAAAAAAAGGTATGCTGCACAAATGTTCGGGCAGCACATTTGATTTGGCATCCTGAAGCAATTACTAAACATATTCGCCTTTCATTTGGCTCGTGCCGATCGGCAAACTTCATCCGACATCTACACTAGCTAAAAAAAAAAAAAAAACGAGCTAAGCCGAACGGCTTTTTCTCGAACACAAATCTACATACAGCGTGTATCAAAAACTGTGGTCATATTTTTAAGGTTGTGGTACAGACCATCAACTTTCTCCATGAGACCAACAAAGTAATTATTAAAAATAATCACCACTTCCATACATTAGGATCGAATCAGTATTAAAATTTTGTATGTAACAGCCGATTTAGCCGTCCGGCAAAGCCGAATCATGCTGACCCAAACATGTGTGTAACACCCCTAAGATCGCACGAAAGATGAATTTTAACTAAACGGCAAACACATTCAGTTACTAGACCACTGTTAGCTTTTTACTATGTCTAGACGAAAACTATTGCTTTTAAATGTTACTGCACCTACAAGTATATTATGATACTTTATTCCCGCTACTGAGTTTCTCTCGGTTTTGAAATTCATGATGGAAAAACCTAATAACACTTTGGTGTTATTAGGTTTTTCCATCATGAATTTCTCAGTAGCGGAGTCTGGATTTGTGCCCCGTTGATGGTAATAGGCTTGCCCCTACTACATTGGACTTAAAAACATAACTGGTGGAATGTGAGTGCACCTACCATAGGTACACCTCTGCCTAACCCTCCCGGAATAACAGGCTACAGGACACCAGGTTATTTTATATTATGTTACATTCACTAACAAGACTACTGTTAGGTTTTATTGTGTCTAGACGAAACCGATTGCTTTTAAATTGCACCTACAACTATATTAAGATACTTTAACCGCCTCTTAACTTGCTTTACCAGATTGTCTGCACATATTAATAAACTTTATCTGGGTTATTTATAAATGTTGTTCTATCTTAAAGTAGACCTTGATTCCTCATGAATAAAGATAAAATTGATTTGAAGAGAGAAGTTATCAGTTTACGTTTTTATTTCGGATCCATAGGGCTTTCCATTAGAACTTTCTCAGAAGCAGCTTGGAGTATTGATTTCTGTTCAGTTACCGGCTTCAAACTCATTACCTACATGAGGTTTATGTATAATACGGCCGATGAATCATGGCCAGTTTGAAAATAGGCTCTTCGAACTTTTTCGCATGTCCTCTTACTCACACTCGCCTCATGCCAACATTTGGTTCCAATTTCTTTTTATTGCGCAGCCTTCTGCGCAAAGTTCGGAACGGCCATAATTCATCGGCCGTATTGTACTGTCAGGGAAACAAATAATTTAGATTGACGTACCGGGGTCGAGTCCCAGGTCGGAAAAGTGTTATTGGGATTTTCATTAGGAATTTCTCAGTGACGCCCGGAGTCTGGATTTGTGCCCGGTTGAAGACAATCGGCTCGCCCCCTATGACATGGGACTTAAACATAATTGGCGAAATGTGAGTGTACCTACTCTGGGTAGGTATACCTCTGCCCAACTCTTCGCGGAAAAAGGCGTGATGTTATGATAAAAAAAATGCTTGAGTTTTGTGGGAGTGCTACACCTCTGATTACCATGTAGTGATACACAGGCGTGTTGAAATTGGCTGTAATAGAGATTATTCTTGATGGATTACTTTACGCTGTGGCGGCATCTACATCAACCCATGCGAACAACGCATCAAAGACCTGACGTCACACAAATCCTACATCGCGCAATTAGAGTTTACCGCGCGAACGAAATAAACATAGGTCAGGGACATCGACGCGAAAACTGTTACCATGGATTCAGTACATGTTTCTGAACGCCAATGCGATGAAATTTTTCGTCGGTTATTAAAAAAAAAATCTGCTGTTTCACCCTGTATATGACTATCCGACATCAACCATCGGGCAGTTGCCCGCCAGACACAACAGTCTGATCGGAGGATCTTCCCTTTTCTATAGAGGATTAGTGAACTTTACATCTTATTTCTCATGCCTCTAAAACGCAAATCCTCTGAACCTTGAATCAGTTGTACTCTATTGTAAGCATTGACCTTGACCCTGAACTCTGAATTTGTTTGTATTACCAAACAATTGTTGCCAATTCACTGTTTGATCTTGACGTCTGATTGAGACGTCATATTTTAATGAAGTCGACATTCGAAATATCAATCTATACTAATATTATTGAGAGGTAAAATTTGTCAGTTTGTATGTACGGGGTAATCTACGGAACTACTGATTTGATTCCAAAAATTCTTTCACAAAAGGGAAGCTTTACAGGGTGTCAGGGACATCGACGCGAAAACTGTTACCATGGATTCAGTACATGATTCTGAACAGCCCTGAAATTTCAGCCTGAATTTTTCAGCCAGAAATTTTACGAGGAAGAAGTCGCGGGCAGAAGCTAGTAAAAAATAAACGTCGAATATCGTCATCTGTCCATCGGTTATTTCTGTGGAGTTTCGACTAAGCGGATTTTTTTTTAGAAAATAAATAGGTAAGTAAAATGATTACTGAAACAAAACAAAGTTTAAACAATAAAACATCCGTACTATTTTGCACAAGTCCGGCTTTTTGTCAAGTCTTTTCAAACGAAACGGTAACCGAACCCGCATTAGGCCCGTGTGTTGCATCACAGCTCCCTCTCTCAGAGAGGAGGCCTGTGTCCCGGCTGTAGGAACAGTAGGTAGGTACCTAAAGGCTGATTTCAGAGAGCGACGTTTTATTGTTCTAGACGTCCATTAAAAAATATAAACAGGTATAAAGCTGCTAGTTCCGGACCAACCCAATTCCATTTTCAAAACAATAAATAACCTCTTTTAAATTAATATAGGCTGCCAACACCTGCTTTTCAACGTTAAATTGCCTGTTGACAAAATAAAAGTGACAAAAATTACCAGGGCGCCATAAAATAAAAGCAGGTTTAAAATTAGATTATGATTAATCCATGAGCGGTGATTCAAGAGGGAACTGGGTTGAAAACCTCATTATTTTGCGAAGAATTCTTATGTAGCACTGTTTCGTAAACATAAGATATTTTTGTTTATATTGTGCGATAGTTTCATTGGTAGGAATTATAGTGTAGTAAGAGATTTGTTTTAACGTAATGTAGCGTCAAATGAATGTATTTGTGTAACTTTTAGGTTTATCGTTTTTGTTTTTTATTAAATTTTTTAATGTATTTAGTGAGATATCTTTATTTAAATATACTCATTCAGTCGTTAAATATCGACCAAAATGATTGCTGATGTAAAAAAATATTTATAAGCATCAGAAGATAATGAGCTAGAAAACCCCATCAAAGTAAGTTCTTTCCGATTTTACAACCTAAGATTTTTATAAAAGAATTTATATATTCACGATATTTTTAGGCATAAAATAGCATGAAGACTCTTTACTGACTAATTATCTGTGGTGTACTTTCCTGCACTAATGTGGAAATGCAAAGTAAAAAGCACGTGTGTTCAATACACTGGATTGTGCACTTGAAAGCGGTACAATAAGAGCCACTTTACGAGCGAGTGTGTTGAAAAAATATATTCTTATTTCTATCTACTTTTCTATGGGTACAAGATACAAATGTCACTTACCAATTATGACAGTCTTGAGTAACGCTTTCACCAGGGCCGTAGTACTTCCCCTTATATTTGCAGACTTCGACGTTAGGTAGAGGAGGATCAATGTCAACGACCCCCAGACAAACCTGGGGATAGTCGGGACAGCAGTCGTCATGATCTAATGTCCTGTTGCAGAACTGGTCACAGTAACATTTGCTATCTGAAAAATGAGAGAAAGTAAAATATTACAGAAGTAACTTTTTCCCGCAGCTTCGCTCGCATGGAAGTCGGAAATTATCCCATGGAAACATCATTATGTGTTAATCCAGGTTGTTATAAACTATCTGTCTGCCTCATCCAAATCCTATTAGTAGCATAACATAATGATTGAATACTATCGTGAATTAATGTATGCCTAGTACTTTTTGTTAGGTGACTGCCCAGAAATTGCGCACAACGCGCAACGTCTAATGATTGAAATTCGTACTTTTTGTACCAAGTTCCAAGTTTATTAACCTGAAGGAATAAGATTTTTCATACAAACGAAATCCCCCTTTGCCCCTTAAAAGTGGTTTTTTTTAAACCCCTTCTTTGTGCTCCACTACACTTGGTACCACTACTGTGTGCAATTTCACTTTCCTAGTCCCAGTAGTTTCGGTTCTGCGTTGATATGTCAGTCAGTCAGTCGGAATTTGTGCCCGGTTGCGGTTGATGGCAATCGGCTCTCCCCTATTACATGGGACTTATCTAAACATAACGGCAGAATGTGGGTGTACTTATAGGTCACCTCTGCTTGAATCTTCGGGGAAAACAGTCGTGGTCTGCGCTGACCCGCATCAGTCTGTACCTACAATGTTTCTTGGGACTGGGACGGCTGGGATATGGGCCTCGTGTCTTAGTGGGAGTGAGCGGCGTGCGGTTTGTTGAATGACACAAAAAATTCCAATTTTTTTATTCTTTAAACGTTTCCCCACGATGGTCTTTCCCAAACCAAGCAGCTTCTCTCTAGCTTGTTTGACACTTAACATAAAAAATCCAACTTAAAAACCTACCTAGAATTCTATGTGAGCAGGCATCCTGCCTATCCTTGCAGCATTGTCCTGTGATGCCACAGTATGGACCGGGCGGTAGGTCAGGTCCGGAATACGCTAGACCTAAGCCCACTGTCCCGCAGAACAGCAGCACAATTGGTAATCTGGAACAAAAGATACGGAAAATTAATTTGACTGACTAATTACTAGTACTTGGTACTAAGTTATTCATGTCTTCAAATACAATTACTAGAAAGAATGAAAAAACTGTGATTACGAAAAAAAATATGAAGAATTAATTGACATCCCATTACTAGAAGCTTCTGTAACGTAGGTGCTGTTCTTAGAACGAAAATAATATTTCTAAATTGCTCCACAAAACACCACTTAAAAAATAAATGTTTCGGTACTGCAAGTGGAATAACTTCGGTGCCGTTCGGTCAAGTGCGCTCGAGATCGGTGAGCTTAGTGGAATATCTCGCTTTGTTGGTATAGTAAGACCACTGTGGCAGCAAGCACGACTACCGGGCGTGATGTCCTGGGCTCAGTTAGCAGCCAATTGTCAGGTCATATACAATTACCTCGCCCATCACAATGACATGGGGTACAAGTTATGACTGATACAAGAAACATATTTCACGCTTCCCGAAGTCCTAAGAGGTCAATGTCCTGATACAGCCAATAAATTTTCAACTTAAACCGCAATAATCGTAAAAACTTAAACTAAAAAGATCTAAAACCATAAAATAGGTACGAAACACCAAACCCATTGGCAACGTTATCTGACTGAAACATTATGTAAGAAATGGGTCGTCGCACGCAGAGAGTTCAGTGATTATTTGCAGAAGCGACACGTATCGTTAGAAAATAAAACTACCTATAAAATAAACTCAAATGATATTTGATGGCAGGCAATAGAGAATTAAGAATAATAGATGCCTAGATAGATCACTGACTGCCTCGTTGCACCAACCCCTATTCTGAGCATGAAGGACCTCATGGCTCAGCTGTAACGCTTTCGCCCACGCAATCGGGCAAGGCGTTATTGGGTTCCAACAGGAATTTCTCAGTAGCAGCCCGGAGTCTGGAATTGTGCCCGGTTGATGCAATAGTCTCGCCCTCTACTACATAACATGGGACTTAATCACAACTGGTGAAATGTAGTGTACTATAGGACCATCGAAGAAGTTCATATCTAAACACCGTAAAGACTATTCTTGCTTGCAGCGCTCGGCGGCTATATAACCGGGCCGGTAACAGATGTGGTCATCGTGTTCACGGGATTTTGTTTTGAAACTGGTTAGATATGAACTTCTTGAATGGTACACCTCTGTCTAACCCATCGGGGAAAACAGTTGTGTTGTTATGATATGTAGATTATGCTTTAACTGAGGCTTGCTAACACTTTTTCGGCACAGCCGAGTGGCAAAATATACATTAAATTTTGCCACTCGGCCTGTGCCAAATCATGCCGACCAGCATAATTAGCCTTTAATGTTCCCACTGCTAGGACACAGGCCTCCTTTCTGTGGGCCATAATCCACCACGCGGGCCCAATGCGCGTTGGTAGATGTCACATATCTTAGAATGTTTGGTTCTAGAACATGGTTTCCTCACGATGTTTTCCTTCACCGGTTTGAGAGCAAATTATTTACACTAAGTAAAGCGCCTGTCAGTACCTCTAACTCGTAAGTTGTGGCCATTACAACTGAGGCACCACTGCTTTGACGAGCATGTATGTAACACCCCTATAGTACATATAACTACTAACATATTTTTCGGTACAATTTTGTTACTAACACATTTATTAAGAGTTTATGTTCTTGTTGTGTATCCATTATGTAACCAATTACGGAGTTTTTCTCTGAAACAAATAATACTAATAGTCAAGTCACCCCCTGCCATTTTATCCGTGTACATATATCTTAACATTGATCAGGCAGGGAACATAGGCCTTCCATAGTTTTAGGTAACCAATCCACTATAGCCACCCAAACCCATAGTCCAATATTTTTCGTTTTCATGTTCTGCAATAGTCCTGCACCAACCGGAGGTTGTCCTCGAGTGCACTTGCATAGTGTATACAGGGATAATCGTCGTTTGGTGCCTCATTTCATTTAAAATTGTCTAAGGGGCCTCTGTGAGTTGGCTTCGGCCCCTCGTACGCCTTCCAAAGGACCGGGACCCCATGGTCCCGAGATTGTTGACAAATAAAATAATAATAATAGCATTTGAATTTACTTATGTACGCTTTCGCTTCTGCACTATTTTACAACAGCTTAGTCTTTGCCTTTCCGTCTTTACGATTTATAAATTGCTTCCATAGTCGAGTTAATGTTTTCATTTTGTTTTTGTTAGTGAAACCATTAAACCTCCTTCGGTGGTTTATGACTGCGCTAGAGTTACTGCCGGCTTCATATGTTTATGCTATGTGAGTGAGTGTAATAATTTATTATCCCCAACAGATGGTTATTTTATTTTCAAACAAGATAATTTTTACATAATATAACCTCACAGTCTTAAAATAATATTATGTCCATGTTTTAAAAAAAGGCGGGGAAAAAATATATATCATCTGCATCGCTCAACAGAATAAGTACCCAAAGTGCAAAAGATGAGTCTATTGGACATACTGTCATTTGCCCCAATAGATTCATTTTCATGCGCTGGTTTATTCAATCCAATTTCAATTCAATTCAAGTTTATGTGTTATACTAGAAAGAAAGAAAGAAAATACATTTATTTAGCACAGACACGCACACAAAAGGCACACAAGACAACATATTGTACTACAAACAAAAATCAAATTAAAAAGAAAGAAAAGAAATAGAAAGTGTAAATTGCGTTTTATGATACTAGCAGGAAAGTGTGCCTTGCGGCTGCGCCAGATAGGCCTAGTTCAGCAAAAATGCCAGACAACTAGTGCCCGACGCTGGTTTTCAACTAGACCTGAAGTGTGAGGTGACGGACATACTACAAGGATACATATTGAAGGGGGAATTCATCGATGAAACTGAACACGATCAGCATATCTAAACCGGTTTCAAGAGCTGTCAGTGTCATAATTGCTGTGGAATATTGACACTGACAGCTTTTGAACGCGATTTAGATGTGCGGATCGCTTTCAATTGAAAAAGGCGCTGAGCTTACTTTTGTATTGTTCATTATCTTTCCTCCGAGAGACGTCCAATGCTGGATACAATAAGTATTTAGATTTTCCCTAAGCACTGCCATAAAGACCGGTTTATGGGCCCCCTGCCTTACTTTCATACAGTAGGCATGCTTGTGGAATATTAGTGCTCATATACACGAGCTGCACGTTGTTCACGGCTGCAGTTGCCTCTGCCGTTGCCATCGTGCGCTCGTGTATATGGGCACTTATAAGCTAGGATTCCATTAGCAATACCCGTAACAGGTAACTGTTTGGTGCGTTTCAAAGTTGGTGCGCGTCGAGAAATACCCTGCCATTTGTTGGAGTGTTCTCAAAGTGTCCAACTAGATACGATTGGCCATACCTTTGCAAATACTTAAACCTGCGCTTAAGTTCTAGGTACTTACAACTTGAGGGCCGAGATAACGGGCCCTTATTGGCATTATTATTAAAATTCAACTAACTGCTGCCAGCGGTTTCGCACACGTCAACCGTAATTCTTTAAACATATTAAATTATTTTTCTTGTAATCGGTCCAGCCGTTTCGGAGATTAGTCGGGATCGGGACAAACAGACAGACATAATTTTTTTTTTATTGATTTTTTTGTTATAAGTACCGAATATACTTTCATATGCATTTAGTATTGTATTGTAGTATAGTAAAATATTAATAAACATAATATAACGACTATATATTCTTCTAAGAGGAAGGCAGAGCTGTTTAGTACATGTTGCCAGATACCCTTGTATGTCTAGATTTCATGTAATAGGGGGCGGGCCTATTGCCAACAACCGGGCTGCTACTGATAAATTCCGAGCAGAAATACTCAAATGAAATGAAATTGTTTATTCTGTAAATAGGATATCGGAATCACGTTTACACGTCATATAAAAAATATTAAAAATAAGCTAGATGAGGCCGGTGTTTCCTATCTGACTACTCTGAAAAGAAAGGCCGAAACAAACTCAGAGGTCGCAGTCTCTTTTAAAGTCTAGACATAATCTTGGTCAAGCCATGTTAGGACCATGTAAATTAATGTCTGAAATGGTCTTTTGAGGAAAGAACCACACAGATTTGAGTGGACCTGTCCAGTCAGTGCAAGCATTTGTCAGTAATCGTGGAGCTCAACTCAGAACTTAAGGAGCTCAACTCGACGAACAATACCAAAGACAGGATATTTGGTTAGGCCGCATCAACTACTCAAACTACCAGAGCATCATTAAAACTAACTGCGAAAGAAAAAAACAATGAAAAAGAAAAAAGAAAATTAAAAATATATCCACATAGTCCTCATAGTCCTCAAACACTGCATGACCTTGGGATCGAACCCCCGCTTAGCTCGCAATCGCCATTGCAACTGTTCTGACGACTAGACTATCGCGGTAGTCAATTAAAAACCAGCCAAGTGCGTGTCGGCCCACGCACAATAAAGGATTCCGTAGTTGGGATGAATTTATCCCAAGAACAAACTTAACATTGTAGTTGAAAAACATTTTCTCCCATACGGAATGTATGGGAGATCATGTTTTTCAAACTGCAAATTTAAATTGGTCGATTATTACTCGTTAACCTATAAAGCCTACTTAGATGTGATGTTTATCCTCTTAACTTCGTTATATATACTACCGCTGTGAATTTTTTCACAAATCCAAGTACAACCATTTAGCTGGCCCCGACAAGAAAACTTAGCACTTTAAAACTTAATATTTCGCAAACGGATCCCTTAATTGAAAAATGATTTTCACACGCCCTCAATATTTTCGAACAACCTTTCCAACGACACCCCACACTATGGGATAGACGAGAAAGAAAAAAAAACATCCCTACTTTACATGTAGGGGAGGTACCCTAAAAAAAAAACTATAAATATTCTTGATTTCATTTTACTACTTTGTCGGCGTGATTAATATGTACTCGTATACCCATGCCAAATTACAGCTCTCGGGTTCCTTGTTTACTACGGAACCCTAAAAATGATCTAAGTGGATTATCATGGATTCGGTTCCACGTGAAGCAGTTGGTCCCGGCTGTCATTCGTAGATCTTTGACAGTCGTTACGGGTTAGTCAAAAGCCCGAAAATCTGACAACCGATCTTGCCAAGGGGTATCGCGTTACCCAGGATAACAACTGGGTTTTGAAGAGTCGCTCCATGTAAAATACTGGTATTCAGTTGCATTTGGTTAGATGGGAAGCCGACCCCAACATAACTGTGAAAAGGCTAGGTAGATCATGTTGGTTCCAGCCGAATTCAATTACCATTATAACCACAAATTAAATAAACCTGTCCCATATTTTTAACTGGCAACAATAAAAATTACGTCAGTTCATAAATTGCTGAAAAAAAAAAACAATAAAATACAAGATGGCCGTGTGAATTGGTTCAATTTACTTTTTTATTTTAGTACAGTTGGTGGCTAAGTCACACATTTAACAATAATATGACCTTTTATTACTTTGGCATTGGGTTTATATTTATTTAACATGTGTTTACGAGTAAATTTATTATTTTTGTCTGCTTTACATTATTTATTGTGAAAGTCTGGAAAAGATAACTGAGTTAACAAGATACAGATGCTGAAATATCTTTCATATTGTTTGGGAATTCATCATTATAAATGTGGCGATCAATGGAAAGCTTTTTACCAAGCAGTTATTTTAAACTGCTGAATATCTTAAAAAACACTAAATGAACGTAAAACTATTTTATTTCGACGTTCGAAACTTAACAAAACCACAATACAACATCTCGTGCCAAAATTCATCAATAACTGTCAAGCAGTTTCGTAGTGATTGAGTAACAAACAAACAAACACTGATTTATGATGCTAGTGGGAGTTATCTCTTGAAGTTTACTGATATACAGAGTGTGTCAGAAATGTGTGGTGATATTTAAGACGCAGATATGTTCCAGTGACCTTGAGTGGTCAGCTAGCATGTTCCGTACCGAGCTCACGCAACGCGTCGTACGTCCAGCCAGTAATAGGACTCGCCCATCAAGGAGCGCTGTCCCAAATTAGACGTATTATTAATTTATTATACATAAAACAAAAGTTGTTCAGCTTCATGGTCTGTACCACACCTTTAAATAAGACCACACTTTTCTGATACATTCTGTATATGTAGGTATGTATATTGCCCTTGTCTAAAGTCCCTAACAAAGCCTTAACAAACAGAATATAAATCATTTAGCCACTTACTGTCGATTTCCATACAAAATTTACGATATGGAACTTCGACAAGTTTATTTTTGCGGCTGCAGAAGAACGTAACTCAAACAAATTGCATGTAGAGGTGTTAAATTTGGGTGGTGTATTTAAGTTTGTATTTTGGTTATCTCGAGTTTCTATTTGCATAATGTGAAGGGATAGAGGTCTTTGTTTTAAATGTCGGCCGACTGTTTTACAATACATGTGTGTCAAACGGGAGTTGTATCATAGGTTCTTAGAATAAATAAAAACCCAAGGCATAGCACTGCGAATAACACAGTGAAGCATGCCAAAACTACACCTCCGCTCTCTGCCTACACGCTCACTCACACGCACACATTTACAACCAGTTACAATCAAACTACACCTCACTAAGTGCACACATGTTTCCGAAACCGGCCTCACGTCACTGTTGATAAAGCCAAGACATATCTTGTTTTTTATATACCCAAACCCAAATCCTATTAGGTATGATTAAAAATTATCGAATACCTCAATTGCCAGAGTCACCGTCATCAAGGACCTTGGGTTAACTTTTGAATCAAAGCTTTTGTTTGATGCGCACATTGACAATATAGTCAACAAGGCTTCTAAAGCGTTGGGTTTTATTTTTAGGGTCTCCTCCGAGTTTAAGAATGTCAAAACCATGACAATTCTATATACTGTGCTTTTGTCCGTAACCATCTCGAATATGCTTCTCAAATATGGAATCCAAATTACAATGTTTATATTAATCGCCTCGCCAGTATACAAATGTGATTTTTAAGGTACACTCAATATCGTTCAAATACTTATCTTCCTAACTATAGGTACTAGTGTCGGTGTAAGAAATTTCATATTCTTCCTTTACACGAGCGAAGAAACGTTGCAAATCTTGCTTTCCTATTTAGTATAATGAGCGGGTCTATTGACGTCTCTGAGCTGGTGGCCATCTGTGTTTCTTCGGAGACCTCATCTCCTTCATGTACTTATTGTGAAAACTATATATAGGCAAAATACATACAATTTAAGAGCATGTCGAATGTTTAATAAGGTGTGCCGGGATGTTGAGCTTGATTTATTTACGAATAGTGTCCAGCAATTAAAGAAAATGTTAAGTAACTTTTTCTTTGAAGAGTAGCATTGTTGCGTAATGTATTTTTCTTTGTTTTTGTTTATTCTCAGTTGTTTCTTTGTTTAACTCTCACGCAATTTGTACCGTTTTGTAGATTTTATACATACTCGTAAGTGGAAACTTGTAATTGGCTTTTTTATACATATTACTACTGACTACTCGAATGTATTAGCTGTAAGTATTCTTAAAATTAATAAAATAAAATAAATATTTGATCTGAGCTTAAGTTATTAAGAACCCTGTTCTGATGGACTTTAAAAAACACACAATAGAAAGGACCAGGATCGACGATATACGATGCCCAAATACAGGCATAGGATGGATGGAAATAGATAAAGGCCGAACGAAAAAGTACTTACAATTCCGTAGCCGACTGCAGGCAGCAGCAGGCGACGTGTCACCGCGATAATACTGGATTCTATGTATTCCTATGAAATCGACATGTCTTCCGAAGGAATTTCATAGAAATACATAGAAACCAGTAGTGTCGCGGTGACACGTCGCCTGCTGCTGCGGCCTGCAGTCGGCTACGGACTTGTACCGTTAAGGAGGGCCAGTGGTAGCCCGCGAAATTCAAATTTACTTACGTTTTTTTACAATTTGCAGGTTATATCTTAATCAAAATATGATTCGCGAGCATAAAAAAATTTGTATTTACAGAATTACAATCATTAATACATCTCTATAAGGTAGATTTGTTCTCAAATGTCATAATTTTATGAAAAAGTCATTCAATAGAACCAATCTAACTGGCAAACTGTCGTTGGATGTTTCCAGTGCAAAATTCTAGGCTCTCCCCTATTACACGGATTTTATAGGCTTATTGGTTAATTTGGACGAAGTTAATTTAATTGTGGGCGAATCGACAACTCCAGAAATACGTATTATGCAATAAAACTTTACATTTTGAATTATAAGCAGTAAAGTAAGTGTATTTTTTCCTTATCTCGCGAATCGCCTCAAGTAAAAATTATATTACTCAAATAACCAACCAATAAGTCAATTTATAACTGACCAAATGTGGGTGAAATACCTATAGGTACTCCTCTGCCTATGCCTTTGGGGAATACCGGCGTAACATAGCATAGAGAAGACATCTCGTCTTCTCTATGCTATGTTACACCTAAAACCTTTTTGGTCATGGCCTATGACGCAAGCATACTTGCGTACCATTTATCATAGAGATGTTAATTTCTTGCCATAACACGGTATTCGTACCAAAACTATCCGGTTTTCGAACAGTTTAAAAATAGAACGATGATTTTTTTTCTTCTATCTTAGTGACGTAGTCTAGATGTGACGTAAAACTGAGATTATGGAATTACATTGACGTGAAACATTAAAAGTCTATAAATACAAGTGTACGTCTTGGGATTCCTGGGACCTTACCCAGGAATCGCAAAGCAGCACCCTGATTGCGTAACACGCAATCAATCACAATCTGTTTCATTTTGACAGTTCAACAACATTCATTGCGTTATTTACGATGATCAGCAGACGAATTTTTTGAACTTGTGAAGCAATGGTTTCGCAATATCCTTCAAAATGATCCAGATTGTGATAGATCGTGTGTTACGCAATTAACAATGCTGGGCAGTTGATGTACCGGGCAAATTAAGGTGTTTAATAGTTGTACATATTATGTTATTAAATCGACTGGATAAAGTAAGTAATGAGTATATCTAGTAATAGTATATATAGTTTATTTATGGAATAAAATTATATGTATATGTGTGGTGTTCTGTGAGAGACAGTATGCAAGGGAGTCCACTGTTCCATGTTAGTTTAATTAAATTATATAATTGTCAATATTAATCTTTCTATATTTCTATGTTAATTAATGTAATAGGTGTTGTACCGTTTTAATTAAATATAAATAATAAAATAAAAATAAAATAAATTAGAGGATGTTTGAAAGTGGCTCCAGTTGCAGAAAAGTTCAAAATTATTGACAATTAAAACATTTGATAACACTGATAAAACTAATACACATCGGAATTCGCAAACAAATGATAATGATCTACGGATGGTGGCCATCGTTCAAAAAACATCAATGTGATTAAAATAATGCATTAACGTTTGTGCAGACCAGCGCGACTTGTCGCGCGACGCGACGCCGGTTATTGTTATACCGTACAGTTTTCTTAGAAATTGCATTGTTTGAGTCGCGTCGCGCGACAAGTCGCGCTGGTCTGAACAAGCCTTTACTTATCACGGTAAAGCTAATGCAGTTTTTATCGAAAGTAAAACAAGTGTACTGATAAAATGCACCATTTGTGGATAGATTAGTCAATGGACTGTATTAAAAAACCTCATTTGAGTGAAAATAGTTAAATAATAGGTACACGCCCAGCGGGAGACCATAAACACGGGGAATCTACTGATTGAGAGTCAGTCGGGACCGATAGATATCGTGATGCTTGGGGGAGAGCATGAACGTGGGGAATCAGCTGATTGAGAGACAGACAGGACCGGTCGATGTGGTGATGCTTGGGGGAGAGCATGAACACGGGGAATCTACTGATGGAGACACAGACAGGACCGATCGATGTGGGGGAGACCGTGAACACGGGGAATCTACTGATTGAGAGTCAGTCGGGACCGATAGATGTCGTGATGCTTGGGGGAGAGCATGAATACGGAGAATCTACTGATTGAGAGACAGACAGGACCGATCGATGTGGTGATGCTTGGGGGAGAGCATGAACACGGGGAATCTACTGATTGAGTGACAGACAGCACCGATCGATGTGGTGATGCTTGGGGGAGACCATGAACACGGGGAATCTGCTAATTGAGAGATAGACAGGTCCGATCGGTGTGGCGGCGCTTGGGGGAGAGCATGAACACGGGAAATCTGCTGATTGAGAGACAGTCGGGACCGATAGATGTCGTGATGCTTGGGGGAGAGCATGAACACGGGGAATCTGCCGATTGAGAGACAGACGGGACCAACAGATGTCGTGATGCTTGGGGGGCATGAACACGGGGAATCTACTGATTGGGAGATAGACAGGACCGATTAATGTGGTGATGCTTGGGGGAGGCCTATGTCCAGCAGTGGACGTCTTTCAGCTTAAATGATGATGATGATGATGATGATGATGATCTATTCCTGAAGACCATGCTGGCACGAGAGAACGTAACTAAATATTATGAAGTGACTGCACTTGTGACCTAAATTGGCTCTAAATCTCCCTTGCGATAGGAGGACTGGCAAAAACGGCCCGAACTCGATAACGTTAGGAATGGCGGAATATCTCTCTAATAATGTGACTCATCCGCACACATGTTTGGGTTAGGACCCTGACTAGAAATGGCTTTGATAACACTATCTTCCTAATTCCTAAACCCGATATCAGACGGTACGGTTCATTCGATTGAATGTTCATTTTTGTTTCATTATCATTATCTACACTTTCAGACGACACCGGTATATATATATTAGCTGGTGCCCGCGACTTCGTCTGCGATCCATGTGGCAAATTTCATCCAAATCCATTCAGCCGTTTTTGCGTGAAAGCGTAACAAATAAACAAAACAAAAAAAAAAAACTCACTTTCGCATTTATAAAATATTATAAATGCGAAAGTGAGTTTGGATTTAATTATAGTTAGGATTAACTAAAAAGATTAACTTTAATCTGCTCCTTTCATTTACTTTTTCGCACATTCATTCATTCATAAGAACACAAATTATTGGTACCCCAACATGCACACACCCCAACACACACGCACACATACACACACACATACGCATACTAGTACCCCTATTTTTTATTATTAATATTTCTTCTCGATTTTTAAGCTAATTTTGTTTTAATCCTCATTTATTCTAATTTTGTTTTGATTTAATGAGAGTATTTTATTTGATTTCATACACAAAAAAAAAAAACTATTTTTGTTATTCTATTTTTTTTATATAATTTTATCACCTTTTGCTGCAAATACTTGTACTGAAATACAAGTAAGTACTCTAACCTAGCTCTAGAGCCAGGGTCTAAAAATTTTCTGTAACCTTTTATGGCATTAAAGAATTAATTCATTAGGCGAGTGAAAGATGCAGAGCGCCGAATTCCAACATAATTGGATCGGTTCATTTATTACAATTCACTGTAACAAAATTAATTGGCTTGTAATACCTATAGGAATTTGAAACAAACATAATATGAGGACCGTTACAAATAAGAAGACCAGAAGTTTCCGGGAATTGAACCGACCTAAATAACTGACTGTTTCTAGGAATCACTAATTAACTCCCGTGGTAATTACATCGGCTATTTCCTTTGTATTGTATTCACATTCCTCATCTAAGATTGTATTTATAATGTAGAAGCCATTTACATTGAAATTATGGTATTCGGTTTACGTTCACCATATTAATATCTTGTAAAGTTGTAACTATTTTAGATGGGTAAGGAGAGAAGAATGAATGTGACTGAGGAACAATTCCACTAATGACACTGAACGCGTTCAAGAACTGTCACTGTCAAAATTGTTGTGGAATATGACACTGACAGCTCTTGAACGCGATTTGGAAGTGAAGATCGCGTTCAGTTCCATTGGAGAAAGTCATACTAGAGAGTGACGACCATCAGTTAATGGGTGGGGGGGAGAAGGAGCGCACAAAAGAGAAGTATTGATTGTGTGAGGGACGATGAAAAGGGAGTGAATGATAACGTGATAGCTGACAAGGGAGAATGGAAGAGGAAAACTTTAGCAACGACCTGCATGAAGTAACATGGGACAAGGGCAGATAGAAGATTTTGGAATCAGCTTATGGAATCGTAAAACAATCGCGGCAACTTCGCTGGATGCGGGTAGACCAGCCAGTTGTAAAAATCGCACCGTGGAAACATAGGTGAAGTCACCTGTCAATAATATTAATACCTACCTAACATCAGGTGGAATGACAGCTCACGTCACCTACTTTTTTACGGCGAGATTTTTGCAGAATAGATCAGCTAGAGCATTCGTTGTGGCGATGTTTGGGAGAGGCTTATGTCAGTGGACGTCGCCGTCGTATGGCTAGAGCTGGACTATTTAGTAAATCATGTGCGACTATAGGCCTACTGCTTAACTGAGACGTTTCCTGGGGTAACGCGGTGCGGGCGCGGTGTAGTGACGTGATGCGAGAACTCAGTGATTCGTCATGACAACTGTCACACCTCCCGCACCGCGCAGCTTCCTCAGGAAAGCGGTAGGCCTATATTTCATAGTGCAACGGCTGGGTTAAAATTTACAATCTTGATCAGATTTTCCACGCCATATCCATTGAGCTAAAACCGCTTCAGTACTTACATCCTACCCACAAACAATTCAATAAATCATAACTAAAAGCATTTCAAATAATAATGCATCACTATTAAGGGCCCCATATCGAACAGTCAGACAGTCTAAATTAAACATTATTGCAGTGAGTTACTGTTTGAATTGCATTGTAATTGATTTGCATTGGTCACCATGATCGATGTTGGTGATTAAAATTGATAGGAATTGTGATTGAAGACGCAATGTGGTGGTGTTTATGAACCCGATCGGGGCTTGGAAGGAGAAATCTGTTGCGGTACCAAAAGGCCCGCTTTGCTTTGCATTAAAGTTATAAATCCATCGTCGGACGAAATTCTATGACGTCGGTGACAGTGCGATAAGCCTAAGGTGATGTTGGGGAGGACTCCTGGCTAGACGCGGTGATGGCTGCTATAGTAAGGTTAGCTGAATATGGTGGCCGAGGTTATGTCAAACGTTATGCTAACCGTGCGTTTGCACTGGCGAAACATCGCAACAAAACATGTTGAAATCTCTAGGTCCTGTCAAAAATTGTATGGAACATTGACAGAAAATAGAGATTCCAACATGTTTTGTTCTGAATGTTTCACCAGTGCAAATGCACAGTAACGATATCATCAAAGTCACGGATAACGTGTGCATGCGTAGCAGGCCCACAACAGAAACGGGTTTGGTCGACGGAAGAATAGACAAAATGACAGATTCACAATTACAATCTGTCATTTTGTCGAATATTGCAGAAAGGATGATTTTGACATATCGAAGCGTAAGTTTTCTTCCACCCACTTATGTCTTACTCAAGTAGCCAGGTGTCCGGCTTTTTACAATCGTGTCCGGCCAAACATATAAGTCCGGCCTGTCCGGCTTTTGTTATCCTTTAGGGTCAACCCGCCCCGTCAATAGATGCCGAACGAAAGCGCGCGAGCGACTCACGCGATCTCGCAAGTGTCGCTAGTTTTATGTTTGACAAAATTAAAACAGATCTAAAACTTAAATTGAGAAAGTCAACTGTGATTGCTAACAATATATAATTAAGCGTAGAGTAGGTAAGTCTCAAATTATTAACAGTAATAAATACACGAAAGTATTTTTTTTTCTTTTAAGTACCAGTCAGGCTTTCAGGGCAAAATTACCGGCTAAATATGAATCGGTGTCTGGCGTTTTATTACACTCAAGGCTTACATCTCACACATAAATTTCTTAGCACAAACTCGTCAATAACTCATTTTTATCCTTCATTATATTGTAATCAATATTCTCTTTATTCTTTTTAAGAATATGTATTTAAATACTGGATGTATTATGTCCCGTTGGTATGTATGTCTCAAACTTATTGTTGACACAGTTGTCGACTACTGTATTACTTTAAAATGTTATTATGGTACATTTGTAACCAAAAGTAGCACATAATCGCTTACATTAACCTTCCTTTTAAAATATTGTTCTGAATTTCTTACGTGACAAAATGGTTTTTATACTGTATCATAAATATCTTCTTGTACAGTACATAATGATACTATCTGTAATGCAAAAGTCAGGTTTAAGTAACAAGATTCATCACTTTATTGAGATGCGCGATTCTTGTTGAGTTGCACAATTTCCTCTTGGCCCATCAAGTTGGAACATTGTATAAGTTACACCTGGAGGTCTGCAGCAGTGATAGCCTAGTGGTGTGACCGTCGGACTGCCAAGTCGTAGGTCTCGAGTTGGAACCCATGCACCTCTGACTTTTCGGATTCACGTGCGTATTGTATAATTATCACTTGCCTCAAAAACAGTGAAGGTAAAACATCGTGAGGAAACGGACGCCTGAGAGATATTTCTCGACGGCATGTGAAGCCAAGTCAGAGGCCCATCGGCGACTTTAAAACTCTGACACCAGGTTAGTCACTAACCACACGAAAGGAAGAAGAAGACCTGGAGGTCTACTCTCTAAGTCCTCCAACGAAGATTCGAGCCCGTTGGAAAGTACATAGTTGATCTGTCAAAACAAATAAGTATCAAAATAAATTTTTGGCAAGGGTAAATACCGGGAATAGGGACAGCTGTCAAATCGACTTGTTCATAATTCTTAGTTCGAGCCCCGAACTAATCATATTTTCGTAAATGTTATGAACTTATGAGGTAGAAAACACCCGTAATTTCGGCGTGAACTACGAATATCGTGCATAGGGAGTAGAACCCTGTTTTTCGCTCCGTTAACAATTTATTTACTTATTTGGAAGCGATAAACTGATGCTACAGCCTGCAACCAGGATCATAATATGCTGCAGCTATTAATAAAAATGATTTTATTAAAGCTTCAATTCATTCGTTTTAGGCTCTGGTGGGAAGTCTGGGAACTGAAACAGGATATGGCAACATGTTGAAATATGTCCAAGTTAAACATGTCCCACGCAAGTTTGCCAATCATCGGAATGCAGGCGGAACTGACAGTGGCAAACTTGAGTGGGACAAGTAGTAGTAAATTTTGGAATAAATTGCCACCAGGCGGCATGGCATGACAAAGGATTTTCGGAAGGGGAAATGATTTAGAATCTTATTTTTATGCACTTAGCCCTCACATTTCGTTAATATTGTCACACGTGAGGACTTGAGCATACCACGGTATGCCGCTGAAGACAGCCATATTTGTGTATAAATATATAAAAATAAAATTAAAATATTATATTATATTTATAAATATATAATTATACATATATAATATTAGTATATATTTATATACAAATATTAATGCTTTGCCGTGCCGTGCTGTGAAGTGCCGCCTAGTGTCTAGTGGCTTTTATATTCCTACCAAAAAGGATGTAATGGAGACGAGATTTTCCCCGATTTAGGTATCTCGCGCACTAGACGCGGCCACGACTCCGGCCAGTCGTGGTTCGTGGCCCGGTCTGTGGCTAGTTGGCCGGTTGGCCGTTGCGACCGAGTGCGCGATTCGTAACGGTTTCAATAGTATACCTCGTCGTGGTCATAGTCATGGCCGTCTAGAGCGCCACATCCCTTAAAGCCTTTTCTATCTAACCGGCCAACTGATATAATTGGCTGAAGATGTGTATGTGTGATTGGTAAGCCAATCACCATGCAGGTTAACATGACTTTTCTAGTTTTGACAACTAGCCTTCTGAGCAAAACTGGACCGGACTTTTTGCTAGCGTAGTTTTCATTCGGGGATTAGTCGGTCTATGAGACTATAAACGTAGCCATTCATGGCAACTTCTTCAAGAAGTTAACATAAGAAAAGCAAATATTAGAACAGACTTGTAGGTTTAAAAAAACGTTGTAAAACTTCGTCCTTATCTTCGTTATAGCTACCAAAATGTTTATGACGTCCTGTTTAAAGTATCAACATTGAAACAAAATATCTCGTTCTACTGTACTATACAGTACATACTAATTCCATGCGTTCCACTTCTCCAAATTAAGGGGTGTCATTCATGAGAACTGCAATAAATCATTGTTGTCACCGGCTATACCGTAGACTAAACAAACCAAATGACAAGCGGACGAAAACATTACCCGTCACATTTGACACGCACGTTTTCTTATGTTGCAACACTGTAACGTACTTCTGAAAGGACATTGTTGTTACGGAAAGAGGTCTTAATAGTTTCAGGAACTATTGTGTTAAATACAGCTTGTGATTTAACCGCCCGGTTAAGGCTTAATGTTGCCAACAATTTGTGGTAGAATTTTAAACGAATTTTTTGCATGTAAAAATTAATTATGGGGCAGTTTTTTTTAATGCTAACGCATTTATAAGGTATGTCCTTTTTGGCCTTTTTAGATGCAGTACCTGTAACTGGTGATTTACAGAAAATTTTATAATACATACAATCCATTATAACTATAACAAAACCTACATTCAACGTAAAAAAACCCCATTAAATGAATAAAGACAACATGTCGTGATTGTTGACATTTCGTCTGTCTGATCCCCTCGGTACCTTTATGCCATATATAACGGACTGTGTAAAGCGAGAAGCGCTAATTGTTGCAATCGACCTTGGCATTCCTTCATCATGGACTAGTTAGAGACAATTTGTGTACTCAAATCTTGGTATGTTTGTTTCCACGGTGATCTAGAAAGAACCGGTATTTTGGTTCAGTTTTTAACACAATTTGTAATTGCTGAAGGATGTTTTTTTTAACAATATTTACGTAGTAATTTCGCAACTATACGATATGATATTCACCCATTTAAAAAAGGATACATACTTCTACGCATGTACCCATATATTTAGATTAGATAGACTTGTACGATTTCTTAAAAAATAAGTATAATAATTCGTTACACAAAAAAAAAAAATGATCGTTAACAAATAAACAGAAAAGCATTTTAAATTATCACTTTCATCCTACTTTAAATCAAGTACGTTTAAACTTAATACGTGTACAACCAATCATAATAAATTAACTGTCAGCACTTAAAATGGCCGACACCATACTTTTGGCGCCGGGTTAATCCGTTAATCCGATGGCGCCAGATCATTTAAGTCCGGTTTTTCGACGTTAAATATAGCAAAAAGCATTTTGGGGTTAAGTAAAAGTGAACGCGATCGTTGAAAAGTATGTCAGAGGGAATTAAAGAAATAATTCGCGAATGTGAAATTAAATGTTACAGTTTTATTAACATTGAAAGTTGTTATTTATTTTTAAAGTGTAAGTATGAACCGCCGCGCCGTCAAAACAACGGCACCAAATCTGAAAAAATCAAGTACGTCGAAAAATCACTCCATTTAAAGCATTAGCTCCATACATTTTTTTAGCAAAAAAAATATAAGTTGCTAATTCGCCGACCTGATTGTATCCTATGATATATTTATGCATAACATAACCCGACACTAAAATTTAAGCTCCAATGTCTTCGAGAGTATTTTTACCATCGGCAGTGCGCCGCCGCCGATGCGGGCAATAAGTCTGCTAGACTGAAGTGGGATTGGGCGGGTCATGTATGCAGGATGCATTGGGACAGGTGGGCCAGAGTCGTTACACAATGGGTGCCAGAAGACGGGCGTCTCGTCGCCGTGGAAACACTGATGTGACGACCTAGATGCGTTTACGGGAGATTGGTCGGAGAAGGCAACACACACAATACAATGGAAAGCAATGGGGAGACCTTTACCCAGCAGTGGGACAATAAAGGTTGAAAAAAAAAATGCGATGAACGTTAATTATAAAAGTTGGCAACTACGCAAATAGCTGTCAAATATTTACCTGTTTTGATTAATTTGGCAATATTACTGTATAAAATATTAATAATTAATTGCAGTTATACACTTTGAATTAGATGTTGTAACCGTTTTAAGAGTAAAAAAGGGCCATTTGGAATGTTTTCAAATACTTTTTACATCTAAAACGAAATATTCGGTGTTACGATATTAATTATTGAAAGAAAGAAAGAATAATATTTATTTGGACACAGTCAGTTAATCAATATTTTAGTTTCAAATTTGCATACAGTAATATTGGTAAATTGATCAAAACAGCGTAATATTTGACAGCTATTGCGAAGTTGCCAACTTCCAGAATACACGCTCTTTTTTTTTTTTTTTTGTGGATGGGAAATCATCAAATGACTTCTCCCGCTCTGGGCAGAGCGAGAGGGTATGTCAGACTTTTACTGACTAACACCCACCCGTGTTCCTTCCGTTGCCTGTGTGCCGGGGCCGCGATATCCCTTTCGGACAAACCCGCAACCTCAGAAGGCATTGGTCTTTCGACCCCGTCAGTTGGTGCCGACATCTCTTTGAGGCGCGCGTGGAACTCAACGCGCCGTCGACACGGGCCCGGTCCTTATCGGACGGCGAGCTACCCATTGCTCACCGTCCGCAAGCCCGCGCCTACGGTGGCCGGAAGTCGGCTGTCGACTCCCGACGCCCGGGGCGTCTCCTGCGGCGACTAGGGCCGCGAGGGCGTGCAGCTTGCATCTCCATCGCGCGCTCCGCCTCCTCCTTCGCGAACATAACTGCTTCGCAGAAGGAGGTGACGGCCTCCCATGCACTCTCGCTCCGAACCATGGCCTGAACCAGGGCCGGACGCGAGAGATCGCCGCCGCCGATCGCCTCCGTGAGGAAGAAAGAATACACGCTCTTAAATACGAAATACGCATCAAGTATAAAATCTGTGCAGGTATTTGTCGATGAAACAAATTACATTATAGATGTAAATTAATAGATTTAAGAGTTCTTAACACACAACTTTATGTAAATTGTAGCTATTTTCGTGGAAGAAACACAATTTATTGTATGCATTATTTCCCTTCAAGGGTTTTAGAACGCCCAAGCCATTAGTACTTAACACATACTTGAAAACCTTGCTGTGTACATTGACACCTCATGCAGATTTGCAGTACTCTTAACTTAAATAAACAACTGGCATTATTCAGAATGAAGTTAAGACTAAAAGTAAGTATGATTATTATAGCAAAGTGGTCAAAGTAACTATGTATAATGACATGTTTAACAAGTGCGTGTCGGACCACGCACAATGACGGGTTCCGTAGTTGAGATGAATTTATCCCAAGAACAATCTTAACATTGTAGTTGAAAAACATGTTCTCCCATACGGAATGTATGAGAGATCATGTTTTTCAAACTGCAAATTTAAATTGGTCGATTGTTACTCGTTAACCTGTTAAGCCTACTTAGCTGTGATAGTTTTCCTTTCATAGTATATATAACTTCGATACTAAGTTAATAAGATCTTTAGTAGTATGCGTATATAACTTCGTTACTACTACTGTGAATTTCTTCAAAAATCCAACTACGACCATTTAGCTGGGGGGGCACTTGACACTAACAAAAATTAGAACTTTAAAGCTTAATATTTCACAAACGGATTCCTGAATTAAAAATGATTTTCACACACTCACAATATTTTAAAAGACCTTTCCAACGACACCCCAGACCATGGGACAGACGAGAAAAAAAAAAACATCACCACTTTACGTAAATGGGAAGTATTTTTTTTAAATATATATTTTATTTTACCACTTTGTCGGCATGATTATAATGTACATAATATCCATGCCAAATTACGGGTTACTAGTACTAACCGTCTCTGAGCTAAGCCGCGGACAGACAGACGGTCATGGCGAAACTATAAGGGTTCCTTGTTTACTACGGAACCCTAAAAACGAACAATACACATTTATAGTTATCGAAAAACAACCATGTATACTCAGAGGGAAGCTGATTAGGATATGTATAAGTACAGTCGCGAGCATATCTTACACTCATGCAAGATTCAAAAGTGATTTTCTCGTATTTTCAATGGTAGATATTTTATGCTGTTAAGAACATATTAAGAGCGGCCAACCCGCCATACTTTTCATACAAACGCTCGTACGTGATTATGGCGTTGTAACACCTCTTTCTTTCAAATGTTTTAACTAATATGTACCTTGTGCACTATAACTAGGTTTCTATGAAAGCAAAAACTAAAAAAATTGAGAAACAAATTCAGTATAAGCCTCTAAAAATCTGCTTTTTTGCACAAATTTTACTCGATCTTTGGCCGATCACAATATACTCATAATTGGTAAAAGTAAAGAAAACATCTGCATAGAAACCTCGCACATGTAATGGAAATTCTAAATATCAAAAAAAAAAAACACAAACTTGTTAGGTTTACTCAAAAACACGTATACAACTTTTTACAGACTATTTTTCGTACAATGTTATCGCGTTCTCGCTTGTTCGTTAGCAGTTCTCACTTGCGCTCGATCAAACAACAAGCTTTTCGACCATGCTCGCGTTGACGATAGACGGACCGGGAAGGGCCCTCTTAAGAAAACCATACTATTATGAAATAGGTCTTTTCACAAAGTTGCAATTTGTTTTACGTTACATAACTGGTGGGTATTTATGTTCGTGATTGTAATTATATTAGTAGTAGTATTTAGTATTTTTCGATTTCTCAGTAAACTAGGTTTTGAAAAAAAATAAACATCCTTAACACAGGTTTTCATAACCTAGCTAGGAGAGCAGCGCTCACCCACACGTTTGTAGATATAGTACTTATTTTGTAAAACTGTATTTTTTTTACGTGTACTACAATGCCTTGTTTTTGTAGTAAATAAACATTATTATTATTATTAAAATAAAAATAAAAACTGGTTTGTCCCAATCCCAACATCAAGCATAATCATAGATTCTTTGACCACATATACATTTTTTTTTTAAATAAACATAAACGATGTGTTTGAATGGTATGGTTATGGTATTTTCCACGTCTTTAATATTATCACTCTCAGGATACAGGTTTAATAATTAGATTACCTTAAGTGAGGCATTTTTCCCCATACATATATTATTCTTGCAAAATGATTGGTATGCTCAGTAAATACCTCGACAGGTTAAGAATATCAAAATAATTGCTTCTGTAGCATTTACCGTATTCATCATTCGTAGTACATACAGGTTTTCATGATTTTATTTTTATAATACATACTAGCGACTCGTCTTTGCTTTGCGAGGTTTTTAGTACTTGACAGAACATCGAGATTTCTTTAAGCATAAGCATGTGATGTTGATGATATGATGTTCCCACTCCTGGGACACAGGCCTTCTCTCTGTGATAGGGAGTGGGCTATAATCCACCACGCGGGCCCAGTACGGGAATGTCACATGTCATCGAATTTTTGGTTCTAGGACATGCCGGTTTCAGCACGATGTTTTCCTTAACCATTTTGGGCCTAAAACGGCCACTTTAGCAATTCTGCTAAAAGCGATAAATTTCCTGAATTACGAGCAATTCCTTTAATTTTCGTGAAATGGTAACACATATTAGCTGAATAATATCTCAATTCAATTCATATCTGAATCTTATTTGGTGTAAATATTGCCATATTGGAGGAAATGAATCGCTTTTAGCAGAATAAAGTGGCCGTTTTAGGCCCCCCGTAGTGATAAATTATATACACAAATTAAAGTATTTGTCTGGGTTCTAATTCACGACCTACAACTCAGAAGTCGGGGTCAGCACTGCTCCCATTATATTTTAGTTTAATATTAATGCAATATGCACACAAACCTTCCGTAATAAATACTCCAAATCATGGTGGAAACCGCAATAAAATCCGTTGCGTAATTTAAAAGAACAACACGGTCAGACAGACACAAAAAGCGACATTAATTAAAATTTATATCATTAGATAAAGTTAAATCGTTGTCATCTCTATAAGTCCACAACCAGTTATGCGATTGACATTTTAATATTTACGAATGATGAACAAGACAACAAAATAATAAGTAATTAATATAGTTAATTGACTTTGCGGAAAGCCATTATAAAATACAATAGACGACGTATATTTAGTTACCTATTCCGCTTAACTGTTCTTAAAGAGTCATAAGAATCCTGTAATAAATCGACACGTGTTTAACTCTCAACGAGGCATCCTCAGGATAACGATTGACTTGTTACGAATCCGGACCCGACGTGTCGACATGTCAAGCATCGAGAGCAGAGAGCAGAGGCGTCTCTGCTCTCGACGCTTGACGTGTCCACACGTTGGGTCCTTTAAGTACCTAATTGATAATAAATTTCAAGGTTATGTGTTTTTTTTTCCGATCAAGCGTCGTTCTATCCAGTTTCCTTGCTGTATCTAGACCACGAGAACTCACGAGCTTTCAGTCATTATGAAAATGCGCAGGATTCATCATTCTTCCGCCCTTACTACCTACGCAACATGCCTTTTTCTTTCATACTTCTCTATTAGTCGTCATCTTTGTAATCGCCCCTTTCTATCCATATCATCTTCCACACAGTCCATCCATCGTTTCTTTGGTCTTCCCCTACTCTTATAGCAGATAAGCAGTCTTTCATCTTGTAATAAACAGTGACGTAAAGTTTTTTTTTTTTAATTTTTACGCAATGTCCTTTGAAAGGACTTCACCTAAAAAGTTAATTCATGACCTTTACGAAATAATTAAAAACAATGAAAAGTGAACGCGATCAGCACCATAAAGCGCGTTCAAGAGCTGTCAGTGTCAATAATCTAAAAAAAAATTACAGTTGACACTAGACGGATGATTGCAAAATTCGCCCATAATATTAAAACACAAATCTACACTCGTTCTTAAACCTTATGTTAATCGTTTTTCATTTTCATCATAGTAGGTAAATCAAGAGACGTGACAATGTTTACGTATTTCCCCGACTATGACGCGTCGACAAATAAAATGATAAATGATAATGTTAATGTTGTAGGTATAACAAGTCAACTGATAGGAATGTGTTAACTAATCCGTACACGAAATTGAGACTAGCCCCAATTACGTACCTATTCATGTTTTGATTTACAACCTTTGCATTTTGATTGCGGATAGACATTTACCGTTATATTTATGGATAAAAGATGTCTTCAATGGGGGAAATGTACTTTATCCCGGTATTTTGGGATCCTGGTATCCCGATTTTGCATTCCCTACTCGCTACACTCAGTGCTCGCTGCGCTCGGGAGCCCTAAAATCCTTCGTAAAGTTCGGGATTCAAGGTCCCGCTTTATGCCCTTAGTGAATAATCTACTAGATAATGGCCTAGAAACTTCAGAAATGCGTGCGTAACAAAATACAGAGATATTATTAATTACCACATAACACATTATTATACATTTGCATGGCATAGAGATTAATCTATTAGGTATGACCATAAACAATAATCATACTTTTTGTGCTTTGGCTAACAACAAAGCTTAGTTTTAAAAACAAAAAGTATTTTTATTACAATTTCACGGTTCTCGATTCCTACCGTGGTTAAATCGGTTATTGTTGGTTTTAAGTATATTCCTTTTAAGTTTTTGTATTATGGCCGGTGTGATGTCATTTTTTAACACAATGTATATTATGTGGTTTTGTTATTACAATAGTTACCTACTTGTATACAGTTGGTATTTTTCAGACTGTTTTGTTAAATAAAAATAAATTCCATTGTACAACATTTATTAAATTTTCAACACATTTTATTGTACAATAGTACCCGTCCCTACTCCGCACTTTTTTACGATTAGGCAAAAAGTCATCGAGATTTCTTTATTATATGTATGTTTAATATTAATATAATACGCACATAAACCTTCCGGCATAAATTCTCTAAATGATAGTGAAAATCGCATCAAAATCCGTTGTGTAGTTTGAAAAAACAATGCGGTCACAGACAGACATGAAAACCGACATTAATTTATACATAAAGTAGGTAACGTTAGCACAAGAAAATTCATTGATCGTAATAACCGGTAAATACCTACTCAATGCAACTTTCACTGTCCTTTATTTGATTCGCATAACGAATCCTTTTTTCATTTTTAAACCGTCTGTCAGCCGTTTTTTTTTAAATCGTGTTCCTTTTTTTAAGGCGACTGACCTAAGCTTGACAG
This sequence comes from Agrochola lota, assembly GCA_947364205.1. Taxonomy (NCBI): domain Eukaryota; kingdom Metazoa; phylum Arthropoda; class Insecta; order Lepidoptera; family Noctuidae; genus Agrochola; species Agrochola lota. The sequence continues at coordinate 4,644,436 of OX376239.1, forward strand.
AGATGGACAAGTTTTTTGAAACTGTCATTACTATGCATTCTTAGATCAGTGGAAAAAAAAAACAAGACACTGATTATGAGCGTTCATCGTAAAAGTTGACAACGTCCCAAATACCTGTCAAATATTTACCTGTTTTGATTAATTTGGCAATATTACTAACTAGAACTAGATTATTAATAATGAATTGCAATTATAACACAGAATTTATTTAACACCATGAACAAAAAAAAATGCTAAGATTTTGAAACCAACGCATATAACCTAATAAATCTTGTTACAATCAATAAGATTTTATTTTCACGGTTTATAATGCTGCATTTGCTTAGAAAAACCTAAATTTAAAATGTGCCCTCCGCGAGGGCTCCCGGCATCCCATATGCGACTAGGTGAACTATCCAGGAGGGTTCTCGGTACTGAACGTGTTAAGTGACTTTGACGAGAATTGGTTGACAGGGGAGAATGAAAGAAGAGAACTTGTTGCGGTGACGCCAAGTAACATGGAGCAAGGACAGGTAGATGATGAGATGATGATGACGAAAATTAATTATGATGCAATACAATAAACGACGTATATTTAACCTAATCCGCGTAAATGTTCTAAAAGAGTCATAAAGAACCCTCTAAGAAATCGACACGTGTTTCACCTCTCAACGAGACATCCTCAGGATGGCGATTGACTTGTTGCGAACCCGGACCCGACGTGTGGACACGTCCAGCGTCGAGAGCAGTGTGAGCCACTTCGCCCGCCAACACCACTTATATAGGATTACTGCCCCAATTACAAGATTATGTGCAATTATGGTGCACACAATTTTATTTTTATTTTCTATTTTCCTGATTCTTTGCCATCCCTAGCTTATTAGATAGCCGCAACACACTTTCATTCGAAGGTTTTGAAGGAAATTCCTAATCCATTGCATTCATAACGTAAATAACGCAATTAACGTTGCTGAACTGTCAAAATTAAAGGCATTGCGGTCGATTGCCATCGTATGTGTGTTACGCTCCGCCGGTTTTTCTAATAAATCGTATATTGTTATGAACAAAGAGGTTAACGCCAGTGACGATTCCTCGGACACAATTAGCTTCGTCGACTTGCGATACTTACCGGAATAGATTGGTGGGCTATTCTTAGGCACATACTGTTAAAAATAGCTACGAAAAATAGCACAATTAATGATCAAGCTTTAGAAATAAAGATGGACATGTGTTACATATGTCTATCTTCATTTCTATAGTGTGTACTACGGTGATTATTAGATAAATTGAAAATGTTCAACAATCGCAGTACATTAGTTACAGTCCGTGTCAAAAATATGTATATGTACAGTATTTTTATCTCACGAAGCGACACGCGCTTTACTTGTGGTTACCAAAGTGCACAAACACGCTGTGAATGAGTGTGCAAGCGCCGGAGCTCTCAGCCTCGGTAACATCCGAGACAATGGCGAAGTCGGAAGTGTGTGTGATAGTGAGTGTGTGTTATGTGCTGACGCTACTCGTCTTCACGCACACATTCACAGCGTGTTAGTACACATGGTTACCACAAGTAAAACGCGCGTCCCTTCGTGAGATAAAAATATTGTACATGGACAGGAATTCATTTAATTATCTACAGTATCAATGTGACAGTAAAGTTGGTATCCAATGTGTAATGCTTTGTGGATACACACTGCTACAATATCATGGAATAAAGATTGTAAACAATTAAATTAATTCTTTTCGATGTGCCTATACATCTTTTAAGGCTGACTGTACCTAGACTAATTAATAAGCTATCTATGAATTTGTTGAGACATTTAAAAAAAAAAACTAGTTTACACATTATCAAAAAACATAAGAACAGTGTAAAAATATGTTGATTGCTTTTTATACGAACGAATAACTTCGTTATCGAAAGACAATTGAGAATCTCTATTCCCGTTGCCATGACAACCTCATTTAAAAAAAAACAAGGTCATCTATAACCTCAAAAGATATTTCTCATCTCCGTGTCTAATATAGCAGGGATAAATAAATAATTTGTTTAAAAAAATCAAACAAAGCGCCTATACTTTAATAAAAACACGCTAAGAATCTTCAAACGTAATTTGTGTATATTATCAATTCATCATAACATCGATTTTGACGTGAAAATGTAAACAAAAGTTAGTAGTTCAAAGTATTCTTAATAAAATATAAACACAACTAAAAATAGTTTTTTTTATAAGTATACGATGGTTCTACACCGGCTTTAACCGTAATAGCTGCTTATAACCGATGTAAACAACTTGTAAGTTATGGCATTTTAACAGATTTAAGTCTAAGAAGTTCGTGTCTATGGTCTAAAAATAAACCAAAGATATTAACACCTGCTTGTCAGAATTCCCTCGTAAAATAGGGCTAACGAAAACAAAAGTGTTCCATTTTTGAATCCAGTACCTAGATGATAAATAAATGTCACGCATTCAACATGGCCGTAGTAAAAACGATATAAAAACTTGTAAAATAATTAATTCTGCCGTCCAGACTTCCGTGTACCTTGGGGAAACTACAATTATTTGCAAATAGAGTTCATTATTATTGGCCTACTGTATAATCGTGCATGAATATAATGTCCATCAAAATAAATGACAATATAGATTGCCTATTTGTAACCACAACGTCATCATTATAACCACAACGTCAGAATAGATAGGCACCTAAATACTTAATCAACAAATAGAGTATAGATTTTTTTTAAATAATGTTCGTGAATATCAAAGCACCTACAATAAAGCCTGTCAACATTCAAATCAGGCCGTTTGTCAGTTTAATCGAAGCTATTTAGCTGTCAAAATCGATTTAGCTGAACATAAGTTACATAGTTTATTCGTCCAGACCAATTTACGTTATCTCTTTGGATTGAATGCTGGCTGATTAGAAAAAAATTGAGTACAATTTTCGATACATCCTGGCGCTAATACATTTATTTTTAATCTGTATTTTAAAAGTAAATCTGTAAAAAAGATCGTTAGCTGTCAAGAATAAAACATTATGATACGATGAAGTTCCTATTTAAGACCAGATTTCAAGGTTTATCTGTGTTTTTGGATACTGTGTTCAATATTTTTTCTTTGCATTTGTCTCATTCTTAATAGAATTGTTAATAATAGATGGTTTAACAACAATTTGGACTTTTAAGTTTATTCGCAATGTGTAGTCCTAAATCCGCCATTTTAATTTCGCCTTTAATATTTTCCTCTTTTAGAATTACACTGAGATGTCCAATGTCCATCTTCCTAATTAAAATCTTGAATTCACTGACAGAAAAGGCACATCCTAAACCGCTGGCTCTAGAAGCCTGACATTTTGCAAAAGATTTCCTTTTTAACGAAGGTGAGCACCGAGAAAAGATTTTCGAAAATTCATCGCCTAACGAGGTTAAATAGAAGATGAAAAGTTGTAAGGGAGTTCATCATTTTGACATTCACGGTGTTAGAACTAAAGCGACGATATGGTTTACTAAGCTGCACTACATATATCTGCTCATTAATTCGGGATATTTAAAATTACAAATATATTTTCATAGCAGCATGAACTTAAGGATTGAATCGCACTATCGCAGTGACCACGCACATAGAGTTGCACAATAGATGAATTAAATCGGGTCCTTAATAGGTCAGTGTTTCTAACCAGTGAGGTCTACGAGAAAACATAGATTATCAGGCTCTTATCATACTGGGCTAGCTGTTAAGCGCATTGAAGGAAAACGGTTAGTAACCTTTCCAGTTATAGTAGTTTTCCGAATAGCTGGCTAATGCTGGGGCGTTTGTTGCGCTATTTCTTCGTCCCAGCTAAAACAACAGGAAGGAGTGAAGGGTGGGCGTTTTGGTGGATTGTCTTATATAATTCCGACGTACTGATTCTCAACCTAAGAATGATAATAGGCAAGAGAGTCGCCAGCCGATGGTCCAGGGAGGGGGGCAAATTGATACATGAAGGATGGGAAAATATGATTTGTAAGTACAGTCAAGACTCAAGAGCACATGAAGCTTTATAGTTGTAATGCGAGTCAACTCTTCGGCGCACAATGGGGCCAAAATCGACGCTGGTGATGGACTTTTGGTTTTTGACAAATCAGTTTCAGCTCGGTAGTCAAGATAGGAACTGAGAAAAATAATAATTTCCATTTTCAATGTATGGATTGGAAACGGACCTTTCGGGTCGTTTTTCCCAAAACTATTCAAAACTGTGGAGCTGAAACCTAATAGGTATTATGACTGGGCCTGACACCACCACATAGATATGAATATTACGTCCCCGGACTCCGAATTTGACCCCGTTTAGGAGATATGGAACTTCAAAAACGAAATAAAAGTCGTCCAAATAAACAAAATTGCCTTTAAAGAATAAGTAGTTTCTTTAAATTAAAACACCTTGAAATTGAAAAAAAAAACCTCTTGGGGGGCAACTGCCCCCTTTGCTCCTCCTTGGCGACGCCCTTGGGAATAAGTATAAGAATAAATCTTTATTTAAATAAAAATAGGGTATGAAAAGACGAATAACAAATAAGGTGAACATTTAACGATGTTTTTTTTTTTTTGTTCAAAATAGTTAAAGAGGTACTTAGCATAAAGCCAAGGCAGGTTATTTCATAATATTATAATTTGCGTTGTTAACAGTCTTTGTCATGATAATTTTGTTAACAACTGAAAATATAATAATACCTAGTTATTATCTTTTTATGACGGCGCTTATTTCATACTCTGTTTTAAGTTATTTTGACCTGGCGAATATTTACGAATTAATTTTCGTACGTTTTATTTGTCATGCAAATTTCTTAATACCTACGCAAATATGTAAAACGAGATTTTCGACCAGCTGTGAGAGAGAAAATAGGTACACGAATGCTTCGTGCCTGGGCCTACATATTGTGAGGTTTTCGAAAAATATCTATGCCGTGGCGATCTTTATATGAAATTCCGCCCTCATATTATATTTCTTTGAAATATTTTTATCCTCATTCCATTACCATCACGCCTGTAATCCCTGAAGGGTTAGGCAGAGGTGTACCTATAGTACACCCACATTTCGCCAGTTATGTTTAAGTCCCATGTAATAAGGGGCGAGCCTATTGCCATCAACCGGGCACAAATCCACACTTCGGGATACTTCTGAGAATTTCCAGATAGAATAACCCAATAATTATTTGTCCGACCCGGGATTAGAACCCGAGACCTCAGGCTCAGCAGTAATACTTGCGCCCACTATAGCAACGAGGCAATCCATTTTTTTAATTCTTTACATGATCAAGAATGGAATTGCGTCTCACGAAAGACATCGAAACCCAAAAACAAAATGGAAATAGGCAGAGGTAAAAAGAAAGGTTTTACCACCGTCTTCCGAAATTAAAGTAATTTTTCACTTTTTAGTGGTTTTTTTTGGAAGTCGGTTGTTTTTTATATTTTTCACTTTTTAGTTGTGGTACCCACACAAATTCGAATACCACTACCTGCTATGTAAATAACAATGGCAGGTTATTTTATATATAAAATTCTCGTGTCACAATGTTAGTTACCATACTCCTCCGAAACGACTTGACCGATTTTTATGAAATTTTATATGCATCTTCAGTAGGTCTGAGAATCGGCTACTATCTATTTTTCATACCCCTAAGGTAGGTAGGTAGGTAGATAGGTAGATAGGTAGGGTAGGTAGGTAAGTGAGTAGGGTAGGGTAGGTAGGGTAAGTAGGTAGGGTAGGGTAGGTAGGGTAAGTAGGTAGGGTAGGTTTGTAGGGTAGGTAGGTAGGTGCGCCGTACATAAGTACATAGTGCTACCCGTGCGAAGCCGGGGCGGGCAGCTAGTTTATTATAAGATCATCCAGCATAGGCTAAGTGGGAAAAATACGTATTATTCTACATGCGTGTATGAACAGATGTATGAACGTAAACGAGGCAGAAGGAGTATGTAAGGATCGTAGCAGGTGACGTTCTGTAGTTTCTATCTACCCCCAAGGGGAGAAAGAGTGAGTTTATGTATGTATGTATAGTACCATCGAAGAAGTTCATATCTAACCACCATACAGACTATTCTTGCTTGCAGCGCTCGGCGGCTATGGATTCGGGCCGGTAACAGATGTGGTCATCGTGTTCACGGGTTTTTTTTTTTTGAAACCGGTTACTTATGAACTTCTTTGATAGTACAATAGAAGTATGGAAGAAAACGACATGATGGCCCAAACACAAATAAATTGTGATAAGGGCAGGACAATATTGATAGTCAATGTCAATAATAAAAATAAAATATGTGCACCTATTGTACTTGGCGATAATCTAACAATAATATGCTTATCAGTTTAGATAACGCCCCATCGGATTATATACAGGCGCCTTTGATTGTATGCGGTTTCTACTTCCGCTGAGTCTGCCACTTAAATTATTAACTAAATATTAAAAAAATAGTGCCCTAAGAATCTTTCCTCACCTTATTTTATACTCCTGTACATATTTTAATTATTATTTAAAGTCTGTTAGCGTTTAAATTATGTAAATACTATCTTGTATAAAATTAATTATAGTGTGTTACTGATGCGGTTTACCTTATAATAAATATTATGTTCAAGTAGGTAATAACTATTACATTAAAATGTTTCACTCAATTGCTCTCCTTTCAAAAACCAGTGGATACCGACAGTCATAGGCGTGTTAGCTATAGGTATACAAACAATACTGACATAATTTATATTATTATTATAAATAACTATATATAACACACTAACTTTTTCTTATTTTGTCTAATTGTGATGTGATTATGTATGCTTTATGGAGATTTATTCAGAAATAAATAAAACAACAATAAAACAGTTTGTATCAAGGACTAAAATGGGTTTTTATTAAATTTATTGAGGTCTTGAGAGCCAAAATTTACAGAAGATTATTTATTTTATAATTAGTGATTTTTGAGTAATGTTTTTTTTAATATTCGGGTTTATTTAATAAATGAATTTTGCCAGACCCAGGATCTTTAATTTAATATACAAATAAAATAGTATTTTTGGGCCAATGTTGAAAAGTAGATTTCGCGATTGAGAATAATCTGATGCAATTTGATTCGCATTTTTAACATTTTAACGGCATGAATAAGTTTTGATAACCCTTATATTTATGGAATGTGCTACGAGATATATATTTTTAATGTTATTTTAAATGAAATTTGATGCAATATTTAATTAAGTGTTGGTTTATAAATGCTACGTTTGTCCGAGGGAGTGTCAGGTGTAACAAATAAACAAAATATATGTTAATTTGTTACGATTTAGTTTTATCATGAATTCTCTTTTAAACTGTTTTTTTTTTCTCGACAATATGTTTTTATTTTGGTCCTGAGGAAATATTTGAATAAGACGCGCTGCGATCGAAAATTCATTGCACGTCTAACACCATTTACATGGTGTATGAACTTTGATGAAAACAAAGTGGCGCTTGAATAAAATAAAAATAAAAAATACGAAATATAATACTTACGTGTAAGCCATGACACCTTATCACTAACACAGCCTTAGAGACAAAAAAAAAATGCTAAAACCTCTCTTCTTTAGTCCTCAAAACACAAGTCCAACAAAAAAAAAAACTATATTTAAATAAAAATTATCTGCCCATTTTGTTTCAAATAAAAAATAGGCTTAAAATTTATTTATTTATTAAAAAAGAAAACAAATAAACGTCACTTTTGAATTTCGTATTCGCGCGGGAAAAGCGAACGTTGCTCGTGTTCGGTCCGTACCGTACGGATGTTGCAACAACACTACGGTCTGGCGCCAACCAACACCTTTTTATGTACCACCACTTGTATGTATAATGCATAATAAGTATCAAATTCGCGTGTCTTTTTGAACGATGATTATTTTAAAAAGATGACTACGCACCGATTTTTGTCATCCTTCATTCATCCTTATCCATAACCTCTGAGTTGTGGGGTGCGCGCGGGGTGCATTGACAACTATTTGACAGTTGACACCGATTCGCAGATAATGTCAGGCCTATCATGAATTCCTTTCTTCATTTTGAGGGAGGAAGTCAATTCCTAACCAATTTATTGCAGAGCGATAGCGATTCATTAAGATTTTTTTATTTCGTAACTGATAGAGATTTGCGACGTTGTCAACTGTCTGATGCACTCTCTTTTAAGGATTCGTAATTTAACTAATTAGTTTTTCTCAAATGCGTATTCCCGCGCGATACAATCAAATAATCGCGATAAGCACCTTCCGAGTGAGGAGCTAGGATATAGGTAAGTAATCTGTAGTGACGAGAATCCGATAGGTATATTAAATATGCTAGCTTCTGTTTGACCACTCAGCGTAAGATCCTGGGTGCTATTGCGCGTAAAAGTGTATCTACTGAAAAGGTATATATACCAATTTTAAAATATATTTATAATAATTATATTTATATAATTATATAATACTTTATAATATATATACCTGATAAGTATTTTCATGAGTAGTGTAACAACACTGTTAGGGTAGGCTAGGCAGGTGCCAAGCCTACCCTAACAGTGTTGTGGTCGGCTTCCAGTCTAACCGGATGCAGCTGAATACCAGTATTTTACATGGAGCGACTGCCTGGCCCCATCTGACCTCCACAACCCACTTTCTGTGTAACACGATAACCCTTGGTAAGACTGGTTGTCAGACTTTCGAACCCGTAATGACTGTCAAGGATCCAAGAATAGCCGGGACCAACGGCTTAACGTGCTTTCCGAGGCACGGAGGAGTCTCGGTATATAAAGTTGGTCACCCATCCACGGACAGACCGCGGCCAGTGTAGCTTTACTCGATGGATCGACCCTTGCGGCTGTTATGACTTAGCCTGAGCCGAAAATTTGCAGTACGTTCGCTTCGATCGCGAAGATATTGCATTTTGTAGGGAACAGATTGTATGTTTTTTCTTAATTCAGGATTGGGCTCATAATGAATGTTTTTTAATCATTTTTTTTAACCTAACACATTGTAAATCATTAATTTTATATTTAGATGGCAAGCAACTGCCTTTTTTGTATTTATCTCAAACTCAAAGCATTTATTTCAATTAAACTATTTACAGGCACTTTTGAATTGTCAAGCAGTCGGTCAATCGGAAATATGAAGCTAGTTACCTATTCCAAATCTTAGTAGGTTCCTATGAAGAAGAACGGGCAAGAAACTCCATGGATATGATAACTAAAACCTGTTGTTATACAACAGGAAATCAATTAATACAACATTTACGGAATTTTCCGGTGACCTACTTCAAAAGTAGGTACTGATAGTTGTTAAAAAAAAACATTAAAAAGAAGCGCATTCATTTAGAAAAGGCTCATCATTTGAACTCAATTTTTTTTGACGCGCCTTCAAATTGTTTCATTTTTTTGACGCACAATTATATATTTTCCAGTTTATAAACTCCATAATATTAATAAAAAATATGGGTACATATAATCTAAATATTTTTATGCAATTTTGCATGACTGACCTCATTGCGTTTAGTCATTAATAAAATAATTGCAATTTAAGGATTATGACTAAATACAATTTATGGTTTAGTCACCCTTTAAACGGAATTAATTAATAACTAAACAAATAGTTTTCCTGAATTAAAGAGAAAAACAAATAATGACTAAATTATTTATTCATGTCTTATAAATAGTTACATTCAGCTAATTTAATAATTATTATGTACTTATGAATAAAATACTTAATACATTAATGACTCAAGTGGTGCGTCGGCCATGTTAGTAATATTGTTTGAAAATAGAACGTCGTAAGTTGGTATGATCAATCACCTACGGTGTTGCTAAGTGCTAACTCATTTGACCTGAGGGCCGAGACAAAGTGACAAACTGACAAAGTGACATTCAATCAGCAATAACGTTGATGGAAAAGTCAAAAATGTCAAATTTATATGACTGACATAAGCTAAGGCTAAGCTAAGCAGTGATAGCCTAGTGGTGTGACCATCAAACTACCAAGTCACAGGTCTCGAGTTCGAACCCATGGCACGCACCTCTGACTTTTCGTATTCATGTGCGTATTGTATAATTGTCACTTGTTTCGAAAACGGGGAATTAAAACATCCAGAGGAAACCGGCCTTTTTTTTTTTTTTTTTTTTCAGGATGGGAAATCATCAAATGACTTCTCCCGCTCTGGGCAGAGCGAGAGGGTGTGTCAGACTTTTACTGACTAAAACCCACCCGTGTTCCTTCAGTTGCCTGTGTGCCGGGGCCGCGATATCCCTTTCGGACAAACCCGCAACCCGAGCAGGCATTGGTTTTTCGACCCCGTCAGTTGGTGCTGACATCTCTTTGAGGCGCGCGTGGAACACAACGCGCCGTCGACACGGGCCTGGTCTTATCGGACGGTGAGCTGCCCATTGCTCACCGTCCGCAAGCCCGCGCCTACGGTGGCCGGAAGTCGGCTCTCGACTCCCGACGCCCGGGGCGTCTCCTGCGGCGACTAGGGCCGCGAGGGCGTGCAGCTTGCATCTCCGAGAGGAAACCGGCCTGAGAGGTATTTCTGGACGGCATGTGAAGCCAAGTCAGAAGCCCATGGCAGCTTTAAAAGTATGACACCAGGTTCGTCACTACCCACACGAAAAAAAGAAGAAAAGCTACTGACAAGCTAATGTATATTCCATTGAAAATTGCAGTAGATTGCAACTTGTTGCACGTGCTGCATCTTGTGACAACTGTCACCCCGCCCGCACCGCGCAACTACCTCAGGAAACGTTTCCATGAAAATGCAAAGAAATTTATGAAGTCTTTCAGTATTTATAGTTCGGTTTCTTACTTTATCGAATTGTTGTTGTTTTTTTTAAAAACATTAGTTTTTAATTAAGTGTTGATACTGTGTTGTGACTGCGTAATGCGCTGATAGGTACAGGAAGTGTCTGTGTGTGAGTTCGTATAACTCATGCAACTCGTTCGAATGCCACCGTGTGGGCCCTCTGGTGGTCAATGTTGGAACTGACCACAGATGACACAGTAGGTATTTTTTTAACCTTTAAGGTTTTAATGAATTACTTTCTCTCTACCTCAAATCATAATAAAAATGATACACGAAAAATTTCGTGATGGCCATGTTTTTATGGCCTTGCCTCTAACACACGAGGTTCAAGTCCGGGCAAGTACCAATGTGACTTTTTCAATAAAAATGTACTTTCTGAAATTATCTTGGACATTACTCACATCGGTGAAGAAAAATATGTGCTCATACACACGAGCGGCACTTCGACGTCATCGACGCTCGAAGTCCCATGTAATAGGGGGCGAGCCTATTGCCATCAACCGGGCATAAATCCAGACTCCGAGCTGATACTGAAAAAATTCCTGTTAAAAATCCCAATAAGACTGCCCGACCTGGGAATCGAACCCAGGACCTCGTGCGCAGCAGCAGCACTTCCACCACTACACCAACGAGGTAGTGCAAAATTTTGAGATAGTAATAATAGTAATCTGAAAAAAAGCTAAAAAAATGTAGCCATTAAATCTCACCATCTTAAATGCCATCTGTGTAGCGCAGACTGTGTCTAGACACAGTAACATACGCGCAACTTATGTCAAGTGCCTGAACACTGCTAATAATTATTATCGTAGACCAAGACATTCTACGCCGTAGCATAGCGTAGCGTTGCTTATGCAATTCGATTATGCGGTGCGCCTGCAAAAAATGTATTTCGTCTTTCAAAAATTATATTTCGTCGAGCCTTCATTCTTCGCCCCGTAATGATTAATTTGATGCTTAGACCTTTTTAAAGTATTTTATTCTAAAGTCTTATTTAAGAGCGTTTATTCTGAAAGTCGGCAACGTCGCAAATAGATGTCAAATATTTCGTTGTTTTGATTAATTTGGCAATATTACTGTATGGAGATAAGAAATGTGGCTAACTAGCGAACTAGAGTATTGATTATGAAATGCAATAATTAATATCGTAACACGGAATATTTAGTTTTAGATGTAAAAAAATCTTTCTAAATACCTTTTTTTACACCTAAAACGGGTAAAACATCAAATTCAATGTTATAATTGCAATTCATTATTAATAGTCTAGTTCGCTAATTAGCCACATTTTTTTTCCATATTATAATATTGCCAAATTCATCAAAACAGGTAAGTTTTTGACAGCTATATGCGACGTTGCCAACTTTTATGATAAACGCTCTTAACAAACTTATTTTAGAAAACGAAGCAGCCTAGAGCAATATAGAAAATTATTTTTAAAATTGTCGTCATGAGACCGGTCGGTACGGAGCTCCTTTTTCTGTATATTATGTATTAATACAGAGCCATCTAGTATGGTCTCAAGTTTCAAGTGGCACTTGAAACTGACTTTTTCGGGCATAACGTTTTTTCGTTACGTGACGATTTCTGGTAGAAATCGTCACGTAACTTACGTTTACGTTTACTCCTACCGCAAGCTGCGTTAAAGAACTTCGTTCTAAAACACTCAAGCCTTATTTTATTAGAGTTATTTTCCAAGGGATATGTTTGCTGAGTTTTCCATTAGGGTTAGAATGTTCAGTAGTAGCCCGGAGCGATAATCCTCTTCCCTCCTCTTCGGGTAGTATACAGTTAAGATCAATGGCGGATCCAGGATTGTCGTTTGGGAGAGGTCTTCTTCCTTTCGTGTGGTTAGTGACTAAGCTAGTGTCAGAGTTTTAAAGCCGCCGGTGGGCCTCTGACTTAAAACAGTACACAACATTAATCCTCGGATTACTTTTCGCAAATTCCTCAATGGATAACATACTCTTGAAAACAAAATACAAATAAAGTTAAGGATAATTGATGACAATTTACTAGGTAGTGTAATATTTGCTAAAAAATTTAATTAAAAGAAAAAAGAAGGAAAGAAAAATTATTTATCCTGCACAAACAAAACGCACATATGAAGACAAAAATACATAAAATACACACATACAAAAATAGCCATAGGCCTCGTATTAAACCGATAAAAAAAAAAACATTGTTGTTCATTGGTTGATGTTAAGGCCAGGGACCAAAAACAATATTGCGTAGTTAGAATAATATCAGGTTCACTTTAAGATTTGTCACTGTAGAACTCAGATGCTTCTGGGGTTGCTTGAACCTCTTAGATCCGCCACTGGTTAAGATGTTATAAGTATTCAACTCAAAGTAAGACGTAGGTATGACATATTCCTGCTGGGGTTGCGGGTTTGTCCGAAAGGGATATCGCGGCCCCGGCACACAGGCAACGGAAGGAACACGGGTGGGTTTTAGTCAGTAAAAGTCTGACACACCCTCTCGCTCTGCCCAGAGCGGGAGAAGTCATTTGATGATTTCCCATCTTGGGAAAAAAAAAAAAAAAAAAAGTATGACATATTATCCGCATAGCCCACTTAACACTTCAACATGCGTGATGATTACACAACAATAAATTAACCAAGTTTATTCTCCGAATGAATTAAATGCACTTCTTAATAAGAAATGATAACGTTATTCATAAGTTCTGATGAAGATGAGTTTAAATGAAAGTGTCAAATGTGGTCTTAAATCAGATACTTGTATACCCATTAAAACAAGAATATATATCCATTCTAATAATAAAGCTTGTGGCTAAGTAATAACAGCCGCAAAGGTCGATTGATCAGGTTAAGCTATGCTTGCCGCGGTTGGTCCGTGGATGGGTGACCATCTTTACATACCAAGACTCCTCCGTGCCTCGGAAAGCTCGTTAAGCCGTTGGTCCTGGCTGTCATTTGTAGATCTTTGACAGTTTTTACGGGTCGTCAGAAACCCGAAAGCCTGACAACCAGTCTTACCAAGGGGTATCGTGTTACCCAGTAACTGGGTTGAGGAGGTCAAATAGGCAGTCGCTCCATGTAAAATACTGGTATTCAGCTGCATCCGTTTAGACTGGAGGCTGACCAACATAGTTGGCTAAGGCAGAATGACTAATAATAAAGCTGAAGAGTTTGTTTTTTTGTTTGTTTGTTTGAACGTGATAATCTCTGGAACTACCAGTCGGCTACTATATCTAGCGGTTTAGGCTGTGTGTTGTCTGTCGGTGTATTTAAGAACGTTTATTCTGAAAGTTGGCAACGTCGCTAATAGCTGTCAAAAATTTCGCTGTTTTGATTAATTTGGCAATAATACTGTATGGAAATAAGAAATGTGGCTAACTAGCGAACTAGAATATTGATTATGAAATGCAATAATTAATATCGTAGCCGAATATTTAGTTTTAGATATAAAAAAAGTATTTGGAAACTTTCCAAATGCCTTTTTTACCCCTAAAACGGGTACAACATCAAATTCAATGTTATAATTGCAATTCATTATTCCATACAGTGAGTAATATTGCCAAATTAATCAAAACAGGTAATTTTTTACAGCTGTTTGCGACGTTGCCAACTTTTAGGATAAACGCTCTTAAGATTTTTAATAACTATGTTGATGAGTTGATAAGCAGAAGATACATAAGCACCAACAAGCAGGCGGTCCCTGTTGATCAGTGATCTCCGCCTTCTTGCTTCTCTGCTGAGGCCCCACAGTCCGTTGCCATGGAGACTAAACCCAGGCGGATACAGCAACGCTATATGGTGCCGGTAATAATATGGCCGTAGATACAACATGTAAAAAGAAACCATCAAAAAGCGAAAAATTATATGTTAAAAGAAAAACAATAAATGAAGACACAAGTAAAATTCTTCGATTGATATAGTTGAACACAATGTAGGACAATATTATTATAAAACACTGGGTGTTGTATTGTACAGAGAGTATATTTATATGGAAATCTTCAGGAACAAAGAAATTTTTTTTTTCATTGGGGATTTTTTTTTTACCATGGGTCCGGGCGGCCGTCGTTTAGCGCGTGTCTAAAATTCATAACTATTTAAAATTTACCAATTTTTGTACTAAAAATATTATTTATTTCGTTTATTAAACTTTTTAACATATAAAATACAAATAGTTTTTTTTTTTTTTCAATAATACGAGTAATAAGATTTTTTATTACTTTTAGGTAATGTTATTGCCCCTTTCGGATCGGACAGGGTTTTTTAAATATATATTGTATACATACTTCCTGGAAGAACTCCTTCTTTCAGCTCTAATTCTAGTCAAATAAATCATAAGTAGTATAATTACAAAACTCCTTGAAAACTATGACGTTACCTCAAGACCGCACTGCACTTGAATGTGAACACAAATAGATATTAATAACACCTTATAAACGTTGTTTAGAAAATATACCACATTCCTGGTCTATACCTAATCATGGTTATTAGATCACTCGGTATTTAAAGCAGTTACATTCATAGATCGTGGTTCCGAACTTTTGATTATGTATTAATGCAGTGTGCAAAATTGTTCACGTAAGTAAGTGTTGTTTGTCGCTGCAACAAAGTTACGGCGTGCAGACACTTTTACATACGCCTCTTCAAAGTTATCAAGGCGCAACTGTCAAGCTGACATGGAATGACAGCCGCGAAATGCGAGCACTTAGAATTTCATTTCACCGCACGTTTTCTCCACACATTGACATTGGCAGAATTGTCGACATCGGCACCATTGCCATAAGGAAAAATAGAAAATAGAATAGAATTTCATTTGTTTTCTAATAGTATTGTCCTACATTGTGTTCAACTGAATCAATCGAAGAATTTTACTTGTGTCTTCAGTTAATGCTTTTCTTTTCTTTTTTTTTCGCCTTTTTTTTATGCACACTTGTTTTTCCATTGCACTTTAGACATTGGCAGAATAGTCGACATCCGCTTTGCTTGCCATTTCATAAAAATTGAATAGAATAGTATTGTCATGTATTGTAAAGAATAACATACTTACCATCACGCATTTATTTCTTCGAAAGATTAGGCAGAGGTCTACTTATTAATACACCCACATTCCGCCAGTTATGTTAAAGTACCATGTAATAGGGGCGAGCCTATTGCCATCAATCGGGCACAAATCTAGCTTCGCTGGAACTGACAAATTCCAGATGGAAAACCCAATAACAGTTTGCCCGACCCGAGAATCAAACCCCGACCTCATACACAGCAGTAGCACTTGCGAACACTGGACCAACGGGGCAGTTCAAAACATAAATGATTTCATTGGACAAGGTCCATGGAAGATTCAACAGTAAGTCTCCAAAAAAAGTGCAAGTTCAATTATTCTATTATTCAAACGGTGGCTGCCAAAGTCTGCTCAGGTAAGTTTTTAGAATGACAGTACATCCTCTTCTATTCCTCTTTGTGAAAAAGCTTGTCTAGGGAAGTTCTACCACCATATCTTTTCTGTCGCACACACACAGAACACTATTAATCCCCTCGGAGCGCACACAGCTGGAACCGTAAATAAAATCTTGCAAGACTATGACTTTCCTGCACAAATATGACTATATCTCAAGAATTACCGAATTAATTTGACTAAAATAAAAATTGAAATGTAGCCAAAAAGATTATCTATCGATCATTGAAAGCTGTATTAAAATCAGTTGAGAAATTTCGGAGATATGATCAACTAAAAACAGACATTGTCGAAACAAAAATTTCACAGTATGTTATATGGGTGAAGCTGTAAATCGTCGGTGTCTTGAGCTAAAAATGATTTAGTGCATTTACAATAGCTCTTAAATATGTCGTTTCACCTGTTAGTCGGTTAACGAGCAGAGTTTTGTTGCCAAACCGACGCCACTATAAATGAACGCAAGCCAATGGAATGCGCTGCGCTAACTTTTGTTTGATATTCCAAATACATATGACGCACATCAGGTGCACACAGTTATTCTGGAGATCTCCACGTTTTACTTGTGGGTTGAATAGAAGTCAAGGACGAAGAAAAGATCAAACTGAGAGGATCTTTGATATCTCCGGCAGGAGAACCAAAGTTGTCGACATGTCTCACAGAATAAACAAGCTGACGTGGCAATGGGCCGGCCATATTACCCGTAGAAATGATGGCCGTTGAGGGTAGACATCTTCTTGGGAGACCGCGAATCGGCAAACGTAAGGTAAAGTTCCCTCAGGCTTGGTGGAGCGATGATCTTCTCAGGGTGACTGGTAGCAGCTGGATGAGAGTTGCCGAGAATCGAGCTGAATGGCGTGCAATTGGAGAAGCCTGGACAGCAGTGGACTGCTGTCGGCTGATGAAGATGTTCATGATATACTTTGAGCCACTGCCGCCCGAGATCCAAAACTAAAGCTAACGTAAGATTCAAACCAAGACAAAATGACGTACAAAGAATTCTAAGAAAGACTGGAGGACTTTAAGGTCTTGTAAAGATGTTGTTCAATGAACAGGACGCAACGTAATAAAAGCTGACATAAGGAACAATTCCGAAATCTTTCCCAATAATCATTCACTAGGAACAAAGAAATAAAATAATAATAGTTGACTATGACAGACGATATAGGCTAGCCTACTTGGACAATCGATTCCAACTTGGATAGTCTGTACAAAGGAATCGATATAACCTTCGCCTACATAGCACTTCGTTGCCGTGTTTTTCAAATTCTCAGGGTCTTGAACTCAAAACCAAAAATAAATCACCTTCAGGAACCACGGACTTATGTGACCGCGTCTCGAAAGCATTTTTACGACTTCTCAGATTGAGTTTGGCGCCGAAAGAAAAAGGGTCGTTAAAATGTTTAAAGAGCTGTAAACACTTCCAGACTTTAACGTTAATCGGGAAGACAGGATTTGAGTACACTAGTAAAAGAAAGGATAGGAAATGAATGGAGTTGAGTGGCCATATCTGATAAAGACAAACTACTTAGCATCAAACGAATAGGTGATCATTGGTAGCATTTGGCATGCACAAACATATTACCTAATTCTTGAAGTTACAAATCGTAAAGAGCTTAATAAAAATAAAATTTATTTATTCGTTACAGTTATTAAAACCCTGACACCTGGTTAGTCACTAACCATATGAAAAAGAAGAAGAGACAGTTATTCAGTTTACAATTTTTTTTCCACTAATTAAGTAGGCCGTTAAAAAAACATAATGTAAAATATAGAATTGTCTCGTTTGTTTATAGGAAAATGCTTCGCATATGTTCCCACTGCTGGGAAACAGGCCTCCGCTCGGTGAGAGGGAGTGGGCAGTAATCCACCACGCGGATCCAGTTCGTGTTAGTAGATGTCATTGTCTTCGAATTTTTGCTTCTAGGATATACCAGTTTGTCCAGAATGTTTTCCTTACCGGTTTTGAGAGTAGTGATGATGAAATAATTTTACACAAAGTAAAGCGCCTGTCTGAGTTCGAAACCTATGACCTACAACTCGCAAGTCGCGGCTGTTACCACTGGATCACTACTGCTCTTTCATTTGATAACAGCGATTGAAGATCCGCCATATTCAATCGTTACTAAATAACCAAAACTAACTACTTATAAAGTCATGTCATCTACACTAAACTCGCAGGCGCACGCGTAGCATGATAAACACAGAAACGAGTTTTCTACGAGTTTTGTCTACGGAAGAATAGACAAAATGACAGATTGCGATGGTTTATCTGTCATTTTGTCTATTCTTCCTATATTCGTCTTATAAAACCCATTTCTATTGTGGTCATGCTAACCGTGCTGGAAATACTCTCCAAATAGAAGGTGAGTCAAAACCAAAACATAACTTAACTTTATCTGGAAAACGGTCTTTAAACTTTCCTGTTCCAGAAACCTTATTTACAAATTGGGTTCCTTGTTATAAATAAATCAACTTCAAGGTTCATACTTACAGTCATTTTGAAAATATTAGGGCTTCTTCATGCTTGTAACTTAATTCTTGGTACACACTTGATACTATATATTCTTCATAACATTAAGATGACATTTTGTTTCTATATCTGAATTAACTACAGATGTGACTGCGTATTTAAAACTAAATTCAGTGCGGCGATATTAGTAAATAATAATTTCAAAGGCTTGAAATCTACAAAGAGGACTAGATATATATGTCGCAGTAAGATGGTTGAAGCCATTGGTGGATATTGATATTGGTTGGATGGTTGGTTGTATCTCTAGGGATATAGCTATATACCGTAATATAGTAAAATGAAAGCGTTTCATAACCGTAGGAGTGCGCTAATTTTGTTACTGCGACCAATTTCGACTTAGCGCTCGCCGGCCACTTGCGCTGCGCCGTAGTTGGTCACAGTACCAAACTTTGTTTTTTTCGGGGTGGAAATCCTCATTAATCCTCCACCCAGGGGTGGGCAGAGGGGACTGTCAGACTCTTACTGACTAAAACCACCCCAGTGTTCGCATACTTGCGTTGGGGACTGTAGGTTCAATTACGACTTCCGCTGCCCCGGATTGGCGACGGCCCGCGCTCTGCGGGCCTCGTCCCATAGGGGACAGTTCTAACTTAACCTAACCTATTTGGTCAGAGTGCCATAATAGTTATATTACTAGATCGTGTTCGTATCATAGTTATATTACTAGTAAGACAGTGGAACCGCTTTCATATTGTGTAGTTTACCTCTGTGGTCTTGTGGTCGCAAGGACCACGTGCATGAGATTCTGTTATGTGTGTTCTGTTGTGTGATTCTGTTGAGTGTTCGATTCCCAGTTTGGGAAAAGTAGGAGGAATTTATAGAAGTACATAAGGACCACTAATTTCTGCGTCTACATACCATTTACCTACATTATATTTGTATACCTGCAGAAGACTATTCTTCAGGTGCACAAATATTAATTTAATAAAATGATGACATAACAAATTATGTCCTCAGTTTTTTAAATTAATATTTGTGAATGAGTTTCATTTTTATAATATAAAAATGAAACTCATACACAAATATTACTAAACGCTTCCACTTACCTCTAATAAAACTAGGCCGAAAATATTTTAAACCTGTACTAAGAAATAAATAAAAACCAGAAACATTCAAGCTCAGCCCTGAAAAACATGACGCATTACTGAAATAAGGTCAATATTCGAAATAAACACACTAATAAAATGGATGCCATATGTTGACGTGTAACAGGCAATATTTACCTACAAAAACATTATACCTTCCGAGTATTTGAACAGGTCGATTTTCCTGTATTCTTTGAATTATATGTATACAAAAAATTGTCGGCTAAATATTTTGTGGAAATACAATGAACCATTTTAGCTTAGCAGTGATAGCCTAGTGGTATGACCGTCGGAATACCAAGTCATAGGTCTCGAATTCGAAGCCAAGGCACGCACCTCTGACTTTTCGGATTCATGTGCGTATTGTATAATGATCACTAGCTTCAAAAACGGTGAAGTAAAATATCGCGAAAAACCCGGGATGCCTGAGAGATATTTCTCTACAGCATGTGAAGCCAAATCAGAGGCCCATGGGCGGCTTGAAAACTCTGATACTAGGTTACTCACCTAAAACATGAAAAGAAGAAGAAAGAGAAATTTGAAAGTGGCGCCAGTGACAGAAAAGTTTAAAGGAAATCGTTTCGCCTGGTATGGGCAAGTAACAAGGAGGGAGGAAACGCATGTGACTAAAAGAGTGATGAATATAAATGTTGATGGACCGGGAGAGGAAGGCCTAAGAAAAGATGGATGGATTGTGTGAGGAATGATATGAAAGAGAAGAGAGTGAATGACAGCGTGACGGTTGACAGAGGAACTCGGAAAAATAAAACGTGTAGCGCCGACGCCATATAATAAGCCGTTGTCCCATATTACTAATATGGGACAACGGCTGGAAGATGATGCTATATAGTTGATGGAATATTACGACCATCATTCGACATCTATAAGTGTACTTACCGAAAGCCACATCGGCTTTCGGTAAGATCTAAGACAACATAAACTCATGCCTTCTTCCCATGGGGCATGCACAAATTTCCAGAATGCCTCAAACTCAAAGCATTTATTTCAATTAAAACATTTACAGGCACTTTTGAATTGTCAAGGAATCGGTCAGTCAGAAATATTCAAAGCTAGTTGCCCATTCCAAAGCGTAGTAGGTACCTATGGAGAAGAACGGGCAGGAAACTCCACGGACACTCTTTTAAATAAATTGTTACAAAATATTGGTTACATCATTCATGTTGAAATTAAACATGTGAGAACAATGTAGAAAGACATGCACGTTAGAAGCGTCCGTAATAAAAAGATAAAACAAAGAAGAATTCAAAAACAATTATCAGCCAAGGCAGCTAAGAGTTGACCAGTCCCAACTGACGGTGCCCGTTCACGAACATGACGCATGGATTAGCACCATTCAGCTCAACCATTTTGAAGGGAGATAAATGATCCAACACACGCGCCATTATCAGTGAGACATCTGAGTGAGCATGACATACTCACAGCCGCCAGCCCACATTCAAGTCAATAAAAGACGTATTATCCGGTAAATGTACTTTACCCTCTTTAGTACATAGTACTCACACCTATGCTCTGAAATTATATAATACAAAGGAATTTGATTTTATACAATGCAAAGATGGTCTTAAAATCTTCAGCAGCTCCAACAGTATTTTCAAATGTTAATCAAATAGTTGTGGTTGTGGAGCAGGACCAGCATTGAGCCAAGGATTTTTATCAGCGATGTAATCCCTCAACTTATAATATGCTTGCCTGCATAGTGTGCGTTTTATGCCACCTGATACGATCCTTACATACTGCTTTTGCTTCGTTTAAGTTCATACATCTTGTCATACACGCACGCCAGTTGCGAGTTCTACGCCCTTGACCTTTCTGAAGAACATCACCAATAATGTTACTATATGTCCTCCTAGGAAGCTCCCTCTCGGCGGCTAAGTCAACAAGTTGTATCTAAAACAAACGAGTCAGCAATCAATTGGTCAAATTAATCGATGATTCAATAGATATGTCCTCTGCAGGGTTAAATTCACAAATAGCGTTAATAACTTCCAATTTTCTTATAAAAGTTAAGACCAATGTAAGTTTTGGGACAGTCTGATTCCCACGTAGATCTTAGAAACAGATAAATGTGTCTAGACCTAATTTCCGCAACTGTTCTAGTGTTTTCAGGAATTCCTTTGATGTTTCTCTTTTATATTTGTCTGTTTTTTTTTTGCTAGAATGCAGATTTCTTATGCAATGTTATTAAGTAGATATTAATTTGTGTGTTCGAGAGCTTTAACTTTGTTTACAGAAATTATATAAAATCACTATCACTATCATCAATTCTTATAAAACGCGATAAACTCATAAAGTACCGAACGGATTTTCATAAGTACGGTTGTCACCAATGGACGAAGTAATTCATGAGGAAAATTTAGGTGTAAAATTCATTAAAGTTTTGTGTAAATTCGCTGAAATATGACGATGATTGTTAAAGATATCGGAAAAAACCTCGCCGAATAGACTGGGAGCTTTACAGGTGTGCGCCGCGTAAACAATGTATTACGGAATTTATACATTGTTAACCTGGATTAACACATAGGGTACTTTTAATCCCCTGTAGTACGTTCCCGTGGGTTATTTTTTGACATCCACGTGGGTGAAGCCGCGGGTAAAAGCTAGTAGAATATAAGTTTGTGTTGTAACTTTATTGTTAACGTTTAAGGTGTTTTGTTTTTATTTATTTAACGCATTTTCTTTCTTCTTTTTTTATTTAATTGTGAACATCATTTTCTATCGGTTTATGCTAGTAAACGAAAATTTTGATCATCGCTTTCGTAAACTGCATTAAGTTTATTACGAAAATTCCCAATTATGATGCAGGTACCTAAATTGCTGCGGTGCTGTCTCTCTAAAAACACAAATTAATCAAATTAAGAACTTTGATTAAGTATTTGAAAACATTCAAAGGAACTCATTGATCTTCAGTTCAAAAATATCGAAGTCGGTCAGATAAATTGGACTGACTTTCAAATCTGTAGTAACCATCTATTTTTCAGTGTAAAAATATTTCGAAACATCAAAGCCGTTTAGAATTAGTTACGACTATTAGCCAAAAATTGCGTTTTGGTAAATGTTTTTTTAAGGCAAAAGTATATGAAACAAAGTACATGAATCTATAGCAAACATATATTTTTTTCTTTTTTTATAACCAAGTATTTAATGAGAAGATAGCTTTTAAAGTGACCGTTTGACGATACTAAACGAGAGTAAATTAATTTATTTCCTTAATTGATTTATTGTTCTGAGAACCCGTTCGGATTGGGCACCGTTGGGTATTGGGTTATTACTCTGTCAAATGAATATGCAGACTGACCCTTATAATTGGACCAAGCTTTGTTTAATGTTTCATCAAACTCACTTGAAGAGATGGGAATAAACATAATGCAGCTGGTAAACGATAGCATTGTTTTGGGTTTTCTGAAATAACGTTCATCAGTTTGGCAGTACTGATACGTCAGGTCCGGGCACCTGTCAAAGGTGTCAAAGCGCCTATTTTTAAAAAACCCACGAATGACAGCCGGGACCAACGGCTTAATGTGCTTACCGAGGCACGGAGGAGTCTCGGTATGTAAAGATGGTCACCCATCCACAGACCAACCCCAACAAGCGTAGCTTAACCTGATGAATCGACCTGTGCGGCAGTTATACATATAAGTTGCAAGGTGTCTAAGGAATCCAAGTCAGTCCACTTGAAATTCTTTACGTGATTTTAATATGCTGGAGAAATCTTGGCTATAATCCAAAACAATAGGTATACTTATCTATTATTTGTTTATGTACCTTGACCATGCGATGTTTATTGCTGCTTTTACCTGCTTTATTTATACACACTTTAAATGGCGGATTAACCGACACATGATAGGTAGTGATTATCAGCCTACTTTGGCTAACTACTTAGTGATTATCAGCCTACTTTGGCTAACTACTTAGTGATTATCAGCCTACTTTGGCTAACTACTTAGTGATTATCAGCCAACTTTGGCTAACTACTTAGTGATTATCAGCCTACTTTCGCTAACTACTTAGTGATTATCAGCCTACTTTGGCTAACTACTTAGTGATTATCAGCCTTCTTTGGCTAACTTCTTAGTGATTATCAGCCTACTTTGGCTACCTACTTAGTGTTTATCAGCCTACTAACCGAACTGGCTAACTGGCTAACCCGAAAAATTACGAAACCTAAGGATCAAACACTTTTAAGAAATTCGGACGTACACAAGGTTAAAATAGTTTTCTCAAATAGCTCCTTCACACAATGTCGGCGGCATGGCCACGGGCAAGACGCGGCACGCTTGGCCCTACCGCACAAAGCCGCAATAAAGATCGCAAAGGAAATGAAGGCGTAAAAGCCGGAGGTACGTGCCGCGTGGCAAAAACCAAGCCTAGTGTGCAGGAGCCAAAAGACATTAAAAGTAAAGTGAACAAATATCAGAATCGAATAAAATAACAAACCTACCCACGTTGTTTGTTTTACTTGAGTTATGGTAATGGTAACATCCGTGGCATACTTTATCTGGTCATCCTCGTATCATCACAGCTATGAAGCAAGGAGGATATGCTATCGAAGATTTGTCAAGTTTTTTATGTTATTGGGTGGCTACTGGCAACAACACGTCCAATCAATCCGCCTAACCTTTTGTCAACTATGTTGGGTTCGGCTTCCAATCTAACCGGATGCAGCTGAATACTTACCAGTATTTTACATGTATTATAAAAAGGTTTTTATCTTCACTTTTTAGTTATGGTACCTACCCCGGTACCATAACTGAAAGATCATTTTTTTTTTTACACAAAAAAAAACATTATTTCGGAAGTCGCTGGCTAAAACTAAAATACAGATCCAAAGACACCGATTTCCGAAATTAAAGGTTTTTCGTTGACTTTTTTTTTTAAACATAAAGAATCGTTGTTTTAGCCCATCAGTTTTGTACCACCACAGCCCCGGATATACGCCCAGTTTAAATCAAATAATGGCTTTCAAAATCGGGGTCAAGCGACAAGTCGTGCAAATTATCTAAAGGGTTCATACCCTGTTCCGTCAACAGTATTTATTAGATTGGGACATGTTCTGTCGAAGTGTCGTTCTGAAGTGCCTGACATACAAAACTAAGGCACGTTTCTGAACTTTGCATTCGATTCGGTATGAATAGATGAATGGCGGTCGCATAGCCTTATTCAAACCGAACGGTTTAGTACATTACATATCATAACGCCTGTAGTCCCCGACGGTGTATGCAGAGCTGTGTAAATGACACAGCATTTTAGGTATTACACAGTGTAATACCTACTGCCATTAGACGAGCACAAATCCAGATTGTGGCCGCCGTTGCTACCTTTGGTTCGAAGAGTAACGAAAGACCAAAGAAAGTATAACATGAAGGGATTTTGTAAGAAGTGATTTGGTTAAAAATGGGGTGAATAGTGAGATAACAGCTGATGATGAATCATGGAAGAAAAAGAAATGCGGTGCCGACTACAAATACAATGAGAAAAAGGCAGGCGGACAGTACTATTTGGACACTGAGGCCAGTAAAGGCTTGCGTCCACAATTCGGTAAAGGATGGACCGCACCCATCGACCCGTAAGTAATACCGATTCTTTGCTCGGCAATACGATTGCTGGCAGTTACGTCAGCAATCCGATTGCTGCAGCTACAGTGGACTTCATACGTCCGATGCATATGGTGTGGAACTGCAGAAGCGAGCCTATTCTGAGAACATGAAGACGCTAAGTGCATACTTGCCTATCAATTGTCATATCGCCGTCATTTCTATGCTCTAGGCATTCTAAATATTTGTCTTCCATTGATCTGCCATGCCAGTACCACATATGGCGTTTATGAATGAAAATGGTTAGGCTGCATCGCATAATATGTGGAATCAAGGCTGGTTTAAAAATATGTTATTGTTTTATTAATTTTACGGCATGTGTTATTTAATAGGTACGTATCTATTTATATTCCTAATAATTCATAACGTTATTAGCTATTATCTAATGTACCTATTTACTATTCTGTTATAAAACCGTCATTATTGTTGTTATTTTCCTGTCCTGCCTTTGGTTCAGTTAACTAAAATAGTTTATAAATATCAATTCGCAAGCAAAAATACAAATCAATATGAAATAGATTTCCTTAGTGATTTTCCCAAAAAAAAACCATAAATACTAAGCAACAGGTAATCAAACGGCACCACAGATAAAATAAGATCATGAAACACGTCACAGACCACACTTGAAATTGTTAGAATTTTTTAAATATGATACGTTAAGGCGTCCACCCACGCATCCTATTGAAAATAGCTATTGATTTCAAACATCATTCCTTTGGCATTGCAGTCTCTGGTTATTACGCTATTGTTAAAGATGGAAAAACTATTTATGAGCTGTAAATCGCCTGCTATTTATTACAATACGTGCATTTGAATAAATCTTCTTTGATCTGGCGTTGCTAAAGACTACTTCATCTGCCGGAACTCCCACGCATATATAAAGATGGCCCCCTGGTTCAATCTCTTTGTCCTTCTAATAACCCGACCGACAAGGCGCCATGCAAGTTTGGTGGTCACCCGGTGCCCAAAAGTCAGCCACTTGCCGTGGTCTTTTGAACGACCATATAAGTTTCCTAACACGGGAGGCAGTCTGTTCAATGTGGGGACGCCAGCTAAGTCCCTCATCCAGAATCACAGCCAAGTACTTCATTGTCTTTTGTTGTGTCATTGGAAGACATGAACATGGAAGACTGTTGTTGGGGTCATCACAGAAGTGTGCTTTAAGGCTTATTACTTTAGGTTTAGTTTTGGCGAGAGTAATTTGCAGAAATGAGGTTTTCGAAATATTAAGAGTTAGTAAGTTAACTTCCAGCCAGTGCATTATTGTATGTAAACCTGTCTCTGCAGATTGCCGTTAGTATCTGCATTTTTCCGCTAGTAAGAGACTGCTGTCATAAGTCGTTCACATAGAGCAGAGAAAGACACGGGGATAGGCACCAACCCTGAGGCACACCATAATCAACTTTGACTTCACTGCTAATGATCTTACCACTCTTCTTGTTTTTGTGTCCGGTCATTAAGAAAGACTATTAAAAATATGCTTAGAGCCTTTCCCCGGATTCCAGCATGTTCTAACTTGGTCACAAGGGTTAAAATACAGACAGTGTCAAACGCCTTGGATAGGTCCAGAAAAACACCAAGACATTTTTACTTGTTGTCAACTTTTCCCGGGCCTAAAACCAAATTGTGTGTCCGCTATTGTTTTGTAGTGCTCTAGATATTTCATGAGTCTACGGTTCAACAATTTTTATAATGTTTTTGACAGTGTTGACAAAACTAAAATTGGTCTATAATTTTTAACATAGTCTTGGTTACGCAATATCCCTAGGGTTTTTGCGAAAATTCAAATTATCAAAGCATCCTACGACATATAATATCAGAAAGGAAATAATATTTTCAGTAACCATGACTTAATTCGTAACAGCTTTGTCCAGTAGAAAATTCACAATATCCTCAATAACGGGGACACATAATATTGCGACTCCACGCCTAAAGCGCTGGTTCATACACAGATATTGGCTTCACGCAACCGGGATAGAGTCCCATCCTGTGCCACAATCATTTTTAAGGTTGTTAATGACTGTCTCTACTTCAGTCTCGTCCGGAGAAAGTAAGACCATAGAATCTCGCGCGGGTGTTTCAATTCTGTATGGGGCTAGTGAGGAATTTTGGGTTTTAATAATAGTGTGGTAAACACTATTATTAAAACCCAAAATTGCTTTCGGAACCCAAAATTGCTTTCGGACCCCAAAATTGCTTTCGGAACCCAAAATTGCTTTCGGAACCCAAAATTGCTTTCGGATATTCAAAAAATAATGGTTTATTTGTTCAATGGCATTAGGGGCATCTACATCTTCAGAGAGAAGTACAGCTGATATAAGTTTCTTAGCTTGGTTGTTTATGGATTTTATAATATTCCATATTTCTTTATTGTCCTTTGAAGTTTTTAAAGTGGAGCTTTCGTGATAATTTCCTAATTTCCTGAGTAATAGATTACAATGATTACGATACCTCTTGTATGACTAATTAACTGATGACTCATTTACTATTCTGTTTTTTGGGTCTGCCAGGAATTTTCGGCAGACCCAAAAAAACGGAATAATCAATCATAAAGTTCCATCCGCTCCATGTTCTAGTATTTACAGCTAGGAACGGCCTTAACCGATATTAATACTGCAACCTAAATACCTGCCTAGACTGATAATAGTAATAATCATAGGCGTCTAGCCAAAAACCTTTCTAATTTGATGGATGGCGCATTCTTTTAGGATTCATTAGAAATGTATGAGATAAATATGCGTGTGCACTGGCCCCCTTGCCAGAGATAGTTCGAAGAACACCGGTGTGGTTTAGTCTGATCCACTCGTACCGTGGCGAAAAACATCCCATGAGTCTTTCCCACAACTGGAATCTTTCTTAAAACGTATAAGCACGAAGGAACAAGAACATAGTGAACAGGAACATCGAACACTTTTTTCACACGTGCGTGATGTTCGTTAGCAGTAGCTAACGAACATCAAACACTGTGTACGTCAAAAACGATCGTGGCGATCCAATTTCGTTGGTCTGTGTGGACGGTATTCGGAGAAATTCTGACGAAATGATGCAATATTGCGAACACTGGCGAATATATGTCTACTAAAGAGGGCGCAGCGGTTGAGCGTGAACACAAGTCAAACTGTGTTCATAATGTGTTCGTGTTTGCTTTGCTAATTTACGTCTACACCTTCGAACTAAATGTTCCGTGGTCGATGTTCGTGTTCACCATGTTCAGTTCGTTGGTGCGTACACGCCTCAGAGTTTGCGTCTTTTCACACCTTGGATCACTAATAAAGAAAACGTCATGGATAACTACATTGACTAGTCAGAGATGCGCGATTTTTTTTTTTAATTTAACCAATAAGCTTTTTACGCTTTTTTTTTCGTTTCTTTATGAATACACTACTACTCTGATTTCTTTGTTTGACACAGAAACGTTTGGCTTCATAAAAGATGAGCAAACCATACTAAAATTTAATGCTAGCAGAAAATAATGGCTACAGAACCATGCTTATCGCTCGGTCCGACACGCGTTTGGCTGGGTCTGGTTTATTACTATTAAAAGTTCATTCTACTGATAGCAATTTGGCACCAGCCACCTCCATAATTCATGAATCGGGATCATAGAATTTCTTTGTACGATTTCTATAAGTATTTAAATAGGGATGACGACAAAAAAAAATTGTTTAGTCCGTCCTTGAGATTATAAAAAAATATTGGTCACGTATTTTTTTCTTTTTTTACGTCATCTAAAGATTACCATGCCATGCCATGACGAGTATGTAGATTTTAAACGTACTAGTGACGTAGCGACCCCCCCTCCCCAACTTAAAATGCTTTTTATCTAAGTATTTTTTTATTAATAGGATAAAGCAAAAATACGTGTCTAATATTTTTTTATTATCTCAAGGACGGACTAAACAAATTTTTTAACTTAAATAAAATCTTTAAGATCTTCTTTTGGAATAGTCAAAACTGCTGACAGTAAAAAAAGAAAACCTCAAATCAATTACCTACAACAAGTAAAAGTTAAGTAATTATATTTTCACATAATTACATATAGTTAGGTTCCCAATTCGAACATCCTCCTCTTTTCAGTCTATCGCAGTCAATGGTAATCTCCTAATCACATCCCACAGCTGGACTTTAGACTCGCCCCAAGTCCCAAATAAAGAGTAATGTTTGGACACGCCCACGTCCAGCCAGATAGGACTCGCCCATCAAGGAGCGCTGTTCCAAATTAGACGCATTATTAGTTTTTTACACATAAAATAAAAGGTATTTTAATAAAAAAACGTATATAATTTAATTTTTCCTTTAAAAAGGTGGTTTTATATAAAAAAACACTATATAGTTTTTGCGTGATTCTCAGTTTTTTATCCGCGTTAGACATCACTTTAAAAATTAATTACAATATATAATATAAACATAATCTTAAATATTAACAGATTAAGTTATTAAGAAAATGCTCTAATTTAACATAATTATATTTTTTACAAAACATTAACACCAGTATCTTCACTTTGGAGCCTCCTCTGCCATCCTTGACGGACCATCCGCCCGCATGTGGAGCTCTCCACAGTGAATGCAGAGGTCGGCGGGCTGCGTGCACAGTTTACGACTGTGGCCGAAACGCAGGCAGCGAGTGCACTGCACCAGTGGTGACTGGTCCTGCACGCGCACCCGCTGTAGGTCAATGTGTACACGACCCGCCATAGTCAGCCTCTGCAAGACTGAGGGGGACACCTGCAGGATGACGTGGCACATGTGGGGGTTCCTCGTCTTACGACGGTACTTTACCCGCAACCTCAAATCCTCCGCAGGTACGAGTATGTCTCCGATCAGGTGGGCGTTTTGTTTTTGAAGGGCTAAGGTAACCTCCATGTCTGAGTGGCAGGAGAGGACATCCTTAATGACGGTAAGAGGAGAAGAGATCCTTAATGAGGGTAAGACGTGAGAGGTTAGGACAATGAACAATAACTTTCTAAAAATAGAAATTCAATAATCGCCGTTTGCATGATACCATTCGTCAAAATTAATTTCACCTTTAAACGGATACCTCATCTCTGAGCTAAGGATTATATTTAGAAACTGAAAATAAACGTTTGCAGCATCGGAATTTTAATCGGCTCGTTTTGAAACCGGTCAAGTGTGAGTTAACGTGTTTTTTTTTTTCGGTTGACGCAATCAGACTTTGCGGCGCCAGTTCGTATATGGCGTTTATATTTCAGGAACGGAATTGACGTCAGCAGTGGCTTACGTCAATTCCGATCCTAGGGCTCTACTTTCTAAGTCCATCAACGAAAATACGGGCCCGTTCGAAATTAGTTGTTCTATCAAAATAAGTGTTAAATACGTATCAGCAGCTGTCACTTCGTATTCTCGTTCCTTCTTAGTTCGTGTCCCGAACTAATCGTATGTCCGTAAGTAATACGGAGTTGTTATTGGATCATTCGGTTCCCTAAAAAATGGTTGAGGTGGATGGTGCTGCTCCACGCGTCATTTTCGTGAACCGGCGCCGTCAGTTGAGACTGGTCATCTCTTATCTGCCAGAGCTTATTTCTAATCTTATATTTTTTATTGTTTTGATTATTTTATGTACAGTGTTCTCACATATAGAAGCAACAAGAATAATGTACCCGGGATTTTGTCATATCTATAATTAAAAGAGTGTCACAGCATAATGCAGAGCGATGGCCCTTTTTGCGTGGATGTGACGCATAGTTTCCCTCAACTTGTATTTTTTTTTGTGTTCTTTTTTTTTGCGTCATGTTTACCGCAAATAAACGTATTTTCTTTCTTCAACAACATTCGTTGCGTTATTTACGTTGTTAAGCAGACAATTTTTTCGAACTTATGAAGCAATGGATTAGCAATATCCTTCAAAATTATTCAGATTGTGATTGATCGTGTATTGCGCAATTAGAATGCTGTACTGCGGTTTGCAAAGTAGAAAAAAAGCCGCCCAAGTGCGAGTCAGACTCGAGGGGTTCCATAACGTATTAAGATCGATCAAAAAACGCCGAAAATACACATTTCTTGAATGGAGCCATTCAATAAACGAGATTTTGTGGCGTTTAATTATTAAATTTTAATTATTTTTTGTTATAGCGGAAAAATAATACACAATCTGTGAAAATTTCAACCGTCTACCTATTACGGTTCATGAGATACAGCTCGCTGACAGACAGACGGACAGCAGAGCCTTAGTAATAGGATTCCGTTTGGCACTCTTCGGGTACGGAAACCTAAAAACAAGTTTTTTGTGGAGTGTTCCATGCTCGCGTTCTGTTGGGTGTCGCATGATCGCCTTCAAAACACCCCAACAAGAACTGAACTGAGGCAGAAATGATCAAATTAACGAGCTCTACCTTATGCCCAGCAAAAATAGATAATCGAGCATTGGCATTTGTCAATGTACAAAACACAAAGAGTCTCCTTCATGTCCTACTCCCAAGCCGCGTGCCCGATGTTCCACATCGGCAAAATGACGAACTTTCATACAAAGTGAAGGGTGGGTTTTTAGGACCGTCTTATGTAATTTTGACATTTGAAAATTGCTGATTCTCAGCCTAGTTTGAATAAATGACTTTTGGTTTTGATTTTGAAACTCTCATCCCCTCCTTAACCCCTACAGGGGATGAATTTAAAGAAACCCTTTTTCTTTGCTCACTTCGGTATTTAAGGAACATCATAAAAATAACATCACGCCTGTGATTAAGCAGAGGGTTACCTGGAGTATAATAATTGGGTATAGCAATTGGGTATGGCAATATAGTAACTGGGTATTTGGAGTACCACAGGGCGGTGTCCTAGCACCATTATTTTTCATTGTATATATCAACGACATGCCTAAAATTATTTCTAATCCGATGATCTTATTTGCGGACGATAGCACAATATTATTAGAAGCGAAAATTATGAGACTTTCGAAAATGAAATAAATAATAACTTGAATGACATAATAAACTGGCTCACTGAAAATAATCTCAAAATAAATCTAGAAAAACAAACCTCCATTTCGTTTGAACAAAGAACAAACAATAAAAAACTAGATGTTCGATATGGTGACAAATGTATTCAGGAGACTGATCATACAAAATTCATAGGTATCTGGATCGATAAAAAGATTAACTGGAAAATACATATTGAAAATGTATGCAAAAAGCTTTGCCAGTGTTCATATGCTCTTTATAACTTAAGGAAAATTTCAAATCAGTCAACATTATTAATGGCGTACCACGGATATGCATTGTCTACTTTGCGATATGGACTTATGTTTTAGGGGAACTCGCCCGATAGAGAAATAGCGTTCAAAGCACAAAAAAAATGCATAAGGGCAATTTGTGGCATCAAAAGCACAGACAGTTGTAAGCCACTTTTCCAAAAGCTTCAGCTGCTTACACTTCCTTGTCTCTACATATACGAAGTAGCAAACTATGTTAAAACAAATATACACCTATACAATCACCCAAGGAGTTTACGTCACAAATATAAAATATGCACAATACCACATAAAAATGCCATTTTTAATAAAAAAAATCTTGGTATGGCACCCAAAATCTACAATAAGCTACCAGAACACATTATTTAAATTAAACACATGGATCAATTTTAAAAAAAACTACACATATTTTTAGTTGCGAAATGTTACTATCATATTAATGACTATTTAAATGAAAAATGCTAGGCCTACTACATCCGATTTATTATATTAGCAGAAAATCAATACTGCATGAATGATAAATTAATTATTTTAATTTGATTTGTATTAGTTTTAAAACTGACTGTAATGTATTATTTTGAACTGATATTTGAATTTGTATTTCCATTGTTTCGAACTTAATTTACATTTGTTTATAATTTAATTTTCTATTGTTATTTTTTTAACTCTGACATTTAAATTTTATTATAACTATTTCCTAAGGCTGTCAGCCTTAGGAAATAGGAGAACTTTATTATTATTAACAAAAAACATCAATGTATATCTGTACCCATGTTTGCAAATAAATAAATGTTTTAAACCTAATAGTACACCCACATTTCGACAGTAATATTTTTTAAGTCCCATGTAATAAGGGAGAGCCTATGGCCACTAACCGGGCACAAATCGAGACTCAAGGCTACTTCTGAGAAACGCCAGATGGTAAAAATCCAATAACAGTTGGCCCGACACGGAAACCCAGGATCTCATTCTCAGCAGTAGCGCTTGCGACCACTGCGACATAGACATACGAGGCAGTTGGTTGGTATTTAAGGACCTTTTGTACAAAATTTCAAGGTTCAGACGCAGCCTGTCCGACCAAGCGCGGATCCACCATTGTGGGTACGGTGGACATGCCTACCCACAACCCTAATTGAGGTCGATCGGCTGATCTACAGAGGACACACACACACACACATGGTGTGCGAGTATATAACCTTACCAAAGGAGACTGGACAAAAATGGTCTTTGGACTTATAGCAATTTATGGTTTTGATATTTAATTAATCGATCTTTAGAGACTCCTAATCCAATCCAATCCTCTAATGTCGATTGTTAATGTACTTGTCCAATTTGAAAACCTGCCCGTAAAACTTCAAGTTAAAATTTTGTTGCGATTCGTTTTTCCACTGATCCTTTTTCCCTTTAGACGACACGGTTGGCGCAGTGGCTGAGCGATCGACTACTGCGCAACGTGTCGCGGGTTCGATCCCCGCACGGAACAGATATTTGTATGATCTGCAAGTAGTTGTTCCGGGTCTGGGTGTTAGTGTATGTGAGTTTCTATGTTTGTAAACGCACCCACGATACAGGAAGAAATTCTTAGTGTGGGACAACGTCTTAAAAAAAAAAAAAAACTGTTCCGTTGAAGTTTTACTTCTACTGTGTGTCCCAACACACATTTCGATTATTTTTTCGCATGTTTACTGCAAATGATGATTTGGTTAGGTTAGGTACATTTTAATAAATGCATTTTTTATTTAAACATATTTTATTTTATCAAACAAAATTTTTTTATTCAATCCGGGACCAAAATAAACATCCATAGTCTACTCTAAAATTATACACATACAAAGGAACATTAACAAATGCATATCTTTCGTCATCAATCTTCATTCGGCTCATCTGCGTTATAAACTTTAAAAAATAGAATACCTGCTCTTTATCATGGTCAAATAAAACAAGGTCTGGCATTCCGGGACTAACACATGCTTACGTCACTATCCAGTTGCCACTCTATTGCAACAAAACACGATTAAGGAAAGATTTTCAGAAACCAAAACTTTTAAATTGTCGTTTCTTGTGACTAATAAAACGAAACAATTCAATTTAAACATAAACCAACGTAATTGTTAATTAAAACCTCATTTTTTTATCGGATTCGCACAGGTAATAAAGGTGGTTGGGGAGTTATTATTACAAACTTCGGGTAACACAGATGTGATGACGTAGACTTGTGTTGCTCACGTGACCACTGTGTTTCGGAATGCCATATCTGGCGAAGGATATTATTATACCATGCTCTTTATTATGTACACTGGTCCCGGCTGTCATTCATAGATCTTTGACAGTCGTTGCTGGTCGTCTGAAGCCCGAAAGACTGATAACCAGTCCTCCAAGGGGTATCGTATTACCCAATAACTGGATTGTGGAGGTCAGATAGGCAGTCGCTCCATGTAAAATGCTGGTATTCAGCTGCATCTTGTTAAACTGGAAGCCGACCCCAACTTATGTAGTTGGTTAAAGGCGAGGCAGATTGATTATTATGTATCTACAACATATGAATCACAAGATGACATTGTCAAAGCGAACAACTAATTTCCTTTCATTATAATCTTGATTGGAAGGATACCTAATAGCAAGTTGACCTCGGTTGACCTTTTGATAGAAACTAACTGTCAGGCTATGGCACCGGAGCTAATCATAAATCGCTGATGACCTGAAGGTCAAACTAGGGTTTGCTACACTACTCCAACGATCTACTTTCACTAGATATTGTGAATATACGTGACTAAGTTATGTGCCAAAACGCTGCTTCATTCTTGAGTTGAAAAAAACCAACAACCAAACCAAACCAACCATCAAACCTAGCCAACCACTAAACCAACCACCAAACCAACTACCAAACCAAACCAACTACCAAACCAAACCAACTACCAAACCTAGCCAACCACCAAACCAAACCAACCACCTAACCAAACCAACTACCAAACCTAGCCAACATAGCCAGCCAAAATAATATTCCCACGGGTAGGAACTAATTAAAAGTACCCTACGTGTTAATCCAAATGATAAACTATATCGTGTGCCAAATTTCAACCAAATCCGTATAGCTGTTTTTGCGCCAATCCGGACCATCCTGACCACCAGACTAACGGACTATATTTTCGGCATCGGACTCGACCAAACCTAAGAAGAAATATCATATAATACGAGTATAATTTTATCATCTTCCCGCGCTTGTCCCATGTAACAAGGGGTTGGCGCAACACGTTTTCTTTTACCACTCTCCCCTGTCAACCGTGACGATATCATTCACTCCCTTCACTTTTATAACATTCCTCACACAATCCATCCATCTTTTCTTTGGCCTTCCTCCCCCGCTCCATCCATCAACATTTATATTCATCAACATCAACTCTTTTAGTCACATGCGTTTCCTTCCTTTAAACCATTTTATTATAATTATAATTTTGTTGCTCCTCACATAGTTAATAAGAAAATACTAACTCCATAGGCTCTGTCTGTATGTGTGGTCTTATTATGAACGATTTGACTCAGTTCTGAATATTGCGAAACCTATTTACACTGAACCAGGACACAGGTATTACCTTCAAATCGTGCCTTGAAGTAATGTATAGGCATAATAATAATATAATTAATATTTAATATATATTATTGCATATTTATATCATATTTGGTTATTATCTTACTAGTGATTTTGACATTATTAATGGTGATTTTGATATTATTATTGATGGTTTTAACATTAGTAATTATGACCAAACTTTGCCAAATATCATTATGTATGTACTAACACTAGTGTTTAAGATGTGTATGTAATTACTAACAAACTAAAATAATTTGATTTGATTTAGTACCCGGGTAAAAATCCACTGCGGGCCCACTTCAAACGAAAACGCGTATGTTTTCATTTCAGCTAGGCATAACTGTTCCTTTCTATTCTCGCTATTAATATCAGATTTATCTGACGCTTTTATGATCCTGACATAAACGTTCTGAGAATAATATTATTACTTATACTATCTTTAAGCCCATATCTTGTGCTAAACATAAATCTAAACAGTTTCATTGAATTGAGATGAAATGATTCTGCCAATTCCTGCTTGTTGGCTTAAGAGGGCGCTCAATATCGACTAGCGCCACTCCTTTAAATAAATATTATCTCGTCACTGAGAAGGAATTATGAATAACGGCTAGTATGGACCCTCGGTGTGTCTAGAATTTTCTAATACCTTTTATAAAGTTTCATATTGAAACACAAAGCAACAAAATTCGATCTTAAGAAAAGCGGCCACGCGGCCTCTAGATCGTATTTTGTGAAATGAAACTTTATAAAAGGTATTAGTGTTAGGTTTTTTTCCTTTTAATATAAAGCTTATGGCTTATGTTTTTGAAAGATAATTTTTAAAAAGGGTTCATTTTGTTAGGATTTTTGTTTTATATAAATATATGTTTTAGATATTATCAAAGGAATGTTGTGTACACGATTCATTTCTACTGTTTGGGAATGTCAACCCTTGATTTAATATTGATTAATGGAATGAATGGTTCAACGATTGGTCTAGGACACTAGTATTGCCCGATATCGTGGGCCAATTGGAGAGCGGGATTTGACGCCGGGACGTTAGGGGTTTTTAACTAGGAGCCAGTGCGACAGGCATTCGCTCCCAGGTCGTCGATTGCGACATTCGATTAGAATTCTTTCTGAACCAACTAAATATAACAGAGTTGTTTTTGTTCTAAACCTAGCTAGAATATTTTCCCTGTGAGAGTTGTTACCGCTGGGGCTTCGAGCATTTCATATTAGAAATTTTTAGACACACCTACCGAGGGTCCATACTAGCCGTTATTCATAATTCCTTCTGTCACGAGATAATATTTTTTTTAAAGGAGTGGCGCTAGTGGACCGTTGGACGTCCTCTTAAGAGTCCACAATACCTCAGCTCCTTAACTGAGTAATTATGCCTAATGGACTCACCCGGATGGTGGCCTACCCGACATATGTCAACCGTCTATTATTATGACTAATTTCAAAATGTCGTCACGCAGTCTAGCTGTTATCGTTCTAAACTCGGTATGACTCGAAACTCTCAGAATTAATTAAAATTAATTAATATTATCGTGTGGTTACTATTTGCTTTAAGTACTTATTTCAAGAATTTATTAAGAAATATTGCTGATGAATGAATCAAGAACTTTGTACAGACACGTGCAAAAACACGTAGTACTGGGAAGGTACAGTCACGAGCATTTACATTACTCTTACGCAAGATTAAAACTATTTGTAACTAGGTTATGGAGGTCTGATAGGCAGTCGCTCCATATAAAATCCTGGTAATCAGCTGCAGACTGGAAGCTGACCCCAACATAGTAGGCAAAAGGCTAGGTACATAACGATGATGAGCATGGTTGGCACACAGTTTTAGAGAATATTACTTTCTAATCAGTACCTAAGCCCATCTAGGAGTTTTTTTAGCTATACCACAACACCCGGTTCTCTACCCTCCTCGTCCAGTTTTTCCTAGCCCCGTTTTTAGGGTTGAAATTTCATCTAGCTTGGGAGCTTCCTTACGCTACGCTAACATGCCACAAGACTCGTCTGCTACTACAGCGGTCTTAAGTCAGACGTGCCTAGTCATTCAAGGCATCCTTCCACAGCCGACCACGGCTAAGCTACGCACGTGTACTTAGGTTCGCTTTGTATGAAAATGGCGTATAAATGAAACGCGCTGCCCACTGTGATCCACAGGCCAAGCTATGCACGGATGTAGATATATATATAGAGTGTATAACCTGCTAGCAATTTGATCAAAACCTTGACTTCACAAAAACCCTGCGACATATACCCACAGGCCACAATGCAGCCATAAAAACCAATACCGCAATGCACACAATCTTAGGATCTAAGTAGCCGTGCTAATATATCTAAGTCAAGATGGCGCCGACGTTCCGCAGATTATGACATCAACAAACAAAAATGTGTGCGTGAATTAGTATGACGTTGTTGTAAGTTCGTGGTGTTGTCACTTTGTGATGCATCAGATTTCTAAAATTTTAAAATATTTTGTTTTACGTAAACCTACATGGGCACTTATGAAACGTCAGAAGTTCAGAAGCTAGGTGTACGGTTCCAACTGGTCTTCTCCTATGGAAAAAAGCCGGCAAGAAATTCCACGGTTACTCTTTTAAAAATAGTTGGCTTTTGCAATGTTTTCAAACGATGGGGTCGCTAGGGATATTTAAAAGATGTAGCATCTTGCAAAGGACAATCAGAAAAAAAATTGGTGTCAATGGACAAAACAAAAAATCGCAAAGATTGAGCGCAATATGGATTGAATTATGGAACTATGTAGACGTGTCTTGACGCTGCGTGAGCGTGCGTGATCCATTGTGATTCGATGCCCACCACGCACAGGATGAATGGAAAGCAGCACATGAAGTAATTTTTTTTGCTCCGTTGGTGTAGATAACTGCTGTATGGTGTTCCAGTGACAGACATACATTAGGCATAGTCCAGGTTTGCCAACAAGTACCTATCAGTAAACAACCACAAGTACTTTCTTTAAACTGTACAGGTTGAATTTTTTGAGAAAACTGTAAAAGCACTAGTTTCTTCAAAAATGGTCTTTGATTAGCCAGAAAGCAAACAGTATGTTTTTGTCAATACAACTATTTCTGAATTGCGATAATCTTCATACTGTAAAGTATGTGTTTCATTCAAAAAGCATGTGTGTGATTGATTGATGTGGAAATTTTATGATTTTCGTCCCAAATAATTCAAGTAAAAATACACTGGAGTGGTGATAGATTCCAGAATAATCGGCAAATCTAAATACGGCAGTGCTTTTTGCAAATTTTTTGTCATATTTTTTTTTTTACAATAATCTACAATGTTTATCCTCAATCCGACTTTGTCGCTGACTAGTGAAACCTTTCAGCTAGCCAGACGTTTTTTTCGTGGCTACTAATTTAAGTTTTCTAAATAAACTTATTCAAAACTCCAAAACCCGCAATTTGCCTATAGTCGACCCTACGACTGTAAATCCGTAAAAGTCCACGAATGCACATGTAAGCTGTTAATAATTTCAGAACTTAAGTAAACACAATTTTTGCACCATAAATATGTCGTCAAAATGCTTTAAATTCCAAGATTAGCACAGAACAGTTAAAACATTGTAAACAGATTATATTATGAAAGCCCCAAATCTTGATGCATCACACCTGATGTCCATTTTGTATACACTGACTCACACTGATCAAAATAACTACAATGACAACACTCCTTTCTCTTTGAATTAAAGTTCAAAATGGTTCAATAAAGATTGAAAATTTTAAAGGCGCACTCAGTTCGGATGGTGATCGGTTTTACGAATTTTGCCGATTTACATTTATCGAAAATTTTGATTCGATTTAGATTTGAAATAAAGGCTTGTACAGACCAGCGCAACTTGTCGCGTGACGCGACACGAACAATAGAATTCCTAAGAAAACTTCACAGTATAACAAAAACCGGTGTCGCGTCGCGCGACATGTCGCGCTGGTCTGCACAAGCCTTTACTTAAATTTTAACTTTTTTTCTGGCATTATCAATGCATAACTACACCTTTATGTAGTCCAAAAATCACTAAAATGTTATAGTGAGTTATTAAAATCAGTAGTTTGCGAGTTTCTAACAGACAAAGTATTGATAACATATATTTTTTTATTTACATGTCTTATTTATAGATTTGGATTGTTTTTTTATTAGTTATACTAATTACAGGCTTAAGAGTTATAGCGTTTTTTTTTCTTATTAATTTTTTATTAATGTTTTTGATTTTTATTTAAAAAAAAAACTTTTTCTCTTTGTATTTTTTTGTCTTTTATTTTAGATTTGCACAGAGATACCTGATAGAATATGGTGTAAAACGATGTATACTTTTCAACATATTGACAACTTATTAAATCCACACTTTCTATCTATTTATGTAGGGTGACGAAAAAGTGGAGGATTCGAGAGGCTCGTGGCTAAATAATGACAGCCGCACGGGTCGATCGATCAGCTTATGCTACGCTTGCTGCGTCAGTCCGTGGATGGGTGACCATCTTGACATACCGAGACTCCTCCGTGACTCGGGAAGGTCGTTAAGCCGTTGATCCCGGCTGTCACTCTTGGATCTTTGACAGTCGTAATGGGTCGTGGTCTGACACCCAGTCTTAGGATTATTGCTAAAAATGAGTTATCGCACACACTTTAAATATGTATTGCAATGAGGACGATGATAATTTACCTTATGCGTGAGTGGACCACGACACTTTTTTTTTAGATAACCGACCCGTCCATCAAACTCAAACTTAAACTCAAAGCATTTATTTCAAATAAACCAATTACAGGTACTTTTGAATTGTCAAGGGGTCGGTCAGTCAGAAAGATGAAGCTAGATGCCTATTCCAAAGCGTAGTAGGTACCTATGGAGAAGAACGGGCAAGAAACTCCACGGACATCAGTGGCGGATTTGCAGTCTTGGCCGCCCTAGGCCCCAGGTCATGTAGTATCAGCCGCCCTTTTCTCAGCACCCATCATACAGACTACATGTCATAATGAATTTACTTTATTGCCAACTTTTATCGAAATCGCTTCAGACATTAGTCGGGTTGGCGCCGCGAGATTCTATGACGCGTTGCAATTAGTTACTTGGACATGTTTTTAAATGTTATTATTGTTATAAGATGCGGTGCAGTGCGGCCCCCCATAATGTGCGCGAACGTTTAGAATATATACGTACTTTGAGTTATTTCTTGTTATCATCAGTGAATTTCTGTCACAATTGGCCGTCCCTATATCTGGCCGCCCAAGGCCTGGGCCTACTGGGCCTTAGGGCAAATCCGTCACTACTGTACAAAGTATATCCGCTCTTATATTTTCCATATTTGTAGTACTGTGTAGTGTTTACCATCTAGAAGTACTATTCCGCCAATTATTTTTAAATAAGTTATTTCCCCAAACATAATGCATCTAATATTAATAATACCGATTAACGACAATAAAACAAGGAAGAGTATAGAGTCCCACTAGCGGCACTTTAGTGGCGCTGCCTCGGTCCGGCTAAAGTGCCGTAAGCATTGCATTGTCATTGTCACTGTCACTTGTTATTTTGTTTGATTGTTGAGGTTAGTTCGCTGCCCTTTGTATTGATTGATCATATTTGTTTTTGATAATTATATCAAAAGATGAGTTTATTTTTGTGGAGAGGCTAATGCTAA
This sequence comes from Agrochola lota, assembly GCA_947364205.1. NCBI lineage: Eukaryota > Metazoa > Arthropoda > Insecta > Lepidoptera > Noctuidae > Agrochola > Agrochola lota. The sequence continues at coordinate 4,686,323 of OX376239.1, forward strand.
TTTCTTTCATCTAAATCCGGATAGGCTTAAGTGTAGCCATAACCCCTTGGCATGGTAATTGAAAATGGCTGAAAGGTTGGTTAGGTTAGATTAGAACTGTGACCACACAACGCATGAGCTGAGCGAGCGAAACGAGCGGTGCCGTGGCAGCGGCCGGCGAGATCAGGGTCCAATTAGGCACAAGAGAATGTAATGTTTTGGGAAAGTGGTGTTTTACTGCGAACTAACCGCAACAATCAAACAAAATAACAGGTGACAGTGACAATGACAATACAATGCTTACGGCACTTTATCCGGGCCGGTGCAACGCCACTAATATGCTAACGGCACTTTATTAGACCATAAAACAAAGAAATATGGTTTGACATGTATTGACATATTAGTCATAGGATATTAGTTAAAAGGCTTGTGCAGACCAGCGCGACGCCGGTTATTGTTATACCGCACAGTTTTCTTAGAAATTGCATTGTTTGAGTTGCGCTGGTCTGCACAAGCCTAAAAGAAAGAAGAAGAAGAAAGAAGAAAGAATATACATTTATTTAGCACAGACTACACAATATAATTTACACAGCAGATTAAAAAAAAAACAAATAAAAAGTGTAAAGTGCGATGTAAGCAGAAATTTGATGGGGAGTGTGCCTCAGGGCTGCGCCAAAAAGGCCCAGTTTAGCAAAAATGCCAGACAGAAAGGAAGTAAATGCACCGGACACTATTACTCCTAGCTGAGTAAAAGGCTGGGAATGATATATTTTCATCATTGATATAAAAGAGAGGTGGGTATGTACTAAAAGTAAGGTTCACGCACTATGAAAGCAGTACGAATACTGAAACTGAGATAGGTACTCCCAAACTTAGTACAGCCATAGATGAATACCGATGGTTCACTCCGCAAAACCATTTAAATAAAAAGCGACTCTTGCAATGACACAATAAAGTGCAATTAAGGTCTCACAGCGCTAATTACCTACAGTTATATTCACCTAGAAGCTGCCTCTCTTTCTGTCGCGTCACTCTGACTACGTTACGCTTACTGAATTGGGACGACAAGACGAGCCCGCCGCCGCGTACTTGTAGCTTCATACCTAAAATGCGGAGTGAACCATCTCTCTGTATGCATCTGCGATACAGTAACAAAGAGACTCAAATACACGAGCGAAAAGTTGTCTACGGCTGCAGTTGCCTCTGCCATTGGCAACGTGCCTATTGTGTCTTGTGCACTTAGTCTAATTTCTTTAAACAGGAGGGACATTTTGGTTTCAACCTTGTTTCAACACAGTAGGACCAACAGAAATAGGATTCGTAAAATCCGATATCCTAATCCTACTAATATTATAAATGGGAAAGTTTGTATGTTTGGATGTTTGTTACGCTTTCACGCTTAAACAGCTGAACAGATTTGGATGAAATTTAGCACATGGGTAGACCATAACCTGGAAAAGGACATAGGATACCTTTTATCCCGATATTCTCACGAAATCGAGACTTGGCTTGGCTGTTATCCGCGACTTTGTCTGCGATCCAGGATGAAAAGTAGCCTATATCCTTTTCCAGATCATGGTCTATCCATATGCTAAATTTCATCCAAATCCGTTAATCCGTTCTAGCGTGAAATAAAAATATAGATAAAAAATGAGACGATTCAGACAAAATCTGTCATTTATTATTAACTCTAAATGAAGATTACGAACACATAACTACAGCAATTGAACTATTTGCACGGATATAACATTAGAGTTCGTAAAATAACGATTACTTGAAGAAATAAAACAAAAAATAAGAATCCAACATGTGAGTCTCACTCACAACAAATATTTAAAGCGTCAGGCTCAGGAATGAACTATAAACAACACACGATTCAGACGTTCTTTTAGAGGAAGAGAAAGTAGAAATAGAAGATATTACAGAAGAGGAATGAAAGAAAATTTTAATGTTATAGCTTTGACTGCATCAGCTATTAATGAAAACAAATTCATACTAGACAGCGGCGCTACTAACCATATGGTTACCGAAAAAGTAGAAAAATATATGACAAAAACACAAAAAATCGATGAATCGATAACTGTTACTATAGCAGATGGTAAAGGATTAACAGCAAATAAAAAAGGAAAAATAACAGGATATTGTAATAACATAAAAATAGACTTTGAAGCACTCATTGTGGAAAATATAACACATAACTTATTATCAGTTGATAAAATAACAAATAATGGCTACACAGTACTATTCAAAAATAAAGCAGTAAAAGAGTTTATTTTTTTATTTTTTGGTACATAATACCAAAAATACACATGAGAAATTAACTTTATATCATAAAAATAAGAATCTGCAAATGTTATAAAAAATAAAGAGAATGAATGATATATGAACATACGTCTAGGTCATTTAAATCGTAAAGCTCTTCCTCGTAAAATTGCAGTAAGAATTTTTTTTTGAGCTTAATTAATCTTTCTTTTCTTTTTAGAGCTTAATCTACCTGAAAGAGTTCTAATGTGGGAACCCCATTGCAATTTTGAATCTAAAATAGTTTCTAAAAATATAGTTTCCGTTATTGCATTTAATTTTCTGCCATCCAGTTTTGTCTTGAGGTATTTTTTTTTCAGAATTCTGTGAAACGGTAAATTTTACAATACGGTCACTAGATACTGTGCACCGCTGCTAGATCGCGCTGTCGTAGTCTCTCGCCAAATGGTTAGGTCCCGTCGGACATTTTGTGACTAAGTTCTGTTAGGCGTAAAGTAGCTTCAAAAGTAAAGTCTCGTATTTAACAGATAGTATTTGGTTGGTTTATATCTGTTTAATTATGGTCTTGCCACCATATGCTTTTTAGTAACCTACAGCTGCAATCAGTAAAAGTTGTATAGGTATATTATCGAAGCAAACTCGAGTGGAGTCGAATGTTTGGCACCCCTATACCGCGACCCAAACACTGATGCTTGAAAAGGTACAGAAAACTTTCCTAAGATGCCTCTTCCAGAGGTTATACCATTTCTTTCCCTATATGTACCCTACCAACTTTCTTTTAGGGATGTTGGGCTTTAATTCGTTGGAAGTTAGAAGAGGCCTTGATCAGCTCACGGTAGCCTGTAAAACCTTACGGGGACGTATAGACTGCCCAGACCTCCATGGCCTTTTCTGCCGACTATTTGTGCCCGACAAATACATCGGACAACGTCCCAGACGCCGCCGGCGTAATCTATTTGCGCAACCGTCATTCAACACTATCGCCAGAGCTGAATCTCCAGTGTGTCGTACTTTGAAGATGCTCAACGCCCTTCTGACTGCCAACCCTGAATGTGATGTGTTTGCGGATGAATGGAATAAAATTATACGTATATGTCTGGTGTTCTGTGAGACACAGTATGCAAGGGAGTCCACTGTTCCGTGTTAGTTTAAGTAAATTATATAATTGTCAATATTAATCTTTCTATATTTCTATGTTAATTAATGTAATCGTTGTTGTACCGTTTTAATTAACTATAAATAAATAAATAAATAAAATTAATTATAGGATTTTAAACTGACATGGTTATATTTACTACTAAAGTTCTTAAAACAGGATATTAACCATGTTTTTAAAAACAAAAAACATGGTAAACACCCCATTTTAAATAACTTTAGTGGTATAATTTCAATTGGTATAAATAACTCATTTTCACAAAATATGTCAGATAATCGATTTTGGTTGGAAGGGGACGTTATGGTGTATGATATCATCATATAAGACGTCGTTGTCGTTAAATAATTATCGGCTTGATAAGATTAAAATTATAATAGGCCAGAAAAGATAACATCGCCGATATTGCAAAAAATTTCAAATACATCGAATTGATAGGTTGTGTACGTGTAACGTGTGAAACGGATAGCACGGGACTGCAATATCGAAAACTAACCAAAAAAATGGAATCGCGCGATTTCCCAAAGTACTTACGAAATAAGTCAAATAAAAGACGCAAACCAAGAAAGTTGGGAGATTCCAAAAGCGACGTACAAAATAATATGGATCATGCAGTTTTTCTCAACGGAAACCGTCGGGCGTTAATCGATACGAAAAACAAACGTGATAAAGAACTAAACGTAGAAAACACGGAGCTACCCGAGAGTTCTTTGGTCAACACTAGAGCTTTACGTGAGGAGGCGGAGACATATGAACTAGAGTCCTTTGACAAACATGCGCTAGTTATTTTTAATCACAAAAAAATTGATGGCCACGATCCCAGGTATGGCACAGAGGAAGACGTGAACGCTTTGACAACGACCTTCGAGAATTTCGGTTTTGAAGTGACACCACACAACGATTTGACGAAAGATGAGATTTTTGGGGAGCTTGTAGAGTGTAAGTAATTTAAGTAATTCCTTTACCAAATACGATATAATATAGTCAAGTTAATAACGGGTGTAAAAAGAAACTCAAAGAAGCGGAGATCCACTTATATTGTGATATCTGGAAACAGTCTGGTTACGGAGATATTGAACGTCAAAATTACAACTTTTTCACGAAAACAAGTTACGGTCGATAACATAACTTTGAATACTCCCACAACTCGTTTACCGATGCATGCTCCTATAAGCACAAGGTTTTGCGTGCGTTACATTGCACGCTGCCAGAGATTAATACAGATGGTACACTCCGCAGTTTAGGTGGTTTAGGTATGAAGCTACAAGTACGCGGCGGGCCCGTCTTGCTGGGCCAATTCAGTGAGTGTCACGTAGTCAGAAGATCTAAGAGTTACGCGATAGAAAGAGAGGTATCTTCTAGAGGTAAATGTTGCCAGTTTTGTAATTTTTTTATGAAATTATTGAAGTTTGAAGTTTGAGCATCGACTTGTTTGCTTCTTTTGATGACGAAATTTAAAGTCATTAAAAAAGTCCGTATGGCCTGGAAGCAAAATTGTGTTTTACATATTAGATTCTAATAAATATTCTCGATGAATAAAAAATGTTGCTTGTTTTGTTACTTTTTAATGAAATTATTGAAGTTTGAAGTATGAGCAACGACGAATTTCGAATATAATTAAAAAAGTCATAAAAAGTCCGTGTGGCCTGGGGGTTGTTATTGGGCCTAAACACGTAGCAAACGGCCCCACGGATCCGTCATTTTCGTATGTTTCAACCGTCTGCTTACTGTATAAATTATTGTCTTTTTACCCGCACTGGACCCGCGATGTGAATTACGGCACAGGCCCTCACAGAGATGTGGCCTGAGTCCTAGCAGTGATAACGTGATATACTCTTATGCGTATACTATCTAGTGATGATAAAACAAATGACCTAGGAACCTGCGTATGATATGGGACTACAGCTGCAATCTGGCCCTAGCTAGAGTGATGTTTGAAAAAAACTACTTTATGTGAAAAAAAAACCATGTGTTCAAATTAGTCTATTCTTAGAAACTTTATCTTAATAATACGTTTTAAATCGGTTATCAGTGACCGAAACTGGTATGATCAATACCGGTATTTTTTCGGTTACAACATTTATTTACTTTACCGGTACTTTTAAAAGTAACCTTAATTCTTAAATTGAGGACAACCAGTAGTAATACCGGTTACCAAAATAAAAATTACCTCTATCTTACACGTGCCGTCGGCATTAGTCAAAGGGCGCGCATCGCCTGTGTGTGTATCAAAAAGTCGAGTCGACCCGCGCGCCGGCGAACGCCGACCAATCACGGCCCTAGCTGGCACGGCACGGCAACGCGTCTTTTAATATATTTATAATTGTAAACAGTAAAGCATGGCGCACATTGGATTGAAAATCACGTTTAGAAGACTTAGAGATGCTATGTTTTAAGTGTAATTTTTACGGTCTGAAGTCAACAAGGAACCATTATAATTTCGCCATGTCCGTCTGTCTGTCTGTCCGCGGCTTAGCTCAGATACTCTTAGTACCAGAAAGCTGTAATTTGGCATGGGTATTCATATTAATAACGCCAACAAAGTGGTACAAATAAAATCATAAAATATTTTTTTTTAGGATAAGTTCCTCCCTATACCTACGTAAAGTGGGGATGTTTTTTTGGTCTATCCCATGGCGTGGGGTGTCGTTGGAAAGGTCGTTCAAAAATATTGTGAGTGTGTTAGAACCATTGGATTCAGGGATCCGTTTACGAAATATTAAGCTTTAAATTGGTAATTTTTGTTAGAGTCAAGAGTCCCCCCCAGTCCAGTAAATGGTTGGTTTTGGATATGTGACCAAAATTACACACGGCAGAAGTATACACAGGGGTGTCAGGGACATCTACGATAAAACTGCTACCATGGATTTAGTACATGATTCTGATCGCCACTGCGTCGAAAAATTTCGTCGGTAAAAAAAAAAAACAGAGGTTTCATAGAAAAGTGCAAAATGTATGGAACAGCTGTGGTTTTTTTTATACCACCGTCGAATTATTTCGACGGTAACAGGCTTCGGGTCCATGTCCATTTTTTTTTTTTGAAGGTGGAATATTATCAAATAACTTCTCCCGCACTGAGCGGAGCAAACTCAAACAAACACTCAAACCAACACAACTTTCAAACTCAAACTTCCCACAACAACAACTTTCTCAAACTTTTACTGACTAAAACCCACCCGTGTTCTTTCCGTTGCCCTTGTGCCGGGGCCGTGATATCCCTTTCGGACAAACTCGCAACCCCGGCAGGCATTGGTCCTTGCGGACCCCGTCAGTTGGTGCTGACATCTCTTTGAGGCGCGCGTGGAACACAACGCGCCGTCGACCCGGGCCTGGTCCTAATCGGACGGCGAGCTACCCACTGCTCACCGTCCGCAACCCCGCGCCTACGGTGGCCAGAAGCCGGCTCGCGACTCCCATCGCCCGGGGCGCCTCCTGCGGTGACTAGGGGCGCGAGGGCGCGAATCTTGCCTGTCCCTCGCGCGCTCCGCCTCCTCCTTCGCGAGCATTACTGCTTCGCAGAAGGAAGTGACGGCCTGCCATGCACTCTCGCTCCGGCCCATGGCCTGAACCAGGGCCGGACGCGAGAGATCGCCGCCGCCGATCGCCTCCGTGAGGACACGGTGGTGCTCTGCCCAAGCAGGGCAGACCTCCACCGTATGCTCCACCGTGTCCTCCAGGCGATCCACACAGTGGTGACACCCGGGCGTTTCCTCCCGCCTTATACGGAACAGGAACCTCCCGAAACAGCCGTGTCCGGTGAGGACCTGCGTCAGGCAGAAGGTGAGGACGCCGTGGCGCCTATCTAGCCACTCCTCAAAGAGGGGACTTATCGCCAGAATTGTGGCGTGCCCAGCGCTGGGTTGCAACGGGTCGATGTCCCTGCCACCTTGTTAAACGAAAACTATCACAGCTAAGTAGGCTCTACAATTTAACGAGTAATAATCGACCAACTTAGGTTAAATTTGCAGTTGCAAAAACATGTTAAAGGACATAATTCATTTCGTATCTAAACATTAAGTGACGCCCAGAAAAAAAAATGCATTTTTCTTATGGGAAATAACATCTTGAACATTTTTTTAATATTACAACGAAAATCTACAATTAACCCCCTGGCTGCTATTTAGCATGAAAGTAGGTAGAGTAGGTACCAAAAATCATATTTTTGCCAACAATATTTTAGACTTTTAAAAATCCTTTCTTAAGCCCCCCAGAAGTTGAAGTGTTTGGTTCCGTCATACTCGAGGGTAAAACGCCACAGGCAGACACAGGCCGACACAGGCGGACAGAGGTGTGGTCATACTCTTCTTGAAAAAGGGCGACAATGCCCTGCTTAAGAATTACAGGCCCATCTCACTACTGAGCCATGTCAACAAGCTGTTTTCTCTCTCTCATCTCTCATCACGAACCGTCTCGCGCGCAGGTTTGACGACTTCTAGCCTCCCGAATAAGCCGGATTCTGCAAAGGCTTTAGCACCGTAGACCACATACATACGCTGCGGCAGGTTATACAGAAGATCGAAGACCCTGCTTCTCTGCTTAGCGTTTGTGGACTACAAGAAAACCTTCGATTCGATCGAGACTTGGGCTGTACTGCAGTCTCTTCAACGGTGCCAGATTCACTATCGGTAAATCGAGGTGCTGCAGTGTCTATATGAAAACACTACAACTATGTCGTTCCGACTCCAGGACTAGACCTCAAAACCTAGCCTTGTCCAGCAAAGTGAAGTAACACAGACAGACGTTATCTCTCCAAAACTGTTAACCGCTGCATTGGAGGATGTCTTCAAGGTTCTGGACTGGAAAGGGGTAGCAATCAACTTCAACGACAGATGCGTCACTTACCTCCGGTTTGCCGACGATATAGTTGTCATGGCTGAGGTAGTCGCAGCCATGACTACTATATCGGAGGACCCTAGGTGCTTGAAGTTTCCCTGACGCCGTGATCGAATCAGAAATGAAGAGATCGCAGAACAGATGGCCGATGGACATGGGGCCGAATGTTTCAGAGTGGTAACCGCGTACCGGAAGACGAAGTGTTCCCACAGGTGGAAGGTCTCCCACAAGGTGGAGGTTCCTACGGTTTTCACCAAGCCGATGACTTGGTGAAGGCCGCAAGAATCCCAAAACCAGACGAAATGGCGATGTTTGGGGTACGCCTATGTCCGGCCGTGGAAGTCTTTCAGCTGAAATGATGATGATGAAGAGGTAGCTAGGTTGTTTCTCGTTTTAAACATTAATGTAATGCTGGAAATATTTTAAGTAAAATATGATTTTTAGTATTTTCAAACTTAAATAGCAGCGGTAGGGTTAATTGTATACTCTCATTGTAGTAGTAAAAAATCTTGAGGGTGTTATTTTCCATAAGAAAACCGTTTTTTTTTCTGGCTGGCACTTAAATTTTGGGTACAAAATGTTCGAAACTTGAATGATGTCCAAATGTTCATGGTATAAATTCATCCCAACCATCCAATCCTTCACTGTGTGTGGTCCGACACGCACTTGGCCAGGTTTTTGGGCCTGAAATGGTTTCTACTTAGTATTACTATGGTGAAATATGTCACATGAAGTAAAAATGGCTTGAAAGCTGAGGACTCATAGTTTGTTTACGAAAAATATGTATGCTCCACACATATTTTTCGTAAAAAAACTATAAGTCCTCAGTTTTCCTGGTCCAGCTATGAAAAGTCAGGATATCTCTGGAATAGAAAAATTTCCCATTATATTCTTACAGTGGGTTATAGAAGTTTATTTATGATTTTTAGACATACGACAAACTACCCTTCTTTTTTAAATCTTCACTTTTTTATTTCTTATCCTTAACAATTTAAAAAACAACAAAAGAAATACAACTGAAATATTTTTTTTTAAATAAATGGGCACTGAACATGTATTATACAGGGGGCAGGGACATCGACGCGAAAATGTTACCACGGATTCAGTACGTCATTCAAAACCCACAGCGTTGAAATTTTGCTCGAAAATAAATAAAAATGTGGGTACTTATCCTGATTTTTCATACTGGAGGTATGAAAAATCATCATCATAAATATTTTTCGTAAGAACATAATTAGTCCCACCAGTTTTCAAGTAAAAAAAAATTCATGTGACATATTTGGCCACATTAATGTCGCAGGCAGATTGTACGATTGGGCACGCCACAGTTGTGGCGATAAATCCCCTCTTTAAGGAGTGGCTAGAGAGGCGCCACGGCGTCCTCACCTTCCGCCTGACGCAGGTCCTCACCGGACACGGCTGTTTCGGGAGGTTCCTGTTCCGTATAAGGCGGGAGGAAACGCCCGGTTGTCACCGCTGTGTGGATCGCCCGGAGGTCACGGTGGAGCATACGGTAGAGGTCTGCCCTGCTTGGGCAGAGCACCGCCGTGTCCACACGGAGGCGATCGGCGGCGGCGATCTCTCGCGTCCGGCCCTGGTTCAGGCCATGGTCCGGAGCGAGAGTGCATGGAAGGCCGTCACTTCCTTCTGCGAAGCAGTAATGCTCGCGGAGGAGGAGGCGGAGCGCGCGAGGGAGAGGCAAGATTCGCGCCCTCGTGCCCCTAGTCGCCGTAGGAGACGCCCCGGGCGTCGGGAGTCGCGAGCCGACTTCCGGCCACCGTAGGCGCAGGCTTGCGGACGGTGAGCAATGGGTAGCTCGCCGTCCGATTAGGACCAGGCCCGTGTCGACGGCGCGTTGTGTGCCACGCGCGCCTCAAAGAGATAAACTAACGGTTCTTACAATTTTACGGTAACATAATAAGTACCTGATTACTGGAATAAAGTGTGATTTGTCCAACCTGTGTCTAATGAAGGTCGCGCTACAATAACAATAAACGTCGAAATTATAACAATTGAACGAATTGCCAATTTGGCTTAGGTATTTTGCAAAACTGACAGCGTTTGTAAACCGGACGACGCTGTTTGTAAAATGACGAATCATACAATTTGCCTACGACAGTTATACATAATAAAATTCTATAACCCACTGTAAAAATGTAATGGGAAATTTTGCCGTTCCAGAGATATCCTGATTTTTCATATCTTCTCCAAAAATATTATTCGTAAAAAAATTATAAATCCTCGGTTTTCAAGTCAAATTAATTCATGTGACATATTTAAATATATACATAATAGAAATAATTTCAAGCCAAAAAAACAACAATTAAAACTTAGCGGCTCTAAAACTTCTATAAACGCGATTTTCGATCCAGTGTGCGACGATCTCCGTGGTACCTAATGTTTAAACTATTTTCTAATGCCAAAAAATTGTCGGCATTGCGATATTCTATTTCTTTCTCGTAAGTCGTAATCAAGGCCATTTTCAGGTTACCGGTATTAAAACGGTAACTTAAATAGAGGTAACATGTTTCTTCTTCTTGGTTACACAGATAGCGGTAACCTTAGTCGTAGAAGTAACCAAAATTCTTCGATAACTGTACCGTAATTTCTAAAGGTTTTTGGTCCCTGTCGGTTATTACATTACAGTGGTATGTACCAAAATTGACCAAGCGTATGTATCTTATTAGCGGTCTTTGATACAAACAGTTAGGATGCTATCTAGGTCATTGTAACACGTCCGGCCCTGGTCCAGGCCATGGTACGGAGCGAGAGGGCGTGGGAAGCCGTCACCTCCTTCTGCGAAGCAGTAATGCTCGCGAAGGAGGAGGTGGAACGCGTGAGGGAGAGGCAAATTTCGCGCCCTCACGCCCCTAGCCGCAGGAGAAGGAAACGCAAGCCGATTTCCTGCTGCCGCTTGCCGGGGTCGCGGGAAAGTCCAAAATGGATACCGTGGCAACGTACAGGCAACACGGGTGGGTTTCAGTCAGTAAGAGTCTGACACGCCCTCCCGCTCCGCCCAGAGCGGGAGGAGTGTTATTTTATAATTTCCCATCCTTAAAAAAAAAATTGTCACGCCTGGCTGGTAGTAAATAATCTTTTTAATAGATAGTAACGTAACTATTCATGCCTTTTCAGTCAGCAAACGTAACTTCACGGACTACGGATGTGTGGCTGTTGCCATATTGACACACGGGTCCGACAACGGCGAGCTGCAAGCCGCAGATCTGTCTTACAACGAGATTGACGTCATCAACCAATTCAAGGTTGATAACGTCAACAAGGCTACACTCGTGTCCAAACCCAAGATTTTTATTATACAGGTGAGTTTTTCAATTACCGTTGGGGTTGACGTGTTCTAGAGTAGTGACCATAATCAGCAAATGTGAGGCGGAGACGCGATCTTTGCAGGGGGTAGTAGTTTTTGCACGAGAGTAGCCGGGGATCGAGCTAAATGGTCTGATTTTGAGGGCCTATGTCTAGCAGTAAAATGGTATAGTGTGCTTCATACATAAGTATATGAAGCCCACTTTATGACTATACAATTTCGCTATGAGAAATATCAGATGACAAGAGGATGAGTAGTAGCCTAGCAGTGTGCTCTTGTGTAATCGTAACTTAACATGTTAACTAATATTATAAAGAGAAAACATGTGATTTGTAATGGATAAACTCAAAAAATAATTGACTAATTTAAAAAATAATTTCACCTGTAAAATGCATTATTAGCGAGTAACATGGACTGTAGTCGGGGGCAGAATACGCAGGCAGAAGCTAGTGTAATAATAAAACGTTTAAATTAAATGGCAAACACCGTTCATTCCAACGATAGGTAACCAGGCATTAAACACCAGTTTCATGACCAAAAAATAAAAGTTTTAGTTTTAACTGACATTTGATCTAGCTTTATGTATTAGGACGATTTGTAATTCTGTTTTTAAGATAAATCCATATATATAATATCTGTGGTGGTTAATGGGGACTACGGTATCATAATGATCAGGACGTTGGCACAAAATCGTTTCCCTAAGTCAACTTTTGTTCATCTAGAAGAACTCTGTGCTGTCAAGCTAGACGTACTCCGCATTTTAGGTATGAAGCTACAAGTATGTACGCAGTGAACTCGACTTGTCGGGCCGTAAGTCGGCGTAAGGTAGTCAAAAGATATAAGAATTACGCGGTACAAAGATAGGCAACTTCTAGATGAATATAACTGTAGGTAATTAGTTCTGTGCGACCTGAATTGCACTTTATTGTGTCGTAACAAGAGTCGCTATTTATTTAAATGATTTTGCGGAGTGAATCTTCTGTACTTGTACTATTTATGTATTCTGTGGTGCTGTGGTCTGAGTATTTATGCTTCCCTACTAGAGAGTAGGGATTTTTATAAAGCTGTGTGTCAGAAATAGCTGAATAACTGCTTCCAATAAGACCCCACCTGGGTCTTATTGGAAGCAATTGTTCAGCAATATCAAACTCATCGCGCCATTTCAGTACGGGTCTGCCACACCGTCTTCTGTCATATACCTATAATGGAGTTGACTTATTTTAAAGATCCGCGTTTAATATGTATGTCGCCGTGGTGTGGTAGTGATGAGGTTCCCCTAAATATCATTGAGTTCATCGCGAATCAACTGACTGATCCACGCCTCTTCACAAAAATAATTGTGCGCCTTGTTCCTCCGTCCTAATTCTAATTCGCATGAGCATGTCCGCGATGTCTCCTGAAAAGGGCCTACACGAAATTTAATTAATTAGCAGTGAGTTCAGCAGGTCAGGGACGATCAAACGGTTCAAATTCAAATTGTTTATTTGCAAGAAAATACATGGTTAACAAGTCTTACCATGTTTATATGTTATTAGTACATTATTAGTACATTATTAGTACATTATTGGTACATTATTAGTACATTATTAGTACATTATTAGTACATTATTAGTACATTATTAGTACATTATTAGTACATTATTAGTACATTATTAGTACATTATTAGTACATTATTAGTACATTATTAGTACATTATTAGTACATTATTAGTACATTATTAGTACATTATTAGTACATTATTAGTACATTATTAGTACATTATTAGTACATTATTAGTACATTATTAGTACATTATTAGTACATTATTAGTACATTATTAGTACATTATTAGTACATTATTAGTACATTATTAGTACATTATTATTACATTATTATCAAATTATTATCACGCATAATTATTACATACAAATGTCCTTAGTCAATTTACAATAAATTCACAAACTAATACTATAACAATTTTATGTTCTAAAAATTATTTTATGCAGTAGTAACACTTTTTTTGTAAACATTCTGATAATTTTCTTTCAAAAACATTACCCTGCAACAATTTAAATTCGTTTGGTAGGGTATTAGAAATTAATATACTCATATTGAATTCATTATTCTTATAAATATCTTTATGACTATCTGGATGATTTAAAAGGTTGCGAAACATTGCCCTTTTCTGTCTTGGTATAACCTGGATCAGTGGCGGGTCGTTAGGGGGTGGCGAACAGGGCAATCGCCCGGGGCATCGCTCTTGCAGGGGCCTCGCGTAACAACCCAAGCAAATTAAAAAAAAATAGATTTCTTTAACATTTTTTTTTATTTAAATCTTTTGATTTTGATCCTTAATTATGTATGTTATAACCAGTGATCGGAGTAGGTAGATTGAACTGGGGTCATTGATCCGAAACGTATATATTACTATGGACATTCCTCCGATTGGTGGATTATTTAAAAAAAACCGGAACTTATGTAGGAATTGTATTCTGCCAGAGTGGAAGGAGTCATTTGATGATTTGCCATCCTCAAAAAAAAGGTAGGAATTGTAATAAAATGAACAATTTTATTCTTTATTATTCTTCCTATTTTTTTTTTTGTCACGATTTGACAAAACCCAACGACCAATCAGAACAAAGGATCATGGGTGGTACAGTAGTAATAATATCACTACCAACATTAACAATATTTAATCGAATCTGGAAATACCGGAATTACTTTCCGGAAAAATGGCTTATCCATGTTATTCTTTCTGTGTGCATTTATGATACAAGTACTAAAAATCAATCTACCTACTCCGATCACTGGTTATAACATAAAAACATTTTCCGTCGAAAAAAACACAGCTTGACTAATTATATAATCACAGAATTAGAACAGTTAGGTATATCATTGCAAAACTGCAGAAACGCATTCTTGTAATTAATCCACTTGCATATTTTTTACCTTAAGATGCAGCACCGTCTTGTGTCCAAGCAGTTGTACACTCTGTTTGCCGGCTCAAGTCAGAGGTGGGCTATTTTAAATGCTCATCTAAAATCCTTATCGCTAAAACCACTTTCTGTAACTACTCGTAGATGGGAGTGCAGGGTAGCATCGGTGAAGGCCGTTAAATACCAACTTAGCGATATATGTGATGCTTTAAAGGATTTAGCAGAAAATACAACAGATTGTCAGTTGGTCAGTGAATGCCATTCTATAGAAAATAAAATAACTACCTACGAATTTGTAGTTTCACTTGTCATATGGTATGACATTCTTACAAAGATAAATGTTATAAGTAAAATGTGACAAAGCGAAAACATGCACTTAGATGTGGCTACACAACACCTAGACGCATTCACAAATTGGCTCGATAATTATCGAGAAAACGGTTTTCAGTCATCCCTTGTAACAGCGAGAGAAATAGCCGAGGAAAATGATATTGACCAGCAGTTCAAAGAAGTCAGAAGACAACGTAAAAAAAGGCATTTTGATTATGAAGGGGAAGATGAAGCTCATGAATTGAATGCGGAAGAGATTTTCAAAATCAACAATTTTTATGTCAATGTCGACAATGTGCGTGCAAGCTGCCATCCTAGGTTTGAGGCAGTTAAACATCATGAGAGTATAATAGTTTCATGTATAATATAAAAAGATTAAAGGAAATTAGTGATAGTGATCTTTTGAAGCAATGCAGCGACTTGCAAATATCTATGACAGTAGGAGAATCATGTGATACTGATGGACATGAATTGTACGAAGAACTGAATATGTTCATCCGTGTGTATGAAGGAAACGACGACATTATCTCGGTGCTGAAATACATAATAGAAAAAAAAAACTGAAACTATCGAAATAGTCCTGAGAATTATTGTCACCACACCTGTTACAGTTGCGTCTGCTGAAAGGAGTTTTTCGAGGCTTAAAATTATTAAAACATATTTGAGGAATTCGATGACACAAGATCGGCTTTCAGCCCTTGCTATTCTTTCAATCGAAAATGACGTAGGTAGCTCATTCGTTAGATTATTGTGCTTTAATTAAAAATTTTAGTCTTAGGAAAAGCCACATCAATTTTAAAATTTATCATCTCTGTATTTGTTAATTTTGTAAATATTTCAAAGTAAAATATTTTAAAACTAACGTTTTATTTATTTGTATAACTATAGCATTTCTCGTCAAACATGACAAATACCTAAACCAAACAACCAGACCTACTTTCGCATCACATACTTTTCACGAAGGACAAAGGGCCTCGCAAAGACCTGCCACCCGGAGCCTCGCATTGGGTAAGGCAGCCGCTGACCTGGATGTCTGTCTTTGTAAAAATGCCGATATCTCTAATATACATACAGGGCAGTGGAAGAAGTTTCAATTTCTGAAAGAGGGTTTTACAGCTATCTTTATAGATTATCCGGGCATTAAACAGGGCATGGTTTTAAAACCATGCCCTGTTTAATACCCGGATAATCTAGTTATCATTCAAGCTTGTACCATTAGACGTATAGCGACTGCATCGAAGACCAAACGAAGTTTTCCACGCTTGTTTGGCACGCCACAATTGCGGCGATAAGTCCCCTCTTTGTGGAGTGGGTTGAGAGGCGCCACAGCGTCCTCACCTTCCACCTGACGTAGGTCCTCACCGGACACGGTTGCTTAGGGAGGTTCCTGTTCCGCATAAGGCGGGAGGAAACGCCTGGGTGTCACCACTGTGTGGATTGCCCGGAGGACACGGTGGAGCATACGGTGGAGGTATGCCCGGCTTGGGCAGGGCACCGCCGTGTCCTTGTGCAGGCGATCGGCGGCAGTGATATCTCGCGTCCGGCCCTGGTTCAGGCCATGATACGGAGCGAGAGGGCGTGGGAAACCGTCACCTCCTTCTGCGAAGCAGTAATGCTCGCGGAGGAGGAGACGGAGCGCTTGAGGGAGAGGCAAATGTCGCGCCCTCACGCTCCTAGCCGCCGCAGGAGACGCCCTGGGCGTCGGGAATCGCAGGCCGATTACTGGCCACCGTAGGCGCGAGCTTGCGGACGGTGAGCAATGGGTAGCTCGCCGTCCGATAAGGACCAGGCCCGGGTCGACGGCGCGTAGTGTTCCACGTGCGCCTCAAAGAGATGTCAGCTCAACGGAAGGGGTCCGCTAGGACCGATGCCTGCCGGGGTCGCGGGAAAGTCTGAAAGGGATACCGTGACCCCTGGCAACGTACAGGCAACTGAACGAACACGGGTGGGTTTCAGTCAGTAAGAGTCTGACACGCCCTTCCGCTCCGCCCAGAGCGGGAGAAGTTATTTGATAATTTGCCAACCTCAAAAAAAAAAACGCTTGTTTGGATTCACCACTCCAAAGTGTAGCAAATACCAAATACGTCAGATATCTAATCCCTCCTCTACTTTTCTTGCTTAGCCTTCCTCTTACAGCCTATTAATTTGTCTCGAATAAGCCTCGGCGAAACCGGCGACCTTTCGTATACGCCTCTCTATACCTAATTACAATTGTTAGGTAATTCTACATTGTCATGTTTCCACAATAACCCAACTTTCCACTGTGACTTATCAGCAGTGATAGGAATAGGTAGTGCCTATTTGCCTAAACTTCGAAGAACAGAGACAAGAAAAGGAGACTTTCTTAGGACTACATTTTTTCCGGGACATCTGTCCCGAAATTCGGGACAACACTTTTAAATAAATTAAAAAAATATGTTATTTGGAATAAGTAATTCGTCTATATTTACCTAAAGTTTGCGACTAGACATAACATAATAAATAACATTTACAGTCGTTACAACCATAAAATTTTCTGAATTTTTTTTCGGAGATTATTTTGTAAATGACTTGTTGATCTTAATACTATGAATCACAATGTTTGTATAAGGAGCCGTACACGTTTCATAGTAAATATCTTCTTTCTAGCTCACTCTCGGCTACGTTTAATGAGATTTCTAAAGTTCAAATGTATAATTGAAAAAAAAAAGACATTTTGTCTTTAAAATAATAAAACGGATTTTTTTATAATTTTAGCATTCTCTATAGTAGGACGAATTTATTATTTCAAAAACAAACGGTATTTGTATTTTATCTTAATGAAATATAATTCTAAAGTATATTTAAAAATGTGCATGATATTAAAATAATGGCCTTATCACATTGTTTAGTAACGCACTTAGACTTTAAAAACATAATTTAATCTTTATTGCACCGAAAGTACAATACTCGTACGACTTTTACGGCAACGCATTGCGTTATCTATTCTTAGAAATTACAAAAAGAAACCGCCATGGTCGCATACCTGTGCGGGCGGGGAGGGTCTACATACCTTCCCCTACCGCCCCGCGTGCCGGCGCGCTCAGGTTACCCTCACTTCACTCCTGTACTTCGGTCTGTTAAGTGCGCATCTTCTTGTATTGTTTCTGTGAATATTGTTTTTGACCCTCGCACGTTTTTTGGTTCATTGGATCTTCCTAATACGACTACCTTGGCTTGAATTTATGGATTACGATTTGCTGCAATAACATTGTTCCTGTCTGTCTACATCAAATAATACGGTAAGTCAACATTTATTACTTTTTAATGTTTTGACTAAAGTTATTTATTTTATTTCTTGTAGGGAAACAAACAGTAAGTTAGATATAAAGTAGAACATAAATGTATATATTATTTTATCTTAAACTAGCAATTTGACAGTCTAGCTTGATCTGCAGTTGTATGAACTTGACATTTTTGAGTGGGGTTTTTAAGATAATTGTTATGTATGAAACGTATTTAAAGAAAATAAAATGGTTATTTTAATATTTGATGACCATAACGTACAAGACAGGACATCATCCGCATTTAATTTTTGGTCCAAATATAAAAGTGAACTTAAATACTACCAAGCATAGTGATCTTTGGTGTCATAAAGAAATGCTAAGGCGGACGAATTCTATCAAAATATATAATTTTTCTGGCCGGCTCTTTTTATATTTGTACCAAAATGGATTATGTCCTTTGCGCATTGACTAAAATGTAACTCAGTAAAAGAAAAAAAAACAATTTCAATAACAATGACACTACGCGTGTTCATATTTTCTAACCGTATTTCTTTATTAGAGCGTAAAATGAAATAATAAAATCTTCAAATCGATACATCTAGGTGGAATGCGCACGCCTCTCCCGCTTTCCCTCCCACCTCCCCATGTCTATAAGGGTTTGTTTTTCCTTTTGAGGTATGGAAAACTATAAAATTTTATTTTATTTTAGGTACCTCTTTTTGGAGACCATTACGATTGGCGATGGCGAACAACCCTAAGGAAGCAACAGTACAAAGTTGGATTGGACTTCATCCTGAATTATATTACGACCCGGCCAGTAATTTGATTTACTGTTCTAAGTGCGAGAGCAGTATAACAGCTAAACTTAGTAGTGTCAAGAGGCACGTTAAAGGTCCGAAACACAAAGGGACATGTAAGAAACCAAATGAAGAATTTTATTTGGACCTAGTACAATTTCTCATATTATGTAATATACCTTGAATTCAAGTAAACAACCCCGCTTTCAAAAAATTCTTCCATAAATATATTTGCTGCAATTGTACAAATCAACAAAAGGTTCCTGGATGCCTACCATGATCTAATTAAAAACGATTCAAAAGCAAGGCATTTCAGTTTAGGTTCTTAAACTGCATCGCTTCAAAGTCGTACCATGACGTCCAATAAGCTCAGCGGCATTTGGATCGTTAAAAGTGAATGAAAGATCGCAATCTGTGGCTGAACCGCGCGGCCGCGTTTGGAACGTTTTTGGTGAAAACGAGACAACGCTATTATTGTCAAATAAGTTTGTTTCGCGCACGTTATTTAGTGTCAGACACGTTCAGAAGCAAGTAACATTTTATTTGTTCTTAACTCAGTATCATTACTTCAAAGTAAAACAGACAATCAACAGTTTTTTTTAAGATTCCACATTAAGACGGTAACTATTGTTAAAATAATTCTTAGTCAAAGTAGATATTTATTTACCTTTTGCTATTTATTAAGTATACGAAAAAAATATTTTTATTTCGACGTAATAAAACAAATTGTGTTTCTGTTTCGAACGTACCAGAGTAAACAAAGTTGTGCGAGTTGAGTTGGGGCATAGTGGGCATAGTGCGAGGCAGAATCTTCCTCAAAAAACTCAAATAAAAGTAGTTCATCAGAAATCTGTTAGACAAAAACGAATGCGGTTAAAAAAGGCATATAAAATAGGTGTTTTAGACGTTTAAAAGAAAGATTAAAGCTCACTTAGATTGGTTTTTGTACAATTCCACTAAAATAGCACTAAAAAACTTTATTTTCGTCAATAATTCACCAAACGTTTCAGTTTATGTTAGAGAAATAGTAACTTTTATTGAATCGCTTATTTTGACAGTTGAGCATTTCAGCTGAGCTGCTATAAGGACGTCATGGTACCAAACAAGAATGAATGAAACCAAAACTTGCGACTCAGTTTGGGACAATCGCTGTCACATGGCATGGCCTAAATTGAATCGTTAAACTAACGTCATGGTACGAATTAGAAGAACAGTTCAGTTTAGGTCCTAAAATGGATCGCGCTAAGAGCTCGTGGTAGGCATCCTGAGCAATCATTGCTGAGAAAAGTTTATTTAGATAAGATTTTTAAAACAAATATTGACTCGATTTATGAACAAACTGCAAATCAAAAGCTAGTATAGTATCTTTAGACGAGACAACTGATTTTTTAGGCAGATACATGGTACATTTTCTTGTAAAACCTTTAAATACGATCACACAAAAACCATTTTTAGTTGCTTGCAAAGTACTAGAAATTGTTAATGGGAACACAATTGCCCAATTTGTAACAGACTGCCTTAAAAATATATGGCGCGATTCGTATGAAACCAAAGTAGGAGACGTTGCTGTATTATGCACTGATAGTGTAGCATATATGCTAAAAGCGGGACGTGTTCTGAAAAAATATTTGCCCAACATGATACACGTCACTTGCTTAGCACATGCACTGAATCTCGTGGCAGAAAAAATACGATACGAATACTCAGATGTAGATGAATTAATTTCAAACGTATTTTTTTTTTTTTAAGTCACCTATTAGAGTGCGCTTGTTAAAAAACACCTTTCCCCTCATGCCGCTTCCTCCAGAACCCGTTATTACAAGATGGGGTCCTTGGTTGGAGGCAGTGTCATATTATGCAAAATATTACGATCAAATTAAAACAATTGTAAATCTTTTAGGAAGTTCCGACGCGCTCTCTATTAGGTGTGCCAAAAATATTCTTCAAAAGGAAAATTTGAAATCGGACTTGGACTACATTGAGGAATATTTTAAAGATATACAAATTGGGTTAAAGAAATTACAAAAATCTAATTTAACTCTATCGGAATCCATTGAAATATTTGATCACGTGAGAACTGTGCTTAGCTGGTGTTCGTCTGAGCCTATAAAAAATAAACTCGTAAATGTCATGGACAGAAATCCCGATCTAGATAAAATTAGAGACATATGTGACGCGATAACAGCAGGAAGGGATGAGCGATCATACTATATGTACGCGCCTTTAACCTCAGTCGATGTTGAAAGGTCGTTTTCAACTTATAAATGGATTCTTAACATAAAACGAAATC
The DNA here is from genome assembly GCA_947364205.1 of Agrochola lota. Lineage (NCBI taxonomy): Eukaryota > Metazoa > Arthropoda > Insecta > Lepidoptera > Noctuidae > Agrochola > Agrochola lota. Next base: position 4,707,453 of record OX376239.1, read on the forward strand.
GCCTGACAGTTGAAAATATAGAAAAAAATATGATTGTGTATTTTAACTTAGATAACTCATCTGACAAAGAAAATTTCGGTTCTGTAACTGAACTAGACGAATCGAATCAAGATGATTAAATTAAAATCGTTCTTTATTTTTTATGGTATTTGTAACACAAAAAAAAAAACAATTTTTAATGCATCAAGATCTGTATCAAAACCGAACAGTTAGTAGTTCACTATTAAAACTGATTGTCCTAAATGTTATACTTCAAAGGTTAATTTGTACTTTGATTTGAGTTAAAATTGCATCACTCAACGTCAGTAAAATAAATATGACATAGATAGATAAACAGAAATTTGTAACTTAAGTTTTTTCCGTTTGTACATTTTGTTTCATGCTTTCCAATTACGTCATATTTAAAAAATAATATAAATATACATATATTTGTTACAACAATATTCTATGTGTTTTATTTTTCCTTTAGAGCCCATAGAGGATGTTTTTATTATGGAGTTATAAATTATAAATGCTATGTCTAGTCGCAAACTTTAGGTAAATATAGACGAATTACTTATTCCAAATAACATATTTTTTTTTATGTATTTAAAAGTGTTATCCCTAATTTTGGGACAGATGTCCCGGAAAAAATTTAGTCCTAAGGAAGTCTCGTCTCTGTTCTTCGAAGTTTAGGCAAATAGGCACTACCTATTCCTATCACTGCTTATCAGGCACACAGTGGCTGGTGTTGTTTAATATCTCTAACGCCCTTTCAGTATTTTTATTTTTGCGAGCGTTTTCTGATATACCTATCGCTTCTAACTCGAATTGGGATTTCACATGGTCATGCAGGTTAGGGAGGGAGATCGTTATTATTATTAGTGGTATTGCCAAATGGTTCGTGTACGACCGAACCTAGCTTTGTGAGGGAGGCATCCGGCTTACCGGATCGTCCTTGGCGGATGTCCTGGCTGACTAGTAGCTGCCAGTGGTCCTGCCCAAACAGCAGCAGCGGCTTGGCTTTCCTCATCTCTGCGTAAGTCGTAGAGGTGGGTGTTGTTGCTCAGCATAGCAGCGGACACCGTTTGTGATGGCAAATTCATATTATCAAACTCATACTCAATGCATTTATTTCAATTACATAATTTATAGGCACTTTTGAATTGTCAAACAGTCGGTCAGTTAGTCAGAAAGTTGAAGCTAGTTGCTCATTCCAAAACGTACACCTTTATGGAGAAGAACGGGCAAGAAACTCCAAGGACACTCTTTTAAATATAGATATTACAAAATCCTAGGTACATTATTCTTGTTGCTCTATAAACGTATGTGAGAACAATGTACAAAAATAATCAAAACAATTTAAAATATAAGATTAAAAATTAGCCCTGGCAGATAATAGATGACCAATCTCAACTGACGGCTCCCGTTCACGAACATGACGCGTGGATGAGCACCATCTAGTTCAAACATTTTGTAGGGAACCGAATGATCCAACACACTCAATTAGACATTTAACTGACCATGACATACTCCCAATTGCCATGCTCTTTCAAGTCAACATACATCTTAATAACATAATAAACGACTCCATCGTACTCACTTTTACAATAATTTTTTTAATGCGTCTAAATTATACAAAACTATAGTTAGCAATGTATTTGAGAGATTAATATAATGTTACTACCAAAAAGAAAGAAAATAATTATTATATTCATTGTATTCAAAAATTAAAACTTGGTTAAATAAAAAAAAACATTAAGTTTGTAATGTCAGAAAAAATAAAAGGGGAAACAAATCTTCCAAATATTATATGTGGCTGGGGAGCAGGACCAGCATTAAGCATTTTTATCTAAGATATGATGAATTTTACGATGCTATATTTTAGTTTTTGAATAGTTTTAGTTAAGTTAGAATATAATATATAATTTTGCTATTTTTATTTAGTCATAAGTTGTTATGGACCCACTTATGTTTGTTAACTAACTGAGCTCTTAAGGAGTTACAATCATAAAGCTCAAATTAAAACAGATATAATCATCCCACTTATAATATACTTGTCTACATAGTGTGCGCTTAATGCATGTTTTAATTCTTCTCATTCAATTGAAGAATATCGAGTGGTATTTTATTGTAACATTTTACACAGTACCCCATAAAAGAAGTGGGTACTTTAGACAATCTGAAACGTGGTTGATCTAATTTGTTCCTATTTCTAGTGTTAAAATTATGCCTGTCACTTTTATCTTACTAAAAAGATGTTGATTTTTTCGAACATACATAATGTTTTCATATATTATGTACTGACAAGGTACCGTCATGATGTTAATTTTCTTAAACAATTCCCTTAGATATTCGTGTCTGCGGAGGTCGTAGATGGCTCTGGCAGCTCTCTTTTACAGAATAAAGATTGAATTAATATCTGCAGCCGGTCCCCAGGGCAAAATACCATAACACATGATGCTATGAAAGCAGCTGATTTTCCAAACAGCGTAAGCGGCTGAACTTAGCCGCCCTGCAAGTTATGTGACCCCACATGTGAGTTATGAGAACCCCACTGTAATATTGAGTCAAACGTGATCCCCAGGAAAACCGTTTTTTCGACGAATACTAGTATATCCCTATTCAGTACAACATGACATTCACTACTTCTAACACTCGGTAACGCGAATCCTATGCATTTAGTTTTCTTATCTTAATACCGAATTATTTACAGTAAACCAATTGTGGACCTTAAGCGTAGCGTTATTTACGTCGTCAAGCTCCTGTGCATCTGTCGGTCTGTTAACTTAAAAATTGTGATAGGTCATCGGCAACTAACACCATTTAAGTTAGTCACTAACCACACAAAAAGAAGAACACCATTTGTGGTCGGTTTTTCAGTAAATGAGGTAAATGATTTATACATACCAAAAAGAGGAATGGACCCAATATGGAGCCCTGTGGTACACCCATTTTGTTTTTTAAACCCAATAAATTTACACCGTTTATTTGAACTTCCTGCAGTCTATCATTTGAATATGATTTTACTAACCTAAGTGCAAGTTTACCCAGTCCGCAATGCTCAAGTTTCAAGAGCAGTGTTTCGTGTTTCACGCAATCAAATGCCTTGGATAGGTCGCAAAAGATGCCTATTGCATCTTGTGGCTCTTCCCATGCGTTAAAGATGTGTTTAAATAAGGTGACACCGGTGTCGATTGTGCAACGTCCTTTGGTGAAACCATACTGTTGATCGTTTTATTACGATTAAAATTATGGAGCATTTGATTCAACATTACTTTTTCAAACACCTTGCTGAAAACCGGCGAAACCGATATGGGTCAAATAGTGGGATAACTTTACTGTACTTAATTAAATCCGGGAATGCCCCTTGATCTACAGACAAATTAAATATTAAAGCTAAATAGGGTGCAATTTTCTCTATAATTCATTGACAAACTTTAGTAGACATGCCCCACAGATCTTCGGTAATTTTGATCTTAAGTTGCTTAAAAGTCTTTACAACGACCATTGGGTTTATATGTTTAAATTTAAATGCCACAGGACAGGCTGAAACATTCGCTCTTAATAAATCAATATCAAGTAACGGGGAGGAATTTAAAGTTTCTGTAGTTTTAATTGGAATATTGGTAAAGAAAGTTGCAAATTCTCGAGCAATATCGATGTTATCGCTAATGAGACCGCGGGAAGTGTTCAGTATGTAATCAGTATTATGTCTTCTTTTGAAGCACAAGATGCCATTGGAATATTTTGCGACCTCTCGAAGGCGTTCGATTGCGTAGACCATGAGACACTTCTGCTGAAAGTGGAGCACTATGGGATTAGAAACACAGCTCTTGATTTACTGAAATCATACCTGAACAATAGAAAGGTGAAAGTTGAAGTAAACGCATAAACTCATTAGGGTCTGAAATGGCAATAGGCGTTCCTCAAGGTTCAATATTGAGTCCATTTCTCTTTTTAGTTGACATTTATGATTTACCCCAATTACTTCAAAATCAACCGAAGATGGTTTTATTTGCAGATCAACAACCGACGGTCACAAAATCTTGACGACGTGAATAGCTCTTTTCTTCAGGTCCAAGATTAGTTTATGGTAAATAATTTGGTACTAAATAAAAAAAAAAAAACGCATTAGACATCACGATTTTCCTAGGAATCACGTTAGGCGAGAAATTACAATGGGGACCTCATATAACATCTCTTGCGGAGTGGCTAAGCTCAGCTGCTTATGCTGTTAGAAAGGTAAAACAGATAAGAAGTCTATTTTAGTTACTTCCACAGCATTATATCATATGGTATTTTACTGTGGGGTCGTGCTGCTGACATTGAATCCATCTTTATTTTGCAAAAGACATTTGTAATCTACGTCGCCGTGAATCTCTCAGGGAACTTAGTACATAGATACCAATTATAGAAATGACAATCCGAAACAAGCTGAAACTCAGACGGTGGTGGAGTCCAATTACAAAAGTTTCAGAACAATATTTGTAGGTTTTTAAATAAAGGAACACGATGGCATTTTTTAAAATATTGTTTTTGATATCACAAGCTGCCTACGTCCAACCTCTTTTATGGGGACTATCCAATGTGCAGCGGGAGCGGAAGCCTTTGGCTTAAAGTCTGAGTGGAGCCTGTGTCGGTCTCTGCGCTGGTGCAGTACTTCTGACTGGTGTGTTAATTTTAATTTAGGCGCCTCATTTGGATATGGCTTTTGCAACTCTGATAGTATCGGTCAGCTGTTCGCCAAATAAGAAATGATCGATTTCTGTGTTAAACAAATGATCTTTAATATCTATTTTTATTGTAAAACATATAAAACTACGTCTTGTCATGGACTCGTGCGACCTGCTTTTGGTTATTCTCCAGTGCTTTGTCTTGTTTGATGAGCACATCAGATAAAGCGCCCTTTATTTCTGGATTTAATTTCGGCGCATCAATCTTTGTGCAGTTTTTTGGAACAAGATGCTTTTCTAGCAGCTCCTTTCTGGCGTCCTTTCTCAAGCCTGTCGTTGCGATGTGTTCCCAACGAACAGATAATTCACCATACGGTCCATATTATTTGTCCTTTGAAGGTTTTTCGCCCAAGAGATTCAGAATCTCATCATCCAGGTCAGGGAGATCGAGCGCTGCTTCAACGGTCTGTTCCGACTGCACTGTCTGTAGGTACCTCATCTGTAGCAGGGACATGTGTAGTTGAGGTGGACGGTACCAGTTGAGGGTCTTCCGCATCCTAAATTAGAATTGACTCGACTTCGGGTTGAACTTCCATTCCATCTGGAATATAATAAGTACCAGATGTAGGTATTGGAGGAAATAGCGCGGCGGTCCTTAAAAACTATCCACAACACCGAGTTCATCGTCGATACCAATATTCAGAAATATAAAATCAAATTAATGAAAATGAATAAAATTTTGGTAGGGATGTGAATGAGATCACTATCCCTGTGAGGTATAGGTACCTAATCTAATAAGTTTTAGAGCGGCGATAGTCCTTAAAAACTATCCACAACACTACATTTTTTTTATATATTTTACATATCTACGTGCCTACATTAGATTTAAGTAGGTCATTAACTAATGGGACGGTAACATTCCTTTCAAATTTACACAATCACTAATATGTAGGTAGGTATATAATTAACCCAATGAATTGGGAATCCAAAATTATGTGAGGGTTACATCCCCCTAAGATGTACACAGCACTAATATTTATATTATGGCGTCATGTCAAATTTTAATACGGATATAGTCCTAAAAACTATTCACAATATCTTTCTTTTATGTTATCTATTGTTATACATTGACAAGAAAACACTTCAGCTTACCTTCATGCTCCGATAGGCGATAGAATAATATTCGTTAATGAGCTTTCGAAGCAAATTCGAACTCGCGACCGTTTGGCACGTTTATCGATTTTCTTTTCAAGTTTTCGAATCTTTCTTCCCAAATCATCACTGTCGTCGTTTTTGTGACTACGTTTCATCTTATTTTCAACGAAAATGAGAAAGTCAGTGATGATCGGCGACGCACTAAAACGCGAATGAATGACACTACAGGCATTCAGACGGAAGACGAAGTACTCACATAAAAAAAATAAACTCCATCTTAATCGGAGAAAGGCGATATCTTAGACACATATTACTACAATGTTATCTAATCTCGAAGAACGAAGCAACGAATTATAATTATTTATCATTTACTTTAATTAAAGCTGAACTCGCTATCTTATGAATGTTATTATTTTGATAACAGATAATACGATAAAGCGTTTCGCATCGGCATTGTACAATCGCCGATATCGTGTATTTTTGCGAAAATGGCATTCCTAGGTAGGTACGCCATATTTTCAAAAATAATCCTTGTCTACTCAAGAAGAATTGAATTAAATGAAGTCTCATGTAATAGGGTCTATCTATATCTGTGGGGCGACCCTATTGACATCAACCGGGCATAAATCCAGACTTCGAGCTGCTGCTGAGAAATTCCAGATGGGAAAGCCAGTAACACTTTGCCAGACCCGGGAATTGAATGACTAGCTGATAATTGTTGTTGTGGATAACGTTGTTCATATAAGGAAGCATGCTGCTACCTATACTCCAGATAATTCCAGACTCGTATTCCCTTGATTTCAGGCGTGCCGAGGTAATAAACGTAGTCCAAGCGTTCGAGTCTTACGGTCAAGCCGGACTCATATGGACAATGCAAAAGACTCGAAGCCATGTTACAGCCTGCCCTTGGAATCTGACTTGCTGATCCTTCATAGCTCTTATCCAGGTCACGTTTCGTACAGGTACCAATTTTTTTTTTAAATCCTATCCTAACTAGTTGACAGAATTCCACTACCTGAACTACAGTATAAGCATAATCCGTCTATAACGTTCAGCGTTGTTATTGATACGGCAATTGCCGTATTATACGGCAATCCACGATATGTTTTCAGAAAATGCGGCTTATAGCAGGCTCTTGATTGCCGTATCACAAAACACAGCAATTGACTATAGGTGAAACGAAACGGGTTTTCACTACAATGAATATAAAACCCAAATATCTGTTACCTGAAGATGCTCTGCGCCACACAATTTTTTCGTCAATATTGCCACTAACCCAGAAACTAGCACGACTTGTCAAAATTAAAAATTACTCAAAAATTCGAGTCATCGAATCGATGACAAAAATCAAGTATACTGTACCAAGTTAAAGGGTCGCGCGACATGTGCGACAAAATGGGATGCAAGGACAAGTATACATTAGATAAACATGAATCTAAATTATGAGAAACGATAAGAAACCTTTTTAGATAAGAAACAAATCAAGAATAGACATTTTTTTAATAAATATGGCAATTTAGAGTTTTTTTCCCTAAAATACGGCAGCCCAGATTTTTACGATAACAACACTAATAACGTTCCCACTGCTGGGACCTCCTCTTTCTATGAGAGGGAGTGGGTCTTAAATTCGTAATCCACCACGCGGGCCCAGTGCGGGTTGTATGTCACGTGTCTTTTTATAGTTCTAGGATTCACGATGTTTTCCTTCACCGTTTTCAGGGCAATTGGTGATAAAATAAGTGATCAAACGAACAAGTTTGATCATTATTATACGAAGGGCTTCGTTCGAAGATATAACATTTACATTGCAGCTTCCTCACGCCAGTCGACAAACGCATATTTAGAGCTGAAAGCAAAAACTAAACGCACAAGTGTAGCTATTCCTCTCTATCATCTGTCATTCTCGTCTGTTTTATTTTAGAATAAGAAGAGAATCTCAGTTTTTATAGGGTAGGGTGGGGTAGGTTCCTTTTATCTTCGAACGAATCCCTTCGTTTAATAATGATCGAACTTCACAACAGATTAGTTCGTTTGATCACGTAGTATACTTCAGGCATCGTTCTCGATATGACATTTACATTGCAGATGTCAAGAGATTATGAGGAACATTGAGATTCCAAAGATGAAATTATAAATAAACAGTATTTCAATAAAATATTGTTTTTTTTTAGTTTTTATACACAAATGACTTAATAAAATGGCAATACTTAATACAAAAACAGTTGCATTCATCATAATATTGGACTTATAAACAAGTTTTAATCAAATTACCATTATAGATAAACAACAAAATTATTAATCTTTAGATTGTACTTCTTGTCTAATTTAGTTTTATACTTTTAAGGCACGTAATATTTATACGTAATATTCATAATATTTAATATAGTATTTAATATTTTTTAAATATGTATTTAGTATTTTGTTCAGCATTAAGTACAGCATGAGCAAATTCGTTTGAATTATTGACAATTGGCCAATTATAAAATATATCGAAAGATGGAAGAGCTATTTGTCCAGTCTGCCGTTTGCCTTATTACATCTAATGACACTTTCTTGGCGTTAGTGGATGTCGAAGCATGTCACGAAGTACTATGTCCTGAAAAAATACTAATAACTGTGATGCAAACAGAAAGTACGTACCTATATTATAGAAACTATATGATAGAGATGGTAGAGGCAGAAACTGGTTTGGCCCCACAAACCAGTTTCTGCTTCTACCATCTCTGAATGAAAGTATTAAGTCAATATTATTTCCCCTAATACTCTGAGTATAATTAATTTAATCACATTAAGTACTAGCTGAACAAATTTTGGAGAATGTTCGGCTTAAATTACTATTTACAAACCAGGGCACTCGAAAAGGCTGACCCTGCATGGTTATATACCAGATTCCTTTGTCTAAAGAGCGCTTGTCAAAATATTCCTTCCAATCATATTATCACTTCTTTTTAAATTTAGGTATAACTTCTGAATAGTCTAAAATTATGCTAATTCCTCCTCCATTTCTAGCTGCATATTTTGCCAGCATGTCAGCCTTTTCATTGCCCTGTATTCCAATATGCGATGGAACCCATTGCAATCTCAATGGGACACTTTTATGCATTAATTCATCTATCTTAGATAGAATAACATAAGCTAGCGATACACCTGTGTGGCCAGAGGCGCATCGAACTAAATTTTGTAAGGAACTTTTGCTGTCTGTGCAAATAACAATATTTTTATGTTGACTACTGTAACAGAACGTAATTGCTTCAGAGATTGCAATAAGCTCCAACGTCTTTATGGACCCATTCTTATTTAAAAGTAATTACTTTGACAATTATTTGGTTCACTAGGCATATAAAAGGCTGCCCCACGACCTTCTACACTTTTCGACCCATCTGTAAATATACTAAGCCATTCATTGTACTTCAAATGCAACTCTAATAACTTAAAATTTAATAAATTACTTTTATAGCTTTGTTTAGATAATTTCACCACATCTAAGTCCCATATAATTACTTCTTGAATATCAATGTTGGTCATCCATGTCCTCAGCAAGGAATGTGATGATGCTAAATGATCATATTTCACTTCATTAATAAGGAAATCAGTAGAGGAATCTTTTTAAATCTCCAAAAACTATTCTGTAGAAGAGGGCTTCACCCTCTTCTACAGAATAGTTTTTCTCTCACTCTCCTAACAAATTATTGGTAATATTATTATACGGGTATATCAATTTAGATTTTAAACAGAACTTAAAACCTAAATATTTTCTCCATAAATACAGCGGAGCTACACAGAGCTCACTTTCCATAACTTGGATAGGCGTAGTTTTGATAAAACTTCCGATTATTCTCAAAGCCGTATTGTAATACGTATCGTATTTAAGCCAAATGAAACACGTTTTGCATAAATTTTTTTTTAAACGTTTCATACAACGTTTAAAACAATTGTTTTATCTGGTGAAGAAAAAATGGACGACTCTGATGAATCGGTGTTGTACCGGTGTCGTTTCATGTAATCTTTGGATTTGTTGAAGATAATATTCTTTTCCATGTTTTCGTTTCGGCATGATAACTTCTGCCAACTTTAAACACACTTTAAACTAGCTTATAACTTTCATTAATATTCTTTGGGAATTACAGCGTACCGGTTGCCGCGCAAACGTAAAGAATGGCAGATGACGTATAGAGCGGAATAGCTACACTTGTGCGTTTAGTTTTTGCTTTCAGCTCTAAATATGCGTTTGGTTGTCGACTGGCGTGAGGAAGCTGCAATATAAATGAGAATCGAGAACGAAGCCTAAAGTATAACAATTTACACAAACCAACAGTGCAGTTCAGCATTCTAAATCAAACTTTGCATATTTCCAGACACGAACTGTACGGCTCTTGGTTAATTCAGACGCTTTGCAAGAAAATCAACAAACTATCCTTGACTCAGGACCTTGAGTCTATCATCACAGAGGTGAAAAGAGACGTGGCAATAAATATGAAACACAAGGAGTACGACTCGAGCAAACGCGTGCGGCACGTCAAAAAACAAATGCCAGTCATGACGTCAACTTTGATTAGGAAACTGTACTTGAAGAAGTTTCGGGAGCGAGCCACAACTTTTGGCGGAACGGCAAGCGGCGCGACAAGCAGCGGGCAAGCGGCGCAGCAACCACGGCTAGAGGCGATGCGTCCGCGGCTAAAGGCGGCGCTGCACCCGCGGCGAATGGCGCAGCAACCGCTGGAAGAGGCGATGCCCCCACGACGAATGGCGCAGCAACCGCGGGAAGAGGCGATGCCCCCGCGACTAAAGGCGATGCCCCCGCGACTAAAGGCGATGCGCCCGCGGCTAAAGGCGCTGCACCCGCCCCGAATGGTGCAGCAACCGCAGCAAGAGGCGATGCCCCCGCGACAAATGGCGGCGCAACCGCGGGAAGAGGCGATGCCCCCGCGGCTAAAGGCGAAGCGCCCGCGGCGAAAGGCGCTGCACCCGCCGCAAATGGTGCAGCAACCGCGACAAGAGGCGATGCCCCCGCGACGAATGGCGCAGCAACCGCGGGAAGAGGCGATGCCCCCGCGGCTAAAGGCAAAGCGCCCGCGGCGAAAGGCGCTGCACCCGCCGCAAATGGTGCAGCAACCGTGGCAAGAGGCGACGCCCCCGCGACGAATGGGGCAGCAACCGCGGGAAAAGGCAATGCCCCCGCGGATAAAGGCAAAGCACCCGCGTCTAAAGGCGCTGCACCCGCCGCGAATGGAGCAGCAACCGCGGCAAGAGGCGATGCCCCCGCCACGAAAGGCGCAGCAACCGCGGGAAGAGGCGATGCCCCCGCGTCTAAAGGCGAAGCGCCCGCGGCTAAAGGCGCTGCACCCGTATAGTATATAGTAATGCATAAATTATATCAATTTTATAATTATTATTAAAATAAAACACAGTAATTACACAGTTTGCACAACTAAATGATGTAGCAATATAACATTACTACATTAAAACAATATAGCAATAATAATAATAATAAATGATGGCGCTACTGAAAGTAACTGAAACTTTCAGTAGCACCATCAGGATGGAATTTGGTGTGGACAAATGTGCGGTCATGCATGTAAAGCGAGGGGAGATTATGGAATCCGTGGGAACGGAACTCTCGGATTCCATAAATCTTAGAGCCCTCTCCGCATCCGAAACCTATAAGTATTTGGGTATGTCGGAAGCGTTGGGCATCAATGTTACTGACATGAAACAATCGTTGAAGGAGCGCTTCTTTGGCCGCCTGAAGAAAGTATATAATAGTCTTCTATCAGGCGGAAACAAGGTGCGTGCTTTCAACGGTTGGGTCATGCCGGTTTTGATGTACTATGGACTCAGACCGAAATCGACGCCCTGGATAGGAGGGTCCGTTCGCTGCTGACTGCATATCGAATGCATCACTCACGGTCATCGGTAATGATACTGTATATTCCGCGAAAGTGTGGAGGTCGAGGCTTTTTAAATGCTAAGACAGATAGATCGACGAGAGCGCCGTACAATTATTGTTCATATCGCTGTCCCTCATATCGAGAATCTCGTGAAAGCTGAGAAAGAAAAAAAAACAAGTATCTCGACTTAGCACACGAGGTTGTCGACATGTGGGACGTGGACTCTGCAATCATTGTACCGATAAGCGTAACAGTTAATGGCCTAATAGCGGAGAGCCTCGACCAACACCTCAGGAGGCTCTCATTGCGCGTTTGGGTCAAGGGCTTGATTCAGAAAGCAGTACTCCTAGACACGGCACGCATCGTGAGGAAGTTCCTCTCTCTAGAGCCCTGACCACCGGCACCTTGGACCCTGTTCCTGATGCCGATGGGCCACTATTTTTTATATTTTTAAATGATTTTGTATAGTTTTTATAAAAATATTTAAAAATGTGAATAATAAGTAATGAAAATTAAATAAAGAGATAATAATAGAAATCCGCAGGGCAGCATGTGGCGAGCTGTTGGGCAGTAGCGACCCCACGGACCCTATCTCCCGGGAGAAATCTTGTTCCTCATCTTTGGCTTGCCTTTATTGGCCGGCTGGAGTGAACAGTGACGAGGAACAGAGCTCCCACCTCATTCTTACCTTAATTGGCCGGCTTAAGTGGAGATTTGCAAGAGCAAACGTGCTCGGAGGAAGGAAGTATTCCAGTAAGTGCTCGTAGGGATCTTGACCATCTTCCAGGCTCTGGGATTGTTCTAAAAGCCGTGGAATACCTCTCCACTCCTCAAGCACCTCAGGACATGTTGCCCCCTTGTCGCTACGTCACTATGTGCTAGCGACAGTTTTCGGGGGCCCATCATTGAGTGTGCAAGTCACCCCTGCCATTTTTCCGTGTACATATAAAACATTGATCAGGCAGGGGCCATAGTCCTTCCCTAGTTCCAGGTCACCAGTCAACTTAAGCCACCCAAACCCATAGTCCAATATCATTGTTTCCATATCCTACCATAGTCCTACACCAACCGGGGGCTGTCCTTGGGTGCACATGCATAGTGCATACAGGGATAATCGTCGGTTGGTGCCTCATTTCATTAAGGCCCGAGTTCACCAACTACAACGTAATCATTGGTTACGTAACCGTTCTGTTAGAATTAAACAGTTGTTTAAACAAACCGCGTTTTTTTCGTGTTCACCATTTATTTCTAACCAACGGTTAAATAACCAAGCGTTTTTGAATGAGTGAGTCGAAAATGACCGAATGATCGAATGGTTTATCAATATTTTGTGAATGTAGAATGTCAACATCAATCAATTTTCATTGTCTAACTCACAGAGGACATTTTTAAATAGGTTATAGACGTCACTCGAGTCATTTTGCGGGATGTAGGTATGGCGTATGGCGCCATCTGGTGCTTTGTGCAAGGTACTTTGGCACTAGACCTTTATTATTTATTTTTTTAATGTTGCGCTTAAAAATTGAATAAAACGAAGTAGTTATTACAAAAATCTGTTTTTATTTTTTAAATCTTTTCGTACAGTATCTATGTGCTAATTAAATTTTTAAATTTCATCATTGCGTCGTGTTTTGAATATACGGGGAGTGCGCAAAATTATTTCTGTACCTTCAAAATCAGAGCCTTGCATTTTTTTTTGTAACTGAATACAAATATTTTTTATTTGAGGTAGGTTGGGTACAGATGTTGTAATTATTAAAGAACGCTATGTCTAGCCGAAATCGGCGTACAAATATTATTTTGGTACAAACATGATGATTATAATAAATTATCAAACAAATATCACTCATTTCTCAATTTTCATTAGAATTGTTTAATAATTAAACAATTCTAATGAAAATTTTCGACACAATAAAAACATTCCAATAAAATATAATAATAATAAATTCTAGTATGAATTGTCAAATCAATAAATTATAATAATAAAAAAAGGTTAATGTGTCAGTAAGGTATTTGTTCATCTAAAAAAGTGATGCACAATGCAAAACTTCACATCTGGAAGCATAAACCAATGGTTAAACCGAGTTGGCTACCTCGTTTAAGATAACCGTCCGATTACCGTACTTAATCAATTGTTAGTGCTTGGTGAACAGTAAAATATTGTTAAACAGCCGTTTATGGTTAAAACAGATGTTTAAAATTTAAGCATCTGTTGATGAACTCGGGTCTAAAACGTCTAACGGGCCTCTGCGAGTTGGCTTCGCCCCCTCGTACGCCTTCCAAAGGTCCGGGGCAACAAGGTTTCGAGTAATGTCAAAGACACAATAATAATAGCAACTGTTAGGTCTTGATCCTTGTGGAATGAAAGTGGACTGTATGTTAAGTAACTGGTTTATTACAATAAAATTGCACGATTAATCCCGACAATAATAATTATCGTATAACGCGTTGGTGTCTCGTTACGGGTCCGCGTGCGTCTCACTCGGGCGCGCTCGGGCAAGTGTCGGGGGCCGCGAAATGTTCTGGATTCCATTGGAGGCGACGACGACGGCGGGCGGCGGGCGGTGCGCGGGAGGCGCGGTGTGTGCGCCTGGGTCCCGCGGGCAGAGCGCCTGGGTTCCGTTGGCTGCGCGTAGACATGCTCCCCGGATTGAAGAGACGATCTTCAAGGGTTGTTGTCTTCTTGCAATGGCAGGGGGTAGAGGTTGTTCCATCCTATTCTGATAGATCCCCTTTTAGTTCGGATCTCTGCGACCCTGTTGATACCATCAATGCCTGGGTATACCTGCTCTACTCTTCCAAGGTTCCACCTTAAAGGTGGACAGGTCTTGTCTTTAATAAGAACAAGGAAATTCAGTTTGATGCTGTCTCTATCGCTACTTATCTTCTACTTTGTTTTCTGCTGTAGCATACAAACATATTCATTAGAAAATCTTAGCCAAAAATGCGATTTTATAGCTTCTACTCGCTAATGGCTTTGTAGTAAGTTGACGCCCTCAATTTCGGCCACCTATGGATTAGACACAATAGCTAGGGTTCGTCCGATTAGGAAATGAGATAGGGTTAGGACAGATAAATCGGAAGGGTTACTAGATAGAGGGGTCAAGGGTTGAGAATTCAAAATAGCTTCTATTTGAGTGAGACTAGTAGACATTTCTTCTTAAGTTAGATGAGTTAAATTTAAAATTCTACGTAAATGATGCTTTGTAGAACGAACGGCGGCTTCGGCCATCTCGTTGAAATACGGGGAGTAGGCAGGTGCAAAGAGTAAGTTAATACCTTCCTCTGCTAGTTTATCAGCTATATCTAGTTTAGATAGAAAGGATTGCAATAATTTACATGCGCCGACAAAATTGGTTCCATTGTCAGACGTGATGCTGCGAGGCTTGCCTCGACGGCTTATAAAGCGATATAGTGCAGCCATATAGGCTTCTGTGCTCAGTTCCGTCACAAGTTCCAGGTGTACTGCCTTGATTGTCAAACAAACAAAAATGCAAAGGTAGGATTTTAATAACTTGCAACCACGACCTTTTCTATCAGCTAGCAAAATTGGCCCGCAATAATCGACTGCACTATGTAAAAAACCTGCCAAGTGCGTGTCGGACCACGCAAAATGAAGGGTTCCGTAGTTGGGATGAATTTATCCCAAGAACAAACTTAACATTGTAGTTGAAAAACATGTTCTCCCATACGGAATGTATGGAAGATTATGTTTTTAAAACCGCAAATTTAAGTTTGTTGATTATTACTCGGTAACCTGTACAGCCTACTTAGCTCTCATAGTTTTCCTTTTTATATACTATTGCTGTGATTTTTGACTCTAACAAAAAAATTCAGTTTAAAGCTTAATATTTCGCAAACGAATCCCTGAATCCAAAAATGGTTTAAAAAAACTCACAATATTTTTGAAAGATCTTCCTACAACAAGGGGTAGA
This sequence comes from Agrochola lota, assembly GCA_947364205.1. Taxonomy (NCBI): domain Eukaryota; kingdom Metazoa; phylum Arthropoda; class Insecta; order Lepidoptera; family Noctuidae; genus Agrochola; species Agrochola lota. The sequence continues at coordinate 4,723,086 of OX376239.1, forward strand.
TGAGGAAAAAAAAAACATCCCCACTTTACGTGTAGGGGAGGTAACCTAAAAAAAATCAAATCACAGTCAAATTACAGCTTTCTAGTACTAACCGTCTTAGATCTTAGTTAGATAAGATCAGCCTTCACCCCTCGGGAAACGAGATCAGCGGGGTTGTCGAGAGACGGCACTTAATTCCACCGGGGCCCCGCGGTGTTCTCAACTATTTCATTAACCCTATTGCGAACAAAAGGTTTAAGGCGTTGCAAAGGTGTTGATAACCAGCCCAAAACTATTGTCGAATCAAACCAATACCTGCATGTAACTGGCCATGTTATTGACTGTAATACTTTAGTACACAATCTTGTAGCTATAAGGGCTCCACATAACTCAAGACGCGGTATCGTGGTTAGTTTTATTGGTGCTATTTTTTTATATAATTAATTGCATATGAACCGTGCCGTTATTACTTACCGACCGGGCATAGATACAAGCTCCATACGCACGTTCAGAAGCGTCAGAAAATACATGTAATTCAATTGTGACAATATCGTTTTGTAAAATCCAACGTGGTATCCTTGCATTGTAAGTATGGCAATTTATTTACGAATGTGGTCCATGATTATTTTATGTCGATAGGAACTTCATCGTCCCAGCTTATTTTAAAAGTCCAAAGCCTTTGAAGACGGATCCGGAGATCTTTGCCTCCACAATAACTGGACGTACGATTCCTAGCGGATCAAAGATTTGACTTATGATGTTGTGTATGTGTGTTACGTTTTGTGAATTTTTCATGTTTTTCAACACTTATAAAAAGGACCCTCTACCTATCTCTATCTCTCTATTGGTCTCTACCTATTTAAAAAAATTGCTGTGCCCGACAGGGTCCATAATTGTTTCTATTATATTTTTATTTACCACCTGTATTTGTACATTATGGTTTGCAATAAACGTTTTGTTTTTTTTTTTTTTTTGACAATGTATCTGAATTCGAGATCCAATTAAGACCTAAAGTTTTATTTATTGTGCTACCTACAATTGTTATCTGATAATTCTAAAACATGATCAGATTCTGATTGGTGTCCGATAATATTTTCCAATATCTCTTGAGAATTTGATTTAACTTTTCGTAAATTAAACTTTGCTGAAGATAGGACAGATATTACTGGTTTAGTTTGTTCTATGACGCTATTTTTGGACGTCCCTCCACTAAGGTAATCGTCCATATAGAAGTCTCTAGAAATTGAGAATTTGACAGATGGGTCATCCACTGTTTCTGCTAAACTAGAAAGACATTTTATAGCCAAGTAAAGAGCTGATGCAGTACCATAAGTGACTGTGTTTAAAGTGTATATTTTAAGTGGCATTGAAGGTTCTGGCCTGAATATAATTTGTTGAAGTGATCGCTGTATAGGATTGAGCTCAATAGCTCTATTCATATTTTCAATATCTCCACATTATCACATATTTATGTTGGCGAAACCTAATAAGAATCGACAATAGATCATCTTGAATTGTAGGTCCTATCATCTGAATATCATTGAGGGATATTCCTGATGTAGTGACAGCAGATGCGTCAAAGACTGTACGCAATTTAGGAGTGGTGCTAGATTCACGGATAACACCATGATGTGGTAAGTAATACAGAATTAGGACTACCGTGATGGGGAGTTGTATTTTCAGCCATGTGCCCTAGTTGTTCATACTACTGCATGACTCCTAAGTATTGTTTTTTGAAATTAGAGTCTCCTTGAAATCTACGTTCAAGAGAGAGAAATCTAGCCTTTGTAGTAATAGTACCTAGTATGAATCACCTAATGTAAGAGGATCTTGTTTAAAGGGCATACTGCCTACGAAGCGGCCTTCTTTATCACGGTAACAAGTATCTTTTTTAAATGGTTTTTCTCAGCACGTTCTTCACTAGTTAAAGAATATTTAGAGGGAATTGAATCTAGTTCCCAAAATTTTGAGATACTATCTTCATGATTTACAAAATTACATTGGTGTAGTGACTTATTTTTTGTATTAGCTACAGGACCAGACACTAACCAACGAAGCTTAGTCTCATATAATTTTGGTTGTTTTTTCCCTAGATTAATGGAATTATTACATAAGACATTCCAAAATAGTTCTGCACCCACTAGAATATCTACTGTACACGGAACATTAAATGACGGGTCTGCCAGCTGTATACCTGAAGGTATAGCAATATCTTGCATCACGGTTTTTGGACGGCAATGTTTTTGTAATTTGAGATAATATTAAGCAATCTATCTCTGCTTTATAATCACTATAAAGAAATTCTATCATAACCTTACAAGATTGTGTACATACTCTTACAAAACTGATTGTAGATACATGATACCGTGGACACTGTACTGTGTCTCGACAACCCCAGCTTACCGCACAGCCCGGCTGTGATAAAGTTTGCAGTGCTGCCATTGTATTTTTGTATGTCGGAAGCTATAGGCATCAATGTTGCTGACATGAAGCAATCGTTGAAGAAGCACTTCTTTGGCCGCCTGAAGAAGGTATTAATTAGTCTTCCTTCAGGCGGAAACAAGGTGCACGCCTTCAACGGTTAGGTCATGCCGGTTTTGATGTACTCTTTCGGCATACTCAAATGGACTCAGTCCGAACTCGATGCCCTGGATAGGAGGGTCCGTACACTGCTGACCGCAAACCGGATGCATCACCCACGATCATCGGTGATGAGATTGTACATCCCGCGGAAGTGTGGGGGTCGAGGCTTCTTAAATGCGAAGACCCTCCACAACCGCGAGGTGTGCAATCTCAGAGAATATTATTTTAAAGCCGTAGTGGGTATGCACTGTGATGTAGTGGCAGTGGACAAGGGGCTCACCCCACTCTCCATGGCTAAAGAGAACTGGCACAAGCCTGTGGTACTTACTACAGATGACCGCAAAGAGGTATGGCAAAGCAAGGAACTTCACGGGCGGTTCTATCGGGCTCTTCATGAGCCCGGTGTAGATTTCCTAGCGTCCGTATCCTGGCTACGTTTTGGTGACCTTTTCGGGGAAACTGAAGGTTTCGTCTGTGCAATTATGGACGAAGTTATCTTGACGAATAACTACCGGTGACATATTATGAAGGACGGGACGGTTGACGTGTGTCGGGCATGCCACCCAAAGAGTAAAGTAATGCCACCGTCCGGGTGAGTCCATCAGACATATTATCTCTGGATGTTCTCGTCTGGCTAACGGCGAGTACTTGCACAGGCATAACCAAGTGGCCAGGATTATTCACCAGCAACTTGCTTTGAAATACAAACTTGTGGATTCTGAGGTACCGTACTACAAGTATGTGCCCAACCCAGTTCTCGAAAATGGCCATGTCACGTTGTACTGGGATCGGTCTATCATTACTGACAGGACTATTGTTGCCAATAAGCCTGATATAGTGGTGATAGACCGATTAGCGCGCCGCGCAATGATAGTCGACGTTACCATTCCACATGACGGGAACCTCGTGAAAGCTGAGAAAGAGAAACAAATAAAATATCTCGACTTAGCACACGAGGTTGTCGACATGTGGAATGTAAGCTCGGCTATCACTGTGCCGATTGTCGTAACGGCCAATGGCCTGATGGCCGAAAGCCTCGACCAACATCTCTCGAGGCTCTCGTTAGACGGTTGGATCAAGGGCCTGATCCAGAAGGCATTACTCCTCGATACGGCTCGCATTGTGAGGAGGTTCCTGTCTCTGCAGGCCTAACCACCGGTAGCTTGGACGCTGCTCCCGACACCGGCGGAACACTATTGTTTATATTTTTTAATGTTTTTTATATGTTCGAAATTGTAATAAACGAAATAATAATAATATTATAAAGAGGAAAGATTTGATTGTTTGTTTGCATTGAATAGGCTCCGAAACTATTGAACCGATTTGAAAAATTATTTCACTTTTGGGAAACTACACTATCCCCGGGTGACATAGGCTATATTATAGCTACTAGCTGTAGATGCTATGCTATGCTGATGATACTAGCTGTAGCCTGCTGAAGATGTTCAACGCTGAGACCGTCATGGCCAGGGGACTTATTGCCTCTGGACATTGACTTAACAGCACACGCTACATTTTTAGAGCTAATTCTCGAACCCACCTGACCATAACATGTCTCAACATTAAACATCCCCAGCGAAGGCGGCTCAAGAGGCGATTTCATATGAAAGTGTTCTCTAAAGAGATTGGCAATGTCCTTGGGGTCACTCATCCCATTAAAGCCTACAGGGAGGCCAGGCCGATGTGCCATTTTATTCGTGCCTTTCCAAAAGTTACGGAAATCCTTTTTTGAATGATGTGAAGCAAGGATATCCATTTTTATCTTGTGCTGATGGTCTTGGCATCATTCAAGCCTAGACTTGAAAATTCTTCTACTCTGACACATCTCGTCGTAAGCAGGGCCAGTTGAAGGCCGCATCGTTGCCAATCACAAAACTGCAACCTGGCCACCCCGTACGCCTCACTTACGTGCCTATTCCACCCCACAATGCATCGCGATTTACCCCTGCGTCGCGCACTTCTTCGATATACAGCCGCAGACTCACTGATTCCGGTCACAACATCTCCATACAATTTATCTTTAACCGATGTATGATTAGGCTTGTTAAAATACTTATCTGCACAATGAATAAATTCTGATGGAAAATCAATAAATTTTAATTTACTGTTGCATTCATTTTGGTACAATTTAATCTGTTCAATAGTTCTTTCTCCCCATACTACACTCGTATTAATATTATTTATGACATTTACTTTTGGCGTTAATAAATTAAGTTATGTGGACTTTTAGCTAACTTTGCCCACATTGATATTTGACGAAATTACGGCCTATATGCAGATGACATAAAAACCAGTACAAGAATTTTGGTAATTATGGTGTTTACTTTAGGAATTTAAACGACACTGAAAGACTTTTTCACTAAAATTACTGGGCAATGTTACCCTGACCTTGCAAAAAAGTTGCCCGCAAAAACACGCACCTCATTCAAAGAGTTCCAACAAGCTACTAAGTGAAGTTAGCAACAAACCCGATAGTATTCCCATACATATAACTTATCTTCCACCTAAGTTAATCAATGTTGCCATAATATTAAGATATTTGCACGTCAAATATATGCTTATAAATGGTTCTTTGGTCAAAGTTTCCCTTGGGGGCAATGTTGGCATATTTCACGGAATATTTTTTATTCAACTTCACATCATCATCTACTTAGTCTTTTACCGACTTCATAATTATGTTGGGGTCAGCTTCAATTGAAGTGAAGTGAAAGTGGAACTACATTTTTTTTAAATGCAATGACATAGGTACTAGCGCCGCGTCAAAGGGACTTGACAGATTGTCCATCAATCACGTAATGTTTTAGCAAGTTTTTAAACCCCTCCTCCCCCCTGGTGATACGTGGTGAGATTTTAGACTAACCCCTCCCCCTACCCAAAGTTACGTGTATTTTTTTGGTGCAAAGTATCTTAAAAAATTACAGAATTCATATTTCTGTTTAAAGATAATGTATATTATCCTTAAACATAAGGAAATAAAGAAACATATTTTATTTGGAGGCCGCTTTTCGGTTTAGAACTGCGCGTTAAAGGAAAAAATAAATACACGTAAATATCTCACTAAACCCCCCTTGTGATATTTCGTGATTTATTCCGTACCTCCTCCTCCTCCCCCCCTTTCGAGCCTCACGTGGTGATTTATGGACGGCCCCTCAGTGGTGGCAAGGTCTCTACATTTGTTAAATTGTGTCAAGATTCGCCACTCCGGGAAGCTATGTTACACACCAAACAATGTTCTTACTGGTTAACTACAAAAGATAATGTTCTGAGTACTGTAGAACGATGTGTAGCAATTTTCAATCGCAACCGATATTCATTAGCGTCCAAGATAATTTTGATCCGAAGTGCATTATGGCTTCATGTTAAAACCATCATAACTCCACACATTTTGCTGAACCATTTTGAACTCTATCTCAAAGAGAAAGGAGTGTTGTCATTGTAGTTATTTTGATCAGTGTGAGTCAGTGCATACAAAGTGGACATCAGGTGTGATGCATCAAGATTTGGGGCTTTCATAATATAATCTGTTTACAATGTTTTAACTCTTCTGTGCTAATCTTGAAATTTAAAGCATTTTGACGACATATTTATTGTGCAAACATTGTGTTTACTTAAGTTCTGAAATTATTAACAGCTTGTTTGCATCCGTGAGCATTTGTTACGGATTTAGTTATATTATTTCATATATAACCAGTATCCGATTAATTTTGATTGCATTGCGGAAGTAATTGTGGTCAGTTAGTCACTAAGGTCTAAGAAAGTTACTCGGATAATAATGATTTGTAACAAAATCCGATTATTCTGAAAGCTGTCTCCACTACAGTGTATTTGTATAATCTCTTGCTACACAATACATTACTTTTAGATGAGGGATAAATGGAATGAAAGAAGGTAAAGTATCAAAACACTATTGTATTGTTCCAAAGATAGTTAATGGTTAAATGAGCTTAATGGACTGATGGTGTGGAAATGAAGTGAGTGACGCAGCCCTTGTTGGCTGTAACGAGAACGCCTGGCTGCCTTGATAGCCTAACGCGAACTGAACTAAGTATTATGAGTGGAAATGAATGTGTTGTGTAAACTGCTGAATTGCAGAATGTGCGGTTGCACCGTAGAGTATGTTTCCTTCATTTGGGACAAAAATCATAAAATCGCATCGAAGAATCACACACTTGATTTTTGTATGAAACACATACAAAGTATGAAGACTATTATAATCCAGAAATAAATGTACTGACAATAACATACTGTTTGCTTTCTGGCTAGTCATAGACCATTTTGAAGAAACTAGTGCAGTTACAGTTTTCTCCAAAAAAACTTAACCAGAAACTCCAACGTCATAATAATTCTCGCCCACAGTTTTGTTAGTTGATGTCATAATCTGCGGAAGGTCGGTCGGCGCCATCTTAACTTAGAGAATTAGCACGGCTACTTAGATCCTAAGATTGTGTGCACTGTGGTATTGGTAAACAGGTTTTATGACTGCATTGTGGGTATATGTTGCAGGGTTTTTGTGAAGTCAGGGTTTTGTTCAAATTGTCAGGAGGTTTCACTCTCCATCCGTGGGGATGTAGATTGAAACCTCCTGGCAATTTACACCTACCTACCATCTACATCCTACTAATATTATAAACGCGAAAGTTTGTTAGGATGGATGGCATGCGTTTCTGCTTTTCGTCCACTATTTTAGACTAAGTTTTGGTGATTGAAGCAACACCAGGACAGAATGATGCAGAAATCTAGAATTGATTATTTAAATCTACAGTTCGAGATTTATAAAAAAAAATGGGCAATGAGTACCTAATTACCTGAACTTATCATCATTCAAACAAAAGATGTCCATTGCTGGACATCCTCTCGCTATACGATACTTACATCCAGTGGATTTCTCGTCCTCTTCTTCTTGCATCCAGCGGATTTCTCAACCTGTAAATTCTCTTCATTAAAACTCTTGAGGGGTTTGGTTCCACATAATCCTCTGCGACATAATTGTATGTTGCGTCTGCCTTGTATTCCAAAATTGTCCAAATATTTATTCATGAAACGTGTCTGCGAATTAGTTTGTTCCATTTAAGAGCGTTTATTCTGAAAGTTGGCAACGTCGCAATTTCATATTTCCATTCAGTAATATTGCCAAATTGATCACAACAGCGAAATATTTGACAGCTATTTGCGACGTTGCCAACTTTTAGAATAAACGCTCATATATCATCATCACGGTTTACCCTACCTTTTTTGAATTTGTGTACCTACCTTTTTTAGCGACTTCAAAAAAAGGAGATTATGAGTTCGACACGTAGGTATGTATGTAATATAAGTGCTATACTAAAAAGTGAGAAATAAAAACATTTTTACAAAAAAAAACCACTTCCAAATTAAAACACTAAAAACTAAAAAATAACTTTAATTTCGGAAGTCGGTGTCAAAAATGAAAATACAAAACCAAAGACACCGACTTCCGAAAATTAAATTATTTTTCACTTTTTATTGTTTTTTTATGTCATTGGTTGGCCGTTCGGGTTATTCCACTAATCCCCATTGACAATCCCCATCAATGGGGATTTACACATTTTGTCCACAAATCCCTATCGGTTTAAAAATAAAATACTAACAACATAATTATTATATAAGAATCACGTAGTCTTTATTTCTAAAACCTAAAACGGCCTCAAGATATTCCTCTAAAAGCAATTCATTTTCTGAATTCCTAGCAATTCCTCTATGGTGACACATATTTTAGCTGAATCATATTTAATTCAATTCATATCAGAATCATAATTGGTCTTAATATGACCGCATGAAAAAAACTAAGACTGTAATTTTACCGGATAATAAAAAAAATCTTAACAGTTTTTATTACTCCAATGAGATTTTCATTTTTTATTTCGACAGTTTAAATGTTATTTCATTATTATATAAAACTGTCAAACAGATGAATTGCGTAATATGAATTGAACGCAGTTAATATTATGAATTGTCAGTTTGTGTGATTCATAATATTATCATATGGTTCTGCCAAAGCGGCCGTTTTAACCCCCTTGACCTCCGTACGAAATAAAGACATGTATGTTGTTTGTATTTTATTTATAAACCGATGGAGATTTGTGAACTCATGTCCTCAAATCCCCATTGATGGGGATTTTCAATGGGGATTAGTGGAATAACCTGGCTGTTCATCCCGGCTGTCATTCCTAGATCTTCTTAGACAGTCGTTACAAGTAGTCAGAAACCCGAAAGTCTGACAACCAGTCTCACCAAAGGATATCGGGGTTACCCATTAACTGAGTTGTGGAGGTCAGATAGGCGGTCACTCCATGTAAAATACTGGTATTTAGTTGCATCCGGTTAGACTGGAAGCCGACCCCAACATATGTAGTTGGGAAAGGGCTAGGGAGATCGTGAATATGTTGTGTCGATTTCTCAATATCGTACAGGAATTTTCAATACCAATGCAAAAATAATCGTATAAACCGTTAATTGCAAGCTAAATTAAGTCTAACCATAGTTTACAATGTATGATGAATCTCTTTGCATAATAAACTAAGATCTTATCATACGGATAATTAACGTTTTTAGTACTAATGGCGTTAATTCCACAGTTCTGATTGGAATTCCTATTGTCTATCTTCATTCGTTGTTGTTTCGTCATCTTCATTGTTGCATCATCATCATCATCATTTCAGCCGAAAGACGTCCACTGCTAGACATAGGCCTCCCCCAAATGTTTGCCATAATCACCACGCTTGGCTGGCGGGCTGGCGATCGCATTATGGCGTTAAAATGCATAGGTACAGAACGCTGCTGCCCATTTTCTAGTGAGTCCCTTAGTCGCCTTTTACGACACCCACGGGAAGATATGGGATGGTACTATTCTTTACGTCCGGCACCACACGGAAGATTGTTGCATACAAAGTGTTAATAATAACAATATTGTAAAGTAATCTGATAAGCAGAATGTTACATGTTGTGGTACCCCAAATATTCTACTGGATAAAGGCTTCCGCAGAAATGCGTGACGCGACGACGGTGCGACGCGATTCTAGTAGAACAATTTTTTATTTCATAGAAAAGGTTCTACTAGAGTCGCGTCGAAGTCAGAGGCGGGTCGCTTGTATCCTAACTAATATTGTAAATGCGAAAGTGAGTCTGTTTGTTTGTTTTTTACGCTTTCACGCTATAACGGCTGAACGGATTTGGATGAAATTTAGCTCATGGGTAGACCAGGACCTGGATAAGGACAGGATTTTCCCTCTTTTGCTTTTCTCCCGTAACTCCCACGGGATCGAGACTTATGCGGGTGAAACCGCGGGGCGCAGCTTGTATAACTATAAAGTCGACCGTCAACATAGCCGTTATAATTACTACTGTGGCGGCTACAGTAGTAGTAGTCTACATCGCCACATGCGAACTACGCATCAAACACCTGACGTCACACAACATCCTGACGTCACACAAATCCTGCATCGCGAAATTAGAGTTTACCGCGCGATGGACATATATACAAGGCTCCCGACTACAACCTCTGGGCAGTTGCCCGCCAGACACGACACCCGTCTGGTCGGAGTATCTTCCCTTTTCTATAGAGGATGAGTGAACTTTACACCCTGTTCATCATACCACTTAACTACTAATATGTATTTCTGGGAGGGGAACGTGGGCCAGACAGATAAGAAGTGTCTCCCATATCTTGTATTGCACTAGTTTTGGGTTTTTTTTTATTTTCAATGAAGGTATAGGAGCCTACTTATTCAGCGTTCATCATCGTTCGTGTGCCCCCCTTGGATCTGCCCTTGACTATACACATAAATCTTGCGGAATAAATCTCTAAAATCTGCAGTGTTGTTCAGGAAAACAACACATTCACGCAGACGTGAAAAACAACTTTGTTTTAAACTATTTTATTAAAAATTTCGAAATAGATTTTTGAGAAGCACACTTGCATAGTAAAATTATGGAAACTTTTAATTATAAATAACTATTCAGATTTTTATTCTAACAGTATTATAGTGCAATTTAATTAAAATTCCTTTTGAAGGAGGTAAGTTTCTAATAAAAGACTTGAAATAGGTGCGAACAGTGTCGACGTTTTTTGCATTAAGGCTCGCGCTCACAGGGGCGACGCAAAAGAGCGACGCGACTCTAATAAAACAATTTGTAAGAAATCTTCACGGTAGAACAATTACCGGTGTCGCGCCTTTATGCGATGGAGTGTCATAATACAGAGGGACAATTGTGAGTAGAGTGCTATAAGTGGAAAGAGGGAAGGGCCGCCCCTCCCTCTTTCCACTTTCCCTGTTCTTCTGTGTTTGTGGACCAATTCTAAAAAAAGGAACCATGCGCAGTCCGCTAGACTTTCTGGACACATAGCTCTTAGTCCAAAATATATCAAAAATCATTCCGTTAGGCCACTCGTATTTCCTTGCGTTCCAAGATGTACTGACAAGTGACGTAGCTCCATCTCTTTTTCACACTGGACCAATGATGACTGGCAATTCCCTGCACGGTCCTCAGATGAAGAGTTTTTTATTACAACCAACTTACGGGAAAAAAGCGGCCCATCGGTTAAAAGACTATCCGGGTCATCATTATTTTAGATGCATTTTTAATGAGGGTACAATGTCACCCCAATTAACTTTAATATTTTTACTTTGTTCAATAAGATGATTGATTATGTTCCTTTAAATAACTAATTACTGACGATCTCGTTTGACCGCAGATATCGCCTCTTAAAGGCGTTATACCGGTAGGACAATATCAGTGAAGTTTTCATAGAAATTGTTCCACCAGAGTCGCGTCGCGTCACGTCGGGCCTGTCTGTGTGAGCCTTAAGGCTGATTTACAGTGATCCAGTATTTCAATCCAAAAGGCCCCGTTCACGGCCTCGAGCGATGCATCTTGAGAAAAACTTGCATTAAGCGACACGCGCACGCATCACATGTTTTGCTCGGTTCGCTCCGCAAGTCGCGTCGCGGTAGCTCGTGGAATGTTCTTCTCTCATTGGTTTTCGCCGCAGTCGCTGTCGCAAGACGCGTGTCGGTAGAGCGTGTACCGTGATACATGCCAACTTTGCCCACTTTTTTCGAATAATTACAATTTTAATACGATTTTTCTATGGAGACGTAAGTATATTCCTTCATCAGCTACAAATGTAAAATCATGTGCATGTCTCAGTATCGCCAAATTTACTATTATTCAATACTGAATTCAATATATTTTGTTGGCGGGAAAAGTTATGTGGACTTTTAGCCAACTTTGCCCGCATTGATTTTTGCAGATGACATAAAAACCAGTACAAGAATTTTGGTAAAGATGGCGTTTACTGTAAATGTAAACGACCCTATGAAAGTTTTTTAATAGAATGACTGGGCAATGTTACCCTGACCTTGCACTAAAATTTGCACTAAAACATCACACGTATTGTTTATTCATAATAGTCTTTTCAACTTGTTTTAGGTGTACCTACACGGTAAACGAAAATAGGAGATACTATCAATAAAAAAATGTTATCTAACGTCGGTTGGTCGCAACGTGCCACGATACGACGTCGTATCGTGAGTATTTTGTAGGATGATTTGAGAATTCGAAATTTCGCGAAAAAGCTAAATAATTAAAAAATGGTGAAAACATTTCTGTGAGCAACTTGGGAGGTGCGCTCGCCGGCCACTACCGCGGCACCGCTCGCTCCGATCGCTCAGCTCACGCGGTTAGCCACACTTCTAACCTAACTTATTTCAACCAAGATGCTCGCAGAAATGTTGTCACAATTTTCTATTTATCCGTGTTTTCGCAATATCCGTAAGGTTTTCGCGAAAATTCAAATAATATATATATAATTATTCATGTATATGTTTTGGCCCTTAGCGGCTGTCCGATACAGCGGTGGATTCTGGATGCTGGACTGGATTTAAAAGTGCTTACAGTGTTACTGGAATCCAGCACTGGATTGAAATACTACATCAATGTAAATCAGTCAAACTATAACCATCCACGTTTACTAGGTACTCAAAACTTTCGTCACGACCGTCCCTCATGCCTTAACAAAGCATACTAAAAACAAAAGAAATGCTAAGCAACACATCCTGGTCAAGCTGATTTACTTAAGAAAAGGGGAACTTGGGTACAATATTAATGCCGTTTGTTTCAATAAGGTGAGTCCAAACCGATGCATTTCCATTTTGGTTGGTAGCACAGGACATGCTCTATGTTCGGTTCGACAAACTGTACTAATTGCTAAGGGACTTCGTGTGGTACACGGTCACAACCACGACCAATGGCTGCAGCGTCAAAGTAATCTTCTGACTAGCCTTTTCTCAACTACCTACGTTAGAGTCAGCTTCCAGTTTAACACTTTCGACTCCACCCACTTTTCATAGAACTCATACGCCATGCCGCCACCCATGTTGGAAGTGAACCCTCCGGGAGGGTCACCAGCTTTACGTTTGGGTTAAAGTTAACCGTCGCTGACGGTAAAGACAGAAAAGAAAGAAAGCAAACGTTTATTTGGACACAGTTCGTGAAACACAAAATAAAAACAAACTAAAAGTGGAAGTAATCTTTTGCCAACAAGTGTGTGCCTCACGGCTGCTTCAAAAAGGTTCATTTCAGCATTAATGACAGACGAATGCTGCGTGACGCTGGTTTTCTAATGAACCCTTATGGACCAGTGACGGGGAGTACAAACGGTAAACGGCATTTGGTTTAAAACCGTGTTATAAAACACTGTAAATCAAAGTAAAATTCCGTTTTCAGGGGGTCTTGTCGTTATAAGTAGTTTTCAACCTTGTTTTTAGTGAATATTTGTAATCGTGAACAAAAAAATGTATTTAAGTAAAAATGCTTGGATTTTAAAACTAATAATACTTTTTAAAATATACATCAGTTTATATTTTCACGGTTTATAATGCTGTATTCGCTAAAAAAAACCAACATTTAAAATGAGCCCTCCGCGAGCCCTCCAGGAGGGCTCCCGGTACTGAACGCGTTAACCGTATGCTGCTGAATACCGATATTTTACGACTGCTCATTTGACCACACAACCCAGGTACTGTGTAACACGATACTTCTTAGAAGGACTCATGGTTGTCAGACTTTTTTTATTATTTTTATTAATCAAAACAAGAACAAAAAAATTGACATTTGGTTAAACACATCACACAAACCATCGCGGGTTTAACAGTGGTGTGGTGGTTTTAGGCTGCTGACCTAGCCGACTCAGCATCCAAGTAACGTATCGTAATCCAATGTATGCACCGCGCACTTGGGCACAACTGGTCGCACGACCATGGCATTCCGGGAGTGACACAATGCTTACGTCACTATCCAGTTGCCACTTTATTGCAACAAAACACGAGTTAAGGAAAGTTTTTCAGTCGCTATTCTGTAAAAAATATGTACAAAGCATTTAAATTGTCGTGTCGTTTGTCTAATCAAACGAAACAATTCAATTTAAACAATTTAACGCAATAGCTCCAGAAATCAAAATTATTGAAAAAAGCTCTCTTCGTCTCCTTGGGTCTCCAATCTTCAAGAATTCCTTTCCCGTTTTTATTGAGGAAAAAATATAAAATTTCAACGATGTTTCGGAAAGATTGTTACAAATTAATATGCATTCGGCCATCACCCTAATTCGTTACTGCTGTTTCGGCCCTAAATTTAAATTTATAAGCAGGAAGCATACTCCCCTTTTAGAAAAAATTTACCAAATTATCAGACACACATTAACTTCAATTTTAAATGTGGCCATGGACGACCGAGCTTGGGCGCAAGCTACTCTTCCCATCCGTATGGGAGGCCTAGGCGTCCGCATAATTTCTAGTATTAGTTTACCGGCTTTAATATCCTCGGTTTACGGCACTGAGAAATTAATCAGGAAAATTCTAGCCTCCACACCGATTGATATTGATGTACCGTGCTTCATCGAGGCAATGGATGCCTGGAGACTCGCTTACCCGAAATCAGATCTACCCAATCATCCATCTTCCCAAAGACGGTGGGATGAGCCGCTCTGCAGAGTAGTACAGTACAATTTACTCAACACGTCTACTACCACTGCGGAGCGTGCGCGCTTAGTGGCTGTGGGTACGTGGGAATCGGGTCTGTGGCTTCACGCACTACCGTCGTCGAACATAGGCACTCTGTTCGACGACAATACCTTCCGCCTCGCTGCTTCCCTACGACTAGGAGCTCCTTGTTGTTCTCCTCATCGCTGTCACTGTGGCGAAGTTGTCAACAGTCTCGGACATCACGGCCTGTCTTGCAGGTCGCTTAGCGCGGCACGCGAACATTAACGACATCATCCGACGAGCTCTTGTCACCGCCGGCGTTCCAGCTGTATTAGAACCCAATGGCTTGGCACGCGACGATGGCAAGAGACCGGACGGCATGTCTTTATCTCCATGGAAGGTGGGTAGGCCTTTAGTGTGGGATGCAACCTGTGTCGACACTCT
Organism: Agrochola lota; assembly: GCA_947364205.1. Lineage (NCBI taxonomy): Eukaryota > Metazoa > Arthropoda > Insecta > Lepidoptera > Noctuidae > Agrochola > Agrochola lota. The sequence continues at coordinate 4,738,091 of OX376239.1, forward strand.
TGCGCCATCCCATCTTCCTGGCTCGGCGTGCTGTGCTGGTGCTGCTGCTGCGGCTGCAGAAAACCTCAAGCGGCGTAAGTATAATACCTTACAGGTAATTATATTTTCGAGCCGTTTGGGGTCGAAACCCTCGGACCGTGGGGTCCGAGTGCTCATGGCCTCTTTAATGAAATTTCAAAACGGCTATTTGACACTTCCCGTGACCCAAGGGCTGGTTTTTACCTTGGGCAGAGGGTAAGCATTGCCATACAACGTGGCAACGCGGCCAGTCTCTTGGGTACACTACCAGTCGACAGCGATGCGGATGAATTTTACGATGCTATATTTTAGTTTTTGAATAGTTTTAGTTAAGTTAGTTTATAATTTTGCTATTTTTATTAATTATTTAGTTATAAGTTGTTATGGACCCACTTGTAAATATTACCCTTCAGTTAATAAACGTGATAATTATATACACTAATAAAATAAAAAAAAACATAAACCAACGTAATTGTTAATTAAAACCTCATTGCTTTATCGGATATAAAGGTAATAAAGGTGGTTGGGAGTTATTATTACAAACTTCCGGTAACACAGATGTGATGACGTAGACTTGTGTCACCCACGTGACCACTGTGTCTCGAAATGCTATACCTGGCGAAGTATATCATTATACCATGGTTGCGGCCAAAGAGTCCTTTACTAAACACGTCCGCATTTCGGCTGGAACTACTGCGACCAAGGTTCCGTCGTGGCAGCGTAGTGCGCATAAAGGCTTGAGCGCGACTTGTCGCGCGACGTGACACCGGTTATTGTTATACTGTGAAGTTTTCTTAGAAATTGTATTGTTCGTGTCGCGTCGCGCGACAAGTCGCGCTGGTCTGCACAAGCCTTTAAATATCATGTAACAAGTTAAATATGCTCGTGTTTAAACTCAGTTTAATTTTACATGAAAATTAAACATGCTTGCTAACTAAAGTAGTAACAAAGTACGCATTGTTGAGAAGAACTGTGCTGTGTGCAATAATAGAACATCCTCATGTTTACATCTTGAAGACATTATGTCTGTCTTCGTGTGTATTTCAGGGGAGTACCTGAACTGACTTCCAAAAAACTTTTTTAACTTCTAAAGATGTGTCCAAACATTGAGCGGCAAGAGCACGGCAGCAACACGCGGCGTTTGCAGGACACTTTTCTGCCGCGCTCTAGGTAGGACTAAACCGATGAATGTTTGCGTATAACAAAATCTTTCGCGCGCGGCAATCGTCCAATCGCAGCGCCACATGCCAGGCTGCAATTGAACGATTGCCGTGCGCATTGCACGTGCGTGATTGCAGCGCGCGGCAGTCGCGCACGATTGTCATTTTACGTTTGGACACACCTTTAGGCTGATCGCCTTTTTTGACCGACTTCTAAAAAGGAGAAGGTTCTATGTATTTTTTTATTTTTTTTATAAAATATGTTCTTCGTTATTTTCGTTAATTGTGGACCGATTTTGAAAAAATATTTTTAAATTTGCAACAAGAAGCTTACGCGGTGGTCCCATATATTTTTCACTTAGACTTATAATTCTATGTCGATGATATTATATATAATAACTTGCTGTCACTGTTAGTTCCATAGCAAGTAGTGGTGTTCAAATTTACCTATGTGAGGTAGGTACCACAACTAGATAAAAAGTGAAAATTAGAAACTTTTAACAAAAAAAAATACAACCGGTTTAAGAAAAAAACACTGCGAAGAGAAAAATATCTTTAATTTCCGAGGTCGGTAGCAAAAAACGAAAATACAAAACCAAAGACAAACGAAATTAAACTTGTTTTTCACTTTGTACTGTTTTTTTTTGGAAGTCGGTTGTTATTTACTTTACTTCCCTGTGATGGGATACCGTGATATGGGCATGGACGTCCACGTAGTATCGTCACGCTAGAAATATAAAAACGCAAATTCGCATATCTCACAAATCGCCAATATCGAATACTTCTGTAACAACTGATACAATAATAACCCAATAAAGTTTTTATAGATGAAACGGTTTGCACTTTGAAAGGGTCGCCATCTTGTTTCCATCTGTCAACGGCCGGTAAACGGTTATTATTCGAACTCGATTTGAAACAATAAAGAATTTAGTAAATAGGTTAGCCATATTACCTATAGTTATTTAATGGGGAACCTTGGCATTATTATGGATGTTTGTTTTGTGAAACAGCCTTTTTATGTCTGAAGATTTAATGTTTCTGTATAACTATGTTACGAATGGTAGAAGTACTTTATTTATATCTTCTAGTTTCTCATTCGTGAAGAGATGGCAGCTGACAATAACAGCTGTTTTCTATCCTATATTTATGACCACATATTATTTAATATTCTTTCGGTCTACATTATCTTTTATTCCATTATTGGATTGATAATAAATGCTCCGATTTTGCAAACGGACCTGTTTTTTTAACCGACTTCTAGAAAGGAGGAGGTTATAATGTTCGTCGTGTAAGTATGTTTTTTTTTTAATCTTTTGTTGACGATTTTGAATTATTAACTTTGCTTGGATAGTTTTTGAGTAAGCTTCAATAATACGTATTTTTCCCACTTAGTATATGTGGATGATATGATGATAACCTCCTGTGACTGTTATTTACATAGCAGGTAGTGGTATTCGAATTTGTGTGGGGTAGGTACCACAACTAAAAAAATAAAAATAAAAGCTTTTACAAACAAAAAAAATAACCGACTTCCAAAAAACACTACAAAGTGAAAAATAACTTTAATTTCGGAAGTCGGTGGCAAAAAACTAAAATTCAAAACCAGACACCGACTTCCAAAATTAAAGTTATTTTTCACTTTGTAGTGTTTTTTTGTTGTTGCTCTCTAAACACTTGGTAAAAAAAACCGGCCAAGTGCGTGTCGGACTACGCACAATGAAGGGTTCCGTAGTTGGGATGAATTTATCCCAAGAACAAACTTAACATTGTAGTTGAAAAACATGTGCTCCCATACATTCCAACTGCAAATGTAAGTTTGTACGCACAATATTGAGCGGTTTACCATATTATTTTAAGACCATAGATTTTTTAGAGGTTTTCCTGTAATCTATAAAAAATATTAATAGATAAAAGCCCTTTCATTTGACATGTCACACGGTACAGTTTGCAAAACTTTTATTTTCATTTTCTTGTTTGAAAAGTGATATTCAAAATTCATTCATTTACGTTGCACGTCCGTGTTTTGAGTTTAGATCACAGAAATGTGTACCAAATTTCAACTTAATCGGTCCATTCGATTCTGAGCAAATTGGCTGTGACAGACGGACAGACAGACAGGCAGCCAGCAGACAGACACATGAGTGATTTATTTATTTATTTATTTAAACTTTTCACACTCAAAAAAGTACAAAGGCGGACTTAATGCCTTAGGCATTCTCTACCAGTCAACCAAGGGTGGTGAAGAGATTAGATGGCAGGTGCTCTATATGAGAGGAACAAGGATAAATTAAAAAAAAAGTATTCTAATTCATTATAACTAAAATAGGTACAACAGTACAAACTACATACACATACATACATATTTATTATAATATATACCCATATTATATATATATACATATATACGAATTCAAGGGAGAGAGGTGTTGAGATGACTCTACTCTATTTATTTTGAAAATAACTCCGCAATTTCCGCTTTAATGCATACCGACTGGTGGCCGTCCTGATATCAAGAGGAAGCGCATTCCAAAGAAGAATGGACTGAATATGAAAGGAAGAATGAACAAAGTCAGAAGTATGAGAAGGACAGAGTAGGAGAAGATTGTTAGAAGAACGCAGATTCTTAGTGTGTGAAGAACATAGATATTGGAAGTGAGACACAAGATAAGAAGGAGGAGTGGGAGAGTTGAGAAGGGAGAAAAGCGTGGTCAAAGCGCGCAAACTTCTCCTTTGGCGAATGGACATCTATTTGAGCTCAGACCTATAGCTAGACACATGGTCATATTTTCTAAGGTTGAAAATGAACCGGATACAGTTGTTGAGCAGTCTGTCGAGCTTATCCAGCAAAACCGCATTCAAGTCAAAGTAGCACACGTCACCATAGTCGACGATAGGGAAAATCAAAGTCTGCACAAGCATAGTCTTCGTCTTAGCAGGCAAAAAGTTTCTCAGACGATACAGCGACCGCAGAGTACCGTTGACCCTTTGACTAACATTAGAGACTTGGCGTTGCCAGCTAAGTGTCGAGTCAATATGCAAACCGAGATCTTTCACCGTAGGGCTAATAGGTATGACGGTATTATTAAAAATTAGAGGAGGAAGAGAGCTAAGTGCCACCCTACCCATCATGCGCGAGCTTCCAATTATAATGGCCTGACACTTTGAGGGGTTTACTGACACCCCAAAACTATCAGACCACTTCTTGATAGCATCTAAATCTCGGTTTACATCTGCTATAGCGTCCGACAAACTCTCTACCCGCTCAGCTGTATATAATTGAAGATCATCGGCATAAAGATGATACGAACACCGAAGGCAGTGAGTTATAAAATGAATGAAGATGGAGAATAATAATGGAGAAAGAATACCGCCTTGTGATCCTTTATGGGTTCCGTTTTTTCCTTTTTCGGTACGGAACGAGTTAAATTTATAAAAGAATATCTGATCGTTTTGCTTACGAACAATTATGAAACACGGCAGTCCGGCCGTCGAGATGCGTTTTTGACTCCTGTCAGTTTTATACTAACGAATGTGTGTTTTGCGAATTTCATTCGTATATCTACTAGAAATTGCCCAAATGACAGGTGTCAGGAACACATTCACTCGGCGGCTGGACTGTAAATAAAGCATTTGATATTACTAACCATTTTTTGAATTTTAGGGTTCCGTACTTATCTCAAAAGGAAAGTCTCTGATCACTTCGTTGTCCGTCTATCTGTCTGTCTGTCAAAAACGCGCCCTTTTTGTCAGAAACGCGTGGAGATAACAAGTTGAAACTAATAGGTATCAAATACTTAGGTCTACGGTCCCTTGGAACTCTAAAAAAATCAAGCTTCTAATTCGACGCAATACAAAATATTTATTTATGCGACATATTTTGATACACGCAAATAAATTAAATCCTATAGGGTATACTTCCCGTTCGCCTAAAACATGCACCAGGCCGTTTTTTTTTTCATAAAAAATTCAACCTTGACAAACTTTTAAAGATCAAAATTAATTACGGTGACGGCAACTTTGTATATTAGTTTGGTAACGAATTTTTCGTCTATAATTTGAACTAAGAATCCTTATTCTAGCTCTGTTGCTATTAAATGTCGTTTCTAGAGAAAATACAGGTTCTAAACCTAGTTATTAAATTTGACATGAATGCGCCCGTTATTTTTTGCTGTTAGAATTTTATTTTATTACATTTCATCATTGACAAAATCAATAATGAAATTATAATTAAAATAAATTAAACTTTATTTTAGACTAAGGTAAGGGCCATAATTTTATTAATATTTTGGTGTTAGTAAGCATGGTGCTCAAATTAGTAGGTAAGTATTGTTTGTTTTTTATTTATACTTAGTAGTTAATTAGGAAAGGTGAATTTTAAAACGTTTAACGACATAATTTATTACGAATCCTTCATGCTCTTCTCTATGTTTCATCATTGGTGCGTTTCGAGGAATAAATTTATAATATTTTTAATTTGATTTTGTTAGCGCACCTGAATGATACGTTTCGAGGAATAAATTTGGTGCGCTTCATTTGGTGCGTCCCAAAGTTGGTGCGCTTCGAGGAATACCCCGAAATTCGGGGAATTCCTCTCGAATCCGTAAATCGTAAGGTAGGGCAGTTACCGCTGGCCACCTATGCTCTCCCAACATTACCCTCCTTTTAGGTTTATGGGTTCGCCCCAGTCAGGTAATAAAACAACAAAGATTAATTAATTTACCTAATTTTTATTCCCAAAAAGCTGTTGCGATTGCGTTTGTGAGTTATAGAAATACAGATATTTGTAAAACTGGCTATATCGAGCTTTGTCCAATAGGTGTTTGCTGATAGCTTTGCACATTTTGTCTTTAGACGTATTGAATTCGACGCTATCTTCGAAAGTGTTGGCGATGTCCAAGATGTCCTGTGCTGTTTCATCGTTAGGGTTTTCTTCAACAAAGTACCTGAAAAGTTTACAGCAATTAGTTATTAATCTCACCAAGGTATTCTGAAGAGGGGTAAAAAACAGCCCGACTTTACATTCCTATATTAATATAAGTATCATTGAAATATTCGTCTTTGGCCTCCGACAAGCAGATTACATAACATCACAACTGTTAATCAGAGGTATAATGTAAACCCACATTTCGCCAGTTACTGCATCCAAAAAGTTGGCGTCGTCGCAAATAGCTGTCAAATATTTCGCTGTTTTGATTAATTTGGCAATATTACTGTATGGAAATATGAAATGTGGCTAACTAGCGAACTAGAATATTGATTATGAAATGCAATAATAAATATCGGAACACCGAATATTTAGTTTTAGATGTAAAAAAGTATTCGAAAACGTTCGAAATGCCCTTTTTACACCTAAAACGGTTACAACATCAAATTCAGTGTTATAATTACAATTCATAATCAATATTTTAGTTTACTAGTTAGCCATATTTCTTATTTCCATACAGTAATATCACCAAATTAATCGGAACGGCGAAATATTTGACAGATATTTGCGACGTTGCCCACTTTCTGTATAAAAAAAGCTCTTAATTATTTTTTTACTGGTGGCGATTCTATTCCTAACCGTGCATGAATCTAGACTCCGAGATGCTACTGAGAAATCCCTGAATAACTCAAACCCTGAACCGCATGTGCAGCAGTCGGACAGGCAATAATTACAATCTAGAAAGAGCACAAAAATTCACCTTAAACAGTTCCTCATATATGCGAAATGTTCTAAAAAGCAGGAACAGGGTCCAAACTGGACAAGGAGTGGCGTCATAGGCATAGGCGAACCAACTGTGTCTAAGACTTCATGCCTCGACTCACTACACCGCCTCGACTTGTCCTCGTGGGTCTCTTCCAAAGCTCGGTCCCCAAACTTCTTCAAGTATAGTTTCCTAATCAAAGTTGACGTCATGACCGGCATTTGTTTGTTGACGTTCATCTCGAATGTTCTCTTGTTGTACTCCTCGTGTTGCTTGTCGATTGCCACGTCTCTTTTCACCTCTGTGATGATAGACTCAAGATCCTGAGTCGAGGATAGGGTGTCGATTTTCTTGCAAAGTGTCTGGATGAACCAAGAGCCGTATAGTTCGTTCCTGGAAGAATTCAAGGATTGATTTAGAATGCTGAACTGCGCTGTTGGTTTGAGTTCAAAGTAATTTTACTGTTGAAGAAATTAGAGCTTAATTTATTGATTAGTAGAGTTCAAAGTAACAACAGAGTGCGGGAGAATGGAAGAGGAAAAAATGTTTTGCTGATCCCAGGTAACTTGCTACCAGGGCAGGAAGTAGAAGTTTGTAGAGACAAAAAGTTAAAATTTTCCACTCTTTTCAAGTCTATTTATAGTTTTTTACGACAAACTTGACTAATAAGAACACTTTTTTCAATTCAAACATGGGCCGTGTAACATGTTGATAATATAGTAAAAATTATTCGCATATAAAATGCATCTTTTGATATTTAGCAAGTTACATACCCGGGCATATATGTATACTTAAACAAAATAAAAACATTTTACAACAAAAAAAAAACCGTCTTCCAAAAAAATGATACAAAGTGAATCGGTTGTTCGTTTATTTGTTTTTTTTTAATTTTTTTGTTTTGGTACCCACACAAATTCGAATACCACTACCTGCTATGTAAATAACAGTGACAGGAACTTATCATCAAATAATGCACATAGACAATGTGGGAAAAACACGTATTATTTAATCTAACTCAAAAAATATCCAATTAATCTAATTTTACTTATAGAGCCTTTTAGAGTCCTTTAAAAAAAAATGTTTTTTTAAAATCAGTCCATAATTGACGGAAATTGGTGACCATACATTAAAAAAACATACATAAAGTCGAACATAGAAGTGTTCTTTTTGGAAAACGGTTAAAAATAAATAAAATTGAAGTGTCAGTTTGTAATGTCAAAATAATATCCCTTTACTATGAAGGTCCATAATGCATAATTGAAATTTTCTAAAATGTATTTTATAAAAACCTTTGATATTTTGTATGCCTTTTGGCGGAACACAGCTCGGATCTTTTGTATTTTAGTACCTTCTATATGTACCCTGTGTTCACGAAATAAAAGAATTTGAATTTGAAAAAAAAAAAAAGTTTATGCGGTACTTATTAATATTATAACAAAAAGACAATAGAATAGATCGGCAGGTATTCGAGTAACAGAGACGACGATATACAAGTGCAGGACTTTTGCTAAAACTCTAGTGCCATATTAACGGCTAGACTCCTACTGTAGTTGAGTTAGCAGATTTTTTTTTCTTTCCCAATTGGATATACCCAAACACACAAAACCACATATGTATTATAATGCAATACAGTTTAAGTAGTACGTGCGCGACTGGTAGTCACCGCCTGAGGTATGAGAGCGGTGAGACGGGGGAAGGCGCCATTGACAGGCAGACTAAGTTAGCTTGGCCTTTGTCTACCTCCCCCGTCTCACCGCTCGCATACCTCAAGCGGTGACTAGCAGTCGCGCGCGGACTATACAGCGTGGCAGGCACATCGACGCGAAAACTGTTACCCTGGATTCAGTACATGATTCTAAACGTACGTACGTACGTGGGATGAGACATTTCGTCATGTACATGATTCTGAAACACCTTGCGTAGAAAATTTTCGTCGGTTATAAAAAAGAAAATATCTGCTGTTTCATAGAAAAGTGCAATACCTACGCGGTCAAAATGTATGGAACAGCAGATTTTTTTTTAAATAACCGACTAAAATTTGGGGGGTTCAGAATCATGTTGTCGACCGTAGGTTCAATTGAGGTAAGGGACAAAATACGATTTTTCAGGAGAGGCCGACAAAGTATTTTTTCGGACTAAATCACCCATAACTTTGTATGCTATTAACCTTTTTTGGATCTGATTTCACACATAATCTTGTATTTTAAGTGTTCTATCTACCTGTGTAACATTAATTTAAATAAGTTAACTAATTAAGAAAATATATGTCCCTTACACCAACGTATTTTGTTAGTAATGTCCCTTACTGACCAAGTATCTCGTAGTCCCGTCTCTTACATTAAATTGACCTCTACATTGGATCCAATCTATTAATGAAAAAGTTGTGTAAAGGACATGTTGAAAAAATTTATGAAAAAAATACAGTGTAAAGAGATTGTTGACAGAAAATGAAGTACACATTTTTGACGCACTGAGTAATCCGTAATGATAATTCGTTGATTGGGAAGACCCTTACCTTATTTGAAACGGATTGGCGGCGGTAGTTACACCATTTCAAGTTGCTATATTGCATAGTTTTTCAGATACTTTGTTATTATGGGGCTGATTCTATATTAGGATCCAAAAAATCAGTAGGGTAAGGGACATTTTTCTTAAGCACGGTTTTTTTTTATACACCAACTCAACTCATTTTGGGTATTTTGTCCCTTACCCCCATTGAACTTACGGTCGACGATGTTCTGAATCCATGGTAACAGTTTTCGCGCCAATGCCCTGCCACCCTGTATGTACAGTGTACACACACAACTCACATCACATCACATCACACCACATCACATCATACCACATCACACCACATCACATCACACCACATCACACCACATCACACCACATCACACCACATCACACCACACAGGAAAGGTTTTTTTTTTTAATTTGTTTTGCTTATACTGTTACGGAAGATCCTGATACTCAAGACACAGGGAATCCAAGTGTGAGTACACAGAATATGATGCAATTTTTTAACAATAAACTTTATTTTATTTATTATAATATAATTAGGTACATACCTGTGCGAAGCGCGACCTGGATAAGAACTATGAAGGATCAGCAAGTCAGATTCCACGGGCAGGATGTATGGCTCCAAGTCTTCTTCATCCAGGTCCTTGCGAATCTTGCCTGAGTGGAAGACTGGGACTCCTGTCATGATTTTAGTACCTCGGCAAGCCTGAAAACGGAAACGTTGAAGTTTATACGGGATAAAAGATCATTCTATCTCATATCGTTGGAATACGAGTTTTTAGACTGCGTTGGAAGGCCTCCAACAAGGTGGACCGATGACCTTGTGAAGGCTGGTCGACGTGGCGGTGCTTGGAGAGGCCTATGTCCAACAGTGGACGTCTTTCGGCTGAAATGACGACGATGAAGTTGATCTTATCCAACTGCGCCTGCAGTTTAGCGGATGCTTTTACGGGGTCAGTATCGCTTGCTAGGCATGCATCTGCATAGGTCGCGGTAACTATATCAGCAGTCTCAGGCAGGTCTGCCGTATATATGGAGTAAAGTACAGGGCCTAGAACTGATCCTTGCGGTACTGAGGCTTTGACGAGTTTTTGAGTTATCTGGAGTATCGGTAGCAACATGGATCCTTACATTTACAACCTGTCTTCCTAAACAACAATTATTATCAGCTGGTTTTTCTTGAGTACGTCAGACTGAAGTACGCCATTTTCACAAAAACGACAAGATATCATAAATTACACAATACAGATGCAAAATTGCGCTTCATCGTAATATCTGTTATCAAAATAATATCATTCATAAAATACCGAGTTCCGCTTTAATTTTGGTACCTAAATCAAAAATAAACAAACACCAATGATTCATTCGATGAAAGTGTCTTTGTCTTTTCAAACTTTGATAAAAACAAAATAAAATGACGAATCGTTCAAGTATTCTTATCGATATCAGATGTTTTGCGATCGAGGCCATTATTGGAGATGATTAACAATCGTCACAAGGCCGGAAGCAAATCTCAAGAGGTTGACACTATATTGGCATGGTTCTTAGAAATTTTAACGGATCTTTTTATTAAGTCAATTCAAAAAGACAGTGTGACAGATCCGGAATGAAATTACATGTATGATGGTATTATTGCTATCGGCTATTTCTGGAACAACCTTAGAATTGGACATAAAGAGAATTCAAATTTAAAAGTCATTTATTCAAAATAGGCTGAGAATCAGCACTTTTCAAACGTCAAAATTACATGAGACAGTCTCCCAAAAACGCCCGCCCTTCACCATTTCCTAGTGCTTAGCTGGGAAGAAAAAGTGGCGCAACAAACTCCCCAGCAGCAGATAGGAAGGCATTCGCCCTGCAGTGACAGACTCTTCTAGAACTAGAGAAACAAAAGATGACCTAGATACAGATATTGCTTGCCGTCATTCTCAACATTAAGATACCTTAGTCCGAGTAACCGTCACAGATATGAAGTGATTTATCTCCAAACAATTTTTTTGTAAAATTGTTTGGTCTTAAAATGGGTGTTTAGTGGCTGCTCAGTTCTATAACCGGAAGAAAACGGTGTCTACCGTTGAACTGTTGGTCCATCATCTTGACATCTGACATAACAAAGCACTCTAAAACGAGCCGTCCACCTCTAGCTAAACTAAGTTAGAGCCTGTGCACACGATGCGTTGCGGCGGCGGCGCGGCGCTGGAACGGTGTCGCTGCGGCGTCCTACATACAAATATCCATGGTATGCCACACGGTGCGTTCCGGCGTTGCACCGCACGTACACCGGACTTGCAGCCGGCAAGACGAGGCGCGGTGGGTTGTACGCGTTGCGACACCGCTCAGTTGTTGTTGCGTTGTCAAAAACACAGATGTTTGACAGATGACAATTTACGCGCTTTTCGGCACGTCGTCGTAGCGTGGTTACGCCGCAGCACCCGTGTGACCGCCAATACGGCGAAATCTTTGCGGCGCGGCGCCGCAACGCTTCGTGTGCACAGGCTCTTAGTTTGCAGTTAGTTTAGTTTGGCTCGCCAGTTTTTCTTACATGTGCGTCCACCCACATCTATGAAAAACTGGCAAGCTAAACTAAACTAAGTGCAAACCGCGGTGGACGGCTTGCGTTAGTATAAGACCCTATACCACTTTACTGCTGGACAAGAGCCTCCAATATCAGGCCATTTAGCTCGACCCTCGGCTACTGCAAACCAGTCACCCTGCGGAGACCGTCGCGCGACCAATAATACAGTCGTGTTCCTCACGTTTGCCGATTTGCTGTCCCCGCTCTAGAACACTTCGACCCCAATGGTAATCAGAAAACTCACCTGAATAATAAATATCTTGGGTTTGGTCACAAGAGTAGGTTTGGAGTAGTCCTTGAATTGGTTGATGACCTCAATCTCACTGTACAGCTGGTCTTTGGCCCTTAGCATGCCGTTGTTAGAGCCATGTGTTAAGATAGCCACAGCCACACATCCGTAGTTCGTGAAGTCCCGCTCGCTGACTGAAATGACATGAACAGTTATGTTACTATTTAAAACATTATTTGTTAGGTTATACAATGACTACAAGACTTAAGAAATTTTCCATTTCATTTCATTTCATTTCAAACAAACGCTTAGTTAATGTTGGTACCACTGTTTTAATTAATATGTAGTTGGTAATGTAATAACAGAATTAAAAATTAAACCAATTTAAACACCTTGTCCATGAAAAACTTATTCCACGTCGAGTAGGTTTTTCCAGAATATTACTCAAACTAGGGCCAGATTGCAGCTGCCATAGATCGTAGGCAGTTTCCTAGATCCTTTACTTTATCATCACTAGATACTTAATGTAATGTGTCAATCTGCCTAGCCTTTTCCCAACTATGTCGGGGTCGGCTGCCAGTCTAACCGGATGCAGCTGAATAACAGCATTTTACATGGGGCGACTGCCTATCTGACCTCCACAAACCAGTTACTGGTTAATATGACACCCCTTGGTAAGACTGGTTGTCAATCTTTCGGGCTTCTAACGACCCGTAATGACAGTCAAAGATCCACGAATGACAGCCGGGACCAACGGCTTAACGTAGTTTCCGAGGCACGGAGGAGTCTCGGTATGTAAAGAAGGGCACCCATCCACGGACCAACCCCGGCAAGTGTAGCTTAACCTAGATCGACCCGTGCGGCTGTTATTACTTAGCCACGAGCTCCTCTCATCACTAGATAACTGTTTGTACTGTAATGGAATTGCTCAAATTACTTACACTTTTTAAGCTCATCAAAAAGAGCTTCCTTCGTCAAATTGTTGTGTGGTGTAACTTCAAAACCAAAATTCTTGAAGGTCCGCGTCAAAGCATCTACGTCTTTTTCTGTGCCAAGCCTGGCTTGATGACCATCAATTTCTTTTTGATTAAAAATAACCAGCGCATGTTTGTCAAAGGTCTCAAGTTCATATGTCGTCGCCTCCTTGGGTAAAGCTCTGGTGTTGAGCAAAGAATATTGTCTCTTTGAATCAATATTATCAATTGTATCTAATGCTTCGTCTTCAATATTTATTTTGTCCATAGAACTCTCTAGTAGCTTTTCATTCTCTTCGATTTGTTCTTTATTAACTTCTTCATATTCTGGTGCTACTGACATCATAGCGTCTAAAGACACTCGGTTTTCGTTTTGAAAAACTGCATCATCTTCATTAGCTCGTAAAATAACAGCATCTTTACTAGAACCTTCTTCTGTATCGTCAGCTGCACTAGTATCATCCGTTAAAATGGCATCATCTACTGATTCTAAAGTCCCCGCGTCGCTTTTGGTATCTCCAGTACTGTTTAGGGTTTTTGGTTTTCTGCCTCTTTTTTTCTTTTTGCCTCGGCTTTTTTTTAACAAAAATTCGAATCCAGAGTAATTTTGGTAGTACTCATTGTTGTCGTTTTCCATTTTTTCGGTTAGTTCATCGATATCGCAGTCTTTGCTTGCCTTTCTTGATCTCACAATGTGTGTTTTTTCTTACACAATCATATACAATAACACTTTCGATATTTTTCACCTGCTACACGTACACAACCTATCAATTCGATGTATTAGAGAATTTATGCTGCATTATCCATGTTGTTATCTATTCTGTTCTGTTATAATTTTAATCTTATCAAGCCGATAGTCAGCCATCGACACGGGGACTTACGTGGTGACATCATACACCATATCTTCCTATATTACATTTTACCTTGCGTAATACAGAATCAAAGTGTATTAAAGAAAAAGACAATACCATGGCCCTGTGTTTTTATAAATACCTATTATGTTTTGGTTAGTAACGCCTGAAATTAAATTGTATGCAAAATCTCAAGTGTGATATGATAAAATTTTGCGTCACACAATAATTATAATAGAGATTGGTACTATTGTTTTAATAACTTCCTTTTGTTACTTTTATTAAATTATGTAGATTATAGTTTTCATTTGAAACGTCACGCTTTTACGCAATTTGCAATTATACATTAGAGTGTCCAACATTTTGCTGTTGCACAAAAATTGAAGTTAGTAACTATATTAACTCAAGTAAGTATCTCTTTGAAATGTCCTCGTAAAGAAATAGGTATAATAAAAATTACATTTACTTTAAACAGTCCCATCTTAATTAAGTACGCACAATAGGTAGGTACTTCTGAGAGAAAAATAGGTTTTTATTTTATTTATCTTTTATTATAGATTATTTCAGTACCAGATGTAAGCCCCCCCCCCCCCCCCCTCAAAAACGTTCACTTCGAGATTTGTCTGGACATCCCCGAATGATCTCATTCAAAAAACCTACATTCTTTTATATAGGTAATTACAGATTATATTAAATAATGTAGCTCTTTGAAATGAAAATATTTGATTTCACATAAATCTACAAGGGCACTTATGAAACGTCAGAAGCTAGGTGCCCGGTTCTAATTGGTCGTTTCCTAAGAAGAGCCGGCAAGAAACTCCACGGTTACTCTTTTAAAAATAATTGGCTTTTACAATATTTTCTGCCATAAGTATGATAGGTACCTATTGCTAATTTCCATGACCGCATATCATGTCCATGTCCATATTGTTACAACTTAGCGCCTTTGTGTCATAGTAGTAAGGCTGATTTTTGTAGACCAAGTATACCTACTTAGAAGTTGTAAATAGGCAGCAGAAAAGACGTTCAATTCAGCCGATCCTGAAGACAATTTGTAGCAACAGCCCGCAGCTAAACGCGTTTTCAATCATTGCTCAGAACTTGGTATAAGGGGCTTGCGTGGAATAGAAAGCAGGACGGACCATACAATGTGCTGCCTCGCCTCATCCAACTGTATGAGGCGCGTTCTAGATATTCAAGTATAATGTGCAACATAACGTAGGTATTATTTCGCACATGTTATAAGAAAAGCGTTCCTTGCACAATAACATTATTGCGCAATCAATTGAAAGTCTAGGATGGAGATGTGTCTTGCTGCGTGACAGCGTGAGCGTGCGTGATCCATCGCCGCCCGTTCGATGTCCACGGCCCACAGGATAGATAGAAAGCAGCACATGAAGTATTTTTTTGTTCCGTTAGTGTAATTGCTGTATGTCGTTACAGTGGCAGGATAAATAAATAAATGCCTTACGCGTCCCAGCCCCGTGTTCACCAAAACTTTTTAAGAATGTCTCAGGCGTGAAAGTCTGTAGCGTTTGATGTGGCAATGATTAGGGGTGGCTCGTAGATCCGTAGATGTATGAGATCCCCAGGTAGGGCAGTATTTCTGGATTTTGCATCAGGTATTTATTTATCATAACCGGCGAAATATGATATTTCTCCTACCTCTGCCTACATCTCTAGGAATCTAGTCGTGTTGTTATGTTCTGTCGAAAGGTCGCTTACTACAATGATCCACCAATGATCAAAGGGTCAGCTACCCACTGGCGTGAAATGAAACTATCGCAATATAATAAATAAATTAAATTTTACAAATAAAAGTTTATTATTCCAGTTACTAGTGTTCTTTTTATGGATTTTATTATTGGTGGTAATCTATTCAAAACAACTACTAACGACACACAAAGCAAAGTGTAAACAGGTAAAAAGTGTTTTGCGAAAAGTAAAGGATTTTATTTGAACACAGTTTTTTAGGCTAGCAATTTTGGTATGTGTCACCGGACTCACCGGTCACGCCTGCTGGGGCCTGTCACGTCGCTGTCAAAAATTAAACGTCAGCTTCAGCTCAGCCAGCCGTACCGCGACAGTGTCGTTACTCGTGAAACGCGTTTATTTTTTTTAGCTCTAAAATTATAAATAGTCCGAAAATGTATTACATGAAGTACAAATATTTGATCTATAATAAGTAGTTAGTGTATACGTAATTTTTCATATAGTGTAGAGTAAGTTTAAACAGTGAAAATGTTCAGTTACAAATATCTCGCCCGTGAACACCTTGAAGGGTTCGATAATTACAAGGTATGGGTTCTTCTCTTTATTAAATTAGTGTTTTCCGCTATAAATAGTGTTTATGCATGTTACAAACTGGTAATACAAGGCTCGGTTTATGTTTTAGTGCAGTATCATCGCGATATAACCTTAAAAGATATTGATTTTTTACGCATCGCATTACCAGGAAGTAGTCAATATAATTGCCGCATTATGTTGCTACGTTTAACTTAAGTCGTAGTTATTTGTGCCTCATTAATTTATTCGTTTTGTAGGACTCATTAGTATGCTATGTAATTTACGAAACTACTTTATTCAAGCGCAACGCTAGTCTAAAAAATTTGAACGAAACTCGTTCCAGTTTTGTGTGTGTATATTTGTACAGAATCTATTTGATAGATTACGATTCAGTCATTAAAAAAACAGTATTATTACTACTACTGATTTAAAGCACAGAACCGGTCGAAGTGGCGGTGATTGAGGGACGCCTATGGCCAGCAGTGGTCGTCTTTCGGCTGAAATATATTCAATAAGTAGGTAATTTAAATATAACGTAAACTGCAATGTAATTATAAAATTAAGAAATTCTCCATTAATGTAGACACCATGATTCAAATGTTCTTTATTATGTACTAGCTTTTGCCTGCGGCTTCGCCCGCGTGGATGTCGGAAAATAGCCCACGGGAACGTATTACCGGGATTATATACTTAATAGCCGAGGAAAAGGTCGTTGACTCCTACCACTGCGCCTGCGTTGCCGTCAACCATAATAATTTTTTTACGTGTAATTTTGAATCTGTGGTATCTTTAATGTTATGATGTCAAGGCATATTTTATCTAAATTAAATGCCCAATTTAAATAACATATTTTATCAGATAAGGATTAATATAATACCGGTCAAAATAGCTTCAGAAATAACGGTCAGTGGGTCGTCTTAGGGGCAGATTGAATTTTTATCAAATTCTGAATGATAATAATGGTCATCCTAAAAAAAGATAAACATAAATATGCCATCGTGGACTCAAGATGAACAATCCTGTAGAACAAAGTTTTATGTATATTTTACGGTTTATGCGGGGCAAGCCAGTAAAGCTCCCAGTCAGCATGTTTTTTTTCCGACATCTTCAACAATAATCGTCATATTTCAGCCTATTTACACAAAACCTTAATAAATTATACAGCAAAACCTTCCTTATGAATTAGTCTGTCCACTGGTGAAAACAGTTTCAAAATCTGTTAGGTAGTTAGTAGGTTTTGAGTTTATTGCATTCAGACAGACAGACGCCGCGGGGGGATTTGTTTTATAATATGTAAGGAAAAGGATATTAAAAAATTGTTTTTATAGATTTGTATTTTTTTTTTCAGTATATGGCCATAGACACCAGCCCACTAAGTGTTTATGTTATGCATCCTTTTTGGAACAAAGTTGTAGAGGTGAGTAACAGTCGGTGTCTCTTAGATATACGGGATGTAAGGAACATCAACACAAACACTTTTACCATGAAATCATTCAGCACCGTAGCAACTGCCTCTGTGCTCTATTCCGTTACACACTGTCAGTAGCAATGAGTTTCATTTTGACAGTTCAACAGCATTCATTTTTGTTGTTGAACAGACAAATTTTTGGAACATATGAAGCAATGGATTAGCAATCAGCGTCAGGTAGTACACTTTGTGTTGCCATCTGACATTTATGCTGAGCTGAGGCCCTATTGGCATTATAATCATTGCTTTCTGTTTTTTTTAGTTATAGGTGTATTTTTCTGCTGTAATGCCAATAAACGCATTTTTCTTTCTTTCTTCAATACCCTTCAAAATGATTGAAAGTGTGCTACCCAATTATGGGGCTGATCATCATTCTCTTGGCCTCATCCCAATTTATTTGGGGTTGGTGCCACATGTGTCATCGTCATCTCGGTAATCACCTGCTTTCTATCCATATCAACTTCCACATAGTCCATCCATTGTTTCTTTGGTCTTCCCCAACTCTTATAGCCATCCACATTCATACTCAATACTTTCCTCACGATATTTTCCTCACCTAGCCTATCTGATCTAGAAAGATTTAGGTGAGGAAAATATCGTATTTTTTATAACATAAAATGCCTTGTTGCTAAGATACATTTTTACCAACTCAAAGTCTCAGCGGATCGCAGCGCATCGCATTTCAATACAAAAATGCGCGCTATGGCCCACCTTGTAGGTACGAACTGATGTCGGAACTACTCGTATTTTAATCGTTATAGGACTCGCCCATCAAGGAGCGCTGTCTCAAATTAGACGCATTATTCATTTATTTATTATACATAAAACAAAAGGTATTTTTAGTAAAACACGTATACTAAAAGATCAATCATTAAATTATCTTTAAAATGTTGAAGGTTTCAGATAAATACGCTTTATACATTTTGCGTGATTCTCTGTTTTTATACGCGTTAGACATAACTTTACAAATTAATTTCACTATGTAATATAAACATAATCTAAAATATTCATTTATTTATTATTAAGAAAATGCAAATTTAACATATATTTTTTCTAAATCATTGACACTACACGTTAGACGTGATCTTCAGTATAAAATAATTAAAAGTCGGGTATCGTCACCTTATGTTGCCAAACATAATATCAATTTGTATTACGAGGGCGACACTGAAAGTTTTTAGAACTCGGAGATATTCCACTTGTAATGATATAATAAAAAATTAAATTCAAATTTTTAAAATGGAACTCTTTGCCATTAATCTATTTGACACTTCCCGTGACCCAAGAGCTGGTTTTTACTTTGGGCAGAGGCTAAGCATTGCCACGTGCGGCCAGTCTCTTGGGTACATTACCAGTCGACAGCGATGCGGATGAATTTTACAATGCTGTATTTTAGTTTTTGAATAGTTTTAGTTAAGTTAGAATATAATACATAATTTTGCTATTTTTATTTAGTCATAAGTTGTTATGGACCCACTTGTAAATATTACCCTTCAGTAAATTATATAGTTGTTTATGTATTCTATTCATTTGTCATTTATTTACGATTTGGCGGCAAATTGAAAATTGTCTGTGGCACGTCAGCATCAATTTAACGCGAGAAAATTTTCGTACAATATTTTTTTATGTCTTTCGATGTCAACAACAAAGTTCGATTGGCCTTTCACGATGAAACCCTATCTCGTGCCACTGTTTAGAACTGGTTTAATGAGTTTAAACGTGGTCGCACTAATCTCACCGATGATCTGCGAGGGGGACGGCCTCTACGGCGACGACTGAAGATCTCATAACATCAGTGTTGTGCGGCGTCTGATAGAGACTGACAAGAGTGACCTATCAGCAGATTCGGACAAGCTTAGGCATCGGTATGAGTCAAGTGCACAAAATCCTCCATGAACATTTAGTGGTCAGGAAGCTTTGTGCCCGGTGGATACGTCATAAACTTCGAGGAACACGTTTTATAGACGCAGAGGAAGCAGTGGCTGCGTTTCAAAATGCCGTCGAAGAGAACCCTAAGGACGAGTGGGCAAAGTGCTTTTCTCAATGGTTCCATCGGATGCAGTGATGTATTGATTGATATAAATGGACACTATTTTGAAAAGATATAAGTTATAAAACTAATAACTTGCTAGTTTGTTCAGTTTTTGATTTTCTAAGAATTTTCAGTGTCACCCTCGTATAGTGTGTGTTCACACATATATGTCTAAACAGTAGTGTTATTTTTACAAGTAGGTACGTAATATAATTGAAACTCTCTCTAATCATAAAACAAGGAAATACATTGATAACGTTTACTTACTGCTAACACTGAACAATGACGAATATCGTACGAGCTCTTATCATCATCTGATGTTATCAAAAAATAGTACTGTTTACTTAATTTCAACCTTGTACTGTTTGTTTAAAGTACAAAATTGTTTGTTTTGCAGTGTATGATACAAAATATTGTTATCAAGACCGCGTTGTTGTTTATTTTATCTTGTGGGTCATTGTTGTTAATAATTATCCATTGTCACAATAATTGTATCATGACATTACTCATGACATGTGCCAGACTGGCCTTTATGTCCCACCGCGGGTGATTAAACGAGAAGCTAGAGAACAGCCGCACTCGACGATCGATCAGGCTAAGCCACTTTAGCCGCGTTTGGTCCGTATATGGCCATCTTTACCAAGACTGCTCCGTGCCTCGAAAAGCACGTTGGTTCCAGCTGTCATTCGTGGATCTTTGACAGTCGTTACGGGTCGTCAGAAGTCCGAAAGTCTGACAACCAGTCTTACCAAGGGGTATCGTATTGTATTACCCAGTAACTGGGTTGTGGAGGTCAGAGAGGCAGTCGCTCCATGTAAAATAAGTACTGGTATTCAGCTGCATCCGGTTAGACTGGAAGCCAACCCCAACAGAGTTGGTAAAAGGGTAGGCAGATGATGAATAAAGCTAGCAACTAAAAAAAACCGGCCAAGTGCGTGTCGGACCACGCACAATGAAGGGTTCCGTAGTTGGGATGAATTTATCTTACAATCTTTTATACGTTTCTTGAGCTAGAAAATCGTTGATAGCTAGTCGCTTCGCTTATTGGTTCACGGTGGGACAAGTGCCTAAAGTAGCATATTAAATTGATATAGCATTATCATCATAATGACCAACTTGTGAATGACTATTGTGTCCTTTCATAATACATGTCTATGTTAATGGTCTCTAGCTGGTGAGACGATTGGCGATTTCTAGGCGATTACTAGTAGAAGTCAAAACATTTATTTCAAGTAGGCCATCAAGAGGCCCTTTTGAACGTAAAAAATTACAAAATTTCTTTTTGTAATTTTTGTATATTATTTAATTATTATATTTATTTTTGTAATACTTCTAAAAGGTACTTTCGTATGCATAAGAATGGGCAAGAAACGCCATGGTTCCTTTTTTAAAATATTTTCAATATGTACAAACATAGGGTATTATTATCACACCCACTTGATCGACGTCGCATCGATAATTTGACTAACGTCGATCACGTTGACTTAACCTAACTCAGAATGACCGATGATTTACGCTTGTATACAAAAGATTTAACCGGTCAGGTTTTACAAGCACTCGGAATGATCACAATTGATCAAAATCAAAAGACATTTGTTCAAATTAGACTGAAATCCAGCATTACATTATGACAGTTCCCTGAAAGGACCGCCCTACCTTTATAACATTAGAAAACAAAGACACACAATATTAAATTACGCAAATACAAACAGAAATATTGAAAACAAAACTCAAGCATAAAATGTAAACAGTTCTGAATACTTAAGGCGACGATAACCGACTTTTAATGATTTTATGTATAATAAATTAATAGTGCGTCTACTTTGGTACAACGCTCCTTGATGGGCGAGTCTTCTTACTGGCTGGACGTATGACGCGTTGCGTGAGCTCAGTACAGAACACTCAAGGTCACTGGCATATATCTGCGTATTAAATAAAAGCATCCGGGCATACAGGGCCTGCCCGCTTACAATCAAACTCGATTGATCGATCAACCTTGAAATTCCTGGCTCTAAAACCGGTCATTGTCCTTTCCCTAATATCTCTCGGTAGGAACCTAAACAATAAACTATGTATGTATGGTTTTTCGTTATTAAGATCCCGATAGTAGAAAACAGGTAAAAAGACTTAAAAAAAAAAAATGAAAATATAGGTGTGCCAATGATTGCTGTGACCATGCATAAAACGCAACTATAGATCAATCAACCAAAGCCGAATGCTTGCATCGGTCGATAAAAAATGACAACGAGCGGCACACGGGCAACTTACAATATCAAGCAATTTACTACAACGCAAAGACCCTAACCATTGCCACAGATTAGTACAGATGCTTCACTGCGGAAAATCATTTAAATAAAAAGCTACTTTTCCTAGGACACAATAAAGTGCAATTCAGGTCGCACATCGCTAATTACATTATCAATATCAACTATCATTATATTCGCCTAGAAGTAACCTCTCTTTCTATCGCGTAACTCTTATATCTTCTGACTACGTTACGCACACTGAATTCGTCAAGTCGAGCCCGCTGCGTGCCTACTTGTAGTTTCATACCTAAAATGTATTCATCTGTGCAGTTGCAAATAGTGTGTAATTTTCTTTGCCTTAAAGGCACCTTTAGGCTCTGTCGACCACGGATCAATCTCATTGACTACTTTCCCATACAAGCTCCTTCACAAACACCTCAACGACTAAGGTCTGTCAATTAATCTCCTTAACTTTTTTCCAGTTTGTTCCAAAATGGGTGGCTCCCAACGTTTTAACATTCGGCGGGTTTCTGCTCGTCGTATTGAACTTCTTGCTGCTGTCGTACTACGACTACGATTACTACGCGGCCAGTACGCCGCTGCATAATGAGACCATCGGCGAGGTTCCTTTGAACGGCCATTTGGAGGTGATACCGCAGTCCTTGTGGTACTTCATCGGCGTGTTCTTGTTCCTGGCTTATACTTTAGGTACGTCTATACTTTTTATGTTTATCACATATTATAAACTCAAACTCAAAGCAAGCAATTGTCAAAGAGTCGGTCATAAAGATCAAACTAGTTGACCATCTGAAATCGTAGTAGGTTCCTATAGAGAAGAACGAGCAAGAAACTCCATGGAGTCTCTCTCACATTCTATACAAACCCGCACTGGGCCCGCGTGGTGAATTACGGCCCACGCCCTTTCGCAGAGAGGAGGCCTGTGTCCCAACAGTGGGAACGTAATAAGCTGATTATTTTTATTATTATTATAGCCTTTATTTCAGCCTACGCCCATAGTGTTCAGTAACAATGGTCTTAAAAACTAGTGTTAGTAGACATACAAGTTTTATTCAGTGTGGAGTCTCATCCATTGTCGGAACACTGGAGACTCCCGAATAAACTCAAGGTAGTGTTGGTACCGCCACGAAGACGAGCAAGCTGAGAAGCGCTTTACGAATCATGGCCGCAAAACCATCTATATGGCTTTCCGCAAACATCTCTGACGCGCTACATCGCCATGGCAGCCCCAACAGTATCCTGAGTGCGTTATTATACTGGACACGTAGATCGCTATATGTAGGCAAACTATAACTAGTCCACAGGCCGCACGTATAAAATGACGCGCAAAAGGATTTAAACAAAGTAATCTTGACCGCCTCTGTACATCGCGCAAACCTGCTGGCCAGCATATTGCAGCGTACCGACAGCGATCTACGTTTCTACTCAATGCCCTTGTTATCTTTCAAATCGTCGGTGACCCAATGACCCAAGTACTTAAAATTGGTCACCCTATTTAAGGATGCTCCGCAGAGCGTGAGCGTGTCTGCGTGGTATAGTTGGGTAACCTGCTTTAAAAACCACAATTTCGGTCTTTTTGGTGTTATACTTGAGTCCGTGAGCTACCGCGTATGCGTCACAGATTGACACCAGTCGCCCCAAGGGATCGATCGATGGGTTCAGCAACACCATATCGTCAGCATTATACATATTAAATGAAGTGAAAGAGACGGACGTGAATGTTAACAGCGACTTAAAGCTTAAAAGGTCGGAAAAATCATAAAGGGGGTTTTTCGTTTATAATGACTTAGCAGCAACCCAAAGTCTCGATTCGAGCCCAGGGCAATTTGAGCTCGCGCTCTATTACTTACATCGGCTTTTTAAACATATTCACATTTTCGCTTTTTTTACATTTAGCAGAGTTGTTTTGTACTTGACATGTCTGCCTAACCCTTCAAGAGATACAAGCGTAAATGCGTAATATAGGTAATAAAGATTTTTATCTACACCATGCTATAAATCCTATATAAAAGTTTCTGAAACAGTTAACTTATTGCCAACATTAAAACAACCCAGTGTAGTCTCATAGTAATCATCCAAACGAATGTCATAATGTTGTACCAAACATTATGCAACTCCTTTGCTCTTCGATCCCTTCCTTACTCAGCCACATTCTCACTACTCAATTCGTGGTATCTTTATGAATTTCAAAAAAAGAACATTGTCATGCACGCGCGTTTCACTACCACAGCGCGTAATAAAAAAAACTTATACATAGTTTGTTTGTGTTAGATACTCAGCAATTAAACTTTCCATGAATTTACATAGAGTTCTTACAACACTCTACAAAACCCTATGGTTTCAGAACCTTTTATAGAGGATTCGTATCATGGGTGTAGATAAAGTCTTGTATGCAACTGTAACCCACATTCGTGTTTTAATACCCCTTATTATACAACAATTGCATTAATAACTATTATTTTATTTAAGATGGCATTGACGGTAAGCAAGCTCGCCGCACGCAGACTTCAGGCCCATTAGGAGAACTCTTCGACCACGGGCTGGATTCCTACACAGTATTCTATATTCCCGCCTGCCTCTACTCAATTTTCGGTCGGCTGGATTACTCAATACCGCCTATAAGGTAAACTCTAAAGGCAAGCACACATAACAAGCGCAGCGCACTTTCGTACAAAAAAGTGCGGTGCGTTCCGGTTGTAGTGGGCTTGGTTCATAAAAAAATTACGCAAGTGATGAAGGGGGATTTTTGCAAAGCGTTGCCCTGCGGCGCGGCCCGGCACTATCTACTTAAACATTTAAAGGATATTGGGCAAAAATGTATGAGGCTTGATCCACATGGGTGAACATTTGGGCAACACAACAATCATTTTAATTTGGTATAGCCAAATTATATATTATGAGCGTTTATTCTGAAAGTGGACAACGTCGCAAATAGATGTCAAATATTTCGCTGTTTTGATTAATTTGGCAATATTACTGTATGGAAATATCAAATAAGGCTAACTAGCGAACTAGATTATTAATAATGAATTGCAATTATAACATCGAATTTGATGTGGTAACCGTTTTAGGTGTAAAAAAGGCATTTGGAAAGTTTCGAAATACTTTTTTACATCTAAAAGTACCTCAATATTTGGTGTTAGGATATTAATGATTACAATTCATAATTAATATTTTAGTTCGCTAATTAGCCTTATTTCATATTTCCATACAGTAATATTACGAAATTAATCAAAACAAGTAAATATTTGACAGCTATTTGCGAAGTTGCCAAGTTTTAGGATAAACGCTCTTAACAGCGACAGATATATAAAAAAAACTCATAATTGACTATTCACTGATATACGTTTCGTTAGAGATGGACATTTGAACCACTTTTGTCTATTGGCTTTCGTTATATCTAGAGCCCGAATTAATCCTTGTTTTTACTGTAGTACCTACTTATAATTATTAACAATTTATATTATGGGAGTAACAACGCCGTCGCAAAAAAACAGCTGTTCTATACATACTGTCGAGTTATGTGAACATAAATGTATGGATCATCACATCACATTTTCGTGATTTTGGGGTTGGTTATTTTTTTTAACTTGTTCATAATGATGTACAATGACCCCTTTTCAGGTTTGGTAAGCTGAACAAAAACAACTTGTGTATATCATTCGGACAGTTTGAGTTCAAA
Organism: Agrochola lota; assembly: GCA_947364205.1. Classification (NCBI taxonomy): domain Eukaryota; kingdom Metazoa; phylum Arthropoda; class Insecta; order Lepidoptera; family Noctuidae; genus Agrochola; species Agrochola lota. The sequence goes on from OX376239.1 coordinate 4,763,837, forward strand.
GTAGCACATTCACGATCAAATTTGAATGACGTAACACCATTAGTAATTCATTGCAATGTAACTCTTATCTCATTCTAATTTATACCTTACCTTACCGTGATAAGAGTTATATTCCAATGATTTACTGCCTAAGAAACGGTGTTTTATCACATTATACTATAACTTCATGTATAAAACCTCTTTCAAGTACTACTTGTCACGATTTAAAATTGGAACTGCGTGTCTGCAAGTCGTTTCACAATATTGTATTGCACTTACAATAATATTGTTATGCAAAAATATCAAATATCATGCAAAATGAATACCTATGTAGTAGTACCTATCCTGCGTTCGATATTTAGTTTCCAAACATATAGCCGAATATGTATTTTTGGAAAAATAACTTTAACACACATACATAAGGTTCAGTTTGCGTTACAACAGATTTTTTATGACTTTCAATAGTAATAGTCATTTTGAACTCAATCAATTTTGAATCAATTTAATCTACAGTAGGATATAGTTAAAAAAAATAAGAGAAAATAGCATCAATTGGAAACAAGGACTTCAATATGGAATGGCCTGAATATTGTTCAAGTGTTTGTGCCCGCGTCTTCGGCCGGCTTTCAGAATATCGCCATAGATTAATACAGATAGGACACTCCGCAAAATCATTGAAATAAAAAGCGACTCTTGCTACGACACAATAAAGTGCAATTCAGGTCGCACAGCGCTTACTACCTACAGTTATATCTAGAAGTTGCCTCTCTTTCTATTGCGTAACTCTTAGATCTCCCGACTACGTTACACTCACTGAATTGGCCCAACAGACGGGCCCGCCGCGTACTTGTAGCTTCATACCTAAACTGCGGAGTGTCCCATTTGTGTTCATCTGATATCGCACAGAAACTGGCCGGGCAGGCTAACCATATAATTTTAAGGGCACCGAGGACGACCGACGAGAAAGACTGACTCCGACTATATGAAGGAGCTGAACTTTATAACTCTATACCTAAAGTAATTAAGGAATCGAAAACACTTTCAACTTTTAAAAGGCTATTAAAGCACCACTCGAATAATGTATGAATTGTAAGTTTTTATCGTTTGTATAACTTAATTTTAGCTCATTTCCAGGCGACATTTCCTCATAGGAGTGAATATTTGTTTTATTTTTGAGCGAAATAAATTTCTTACCTATTTCACTACCCAAGAAGGGTAGTGCTTAGTGTAAAATTAATCTAAGGTCTATTAATAAACTTGTTTCCAATTGATGTTATTTCCACCTAAACAAACATCAACGTTATGCTAGAGTAAATAAAGTTGATTTTAGACTGCCTAGTACTGTTGAAAAAGTCTTAAAAAATATGTAGTTGTAGCGCAAACTGATCTTTATGTGTAGGTATTACAGTTGTTTTTCCTAACACTCGTGTTTGTTTACATGTTTGATAACTAAAGATAAATTGCGAACGCAGATCACAGGTTTGGGGCGAAGACGTACCATACGCCCGCGTAGTTTTTTATTGCTTTATAAAAGTTTAAGTGTAGTCAAGTCTAGGCTAGTTTAATCTCAGATAGTTTCTAAGCTCGACAATAATTGTTCGACAGTGGAAAAATCTCAAAATGTTTTTTTTTTTTTTTTTTTTTCAGAATATATTATGTGATGTGGAATCTCCTTCTCAATTTTTACATAAGCCATTGGGAGAAGTACAACACCGGTGTGTTGTTCTTACCATGGGGTTATGACTTCAGTATGTGGGTAAGTCAGTTATCTGTTCTTTCCAAATACACCTGAGCCCCGTGCAGACTAAAATATCGATTGCTAATTTCTGTTGACATTGAATAATACACCTTAATACCATGTAGTAAAGTTGTATGAACTTTAAACAGCTGCTCTGGGGGCCTACCACCAGCTCTTATATCAGTATTATTTCATTATATACAGGACGTATAGCTCCTTCTCTTTCCCCCACTGAAGCCATATTAAAATGATACTGCTTTAAGAGGTGCTGTTTAAAGTTCATACAACTTTACTACTTTATAATAAGGTGTATTATTCAATGTCAACAGCAATTATCAAGCGAAATTGATGTTTATACGAGTAAAGATGGTTCATTTAGGATGCGTTTTCACTGAAGCGGAGATGTGCAGGAATCGACCAATCACAGACGAGATGAGAGACGCGATGTGGATTTCAATCAATAGAATTGGTCGATTCCTCCACGACACCGCACCGGTCGTGTCCGCTTCATTAGAAACGCAACCTTATATTGAGGAAACAAGGTCCAAACTAGGCCGGTATAATTTTAATTTTATATTTCAGGCCTCCACAGGATTCTTCATTTGGACAGGTGTTAAAGGCACAAGTTTCTACAAAAAGTATATATTCGCCGGGTATACTTTAGCGAATGTGTTCGAGGTTCTGATCTATGCAACTGGTGTCGTCACAAATCTGCCCGTCGCCCTTTATAATATTTATCAGTGAGTATTTTCTTTTATACATGCTAATACACTGCTCTCAAAACGGTGAAGGAAAACATCGTGAGGTAGCCGCATGTCCTATAATCAAAAACTCGAAGATATTGCGGCCCACTCCCTCTTACAGAGAGGAGGCTTGTGTCCCAACAGTGGGAACGTAATAGGTTGATTATTTGATGTGTTTCAATCTGCCTAGCCTTTTTCCCAACTATGTTGGGGTCGGCTTCCAGTCTAACCGGATGCAGCTGAATACCAGTATTTTACATGGAGCGACTGCCTATCTGACCTCCACAACCCAGTAACTGGGTAATACGATACCCCTTGGTAAGACTGGTGTCAGACTTTCGGGCTCCTGACGACTCGTAACGACTGTCAAAGATCCACGAATGACAGCCGAATGATTATTTGATGTGTTTACATCATCAAAAACATATTAACTGGCTTTTATAGAAAAAGGCGATATTTCATTAATTTAAAAGAAATATGTATGTTGATATGACATCTTATGCTAAATGCTAAGACTGAGAGACGCCAACGTGCGAGTAGGACGGTGAATATATTACGTGCCGCTACAATGGTGACATTAATTTAACACACGGGCTAGTGGCCAGTACTCATAGAAATATAATAAGATGCGAAAAGAGAGAGTAAAAATTATTCATTAATTGAAAAATTAAAATTCTCAAACGCTCGCCGACAGGGCTCTCCCTTTCCTTCGGTTCGCCTTCTCTTTGCACGTTATTCGTTTTATTTTCATTGATGCGATGTTATGATCCGTGACCCGGTAAATGATCTCTGCGCTACAGTTATTAAGAGCGTTTATTCGGAAGGTGGGCAAAGTCGCAAATAGATGTCAAATATTTCACTGTTTTGATTAATTTGGCAATATTACTGTGTGGAAATAAGAAATGTGGCTAACTAGCGCACTAGAATATTGATTATGAAATGCAATAATTAATATCGTAACACTGAATGTTTAGTTTTAGATGTAAAAAAACTATTTGGAAACTTTCCAAATGCGTTTTTTACACCTAAAATGGGTACAACATCAAATTCAATGTTATAATTGCAATTCATTATTAATATTCTAGTTCGCTAGTTAGCCTTATTTCATATTTCCATACAGTAATATTGCTATAAGAATCAAAACAGGTAAATATTTGACAGTTATTTGCGACGTTGCCAACTTTTTGGATAAACCTTCTTAAGTACAGGTTGCTCCAAGTTCCTATTTTAGAAAATTGTATATAAATCTATAAATAATAACGTTTAATGAAATTAAAATTATCTTCATAAAAAGAAAACGCCCGTATACGTGTATTTTAATGCCACCATTAAAGCGCCATGCAGTATATGTCAGAAATACGTCACTGATTTGACTAATCGGGGCGCCAGCGCCGCCTAGTTTAGAGACGTACGCGCGCTCCGTATAGTTGTGTTGTGTACCTACAGTTTTTGAATTGCTAGTGTAATTAATTTGATCTGCAAACGGTATTTTTATTGCTCAATAACCAACACTTCCATAGTACGCCCAAAGTAGTTTAATTTATGGCTGATGATAACGAGAGAAAACAAAGAAAATACATTTATTTAGCACAGACTGGCACACAACACAACATATTGTACTACAAGTAAATCCCAATTAAAAAACAAATAAAAAGTGTAAGGTGCGTTGTCAGATATTAGCAGGAAATTGTGCCTGAGAGAGACGTACCTTCTCCGGCATATATATTGGGAGATTTCTGATAGCTAAAATAAGACTCGTATCATCCCACTTTCAACGAGAGCTCCTGCCAAAAAAAACTGTAAACTGTATTGTCTACTGCTAGGTAAAGCTCCATCCCATAGTCTTGTTTTTATTAATAATATTTTTTTTATTTTTTAGGTCCTACAAACTCCGCACAGGCAAGATGCGTTCTCCTACAGAGGCTTTACGACCTCTATGGTCATTCCTGACCGTGTTCCTAGTATGTTCTGTATGGGTCCACAAATCTAGCCGGCTCCCCGACTATGACCTCCGAGTGCTTTTCCTGCTTATCGGAACATTATTCAGTAATGTAGCTGTGAGTATATTACTTCTTTAATACTATGTGTGCCTGGTACTTCATGTTCTGTATAAGTCCAGAAGTCTTGCCGGCTCCCCGACAATGACCCGAGTGCTGTTCCTGCTTATTGGAACGTTAACTTCTGCTTAGGATTTCGTTTGCGTATTTTTTTTTGCTTTAACATAAAAACAGCTAGACAAAAAAAAAAAATGTTTTTTTGTTATAAGTACCATATGTACGTACATATGCATTTAGTAAAAGCTGTTTTGATATTAAAAACAGACGCTTCAATTTTATTTATTTGTATAGACAAGCCATGCGCCCGATGTGATTTTCTAAGCGGCAAAAAATTACGAACTTCCATACAATTAGGGGTTATTGAGAAATCCATCAATCAATTCTTGTTTCCGAGAAATTCAGATCGAGAAAAGTCGGGAACTCGAGAAATCTTTTGTCTAAGGATTGCCCAATGGAGTCGTTTGTCGATACAACTGACAAACTCGCCTCTGTACATTTGTGTGCTTAAAGTATTAAATAAATAAATGAAATATGTTTGTCTCTTTCTCCCCCAGTGTCGTCTTATCGTCAGTCAAATGAGCAACCAGCGCTGTGACGCGATCAACTGGTTGCTGTGGCCGCTGACTGCTGCTGCATCAGTGTCACTGCTCCTGCCGCACTACGAAGTGACTGCCTTCTACGCCGTTACACTGCTGACCGTGTTGGCTCATATACATTATGGTGGTTGTGTTGTAAGTATATTTTTTTTTTTTTACATCAAATAAATTATTTCACTACAAATAAACTAATTGTTTAACCAAACTAGTACAGGCAGATAATATGAAAATATACATCAACACTACATCAGGTACGAAAATACGACAATCATATCATAAATACTGACTGCGCAGCAAATTAACCACAGCGTACATTCATAATACTCACACTCATAGCAAAATAATTATCCGTGTAACATATATTCTAGTAAGCATCTCAAAACTCAAGTACTAAGTACCCGGAACCGAAGTAGTTGGATTAGGTTAAATATTTTTAATCGCAAAAAAGAACAATTCACTTCATTCATTCAATTACCGACAGCACACGTCGTAGTACATAGCACATATTCACCTAGAAGTTGCCTCTCTTTCTATCGCGTAACTCTTAGATCTTCTGATCTCGTTACGCTCACTGAATTGGGCCGACAAGACGAACCCGCCGCGTACTTGTAGCTTCATAACTAAAATGCGGAGTGCGCCTTCTGTACTATTCTGTGGTACCGCACATCAGTACAGCGCCGTGTGAACGGCCGCTATAGGTATAACCCTACAAGGTTTTTTGGCGCGTGGCCGAATTCGGAACTAACGCCGCCATCTTGTTTTATCCTTACAATTTCTGTGAGAATTTCACAAATGTTTACCAACAACGCGCCCTGTCAATGTCATTCAGGCGCCAAAAGATCCTTGTAGCACTAGCTGTCAAACATACCCCATCCCAATTTACCATTGCCAGATTATCTTCATCTTAACCGGGTCGATGGCAATCTAAATGGACTCGGCCCAGAATTCGGCTACGTGTTGTGAGCGTCATCACTAGCGTCCATCAGTTGCTGTAACGTGCAGCTGACAGGACACGCAGGACACGATATTAAGTCCTCCAACGTTTGTGGAACAGCCCCACATTTACACTCCAAGGCGGAGTCGTCTATGGATCTCCACCTAAACAGGTTTTCCCTGCTTCGACCAACCTCAGGAGCCTGTTTAAAGACTTCCAGGTTACCCAATTCAACTCACGTCCAGGTGAGAGAGAGAAGTGAAATGAGAACGTCAAACAAATAATTTTATGACAGCTGCACGCACAGACTGCATTAAGTCTGCTGCGCGTGAGTCGCCGACGGTACGAAATGTTACCATTTTAAATATAATTTTTTATATATAAACGTTTAGGACTTTATTGTATTTATTTATTGTATTTTTGTATCATTTTGTTATTTCACTATATGCTGCACCGGTTGACGTCATAACGTCAGCGCCGGCTGTCGCTGAAAACCAGCGCTGTGGCTCTGTCTCGCATAGGGTCTCAGCATTATGCTGAGCGATGGCCGTTTTGCGTGGATGTGACGCATATGTTCCCCCAAATTGTTTATTTTCGCGTCTTTTTCTTTCCTTGCGTTATGTGTTCCGCAAATAAACGTATTTTCTTTCTTTTTATTTTCTTTAAGTGCCAGATTATAATACAAAAATGTTTCTCCTTACAGGTACGTCAAATGTGCGACCACTTCCGAATAAGCTGCTTCTACATAAAGCAGAGGTCAGATTGACTCTTAGACGACAATGCGTGTTAATAACATAACATTTCACTGTAAAAAAACAGGTTTATAAAAAAATTAACAACATCATGTACACGGTACACGCGGTCTTACAAAAAAAAACATATCCATGTTAATATGATGCTAGATTATTTTAAATAAAATTGGTGATGTTCTTCAGAAGGTCAGGTGCGAAGTACTGGCAACCGGCGTGCGTGTATGACCAGATGTATGTAAACGAGGGAAAAGGATTATGTAAAGATCGTAGCTGCTGGCGTTGTGTAGTTTCTGTCGACCCCCCTGAGAAGGAGGCGTGAGTTTATGTATGTATGTCTTTTACATGGTTTAAAATTGAAAAGAGTATGATTAAAATCTATTCAAATTGTTGTTATTTATACTTAAACAAACATCAACTTTATGTGACTCTAAATAAAGTTGATTTTAGACTGACTGAAACTGTTGAAAAAGTCATAAAAAATATGAAGTTGTAGCGCAAACTGAACCTTATGTGTAGGTGTTACAGTTGTTTTTCCTAAAACTCATGTTTGTTTACATGATTGGCAAGATGGTTTGGTCATGTTGAGAGGATTAATGAATGGTGACTAGAAAAAGGTATTTACAAGGCAGATGTGAGTGGAAACGCCGGGAGGGGATGCCCTAGGAGGACAAAATATAATGACCTAATTGGTGGTGTTCTTCAGAAAGCTCATGTATTTTAATAGGCGGTGATAATTAAGTCAAACAGACAGAGATATTTGAGCTTTTTTAATATCCCACAGACAAATCTATGGGATATTCTCAGTTAAAAAAAAAGATACGAGTCAGTGAAACATAGCAAGATGTTCGATATTTAAAATAATCTAGTTTCATATTGTATCACATATAATGGCTGTTTATTTTATTTTTAATGTAGTCAAATTACATTGTACCTTTTTAAAAGCAGACTTTTATAGGGAATATTGTTTTCATTACTAAATAATTGTAAATAATAATCATTCTCCTGCACTTGTCCCAATTTATTTGAGGTTGGCGCAACATGGCTACTTCTTCCATACTTCTCTATTAGGCCGGCGCCACACGTTGGCCACAATTTCGTTCTAAATATTCTTTTTTTAAACCAGTCTTATTTTGAAATGGTCCAAATTTGAATATTTATTCATTACTGAAAAAATAAACAGCCAAATAACACAGCTTAAAGACAAAAAGAACACTGTTCCTCAAATAGAGTAAAACATAAGTTTAAATACAGAAGTACATTTTGTTGTTATCATTTCTAAATGTTATGTTATTTTTATAAGGATTGTACACACTGCAGAAGCTATATTTTATGATATATGCGATTTAAAATTAACAAAATAGTTAAGCTTTTTTGAGATGTCAATATTTATTTTTCTTTTATTTCGTCACATTATTTGAAAACTTTCCTATTTTTTTTTTTTTTTTTTGTATTTTTCGTCCTTGTGTACGTCTTTATTTTAAGGGTTCATAACGCGCATTGTCTATTGTTTTCAATCTATTTTGTACCAACCTATATGGTAATTTTACTTTAATTTTAAGTGTACGCATTTTGATCAGTTTTTTTTTAATATTGTCAAGAATTTATTGAGAATGTGAGTATCGTTTTTTCTTTATCCTAAATATTGGTTCTGACCGGTAATTTTTGACAATACTAATTGTGTTTGACCAGTTGAATCATTGTGCAAATTGAGGAATGCGGCATTTTTATTCTAACAAGTAGTATTGACGCGCAGATTATTTTATAGTATTATGTATTATAGTTTACTTTACTTTAGGAAAATCTGTTTAAGATCTGTAGTTTTTACTTCTTTTCTAAGTATAACTTATTTTAAAGTGTAAAAAACTTACTCTTAATATATCGTCTAACGATGGAAATTTATCTATTTTATTTACGTTTATTTGTGATATACAATAGATGTATTTAGTAACCTATTCCGCTTAACTATTCCTAAAGACACATAAAAAACCCTGTAAAAAAATTCGACACGTGTGCTCTGCGTCCGGCGCTCAGCGTGGCAACACGCCGTGTTCTGGTTGGCGACAAGTCAATCGTTATCCTGAGGATGCCTCGTTGAGGGGTGAAACACGTGTCGATTTCATACAGCGTTTTTATAATTCTTTAGGAATAATTTTGCGGAATAGTTTATTAAATATATCTTCGTCTATTGTATTTCATAATGGATTTCCGTAAGGTCACGCCTGAATCAATTAACTATCTTTATTTGTGCACATGAACTTTTTATCATATTTTCTATATTAAACCTCGAACCAGTTTTTCAGGTCCATGATTGAATATAGAATACTGAATTTACAACAAAAAAAAACGAACTCAAAGTAATAATACCAGCCTGTTACTGTCCTACTGCAGGGTAAAGGCCTCTTCTCATACAGAGAAGGCACGAGCATTGATCACCACGCTTGCTCAAGACGTGTTGGTGATTTCAGACTTATATTAACTATGTAAGTCCAGGTTTCCTCACGATGTTTTCCTTCACTGATGTCAGTAATGTCCAAGATAAACTCAGAAAGTACATATGAATTGAAAAAGTCACATTGGTACTTGCCCGGATTTGAACCCACAACCTCGTGCATGAGAGGCGAGGCCTTAACCACTGGGCCATGACGACATATGACTCAAAGTAATGGTGTACAGAAAACAATTGATCTTAAATAATAATCATGAGCTGGGGTTTATGAAAGCGGGTCCGTCATATTACAACGGCCGTCATGATAATATGTCTTTTTCATCAAATTTAAAATTAAGGTGTCAAAAAAATGGACAGCCATTATTGTGTGACAGCACTTTTTAAGTTGTATTTCAGTGAGATTTTTTTAAATGGCTCATCCCTCAATTTATTTTTATTTAGTAGACCAGAAGCCTAGATTTCTTGATGTTTTTGTTTTAATTATAATATTAAAGTAAACAATTGCAAAATATGGCTATTGATAAAAAAAATGGTCGCAAAAATAAAGTAATTAAAACAAACATTTTAAATATCTTAAGTTTAATTAAAAATGAGATTTTAATAGAGATATCGCGAACTAGTCCTAGATATCTGTTAAGTGCTGCCTTATTTAACAATGTATTTACTTATATTATTCTGTATTTCTTAACCAAAATTATTATAATACCCATAATCTTTAAAAAACGTCATGTATTCTTACGAAAGGCTTACCTGTCGGTCGATTCTGTAAAAATATTAACGTGAAGCTTAGGTGAAGTGAGCTGTCACTGCCACAGAATCGACCGGCAGGATGCTAGGGATTAACACTATTGACAGCTCACTTCACCTAAGTTTCACGGTGATATTTTTACAGAATCGAACGGCTGCCTGCATTTGAATAGTTAGAATAAAAACATGCATTATTTTTAATATCCAAAGAATAAAAAATTATCGATTTTACACTTTTTTTGGTATCTCTCATTCTCCAAGTGTGCAGAGCAATGAAGAACTCCGTTCCAAGATTGTTTGGGAGATATTCATTAAAAAAATAACCAAGTTAAAGTATGTTTAAATAACTTATAAGTCTATTTAAAAATGAACTAACCTAACAACTACTAACATTTAATTTAACGGACCATATGAACTAACAAAACAAAAATAATGCTGATAATATGCTGGTATAACGCTTCAGTATTATTTCTTGAACCCCACCATTATTACGGCTAATTTTCAACCTTATGTACAATGCCTTTGAATATATTTTATTTTTGGACAAATGTTGGCCGCTGAATCATGATCGGTCAGAACATTTTTAGGAACCAAATGGTGACATGAGGCGAGTGTGAGTTAAAGGACATGAGTGAGAGACGGAGAGCCTATGTTCATATCGGTCATAATTCATCAGCCGTATTGTACAATGCATGTATGTTTTTACACTATGTTGCAAACAAATGGATGCTTTTAGACAAAAACATAATAGAGATGGGTAGCACTCTTTTAAAACGAGCACTGTGCTACCACGAATGAGGCGAGCCTGTGAGCACGTATCATCGAAGAAGTTCATATCTAACCACCGTAAGGACTATTCTTGCTTGCAGCGCGCGGCAGCTTTATAACCGGACCCCATCAAAGAAGTTTTTACCTAAACAGTTTCAAAACAAAATCCCGTGAACTCGATGACCACATCTGTTACCGGCACGGTTCTATAGCTGCCGAGCGCTGCAAGCAAAAATAGTCCTTACGGTGGTTACTTATGAACTTCTTTGATGGTATGTGCTGTGAGTGTGTCATGAGTCGCAACGATGTGTAGTGACGATAACACGACACGGCACACATGCAGTAGGGTAGGCAGGCACACGCGGTGACTAATGAGGGAAAGAGAAATGAGAATGGTTTCGTGACGTCGTCAAACAAAAGCAAAAGACTGCAATTAAACTTAGACCTTAACGTCTTTGCTTAGAATCGTAAATAAACTTGTAATTAAGTGAGTGACTCGTTTCGTTCAAAACTCACAATACGTACAAATGTTCTGTGTAGCTAATAGGTGCCCTGTGGTGTGTGGTCACGTCAAAATAAAAAGATTGAGTGACTCTTTTCATCCAAGTGTGTTAAGCGAGCAACAACTGTGCTAGCACATGTGCTGAGTTACCCATCACAAAATAAAACATGAGCTGTCGATTATTTTTGCAACATAGTTTATTTTATAATTATTTTTATTTTCAACAATGTATTTGTTGATTAATAGCAATAATACTAATAATTACGGCTGATTACTACTCGCTATTCAGGTACAATAATTGAGCAAATCCATTATTATGTTATTGGGTTTTCCAAATTCATATTAGATGCTGTGCCTGGTAAATGGCAAGGCTAGCGCTATAAGATGGGACTTGAGATCTATTCAAATCCTTGTTTCCAATTGATGTTATTTCCACTTAAACAAATATCAACTGTATGCAAGTGTGAATAAAGTTGATTTTAGACTGACTAGTACTGTTGAAAAAATCATAAAATGTATGAAGTTATAGCGCAAACTGAACCTTATGTGTAGGCATTCCAGTTGTTTTTCCTAAAACTCGTGATTGTTTACATGTTTGGCAACTAAATTGCGAACGCAGATTATGTAATACTTGTTGACTGTCCGCCCATACCAATTAAGGCGAAGGCGGCCAGTTAGCCCGCGAAATTCAATTTTTCTTACGTTTTTTGCAATTTGAAGGTCAGTATCATGTTGTATGTTGATCTAAATATGATTTGCGGCCGTATCAAATGTTTATTTATAGAATTATAATCATAAAAATGATCAATACAACTCTCTAAGTACATATAATCGCATTGAATGACTATTTCATGAAATCATGACATTTGACGATTGTGCTTACTTATGGAGTTGTATTGCTGATTGTAATGATTATAATTATGTAAAGCCATATTTGTTACGGTCGCGAATCATATTTTAATCAACATAAAACCTCACACTGACCTGCAAAATGTAAAACACTAAAGAAAATTTGAATTTCGCGGGCTACCTTAGAGCATGCCCCTTAACAGTGTAACTTGAAAACATAGTAAATAGGTTCGGCTGTTAGTGAAGCTTCAGTTTACTGGATTTTTTTGTCATAAGTGGTAACATAATTACAAGGTTTACCATACTTTTGTAAAAGTCTATATAAGTTGTGTTCAGAATGTGAGTAGTAACAGACCAAATTGAACGAGATTATATTACTAATATTCATTACAAAATAAAAGTGCCTCTTGGTATTAAAAAAAGTATTCAATAGATCGCTTTTTGCTAGTTCTAGACGTACGTGTAAGATAATAATTATTATGAGCTTCAATGATGGCCTGCGGGGTAATTACGTATGCGTAACACACTTTCAATCGCAATCCGAAAGATTTTGAAGGAAATTGATAATCTATTGCTTCATAGCTTTGAAAAATTCAACTGCGCAACATAAATAACGTGCGTAACGTGCAGCGTTAATAACGCAATGAATATTGTAGAACTGTCAAAATGATAGGCATTGACATTGTAAGTGTGTTCCGCAATTACCGCGCTGGTCTTGTAAATATTAATAAACCGTGTCTTCCTTGAGTTTATACTTTATTTGTGGATGAGCAACCTCGAAGTTTGGCAGTCAACCACTTTCCACTCTTATAGCCTTAGTAATAAGGTTCAAAATGGTTTATCGCCAACATTCGCCTCCGAATATTGAATTGATTAAGGTCAGTGGGAGTTTAAGAAATGTGTCCCTATTATGTAGTTTTGCACACTATGCTTACGTATGGGACCAGTTTATACATTGTATTTTAAAGAAATATTCAGGGAGCAGGGTGTATCCAAACATTGAGCGGCAGCCGCGCTGTGATTGGACGACTGCGGCGCGAACATTCATCGATTTATTCCTAACGCGGCAGAAATGTGTCCTCCAAACGCCACGTGTTGCTGCCGCGCTTTGCCGCTCAATGTTTGGACATACCTACCATCCATCATAATAATATTACACACAGTAATAAATAAATGGAGTGTTCTCTGACAGAATTAATGCAAAATATTAGGAAAGGAAATTTCACCAGTGGGGCAATTGCCATATTTTTAAAGAACGTTCGCCTTCTTACAGAGACTGACTTGTATCAGTAATGTATTATTCAAAGCGAGCTTAGTTATAACACGACGATACACAAGAGGCGGTGACCGCTCGCTTCTCGCACAATGAAATTTTCGTTTCTCATTTTTCCATTTCAATGGAATTAACAAGACCATCGAATGGCGGATCCGGCTCGCATCGAGCGGCTCGGCTCGCTGCACTGTCACGTGACAGAAACCCGATACATGACAAATAAACGTTACAAGTCAGTCAACACCATTCTAATATCAGTCTCAATCCGTCAAAAAACCCCTAATTTAACTTTTTTGTGACAAGTTTTTGTCATTGATTGCCGTTGAGATGAGATTTCGATTTGAATTAGCATAAATTGAGTACGAAAATTGGTCTTTTGATTACAGACACCTGTCTACATTTAAAAAAAACTGCTATTTTTCCCTGAGATTTTAATAGATATAATTCTATGTAAGTAAGTGAAAATGATGTACCATTTCTGCTTGATTTCAGTACTAATATTAGCTGATACCAAACATGTAAGACTCAGGCAGACAGGCGCGATGCGACAGTGCGACCCACGCGCCTCTATTAAAACAATTTCTATGAATACTTCATGGAAATTGTTCTACCTGGATCGCGTCGCAACGTCCTATCTCGCCTGTGGCACAGATGAATACAGATCGGTCACTTCGCATTTTAGGTATGAAGTTAAAAGTACGCGGGGGACTTGTGAGAAAAACTTCAAAAAGAGGCAACTTCTAGGTGAATATAACTGTAGGTAATTAGCGCTGTGTGACTTGAATTGCAGTGTCGTAACAAGAGCCGCTTTTTATTTACATGATTTTGCGGAGTGAAACATCTGTATTAATCTGTGCCTGTACATACTTGTATGTTTTTCTATAAAATAAGTAGGAATGCTCGTTTTATGAAATTTAAATAAAAACAAAAACTTTGTTTTAAAAAACGAAATTAGTTTATTTTAATTATTCAGCAGACTTCGAAATGTACCATTTTTGTCTGCTTCGCGAAATTTTCTGCGAATAATCTATAAAACTAATTTTAAGTGTCAATTTAGATCGTTAGGGTATATATCCGACAATGCTGTGACAGCTTTACGAATTTAGAATCGCTTCCTGCGTTATATGTAATAGCGGACACTGGCTGTGGGACACTTCTCAACCTTATTACTAAGAGCGTAAGAGTGAAAATTGGTCAACCACCATTGTTCGCTGTTTTACCTCTGATAAGTCGGACTGATGTGAGAGTCAGGGTAACCCAAAGAGTGATGGAAACAAAACTGCGTACATTTGAGCAAAATATCAAGAAATTGAGCATTAAAAATATTGTACCTTTAATATTTAGGAAAAGTAAATGTTAAGGATTCTGAGAGAGATTGTAAGGTAATGCTGTTTCGAGGAAGCATATCGTCGATCTGTAAGTTATTTCGCGTAAAGGAACATAATATTTTATATTGTAAACATGATAATTACTGCTAGGAAGAACAGTGTTGCCAACTTTTTAGATAAGTGGAGTTTTCGCCTATACTATGTTCTTTTTATGATGATTCTTATGACACATTATGGCATACAATATTTTGACGTTGCTACGTACTGTTATTGTCGATCTTGCTTTTGGATTGTACCTACTCGTTATAAGCTATGAAAAAAAAAAGTGTTAAAAAGTGGTTGTTTTTGTAAGCGTCATCTCAACAGTCGTTAAATGAACAGAGTATAGTGGCAGATTACACCATCAGTTTAAAAAGTCGGTGGCACTGTATAAAATGATAATTAAGAATTTAAGATTGGTTGTGTACCTATTGTATATTACTTTTGCACAGATGCACGCAGTTAGGCAGATTATATTCTAAGCCGTATCTACGTCTAATTGGCTAGAGTCTAGCCAATCTAGTTTGACTGCCTCGATCTGTCATAGGCTTAGTTCAGATGATCATACCATGTTACAATATTGTTAGTATTTAGGCAAATCGCTACGCACCTGCTATGCCGCTATAATTGAATTAATAATCTTAGAAATTTATTCCATCGCCACTTACTCAACTATCTACCTTAAATTTATGAATTCTAAGTTGATTTTTTAATGAACGAGCATTTGCAATAAAAAAGGTCATAAAAAGATTTTCGGCTGCAATGGAATTTGAACTTTGTCATGTACGAAAATGAGTCTGTGTTCATCTGAGATTCTGAATTCAAAAATAGTAAGTACCATTTAATTGTTACTACACTGTGACGCGTTAATCCCGTGGCTACGAGGTACCCGCTCAGGCGACACGCGCATTGCGACAGTGACTACGGTGAAAACATATGAGAGGTTATTTAGAGCATGCCACGAGTCACGGCGACGCGACTTGCGGAGCGGTGATTGGCAACAGGTGACGCAAGCCGCATCGCTCGAGGCCATCAACCGGGCCTTAGGATCATCTGAATTCAGCCTTAACATTAAGGCATATAATTGAGAAACATGTTCTTCCCATATTGCCTTGTAACCGTGATGCTCTATATATTTGTAGCTAGCTAGTTTTTACACTAAGACACAGTCATCGCTTCTCCACTGTTGTATGTGTCACAATAAAATATTTAGATGATAATTATTGTGGTTTTATTTTATTTTGTGAGTAATTATTCGTAAAGATGCGCTTACACAGTCAAATAATTTCGTTATTCCAATTGTGACGTCTCGTCTCAATAACGACAATACCGATATTTTTGAATTTGCTCAATTTTAGTAGCTCGTGTAGCAATTTTAGTAGGCCTTAACACTTTATTGTAATTTAAAGCTTATTTCATTGGATATAAAATTCTTATGATGCGCACTCGTGATGTCCAACGCACTGGTGGACTAAGGCGGTGTGGCACGTGTAGCCCGCCCTGGGCCAGTGACAGCGCCTATATGTCCCAGCAGTAAGGGCTATTTTCGTAGTGCAAGTGTTCAACCACTGATGTGCGATTGACTTCAAAATAAGGAGTGAAACTATGTAAAATGTATCAATAATAATCAATTGTAAAAAATATTCTAATCCGTGTTTCAAATTAACGTTCTTTTCATTTAAACAAAATTAAATATTGGCGATATGTGGTTGTTAATCAGGTTGATTTCAAAATGGCTAATATTATTGAAAATATTATAAAAATATTGAAATTAGAGGAAATGAAACTTTATATTGCAGTGGATAAAGTTATTTTTCCGAAACTAAATTTTAACACTGAGGGACACTTAACCCCCCATAGGCGTAATAACACTATTGTGTCTCCTTCAGTGTCGTCCAATGCGATAAAGACCTCTTAAAACGCGTGGACAGGAACGGCCTGCGGCTGGTGACGGGGACCATCACGGGACACTACTCGCTAAACAAACACGTCCACACGATAGGCATAACGGACAGTCCTCTATGCAGGGCATGCATGGAGGCTGAGGAAACCGCGTACGTGCTCTTTGTACGCACAGGCGTCACACATATTAGAACAGTAACCCTCGAGTCACCCAAATCTTTCACAGACGTTCTGAACAGACCAGGAGATTTAATTAATTTCAATAGGGAGGTGGGCTGGTTGGAATAACCACCGACGGCCGCCATGGCTCACGCACAATGCTCCATCTGATGGACTAAGTGCGAAAACCAAACCCAATAACATAGAACATAACATATAGACCTCTTAAAATTTGCAAGGAGGTTGTACAGTTTATCTTTGGCTGCTACATCATTACATAGGTTAAATTTAATAATACAAACATGTAGTTTATGTAAAATATATTAACATATTAAATTTATGGTCGAAAAAGTCTATATCCTAGATAGTATCACCTCATTCAAGTTGTATAGGACCACAAGCAACATATAAAGGCAGAATTCTTCCCAGTCGCCAGGTAAAATATTTACTGAAGTAAAGGTAACCCACAAAGACACAAAAGCTATTTCGATCATTATCGTTGATTGAGTGATAGCCATAATACACTCGACTAAAGTTTATTCATAAAAAAGTAATCACAGTTGACAGTTGTTACCATAGAGCTGACTCAAGTTTATTTTTCACAAAAAAATAGATAAAACAAAAAGCTGGTAAGTAAATAATATTGTGTCAACTCAACTAATATGTGCAGAGGATATTTTATAACAAAGAACAACAAATAAATGCCTGGAATCAACAAATGTTGGGTACAATGCCATTTAGTCAAGATAAAACCTGTGTATTTCATGGCAGAGTTTATGTTCATTACCATAAACAAAATTGATTGATCAAAGTGTGACCAATCAATCCTGCAAGTTACATAATTATTATATCACTAAACAGTATGTAATAGAATTCTTAACCTTTGTAGACTAGTGTAATTATATACATTTTAAAAACTATCTTTAACAGATTTGAAATAGTCTTCTTTTATTTTTGCTCTATCCTCTACTTCTGGCATATATGGATACTGTCCTTTAGCTTTTCTGTCCTTGTAAACTTTACCCTGGAAGATAAAAACAGTGCTGTTAGTAATCCCATTTTTTTTGGAAAATTCGTCAAAGAAAAAGCCTTTAACGTTTTGAAGCAATTCGCGTCTAACCAAGTTCTAACAGCATAGTACTGGCTCCCGGAAAATATCGTGAAGGCTCGGATCACTGAACTACTTCAAGAATTGACTGGACAGCTTAAATATCTCCAAACTATTTGATACACATGTATCAGCTAATTAGCTACTAGTGTCTAACCAAACAATAAAAATAATCCTACTTAATATTAAAAATACGAGTATGTAAAAGTTTGGATGTTTAATACTCAATCACACTTAACGGCTGAACATATGACATTTGCACAAATAAAAAAAAGGTTGACTAAGATATGTATTAATATATAAGATAGCTGTTCTAGTCCAGGTCTGTGTTGTAGTTCCTCTAGATTGCGTAAGAACACCTCAAAGAAGCTTAATACTGGATAGCATCTTTATAGTTGTCCAACTGTGATTTTTATTCATCTATTATACATTGTAACGGCAAGTCAATTTTTACACCTCCCCCTTAAGAATGTTTATTCTGAAAGTTGCCAATGTCGCAAATAGATTTCAAATAATTCGCTGTTTTGATTAATTTGGCAATATACTGTATGGAAATAAGAAATATGGCTAACTAGTGGACTAGAATCATCATTTGCTGCCCTTGTCCCATGTTACTTGGGGTCGGCGCAACACGTTTTCTTTTTCCATTCTCCCCTATCAACTGTCATGCTATCATTCACTTCCTTCTCTTTCATATCATTCCTCACACACTCCATCCACTTTTTCTTAGGCCTTCCTCTCCCGCTCCATCCATCAGCATTTATATTCATCACTCTTTTAGCCACATGCGTTTCCTCTCTCCTTTCCTTTCAACTTTTCTGTCACTGGCGAACCTTTAAACTTCCCCTTATATACTCATTTCTTACTTTATCCAGTTTCGTTACTCCACACATCCATCTCAACATTCTCATCTTCGCTACATGCAATCTTTTTTCATCCGTCTTCTTCACGGCCCAACATTCCGATCCACACAGTACGACAGGCCTTATCACGGCCTTATAGATTTTCCCCTTTAACTGGAGGGGCATCCGTGAGTCACAAGTTGTTTCTGTGACCTGTCGCCATTTTATCCATCCTGAGTTGATCCGGCGTGTTACGTCTCGGTCTACTCCGCCAACCTCTTGGACAAGCGACCCGAGGTACCCAAATTCGGAGCAGATCGGTAAGGGCGTTCCGGCGAGAGATATGGACACAAGTCTGGAAGAACCGCCAAAATCGCAAAACAAGTATTCCGTTTTGGTTCGACTTAATCTAAGGCCAACGGTCTCCAGTCTTTCCCACCACACCTCCAATCTGCTCTGGATCTCTAAGCCACTCTCGGCAACCAGCACAATGTCATCGGCAAACAGCATAGACCAGGGAGCCTCTTCTTGGATACTAGTGGACTAGAATACTAATAATGAATTGCAGTTATAGGTAAACACTGAATTTGATGTTGTAACAGTTTTAGGTGTAAAACCGCATTTGGTAAGTTTCCAGATACTTTTTATACATCTCAAACTAATTATTCAGTGTTACGATATTAATTATTGCATCTTATTATTAATATTCTAGTTCGCTAGGTAGCCACATTTCAAATTTAAAAACAGTAATATTGCGAAATTAATCAAAACAAATAAATATTTCACAGCTATTTGCGACGTTGCTAACTTTTAGGATAAGCAATCTTAAGACCTAGGCCAAAAAATTTTTGATATTCGGATAGCTGATGACCAGGTGAATTATATAATATGAATTAAAAATCTAAATAAATATATATAATCGTATAAATAAATCCGCGAAATTTCGCGGGTATTCTGGTGTTACACTGATATACAAATCGGAAAAATTATAACCTCAAACTTAAAATTGTTTTTGTCTTACCCAAAACTTTTTACATGTGTTATAGTTATCAAAATATTCCTCGCATTTTGAATTATCATACCCATTGTTGCTCAAACATTTGTAGGACATTTCTTGCTCCTAAAAAAATAAATATATTAGTTACATAATGTAAAACATTTTTGAGGGAATAATACAACAACAAAATATATATATAATACCTTCAGACATGGATTTAACCTTTCTGCTTCTTTGTTTATTAGTTTGGTCATCTTATTTATTTATCTTCTTTATTTTTTTTGGTTTTCGTCTACGATTAACTTTTGTTTTTGTTGTTGAATAAATGAGTTTGACAACTTTGACAAGTTGATAACTACAGACAGTGTGACCAGATTTCAATTGAACAGTATGCCAGATGCAATAAATGCTAAAATTCTGCTAATGAAATTGAAACTCATACTTTGTACGAAGATCGTCGCTCCACCTAGCCTGAGGGCGTCCCACCTTACGTTTTACGATACGCGGTGTCCACTCAAGAACACGTCTTCCCCAGCGGTCATTGGTTCTACGGCTAATATGGCCGGCCTACTGCCATTTCAACTTACTTGTTCTCTTAAGCTATGTCAACAACTTTGGTTCTCTGCCGGATCACCTCGTTCCGGATTCGATCCCTCAGAGAGACTCCCAGCATAGCCCACTCCATAGCTCGCTGTGTGACCTAAAAATAAAATCACAAAATGCAAAATACTCCGATCTTCGAATATATTTCTATTATGGTAACATTTTTAGGTATGTCATTTTAGGAACGTTTCAACTAACGTAAAAGTTAGATTTAAAAATGCTCAACACTCACGTTTCATGTCCTTAATAATATCAAACCACAAAAAAATGACTAAAGTAAGAAATTTTAGAAAAATAAATAAATGACAATCATGTTTAAAATAACCACCCTTTCTCTAAAAGATATAAATAATAATCAATAGATAAATCTATAATAGAATAATCTTAAAACTTTTCCAAATATTGCGTGAAAGGAATCAAAGAAACAACTGTCGTTATTTGTTTTATTTGTCGTCTGTTTGTAGCCAATCCTTAATGTACTATCCTATAAAAATATTTTAAAGCTTAGCTGTCATTGGTTAATACTATATAACGTATTACTAATCCATGAGAAATGTAGTAACTGAGAACAAACTTACTGAAATTACGACGCGAGTGGAATGGACACCGTCATATCAATAATTTAATAAAACTTTTGATATTTTACAATGTTGTGTTTGAAATTAAGTGCCTAAATGTTTTGAGAATAGTTTTATAGTGTTAGTGCTTTATATTAAATGCTTTAGAGATGTCGAAGAACAAAATAGCGGCTCGTGTTGACAGTCAAACTGTGGAAGTTAAAACTAAGGTAAGGGGGAAGGAATTTCTAATTTCTTGACCAAACTTGAATAGTCACGCGAACTTTCGCACCTATTATGAGATGACAGGTTAGTGTAGACTATTTATGTTAAAAATAGGCAATATTTAGCTAAAGAATTTTCATAGGGAACTAGTATTCATTGACATGTTGAGTACAATGTGAAAAAAAAAATACTCGGCCGAGAATTATTATCTAAAAGGAAGCATGGACTCGGAAATTGTTTGAATTCCTTATAAAACAATGTTTTCCTTCTGTAATTACGTTATCAAATTAACTTACGCGTGAGTTTACAAGCTTTAAATGTTAAATGATAGTAACAAAATAGTTCCATCGAAAACTTGAATCATTGCATTGATGAAAAAGATGTTTGAGCAATTAACTCATTGTAGTGTCTTGGGAATTAGGTCTGTAGAAGATAACTGAAATTAACAACCACTTTACTAATAAATGTTTATAAACAGGCATTTCAATATGACTAATTAGGTTAGATTAGAATTTGAGAATTAGATAGATTTCAGGATAGTTTTTTTTTCTTCTATAACTACTCTAAACTTTAAACAATTGTAAGGAAGGCAGAGATCACTAGTTGCAAAAAAAAAATGCTGTTATGTATGTGTGTCTTTGAATAAAAATGATGTTAACAATAAAATGAAAAAGTTGCAATATAATTATCATCGGTTGAGATGGGAACTAACAAACTCCATGTCATTAGTTGATTTATCACCTATTACACTGTTGATATGAACTCATTCCCTTCACAGCTAAATTTTCAGTATTTCCTCTATTAATTAAAAATTAAAAAAAAAATTAAGCACTTGCATGATATAAAATAATGAATGAATTGTTTCTGTCTTCACAGTTCGATGCAGAATTCCGTAGATTTTCGCTCAGTCGTACCGAAAAGCTCAAGTATGAAGACTTTAAGGCGTTGATAGAGAAATTGCACAGGCTTCACGATGTGGCCTTCCTTATATCCTATACGGACCCGAGAGACGGAGACTTGTTGCCAATCAACAACGATGATAACCTCGCTAGAGCGCTGCTCACCGCCCGACCACTGCTCAGGGTTATTATTCAGAGGAAAGGTAAGTGTAGAAATAACATTTGAAACTCTATTTTTCTATAGTAAGACTGAGTTTAGGGGTTACTATCGAGATGACGACTAATAGAGAAGTATGAAAGAAAAATATATTTTGCGCCGACCACAAATAAATTGGGCTATGAAGAAGAGAATGATGATGCCTTTTGATTAAACCATATACCGAATTTGTCAAGCAATCACTGGCGACATTATGTTCACATTTAATGGAAAAAAGGAAAATTAACAGCTTTTCACACACTAAAAATTCTTCTTATAAGGGTTTTTCTGTCAATACTCAATTTTGTGCATTTATTGGGCACAACCAAAATTAGTTACATATTTACCTAATTTCATAAGGCTAAATGTGTTTTTGTTACCTAGCAAAACCAAAATACAGGTGCATGAATTAAGTACAGGCAAATCAAAACTTCCAATCCATTTAATCAAAGCAACCACAACAACTTAACGTACAATGACTGAGAAAAATTTGTTTAAAAAGTTCAATATAATTATTAAATGACACTCCAAAGAAAAATACTTATATCGAAAAAAAAAAAAAAAACGTTTTATCCGAAGGACCCGATTCGGGCGATCCGACCCATTAATATGGATTTCGGCCGAATAAAAGTCGAACTCTATCTATTATCACAGCATAAAAAATACCCACAGGCATCATACTGACTCATCCTCAATAAACCATAAATCATTAAAAAACCATGACCTCTATAGAAAGACACATAAGTACCAACACCCATTGTGCTGATAAAGACTTTTAATTAGCATAGAATGTGACACTATGGCCATGCACTCCCACCGTCATCACAATACAGCATTTATTCCAAGGTCATAAGGTTCATAATGGCCTGTTGATAATAGAACATTGTGTGGGTATAACTTTTAGGGCTTGGTAACGTCACTGTGTACTTATTTACTTTTGTTAAGTGTTGTGGACATACCCGAATTAGTTGGTTGAGTATGTTTGATTATACTCGAGCCAAATTCGCTGTGACGTTTATGTAAAGAAATCGCCCAAACATTATGTTGTTATCAGTTTATGGTGGAATTTGAATTTGGAACCAGAATGACGAAGTTTGCACCCTTAGGGCGGTTGACCACTTATCCGTATTCGATTCGTGTTTGTTTCTGATCCGGTTTGGCAATCCTAGTAATTGTACGAACCGTATACGCATGACTGCACAAACATCCATTCAAAATTAGTGGGCAAACGCCCTTAGGGTTCGAAACGATGGTTTATTTATCGTAAATCAAAAATAATAACCAGATGTAAACAGCAATCGCCTAAGGATTACTAGGTAATATGAATATGGCAATTATAGTAATTGACCTAGCCTGGTGCAATACTACATATCTCTGAAAAATAACTATAACTGCCGCACTGCATGCACTTTCTTAACAATATTGCATACACTAGGTTATGTGTGGCATTGCACTGAATTGTACGGACTTTTGTTGGACAGTTTCCTCGTTAACCCTGTATAGTGTATAGAAAACACTATACAGGGTCAAATTCAATTATCTAGCGAAACTCCGCAGTCGTGATGGACACCACATTTTTATTTTTGGCGTCTTCAACCGCAGTGTTGTCACTAAAAATATCAGTTTAAAAGAAGTTTTCTTTGCGTAAACTACTCAGACGAAATGGGTAACGATGTCTCAACACGACAAAACTAAAAACAAAACAGATTTTCTCAACTCAACTCATACTTCAAGTATCAAAACCACCAACAGTAGATGACACAAAAAAAAACGTTTTTCAGATATTGATACCCATCACGTCTGAGGAGTTTTGCTAACTAATTTAATTTGACCCTGTATATTCCTTGAAACAAGGCATAGGCCGATACGCCTTTAGAAACTGGAAATACCAAAGGGCCAATTCCTGTATTTTTGGACCGTTCTAATTTCAGTCGCAATCTGTCTAAAAATCGTCTAATTTATCTACATTTTTGACAAGTTTTTGTCATTTAATTGTTGGTAAGATGAGATTGCGACTAGATTTTCAATGTTTTTAAATACATCATAGATTAAATACGGCAGCCTTCACGGCTTTGAAATATGCAATTCTTAGCGACTCAAGTTAGTACTTCCGCAGACGAGCCCTTTCAATGTGCTTTCCTATTATGGCTTCTTCATAAACCGCTTTAATGGACGTTTATGGGATATACATTGCCATTGTTGCAACACTGACATAGCTAGCCACAATCTTGCCTTTGACGTCAACTACGAGTATTTAATTGAATATCGAGTCTTCATAAAGGAAGCCATTATGACTACTATCTTGACTAACGAAATCTAGCCTTTATGGGCGCTCGCCATTACCTGGCAACTGACAGACTAACAGAGAATACCTGACAGTATGTCCAGCAGTGGACGTCTTTCGACTGAAAAAATGAATGTCTGAATATACATCATCTCAGCCGAAAGATGTCCACTGCTGGACATAGGCCTCCCTCAAGCGTCGCCACATCGACCGGTTCCGTGCTTCTCGCATCCAGCGGATCGAGTCATTAGGTCAAAAGAAAAGTAGCTAAGACAAATTAATTTTGGAGAAAAGGTTTTTGTCCCATAAATTAATACTATACACCCTTCCTACCACCCTTCTTCAGGAGGAGCACGTGGCTAAGTAATAATCCGCACGGGTAGATCCATCAGGTTAAGCTACGCTTGCCGCGGTTGGTCCGTGGATGGCTAACCTTTATATACCGAGACTCCTCCGTGTCGTTGATCCCGGCTGTCATTCGTGAATCTTTGACAGTCGTTACGGGTTGTCGGAAGCCCGAGAGTCTGAGATGGTTGTGTCTTACCAAGGGGTATCGTATTACCCAGTTACTGGGTTGTGGAGTTCTGATAGGCAGTCGGTCCATGTAAGATACTGGTATTCAGCTGCATCCGGTTAGACTAGACGCCGACCTCAACATAGTTGGAAAAAGGCTAGGCAGATTGATACACCCTTCCTACTAAATACGAAAAAAAACAGACAAGTGTGTGTCGGACCACGCACAATGAAGGGTTCTGTAGTTGAGATGAATGTATCCCAAGAAAACTTAACATTGTAGTTGAAAAACATGTTCTCCCATATGCAATGAATAGGAGATCATGTTTTTGAAACTGCAAATTTAGGTTGGTCGATTATTACTCGTTAACCCGTAAACCCTACTTAGCTCTGATAGTTTTCCTTTTAACTTCGTTATATATACTACCGCTGTGATTTTTTTCACAAATCCAAGTTCAACCATTTAGCTGTCAGGGCGGGGGGGACGCGCGGACGTCTGACTAACAAAAATTAGCAATTTAATATTTCACAAACGGATCTCCGAATTGAAAAATGGTTTTGAACGACCTTTCCAACGACGACCGACACCGTGGCATAGACGAGAAAAAAACAATTATATCCCCACTTTAAGTGTAGGGTAGGGTAGGGTAGTATTTTAACACTTTGTCGCCGTGGTTAAAATATTAGTATACCCATGCCAGCTTTCTAGTACTAACAGTCTCTGAGCAAAGCCACGACAAAATAGACAGACGGACATAGCGACACTATAAGGGTTCCTTGTTGACTACGGAACCCTGAAAACGGAGAATATCAGTTTTGAAGACTCATAAATGCAGCCACGAATTTCATCTAATAACTTTCAAATATTCTCGAAATTAGTAAAAACTCGAGTCACGGGTGTAACGCATACTATTTTAAGATGGCCACCGTCGCGTGACGCTCCAGTGATTAAACGCTAATTGTGAACCATATTATCTCGTTATGTTTCATACTTTGTAGAGACCATCTTGTTTGGAAGTTGCAGCTTGCATGGAATTAAGAGTCAATAATACCTCAATTGAAAGAAAATAAATAAAGAAAAATTGTTTTATTTGTCACAGAAACAAGTGCATACAAAAAGACAAGAGTAGTTAATCAGAAAACAAAATAGATCTAAGTATATTTATCTAAGTAATTGCTTAGCATGATCCTCCGTTATATCGAAAATACTGCAGCGTTCATTATGAAATAAGTGTATGGTAAACTGGAGGACTATGTTTGATGAAAACACGATTCCGTAGCATTTTCTCGATAAAAAAAAATTCCAAACCGAACAATAAACCTCAAGTTACATCATGAAGCTATGAATAACTAACAGTACTACTATAAATGAGATACAATTTTTTTCAATTGCCATTATTTACGCCGTAGACCTCACCTACGAGTAGACCCCCTGGAGCCTTCTCCCCGCCGCCGCTCAGTCTCACTCTCACTCAGTCCCCAAGCAGTATCTTGCAAGCGAGATAAGGAGTGAATTTGAGCTGAGGTATTATGGACTCTTAACCGTTTTTTTAATTTTTTTATAAATCATCTCTCCCTGCCCCAATCGCCCAGGCGTGTGGGGCACAGTGTGTTTTTCCTGAAATCTCTTATCTTGTAAACTAACACCATACGATTTCATTATTGTTACAATCACGCACTTTAAAAAAATCAAGATTTGTCATTGACATCATTTTTATGGAATATTGACACTGATATGAACGCAGTTTAGATGTGTTGATTGCGTTGTTTCATTGGTGATATTTTGCCCTTAGTAAAGATGAATACAGATGGTTAATTCCGCAAAATCATTTAAATAAAAAGAGACTTGCTACGATACAATAAAGTGCAATTCAGGTCGAACAGCGCTAATTACATACAGTTATATTCACCTAGGAGTTCCTCTACCTCTCTTTCTATCGCGTAACTCTTATATCTTCTGACTGCGTTACGCTTACTGAATTGGCCCGACAAGACGAGTCTGCCGCGTGCTTGTAGGTTCATACTTAAAATGCGGAGTGAATCATCTGTGTTCATCGGTGCCCTAAGTGAGGTATGAAGATCTTGATTTTTGTGTAAACATAGACCAACTATCAGTAGGTCTAAGTATATTTTCGGTGAGGAAATCAAACCCTCGAGACAGCGCAATCGCTTCATCCACAGCGCCGACCGTGCCGACTTATCGATCCATCTTATGGAATTAGTTGCCTGCATGAAATTATTTAATTATGGAAGGAAGCCATTGCGATTCCGCATTGCACATCCACCTTGCCGCAACAGAGGAATGCTGCGATAATGCGAGTTCATATTGCAACCATTTCTATTTTATATGCGGTAGTGTCCCACTGCAGGGATAGGGACTTGTGGCTAAGGAATAACAGCCGCATGGGTCGATCGATCAGGTTAAGCTACGCTTGCCGCGGTTGGTCCGTTGATGGGTGACCATCTTTACATACCAAGATCCCTCCGTGCCTCGGAAAGCATGTTAAGCCGTTGGTCCCGGCTGTCATTCGTGGATCTTTGACAGTCGTTACGGGCTCCGAAAATCTGACAACCAGTCTTACCAAGGGGTATCGTGTTCCCTAGTAACTAAGTTGTGGAGGTCAGATAGGCAGTCGCTCCATGTAAAATACTGGTATTCAGCTGCATCTGGTTAGACTGGGAGCTGGCCCCAACATAGTTGGGAAAAGGCTGGGTAGATGAGTGTCCCACTGCAGGGGGCCTACCACCTCCTCTAAAGCAGTATTATTATAATCATACTTCAGTGGGGAAAAGAGATGGAGCTATACGTCATGTACAGCTTCATCTCTTTCCCACACTAAAGTAATAAACAAACTTCTCACTTTCGTATGTCTATTTTTCCCGCTCAAATTTAATTTGAAGCCTTTAGAACGAGAGAGAAGAGCTGGCACGAAACTCCACGGTTACTCTTTTAAAAATAATTGGCTTTTACAATATTTTGAAATAACAGTATTAATAGGTATGGGAGGACAGTGTAAGTCTTTCAACAAGCACCAGGTACTTAACAAAATAGAAAATGGTCAACAAATCTACAGTTCAGTAAGCACTTAAAACTACTTTTGTAATAGAAATGATACCATGCATCCCTGTTCATCTTGCGGACTTTGGCCTCGTACAAATTTCGCTGACCCTGATAGTGACCAATAACAACATCCACGCATAATTAATAAAATTAAATGAATCATTTTTCAACTTTTATCGCATAATACTGACTCATCTAACGCCACGAAATATTTCACGCAGTTCCGTCCAACCTAACCTGTCGTGTTCCGACGTTTCCGGTGTCATACAAAAGAGGGAACCGGCATCATTGTAGCCATACATTGTGCACACATATGACCCATGACCGTGACACGAAACGACGTAAATAGATGGAGAAGAACCGGTTTCATTCTCAATAGGAAAGCGGTTTATTTTGAGAAGTAGGGCTTCTTTCAT
The DNA here is from genome assembly GCA_947364205.1 of Agrochola lota. Classification (NCBI taxonomy): domain Eukaryota; kingdom Metazoa; phylum Arthropoda; class Insecta; order Lepidoptera; family Noctuidae; genus Agrochola; species Agrochola lota. The sequence goes on from OX376239.1 coordinate 4,792,350, forward strand.
TGTTAGAAAAAACTGGGCTATTATGGAGGGTTGGATCGGATTGACGTTTTTCGCGCAGATTGTGAGAGCAATTGTTAAGTTTTGGGAATTCTTATTCCTTGTAGTTATGCGGAAGACTTGATATCTTGAGGGTTGGATTAGATTGACATGTTTGACAAACGTTATGGAGGGTATTTCTAATGCTTGGGACAGAATTTGTGTCTCTCGAGGAAGTGAACACAGCACAGGTAGCATGACAACCATAGAAACGGGGTTTCTACGGGTTTTGTCGACGGAATTATAGACAAAATGACAGATTGTGATTGTTTATCTGTCATTTTGTCTATAATTCCGTCGACAAAACCCGTAGAAACCCCGTTTCTATGGTTGTCATGCTACCTGTGCTGTGTTCACTTCCTCGAGAGACACAAATTCTGTCCCAAGCATTAGAAATACCCTCCATAACGTTTGTCAAACATGTCAATCTAATCCAACCCTCAAGATATCAAGTCTTCCGCATAACTACAAGGAATAAGAATTCCCAAAACTTAACAATTGCTCTCACAATCTGCGCGAAAAACGTCAATCCGATCCAACCCTCCATAATAGCCCAGTTTTTTCTAACAATGAAAGAAGCCCTACTTCTCAAAATAAACCGCTTTCCTATTGAGAATGAAACCGGTTCTTCTCCATCTATTTACGTCGTTTCGTGTCACGGTCATGGGTCATATGTGTGCACAATGTATGGCTACAATGATGCCGGTTCCCTCTTTTGTATGACACCGGAAACGTCGGAACACGACAGGTTAGGTTGGACGGAACTGCGTGAAATATTTCGTGGCGTTAGATGAGTCAGTATTATGCGATAAAAGTTGAAAAATGATTCATTTAATTTTATTAATTATGCGTGGATGTTGTTATTGGTCACTATCAGGGTCAGCGAAATTTGTACGAGGCCAAAGTCCGCAAGATGAACAGGGATGCATGGTATCATTTCTATTACAAAAGTAGTTTTAAGTGCTTACTGAACTGTAGATTTGTTGACCATTTTCTATTTTGTTAAGTACCTGGTGCTTGTTGAAAGACTTACACTGTCCTCCCATACCTATTAATACTGTTATTTCAAAATATTGTAAAAGCCAATTATTTTTAAAAGAGTAACCGTGGAGTTTCGTGCCAGCTCTTCTCTCTCGTTCTAAAGGCTTCAAATTAAATTTGAGCGGGAAAAATAGACATACGAAAGTGAGAAGTTTGTTTATTACTTTAGTGTGGGAAAGAGATGAAGCTGTACATGACGTATAGCTCCATCTCTTTTCCCCACTGAAGTATGATTATAATAATACTGCTTTAGAGGAGGTGGTAGGCCCCCTGCAGTGGGACACTCATCTACCCAGCCTTTTCCCAACTATGTTGGGGCCAGCTCCCAGTCTAACCAGATGCAGCTGAATACCAGTATTTTACATGGAGCGACTGCCTATCTGACCTCCACAACTTAGTTACTAGGGAACACGATACCCCTTGGTAAGACTGGTTGTCAGATTTTCGGAGCCCGTAACGACTGTCAAAGATCCACGAATGACAGCCGGGACCAACGGCTTAACATGCTTTCCGAGGCACGGAGGGATCTTGGTATGTAAAGATGGTCACCCATCAACGGACCAACCGCGGCAAGCGTAGCTTAACCTGATCGATCGACCCATGCGGCTGTTATTCCTTAGCCACAAGTCCCTATCCCTGCAGTGGGACACTACCGCATATAAAATAGAAATGGTTGCAATATGAACTCGCATTATCGCAGCATTCCTCTGTTGCGGCAAGGTGGATGTGCAATGCGGAATCGCAATGGCTTCCTTCCATAATTAAATAATTTCATGCAGGCAACTAATTCCATAAGATGGATCGATAAGTCGGCACGGTCGGCGCTGTGGATGAAGCGATTGCGCTGTCTCGAGGGTTTGATTTCCTCACCGAAAAAATACTTAGACCTACTGATAGTTGGTCTATGTTTACACAAAAATCAAGATCTTCATACCTCACTTAGGGCACCGATGAACACAGATGATTCACTCCGCATTTTAAGTATGAACCTACAAGCACGCGGCAGACTCGTCTTGTCGGGCCAATTCAGTAAGCGTAACGCAGTCAGAAGATATAAGAGTTACGCGATAGAAAGAGAGGTAGAGGAACTCCTAGGTGAATATAACTGTATGTAATTAGCGCTGTTCGACCTGAATTGCACTTTATTGTATCGTAGCAAGTCTCTTTTTATTTAAATGATTTTGCGGAATTAACCATCTGTATTCATCTTTACTAAGGGCAAAATATCACCAATGAAACAACGCAATCAACACATCTAAACTGCGTTCATATCAGTGTCCAGTCCAGTGTCCAAAGCGGTTTATTTTGAGAAGTAGGGCTTCTTTCATTGTTAGAAAAAACTGGGCTATTATGGAGGGTTGGATCGGATTGACGTTTTTCGCGCAGATTGTGAGAGCAATTGTTAAGTTTTGGGAATTCTTATTCCTTGTAGTTATGCGGAAGACTTGATATCTTGAGGGTTGGATTAGATTGACATGTTTGACAAACGTTATGGAGGGTATTTCTAATGCTTGGGACAGAATTTGTGTCTCTCGAGGAAGTGAACACAGCACAGGTAGCATGACAACCATAGAAACGGGGTTTCTACGGGTTTTGTCGACGGAATTATAGACAAAATGACAGATTGTGATTGTTTATCTGTCATTTTGTCTATCCTTCCGTCGACAAAACCCGTTTCTATTGTTTTCATGCTATGCGTGCAGATGACAGCTGATAGATGTATTAAAGGAACCGGCCAATACAATAATGCACACGAAGGGTTCCGTATTAAGATCGAGCAAAAAACTCCGAAAAAAAACAGTTTTCTTTATTGATTTGTTCTTATTTGTTGTTTTAACGGCAATAGAAATACACAATCTGTAAACATTTCAACTGTCTACCTACTAGGGCTCATGAGATACAGCCCGCTGACAAACAGACGGACGGGCAGCGGAGTCTTAGTAATAGGGTTCCGTTTAGAAACCCAACAAAAGAAATACTGCCTATCCCAAATAAATTTGGATAATGACAGAAGGATTAAGAAGACCGACATTTCCCAGAGACAAAGTAAAGTTTCCTTATCCGATGTTTATAAACGTGGGCTCATACCAAACGAGCATAGAACAAGAGCATTCTTTTCTTGATTGTTTAGTATGGATAGACAACCAAAAGAATGCTCTGTCTCTTTTTACACGTTACAATGGGAATAGAATGAGCATTCGCTCGTTTGGGCCGGGATTCCGGGTGTGACACATGCTTACGTCACTATCCAGTTGCCACTTTATTGCAACAAAACACGAATTAAGGAAAGATTTTCAGTCACCATTCTGTTTAATAATATGTACAAAGCATTTAAATTGTCGTTTCGTTTCTCTAATCAAACGAAACAATTCATTTTAAAAATAAACCAACGTAATTGTTAATTAAAACCTCATTGTTTTATCGGATTCACACAGGTAATAAAGGTGGTTGGGGAGTTATTATTACAAACTTCTGGCAACCCAGATGTAATGACGTAGACTTGTGTCACCCACGTGAGCACTGTGTCTCGGAATGCTATACCTGGCGAAGTATATTACGAGTATTAATTATACCATGGTCTCAACCAGTGTTCGGCAAACTCATTAGTCAATTGAGACAAATATCAAAACTATAGCGACTAAGACTTCCTATGAGAGCCATTCCTTTCTGTGTGACCAAACTGTCTCAATACACTTTTCTTAATCCTTAAAACTCCCATCCTCTTTCATTTCACAACGCTTTCTAAAACTGACTTGCTAAGAAGTAGGATGCCTTCATCATCATCATCATATCGGATGATAATAATTATGATTAAGGCATCTTACTTATTAACAAGTTAACCTTGGAAAACTTTGAAAAGTTACAGTAAATGATTAATTATTTTCGATGACCTGTTAATTTGTGGTGAAAACACTTCGGAAATAAGTCTTTGAAATATAGATTGAATTTTGAATAAAACTTGATATAAACCCCTACTCCCTGGCGTGTCTATGCTCACACTCATCGACATTTGTACAGGCAAAGCCGCACTCTATAGGATAAAGACCCGCATGCGGCTTGCCGGTCGCAGTTTGTGACCACTGCTCTAAACTAAACCAACATTATGAAAACGTGCAGCCAGTAAAATCCCACACCTAATTTAGCAGTTTTCAAGACACGTCTCGTTACTTGCCTGCTGCGATAAAACCCCGCCCCTCTTATGAAACTTGACGTAAACAACGTCACGTGCGCACTGATGCATTGCCGTACGGATTTGTGGCAATGATCTCGTTAGAATATGTAGCGAATTAATTGCAAAGGCGTCCGCGATTGGCTGTGTATCAGCACACAGCTGTAGTTTTATTTTGTAGTAGGTACTTAGGCAACCGAGCTCTGCTCTGGTGAAAATACAGAATGCTCATTTAATAGTATAGGATAGTTCATACTAATTCCATGCTGCCATATCATTATTCTAAGGTAGCCATCTTGTTCTAAACTTTCGGCGACCGAGCTCTGCTCGGGTGAAAATACGGAGAAAACGAATTTTCCCAGATATGAGACCTAGCTAGATCGAGTTTTCGCCCCCGTATTGCAACTTTCATCGAAATCGTTAAAGCCGTTTTCGAGAACGCGATTACAAATATACATATGTACAATATTGTTCATTTAATAGTTTATTTTGTATGATATAACGGAAGTTTCGTGCAGTTAAGATAAAAGATACAGCAATCCGACTTCTTACAAGTTGACCACTTACTAATATTCTGCGATTGCGATTACCATCCAGGAGTTTTGGAGGGGTTTGTGGCTAAGTAATAACAGCCGCACGGGTTTATCCATAAGGTTAAGCTACGCTTGCCGCGGTTGGTCCGTGGATGGGTGACCATATTTACATACTAAGACCCTGCGGTCGTCGGAAAGCACGTTGAGCCGTTGGTCCCGGCTGTCATTCGTGGATCATTGACAGTCTATACGGGTCGTCAGAATCCCGAAAGTCTGACAACCAGTCTTACCAAGAGGTATCGTATTACCCAGTAACTGGGTTGTGGACGTCAGATAGGCAGTCACTCCATTTAAAATACTGACCTTCATGCCTTCACCACCTTCGTATAACCTAAGTCGAACTTGCAGTCGATTCCAATCTCAATCTCGATTTCGTTCAAGAGTGCCAATTTTCTGAAGATTGGAATTGAAACTGGGATCGGATTAGAATAGGATCGAGATTGGGATTGATTTCAAGAGTAAGCCTGAACAAATAAATAAATAAAATTGAAGTACTGTTTGTAATGTCAAAAAGCTGTTATTTTAAGTAATGAGTCATGTTGTTTATGTGTTAATAGCGAATCGTTTCATTGTCTGCTAACCTAGTAGATACTGCTGATTAGGAAACTTGTAACTCATTGTCGCATACCGCTGGGTCCACCGTGAGAGAAAAATGACATTTAATTCTGTGTTTGATGGAGTTAGTAATGGTTATGTTTTCTTGTAGTTATTGTGGTATTAAGAAAATTATGCGGGTATGCTATTCCTAGTTAGCTAAGCTAACATTAGATTGTAGGCTAAGATGAGTTAACCTCTTTTCAAACTGGACCAAATACCATCCATGGGGCTACCATTCATGTGGGTCCTATCAGAATACCAGCGCTGCGGTATTTTTCTTTTAAATATCGCCGCATCATGCTGAGTTAAGAGCCTTTTTAGCCTCGCACAGGTCGTTATTATTCTGTTAGTTTTTAAATGCTCCTTTTTTGTTTTCAAGTGATAATTATACAATTCGCACATGAATCCGAAAAGTCAGTGGTGCGTGGGTAGCGTTCAAACTCGAGACCTATGACTTGGTAGTCTGACGGTCACACCACTAGGCTATTACTGCCCGCAATGTACGGAATGGTACCTTTACATCACGCCTGTGTTCCCCGAAGGGTTAGGCAGAGGTGTACCTATAGTACACCCACATTTCGCCAGTTATGTTTAAGTCCCATGTAATAGGGGGCGAGCCTATTGCCATCAACCGGGCACAAATCCAGACTCCGGGCTGCTACTGAAAAATTCCAGATGGAGAAACCCAATAATCTGGGAATCGAACCCAGGACCTCATGCTCAGCAGTAGCCTTTTCGACCACTTCACCAACGAGGCAGTTTTAAAACAATAAAATCTTTTATTTTCAGGAGACAGCTTGGAGGAACTAAATGGCTATGGAACGATGAGACCAAGGAACATAATCTCCTCAATACTTAGTGGAACGCCAGCCAAGAACAAGGGGCTCGCTATATCGAATCCCCATGATTTTAGAATGGTTAGTTATTTCATTTCATTTATTATCTTCTATTTCAGTGGTTCCCAAAGTTGGCTGGACCGCGACCCACTTGCCAAAAACAGCCAAGTTCGTGATTCACCTCTTGGGTTTCATGGAGAAAAAAAGGGGCTATATGAATAAAGGACTGTTCAAATAAGAAAAAACATTCATTTACAATCGAAAATTTTAATATTTAATTAAATACATACAAGGAAAGCGATATCAATGAGAAGGAAATATTTGTTTCCTATTCTTTGTCATAATAGTTTTAGCATTAACTTAATTTTTTGTTATTTTGAATCGCAATGAGTTTGATACGACCAATCTATTTCGGTATTTAATTTTAATATTAATCATAGCTGAATATCAAACTTTCAAAGCCCACCCAATATTCGGTCGCGATTCATTCATTCAGTGACAGACAACGCACAACCTGAACTACGGGGGTCTGGAATCAAGATTTTTTTCACAAGAGTTCCTTTTATAACGAAACTGAGCACTAAGGAAGGCTTTTTTAAGATTCATCTCCTCTTCTTTTAGTGTGGTTAGTGACTAACCAGGGGGTCTACTCACTAAGCGAAATTCGTAGTTTCGGCCAAAGTTAAGGGCGCCTAGGTCCCCGTCTCACTTACGGTATGTCTTTCATTGAGACGGAGCGCAAACCGCCCCTAACTTCGGCCGAAACTACGAATTTCGCTCACGGAGTAGACCCCCTGGTGTCAGAGTTTTAAAGCCGTACATGGGCCTCTGACTTGGCTTCACATGCCGTCGAGACATATCTTTCAGGCATGCCGGTTTCCTCACGATGTTTTCCTTCACCGTTTTAGAAGCAAGTGATAATGATACAATACGCACATGAATCCGAAAAGTCATAGGTGCGCGCTTTGGGTGCGAACTCGAGACCTATGACTTGGCAGTCCGACGGTCACACTACTAGGCTATTCATTCCCTAAAGAGGTTAAATCGGGAATGAAAGTTTCTATGGAAATTCGTAATTTTTGCCGATGATGTATCCCCCGTTGGGCAGACGGGTTGTCACTCTATAGTGTTCCAACTGCTAGGACAAAGGCTTCCAGTCTTTAAGAGGGAGTGGGCCGTAATCGAACACAAAACTTCACGATCACTTCAATAAGTTTATTAATATTTTGTCATGAAATAATTTCAGGTATCGGCGATCATAGATGTAGATATAGTTCCTGAAACGTGCCGGCGAGTCAAACTACTGAAGCACGGGTCAGATCGACCACTAGGATTCTTTATTAGGTAAGGAGCATCAACTTATTTACTGCCCTGGTTACCTCCAAAGCGAGGCTCGATTAAAGGTAAAATTAAAGCAAAAGAAGTAGCTGCAAAAACAAATGAAAATGACTGCAAATTTGCGGAATCTGAGTTCAATCAAAGATAAATACAGATGGTACACTCCGCAAAATCATTGAAATAAAAAGCGACGCTTGCTACGCCACAATAAAGTGCAATTCAGGTCGCACAGTGCTAATTACCTACAGTTATATTCACCTAGAAGTTGCCTCTCTTTCTATCGCGTAACTCTTAGATCTTCTGACTACGTTACACCCGCCGCGTACTTATAGCTTCATACCTAAAATGCGGAGTGAACCATCTGTGGTTCAATACTGCAAGTTTAATGGGTTTTGCTCTTTAAAAATCTTTTTTAGTTTAGGCGGTTTAATAAAATTCCGTATGATGTTGTTCTAAGTGATCTTTCAATTACCCGTTACGAATCCAAATTGGTCGGAAGTATTTCCCGAAATTATTATTGTACTATCGCAATTGAATTGAAGTTCTTGGCCTGCATCTCACCTGATGGTTAGTGGTTATCAGGCCGAAGGTGGAAGCGAGCTTCACCCGGAATCCTCAACCACAGAGGAACTGGCTATCTTACCTCTAACTGCCGAAACACAACAATTCTGTTAACATTGTTGTTATGGCGACAGACTTAGCTAAGATGGTGGTAGCTAGTCAGGCGGACTTAGAAAAAGCCCAAGAACAAGGGGACAAAATTTTCTTTTGAGAAATTTTGTCCCCACTGATCCAACTCGGGACCTCTGGTTCTAAAACAGGTGATCTAACCACAGGCATTCAAAATTCTTTTTTTTTTGTTTTATTTGTTTGTTACATCCCCCGATGTGACACATTATAATTATCTTTATTAATTTAAAGTATCCTAAAAAATAACCTCATTTTTTCCAGAGACGGCACCTCAGTCCGGGTAACTCCCAACGGCGTAGAACGTTCGCCCGGCATCTTCATATCGCGACTAGTGCCCGGAGGCCTGGCGGAGTCTACCGGCCTGCTGGGCGTCAACGACGAGGTGCTGGAGGTCAATGGCATCGATGTGTCTAACAAGACCCTGGACCAGGTACGTCAATCAACTCCTCCTGGGCATAAGCCTCGCTTGCCGTTGTGCGGCCTCCATTCCAGGACTGCTCCACTGGCCATCTATCCTTCGACAAACATGGCCAACCCACTGCCACTTCAGTGTGCTTACTGTGCAGGCTATGCCGGTTACTCCAGATCTTCTCCGGATAACTTCATTGTTAATTTTATCCTTCAAAGAAACTCCGAGCATAGCCCGCTCCATAGCGCGCTGAGCGACTTTGAATTGGTGGACCAGCCCGACTGTCAGGGTCCAGGTTTCGGCACCGTAAGTCAAAACGGGCAGGACGCACTGGTTGAAGACCATAGTCTTCCAACATTGCGGTATAGGAAACGAGAAGACTTGGCGAAATATTCCAAACGCTGCCCTACCCAACTGGATTCTTCTGTCCGTTTCTTTGTCAAAGTTGTGTTTACCGTGGCAGGTAAGTGGAACCATGGAACCAGACGGATCCCTTTTTCTTAACCATTTTATCTGCAATTAACATACAGGGTATTCGCATCCTTCATGGTGTGGAAAATTGCTGTTTACGGCAGCGCTTATTGTAAAGCACGCAAAACCGTGTGCTTATGGGAGCATGCAATGGTACAGGAGTTGTAGAGATATAACATTTAACGCTTGATTTCGTGAAAAAAAAAAAATAACTTTCAAAACGTTCAATATCTCCATAGCCAAAATGTTCCCTGGTATAATCCAGTACAAAAAAATTATCACAATGGCGGGGAGTACAAGCGCCTCCCGGTTTAAACGTCTTTTCACACTCGTTATAGTTTGCAACTGCTTTCTTTGGACGTATCAGTTTGTTTATCTTCCTAATTCCTTCATCCTCATTCTCAGGTGACAGACATGATGGTAGCGAACTCTTCGAACCTCATCATCACAGTGCGGCCCGCCAACCAGCGCGCCGGCCCGCCCGCGCCCGCCGAGACCGTGTCGCGGCACTCGCAGCCCTCCAGCGAACCTGATGAGGATAGGTGAGAACTCTTGTAATATCTACTACATAGCAAAGCTAAGGCAGGTGCCTTAGCTTCACATTGAAGTGAAACATCACCGAAAACATTGTACAAGTCGTGCCATCTGCTCTTCCCGCCGCCCCGATGGGGAACTCATACCGCTAAAGAGACCCATAAATCGTCTCCTGCGCAAGTCAAACCACGTGGTGCGTCAAGTTCCCAGTGCTGGAACACAGGCCTCCTCTCAGTGAGGCGTATATCATTCCCAGTGCTGGGACACAGGCCTCCTCTCTGTGAGGCGTTTATCTTTCCCAGTGCTGGGACACATGCCTCCTCTCTGTCAGGCGTATATCGTTCCCAGTGCTGGGACACAGGCCTCCTCTCTGTGAGGCGTTTATCTTTCCCAGTGCTGGGACACATGCCTCCTCTCTGTCAGGCGTATATCGTTCCCAGTGCTGGGACACAGGCCTCCTCTCTGTGAGGCGTATATCGTTCCCAGTGCTGGGACACAGGCCTCCTCTCTGTGAGGCGTATATCGTTCCCAGTGCTGAGTCACAGGCCTCCTCTCTGTGGGACCTATAATGTTCCCACTGCTCAGACACAGGCCTCTCTGTGAGGCCTTGAACGTTCCCAGTGCTGGGACAGAAGCCTCCTCTCTGTGAGGTCTATAATGTTCCCACTCTGGAACACAGGACTTCTCTCTGTGGGAGGAAGAGGGCTGTTATCTACCACCCGGACCCAGTGCGGGTTAGTAGATGTCACATGTCATCGAATTTTTTGTTCTATAACATTCTGATTTCCTCAACGATGTTTTCCCTTGAGAGCAGTGGTGAAGAAATAATTTACGGAAAGTCAATCTGCCTAGCCTTTTCCTACTATGTTGGGGTCGGCTTCCAGTACAACCGGGTGCAGTTGAATACCAGTATTTTACATGGACCGACAACCCAGTACCTTGGTACGATACCCCTTGGTAAGACTGGTTGTCAGACTTTCGGGATTCTGACGACCCGTAACGACTGTCACAGATCCACGAATGACAACCGGGACAAACAGCTTTACATGCTTTCCGAGGCACGGAGGAGTCTCGGTACGTAAAGATGGTCACCCATCCACGGACCAACCCCGGCAAGTGTAGCTTCGACCCATGCGTCTGTTATTACTAAGCCACGAGCTCCTAAATAAATTACGGAAAGTAATAACCAAATATACTAACAGTTTTTTTTTGTTATTTCTTCCCAGATTCGACCAAGATGACCACGACGAGATAGTAGACCTAACAGCCGTAACACTGGAAGAGGCCGAGCCCGCGCCCTTCGCTATCACATCGAAGGACGATGGGCAAGTGCTTCACCTCTAGTACATACTGCGACGGTACCGCGCCGCTAAGGAACGATACGGCTAGTTGATTGTGTTGAATATGGTGCGAAATTGTTATTAAGTGAGTGTACGTCGTGGTTGAGGTGAGATGGTGGTGAGAATAGTAAATAATATTTCGTGTAGAAGCGTTCATATGGTCGTATCGTATGCCCTGAAGATATTCGCGTGGTTTTAACCGCTATGTGTCCAGCCAATTTCGCATAGAAGTGTGTCATATGCCTGTTAAGCTTCTAGCATGATTTTGAACATGTTCGGAGCGCGTATTATGGTGGCTCTTCACAACACTATTCGGTATTCGCGGTATTTACTGAGTTTTATTCGGCTATAAAGTCAAAGTCAGAATAACTGGAACACACCGTCCACATATCGTCATGAAAAGGGAATATGCCGAACATTCAAGAATATTTTTGCTAATCTGGACGCAAAAATGGACGTGTTAACAGCAGCAACTTATTACTTCCGTTTTAAAGACATTTATTTATCAAAAAAAAAAAAGTACGTTACAGTTCACTTAACATATTGAGAAAAGTAAGAGAAAAAGAAAAGTAAGTTCCATTCTCCGTGTTCACAATAAGAGAATTGAGAGATTAATGTGACAATCGGTATTGTTAGTGTTGTTGTCTTACGTGTTCTTCTGGGGCTTTTTAAAATGGTGTCACTATTGGTTACATCATCAGGTAGTTTATTATACAGTTTTGCTCCCTCGTACAGTATATTTTACTTCCTCTGTGTTAATTACCAATACACGTTATGCGCACAAAAAACACCGCACTCTACTGAGCAAGCCATGTGCTGACGGCAAACGAACTGATTCGGTATATTCGCAACCCTTTGATATGTGACCAAAACCGACAACCGGCGGATACGAGTGTTCGTGTATTTGCGTAACTTCACATCGTCATAGTTCGGCAAATAAAACGAATACGCAAACACGAACAGCGATGTGAAGTGCCACCATTAGGTTCAAACATATTCATATACAGTTTGCGTCAAATAACGTTGCCGCTTTGAAGTTAGGTTGCGCATGCGCACTACTGTTTTATAAGGAAGATTGACTAGTGCGCAGTCATTTGTAGCCTACTTCAGAGCGGCAAAGTTATTTGACGCGAACTGTAGAAGCTGTAATAGGCGTATTATACGCCTTGTGGGTTAATAGCAGTATATTTAACGCGTCAGTGATGATTGTACTCGTGTTTGTTAGTTTCATACACCATGAAATTGTAAGTGCCTGCGTTACGTTTGAAGCAAGAGTTTCGCTTCTATACGAAGTATTGTATCTTTTTCTATGGTAAGGAAATATAGATTAAACATGAATTGCGCAGTACCGTTGTTAAAAAAATATCGATTTGTCGTATTACAAGATGCTATTATCAAGTTGTAGAGTCTTAGGATATATTTCAACTTCTTATCAATGAATTAAAAAAAACAATAAAATACAAAACTTAATTTTATCACTGACAGGTTTCTATTAAAAGTAGCAGAATCTTAGCTGCGTTCATAAAAAAGACACTGAATATTCCGATCCATAGTTTCATCGAGTTGGCATATACCAATTAATGTAATCGATTCGCCAATCGATCGAAAACGAAAAATTCACGTGTAAAAAATCTAATAAAAATACTGTCTCATTAACCACCTCAACCACACAACTAAGCAAGACTCGAACATTAGTACTTACGTAAAAACATTCCATTATATGCCTTATATATACTGCAATAAGTGTCAAAATAGCTAAATTAGGCGTCACAATAGATTAGGAAGCAATATTAGGTACAGACGACATAGTGAAGTATTAAACATATCGCGAATATTTTATTCTCAAGTATTGTAATGATTGTCTAATGCAAAAAATATGCTATTTTATTTAGTTAAGCACTCGACAGCATGTGCTGAAATTGTCCTGTAGAGGTGGGCAAAGTGTATCATTTTTGCGATTGGAACATTTGCATCTGGATCACTGAAATGATCCGAATCATTGATATTTTTCATTTGGATCATTTGAATCATCGACTCAAAGGACTTAAAAATGCATAACGACAACGAACATCTGTGAGAGTATGAGTGATACATATCTCATTTGGTATCTCTTTCTGACTTAAATAAATTGTAATGTGTCACCCGCTTACTCGAACCTGGCGAGTCAGTTCAGTATTACTGACTAAAGCAACGTAACTCAGCGTTTCAGTCTTTCTCTCTCGCTCACTGCTGCTCAGTCGCCTCGCAAGATATATGTTCTATGCTCGCAAGCGACCGTCGCGCGGAAAGAGCACAGAGGCAAAGTAATGATTCAGATTCAAATGATGTGTTTGAATCGTTGTTACTGAACCAATATTTTGGAACACTTCAATGATTCGGATCAGTGAGTCGGTTCCGTAAAGAGTTACACACACCTATTGTCCTGGGTTTGATTCCCAGGTCGGGCAAGTGGTTTTTCCATCAGGAATTTCTCATAAGCATGTCCGGAGTCTGGATTTGTGGCCGAATATTGGTAATAAGCTCTCCACACGGGACTTACATAAGTGCACTGTATGTATACTTCTGCCTAGCCCTTTGAGGTACACAGGCGTAATGTTAGACGCATATTTTTTGCATAAGAACATAGTACCTAGTAGTAAATACTTAATTATTGTGCCTAAATATATGTGTATAGTATTTTTTACGTATTTCAAATCTTATTAAAAGAATGTCAATCATTCCATTTAGGGTGTATTACTATAATGTACTTTGTAAAGGAACATTATAATCTTCAAACTCCTATCAACTTCGATTTTAGCTCAATTTTTCATAACATATCAAATTATGATGTTAACTCATCCAATCGGGCTTCGAATATAAATCATTCGTTCAATTTATTTCATTCAATCATTCAGTCTTTGTTTTCGTTCATTCATCATTCTCAATCAAGTATTTTGTAGTTAAATTATAATCATCAAATTGTTTTGAGTTCAGAGGGTTTTATTTCTTTTAAATTATAAACAGTTAAATCTTTCAATGATAAAAATAGGCGTTATTAATCAGTTGTAAAATTATTACGTTGTTGACAATAATATTAGTTGTAAAATACTGCGTAAGTGTCAAATTCCATCCATTTTTGTTTGAATTTGTTAAAGACGACATACATCAAAAGCTCTCAAAACGGTGAAGGAAAACATCGTGAAGAAACCGGCATGTCCTAGTACCAAAAATTCTCACAAATCTACCACCCCACACTAGACCCGCTTGCTGGATGCCTTACCACGTAAATTCACAAGCAGGTTTTTTTTTTATGAAATTGAATAATTTTGAAAAATCTTTTTTCAATTTCGAAGACATGCGAATCTACCAATCCGCACTGGGCCCGCGTGGTAGATTACAGCCCACTACCTCACAATGAAGGCCTGTGTCCCAGCAGTGGGAACATTAAAGGCTGCTTATGCTTACATCAAAAGGCCAACTCCCGTAATAAAAACGTTCAAAATCTACTCGCAACCTCAATCAAGGTCAAACACTTGACAGAAATATAGGGAAAGTAGAGGTATTTTTGACAGCAACAGATTATAATCTGAAAGTTCTTAACATTTTCCGGGACACTAAACGCCCATAGACATCATAACAATAAAACATGTATTGTGATTGTGTCTCGATCAGTGTCCCGGAAAGTGTTAAAAATAAGAGAATTACCACTCAGGTTTTCTTACACCATTTTGTGGTATAACGGCAGGCCTTAAAATATCTAATAGTGATGATGCCTGGGTAAAAAATGAAATTCTAATTAGTCCGTCAGTCCGATAATAAAAAAATATTAGACACGTATTTTTTGCTTTACCATATTAATAAAAAAATACTTAGATAAAACGCATTTTAAGTTGGGGAGTGGGGGTCGATACGTCACAAGTAAGTATAAAATCTACATACTCGTGACGTCATGACACATTTTAACTCAATGTATCGCCGTAATCTTTAGATTACGTTAATAATCTCCATGAAGGATTAAAAAAAAAAATGTGATCATCCCTATTATACAGAAAGTAAGGTAATTATGAAACTTTGCTAGTCACTAAACTAAATCACTATTGGGCCAACATTTGGTTCTAACTATCAAAAGAACATCTACTTAATAAAAATCTTAAATTCACTAACAGACTACGCACAGCCTAAACCGCTGTATCTAGAAGCATGAAATCTTGCGCAAGAGTTCTTTATAAAATGCTATTGAGCAATAAAAAAGGATTTTTGAAAATTCATCCACTCAAGGAGTAATTACAGGATGGAAGTTTGTATGGAAGTACTTAATTTTTTCCCATGGGACACCCATCGGGTACCGGTCTTGTAAATTACCATTGGCGCAGATTTATATCGTCTTTAACAAATCCGTCTTTAAACACTTAGATAGTTTTATTCTCACTTCCTATGGAAGGTGCTATATGAAATCAAAATTCATGTTTTACATAGTTAACAAAAACTTAGAGTTAAATAATTATGAATTTGTCAATTTTCTATGAATTATTTTAGAATAGTAGGGTGGAGCCGGAAATAGCAATTTATTTAATTGTATCGCGTAGTTTCTAAACCCGCCACTGATTTGACAATGGCGGTAGTGGACTGTTGAGTCCAAAGAGGTTATTAACAAAAAGTTTTCTAACAATAGCGAAAAGTAATATTATAAAGAAATAATCATAATCTTGGCGTATGCTTATGGAATATTTTTAGTAAACTAGTAAACTTTTGCAATAGGCTTAAAAATCAAGACCAATCGCTATTCGAAAATTATAATATGTACTTAATCTTAAAATCGTGTTACTTAACATTATACTTACTTACACGCTAAAAATATGCATGCATTCCACAATTTTCAACTTTTATAATGATTATTAATAAAACGCATTCCATTTCGTAAAAGACAACGTGCCTTGAATCTCTTGTAGCTTACTTTAATTAAAAATAATTGGTCGAGCCCAATTTTAAATATCGAATAGACCACAAGATTTTATAACAGTCAACGGTAATGGAGACAAAACTGCGCGGAAGTCGGTCCATCCGTGCAATTAAAGAATTAAATGTACTGTTGATCCGCCGCGGATCATCGCTTGCGGATCATCCGCTCAGTGTGACGCCAATATTAGAGTGGTTGACTCAAAAATGACCAAGAATTTCATAAATAAATAATTATCGGCTTTGAAACGCATATAAGTTGTCGCTTAGAAATCAGTGAACTCCGTTCGTTGGCCTAAAACAAAATTTATTTGTAGTAAGAGACTAAGTCGTGTAGTATTGCATAGCCCGCTTTGCAGAAAAACGTCGCCATTTTGAAAATTATTAAGAAAATCTACAATTCTCGTTAAATCGCTTCATTTTGTGGCAGATTTGCACTATACTATTGTGATCACTTTTTATGTGTCACATTTTCGAAGGCCTACAACCGTGCCGTGTGTGCATATCAGTGCACAAGCCAAGCCAAGCTCATTCGACTTACAGTAAATAATGATTAAAATCTGTTAAAAGTGTTGAATGTTAACTTGTTTTTTTCTTCTTCTAATCATTTTGTTATAACTAAAAAACTCAGTTGACATATGAATTAAAAATGGTTTGTGTTAATGCAAACAAAATGAGCTTATTAACTTTACTTAAAAAAATGTTTTAGATGCAATTTGAAATATTCACAATTTAATTAAGTTTTTTTATATGAAATATGCGTTGAATGACGTTTATATGAAATTATGTCGAGCAAAGATATTGGTCCGTCAGTTTATGACATAATGATCAAAAATTATATTAAACTGCGAAGACTACTGTAATTTATCTATCAATGATTATGTGAACGCTGTATCTAATTTAAAATACAGTTTAAATAAAATAATTTTAGGTTATAACCAATATTTAATGTATTATTTAGATATAGATTTTTATTATTAAGTTTTTTTCATAATTTGTAAAGCCTTTTTTTGTTTATCATTGTTTTGTCACTATCATTTCATTATTGATTTTATAAAAGAAAATAAGTGCTATTGTTTTAATTTTGAAATTATTTGCATACAATGTATTTAGACATTCCTTATGAAATACTTTATATTTGAAATTATGTTTAAAAATATATTCCGTTCCACAACGATTTTTAATCTGTAAAGGCTGCAAAAGTATCCGTTTAAAAATTTAGTTTATATCATAAAAGTATTTTGAAAAAATGTATTCATGAACAGTATTCTTTTACTTATTGACATTTTGTGCATTCTGTGATCACCGAATCAAATAAAATAAAAAATGTACTTAAAGTAAGCCTGTATTTGTGAAATAGCAAGCCCTAATTTTTATAAAAATTATATATAAAAATATTTTTTTTTTTTCAATAATTTTGCTGATTGGCTCAAAACTATGTCCAAAATGTTGTTATAGTCAAATGATTATACATAGTTGATATTTACACATGTAAGCTAGTATACTTGTGTTATTATAAAATATATTATATTAATTTAAGCATTGTTTTTTTACATAATGGCTCGGCTTTTGCCGCGCGGCACGTACCCCCGGCTTTTGCGCCTTCATTTTTCTTTGCGATCCTTTGTGCGGCAGGGCCGAGCGCGCGTGATAGTGCTCTGCAGAGCTGATGATACGCGATCCAGCGTCACTGACCGACTGGAGGCGAGTATACCCGATTCAGCATCACCGACCCGAGCGAGACGGTTTAGTTTCATTCACTGTTCAGAAAGAGGTTACTTTGAATATCTGGAATACTTACGTTCCGTGAAAACATATCTGAATTAAATAATAAGAGCTCCCAAATAACACATTTACATTAACACCAGTTTATATTATATCGCAAATTAATCAAAGGCTTAGACATCAAATAAATTGTGTAATTGTGTAACCGTTTATCTGCGTCTTCTGTCAACACCAAATTATTTGCGTCGTAATTCGAAAATACGAGTTATTCTATAAATACAACAATACACTTAACTGCCCTTTATGTGTTGATGGGTGGTGGAGTAAAAATAAAATAAGAATTAATTTTTTATATTTGTTTATTGGTGTGATAATGACTAAACGTAATGCAATATATAACGTTTTTTAATTATGTGCAGAAAAAAACGGTAGCCCGCGGAATCAAATATTTATTTATAGTATTATAATCAAAAAAGTCATCGATACAACTCGGTAAGTTCATAAATATAATCCTATTGAATGACTTTCATGAAATCATGACATTTTATTTGTATTGCTGATTCTAATTCATAATATTTGTTACGGTCGCGAATCATATTTTAATCAAGATACAATCTGACATTGACATAAGCAAAACAGTAAGAATATTTGAATTTCGCGGGCTAACTTAGCGCATCCCGGCAAAAGCGTCAGCACGCGAAATGCAGAGTAGCACGCGAAATTCAAATTTTCCTACGTTTTTTTTTCAATTTGCAGGTCAGTATCAGGTTGTATGTTTATGTAAATGTGATTCGCGGCCGTACCTATTAAATATTTATTTACAATGCATTTGCTCGAAAAGAGCGTTTTCCAAGCAGTCAATTTGTGCGGAAAGTGTCACTTTTTTTCACTAGTACTTTATTTATTTATTTTATTATTTATGTACACACAGTAAAATACATACAGATACGACATAATTATAATTTGATCGGTGGTTCTCTTAGCCCATTTATCATCTGACATGCGGCTGACATGTCTGGCCCAGTCCCACTTATGCCAAGCGGCTTTCTGAGTAACGTCCGTGATCTTGGTTCAAACTCAAACTCTTTATTGCATTCATGTGTACATTAAGGTGTTACATTTATGTAAGTAAGTTCCAACATGAAACCCGGTTAGGGCACGGCAACATAATATACGTAGGTATATAATAAATTGGACAAAACAAGCACCCAGTGCAAGTTTATTTAACAAATATAATTATTATCGACAACAATATTACTAGTATTAAGTTTGTGTAGTTATTTTAATTAATATCATGAGGTTATTAAATTATTTTATTTATGTATATCATTAAAATATTTTATCAATGTCATGATGGCCCAGTGGTTAAGGCCTCGCCTCTCATGTACGAACGAGGTTGTGGGTTCAAATCCGGGCAAGTACCAATGTGACTTTGGCGCGCAGTGTTGTGTTCCTTATACGGTCCGAAGTTCGGACCCCTAGTATACTGCGCTCCATGGCTCGCTGGCAAACCTCAAGCTTCGACCTCTGTTGAAGCGTCAAAGACCAGGTTTGAGAACCTAAAGTACTCTGTGGGCAACGCTGTCTCGTGTTGAGCCAGCGTTGTTTAATGTTGTTGTTAATACGGCAATCCAAGATATTTTTTCAGAAAATACGGCATACGGCAGGCCGTTGATTGCCGTATCACAAAATACGGCAATTGACTCTAAGTGAAACGAAACGTTTTTTCACTACAACGATAAAACCCAAATGTATCTGTCACCTGAAGAAGCTGTGCGCCACACAATTTTTTGGTCAATGTTGCCACTAACCCATAAACTACCACGACTTGTCAAAATTAAAAATGACCTTCAAAAAATCGATGATAACTGCTTCAAAATCAAATATATATATACGTACTGTACCAAGTTTAAAGGTAGCGCGAAATGTGCGACAAAATGGGATGCAGGTACAAGTATACATTAGATAAACATGAATCTAAAGTAATAGAAACGATAAGAAACCTTTTTGGAGAAGAAACAAATGAAGTAAATAAAAATAAAAAATACGGCAATTTTTTCTTTCGTTTTCACTAAAATACGGCAAACCAGACTGTGACATACGGCAGCCCAGATTTTTACGATAACAACACTGGTTGAGTCAGTGAAACACCCTTTGAGTCAGTGTTGCCAACCCGTACGATAATTATGGGGGCGTATGATAATTTGGCCTATGGTACAATGTACGATAATGAATGTCTAGCGTACGATAATTTTGAGATTTGCTGATAAAACATTTTAAAGTTCCATTAACAAAACGTATTTGTTAAACGAAATTAAACGCAGATTTTTTTTAAAAAAGGCAATGTCAAGTTTGTCAACATCAACAAGTAAGTAAGTATAGAATCTCTGCTGGGGTTGCGGGTTTGCCCGAAAGGGATATCGCGGCCCCGGCACACAGGCAACGGAATGAACACGGGTGGGTTTTAGGCAGTAAAAGTCTGACACACCCTCCCGCTCCGCCCAGAGCGGGAGAAGTTATTTGATAATTTCCCACCCTCAAAAAAAAAAAAAGTAAGTATCACTCTCTCCAGACACACAAACACAAAAAAATCAACTGAAAACACAACATGTTTACGGTTTGTGCTGCTAGCGCCACTACTGGTGAAACCTGGCATATACTTCCCCTTTGACCCTAGTATAAAACTATTCATTGTCTTTTGATAGCAATTTGATTTGAATTTAGCGTAACGTTTTTTTCTTTTTGGATTTTTCTTTTGTACAATAATTTTACCTAAAAAACGATAATTTCGACGTGGGAACTCGATAATTTGAACTTTTGGAGTTGGCAACACTGCTTAGAGTATTTATGTTCTGTGGTGAAACAAGGATCAAAGAGTAAAGTAACTATACAGAGAAAGAGTAACAACTCTGTGGTAAAAATTGCATGTATGGAAAGTGCTGCCACCTTGAGTTTGGTGGGTGAACTAAGGCTCTATTCTACACCTACATAGGTATGTTGGTGTATAATAGAGCCTTAGTTAAATCCTCATAATAAGTATGCATAACTAGGTAGCTATGCATACTTATTATGAGGATTTACTATTCTTATTAAATTTACAGACATCTCATTCAACTCTTTGTCCTAGTTTTTTTCTCATATTAAGAAAGAACTCTTGCTTCACTATCGAAGACAAAAGTAACTGAGAAATCAGGACAATCTGTAGAGAGAGTCTGTATTAGGGTTATAATCAGTGAAGTACAGAATAATGAAATGAAAAATGATTATCAGACAAATTAATTATATTAATCTTTCTACTACAATATCTGTAGCAACTGCCATACTAAAACTTATTACTTGAGCCGCATTTTTACTAAGTGTTCATTGATCAACTTGTGCAGCATACTCAGTTCTCCACGCGATTTATCGGCTTCAAAAACCCGCTGAAAGTATTCCCACTTTACTATTTTTAATACATTTTCGTGCATGTAATGCATTTCTTTATTTAATAAATTATTTCTAATTCCTTTTAACAAGTGGGGAACATCAAACAGCGGGGTTATATCATGATTGTTTACATAAATTATCTCCTTTCGGTATTCTTTTCCTGCATGGAAATATGCAGTTTTGGCTTCGGAGATTAAGCTATTTATAGTGCTTACATTAGCCGAGCTTTGATCGCATACAGTTGCGATTATCTTTAGACCAGTAGCTTGTACTTTAGCTATAACATCTACAAAAATTTCTTTAAGTTTTGATGATTTTACACAGACGATCTTGTTGCAACATTTTCGACACTGTGGACTTTCAACTCCTTAAAAACAATTTGATTTATGCCTGGAGTCAATTTTACTTGAGCAAGCAATGACTTCAGGTCTTTTTTTGACGGTAGTGTGAAATGTTTGCACATTAACTTGTAGGCTTTAGGGCTTTTCTTAAAAATTGAAAGAGATAAAATCTTTTCTTCCTGGGTAAATCTGTCCCTTCTTTTTCTTCCGTCCTTCTATGCATTGCATTCGAGTAAACAATTTAGCTGACTCAGTCATGTTTTGAGATAATTTCTCAAAATCCCTGTCAGCACTTTGTTTTTTAATTTGCTTAATGCGCAACTTGTAACTTTTAAGTTTTTGGCGCAATCTCCTTATGTCTTGCTGTTCTGGTACACTGCTTTTCAGCCTTTTTCTGCAGATACTCGAAAGTTTTACCTGAAAAATTAATTTAAAATTTAAAAACATACATCCATACTTATGATGTTCAGGTATATTAGATAAAACTGCTCACAAAGGAACTAAACATTTTCTAAATTCTATGAAATATGTAATGGATGGTAAGTTAATCTTTAAATAAAAAGTTGGTTGTTTTTTTGTAGCCTATCGTATGTCCCAGTGCTGACCAAAGGCCTCCCTTTTTACCTTTCAAACTTATACGTATATATTTTGTGCTGTTTCTGACCATGCTAAGCCCGCCCGCCCGCCTTCCACTTTTATTATACATACATATTTCAAACTTTGTGAGTTTGGATAAACTCGAGCTCGAGAGGGTCGTGGCTAAGAAACAGCCGCACGGGTCGATCAATCAAAGGTTAAGCTACGCTTGGCGCGGTTGGTTCGTAGATGGGTGCCCATTCATTTTATACCAAGACTCGTCCATGCCCCGAACAGCACGTTAAGCAGTCGGTCCTGGCTATCCCAAATATATATGGATTATCAGAAGCCCAAAACTCTGACAACCAGTCTTACGAAGGGGTATTGTGTAACCCAGTAACTGGGTTGTGGAGGTCAGATAGGCAGACGCTCTATGTAAAATACTAGTATTCAGCTGCATCTGGTTAGACTGGAAGCCGATCCCAACAATTGGGAAAAGGCAGACTGATGGAGTTTGGATAAAGTTAACATTACACATCATGTTAAATGGATGAACAGCCTAAAACATCCCACTGCTGGGAAAAGAGCTAGTATATGCAAAAGATAAATTAAACCAATTAGATAGTGCTGTGTGAATTTATAACAAACAGACAGACCAGTTCATATTTATAATATTAGTGAAAAAAAAAAAACAAAGTACCTGGATCAAATTTTGTCAATGGTGTGCGAGCATGGTACTCTTCACGTGATGTCAAACAGGTAGATTCAGATGGCCCAGGGAATTCTGTAGAATCAACACCAGCTGAAGGTCCAGCTCTGGACGGACCAGCTAGGTGTTTGGTTTAAACTGATAACCCAGGCAAGTTGGTGATATCAGTCAGAGGTCTGGCATAACCAGATTGTCTTCTAGGCCCACAGTAGCTATGGTCTGTCTCCACAAAGGTACTGATTGTTTGCTGAACACCTGTAACATACATTGCAATATTATCATCAGTTTTACTACCCACCTACTTGTCTTAAATTATACAAATTTAGCTGGTACTTTGTGTAGCTGTCTAATTTGCCCATCCTTATCATCAGCCAGTCGAATGAAAACAATGTGTGCTCACAATGTGGTGTTTCGATGCAACCTCAGTCAGTGTGAAGTAGCTAAGATGTTCCATTTTGACACATAAAATAGTTGTTTTTAATTCAGTAATTAATAGTTGTTTTTACTTTTATTGTAGTTATTTGACGAGCACAACCAATTGATTGCTAATCTGAATCAATTTGGTATTGTTATAAATGTTTTTCTGTCACAAATATTGATCTTATTTTACTTACGATTCAATTTAACTGTTGGTATTGTTGAACAAATAAGATGACCTCCAGTTGTCTAGAATGTGGGCTCAAAATGGTGATCACATACTCTTTTGTTCTTATATATCTTCGTACGGTCACTTTCTAGTAACCTTGCTGCCAACAGCCGCTATCCAAGCAGCGAACAAATCAGGGCGGTTGACGGGTCTTGGGACCGGGGAAGGGGTACACCATAGGTAACTGAAAATTGAACGAAATACATGAATATCAGAATATGGCTAAATAAAAAGAAATGATGGAATAACATACTTAAAACTTTTTCTTGCTTATATTAAAGGTAATATGGTACGGTACGGTAATAAACACTTACCTAAAGCATCACAGCCAAAAATACAATATTTTCTTCGGAGTTCACTCATGATAACAAAACAACATAAAGGACCAACGAAAAACAAAGTGATAACAATATTATGAAATGAAAACAAAACAAATAACAGTAACAAGTAACAATTTTAACAGAAATAACTGAAATAACTGAGAAATAACTCGGGAAGCGTATCAAATCAACGTCGGGAAAGCCGGAGTTGACAATGTCGCCATGGCGGCTACGCCTATGACATTTGTTTGACAATTTGACAAATAAGACAAAATGGCTGCTAAGTTTGTTTATCCCACCAAACTTCAGATGTCGCTGTCGTCTATGGAAATTGATGATAGTGCTAAGTGACAAGGATCAAGGAACAACAAAGTTCAACAAACATCAAAACAAAGAGTAGAATATTACCTAAATATTTGTATCATGGTTTATAAAATGAAAGGACCTATAATTCAAAACCTAAGTGGGCGCAAATTCGCTATTTTAATAAGTTTCCTTTTGTTATGTCAGCTAACATGTTTCTTGATCGGTGCGTTGGTAGCACCCATGCCTGAAAACGCTCAAAATATACTTGGAACCGTGTGTCGAGATACTTCTATTGTGAAAAATGATACGACGAAGTGGTACTACAACCGTGGGAAGGGTTCTTGCAAGACCGTCGATCTTGGAGAAACGCATCATGATTTGTCGGAGACCGACATAGTTTTTGCTTTTCAAATGCCGCTTCCCCGAGAGAGCAAGGTTCTAGACTATTCGCGATGGCAACAAAACTTGATCGGAGTACTTCAGATGGATATTAAATACCACTCGCAGATCGAGGTGCAGCCGCGCAGTACAATAACAATCGACGCCCGGTTGGCGTATCGGAATAAAGGCGATCCTGAAGATAAATGGACGCTATACACACAATCCGTGAAAACACGTCATCTAGACTGTGATGTTGATGTGAAAAGTGAAGACTATTTGTATGACTGTTCAGCAATTCCATTATTTGAACTTGGTTCTTTGTTCCATGACTACTATTTACTCAATGTAAGACTCCCAGTTGACACACCTAAAATGAATTCCCATATAGGACACATACAAGACATGTGGTTGACAGTCATCAACCAGAATGGAGGATTTATCAAAGTTTGGTTGTCGCTGAAAACCATATTTTTCCCTTGCATCATTGCTATACTTATTTGGTTTTGGCGACGTATACACATGCTTCAACGGAAGCCTGTACTACTTGAGAAGATGCTGTTGAGTTTAGGATTAGCTCTTTGCCTTCTGAATATGCCAATTGAGTACTTGACCTTACATTATGACTTGCCATTTATGTTATTACTGGGAGATATTCGTCAAGGGTTATTTTACGCTACACTGTTTTCATTCTGGCTCGTTTTTGCTGGTGAGCACATGTTGATTGAAGATGCGTCAGCTCAAAACGCTGTGAAGCAATACTGGAGGCATTTGAGTGCAGTTACTATGGGGTGTGTCTCTCTCTTGATATTTGACATGTGCAAGAGAGGTGGGCAACTCCGCAACCCTTTCTACTCTATCTGGATGACTCATATTGGAACTAACTTGGCTTCGACTTTCATTATACTCACTGGGATATCAACTGGAGTCTATTTTCTATTCTTATGCTACATGATCTGGCAAGTTTTCATCAATATCTCTCAAAAAAGGCAGTTCCTTCCTACTGAGTGTTCTGTCCGTTGTCTGGAAGAAGGAATCGTCTATCGCTTTAAATTCCTTATGTTGGCTACCCTTTTTTGTGCTGCATTGACTGTGATTAATTTTATTCTTGGACAAGTTGCTAAAGACCAATGGAACTGGGATGAGAACATTGAGCTTGAATACACATCAGCATTTTTCACTGGAGTGTATGGAATGTGGAATATCTATATCTTTGCTTTGTTGGTCTTGTATGCCCCAAGTCACAATGGTTGGCTAGTTGTTGAACAGTTCTGATACACCGAATTTAAGTGACGAGATGGAATTGAGCCCTCTATAACTAGCAGTAGTGAGATTTCATCTCTTATCTTCTTCTTTAGGAAGACTTCTATCGACTAATTGTGCCAATTTGATACTTCAAATTAATGTGTCGGAATTTAAGTAATTTTTGCTGTTCCATCTTTTTGATGAATTTTAGTTTCCAATTTCCATGCACCAAATTGGAAATAAAACTTGGGCCAATATTAGCCATAAACTGTTCTAATACCCCATTTACAATCAGCTCACGTCCACAGCAGTGAGCAGGAAAGTAGACAGGGCAGTGGGCAGGACGTGTAAACACGCTACTTCTCATGCTGCTGCCACTGCTACTCGCGCTGCCCGGCGCTCCCAAATGAGCGGTTTTTGTGCGGAAGTCAAAGGACGGGCAGCGCGAGCGTCAGTGCGTGTTTACATTCAGCTCCGTCGCTCACTTCTCACCGAGAGCCTGGATGAATCGGACGTGCGTGCTGCCTTGTTTTTGCCACTCGAAGAGAGCATTTTGGCAAATCGTAATCTGTCAAAATGCTCTCTAATAGTGGAGTAATGAAATCACAATTTATTAGAACTGCTGATAAGCGATCAGGAGCAGGTGCAGACGATAATGTATTTCAACCGATTTGCATTCGATTTTATGGAGAGGATCCACCATCCTGTACGTCGATGAATGTTCTTTTTTTGAATTTGTTATCTTTTAAAAATAATTTATTGCAAGAAGACAGCACGGACGCTGAATTATTTCGACGTCTACCATTGCCGAAAGATGAAAGCGATGTGAGTAGCTCGGAAAAAAATTGCAAGACACTGCCCTAACAGTGTCTTGAATTTTTTTTCCGAACCAGCAAATTCACAGACAATAAAAAAATATTATCGATATAATATCGATATATCGATATTTTTTCTACAAGCCTATTTGGCGGTCGTAAATCGGCGTACCGTATTACAGGCATTAATTAGGAATAGGATGAGAGAATTTCTCAATAAAGGCAATAGCCAGAATAGCCTCACTTATTGACACAGAGCTGTTTGTCGCCGAACAAATTATGTACTCTTATTATTTAACCGGAAATGTACTTAATAAATATTTATTTAGTCTTAGCGCAAGTATGTAGGATTGACTAAACATAACCATTAGATTTAAGAAATATTTTTTTATATATTTTTTTTAATTTACCTATGTTATTTTTTTGCATAAAACCTTGCCTTGCTCTTTACACAAAAAAAAGTAGGGTTGTGCTTAACCACTCGATAGTCGATAGAAGTGAAAACTGACGACTGGAGCGGAGGATACGCAAATCAGCGCAGCGTCACTCACCCGCACCCTAATTGCGTAAAACACGATCAATCACAATCTGAATCATTTTAAAAGAGATTGCGAACACATTGGTTCATAAGTTCGAAAAAACAAATTGCTCAACAACGTAAATAACGCAATGAATTTTGTTGAACTGTTAAAATGTAACAGATTAGTCATTACGAAAATGTGTTACGCAATTAGCTGAATCATTTTGAAGGAAATTGCTAATGTATTACTCCATAATGTTCGAAAAATTTGTCTGCTGAACAACTTATCGCAATCATCGCAATGAATGTCGTTGAACTATCCAAATGAAACAGATTATAATTGAAGATTGATCGTGTGTTACGCTGTTAGGGCCGAGTCACACCGGAATGGCAGCGGCTGCCAGCGGCCTCCGGCGTCGCCGCTGGCGGCCTCGCGCGACCTCCAGATCCCACGCTCCTTGTCTCCTCTTGACTAGTTTTGTTTCTACATTACATATACGCAGCCGCCCTCGGTGCCGCGAGTGGCCTCGCGTCGCCGCTGGCAGCCGCAGGCAGAACCACCGACAAGATGCGCGTGGCGCGCGGCTGCTCGCGGCACCGCGGGCTGCTTCGAGACCTTTCAAGCTTTTCAAGCGATACTGGTCTTATGTACCTATGTAGATAAAGTTTAAAATTATTTCACACTGAAAGTGCTCGCCGCGTCGCTGCCGGCCGCTGCCATTCCGGTGTGACCCGACGCTTATGGTGCCGAGCGAGACAGTTTTGTTTCATTTACTGTTCAGAGAGAGTTCATGTCAGGGTTATTTTGAATATCTGGAATATTTACTTTCTGTGAAAACAATAATAAATCATGTCTAAATTAAATAATGAGTGCTCTCAAATACTACATTTTCATTATTTATATTTACACCAGTATATAATATTTCGAAAAAAAAAAACAAAAGAACATTTTGACATCAAATAAATCGTGCAAGAACGCGCGTGATCTGCGTCTGACGCTGTCATAACAAAATTATGCGCGTCGAAAATGTTATTCCAATGATTTTACAAGGTAACCTTTTGAATAATTACTTGCACGTAAGTAGACAAAAATAAAATACACAGGTCATTTAAACAGTGCTGTTATCTCAGACCAATACTGTTGGTTATGGCCTTCTCAAGCATCGTTACAACTGGGTCTAGGGTTGCCATTCCGACATATTGTGGGAGGCCTACCCCACGCTACGCTATACTTTCTCTTGACCCGGGTTCGATCTCCGGGTCCTACACACTTGCGACCGCTAGACCTACAAGGCAATAATTTGGTCCCGGAAATCGAACCCGGGACCAAGTCATGTGTGCTACCTCTAGACCAACGAGGCAGTCATTTGTACCGGGGATCTAACCCGGGACCAACAGTAGCTTGCGTGACCTCTAACCCAATGAGGCAGTCATTTGTCCCGGGCGTGTAACCCGGGACCAACAGTGGTATGGGTGACCTCTAGACTAACGAGGCAGTCATTTGTCTCGGGGATCTAACCCGGGACCAACAGTGGCATGCGTGACCTCTAGACCAACGAGGCAGTCATTTGTCCCGGGGATCTAACCCGGGACCAACAGTGGCTTGCGTGACTTCTAGACCAACGAGGCAGTCATTTGTCCCGGGGGTCTAACCCGGGACCAACAGTGGCTTGCGTGACCTCTAGACCAACGAGGCAGTCATTTTGTCTCGAGGATCTAACCCGGGACAAGCAGTCAAGAGTGCAACCATAAGACCGCAACGAGGTCGTTATTTTGTCTCCGCCCAGGTCTGATCAGTGATCCAGCAGTTACCAGCCACCCTGTGAAGATCGTGGTTCCACCTAGCCCGAGTGCTGTTTGCCGATACGTGGTCTCCAGTCAAGAACACTTCTACCACAGCGGTCATCGACAGTAAAAGTGTTGTAATATTTATTTTCAATTTTAGTACAAACTAGATTTTTGTCACGTTCGTCAGTTTCACGTGTTCTTGACATTCGTTCGTTGGCGACGCCCACAATATGTAATAAGTACGTTGACACCAACTCAAAGTCATATGTACAACATAGTACTAGAAGTGATGAGCGATAGATTTCAACTTTCAACATAGGTAGGTACTTATAATTTCTTTCTGTTGAGTGCTAACTCATAAGCAGCCTACACAATACGAGTATATTAGGACTCCACCAGGACATTCACTGATGGTACCATTTGAAATATCTAGTACTAGCTTTTGGCCGCGGCTTCGCCCGCTTGAATGTCGGAAAATATACCTCGGTAACGTACTACTAGGACTAAAAGTACCCTATGTCTTAATCCAGGCAAAACATGTATTTATTCCGTAATACATTGTTTTCACATAACTCTATTGGTTTACGCGGCGCTCGCCTGTAAAGCTCCCAGTCGGCATGATTTTTTCCGACATCTTCAACAATCATCGTCATATTTCAGCTACTTTACACAAAACCTTAATGAATTATAAATCTAAACCTTCCTCGTAAATCACTGCGTCCTGTAGTTTTTGACTTTATCGCGTTCAGACAGACAAACGCGGCGGGGGACTTTATTTTATAATAATTATGTAAGGAAGTAAGAGTAAATTCGTTCCCTAAAAATCCCTCGCCCCTTAGCCATCCAGGCAGTAGTTCCGGGACCCTAGTTAGCTGCCACCCCCCCTGGATTTTGTATGCCTAAGTACTGTTGTCGATAAAAGTTATGTTAGAGTAACGATAAGGCTTACTTTACAATTACAATATACTTATATGCATTAACTCGTGTTGTACTTACCTATCATGCATAACCAACTTAAAAAAAGGAGGAGACCCTATGTTCGGCTGTTTTTTGAAGTGAAACTTCTTTATAGACGTGGGTATTAGGATTTTTTCTGTCACGAAAAAGCGTTACGGCCGCGTGGAGGGGGTAGACGATATATCGCGTGGTGTGAGGCGGCAGCGGCGAAGGGAGAGAATAGATTGGAATCTTAAGTTTTACATTGAACCGATTTGAAAAATAATTTCACTGTTGGGAAGCTACACTATCCCCGGGTGACATAGGCTATATTATATTTTCAAAAAAAATAGGGATCCTTACTAAAACTCCAATAATGTTACACCCAAGGTGTAAACAAAATTACGTAAAATATTCTTTACATCGCGTGCGCTGCGAAAAGTATTGATGATAGAATAAAATAATTTACTACGACTTTGCAGAACACATAATTATTTACAAAAAGTGTCGCGACAGCATATGTCTAACTATTATAGTTATGCCACAATAAGTGTTCTTTTATTTTAAAAATGTAATTGAAATGCCGCCGCTAGAAAAAGCTATTTATTTGTATCTTGGTATTCATCCTTATCAAAATAAATTACTTCATATTCAAGACTGCTTCAATACCTTTATATAACTTTTTGAATGATTCAATTCGGACATTCCATTCGAAAGATATCACGAGTTTAAAAATGTAATGTAAATATAAAAAAATTAACTTGAAGTTTTACGTGCAGATTGTTATTGTACTTGTCCAATTTGAAAACCCTGCACGTAAAACTTCAAATTAAAATTTTGTTGCGATTCGGTTTGCCACTTGTCCGTTGCGATTCGTTTTTCGACTTGTCCGTTGAAGTTTCACTTCTACTGTGTCCCAGCACACATTTCGTTTTTTTCTTCTAATACTTACATTTTGAAGTTTTACGGGCAGATTGTTATTGTACTTGTCCAATTTGAAAACCTGCCCGTAAAACTTCAAGTTAAAATTTTGTTGCGATTCGTTTTGCCACTTGTCCGTTGCGATTCATTTTACCACTTGTCAAAAAAAGAGGAGATCCTATGTTCGGATGTTTTTTTTTTTTCGACGATCGACGAACACTGGAAACAAAAAAAAAAAACATTTTCATCGACATTTTCTTCAATTGTGGACCAATTTTGAAAATTCTTTTTTAATTTGAAAAAATAGGAAAATGCTAAATCGGTCCACAATTGATGAAAATGTCGAAGAAAATACTATATTTAAAAAAAAAACGTCTAGACAAGTAAAGAACCTCCTTCTTTTTTTGAAGTCTGATTTAAAAATCAAGACAGTGTTGTCAACAGTGACGTGTGGCCGGTTTCGTAAACATGTGTGCACTTAGTGAGGTGTAGTTTGATTGTAAATGTGTGCGTGTGAGCGTGTATGCACAGAGCGCCAGGTGAGGTGTAGTTTTGGCATGCTTCACTTTATTGTTCGCAGCGCTATGTCTTGGTTTTTATTTAGTCTGAGGCGTATTTCGCGTAAACCTACGTACTACGCTGTTATCCCATATTTCATCAAATGTGTTTCAAGTTCGACGCGATCTAAAACTAACTAATCTAATTTCGTCTGCGATTGCGTCAGGTAAAGAGCATTAGGCCATTCTCGTGTCAATCGAAAATGCACCTTACCTTTAGGCAATAAGGTTGAAAGTCGTTAATATGAAACGTACATAATGAATTTGGTCCCTCCGCTTCCTGTGTAATGTCATTTAACGAAAGAACATGTTATTTTCTTCGATAGCCTTGAATAATATAGAAAGTACCTACGAGGAAGTAGCGCCCGTTTAATCATAGTGAATTTATGCCCGGTCGAATCAAATACAGAATTTAAATCTTTGAAAATGGAACAAGTCCATTCAAAAACAGAAAATCGTTGGAAAATTGAGATTGAGGTACTTTAGCAGTTCAATGAGCTGTTTTTATTAGGCTAACCGAAATGCTAAGGTATCTTCAAGACGGCCCCGATTACGTGTAGGTCGACGGTTCAAACCCAGACAGGCACAATTACTTGGCGTAATTTATTTCCTCACCACTGCTCTCAAAACGGTTAAGGACAACATCGTGAGGAAATCGGGAGGTCCTGGAACCAAAAATTCGAAGACATGTGACATCCACCAACCCGCACTGGGCCCTCGTGCTGGATCGTGGTCCACTCGCTCTCACAGAGAGGAGGCCTTTATCTCACCAGTGAGACCGTTATATGCTGATTACGCCCCAAGATCAATAGAACCTATGTACTTAAAGCCTATTTTGCTACCTCCACCGATAAAATTATCTGGCAGCTAGTTTGATACATAAAGCTATTCCATTTTAAATTTATCTGGAAGATAATGCCTATCTAGATGCCGACTGTGAGTGGAACAAACTCTTCCAGTTTATTTTCATGGAAGACACTGATTGTAAGTAAATACTTAGGTGGGTAGGTAAGTGCAAATATATTATGTTTTCACATTACTTGCCAATCCATTTTATGCTATTATATATCATCATGATCACCTAAAATAAGATATTTATTTTCGTTCTTCATTTTACCCCACATTAGCGTAGCAATAAATAAAAAGTAATTAATTTAATTTAGAGAACACTTTTGGCAGAAGCATTCAAACGTCAACATGTCTGGCTGGTCTTAAAGACTCCTTGAACTATCTAAGGGTTCAACGATCATCAGGCCTGTTACTTCATTTGTTCACGCCACTATCAACCCTAACAACAAAACAATTGAGACTGTAATCCCCTGAAAGGCAAGATCATAATTTTTCAGGAAAACTTTAGGCGATTTTCAACCTGTACTATTAGAGTTTAGAGTTGATTTTACTTTGTGTTTGGTTTTTTATTCTTATGCTTGACATAATGACAACATTGCTGTCTCCATATTCGGGTTTCATTGTATTTGGCGTGCAGTGCATCAGTCTTACTTTTGATAGCGTGATAATAACTCGAGCTCTCATAATGTAAGTAATAACTATTGTTTTATTAAATAAAGGGTTACAAAAAATTGGGGAACACCACGTTAGGCTGACATTGACACCTGCCAGGGTTGCGAGTTTGTCCGAAAGGGATATCGCGGCCCCGGCACACAGGCAACGGAAGGAACACGGGTGGGTTTTAGTCACTAAAAGTCAGACACACCCTCCCGCTCCGCCCAGAGCGGGGGGGAAGAAGTTACTTGATAATTTCCAACCCTCAAAAAAAAAAGGCTAACATTGACAGTCTGTTTTTTTCGTAATAGAATCCCAGGAAAATTAGTGATGATAATGCCAAAATAATATAATTATTGTCTGGGGAATTATTATCTATTTACAAACTGTGTTGTTCTCACAAAAAGTTACATGGAAAAGCTTGTTTGATTCAAAATATTGACGCTTAGGAAATTTATCTAAAAACATGAAACAGGCAGTAAATATCATCAATAGGTATCCATAGATTCCAATTTGTAGCCAACTTTTCGAACAATTCAAGGGCGTCTAACGATTTCCTGCCCCATAATTTTCTTATTACACATTTACAAAGCACATCAGCAGGAATTACCAGATCTGTGTTTACAGAAAATTTTAACACATCATCTACAACAATATCTCTTTGACGTCATGGATAAATAAAACATCCGTAATTTGAAAGCACGCGACCAAACACGCGATCAATTTTCCGAGCAGTCTCTCAACGCGGAAAAACTTAACATCAAAAAATAACAATAATCTATTCTTACTTTCCATTGTGTCGTAACAAGGCTGAGATTCGTGAAAAATAAATCTTTTACTCTAGAAATTGATCGTTGTAAACATATGAGACTCCAGAAATAAATGTTACATCTCCAGCGAAGCCAGTGCCAACTTTTCCCGCCCTTTCTAGTCAGTTAACACGCAAAAACCGCGCTAGATGGTCAACCGGAAAAATAACCTGTGCTGAAAATACTTGTGCCTGATAAATAAAAATTTAAAAAATTATTTGACATACGTTTGCGCGGTAAATCATAATATTCGTTTTCTTCGTGCAGTGACAACAAATTATACAGCCATGGGTGACTATGAATACCAACCGAGAGAAATAATATCAAGGATAGAAAATATCACGGAACAAGATGATAAAAACTTAGCGGGAGCCACGAAGGAAATAAGGAACGACTTAACAGTTATTATACCAGAAAATCCTTTCCCAGACATCGAAGTCGATGCGTATCCACCTTTAAAATTCTCCTGGGTGATACCGAAAAAAATTGCAGCCATGGCTTTTCCTAGGAACAAAGAGAATTTGAAATTTTTAATTGATCAAGGTATTTCGGTTCTGGTAACACTGACAGCTGGTAAAAAACCTCCAGTGGACGATATGCCTAGGCTGAGGTGGACAGAAATAGCAGTAGAAGAATTTGAAGCACCCAGCATAGATCAAGTAAAGCAATTCATCGACGTATGTAAGAAAGCCGACAAAAATGGTGAGGTGAGTGTTAAAAAAATCATTTTTTTATGTTTATTTTTGGATCATCACGTAAGATACTGAAATGAGGCAGTAAGCAGAGAGAATTGTCAGCAAAATCCATTTTGAAAAGACGATTTTAGCCTTCATTAGACTGGGGTACTATACAAAAGGCAGGTGCTCTGGTGCTTCGTTTTCAAAAAAAAAAGATCGGACAGTGACCTCATCCATCATACGCTGGCTTTAGATTCTAATTTTAAATGTAGAAATGTCAACACACTGGGTCAGAGTCTTTCTGGTAGGTACAGTCAACCTCAAAAAGATTAACAAGAATTCATTTAATGGTCTACAATCTTTGTTCAATAATATTGTATCAATGTGTACTTAGCCATAAAACAGACTACACATTGGGGACTTAATTGTAGCGATACATTGATACAGTAATATGGAACACTAATTGTAGGCAATCAAATGAATTCTTGTTGGGGCTGATCCATATCTACAGGTAAAACATGCTAGGCTTGTAAAAGACTAGGGGTTCCTTACGTACCTTTATCACACTTTCTTTTTTTTCGTGTGGTTAGTGACTAACCTGGTCTCAGAGTTTTTATACCGGCCATGGGCCTCTGACTTGGCTTCACATGCCGTCGAGAAATATCTTTCAGGCATGCCGGTTTCCTCACGATGTTTTCCTTCACCGTTTTTTAAGCAAGTGATACTTACCTAATTATACAATTCGCACATAAATCTGAAAAGTCAGGAGTGCGTGTCTTGGGTTCGAACTCAAGACGAGTATAACTTGGCAGTCCGACGGTCACACCACTAGGCTATCTAAATACTAATACTTTTATAATATTATTTGGTACTAAGTTCGCCTCGCGGTTTCATCCGCATAAGACTCGATCCCATGGGACTATCAGGATAAAAAATATCATACGTCCTAACACAGGTCATTGTCTACCTATGTCCCTAATTTTATCCAAATCCGTTAAGCCGTTTTAGCGTGAAAACATACCAAACAAACATACAAAACATCAAATCTGTTCTCTTTATTATAATATCAGTATAGTTAAAAGACAACCAAGTGGCTAAGTGGAGTATTCTGTGTCCATTGGGGCACAGAATTCTCTGGGTAGGTTAGGTAGGTAGCTAATTCGTCCTATCTGCTGTTATCTACTTCATGTTAAATCCATAATTTTTTTACGAAGTCACGGACGATCATTAGGAATAATTATATTCGAGACGCTAAGGTAGAATGACCTTATCTAATTAGTGTCTAAAAAGTTTTCAAAATGGACTTCAATCGCGTTTCAGTCGACATAAATAAACAAAATCTATTTCAGGATATAGGTATTTACCTAAGCAAGTACGAATTACGTCTCGTATGTGCCAAATAAATAACGAGGATCATTAAAATTGTGGCTAAATGCCATAATTATTATACTGGACTAGCCATAAGTGTTTCTCCATTTTTAGTAAATGTGTGATGCCCGTCATCTGTATTAAAGTATGTACGAAATTAGTGACATGCAAATGGCATAAAATTAAAGAGCGACGTTTTCGCTCGTGACAGTCCCATAGTTCAGACAAGCAGGAAACTGACTCTCCCGCCAGCACGCGTAGCATGAGCACCGTTTTGTCGACGGAAGAGTAGACAAAAATGACGTTCCGTGTAGACAGTACGACGGCAGCAAAGTAGAAAGAGTCAATTGAACTTTTTACGAAATTCACTCTGACATAATTCGACTCAGAATTCTTTGTTTTGTCATAAGAGTTTTTCTGTTTGATTCTCTATTTTTACTTATATAAAGACTACTACAACAATAATTATTCTTAAAATGACGAAGTTCCGTGTTTTGGAACAAAAAATATTACAGTAATATTGGCCTTAACCATTTCCTTGGTATAGCCCTAATAACTAAATGATGTAAAATAGGAGAAGATAGCTTTGTTCTTCTATTAATTATCACAATTTTGCATTCAAAACGTTCTTCTGTAAAATCATGATTTTAAGATTTTGTAGATAACCGTATATACTTTGCGGCCGTCGAGTAGAAAATCAAATTGTCTTCACTACAACTGTCAGTTCTCAGTGTGATTTTGACAGTTTGGGATAGAAAACTTTCTTCTGAAATAGTCTACGTGTATAAGGACGTAGACAAAGATTGTTAGAAATGTAAGACAAAATGACAGTTTGTAGAAGGATTTCTACGGTGCGATGTCAAAAATGGAGAAACGAAATGTCACTTTGTATAGAAAGAGCTATGTCTATTCTTCGTAGAAATAGAAAGCGTCATGCTACGCGTGCAGGTGGTCCCACGAAAAAGTCACCTTAATTTTTTTTGTAATTTTGGCTTGATTTTCATACCCATGAGTGCTAAACTCACATTTCGTTGATACCGCGATCGTCACAAGGTGACTTGCTGTTAATGCTGTTCAAACGATTTAAAAAAATGCAGTATGAAACTGCCATGTGAACCCACATGCACACCAATTAGCAGCCAAATCACACTTCTTTATTAGGGATGACGACAAAAAAAATTGTTTAGTCCTTGGAGATAATTTAGAAATATTGGACACGTTTTTTTTTCTTTTTTTACGTAATCGAAGGATTACGTAAAATGCCATGACGTCACGAATAAGTAGATTTTATACTTGTGACGTAGCGACCCTCATTCCCCAACTTAAAATGCGTTTTATCTAAGTATTTCGTTATTAATATGATAAAGCAAAAAATACGTGTCTAATATATTTTTATTATCTGACTGACGGACTAATTAGATTTTTTTTTTTTTTTACCTAGGCATCATCCCTGTTACCCATAGCGCAGTCAATATCGACATATAAAAATGCAAACGTCGCAAATGTGTATGCAACTACGATTTTTTATATGTTGCCCCTGAGAGTAGTTTATACCCAAGTTTGCAACCCTGAAAACCTTGGGCTACTTCTGAACCTTTTTGATGATCATCGACCACTGTGAACGTACTGTTTCCTCGATGGTGGCATCAAAAAGACTCAGACAGAGCCATTATTGTGGCGGGATACTTTAGCTAAGTTTTCAATCACTTTGGTAAAAACGTAGCTAGATTTTCGATGGATACCCGGGCCACAAGATGTAGCTATGACGAACACTAAATCTATGGATAATATAATAATATAAAATGGATAAAAATATTTTTGGGAAAAATTGCCCATCTTTGACTAGCTGTATCAAACTCAAACTCAAACCATTTATTTCAAATTAAATTAATTGGTTTATATTAATATTACAGGCAGTTTTGAATTGTCAAGGGGTCGCGGTCGGTCAGTCAGAAAGATGAAGCTAGATGCCCATTACAAAGCGTAGTAGGTACACACGGCTACACATCAAGCTATAAATTTCCAGTATAAGCTGACCTCGCATTGTACGAAAATCCTATACAATGCGAGATCAGCATAAACTGGAAATGTATAGCTTGATGTGTAGCCATGTGTACCTATGGAGAAGAACAGGCAAGAAACTCCACGGACACTCTTTTAAATCATGAATCATCTTTGCAACCAATGGGCCTAGAGTACTTGGGTTGGGCTCAGACTCCAGCAAATTTTAGCTTGCTAAATTCGCGACAATGTTGTAAAGATACCTAAAAACACGTCACTAAGGTATAATTTTCAAAAAAGCTTTTAAAAAGTGTCAGAATTCCGCAGTTTTTCGAGCACCATAGGAGTAGCACAAGGTTTTCAGGGTTGCAAACTTGGGTATTATACACTACTCTCAGGGGACCTAACAACATAAAAAAAATCGTAGTTACATACGCGTTTGCGATGTTTGATGCTGGTATTGACTGGGCTAATATCTCCCACGATGTCAATTCATATGTAGGTACTTCTCGAGTTTATCTTGGACATTACTGTCATCAGTGAAGGAAAACATTGTGAGGCAAGCTGGACTTACATATTTAATAATCTAAACTAATATTATAAATAGAAAAAAAAAAAATTGTATGTATGTTTTTTTGTTTGTTTGTAATGAATAAACTCAAAAACTACTGGACCGATTTAAAAAATTCTTTCACCATTAGAATGCCATATTATCACAGAGTAACATAGGCTATAATTTATAAAGATATGACGCTGGCGAAACCGCTGGCGGAAGCTTGTACTTAATATACCTAAATCTGTAATCGTCAACCTGTCTTCAGGAAGCGTGGTGATCAATTAAATTCTCAATTCTTTATTGCGTACCATAATATATTAAGTTGGTAGATAAATAGTTATATTAGTCAGAATTATAGACCCTGTCGGGCACAGCATAGATCAAGTAGGAGAGGAAGAAGAGCACTGGGTGTTTAATGTGATACATTTTATTATTAGTTAAATAGTTAGTAAGTTATACTCTTTTATTAAAACAGAATTTAATATAAGTATTGTTTTATAAATTTCACATTGTATACGTTTATTTATTTAGTAACTTTGTAAAAACCATTTATTTTTACTATTCTCAATCTTATTTTCTATTATCAATGCTCGTGCCTTCTCTATGTAATTATATAAAGCTGGTATTATTATAGTATTAACCATGGTTTTGTAACTCCGCAGGTGATGGGCGTCCACTGTCGTCAGGGCAGGGGTAGATCTGGCGTGATGCTGGCCTGCTACCTCATACACTTCCACCGATTCCTACCAGACCAAGCCATGAACTCCATCAGGATGATCAGGCATGGTGAGACGAGATATATTTATTTTACTTGGGTAAAAATGGACTTGA
Organism: Agrochola lota; assembly: GCA_947364205.1. NCBI lineage: Eukaryota > Metazoa > Arthropoda > Insecta > Lepidoptera > Noctuidae > Agrochola > Agrochola lota. The sequence goes on from OX376239.1 coordinate 4,831,293, forward strand.
AAGGCAACAAGTTTGAGAGGAAGTTTAAAACAAAAGAGGAACTACAAAATAACCAGAGGCTTATCTTAAAACATGAATATACTATGCCTCCAAGTGATCGTAATAAAAGGCAATAAATTATACCATTATCAGTTCGCTTGGCACTCCGTGAGAATTGGGAGTGGATATGTCCATCAATCTATGAGAGTTGATTGGCAGGTGGATTTGCAATTGAAATCGGGGCATCACCCTAATTGCATAACACATTATCTGAATAATTTTGAAGGATGATGCTAATCCATTGCTTCATATGTTTGAGAAAATTGTCTACTCAACAACTTAAATAATGCAATGAATGTTGTTGAACTGTCAAAATGAAGGCCATTGCTACTGTAGGTAATTGTGTTACGCAATTATCCTGCAGTTCCCTAAAAGTGGTTGTTCCAATCTATAATCTAAGCAGGTACCTATATAATTTCCCTCATTATCCTAATGGTATCAAGGCTCATAATGCTGCGGGTCAGGTACCGCAACGCAACGCATTGTAAAAATCCTCCTTCACTTTAGTACTTTTTGTATGAACCATAGATATAAGAATTCTATGGTATGAACCAACTCACACTACAGTCAGCCCGAGCCCGCGCATTTTACGGTTAATTATTACGGTTAACGTTTATGTTGAGCCACAAAAGGGATGAATGAAAGGCCATTGCATGCAGCTGAGATGAGAATGCTACGAGGGATGTGTGGTGTTACACGAATGGATATTCGTAGAATAAGAAATGAGTACATAAGAGGAGGTCTGAAAGTGGCACTGGTGACTGAAACGTTGTGAGGAAAGTTTTGAGTGTGAAAGTCGATGTCTATAAGAGTAGGGGAAGACCAAAGAAACGATGGATGGACTGTGTGGAAGATGATATGGATAGAAAGAGGGTGACTATTGAGATGACGACTAATAATATAATAATAAAGGAAGAAAGGGACATGTTGCGCCGGGCAGAAGAATGATGATTTTAGATTTTTTAAGTGAAAAATTATTTAGGCGCGTTGAGCACTTTTTGGGTGAACAAAAACCGTGAAACTCGCGTCATCGTCACCGCACGCTTTCCATGAGCTATATGTATACTATGTATGTACATAGATATACAATTCCCAAGTTACTTAGTTTTCGTTTCTATCGGCAGTTCCCAAAGACTGTCCCGTTTTTTTTTTAGAGTCACTATCGATGTGGTAAAAATTGGCCCGTCGATGGACGGTGTGGTTGCTGTTCTAAGAGCTTTTCAGTAAAATCAAATAACGTCCCGAAACAAAACGAAGCCGGTAACCTAACCTTGTCCTATTTTCTCTAAACCTTGGCTAAGAATTAGACAACAAAGTAAATTATTAGGTACCTCGACCAAGAATCAAAACACCAATATACCTACCTACACAATTATACGCCAACTGGCAAGATATGTAAGACGGAAGACTAGACGTCAGATTGTTTGAAAACGTTAAAAATTTAATTGAGAGAAAAAAGCGAAAATCGTCGTAAATTATAGTTGCAAGACTTTGATCGTAAAACATTTTACATTGAAAACTATTTCGATTCATGAATATAATAGGATTGACTTCCGGTTGGCCTTATTGACGTCACTGCTGTAGTATTTACGGCTGGGTAAATTCTATGACAAAGGTGCTGGAATAAACGATCTTGAGGGAAACTGCAATTATTGCCACGCTTTATAAACGCGTCACTATATAAAACGAGTACAATTATTATAGTCGATCTGTTTGATGTTACCATATTGGCTTGTTTCATCACCTCTTGCTATGTTTCGGTTAATATTATTATCAGGCATAAATTTCGTACAAACTATTTGAATATTTTATTAGGTATCATTATTTATTTACCTACTAGAAAGTGCCTTTAGAGTAGTGATGGGTAACTCATCATTTTTATATGAGGTTGAGGGAGTACCTCATTTTACCTCGCGAGATCCTCAAGAGGTACCCCTCATTTGAGGCGAGGAGTCGTACGTCGATGTATTCACCTCACGAGCCGAACTCATTCTATAAATTCTGTACAATTATGAAAGTCGGTTCATTCACTCACTAAGCTCACTCAATACTCACTCGCGAGTACTCGCGTCAATAATGTCAATGTCAATTTTTAAGTGAGGACGCGTGAACGAGTGAGTTGGTTCAATGTTGAAATTCGAGTAACTCTTTCAATTTGCGATCACGAGTACCTCAACCGAGGCACCTCATGAGTGAGGGACACATCTCTACTTTAGAGTGACTGGAACAGACCCAAGGAGCTTATTTAACGACAATAAAAACATAAATCTAATTCTTTGTCTTCAGACAAGCAAGCAGTCTTTGACAGCAGACAAGAAAAAATAAAAAATGTTTCTTAAGGCATCGGGCATGGCACAAGCCCATGAATGTCCACTTCTGAAAATATTATTTCAATTACCAACTCATGGTGCCGATTCTCTTGTACACCGAACTAAACTAACTAAACTATCACTAAATTTCTTACTTTTGGCTACGAGAATCTTAGACTATTCTGCAAATAAAATTCTCTAAACTAAAAATTAATTTTGACACAACTAAAATAGAATTTGACAATCGCGAATCCACGTAGTACCCGTGGTTTATGTTATGTTATGGAGTTTGGTTTCCGCACTTAATCCTTCAGTGGACCATTGTGCGTGGGCCATAGCGGCCGTTGGTGGTTATTCCAACCAGCCCACCTCCCTCCAGAAGTTGATTAAGTCTCCTGGTCTGTTCAGAACATCTGTGTAAGATCTGGGTGTCCCGAGGGTCTCTGTTCTAATCTGGGTGACGCCCGTGCATTCAAAGAGCACGTGCGCGACGGTTTCCTCAGCCTCCATGCACGCCCTGCACAGAGGACTGTCCGTTATGCCCATTGTGTGGAAGTGTCTGTTCAGCGAGCAGTGGCCCGTGATGGTCCCCGTCACCAGGCGCAGGCCATTCCTATCCAGGCGTAGTAAACGCCGGGTTAGCCCGGTATCCAAAGATGGCATGGCTTCCTTGGACTGCCTGCAGCCCGGTGTTGAGGTCCACCAGTGCTCCGCTTGAGTGTGGGTGAACTCCTGTAGCCACCTTCGTATCTGGGTGAAGGGGATGGGTACGATAGGCTCGGGTCCACAGACTGCGGTGCTGGATCCTCGTCTAGCAAGTTCGTCAGCTGCGTCGTTACCCAGCGATCCGCTGTGTCCTTTTATCCATTGCAGTGTCACCGTGTTGCGGCTAGATACCGTTATTTGTTCTAGTGCATTGTGACATTCTAGTGTTAGCTTTGTGGTAATATGTTTTTTCCGTAAGGATTGAAGAACCGAGGCGCTGTCGGAGAGTATGCGTATGTGTGTGTCCGTAACTCTCCTGGCTCTTAGGGCGTGGACCGCTTGTATAATAGCTACACACTCCGCCTGGTAGACGGTGTTGTACATTCCCAGCGGGCTGGATATCTTTATGTTAAAGTCGTGTGAGAAGACTCCAACTCCAGTTCCGGAGTCGGTCTTCGATCCGTCGGTGTATACTCTCATCTCTTTCGAGCCTGAGTAGTCACACTGTTCTTCTGTAAGTATTATGTTGTAGTGCCTATGAAAGTGGTATGTTTTCGGGGCTTTATCACAGGGTGATGCCATCATTGGTCGTCGTTTGATCGCATCTTCCTTTATGCGTGTGTGTTTAACTCTAGAGTCTTTGCTTAGTGTGCCGGATACATGAAGCCTAAAGGCGGCTAGGGCCGCCTCCTCCCGCACGATGAGGTGCAGAGGAGGCAGTCCAAGCATTGCCTGTAGGGCGGCAGTCGGTGCAGTTCTCATACTGCCAGTGATTGCAACACAAGCAAACCGCTGCAGTTTTTCGAGATTCTTTTGGGCTGTGCTCAGGTCTGTCCTGGGCCACCAGACCAGTGAGCCGTATGTGATGACTGGTCGGATGACTGTGGTGTATAGCCAGTGAGTAACTCTGGGGCTAATTCCCCAGTTCCTGCCAAGCAGTCGCTTGCACTGCCACAGGGATATGCTGGCTTTTGTGATAATATAGTTGGTGTGTTTCGCCCAGTTCAGCTGTTTGTCTAAAAAGATGCCCAGATATTTAGTTTCAGTTGATAGGCTTAGGGTTGTTCCGAAGAATCGTGGTAGCTGTAGTGTTGTCAGTTTTCTCTTTTTTGTGAAGAGAATCAGTTCAGTTTTTGTAGGGTTCACTGAGAGTTGGTGCCTGTTGCACCATTCCTCTACTATTTTTAGGGCTTGGCGCATTAGGTTGCATAGAGTGTTTTCGTGGGTGCCGTTTATTACAATGGTTATGTCATCGGCGTAGCCTACTGTGAAGTAGCCTTTGTCATTAAGTGTTTTGATGAGGCTGTCTACTACAAGGTTCCATAGGAGCGGCGAGAGGACTCCTCCTTGCGGGCAGCCCTTCGCAACGATGGCCCTTGTAGTGTCATTTACTGTGACTTGTACAGCTCTCAGTTTGAGCATGTTCGTAATCCAGCCACTCAAGGTCGGGTCTATGTTGTGACTGTTGAGTGCCATGTTAATGCTGTTGAACATGGTTTTGTCAAAGGCTCCCTCGATGTCAATGAAGGCGGCCAGTGCTGAGCATTTGTGGTCCACTGCGCATTCAATTTTGGAAACCACGCTATGCAGCGCGGATTCTGTTGATTTGCCTGTGGAATACGCATGCTGGTATTTGTGGAGTGGTTTTACCCGAAGAGGTCCGTCTCGGATGTGCCTATCACAGAGCCTCTCGAGGGTTTTCAGAAGAAAAGATGTGAGGCTTATAGGTCTATAGGCCTTGGGTTGCGTGTAATCAGTTTTTCCTGGTTTGGGTATGAAAATGACTTTTACCTCGCGCCATGCGAGAGGTATCTGTCTAAGTGCTATGCAGGCTCGATAGATCTCCACCAGCCATGGTGTTAGATAATCTACCCCCCACTGCAGTAGAGCTGGGAAAATGCCATCCAGCCCTGCCGACTTGTATGGCTGAAAGGTGTTGATGGCCCACTTTATTCGGTCTTCTGTTACTATATTGCGGGCACTTGACCAGTCTTGATCCGTTGGGGTCCATTCTGGTTCAGCCTCCCACGTCCTGTCCTCCAGAATTTTACAGTCTGGGAAGTGAGTCTCGAGAAGGACCTTACTGGTTTCAAAGTCAGTAAGTGTGTATGAGTTATCGGGTTTTTTCAGCGCGCCAAGAGTTCGGTCCTGATCAGCTGATAGGATCTTCCTTACCCTTGCGGCTTCATTATTAGTTTCGATGGATTCACAGAATTTACGCCAGGCGGTCCTCCTGGCGGTTCTGATCTGCTTTTTGTATGTATATTGTGTATCTTTGTATATCTCCCAGTCGTCCGGGAGCCTCGTGTTTTTTGCTCTGTTAAATTGCTTACGTAGCGCATCTCTGAGTTTGCCAAGTTCAGCGTTCCACCAGGGGTTCCTCTCCTTCTTGGATTGTGGCGCTCTTAGTTTACAGCATGCGTGGTATGCTTCAGTAAGGTATTCTGAAATTTTTGTTACGGTGTATTCTAATTGTGCTTGGTCTCTTATGGTTACTTGGGTTAGGTGCCTAGTTAATAGGGAAGCCAGGAGGCGTTTGAACCCGGGAACATTGGTGCGCCTCGGGTTACGCCTTGGTTCGGGTTTCCTAGTGTGGGTAGTTAGTGTAAAGCGGATCCTTCTATGGTCCGAGCAGGAAGGCTCGTCCGATACGTGCCAGTTTGTGATAAGGTTTGTCGCGTTTTCTGTAGCAAGTGTTAAATCTATAATCGTTTGTCCTCGGATTGTGACCCAAGTGGGTTCGGAGCCACGGTTTACGATGTTAAGATTAGTAGAGAATAAATAGGTGGATAGTACCTCTCCTCTGGGGTTTGGTGCCTCGCTGCCCCACAGCGGGTGGTGGGCGTTCGAGTCGGTGCCGATGATCAGGTCTAGTTTGGCGCGTTCGCAGTGCTGTACCAGGTCGGCCAGCTCTTTTGGCGGGCAGTCCGTGTCCTCGCCTGGCATGTATGCCGAGGCCAGTACAACATCTGGAACACTACCTTCGGTTTGGAGCCTGACAGCTGTCAGGTCTCTGGAACAGAATTGAGTGAGTGGTGTGATAGGAATTTCTTTGGGTATGTAGACGCAGGTTCTTGGCTTGTCTGAGCTGTGTGTGTTAAGGATTAGCTTACCTCCGATGTTACCGAGGCCGCATATTCTGTTGTTTCTGATCCACGGCTCTTGGATCAGTGCGATAGTTCGGGGCTGCACCTCCAGCGCCCTGCGTAGGCTAGCCGTGGCAGTCTGGCTATGCTGGAGGTTGGTCTGGATGATGTTTAGGGGTGATCGAGGCGGTGGAGAGGAGCTAGTCGGAGATGGATCCATCGGACAGCTTCTCCACTACCTCCTCTCTGTATGTGTCGTTGTGACGTTCGCCCGGCGACGAGGCGAGCAGACATTCGCTCCAGCCAGGTGATTCGGGCGGTACAACGTCCTCGTCGTCAGCCATTGCCGCTCGTGCCATTACCTCTTCTAGTTGGTCAATGTCGGAGTCGGTCGTCTGTGTCAGAGTCGTCGGTTGTACAGTCTTACCGTCTGTGCTGTCGGTCTGGACGTCGGAGGGTTGGGTCGTGGGCCAGAAGCGAACGTATATCGACCCAAGTAGGTATGATATACGCCGCTCCCGGGCCCGGACCTTTACGGCTTCCTCCGGTGGCACACCCAGGGTCAAATAAGTCCCGTAGTTGTCGCCACCGACGGTAGTCGCCCTGTAGAGTGACCACTTTGCAATGTCATACCAAGTATTCTGACGAATCAGAATACTCTGGAGTCTGGCTATGTCACCTGTGTACTGAGGGACAAAAAGCGAGACTCGGACACGCGTGGGCACGTCAGTCTGTCGCAGTACCGTGAGTGTTTGGTCGGTCGTTGGGAGTCTGATCAGGGGTGCGTTCTGAGTCAACCAGGTCAGGGCATAGTCGTCCTCGCACCACAACTGCACGGTACCTTCCGCTACCCGTGGGTATCCGCGGAAGGCAGGGAGTGGCGTTGGCGAGTCGGTTTCCATAACCCGATTTACTAAGTCTGTCTTTATGTATTCGGCCTCTTCCTTGGTTAGGTCCCTAGAGGGGGGAGGGAGGCAGATTGCTACGGCCAGCCGCGCAGGAATATCCTTTGTGGCCCGCGCATAGGTCCTCTGCTCCCCTTGAGCGGAGTGGATCCTCACCCGTTTGGCGTCCCCCTGAAGCATACTCGGCGAGGCCGTGTCGTCAGGGCGCTCCCTCTTCGCCGGCCCTGAACCGCTCGGTCCAGGCTGCGGCTTGGAGGTGCCTGGCTGGGTATTCTTTGCCGGCAACGCCGGGTGTGGTTTTCCACCTCGCCTGCCCCTTTTGTGCCTAGGAGGAGGTCGGTCGTGTGATCCGTCTGTGTCATGGGGTCGGATGTCGGTCCCGGTGGACTCCGTCACGTGTGGGGGCGTCTCGCGCTGAGTTGCCCCTACGCAAGCTTGCCCCTGCTCGTGCGGTTCCGCGTCCGGCCGCTTTGCGCGCTGGGTTTCCCCTTCGCACTCTTGCGGTCGGTCGCGTGCTTCCGACCCTTTTTCGCGCCGGGTTTCCCCTTCGCGGACTCGAGGTCGGTTGCGCACCTTCCCTTCGGCGTCCGATCGCGCTTCGCGCTGGCTAGTGCCTTCGCGGATATTGCGCTTTCGGTCGCCGATTCTCTTCTTCCGGGCCAGGATTTTTTCGCGCTTTGTCAGCAGGCGTACTTCACCACTGGCAACCGGAAGAGTATTAGAGCCACCAGGTCCGTCATCTTTCCCCGTCCCTGTCTGTCTGTGCTGGTCTTGGTTTTTGTCCGGGTTTGTCTTGCTGTTCCGCACGATGCTCTGTTGCCAGAGGCTCGTGGGAGGCATAACCCGTGTCGTGGGTGTTGGCGCGTGGGTCGCAGCCGTAGTGGTAGGTAAGGGCGCGTTAGTCGCAGCCAAGGTCGTGTTTGTGGGCGCGTTAGTCGCAGCCTGTGTTATGGGCGCTAGGTCAGCAGCCGGCCGCGCTAAAAAGCGCGGCATCAGTTTCTCCATAAGAGAGCAGTTTGAGGCCCCCCCCATATTACGTTGGGGGCTAACCGCCGAAGCGGTGTGGGATTCCCCGGCTTGGCCGGGACCCACCTGGGTAGACATTTCATCATCCTGCTTTTCCATTTTGGTGGGGGTGGGCTTTTTTGGAATCGAGGTTACCCTTCCTCTTGGACCGACGGGATAAAGTGATAGGAGGGAAGGCATTTCTTGGATGGAGGTGTGGGTTCTTTGGGGGGTCACCCTAGGCCTGGGAGTTGGCCTAGGGATTTAGGAACGACGGGGTATGTGTGGATAGTGAGGGATGGCTTAATTTGGTGATGGGTAGCATAGGAAGGGGTATATAGGTTACCCTAGGCCTGGGATTTGGCTTTTGGGAACTTCTCTTGTCCGGGATCCTTTAAAGAGAGATGCTCCGAGTGCGGGATCGCCCACTAACAGTCAATGTAATCGTTAGTGGTCGGTCCCGCAGCCGGAGTTGGGCTATCCGCAACCTGCCCACCCGCTCGGTTGCAAGAGAAGAAGTGCCTGGCAGTCTGGGTCGCCCCACCACGGATGTACGTATACATTCGCGTTGGAGCGATCCAGCCTCCCCCGAGGTACCCGTGGTTTGCCCGAAACCGTGATTTTTTTATGAGCCGTAGGTGCGCAGGGCGTGCCGCCGCGACGTGTTTTATATGGAATTTTTCACTTTTTGTAAGAAAATCATGAAAAAATATTGCCTACATGTTCAGGTTTAGGGGTTTAAGCGTATTGTAAAGGGGGTCGAAATTTTCATTATTTTTGCGATAGGACGCACCATTTTCGAGATATAAGCAAAAGAAAAGATAAAATACAGTACTGTTTTTGCACGTGAAGTCGAGATGTTGGTGTGAATTTAAGTTCATGACAACTTATTTTACCTTTTTAATCGCGATTAAAAATTGTTACGTTTAGTCTGGTTTGGTATTTTACAATCAAAATTTTAGGTGAAATATGTCAAATTCAGAATAGCAAAATTGGCATTTTCACTAAACTAAAAACTCAGTACTATCTTAGTACTGTCAAACTAAAATATAGTTAAGTTGTGTCACTTTAGTCTATTTCAGAATGGGAAATCGTCGTTTGACAGGAATAAACTAAATTTTAGTGATTTTTAGTCTAGTTTAGAGGCATTTGTGACAAGAGAATCGGCACCAATACCTAATAACGCTTAGGGAATGACCTTGTCTGCAATCAATCTCGACCAGTTTTAGGTCTTATAGCAAATATTTAAGTATTGCAGGAGGTAAAGCGACAGTAGTACATCGCGGTATACAAATATGGTCGAAAATGGCGATGCGATTGATTTTAGTTGAATCTTTTGTCCGCCAATAATTTATGAAAGTTGATTAAATTTTATTTTTTATAGTTAGTAAAATATGAATAGGGATGTAGACTGGAAAAAAAAACTATTTAGTCCGTCAGTAACAAACTTAAAAAAAAAAAAATTGACACGTATTCTTTGCTTTATCATAGTAATAAAAAATGGTTTAGATATAACGCATTAAAGTTGGGGCTCGCTACGTCACAAGTCAGTATTAAATCTACCGGCCAGTGTGGTCATGCGACATTTTAATGTATTGCCGTAATCTTTTGACTACGTAAAAAAAGAAAAAATACGTGTCCAATATTTTTTAATATTCTACCTGACAGACAAAAATTTTTTTTTTGTCAACATCCCTAATGTTGTCGCTCAAAATATTGAGCAATTCGAGACGAAAAAGTTTTATTGTGTTCTTTCTTGCGATTTTTTTTTAAAATATGTACGCTTATTTCTATAAAATATCTATTGTTTCAGACTTTTTATAAACACTGTATTTTTTTGGGTTTGTATTATATACTTAGTAATGATGCGGCTGACTGTGACGAAAAAGTGGGGGACGCTAACCGACTTATCACGTCTAAACGAGTAGTGTGATTTGGGAAAAATATATTTTACATTAGAGCATTTTCTTAATAACTTAATATAGGAATATTCAAGATTATGTTTAGATACGTGTTTTATTAAAATGCCTTTTGTTTTACTTAAAATAAATTAATAATGCGTCTAATTTGGGACAGCGCTCCTTGATGGGCGAGTCCTATTGTTGGCTGGACGTACGACGCGTTTCGTGAGCTCAGCACAGAACACGCACGCTAACCACTCAAGGTCACTGGCATAAATCTGTGTCTTAAGGCAGTGCCTTAAACTGCTAGGTACCTATGGAACTTCAGTAGAATGAAATCTATTTTAATTATATTACAGGATCCTTAGACGCCGAGGAACACGAAGAAGCTGTAGGCAGATACTTCGAGTACCTTTCGGAAGACAACCCTGTGAAGTTCGGAGTAAGCGGTGACGTCATGGAGGAGTTTGTACAAGCTGCCAAGGAGCTCACTAAGAGTGCACTCAGTTAGACTACTGCGATCTGTTATACTGTGTACCTGACATTAAATATTATTTGTTTGTTTTATTGTTGATGTTTTATTTCGCCTTACTTGCCACTAGTGTACTAGGACACCCATATTTCGACAATAGGGGCAAACCTATTTTATGCCTTGAGTTTCGATTTGTTCCCGGTTGATCCGGGCACTAGACTCCAGGCTGCTACTGAGAAATTCCTGATGGAAAAACCCAATAACAAATTTGCTCGACTTGGTATTTGAACCCAGGACCTCATGCTCGGCAGTAGCGCTTGTGCTAACTAAACTAACGAGGCAGTCCCCAAGTACCCCTACAAATATTAGGTATACTTAGCCTGCGGCTGTGACTTACATGCAAAGATTTCAATCGTAGATTGGCCCAGCCGCGTCAAAAGATGGTCGCGTTTCTGTTTCGTTTTGACACCTCTGAGATAGACAGTGTCGCAGAGACTTGACTTGGTTGTCATGGAAACACCATTGTTAAGGTGTGAGCTCGCTCCTCTCATTATGGACGATTTTTCGTGCGACTTAGTACAGTGAGGGCAAATTTACGATTTCGTACAAAGGCCTTCGATTGCGTACATCATGATACACTCATCAAGAAACTGTACCACTATGGTATGAGGAACAAAGCTCTCGACCTTCTGACTTCTTATCTGAACAACAGAATTCAGAGGGTCGATGTTAATGGCAAGAGATCTGCAGGATCTGCAGTCACCATGGGCGTTCCGCAGGGTTCAATTCTAGGTCCTTTCTTATTTTTAATTTATATAAATGACTTACCTTACCACATAAGGGATAATCACAAGATCGTATTATTCGCAGATGACACTTCCCTTATTTTTAAAATCAAACGTCAGTTAGTTAACTTTGAACAAATTAACAATGCACTCTCTAAAGTTGTGCATTGGTTTAATGTAAATAATCTTCTTCTGAACGAAAACAAGACTAAACTCATAAAATTTTCAACGCCAAATGTCAGGCAGCTAACTACCAATGTTCAAGTTAATGGAATAGAACTGGACCCTGTTGAGTCGACAGTTTTTCTTGGAATCACTATTGATAGTAAATTACAATGGGGCCCACACATAGAAAAATTATCAGGAAAGCTTAGTTCGGCCGCCTATGCTGTTAAAAAAATTAGACAGATAACTGACGTAGATACAGCCAGAATTGTTTATTTTAGTTATTTTCATAGTCTTATGTCATATGGGATTCTTCTCTGGGGAACCTGTGCGGACATTAATACTATCTTTGTTCTACAGAAAAGGGCTGTTCGAGCCATTTACAACCTAGGTCCGAGAGATTCCCTTCGAGGAAAATTCAAAGAAGTAAATATTCTAACTCTAGCCTCACAATATATTTTTGAAAACCTAATGTATGTACACAAAAATATATCAAATTTTAAGAAAATGTCTGATATTCATAGTTTAAATACCAGGAATAAACACAACCTTGCTGTACATCGCACTCGTCTCCACAGAGTAGGCAACTCGTTCATGGGTCAATGTATACGCTTTTACAACAAACTTCCCATTGACATTCGAAACTTACCCATTAAACGATTTAAAATTTGTATTAAAACCAAACTTTGTAAAAAAGGGTACTATAAAATTTCAGATTATTTAGAAGATAAAAAAGCTTGGGATTGAGCTGCTCGCTCTGCTAAACCTTGTGATAAAACCATAAAACTTGACATTAGAATTATTTAGTAAAATCATTAAAATATACCAGTTTTATTTAAACATTAAAACAAAATGACATGATTACTTTGTAAAGTATAATATTATTTTAATTACCTATTGTGAATGTGAGGACTATGTGGATATTTTTTTTTAATTTAATTTTTTTTTTCTCATTACTCCTTTTTTATCCTCTCTCAGTTAGTTTTAATGATGGTCTGGCAGTTTGAGTAGTTTATGCGGCCTACCCAAATGTCCTTTCTTTGGTATTGTTCGTCGAGTTGAGCTCCTTTTGTTCTGAGTTGAGCTCCACGATTACTGACAAATGCTTGCACTGACTGGACAGGTCCACTCAAATCTGTGTGGTTCTTTTCTCAAAAGACCATTTCAGACATGAATCTACATGGTCCTCATATGGCTTGACCAAGATTATGTCTGGACTTTAAAAGAGACTGTGACCTCTGAGTTTGTTTCGGCCTTTCTTCTCAGAGTAGTCGGATAGGAAACGCCGAACTCATCTAGCAAAATTTAATATATTTTTAATATGACGTGTAAAAGTGATTCCTATATCCTATTTACAGAATAAACAATTTCATTTCATTTCATTTCATTTCATTTCATTTAAATCTTTGCTTAAATGTGAAAGTTATGCTCCGAAGATGTTTGATACTGGAGCTATAGCACAGATTAGTGCAGATGGGTCACTCCACAAAATCATTTAAATAAAAAGCGACTCTTATAACGACACAATAAAGTGCAATTCAGGTCGCACAGCGGTAATTACTTACAGTTAATATTCATTCACCTAGAAGTTGCCTCACTTTCTATCTCGTAACTATAACTCTTATATCTTCTGACTACGTTACACTCACTGAATTCGACTAGTCGAGTCCGCCGCATACTTACTTGTAACTTCATGCCTAAAATGCGGAGGAATTCATCTGTGGTCATAGCTGCTTCCCGCTATGTCATCTAGTATCAATTTCTAGATACCTATCTATTACTATTGCCCGGTATTTCACTTGCATCTTAAGTATTCGGGTCGGCACTTTCGATTCGGGAGTATTCGCCTAACAACATAGTGTACCGAAGCAATTACTCAAATTCGGTCCGCAAGCTCCGTACGGCATCTAACCTCGCTGCATCATGTTCGGGTCAGAAGCTAAGCCGAGCGAAATTTCCTGAACATATACCTTTTTTTTTTTGAGGGTAGGATATCATCAAATGACTTCTCCCGCTCTGGCCGGAGCGGGAGGGTGTGTCAGACTTTTACTGACTAGGACCCACCCGTGTTCCTTCCGTTGCGCGTGTGCCGGGGCCGCGATATTCCTTTCGGACAAACCCGCAACCCCAGCAGGCATTGGTCCTTACGGATCCCGCCAGTTGGTGCTGACATCTCTTTGAGGCGCGCGTGGAACACAGTGCGCCGTCGACCCGGGCCTGGTCCTTATCGGACGGCGAGCTACCCACTGCTCACCGTCCGCAAGCCCGCGCGAACATATACCTATCGTATATATTCGATTTACCTGCCCAGCTGCGCTGAATAATACAGACCCGAAAAAATGTGTAGTACCTACATCTAAGATGCAACTGAAAGCGGGCCATTAGTAATAAGTAGGTATCTGAAATTTGGATACTTCGTGTATATAGGCAGGGCGGGATTAACCATGGTCTATGAATGCTTTTTATCCGGGTAGGTACTTAGCTACCCCAATAAAAAGTATTTATAGACCATGAAATCCATAGGTATGTAAGCCAAGAAAATTAATTGTTAAGCAAATTGCCTACTTACTAACATAAATTGTCCGTATATTCAAATCACAACTGTCATTCTTTGGCAGTTGTAATGAAATGGCTATAACACGGCAAATTGACGTACGAGTATATTCCGCGCCACCTCTGAAGTTTTTTTGACGCGGCGCTAGTGTCTATGTCATTGCATTAAAAAAATGTAGTGCCACAGTTTTCCGCCGGCTTTCTTTCGTGGCGCGCACTCTAGCTTGGGTGCCAATTTTGCTTAATAATTAATTTGCCTGACCAAAGATAGATAGAATATTCTTTATTATGTACACCATAAAATTACAGATATAAATGTAGACATTTTACATAGGGTGACACAATGGACGGTCTTATCGCTAAAAGCGATGTTTTACAGACAACCTGTACCTCCAACAATAATATTATATAAAAGAAGGATGACTGAAAATTTTTTGTCCGTCTTGGAGATTATAAAAAAATATTGGACACGTATTTTTTCTTTTTTTACGTAATCTTAAGATTACGGCGACATTGAGTTAAAATGTGCCATGACGTCACGAGTATGTAGATTTTATACTTGTGACGTAGCGACCCCCAGTCCCCAACATAAAATGCGTTTTAGAATTACTAGACTAAATAGAATTTCTTTTTTTTTACCCAGGCATCATCCCTAGTATGGTTGAAACACCTGTCTCTTAATAGTTAATACTTCGTCACACAGAGTACATTATCTTCGTCACACAAACCGTTTTTTCAAGGACAAGCTGCCTCATAAATCGTGAAGGTAATGTTGTTTTAGAAAATTGTTTGCTGAAATTCCCACGCTAAATAACATTTATTTTACGAAACGAGACGTAACTAATGTACCTTACATTAGACCCTTTATTTATAAACGTTGCTTAAAGTTAAGAGACGTATAACCTTTCGTATCGAACGTGGATCCACGGAAGACACAATGGATTTTTAAATGTTTCTGTATGAAGAGTTAAACGTCAAAAATGTATGGTTATATAGTTGCTAATCATTACTTAACTTTAAGCAACGTTTATAAATAAACACCTAATCTGCGTTCGCAATTCATTTGCCACAAATGTAAACAAACACGAGTTTTAGAAAAAACAACTGTAATGCCTACTTAAAAGGTTCAGTTTGCTCTACAACTTCACATTTTTTATGACTTTTTCAACAATACTAGTCGGTCTAAAATCAACTTTATTTATAATAATATAAAGTTGATGTTTGTCTAAGTGGAAAACTCCGGTTTGTTTACATGTTTGGCCAATAAGTTGCGTACGCAAATTATATTTGCAGTTAACTAACAGCGCCTATATTTCGTAACAATAAACTCCGTATTTGTAGATCAAGTTTGGCTCTTCGGTATAGTCAGCAACAAAGGGCGATTACCAGTTTCTTTTAAATCTTAATAATTGAGCAAAATATTTAATTAAAATCGGAACAGAAGTCGGAGCAGTGGTGGCTTAGTGGTAACGGCCTCGACTTACGAGTTGTACGGTTGTGGGTTCGAACCCAAACAGTCGCTTTACGTGTAAATTATTTCATCACCGCTGCTCTCAAAACGGTGAAGGAAAACATCGTGAGGAAACCGGCATGTCCTAGAACCAAAAATTCGAAGACATGTGACATCTACCAACTCGCACTGGACCCGCGAGGTAGATTGCAGCCCACTCCCTCTCGAAGAGAGGAGGCCTGGGTCCCAGTAGTGGGAACATTATAGGCTAGTTATGCTCAGACTTATGAAATGAATAGGATATAATTTGGGCAGATGCATCAATTATTTCTGCTAAGTAAAGCTTCACTAATGGTAGGTGCATCCCTGCGCTAAAATACTTGAGACAGATTTATGGGCGAACGGCGAAGTCTCAAACGCAATTCAATAAGTCGCCGTTACCTTAGACCTGTGCTTACTAGGGTCTCACTGTCATTTTAGGGTTGTATTGGAGCATAGCGAATAGCGACATACGTATGCCTTTGTAAAGTTTATATGCCGACACAATAAGAACGGAGATCTACGCGAGACAATGGAAATTTCATTGCCTCGATGATTGCAGTACAGACACGACCAGAAAATCGTCGCTTGAAAATTCGCGGGTTTTAGCCGTAGAAACTCCTAGCTCGAGTGATAATTTGATATAGTGTGAAGTTCATCACACTTCGTAACACAACTATCACATCTAAAAAAAACCTAATTATTTGTAATTGACATTTCACTATAAATATAACATTAAAATGTCGAATCTGTTCGTGCCAATGTGGCTGCCAATATCGGCTGGCGCATTACCAAGTGCGGTGTACTCCGGTAAAAATAAACTTCGGTAATTCCTTTACAAGTGAAGTTTATCAAAATTAGTGTTTGTGAGCATGAGTTCGGTGCCCAATCGGCCCAACGTTAAGTTGGCCAAACTTTGGTACAAATATAGGTCGGAACCAAGAGAGAAGTCAGAAGAAAAAGTAAAAGATGTCGCAGTTCCACAAGAAAAAAAGGATTACGAAGCGTATCCTCCTTTTAACTTTTCGTGGTTTATTGAGAACAAAATCGCGGCTATGGGTTTCCCACAAACAGTGGAAAACCTGAACTATTTAGCGGATGTGGGAGTCAATCACCTCGTCACGTTGTCGCCAGAGAGAATCCCGCCAATTTTGGAGTGCGAAAAAAAGCTAAAATGGTCAGAGATAAGGATCAAGGAGTTCGGAGTTCCAACTTTGAAACAGATTCTGAAGTTTATTGAGATTTGTGAACGCGCCGATATAAGAGGAGAGGTCAGTTTTTGAACTATTTTCTGTTTAACACTATTATTTTTATTGAAGCGAGTTCCACTATTTAAGTGGTTTCTAGAGTTCACGTTATTTATTTACCTAATATAAGGTAAGCAAACATTTTAGCGGTACAGTAACAGCAACTAGATGGCGTTAGTTGCGACACGAACTTCACTGTTTACCCAATGTTTGTCTAATAATAAATAAACCATAAATACTGGTTTTGTTTGCGACTAGATTGTTGCGAAGTTTACATGCAAACTATTTTCCACCAATAGTGACCACGCTACCCATAATTAAAACTTACACAAAATGATTTGATATAGGTACCTACCAACTTTCTCAGCATTTCATATAATATTCATTAAATTATGCTACTGTTTATTTATTAAAACTATAAGCACAAGTAAAAATAAAATACCGTACAAAGGCAGACTAATGCCTGAGGCATTTTCTACCAATCAACCTTAGGGTGATGCAGAGACAAAACATGGCAGGTGCAACATTTGGGATTGATAACACGAAATTAACTATAAAATACAAGAATAAATACACACATACATAGTATAAACTTTGTCAGGAGAAATAACGATCGGCGGAAGAGAAATAACAATCAGTAGAGGAGAAAACGAATCCAGCAAATCACCGCTGCGATGTTCTATATGCTCACGTACCTTCACTTTAAAAGACAGGGCAGAGCATAAGTGTTGAATATGGGAAGTCAGTCAGTCAATAAGTAAGAAGGAGAGGTGGGTTTGTCGAGAATAGAGAACATAGACAGAGCCCTCACCTCTCTGTGCTGTCGAATGGGTAACCACTTTAAAAGCAATCGGTGCGCGGATACATGGCCATATTTACTGTTCCGATTTTGATTAAGTTTCTTGCTAAAAAAATAATTGACTGTTGCTGACCGTACCGGGCCGAAACCATTATAACCTCAGCCATTTATTCTCAATATTACAGGTAGTGGGTGTCCACTGCAGGCAAGGTCGAGGTCGCACGGGCACCTTACTGGCATGCTATCTGGTACACTTCCAGGGAATGGCGCCGGAGCGAGCTGTGCTCACTGTTCGGGTGAAAAGACCAGGTTATTACTTACATAGTTTATTTTTTCTTTTAATTTGGAATAGAACGCAACGACATGCATATTACAGATAGACTGACTACCTGCACTATCTATCGACCAGATAAATTGAAAAATAAAACAGAATTATTAGGTATAGCAATGAACTTAAGTAACAGCTTACACTATTGACCTCCACATAAACTCGAGTTCCTAGGAGCTTTTAGTATCAATAACAAAAACAAACCTCTTTTCAGGATCCTGCGAAACCTACGAGCAAGAAAAGGCCGTATGCCACTACCACGACTGCCTGCGAGGAACTATCGAGAAACCAGACTACCGCCTCGCCGACGACAAACTTTATTTCGATTTCTCCATGAAATACATGTACAACGACGACGACGAAATATCAATTCGTAAAAAAGATAAAAATGAAAAAGCAACTGACTTAACGGAAATTCAAGATGGCGACAATTCGGACCATAAAATTATCAATCTTGGCGATCCCAAAGAAGAGAAACATGTTAAAATAAAACTTCCAAGGAAAAAAACTAATGCAATGGTGATCAATCATAAGATTTATTTTTAAATTCAATTATTTACAATATTTTTCTGGTTTAGTTTTTTATTTTTTTCTTTTAATAAAAATATAGTTTGTTCATTTTCATTTTATTAATATTAACAATAATTATATTTAGTGAATGATATTAACAGTAATAAGCCTGAGCATGGCAGTACATTAAAACATGGAATCATCAATACAATCTGCATTGTCAAAAAATACTTCAATAAGTACAAAAGTCCATCAGTATTATTTTTACATTGTTTTAATGTAGTTGTTAATATAATAAAGGTTTAGAAAAAAATATCAAATTCGCTCCAACATAACAAAATATCGAATATCATATAATATCATATAATCCTCTATTTTCAAAAGCATACCTAGAAAATTCAACTGAACCTCATTTTTTAAGTTAAAACAAAGCAACAATTTACGCTTTTCTCTGTATATGGCAACCCAGTAGCCCAGGTTGTTGCCAAGGTCTAGGCACAACTGTCAAACTGACAGTATTGTTTTCTCTCTTCACTTTAATGTTAACTCTTTGACCGACAGAGTGCGCCACTATGTTGTTAATCTGGGACATGTCTTGAAAGTTCTGGTGGTTGACGGAACCAAATTGGAGGATTTCATCATGTTCTTGTAAGCCCTGGAAAGTGAGGAAAAATTTGAATAGTATAGTATCTTTTGCTAGTCGCCCCAAAACAAAAATGGCCTATGTATAAGTCACCTAGGCTGAAGTGAGATTGGGCAGGCCATGTATGTAGGTTGCATTGGGACAGATTGGCCATAGTCATCACGCAGTGAGTACCAGAAACAAGCGTCGTCGCTAAGGGAGGCAGGAAATGCTGGCGTAATGATAATGACTTAAAGCAGTTTATTGGAGATTGGCCAGAGAAGGCAACACAGGTCCACGGCACACCACCAACTGGATGTCACGTTTGGTTCGAATAATCTCATTTCTCATGGACGTCCCATTGACGTTGTGTGGTGGAAAAACAGTGTTACTTCCATATTCTTTAGATAATATCTGATGATTGAAAATTGTTATCGGACCTTCGGAGAAAATAGGTATATTTATAATTTATTTTGCAAAAATATCAGTTTTCCTTAACATTATTATTACTAAATCCAACAAATACTTACAGCAGTGTCTGCAGGTGACCCATCGCTAACAAATCCAACTACCGCAAAGACTTGCTCATCCGCAACTACACAAGGAATGGTGTCACCACTGCTGGTCCCATTCCCGTGACCGTTGGTTGATGCAACAACATTCACTGATGGCCCTTCACCGTTGGAACCAAGTAAGTCTTTGTGCACCTCTGCAAGACCCCTTTCAATTGATTTCATGAGGGTTTTGTGATCATTTTGGAGACCTGTAATTAAATATTTTAGAAGTAACGATTAAATTATAAAATTTGGAACATTTATAAAATAGTTTACTTACATCAAGTGACTTAGCAAGCTTAGTAAGTGCTCTAGGTTCAATAGTTTTCAATGTCATGAAATATTCGAGTGGTTAAGGTATAAGAACACCATTCAAAACTGCTTGGTCATGCTGTATGTGTTTTCTGCTAGAGATCATGACAACAAAGATAAAGTACTTACAAATTATACGGTGCCTTGCATGTCGGACCTTATAAACATCGATATCATTCCGAGGGAAACCTTCAGCGTCGACCAGAGAGTCATTCATGCCAACATTGTTAGTCTCCAATACAGCTGTATGTTCCCGAATTTCACTCTCTATTCTATCTTTTTCTTGAATTAACGTCATCACACGATCCCTGACGGCTCCGTCCATGTTAATTCCTACCATTTTACTACTTTATATTGAAAGTTTTAACTATTTTAATGTTTTTTTGTTACTGAATCTCAAATTTATCACGATCAAAACAGAAAATAATGGTGCTTTGACACCGACAGTGACAGACATCTTTAATGTTGCCATACTATTAATCCGTTATATTATGGTTATTTGTAACGGCTATTCGTTATTTGAGGGCGTTATTTTTATTTTCAAAACTGATATTATGACGGTGAGGTGAGTCCGGCTGAATCGTAAGCCAGAGCAGACGGGTTTAATAACAGAGATGACACCTAACGGAGAGCAAACATAGTGTAGAAGTCTGAAAACCTGAAGTTGGTGGATACTCGTGTTGAGTGACTAGAGGACATAATCTAATAGAGTAAGATCCCAGAGCGATCAGTAGCGTCTCATGTTCTTTGAATACCTGCGTGCTTGTGGAGCTCGCTTTGTGACACCTAGGCAGGTAGGTACCAGGTAAGAAAGGTAACTAAAAATAAGAGTTACTTAACTTAAATTTATATGGTTGATTTTTATATATGTTTTGTAGAATATTATTCTAAAATAGTATTCTATGTGTCAGACACTTTCCATGGACCAACACTTTTGTCAGACGCTTTAAAACTCCCCAAAAAATAAATGAACTTTACTTATTTTTACATGTCTAATTTTTAATTATGTTATTAAGGTAACTATTACAAAGTTATATTTCATTAGTCAGACAAATTGTAGTGACCAAACATCCCCTAAACACAAAAAGAAAGATCTCTTCGCCAAGAATCTTCTCAACTGGATTTCAACATTGCTGCCCCCGATCAAGTTAGACCATCAGATTTTTTAAAGAACTTAAAAATATCAATTTTAAACAGGTCCTCGTTGATTTGTTTATTCAACACTGGGAATCTGATGAAATGGTATCATTTATTGAGAATAAACAGATATTTATCAATTTTAGGCAATGCCATTCTTACATGGTTGATGATGACAAAATTTTATCAAGTATAGATGACAGTTTATCGTATCCAGAGCATGAAGAAGCTGACACTAAAATTGTTTGTCATGTTTGTAATACAGACGCTCAAGCTAATTTTGTTATAAGATGTTCTGATACTGATAATGCGATAATTATTTTAGGACATATGCATAATTTGAAAAATGATGATTCGAATGAATGGTTATACGCAGGCACCGGAAATAACCAAAGATACATTCATTTAACAAAACTTTACGAGCACTTGGGACCATGAACTTTGCCAGGATTTCATGCATCGACTGTATGTGACTTAAATCCCGCCTTTTTTAAGAAAGGTAAACAAAGACCATTTTATATTAAATGAAGAAACATGAATATCAGCAAGCTTTTATGCAATTTGGAGATCCAGAGTCGTTTACTGGTGCTGGTGGTGTTCCGCCTATCCCCATTGGAAATAAGTGTGAATTTATTCATGAATGAAAAGACAATGAAATATCCTGCCATGGCATATCATTTTGAAAATCTCTTATTTAGATACAAGGCAAATATTTTTACAAAATAGTAGTAAAACATTGCATTTTCACAGACTGTTTCACTACAAAAATAAAATATTTATTATCTATACAGATAAAAGACTTCTTTTTATTATGTGCTATACAATATCAGGAAATATTCATTCGTCTTTTCAAACTAGACACGGTAATTTTCGGAATCACAAACCGCGTGCGACTGTTTTATGTTCGGCGCAATGGTGCGACCGCTGGGAGGTTAAAATAATTTTGATACTACGATTTAAATAATTTTTTGTCTATATTTAAACACTATTCGGAAGTCGTACATAACTCATCATTTTAGTTAGAAATTAACTTTCAAATTGCATCCTATTTTTACCCAACTGCACCAAAAGAAGGATAATGTTTGTAGAAATGATTGAACATCAATAAAATTTACTAATTATAATTATGTTTTGGGAATTAATTTCTGAAGTAGACTTGGTAAGGTGGTTTTTTCAATAGAAATTAAAATTGCGTTACGCTTTTGATCGCGCTGAGAAAATGGAAACTGCCAAATCCTTTCCTTTGTTAGTCAAGCTTTCCCAAAATAATGTGTATAACACACATGTACAGGTAATTTTAAAAAAAAACGACAATATAATTGTTACTTTTCATTTATTTGATAGGTATTTTGTTATGAGATTTTAAACGGATGTAATGCAAAGATATCCTTTTATACAAAAAATATCATAAGCCTTTTAGTAGATTTGCCACGATTTTACATAACAAATATAACAATGATTTAAATAAAAATGACCAGATTAATAATTTTCGTAATAATAATAATTAAGCTTAATAACAGGGACAGATTTATATTAAAAAACTTACAAATAAATGGTGAGCGATGGTTAACATTTTGAAAGAGGTTACATTTTAAAGCAATTATTTCAATAAATATCAAAATATTCTTAGCGCTTTATTAAACAATGTCTTTTACGACAGTGTACTTGATGTACTTATAAATATATCGGTCATCATGATCAGATTTTTGATTTTGTAAAAACGAAAAGCACCCTCGACTCTGGCGATAGTTGTGAGTGACTTTCCATTTTCTGTCAAACGAAATATCTGTTTCTTTTTCTCGATATGAGATTGTGCAGTTCTGATAAATACATAAATTATATACAGAAGTGTATAAAACAGAAGAATTATCAAATCAAAAATCATGTCTAATGACAAATAAGACTTAAAAATATGAAGGGAAACACATAATTGTGCATTACAAAAGAAAAAGTATTCTATTATCACCTTAACAGATTGAGGTTGACGACTTTGAAACAATCTATCTAAACGTGTATCTGGCGAATATACACGCAAGAGTGCGATAGCCTGAAAGCTTTCACCAACAATCACCTATCTTCATTAATCCGTTAAACCAAATGGTCCCTAAAGAAAACAATGTTCAAATCGTCATCACACTTTACCAGTCTCTGTATAGAGACAATAATACGCATTTTACATACAAAAAACATAGGTACACTAACAATTATGGCAACGTTGACAATAAATAAGAGAAAGTTTTTTATTCACATCGACTAATGAACAAACATGTCCTGTAAATCTTGACAGCACAAATAAATAAAACAAGTAATTACGAAGTGCAAAAACTGGCGCGGATTTTAGAAAAAAATACAAGGCAACAAGTGCAGACTTTAAGTTTTACTAATACCATTATCTATAAATTGTTCTCACTTAAATTAAAAGCCATATTGGCGTATCTTTTTTATTAAGCTTGGCTTAATTCGCGCGTTGGTTAATTTTATGTTAGTTATTAAATGTTATGTCGGCACTTGCCTAGGCATGCGAGCCGCTCTGTCGTGGTAAATTTTTAAAGGTGGGGTATATAATAATTTTGGCAATTGATTAAACATGATTTTAAATTGAATAGCATAACGTCAGAGCGACTTGCATAGCGTAGGTGTTGTCCCCAACTTCATAATTTTGAAGTGTTCAGAACTATGAAATGTGGGGTTGGCGTTAAACTAATCGTCTAAAGTCGGAATGGTTCGCGTTTCTCCGTAGTTCGAGAGGATGCCGGAGTGCCGCGTCGAGATGCGGGCGTGGTCGGCGTGCCCGCGTCGGACGCGTCTGAGGGCTTCCTTAACAGCCTAGTCACTGCGGTTTGTTGACCTGACCGCACTGGCGTTGTGCTCCCCGACGGTGTCCTTTGCCTGTTGTAAAATAAGATACATTAGTAACATTCCTCCTAATACCCAAAACATGCAAAGCACTAGTCAACTCTTAATATAAAAAAAAACAAAACAGAAGCCCATTTTTACCGCCAATTGTTCTACATTCAAGAAATACCTATAAACAATTTTGACTACAAAGAAAAAAATACAAAGAAAAGCACACTACATAATTTTAGTAGTTACCTATTAGTATTACTGTTAGTATGGTGATCCTTTAGTACAGGGATGCGACTTCTGCCGGGCGTTTGTCCTTCAGTAGAGGCAAACGACCCACTCCTATGTTGATGTTAGCGAGCACACAGACAGACATACAGAAAATTAGTCAGGTCAACAGAAAAGGAAATATGTTAGATTGTCACTGCACATGTATTTACACCATAGGCATATAATTTTGAATACTTTTCCAAGAATATTTTGAAGTAGAAATTCATGTGCAGAAACAAAAATAGAAACAGAACATAAGATATAACATAAATAGACCATAATTACATACCAATAAAGTAAGATGTTAATAAAAATATTGCAATACATTAATTAAATTAAAATAAATCAAACGTCATCAGGTTGTTTTTCTTTGTGAATTTAATTCGTAAGAAAAAAAACTGAGCATATTTTTCACTTCATTTTTTTTATTATTGCAATACTTATGTTATTCAAACAAGACAACATAAAGGCCAATTGCACATAGTGCAGGTTATGTACAGAGAAGCATGTTATATGAATGCTAGGATGGTGTGCGGTAAAGATTACAAAATAGTCGATTGCAAATCGACATATTCGGTCACTTCGATGTTTTATTGTGCAAAGCTATCATTAGCTGTTAGTGCTTCAGGCGATGTTAGTATTATTGTATGCAGTGATATTATCAACAGATGACGTGTTCATAGTGCGATAAACAATCTGAGATGAGCGGATCCATGGTTCGACAAGCAGATGATCTGACAGATGTGAGCATGAAATTTTGTGGCGATGTCATGTAGATACGTATGAAAACATAAATTTCAAAATTCAAAGAGCATCAATCAAAAATAATCGGGCAAAAACCGAAGCTAGCATTCTACAAGCTTGTACCCTTTCACGTCGCGCTGGGTCGGCTTTGACGCTTCTCCGCTCGACTCGCTAATATTACTCTCATATTCATTGTCGCTCGTCATTCCCGATATGCTGAACAGTGAGGAGTCGTCTTCGGGACTTCTCTGCTCTGACTTCCTCGAAGGGCCTTGGGAAGTGGGGCTAGGTTCTTGGGAAGTTTCTCTCGAGTGCGATTTTCTAGATATTTTCAATCGCCTCTCAACGGACGGGGATCGGTGAGAGCGGTTCCCAACGTAAACTGGAATTTTAGTGGAACCTTGTGTTTGGAATGCTGGATGAGTATGGGATAAGGACTTGGGGTGTTCGGACGCCATTGACGATGGCTGGGAATGTGTCGAGCTGTATTATTTTGTTTTCCATTTTGCATGCGGGAAGGAAAAAAAATATAATCATTTAGTTTAACGCTCTTGATAATTCTGTCGTTTTGTTAGTAAAACCACACTGTGTAAAGCTGCTTAGCTGGCTACTTGTAACATGCCTTCGGACTTCTTCGATACCAAACCTTGAATGAAGTTTTTCCACCACCCTTTTTACATATTATTACATACATAATACGATATCGTGGGACATAACAAAGGACATTATCGTGATCTGGCCCAATACAGGTGCACCCAAACATGACTAGCCGTACCCCTGACGTCACTACACCTAAAAACCCTCAAGAAGCTTAACGTGCTCAAAACTCGTGTATCTGTAACAACCATTTTTCGGACGCAACCTCATCTGTTAAAACTGTTAACGGTTCTAAACCCTTAATACTCGAATAACCATCACGCTGAATTTAACTATAGCAAAAAAACATGACCATATCAAGTTGTCGATGAAATTGCGTCCGTAAAACCAAATACACGTTGGACAAACAAGTCAATGGCGAACTCTGAGTGTGTACCTCACTAACGCCGGGACCGGTGACAATGTCGGAATACTGGATGTGCGGTACATCCCGCCGGTGGTATACCTGTCCGTGCGTATCAGTACACCGGTTATTTTACAGTATTTTTGCTATATTTAAGAAATGAATGATTTTATGGGGGATTTATACTAATAACAATATCCTCCTGACTGTCTGTCAGTCACGTCTGCCAAGTTTAACGAAGGCTAAACAACACAAGTAGTGTCTTGCTCGTAGTCCTACGGAAAGGCAATCCGACACGATCGGAGAGATATCAAGGGATTTTACTCAGCAGCTCAACGTTTCAACTCAACGGTATTTTGTGTCAAGTCTGAGGAGAGATTATTTACCCGAATAAAACAACAAGAGTGACTAAAGAGAATCATTCATTACTCTTGTAAAAAAAAATGAATGTAGATGGATCGTCATATTTATGATTCTCAAACCATTCCATGTACCGTTTGTGGCCCTTGAACTACAGAAAATTCAACCATATCTACATTCACCAATTTTTTTAAAATAAAATACAATTATTTGAAGTAACGTACCTTCCGCTGGCCGGGGTTAAGAAGCCGGTTGGCGTACGCGGTCGCGATCCTCCATTAGGTGTGGTAACACCGAGCTTGCTGGCGTTAGCAGCCGCGCGGGCTATCGATGTCTTTGTGTTCGTCACCCTACGCATCGGGATGCGAGATGGCGTCGATACTTCATCTAAAGAATGGGGAAAAAAAGTTTTTTTTTTTAATTACTGCATGATAATTAAACTGGAGGTTGGTAACGCATCTCCAGTACCGTGGCCTCTAATTCAAATGTTGATGCTCCTTTAAGAACTTCGAATTTTACAGTCAGTCTTGCTACCCCTTCCAACATTTTCCTGCTGCCGTTATCCACCTAATAACCTCTCAAAATTTTTGTTACAATCAAGATCCAATTTGTAGTAAAACTCACCTGTACTATCTAGAGAGAGATTTGATCCGTGCCTCGATGGCGGTTTGGATCCGGTCCGTGAGCCCGGCCTAGAGCCTGGTCGAGATCCTCCAGGTGTTAACGTTGACCTGTTAAAACACATTAAACTTTTTATAACCTTATAGGATACTTTTCTCTCTTATCTCTCAGAGATTAAATGTTTATTCTCCTGTGTTTAGCAGATATGTACAATTTTCTTTATTTTTTTTTACTCACCTAGGCGCGCTGGGTTTCCTATACCTCGCTCCAAGTCCACTTGAAGCTTCGTTGTCACTTAAGGAGTCAGGTGTACCAGCACTCAGCGAAGACCTTGACGCCCTGCCTGCCACTCCTCCCGCAGACATCGGCACGGAACGAGCTGTGCGTTCTCTTACCTATCATGAAAATGTTATTGTTACTTTGCACTATACATAGTCGTAACCAATTAAGCATCAAACGCTGTATAAACTACTTCAAAAGTTTTCGTATCTATTTTCATGGAAAAGTGACTATTCAAATCAAAGCAAATATGATAATCAAATTGATACACAATTTACTATAATCATGCTATTCTAGCGGACTTGACGGTGTCTACATTACGTACATATACGATGGGACTAACACAAATGAACAAATAATAACATAAAACCTCAATAATGATTCGAGAGTGCAATCAACCGCGCCACTTTCACACTGCCTACATAGCATTACCCAATGATATCCTGGAGAGGGCTGGTAGCCATGGTGGTGGCTATAGTGATGCGCGCCCGGCGTCGTGGAACCTTGAGATCTTGAGTGGCTGTATATGAACGCCTGCTTAGTGCCATGTGTTGAACCGACGTGCAGGGGATACGAACACGGAAGCTCCTCCCGTTGCCGTAGAGCCTCAAATATAGGCCTCAGCTGCTCCATAAACTCTTCAGCTAAATGTACCAATACAAAACCGGGAGGCTTATTAAGGAAGGAACCGTAGAAAACGAAACAACTCGTTTTTATCTTCATAGTGCCAATCGTTTTATTTTCCGGAACGCGTTTTTTTATGACGAATTTTCACGTTGTTACTATTAGTCCACACGTTTAGTCGATCGCGAGTGAATTTTGCTGATGCGGGTATGATTGGGGACGAGCGGGATGGGTGAACGAAAATACATTACCAAAAATCCATAGGCGTAGACGTGCCACCTCTCCAATGCAGTGGATCCAATGAAATACACTAACAAACAACACCAAACACTACACGAGCCTGTGCGTCAATGCATAGCTTGGACACTAATGTAATACGACCAATCTCTACGAGCTCAACACATGCTGCACTCACGACAATGCACCTTGCAAATGGATGTACACAATCCATGTGCAAAGTTCAATCAGTAAAACAAAGCGAAAAAGTTGATTCCCAAACCGATTGCTCCCTCCAACAACTACTGTGCGCTTTTTTACTTGTGCGAAATTAAAACTAAGTTCTATCCTGTAGGAGAGAAGACTTATTAAAGTATAGCGGTTTGAGTACTTACCTTTGTAATAGGTCCAGTGGACGGTGGTGTGTTTGTATTAGAGCGGGGCGTACGCGGCCTAAACGCTGCCATGCTCTGTGACACTCCATCGGCCAGAATGAATTGCTCTCGCAGTTCGATGTTGGTGCGTCCCTTGGCTGCATGCGGGCGGCGTCCGGTGCGCGGGATTACAAACGGAACAGGATAGGACAGGGCCAAAGAAAACCGTACGGTAAAAGGATAGGTAGAAAAATAACACCGAAAAGTGTTTAAAAAAACGGGACAGCGTGCATAGGTAGTGAGGAAAAGAAAAAAAAAACAACAAACAAATCAGAACATGTCAACATAAACAAACATATAAGTTGTAAAAAAAAATGGGGGAGGATTTTTAAATTTGTGCAGTTAGGAATAGGAATAGTAAAATACGATTAGTATATTCTCTCACCAAATATTATGCAATTGTATAAGTCAAGAGCAAGATTGAATTAAGATTCAGTAAATTATTTATAAGGTTAAAAAAATAAATATAAAAAATCTAAGTAAATAGTTATGTTTCAAAAAAATCCAAATGTCGTCATTAAATATTTACATCAAAACAAAATTGTTATTTAGTGAACACCAATATCTTGCGCTTGAATTATAAACAATTAGTATCTACTAAATAAAATAAATTCCATAATAAAAATACTTAATGCAAATAAAGAACCAATTTCATGCCATTACGTATATTAAGCAATCTTTATTATTTTATCACCACATAAAACCACTACAATATATTTTATTAATAATAAATTAGTGAACCCCCAAACTACAGTAGCATTCTACACATTGGATGGAATAAAAGCTGTATAACAATAAAAGCACCAAACGTGTAAAATGTATTTATAGAGCAAAATAATTCTACAACGTTGCAAAAGTAAAATCGAAGCCACACCAACTAGGCAGACTTGCGATGGAACCATAATATTTAAAAAATGTTATATAATTATAAATAATATATTATATAATTTTTGTGTAAATAAAAAGCCAAAAAGTGATCAAAAGAATTTAGAAAGGTTCCAAGGCATGTCATATCTCTTACCGAGCGGGCAACAAGCTTCATGCTGCTCCGGCTTGCTCGGATCAGGCAGCGGTAGCACTAATGATACTACTTATGTAAAGGGATTCCATAGGGATTTAAAACAAAATATAAAAAAAAGTAAAAAAAATAACGAATTTTTATAAGGGACCACGGGAGGTGGATTGGGCAAAGCGAATACGAATTAGTAAATTAGTAGCAACATCAAAATTGTATGTGGACATATTTAATGCTTACTTTAGCAATAACAACATGTTTGCTGAGACTAGCTCTTTGTTGATAAATGCTTCACAATGGGAGTGAAGTGATTAATGCTGGCAGTGTAAGGATTTTTTTTAATAATAATCGTTTATCGTATTGATTTAAATTAATTAAAAGCATTTTTTATTTAAGGTTATATGATATAACTTTATAATATCATTGGCATTATTTTATAGAAATGATTTAATTTACCGTTTGAAACCGATATCGTTATTAAGCGTTACGTTTTTCGCTGGCAACATCGATACTGCGCATGTCAAATACATCGCGTCGAAAAAGAAAACAAGAACAATGGAATTCACCGCCGGTCGATTTTAACTCGTGTGACTCAGTTTTTAAATGTGATCAGTGTGTTAAACGTCTGAAATATGACGGGAACCATAATTGAAAACCTAAGTGGGCGCAAACTCGCCATTTTAATAAGTTTCCTTTTGTTATGTCAGATAACATGTTTCTTGATCGGTGGGTTGGTCGCACCCATGCCTGCAAACGCTCAAAATATTCTTGGAACCGTGTGTCGAGATACTACTATTGTGAAAAATGACACGACGAAGTGGTATTACAACCGTGGGAAGGGTTCTTGCAAGAACATCGACCTTGGAGAAACGCATCATGATTTGTCGGAGACCGACATAGTTTTTGCTTTTCAAATGCCGGTTCCCCGAGAGAGCAAGGTTCTAGACTATTCGCGATGGCAACAAAACTTGATCGGAGTACTTCAGGTGGATATTAAATACCACTCGCAGATCGAGGTGCAGCCACGCAGTACAATAACAATCGACGCCCGGTTGGCGTATCGGAATAAAGGCGATCCTGAAGATAAATGGACGCTATACACACAATCCGTGGAAAAACGTCATCTAGACTGTGATATTGATGTGAAAAGTGAAGAATATCTTTACAACTGTTCAGCAATTCCATTATTTGAACTTGGTTCTTTGTTCCATGACTACTATTTACTCAATGTAAGACTCCCAGTTGACACACCTAAAATGAATTCCCATATAGGACACATACAAGACATGTGGTTGACAGTCATCAACCAGAATGGAGGATTTATCAAAGTTTGGTTGTCTCTGAAAACCGTATTTTTCCCATGCGTCATTGCTATACTTGTTTGGTTTTGGCGACGTATACACATGCTTCAACGGAAGCCTGTACTACTTGAGAAGATGCTGTTGAGTTTAGGATTAGCTCTTTGCCTGTTGAATATGCCAATTGAGTACTTGACCTTACATTTTGACTTGCCATTTATGTTATTACTGGGAGATATTCGCCAAGGTTTATTTTATGCTACACTGTTTTCATTCTGGCTCGTTTTTGCTGGTGAGCACATGTTGATTCAAGATGCGTCAGCTCAAAGCTCTGTGAAGCAGTACTGGAGGCATTTGAGTGCAGTTGCTATGGGGTGTGTCTCTCTCTTCATATTTGACATGTGTGAGAGAGGTGTGCAACTACGTAACCCATTCTACTCTATCTGGGTGACTGATATTGGCACTAATTTGGCTTTGACTTTCATTATACTGGCTGGGATATCAACTGGGGTCTATTTCCTGTTCTTGTGCTACATGATCTGGCAAGTTTTCATCAATATCTCTCACAAAAGGCAGTCCCTACCTACTATGTGTTCTGTCCGTCGTCTGCACTATGAAGGAATCATATATCGCTTCAAGTTCCTTATGTTGGCTACCCTGCTCTGTGCTGCATTGACTGTAATTGGTTTCATTCTTGGACAAGTTGCTGAAGGCCAATGGAAGTGGGATGAGAACATTGAGCTTGAATACACTTCAGCATTTTTCACTGGAGTGTATGGAATGTGGAATATATATATATTTGCTTTGTTGGTCTTGTATGCCCCAAGTCACAAACGTTGGCCAGTTGTTGAGAACACTTCTGACACACAGCATTTGAGTGAAGAGATGGAATTCAGCCCTCTACCTAGTAGTAGTGAGATTTCATCTCTTACCTCCTTCATTAGGAAAACTACTATCGACTAATCGTGCCAATTTCATATTTCAATTAATGAGTCGTCGTTTTTAAGTAATGTTTGCTCTTCCATCTTTTTGATGAATTTTAGATTCCATGCATTGGAAATAAAACTTGGGCCAATATTGGCCATAAACTGTTCTAAAAGTCTTGCCTTTATATGGATTCCTTGGCCCAAATGTTTGCCCCAACATGAGATTAGATCAGGCGCAAGACGTGATTACGTAAGCGGCCGTTGAAATTCGCTTCTAAAATACAACTTTACGATAATTATGATCATAAATCGTCGTATTAGTCTGTCTGGCGGTCGTAAATAGGCGTTCAGGCTTACCGTAGGCGTTAATTAGGAATAGGATGAGAGAATCTCTCAATTTAGGCAATAGCCTTACTTATCGATAGAGCTCTTTGTCTCGCCGAACAAATTTTGTACTCGTATTATTTAACCGGAAATTTAGTCCATATTTATTTAGTGTTATCGCAAGTATGTAGGCTTGACTTAGCTAAGCAGTAACCATTAGATTTAAGAAATATTTCAAGACTTAATACATTTTTGTAACTGATTTTTAGTTTTAAGGTGATTTTGTCAATTTTATCTTACATAATATTTATTTGAACTGAATAATGATTCATTTTCTTATACATTCTTAGAATTATTTGTGAAATCAATGTTCTTTTTTGTCTTCTAAGTTTCTTTTGTCGGAATCAACTTTAGGCAGTTAAGATTGTATCGAGTCATTCTTAAAATATGTTTTTAGATCATAAAACAGGTATTTTGACCTTGATATTTCCAGTTTTGTACTAAGCTTCCAAATAGTATTTTTTAGTATGTAACTTGTATTCTGTGATTTTTGTTTGCATTTCTAAACAGTATTGCTAGTTTAAATTAGTTTTTTAACGATATTGCCAGCTACTTAATAATTTATGAAAATAATGTAAGTTTGAATGTGAAATTAATTTTGTAATCTGTAGTTAATGTTTGTACCCGTATAATAAAATTGTATTAAATATATGTGTTATTTTGTTATTTTAAAACACTATTGAACAAATATTTCCTTGAAAATCTAAATGTATGGAACAAAAATCTTTTTAGAGTGCCTTTTAACATAAAAGGTATATTTTACGAACTTAAAAGTGTCTTTTTCCTTAAAAAGTGTTAAGAAAATAGACATCTTGTATTTGATGAAAAGTATGGATTATTATATATTATTTTTATAATATATTTTTATATCAACAGAGTAGAGTTCAAAGGCACTGGTAAAAGATTTTACGCCCAATACAAAAAGACTTTAAAAAAAATACTTGCCCATAAAGTTAAGACGTTCACATATTAGTCAATATATCCCTTATTAGGGGGTTAACACATTATCTATACGAAGTACCGAGACGTTTGATTGACACTTTGAATATCACCATACATACCTAATACATAATATAAAAAAAATATTCCGACTAGAAGGCACTAATTACACCACATTATATGAAAACGAAGAATTAAAAACTACCGTTTTCATTTCGTTGACGTCAGACACAGTGAATTTGAAAAATGCCGCCATTTTGTTTTTCTTAGTGAAAAGTCAGTGCCTAGTAATCGGAACAACTTTTACAGTGCTTTCGTTGCAAAAGCATTGTAGAAGTTGCAAATCATTAGTTGTTTATGAAGCCAGAAATTATGGTTGGTCATAATATAAAATAAGATACGATTTTCAATTATACGGAGGTCTGTGAAATGGGTAAGAAAATCCTAATTGGCTTCACAATTTAAAAATGTAAGGTGGCCTTTGCTAACTGCAGAAAAAAATTGTTATTTTTTTATAATAAGTAGGTATGTCAAACCACGTTACATTTTTGATACAAATCCATAAGTAGGTACTTAAACATCATTTTTGTAGACAAGGACAAACAAATAGGTAGGTTGTTAATTTTTCAAGAGTAAAATGATGTTTTATCAAGAGGAGTAGAGATATTTCTTATTAACATAACAAATTATAAATTAGTACTTTAAAGAGACTAAATTAAGCTTTTACTTTCATAAAAATGAAAAGGAGGAATTTGAGGATTCAAATTCCATTATTAGATATTGGACCTTCATTGTAAATTATCAATAACAAAAACTCCTCTGAGATATTTTTCGTTCTTACTGCAGTTAAATATAAACTATCCTAATTAAACAGAGGATGCCAGTTTCTTTTTTTTGACATACTCGTGAATTTCTCGAACATTCAAATTGGTCCGTGGGTAAGTATATTAAAGAACCTAATATGTAATTTCGTAACTGGTAGATTTGCAGTAAAATCGAGTATTATTACAAAGAAATTGATAATCGTTTAGATTACCGTGGGAAATTAGTTAAAATAAAATAAATTATGGTGTTAGTCTTAGTACCTAAATACATTTTGTGTATTTTTCAGTTTTCTTATCAGAAATGATTAAGAAAATAGGAAGAAACATAAAAGTTAAAACAATGATAAGTACACCGGTTATTTCCAAAATGAATTTGATAATGATACTTTCATACTATTAGAATTACTTCGAATTTCCGTTTATTCAATGTCGCCCAAGAAAATGACATAAATAAGTTGCCCATCATGACATTTCCCACGGTACTCTAACAAAGAATTTAAACCCCTGAACACAATATTCCACTCTCGTCACACTTGCACACATGTCCCATCAAAGGATGTTGTTGAAAGTGCCCAAAAGTGGTATATTGTGTACAACAAGCCTAACATTCACTACTTTGACAAGACAAGTGTTATTCTGTTGGAACTTTAATTAGCGATAATAGGGATGATGCCTGGGTAAAAAAAATTGTCCGTCAGTCTGGTAAAAAAAATATATTAAACACGTATTTTTTGCTTTCTTAATAAGAAATTACTTAGATAAAACGCATTTTAGGTCGGGGAGTGGTCGCTACGTCACAAGTAAGTATAAAATCTACATACTCGTGACGTCATGGCACATTTTAACTCAATGTATCGCCGTTAACTTTAGATTACGTAGAAAAAAAATACGTGTCCAATATTTTTTAATTTTTTTTTTGTCACCATCATCTATTCAAGACTTGGGCAAAATTTTGCTCATCAGTACAAAAACTATTGATGTAGAGTAGAAGTTGACCTGACTTAGACCAGGGGGCAATCCACCATCTCTAAAGCAGTATTATATTAATCTTACTTCAGTGGCGGAAAGACATGGAGCTATATGTCCTGTAGAGCTTCATCTCTTTCCCACACTATAGTAATATTGAAATAATACTGCTTTAGAGGTCGTGGTAAGCCACCAGTACCAATACAACTAAACATAATTCCGTCTCTGTCAAATTCAAACAATAGAAAAAGATACAAAGTCATTTTTATTAGGTTACTATAAATTGTTTGCAGTAACCCCAACTTGCGAGCGAAACTTTAACTTCCTTTCCCTTCCTTCCTTTTTGTCAGACACTTATCTTGACAAAATAACCCATGAAAGGCCTATAGGAGTGTCCTATCAACCCACACCCCTTAAAACAAGATTGTACATACCTCTGCAAGGGTCATTCTTGACCAGGAACTCGTCGAGGGCGACCCAGCCGCCTCCGACTCTGACCATGACGGTGGAGCGGAGGATACGGACCAGGCGGAGCTTTTGTGAGTCGCCGAACTGTGTGGGAAGAAATAGCTGGGCTAATGGATGTTCTAATAGCGCTAGAAGAATATAAAGGGCAATCGAATCCTATAACATATTGAAGATTGAGTTGCCCTAAGCCTATTTTTGATATTAAAAGACTTTTAGTTCAGCAACCTAAATTGTTATTATTATTATATCAGCCCATAGAGTCCCACTGCTGGGGAAATATCTCTGTTAACTCTTTCCAATTCTCACGGCTGAAATTTATGTAGCCTAGATGTTATGGCATTTCAGTTTTTAAACTAAGATTTAAAAATCTACTTTATTTATCTCCTAAACAATATTACTGTATTATTCGACTTTACCTCAAGGTTTTTTTTTTTTTTTTTAAATAAACGTTGCCCCACACTAAGAATTTCTTCTTGTATCGTGGGTGCGTTTACAAACATAGAAACTCACATACACTAACACCCAGACCCGGAACAACTACTTGCAGATCATACAAATATTCGTTCCGTGCGGGGATCGAACCCGCGACAGGTTACGCAGCAGTCGATCGCTCAGCCACTGCGCCAACCGTGTCGTCAACCGTGTTTCCTTCGCTAGTTCAACTTTAAATCATGAAAACTTTAAACACTCGCAATTTTTTTTACTAATCTTGACATCACATCTATAATCACATTATTTCAAGAGCTTTTTCAATCATTTACAGGAAGTTAATAATATCTATACTCTGTTTGGAATAAGATTATATATTTTAACAAAACTTTTTTACAGTTCAACCGATTCTAACTTCTATACCATTGGCATAGGGATGGCATTAAAAGCAAAAAACTGGTTACAATACCAACTGTTTACTGCAGCTGCCATTTGTCATGCCACCAACGCAATAGAAGTCAAAATCGGTTGAACGGACTGTAAAAAAGGTTTAGTTAAATGTCTAATCTTATTTGAAATGGAGTATAAGTCTACTTACAATCTTCTATTATGAGTTTCAACTGTCAGTAACGAGACACAATAGAATTTTAATTGTTAATATAATACAAAATGTACTCACCCTGTACTTGCCCTCTCCAACTTGGAACACCCTGAACTTCTGCCGGCAAGTACACAGCATGACGAGACGCTTCACTTCATCGTGGATCTTATCCGCGTCGTTCGGAGGACCGCGGCGTTCAACCTGATGACAACAAGAAATGAATAGATGGTGAGCAAGATTTGTAGGTTTAATATGAGCTTTTGTTACTCGAATGCTGAATATATGGGCTGTAGTGGTATACTTAGATTGTGATGAAGGGTGCCTGTATCAAGGCTGTAGATAGTAGCAGCTGCACGCGTACCATGACAACCAAAGAAACGGGTTTTCTACGGGTTTTGTCGACAGAAGAATAGACAAAATGACAGATTGTGATAATTTATAAGAAAGAAAGAAAGAAACATATTTTATTTGGGACACGCACAGGAAATACAAACAGTAAGTTATAACAATTTTTTTAAATAAAAAACAAAAAAGAAGGACCATTTAAAAACTAACAGAATAATACCTGTGCGAGGCCAAAAAGCCTCCTATCTCAGCATAATGCGGCGATATAAAAAAAAAACATACCGCAGCGCTGGTATTCTGATAGGGCCATATTATCTGTCATGTTGTCTATTCTTTCGTCGCCAAAACGTGTTTCTATTGTGGTCATGATAAGCGTTCTGGATATAAGGTTTGGGTACAATTTAAAGGAGCTTAGTATGAGGTCTGCTAGTTAGGCAGTGAACCGAGGTTTGCTAAATTATCAGGCGAATAAGTAATTATGTTGGTATGAGCCCAACTGAGACTCAGTTCAAATTAGTGTCCCTGTTATTTTATATGCAGGGTTTTAGGTCTGGCTGTTACAACTCACTAAATCCAGATATTCCAATATCTTAGGGTAATGTACCAAAAAACAAAATGACTTAAGAGCGTGTATTCTGAAAGTGGGCAACGTCGCAAATTAATCAAAACAGCGAAATATTTGATAGCTGTTTTGATTAATTTGGCAATATTACTGTAACTACTGTATGGAAAGATGAAATATCGCTTACTAGTGAACTAAGTGATTAGTGCATTAATATCGTACAACCGAATATTTCGTTTTTAGATGTAAAAAAAAGTACCTACATATTTTTGGATACTTTTCAAATGCCCTTTTTGCACCTAAAACGGTGACAACATCAAATTCAGTGTTATAACTGCAATTCATTATTAATATTCTAGTGCACTAGTCAGCGATATTTCATGTTTCCATACAGTAATATTGCCAAAATAATCAAAATAGGTAAATATTTGACAGCTATTTGCGACGTTGCCAACTTTTAGAATGAACGTTTTGGTTTTTGAACACAAAAATAATCGAAAAATTGCCTACCTACATCAATATTATCAACACAAAACTGTATCTTGGTAACAACAAAAAATACTGTGAAAGCAATCGGCCCTTTCTCCCATCGCGAAAATATAAGTTATCAGTAGTTACGTGATAAGATAATCTGTGCATTGTTGATAAGTGACACAGTTTATTAAATGCAAACAAAGCGTTACATGGCATTGATGGTGATAAGATTTTGTTTAGGACGTTTTCAGTGGCCTCAATAAAGCTCGTCCTTTTTTTTTGCATTGCTTTTTTGACAAAGCTTTTTGAGATTTGCCTTGACTTGGTGAAGTGAACTGTCATTCCACCTGATGCTAAGAGAAGTTTCCACGGTGAGATTTTTACAGAATAAGTAGAGTCCGTCCAACTACTGAAGTCCATTTGACGCGGCGCTAGTGTCTATGTCATTGCATAAAAAAAATGTAGTTCTCAAATTTTCCGTCGAACTTCAGTGGTGGCGCGGACTCTAGATCGGCTGCTGTCAGATCCAATGTTAACATTGGCTTATAATGGGTCTTACAAAACTTGCAGACGGAAAGCTAGGGTCACATCTTGCTAAAAACCACACTTTAAAGAAGTATGTTAATAGGTATGCCATTCTTCATCAAACTTTGGCGAATAACGATGGTTCTCAGTGAAGCTAAAATTTTTGACACCAGCTGTTACTTAAATGTATGTATATATTGGGACCTATTGCTAGGCCTCTAATGGACTAAGGCCTCAAGAACTAAGTATGTATATTACCCAGAGTATAACTTACCCAGTCAGGCCTGAGGGCAGCGATGAACTCCTCCCAGTCGATGAGACCGCCGCCGTTCCTGTCAAACAGATCGGCGACAGCGCCCATCTCCAGGCGAGATGTGTCGAATTCTGTAGGAAGGACAAATGTTTTAAGTATTGATATATAGAAAGATTAGTTTAAAAAATTGCTTTTTTTTCTGTATGAGGAAGCTTAGGTCATTTATGTATCTAATCTGACCATCTCCAATAGGGCACCCCTATTTATATAGTCCTTTCCAAGTACACCCTGATTCAAACTTAATGGCGGCTCGGAACATGAGGCGAGTCGCTGCGCAGTAACGAATTCATGTGTCAGCGGGGGTGAGGGGTGGGGTACTGCGCAGTGAGTAGCGCACTTCCGAGCCGCCATTAAGTTTGAATCGAACTGTACTTATTGTTGTTCTATTTAGCTGGACAAAGGTTTTTCCATTCCCTTTTCACTGCATGTACGGTCAGTATTTTATGTACCCTAGGACCATCCTTGTGACACAAAGTCACCTTCGGCCTTTACCTATAAGTTAAGTACGGCCGGCTAAGTAATTTATTTTAACTATTTTTTTTTGCCTTTATATTTTTTGTATACTTACTGGTGTTGATAATTCCGTCGATGAATTCGTGTCGTGCGATGAGTCCGTTGTTGTCCTTGTCCATCTTTCGGAACAGGTCTGTCAGACGAGACTTCTTGTGGTTCATGAACTTCAGGAACTAAGGACAAAATAGAAAATATATATATATATCAAGGCGAAAATAATTGAGACGCCTCCAGTTGGCGCCACTTTGACAAGAGGTCTTCCATTTCGACAATGAATAAAAAATATATGATGACGTTCATAATTCGTTTCTTTCATTCGTTCATCATTCAGTTCGTTCATGACAAAAAAAATTTTGGCGCTTTGACACTTTAAACAGGTGCCCGACATTTTTTGAAAACGCTCAATCCGGAGTTCTGCAAGCGTGACGCAAAGACCAGAAAAAGATCCACTGGCCTTTCCAATTTTGGTCTGTCTTATAGATAAGTAATTCGTAATATGGAATGTTGAAAAATTTGCCTATTTACAGTTTTTTAATTAGAGGTTTGTACTTTTTGCTGGTGATACGCATGGTGCGATATTTCATTTATCTAGTCAACTCACAGAGTATAGAATCGCCGCACTGGAAGCGTCTACGGACCTCGTACCGACTTATAAAATTCGTGGCCCCGAAAGTGCGTTGAGCGCACAACTTCTGTCACGGATTGCCTTAAAAGTCGTCAGTTTCTATATGAGGAGTAAACGGTGGCATGCTTGGTTTATATCGATAGTATTGACAAGGCCGCTTCTAGCAGCGGTCAGCGAGGCTTCTCCGTGCTATGTGAGTCTTCTCTTCGTTTGGGAATCTGTTACTCCATTGATATTAAAACTCACCCTCTTTCTCCAGTCGTCCCAACTGAAGTTGGACACCCTCTGCAGCTCCTTGAGATGTACCAGACGTTCGTGTAGTCTCCTCTGTCTCTCCCATGCAAGTAGCCACACGGTACGCCACTTATCCCACAGTTGTTTGACGCGGGGCGACCTGAATTCTGGTTCTGCACCCTTACTGCTAGGTAATAAATGATATAGTGAGTTTTTGAGGTCGCAAAAAGGAGGTAGGAATCGTATTTTTATTTGTCCTGATTACTTAATTCAATTTGTAAAGGATTGAATCTTTTTTACAGTTTACTGGGGATAAAAGGAGACAGCTATTTAAAATTAAACTGGGTAAAAATTGTGACTGTGTGAATGCAAATAAAACTTGAATAAAATGTAATTTGTACAGTGAGTAAATATGATTTTAAATCTGTGATAGCTAAAAAATCTCGAGTTATAATCAAAAGATATCTAAATATACAGTTGCCAGCATGTTAGATACTAGCCATGCTGAATCATAATCCTAAGCAAAAATACAATAAATAAGGGCTGCCACACACAAAACCCAGCAAAAATAAAAACATCTGGCAAAAACAAGCGTAATTAAAAAAAAACTCCCTCTACCAATGATTGACATGATTCGGACGCGATGAATAAAATTGATTTTGATAAACCCATCTTGAGCGTTCATTCTGAAAGTTGGCAACGTCGAAAATAGCTGTCAAATATTTACCTGTTTTGATTAATTTGGCAATATTACTGTATGGAAATATGAAATACT
The DNA here is from genome assembly GCA_947364205.1 of Agrochola lota. Classification (NCBI taxonomy): domain Eukaryota; kingdom Metazoa; phylum Arthropoda; class Insecta; order Lepidoptera; family Noctuidae; genus Agrochola; species Agrochola lota. The sequence continues at coordinate 4,871,824 of OX376239.1, forward strand.
GCTAACTAGTGACCGAAAATATTAATAATGAATTGCAAATTATTATAACACTGAATGGTTGCAAATGGTTGCAACATCAAGTTGCAACCATTTTTGATGTAAAATGGGATTTGTAAAGTTTCCAAATCCTTTTTTACATCGAAAACTAAATATTCGGTGTTATGATATTACTTATTGCATTTCATAATCAAAATTTTCGTTCCTAGTGAACGAAAATTTTTGCGATATTTCATATTTCCTTAGTAGTATTGCCAAATTAATCAAAACAGCGAAATATTTGACAGCTATTTGCGATGTTGCCAGCTTTCATAATGCACGCTCTTAAGCAATTGTATTTTGTATCTACCAATGTTGGTAGCAAGAACGGTTTCATGAATTTAGTTGAACTTTTCAGAAATTATCTCTTGAAGTCTGAATGACCACATAACATCACGCCTGTAAATCCCGAGGGGCTAGGCAGAAGTTTACCTATAGTCTGAATAACTAGGTGAAATGTGAATGAAACGTCATATATTATCGACCACGATAATAACATCGTTTTCTATAAGTTAACATAATTATGATTTGGTGACATATTTAATTGATTTTTGAAAACCGGAAGTTAAATAAAAATCATTTTATTTCCGTTAATTTCATGTTAAGCTGTAACAACACTACTTGATGGTAAAGTCCGACCGAATTTCTTTTTAGTTTCCAGTTATCGGCCAAAATATCCATTTTCGTTTTCACCCGGAGAAAAAACCGTTTTCGGTAAAAAAAAAACAGATTAAAAAATATATTTAGTAATATATATTATGATCCCGTTTTTTTATAGGTACATCGAGATGATCACTAGCGCTAGCGTTCCATTTTTTAAATTTCGCGGTTGACGTATTCCTGTAAAATCGTAGCCTTACCTTCCCTTAGTGAGGAACCTCGGGCCGTAGTGCGGTAGGTTGCGGTCAGGCGTCTCTCGACCGGGACTCACGCGACTAAAGCACACGCAACATTATAATCACAGGAAAACAACCAAACCAAACCGTTAGTAGATGAGATACCACTGCGCGTAGTTAAACCTCCATGGCTCGCGTGAGGTTAGTAACCTTTTGGCAACCCTGTTAGCTAGTGCGGACTACGTAAAGTGAATCGTGTGTTTTAAGCGGTAAAGTGCGTTTTTGTTTGACTAGTTTTGAGAAGTGCATACATTTTTTGGTTTGGAAAATTGTGCCGTATTTGTGAAAACATAAAGTTTGATTTTGATTGATCATTTTGTTTACCTATGTGAAGTCTGGATAGCGTTTACGTTTAATCTGGTTAGTGTTATGTGATTGACAACCCTAGGTCATGCATTATTTGAAATAAATCTTTACTCAAGCAAAAGGATATTTTTAAGGCAGTGGAAATATTAATCTCTTCTATATTTTCGATTGCTTAAAGTAAAGACTCAAACTACTCATGCACCTACAATTTTATGGAATATCAAATGGTAAACTTATTTTTTTATATGGCGTAATAGTACTTCCGATAACGTATTAACAGAATTACCAATAAATTTTATTTCAATTTCAAACCTAGTAATAAGAATTCAAAATTGCATGGGTTAATAACATAATAGGTTTGCCATTAGATATGCTTCTTTAATACCTAAAGTTCACAATTATTTAACTACATAAAAATACCATAGTTTACCTAAAACAAAATCCGCAACGACTGAATTCCAAGGATGCAAGTAAGTAAGATAAATAGATTATGATACATTCATTTAACATTCCAAGCGTAAAAATTGTACAAAACTACAAAACTGGGACGGAGGACCAAAAATATGCTTATTAAAATAGTAAGAATGACTATAGGATAGTAAGGATTATTAATGTTTTTTAGCCAACTATTGACGATACTTGACTAAAATAGAAATAGAGGTGTAGAAAATCGAACTATCAATATTATGAATACGGCATTTATTGATATAATAAAATTAATGTAGGTATGCAAAATATTGTAAAACATTTTAAAAGAGTAGCGGTGGAGTTTCTTTCCCGTTCTTCTCCATATGAAAACTACCCTTTGGAAGGAGCAACTAGAATCAATTCTATTGTCTAGAATTAATTCTATGTTCAAAGGTGCCTTTTATTTGCCTATTTGAAATAAATGATTTGACTTTGCCAGAAAATATAGCTTTGGTTATTTACGTTTTTAGTCTTTCAACTTTTCCGGCGTTTATATCTGGACAGCTACGAAATTGAACCCCAATATAATCATACATGCTAAAACCACAAAACTACTTTCTTCCAAGGGCTGATTTTGCAATGATCAGGCAACTTTTATCTGAAGAATAAATATGGGGGTTTGACATATTTTTGTACAGAAGCTGTCAAACCGCCATAAACAGGGTAAATTTAAATCAGTTAGCGAAACTCCAAAGACGTTATGGGTATCAATCAAACACGATAAAACAAAAAAAATAATAATATTATGATATTTTTTTGGGGTCAACGACCGTTGGTAGTTATTTGAAGAATGAGTTGCAAAAATCAGATATTTTTGTTTTATCGTGTTTAGATATATCGATAGCTTATCGATATCGAAACATAATACGTACGTCAGTGAAACTTAAAAAGAAAAATTGATTTTCAAATTGATATTTGAAGTTTTTTACTTCCTAAGGTCGTTCCCAAAAAAATATCATCAAATCATTGTTTTATCGTGTTTGATCAATACCTATGTCCTCTGCGAAGTTTTGCTAGCTAATTCAACTTGACTTATATTTCTTAGATAGTAAAAATTAATTGACGATAAAAAATTCAGCCCTCAAAACGCTACAGGCACTAATCTACACACACTTAAAAAAAGAATAGATGTTCAAACCTTCCTCTTCTACTTCGAGTGTGAATCCTGGACCTGCCCGTGTCGAAGCGTGCCAGAGCGGGACGGAAAGCAACGTTTACATGTGTTAGAGCGGGACGAAGCAATTGTAGGGTGTATTGTCAGAATAAAAAAAACTTTTTGTTACTAAGTGGCCTCCTTGCACCACAGATAAACGAATAAAAAAGTCCTTCTGTTTATGTGAATATGAAGATGACAGAGACTGAATGATGTTTGAAATAGGAGTGCATCCGGTACCGATATATCGGCGATATTTTGATTTTCCGATACATTGGGATCGACGATATTTATTTGCTGATGCACCGATACATTTCGAATTTCGCGTATAAAATATTGGCGCAAAAGTACTTCAGTTCCCAAATAAGTTCTGTCGCATCCAATTGTCTACAACTGACCTCATTCAAACGGACTCGACGAAAATCGACTTTCTCCGCAAAACTTGAGAAAGATTTGTAAAAAAAAAAAAACTTGTTTATGTTAATTATTAACTGAGAATATTTTTGTGATTGTAAGTTTATTAAATATGATTTATTAAAAAAATAAACAATAGTCCATTCCTTTTAATTAAGCCATCCGTATCAGTATCGTATCGGCCAAGATGCGTATCGATGTATCTCTAGTTTTAGATATTTAGCGCTGCTGTATTATTTTGACTTCTAATAGATTGAAGTCTCTGACAACACACCTACAGTTGCACAAATGACAAACATGTAAAGCACATGAAAGTAAGTAACCACCGTTGAACCTACTTTGTATAAACGTTGCTGTTTTTTTTACTTAAACTGTAGATTTTTTTTTACTGTTAATTGTTAAATAAGTATGTCAACTAGATCTACATATTTAGAACAATATATTCTAAAATCAATTGGTTTGTAGCCACGTTTATATTAAGTAGGTTTAGTTATGACATAATTAGAGAAGTAATTAAATTAAATATTTGGAGTGTTTTACCATGTTTAGAACTATGAGTTTTAATAATTGGCATCTTGTTGATAGCTTTTATTTTTTTGCTGTTACTGCATTTTTTCCGGTATCTGAGCTTGTATAGAATCTCGTTTTAATAATTAATTTTAAATCGATAAATAAAACATGGTAAAAACATTCCCGACAAAAAATAATTAAATAACATTTTAAAATCATCGTACTATGAATGAAAATAAAACACACCTGAAACGCCTAGATCCGTAATAATCAGGCGAAACTGATCTCTCCCTATTGAGGTCGTGCTGGGAACCGCGGCTATATTTTTGTGATGGCAACACACATTGCAAGCAGGCAACACCATGCAATGACGTCACAAGATGGCGGCGAGGTGTCGACGTGCATGATTCGTGAAAGGTGGGGAGACAAAACGAAAAAACATAAAATAAAGGTATGGAAATGGACACACAACATAAAAAATATTAAAAAGAATAAAAATTGGGACTGAAAATTAAGAACTGACGACACTGAAGCGACAAAACTATTTTTTTTAAGCTAAAGAAAAGAATGAATAACAAATGTGGACAACACATAAGAGGGAACAACAAAACAAATAATAAGAAAATGTATATTTTCATGACATACCCAGGTGCTCCTTTAGTGGCACTCTTTGCTGAAACCTTCCTTGGTGTGCTTTCACGGCCTTGGCTTTGACTTGACTTGACCTGTATACAAAAAGTCATACAAGATTTTCTACATAAAAATATGATTAAAACGACTAGTTGGAGTTGATTATTGCCATTATTGTTAATCCTGTGATTAGATACACGTGATTTTATTGCATGAATAAGTTTTCGTACCTGAAATATGTATCTGTAGGTATTATAATATTATGTTCTACTATTAGAGCCCGCCTGACTGTACTGCGTGGCGGGGAGTTTGTTGCGCCGTTTTTGGGGGACTGTCTTATGTCATTTTGACGTTCGAAAAGTACTGATTCTCAGCCTAGTTTGAATACATGAATATTGAATTTTTTGTATTTTGTTATTTTAGCCCTGTGTGAGATCACACGTCTCACGTAATATTAATTAAACATGCCTCCAATAAATTAAGAAAAGGATAATAAACGTATTATTGAAATCCTTAGAACGGTATTTCCTTTGGTGTCCCCTTTAACCCTGACAACAAATGTTGAGGGGATCAAACCCTACCCATAGAAAAACTTCAAAATCGTTTCATAAGTAATTTTCCACAAGAAACGTATTCACCGTCTAGTTGAAAAAAAAATCTTATTTAAATAAATGATGTTAATTTAACCACTAGTAAAAGTTCAAATCATTATCCGGAATTAATTATGAATCTGGTTCATCTTTCATTTTGACTTTGGAGTTACCTAAAGAGCAGCTGCTTTTTACTGTATAAAAAAATTGGTCCTTTTGCTCATACCTGGTACGCCTTGCAGACGCGGTCGACCTCGTTCTGTCTCTTCTGCGTATGTTCCATCAGCTCCTTGTGGTCCTCAATGAGACCTTCCAGTAGCTCGATGGATTCTGGCAGCGGTTCCGATTCAAGCGCTAAAGGAGAGTAAGATATTTAAGTAATGTTCTCCTTTTTGGTAAATATGTTATTCTAAAAATAGTAGATGTTTTTCTGACTAAAAGTAGTAAACTATTCCAAACATCACGCTTGTTGCAATTCCTTAAAGAGTAAGGCAGATGTGTATAGTACATCCACATTTCCCCAGCTAAGAAATTGGCCCTTGTAATAGAAGGTATAGAGGTATGAGGAACAGGGTGTAAAATCCACTCATCCTCCATAGAAAAGTAGATGCGTGTTGTGTCTGGTGGGCTACTGCTCGACGATTGATGTCTTCAATTGGGACTTCGTATAAGGAGAGAAATCTAGGCCACCCGCTGCTACTGAGAATTTCCTAATCTCAAAACTAAATAATAATTTTCTCAACCTAGGAATCGAACCCAGGATCCTGCACTCAGCAGTTGCGCTTGCGACCACTCGACCAAGGCTACTGGCTAAATAACATTTTATAATAAGTGTGGAAAAATTATGAATAATCAAGCATTTCAATATGTTTGTGACTTACAAAGCAATGTGTTCTCCAATCCAATGAGCCATTGCAGCAACTCTTCGAGCACAAGGTCTAAGTCCTTCAGACTCTGCATATGCGTCTCCAGTTTGGTGCCACGCTGCATCGCCCATTGCCATACCTGTATAAAGAGATTTAAGGGTTAATTATGAAGGAATAAGTTTGAGCCATATAATTAGTGTTTTATAACTAGGTGTTCTTTAACGTTAATAGTATGGTAATGGTATCTAAGTTTGGAAAGTATGACCTAGGCTAACTTGATCAAGTATTAGAAATAATCCGTAAATCTACCACCAATAAGATGGTAACAGTTTTTGAATATGATGTGATCAAATATTTTTTCTTCGTAAAAGTATTTAATAAAATTATGGCCTTCAATTAGATAATTACATTATTTCACAAATATCTTTATGATTAGGTGGATTAAGCAAGCATATCGCATCGGATTCGTAGTAAACATGTTTTAAAAACACCTATTGCTGCATATGTACTTAAAACTGTATGACATTCATAAAAGCCTAAAGTATTTTGCGTTCTCAAATCGTATATAAACGTTAACATAAGTTTCATGAGATGCAAAACTTACGACCGAAAATATTTAAGAACATTTAATCTTTACCTGCCCCGCAGTAACTTTCCTAAATATCTGTATCACAGGCAACATAGTTGCCACCAACTATCTTTTATCTCTACTCATTTAATCACAAAACATTCAACTATAATCACACCAAAATTCTTGTAACAAAATCATAAAACTGATGTTAATTTCCGAAATATTTGCACTAATACACTGCAACCGCATTATCTAACTAATTATTAAAATAATAAGTCGTGTATGTTATTTAAAAATGAAATCGATAATCGCATTTATCGATAGTACTTATCTTTAAATATCGATTATTTATTGGCTAGCACTGGTTTTGTTTTGAAGGTGCAAACATATAGGTGCAATCTCTCACGTGGGAAAAGATAGTGTATCTGTTTTTTTACTTTAATTTTGGCTTATCTTTTGCAGGAAATGGGTGTTTGTTATACCTAAAGCTGTTAAATATTTTTGTAGCAACATTACTATGTTTTGCAAAAAATACACGAAAGTAGCATGAATGCGTAAAAATAAGCAATATAATGATTTCGCTACCAGCTCCCTCGGTCATAGTGAATGGAAGAAGCTCTTGTCAATAAGTCTGGAGTATTGTCAGATGATCGTATTACTGTCGAGTAGTTGTATACTGTTGTTATTGTACTTAAATAATGTGTTTGTGTCTTTAACTAATGTAATTGGCTTTAGTAGTAGTAGTAGTAATAGTAATTTATTTCCAAACTTCTGTACACATTACATCAATGAGGTCTCCACCCCTGAACTAGGACACCTGTATGACAGGGGTCGAGGTTTCTGCAGTTACATGGATCAACATGAGAAGGCTTAGACTAGATAAAATCTATACTTAATTTTAAAAATAATTAAAAGATATAACTAACAAATAAAATAACAAAAATTCTAAAACATAGGTAATCTATCTGTTTTAGCGTTGAATAGGGGTAGCATGTGTGTGGTGAGATGTTGGATGGGTGTGTGAATGTGTGTGTTGTCTGAGTCTGTCTACTAGGTTAAGATTCTGACCGTTTAACGAAAAAAAAAAACAAAGTTTTTATCAAGATTTCATTCGTTTCAGCGTGAAGTGAAAAAGTCAGAAAAAATACCTTGAAACTGTTAAACAAAACGTGACATAGGGCCGAATTTCTTTTTAAGTCTAATGCCGTCCTTGTCACTTTGAAGCGTAATCTAGCGACAGATATACTTTTTCCAACGCCTGGTCTCGTATAATAAAACTGCAATACTATAAAAATCTTACCTCATCCCACCGACTCTGTATAATAGTTATCCAGTGTTTAATCACGGTTACAGCATCGGGATGCGCCTTGCTCAAGATAGAGTGAGCAAGCGTTATAGTATCGTCCTTGTCTTTCTGCTTCTCATTAAGTTCTCGAACGAATCGTTCGTGGTCCCGGATTTGTGTTTGTGTTTCCTGGTCACCTTCGGGCAGTTGTCCTGAGAAACGGAGCTTGGTTTCGGCGTCTGACAGCCATTCGAGAAGCATGTTCACGGAGCGGTGGAGTTTTTCAGCCTGAGGACGGAAGAAAAAGATAAGTAAAGTCATTCAGAGGAAAAAGATGACTTTTAGGTGCTGGTTTATTTTTAACTTTGTTTTTTTTCGAAATGGAGTTTTACGAAACAGGTTCTTGTCTTATATACCTAATTAAAGCAAAACTAGGTTACTGAAGCCAATACCTTTAATTTTTTTTATAGTTGAATAGTTTATCACCCTCAAGTTGAATGTCAGTTAAACGTCATTAAACGACAAGGTGTATTTGTCAATGTGACAGTTGGATAGTTTCAACTTTAATTTTCAATTTACTGGGTGACAATATTGGTAAAGCAATGACGAGATCGACTATACTACCTATATGTAATTCTCAGTAAAGAAACTTACCTCTTTAAGTGCGGTCTCAAGCTTGGTAGCTTTCTTTTCGCTGAGAGTCTGAACAGCCTCCCAAGCGGTCTTCAGCTCACTACATTGTTGGCGAATGCTAGCCGCGTCTTCACGAGGTACCTGTAATGAAATTTTAACCTTAATGCATGCACCATAAGAGTTCAAACTGCATAGACTCTGCTATAATTAATTACTACGGCTGATCACTTAGCAGGAGTTTTTAACGCTTGGCTAATTTGATCCTTAAGTTTTGGCTAGTGGAATTTAATATCGTAAAACAGGCTTTTACAGCAATTCAGTCGATTAAAATTAGACTATATCTCTATAAATTTAGAGTATATAATAGTTTGATACATACCGTCGCTTCGAGATCTTTGCCAGTCTTCATGACAGAATTCATTTGTTGTTCACGCGAGTGTAGATCCTCCTCGAATTGCTAAAACAAATGATACATATTAAAATGTGTACTGATCACAAAAACCAGCTAGAAGCTAAAACCCTAAACCAGGGTTTTAGAATTGGAATTTTTAATCTTCAGATTTTTTTTATCTGTGGATAAAAAATTGTGGTTTGACAGCTTTCGTATAGAAAATATCTCAAACCATCAATTTCTTCTTCAGATAAAAATTATCTGACGATTGAAAGATCGACCCTAATGTACTCGGCAGCAAATTGCATTTTTTTGCGCCAAGTCTCGCCTAGCCACATACGTTTGAAAACGCAGTGATCGAGTGAATGGATTAAATGTACCAACCCCAGCATGGTTTAACCAGACTCGATAAATCGATTGAAGGGGCTTCTTCGCCATTACACATCAAGAAGTAGACCAGGTGGCGCGGTATTGGTAGGGAAGACGTGCCCTTAGGATATGGAAGGATTTGCAAGCCGTACCGGATATGCATCCTAGATAGGTACCATCGCTGAAAGCCATAATTAACCACCGTAAGGACTATTCTTGCTTGCAGCGCTTGGCTGCTTTAGAACTGGGCCGGTAACATATGTGGTCATCGTGTTCACGGGATTTTGTTTTGAAACTACATATGAGTTTCTTTGATAGTATATACGTTTGAAAATCCATGGATTTCTGAAGTCACGTGTAAGTTTTCTTATGGCCATCATTAGTGGAATATCTTCAGGTAATATCAATAATAGCATAACTTAAGAATGCTGAACTATTGAATTTGAATCCTCACCTTGTGTTGTTCAATAAGCGCCATCACAGTATCCAGGTCGCCATGTACTGGCGCGTCTCCTCCTAATTCCTTCTGCTGCTTCTTGAGCCAGTCGAGCAGAGCTGACATGGCGTCCTTGAACTGTCCTGAGTACAGCAGGGCTTCTTCTAGCTTGCGTTGTCTGGAATGAAGGTGGGTATTAGAATGGTTTTTTGAAGTAAATTATTTGTAAGAAAAAACAAAAAAGACTTCAAGGATTTAAAATAAAATATGGAAAGTACACACATATAACCTAAGTATCAATCTAGTAGGTCTTGATATGCTATACTAGATGCTAGTTCAGTATCAATACTTTAACTATAGTTTGACCGATACCGCTGTACCGCGCAGTGCAGGCCGCTCATTCTGCAACGCTCATGGCGTCCCGGCACTGATTCGTCAACGCTCAAGGCGTGCCGCCGTTCATTCGTCGACGCTGCCCCCCACCTCGCCGCGCATTCCAAACGCGCTGTACACCGGTCTTGGTCAAACTATAGTTACTACATCCCTGTCTACGAAAAATGATAATTACCTGTCAACGGCCTTCGAGCAGACAGTGGTCCACTTCGTCTTCATATCCGCCATCATGGTCTTCAGGGTGTTCTCGTCTCCCTTAGGCGCCTTGTCCTTCAGCTGCTTGCCGGTTTTCATTGTCTGGTCGTAAACCGGCTGCTTAGACGCTAGGGCCTTTTGGAACTCGCGGTGTTTTGTTAATCTGTAGGGGAGAAGATTTTAAATTGATTACAAAATATTAGCCGACATAGTAAGGTTGGTGAATAAAAGTTATAGGTTCTAAAGAAGACATAGAAATGCATTCATTAATTTATTTTAACACGTCATTCGTATGAAGTTTAGTTCAGGGTGAAAAGCTGACGTTTATAGAAGAATTGAAAGATTTATAACCGATTTAAAAAAAAAGGAAGTTTTAGAATGTTTTTTCTTAAATCTCTATGCACCTTATTTTACCATACAACGGTATGCTTTTGTTCAATCAATCAACTGAATAGCCTATTTCCATTACATTACGTTAAACTAAAAAAATAACATGCGGGGCAGTCTTTGGGGACTGCCGATAGAAGTGAAAACTAAGTAACTTGTGAATTGTATATCTATGTACATATATACACAGTATACATATAGCTCATGGGAAGCGTGCGGTGACGATGAAGAGAGTTCCATGATTTTTATTCACCCAAAAAGTGCTCAATGCGCCTAAAGAAGTTTTCACTTCAAAAAAGTCCTTATAAAAAATTATGCTATATTCTTACCTCTGTTTGATCTTGTCTGGGTCGTTGACGGTAGCCTCAGAGTTGAGCACGTCCAGTTGTTGTTCGGTATCATTCAACCAGTTCATCAGGTTGTTCCTACGAAGACAAACATACAAAGATTGAGTATACACGAGGAGGGTTTAGACCACTTTATCCTCCGCGGTCTTTTTTTCCAAGGAATTATAATTAAAGCGATAAATCCGCAGTAAATTTTATGTTGTGAAAAAGGGTTGGTGCTAGTTGTCGAGTATAGCTCCATCTCGTAATCGCACTGAAACTGTGCTGGCTCTTAAACGTTGTGAAACAAACCTTGGAAGTAGGAAAGACTACTGGAGCAGTACATTCACGTATTGTGTACTAAAAGCATTTTTTTTTTTTTAATTTTTCTTTAAGAGGGCGCTCAATGGTATACTAGCACTCCTTTAAAAAAATATTATCTCGTGACTGAGAAGGAATTATGAATAACGGCTAGTAAGGACCCTCGGTAAGTGTGTCTACAATTTTCTAATACCTTTTATAAAGTTTCATATTGAGACACGAAGCAACGAAATACAATCTAGAGAAATGTGGCCGCATTTCTTTAGATCAAATTTCTTTGTTTCATGTTGCAATATGAAACTTTATAAAAGGTATTAGAAAATTGCTGTCTGCAAAGCAGACACACTGCTTTGCAGACAGCGCAACTGTTAAGTTGACCGTTGTGAAAGTTGAGAGGCAATAATCCTGCCATGCAAGTATCGTAGGTTACAACATCATCATCCTAAAATTTGTAAATTTTTATAGCCAGCATATTGCACTTACCACATATCATTGTACTCCTTAGCCTCTTTGAAGCCATGGTCCAACGCCCTGGTTCTCTCAGCAGCTTTAGACACGACTCTCTCCCAGCGATGCTGTACGGAAACCAGCAGGTTCTTGATGAGGATCACGTCTTGCTTCTGACTGAAGTACTTCAGGTGAGTGCCCTTCTTGTCCAGGTGAAGCATTGTCTCGCGGTGGGTGGCTACTTCCTTTTGGAAGGATTTGTGTTCTTCGATTTGGGCTGTGGAGAGAAGATTTGTTAGTTGGTTGTGATGTGGACAATTTTGGTTGGCTAGTTTAGAGGTTATAAGGATTATGTCTCTTTGAGAGAACTCAAACTAAAAGTATTTATTTTAAATAAACCATTTACAGGCAGTTTTAAATTGTCAAGGAGTCGGTCAATCAGAAATATGAAGCTAGTTGCCCATTTCTAATTGTAATAGGTATAGCTTGTCTAGTCTGAAATGACGCGCCCCATGACCTACCGAGAACAACGGGCAAGAACACGAGGACTAAGTGTAATAGTTGTTGTCTGCAATAGGCTTGCTTAAGCTTTGGAAAATTTGAATCAATAAAATTTGCTATCAAATGTCATGTTAACCGTTGTGATTGGTTCACCAAATGGACATCAAATAACATGATTTGACAATCTACTTAATTGGCTTTAAAAAAACCACGAGGTTCGTTAATTAAGTATGAAACAATGGATCAACCAGTTTATTTCAACTTAATGATTTCTTACAATTTTAAGTTTTTGTTATTCCGAAAACTTTTAGGTTTTTAAACTTCGTAAAAGATATAATATTACGGGGTTTCTGACTAATTTCGACCTAAATTGATTTTATGCTATTTCCTTTTAAATCCTGTAGTGATTTGCCGGGGTCGCGGGAAAGTCCGAAAGGGATACCGTGGCAACGTACAGGCAACTGAAGGAACACGGGTGGGTTTAAGTCAGTAAGAGTCTGACACGCCCTCCCGCTCCGCCCAGAGCGGGAGAAGTTGTTTGATAATTTCCCACACAAAGAAAAAAAAAGGATGTCTTGACTAGTTTCGAACTCAACCACATTTTTAATTATTATTGAGATGACGTAAAGTTTCCTCTATATCAAGAGATACTTACTAAGCAATGTCTCCATGACCCTGGACACTGGTTTGGCCGACGTCAGAGTCTTCTCAGCGCTTGTCAACCAGTCGACGAATGCTTGGAGAGCGTCGTGGAACTCTGTGGCTTCCTTTAGAGCGATCTCTAGTTTGATCTTCTTGTCTGAGGCCCTGTTGCAGAGGAAAATGATTTTTAATACTGTGTTTTTAGCGGCGAATTCCCTAAGAGAACTGTGGTACACTATGTGACTAGTTCCCAAATAAAAAATAAATAAAAGATTTTTAATTGATTGGCTTTCAATAACATTTGAAGTGAAGTCCGGCCTCCTGCCTTTTTTTGTGTCTGCGAAGTAGAACCATTTGTGAAATATCTTTTTAATTTTGAATGTTTCCAGAATTCATGATGTAAGTGATTATAATATTGATAGTATTTGTTTTTATAAGCGCTTAGTTTGAAAATGTTACCAATTTTAAACATTATAAATGAATACACGATTTGTTTTACTTTAGCAGAAAATATTATAAATGCGAAAGTGAGTTTGTTTGTTACGCTTTCACGGCAAAACAGTTTATCGGATTTGGATGAAATTTGGCACATGGGTAGACCATGACCTGGGGGAGGATATAGGCTACTTTTAATCCTGGATCGCAGACGTAGTTTCATATAATCTGTTGCACTTCTGAATTTTTCAGGTGGATACTGCCTACGTAAATACTTAAGCCAACAACGTCGTAACTGCAATAATACAATGAATGAAAACCGTTCTTACCTAGCAGTTACATTATCCCATCGTGACTTCAAGTTCTTCAGATTATGATGGAGCTGTGACGTCGAGCTGGGTCGTTCTTGCTTCTTGAGGTATTCCTGTCCTTGCTGCAGAACAGCTTCTACCTTCGGGCGGTTGGCTTCGATCTCGTTGTACACCTCCTGCGATCAAATATATTGGGTTAAATGAGCTTTCTAGAGTGGATTTTAATTATATTAACGTGGGAAGATGCTGGTGCGCAATAGAGGCCCTGACTTACGAGTTGTAGCAGGTGCTTTACTTTGTGTAAATAATTACACCACCACAGTTCCAAAACGGTGAAAGAATGTCCTAGGACCAAAAATTCGAAGACATGTGACATCTACCAACCCGAACTGGGCCCACGTGGTGGATTGTCCCACTCCCTCTCACAGAGAGGAGGCCTGTGTCCCAGCAGTGGGAATATTATTGGATGATAATGAGGAAGATGCTGCTTCTTATGATTATGATATTATCCTTCAGTTGTTCCTTCCTTATCACCGTCAAAGAAAGATGGTTCATATTCTTACTTCAGAATCCGTCTCGAATATTCTAGAATAGCCCAAAATTATCTGATCCGTTACTTTTCAGCCATTCATGTAATAATCAAGACCTTGTGTTATAATACAGTTACATTGTGTTCAGATTTTGTTTAATTTTATTGTGTTTAGCATTGATTTAAATAATGGAAGTGGTAACAGAATTTTATGCTGACTGTACCACAAAAATGAGTGGTGTAGAAGGTGTGGTTTTTCTTCTTGCCGAGGAAAAACTATTACTCAATAAACAAGTTTGATCCTCAGATATCAAGCACGTTCAGCAAGCATCATTCCGGGATTTTAGAGGAGGTATTATCCACTCTATGGTACTTAGTCCCTCGAAGTTTAGGAAAATATACTCTACCTATTACGATCTCTGGTAATTACACAAGAGAGAGAGAGAGAGAGAGTTGTGTACAAGAAAGATTATAGCGAAGGTGATCACAAGAGGGATTTTTGAAAATTCAACCCTAAAGGGGTTAAATAGGGAAAGAAAGTTTATATGGAAGATCGCCATTTGCTTGGCTTGGCTTGTCATTACGTATTTTCTCATGAACCTTTAAAACTCAAACTCAAAGCATTTATCTCAAATAAACTATTTACATGCACTATTGAACTGTCAAATAGTCGGTCAGTTAGTCAGAAAGTTGAAGGTAGTTGCCCATTCCAAAACGTAGATCTTTATGGAGAAGAACGGGCAAGAAACTCATAGGACACTCTTTTAAAAATAGATATTACAAAATCCTGGGTACATTATTCTTGTTGCTCCTATAAAGAGAACCCAAAAACAACATAAGAAAACATATGTCCTTACCATGAACCTCTCGAGTTGTTCCGTGGCGGTCTCGGGCAAGCCTCCGACGGGCTTAGAGGCGGCGATAACGCTGTCCACTTCTGACAACCAGCTGAGCAGGTCGCCGATCTCAGCGTTGAAGCTAGTGCGAAATAATATTATGATACAGAGGTATACTACCATCGTTATTTATTTTCTGATATAGTTAGTATGTATGTATTATATAGCATATATATGTGTATTATAGTATATTGTACTCATATACTTTTTATTTGCACCAAAGACAGCCCCATTTTATGTCCAGAAAATCACCGTCACGTCGCGATATGGCCGCCCATTGCATGTTTTGTAGTGTATAACTTTTTCTTTTTGTAATGAATAATCTCGTGAACAAAAAGTATATATAAATAAATATACAGGTGTTTCTAAAAAAATAAAAATAATAGCCAATAATCGAATGTGGTTCCCTAAACTGACTAAAGTATTGTCTGCTTTCTTGTTTTATCCAAGTTGACTAAGGTTTGTCAGTCAATTTAAATAAGTTTGTCTTATATAATTCTCTGCTCGAGAAGTAGAACGTATATTATTTATTGTCAGTGGTAATTGGAAAAAACATCTGAATTTAAATTATATGGAAATTTATGCTCAGATTAATATTTAGGTTAATTATTGGACTAAGGTAGGATGTTTTTATAATAAATATATTGAAGAAGATAATTTTAAAATATATTCTGTAAAATGCCATTAAATATCTTGTGTAAGTCTTACCTCTGTGCCTCTCTAAGCGCATCTTCAAGTTCGGTCTGCCTGTCCCTTGCCTTCTGCTGCAGTTCGCGCCACTTTCTGTTCAGTGTTGCCAACTTCTCGGCAGTCTCACCCGCCTCGTCGGTACCTATAGTTGATGGTTAAGGAGGTTAGATCATGCAGTTGTTGGTCAGGTCTTGGAGGGGTAAGACCTATGGTTATTTTATAGAAGACGATTTATCTTGTAAGAGTTGGTTTCTTTGGTTTTAGATTGAGTAACTTCATGCTAAATTTTATCGTAGACCTCGTCCATCGGTTTTCGTCTTCCATCATGCGAAATCGTGGAGAAGTGCAGGGCCATTTTGGCAATTAAAAAAAAGACGAAGTAATTTTTTATGGGTATAGAAAATAAGATAATAATTTGCTGATTACTAGCACATTTCATTTAATTTGATACTAAAATATTGTTAAATTCCGCCAGCGACTTCACCCGCGTCATATCTTTATAAATTAAAGCTTTTGTTACTCAGTGATAATATAGCATTCTACTGGTGAAAGAATTTTTAAAATCGTTCCGGTAGTTTTTGAGTTTATTCATTACAAAAAAACATACAAAACATCGCGGTATCACACGACGACGATTGCCAGCATTTGACGATTTGCCAGCATTTGACGATTTGCCAGCGTTTGACGATTTGCCAGCGTTTGACGATTTGCCAGCGTTTGACGATTTGCCAGCGTATTTCTAGCGAGGCGATCTATGAACGTGCTCTCCACGGGTGCGAAGCGAGCTAACCGCGACTACGCGACATCTTCTCCGCGTTTCCACAATATTTATTTATTCATTAAAACTTTATGCACAAGTAAAAAATACTGTACACAATATTGTCATTCGCTTGTCTCAATCGCTCGTGTACACTCACGTCAATGGCGTCACGGCACACGTGGCGTGCTCACTAAGCACACGCAGCGAGCGCGTTGAACAATCACACCGCTGATAACTCGCTCGCAATCACCAGTATGATAAGGTCCTTAAGGGGCATTTAAACTTAATATTTCAAGTAAAGTTTGAAGGGATTAAAATATTTACTATTTCTTTCGTGCAAAAAACACTCTTCGTGGGGATATTAATTCTAGTATTAATAATTACACATACAGGACGATCACAAACATTTAAAGCTGAAAGCATTAGTGCTCATTGCACACGGGAATGTTTTCATTAGAAATGAAATGTATGTAGTATTAGAAAATTAGAACAATCAATTAGTTTATGAAGATAGATTTGAACTGATCTAAAATATGCTGTTAGAGAACTGTATATTTTCAATCTACTGTTATTTTTAGATGCAATTGTTACAAAATTGTTATAATGTCTAAAAGTACTAGTCAACTGTTATATTCAATTTAAAGGATGCAATTATTTGTAAACTGTTAATCTGGTTCGTTTTTAAAAACGTTATACTAGAACCTAGATAATCGAAAAAATAATTGGGACTACTTTCGTTAGTACACAAAATGTAAAACATGCGGGCATGGACGATAGTCAGGATACATCACAGAAAAAACTTTAGTTTTTGATGTTACAAATAGTGGTATTCATATTTTTATAGCCAAAAAAATTTACTGAAAATATTCTTTTAAAAACTCTCAATATTCTTGTCATCTTTATGAAATTCTTTTTTTAAAGATCACATGAATACGTGAATAAAAGAGACTAGAAATCTTTCCCATGGCTTTCCATTTGAAAATCAATCCCAAACAACATGCCTTTAAAGTTGACATTCGTATATCAAGGCATTCAGAGTTATACGAGTAACTATACTCTTAAAGCCTCTTTGACATGTAACAGCTGCCGTGACTTATTAAAAAACATTGTCCCACTGACAATGTTTTATGTGTCAAGAAAAACCGTCAAGTTGTTTTTTCTAATTCCTTTGTTTTTCTCTTTACGACTTTTTCATACATATTATATTATATTCCATTTAAGACTTCCACTGAAAGAGGTACCATCCTGACTACGTCCACCAAATAATGACAACAAAATCGAGTTTGACAAAAGCGTAAGCGCGGCCACATACCCGTACCCTGCTGCACGATCTGTGCGCCGGCGTCGTTGAGCGTGTCCACGGACGCTTGGTGCGCCGCGATGTCGTTGACGAGCACCTTCAGCTTGGCGAGTTCCACCTCTAGGATTTGTGGGTCGCCGGCAACCTGTGGGAGAGGTAATTATTTGATTGTTTATGGGCAGTTTGGATTTGTCAGAGAAATGTTGCCTGTTCTTAAGTGTATATGAGAAAGGTAACTTTATTTAAAATGTTAAAATGTCGATGTCACTAAATCCATTATAGTTAAGGTATTTCTTGGCTGTACAACGGTCGAAAAATGTTTCTAACAGAATGGTAACACTGTACAATGCTCGAAATTAGTTTCTAATTGTAGGCTAACTTCAGTAAATACAAAATCAACGTTTGTTACGTCTTAAGAGTTAACATTGGTTATAAACGTTGCCAGAGAATCTGACTAACGAATTTCACAGATTATTATTTCCACGGCTTCTTTAAAGTTAAAGTCAATCCATTTATGTCAATAAAACTTTTGAAGCAAAATCATTGACACAAATTAGGCTAAGAATCGGCAGTTATTGAAAATCAAAAGCTACTAAAATCTGCCCCGAAAACGCCCATCTTTCACCACTTCCTAATGTTTTATGTGGGAAGAAGAAGTGGCGCAACAAACAAAGGTCAAATAGTCAAAGTTTTCGCTACTTGAAACAAAATCCACTTTCTTTTCTTTTTTTATGGTTAATGAATAACCTGGTGTCAGAATTTTAAAGCCGCCCATAGGCCTCTGACTTGGCTTCACATGCCGTCGAGAAATATCTCTCAGGCATGCCGGTTTTCTCACGATGTTTTCCTTCACCGTTTTTGAAGCAAATGATAATTATACAATACGAATCCGAAATTCAGAGGTGTGTGCCTTGGGTTTGAACTCGAGACCTATGACTTGGCAGTCCGACGATCACACCACTAGGTTATCATTGTAACAACAAACAACAAAAAATGAATTTAAATCCACTACTCACAGGTCTCAACGTATCCAGCGTGTCAGTAGTATTCTGTATCCAAGTCAACAGCTCCTGTAAAGCATGCTGCAGCTGTCCGAGCCTCAACAGAGCCCTTTCAAGCTGTTGTTGTCTCTCCACCATCCCTCTAAGTAAGGCTGACCAACGAGAGTTGACCTCTGTGAGCGGTGCCTTTATGGCCGCTGCTTGTTCGGACGATGTACGCTCTGTTAGCTCTTGAGCTTGCCTGTAATTGGTGGTAAAGGTTAGGTTGGTTGTCGGTGGGAAGTGGTGGGTATCGATGGTGGCTTGATTTGAAAATGGAACTTAGGCCAGCTTGCTCCACAAATCACGCAGGTTTTTTTTTGCCGCAACGTGGATACTTTTTGCCTGCATCTCGCCTAATGATGATCACGTTTAGCGCTAAGCAAATTTAAAACATCGTTCTTGGGATCAATTCCTTACATAATCATTCAAGTTAATAAACTATAATCTCAGTCACGATCTATCAAAAAAATACCTTAATTTTTGTAAAATTTTGAACGTTTTTAAATATGGGAATTAGCCTGCTGTTTCTGTTAATCGTTTGAAGATTACAGAGATAGGATGATGTTTTAAATATGTTTATCGCTAAGCGCATATAGTGTGCAAGCGTCTTATTTTTGGCTTGCTGGTAAATTTTTCTTTAGTTATGTAAATAAATGTAACTACGATACGCTTTACATTTATCACTATTGAAAAAGTTATAAATGAAAATAAGGTAGTAATATATTTGTATTTAGTTTAGGAACTAAAGCCGATACAGGATTGAAACTGTCATTTCATAAAACGTTTTCAATCAGGGAGTAATCAAGCCACCATTGATTCACCTTTATACGCATAACAGTACATATTGCAAACAAGACAGAGACAGACATATGAAAACGTGTTAGTAACAGAAAGCGACAGAACAGAGCACACTCTTCTAGAAAACATAGACAAAAAAGAAGTAGAAGAAATCCATGATTCAAGACAAATTATCCACTAAGCCAAGTTTACATGTTGTCGTGATCTTCTGTTTCCCAACGTTAGTCAAGAAGTCGATAAAAGCGGCAAAAGTTGACTTCTTTACAGTAACAAAATATTTCACCAATGGAACAGAGAGAGGTGATTTTGACAATTTCGTCTTTTGAGTTTTCACTATAGTGGTCGGTAAGAATTGGAGAATCATTGATATGAGAAAAAAAAACAGTGTGAGCTTGTGTAGACTTGGCTTTCTTAAATGCATTTAAAAGCTTATGTAATTTAATTAACGAAATAATAATTTCATCAATACAAATTCGAGGCTTTTTCATAAGCTTTTCGATGTTTAAAAGTTTTGCAAAAATATAGAAAATATACACACAACAAACACGGGACTAATATCACTACGATGCAAGATACAAACAGAAGCGCACACAAGATTAAGTGTTATTCCTTGCCTCATAAGACTCCTTTTTTTCAATGTCGTGTCAATCCGGGGAACGCATAGAAAAATACACGATTAGTATGTGGTACAAGTGCTGTATGATGAAGGGGAGAGGGGTAAAAACTGTCTGGCAAATTTTTCTAGAAAATGTAAGATTAGAATTTAAGAGTTACTTCAGAAAAAAAGAAAGGGAATTGATTTAGATAGTATACTAAGAAGAGATAACAAATCTGTGTAATGACATTTTGTAATTATCCTTATATTGAAACTGACCAAAGTCTATTATATTTTTCATAAATGATGAGTACTTGTTTAATTGATAAAAGCATTCAATTTTTTTCAAACAAATTGAATTAATTAAATTTCTTTAAGTATCTGGAGTAATGGCTAAATAGTGCGAAAATAGCATCAAAGTAAGTATAAAACATGAAAACTAGAGGAGTTTAGAGGAGGGCTGTTTATTTACGGACTAGGACCATCACCAAATTAATAATTAAAACAAAACAAAAACATAATTATTTTCAATGCCCCTCGCAGTAATTTTTAAATTTACTACAGATTTTTATCCAGCGGAGTTTCATTCTAGTCTTATTTTTTAGTTCGCTATAAAAAAACTAGTATTTGTTTTGCGTTTCGTTCGCCTTTATATTCATGCAAACCCCAAAATAAAAGCATCCCACGCTATGTCACTAAAATTATAAAATTCAAACAAAAAGTATTGTTGAGTACTGGAATATTTATCAAACAGGTATATACTAAGAACATCAAAGATACGAGTTGAGAAGGGACAGGTGTAAAGGATTATAGGATTACAAAAAGATATGAGTATCAAAAGGTACAGGTAGAAGTTACAGGTATAAAAGGCCCAGGTACAAAAAAGTATTGGTGTCAAAGGACCAGGTACAAAAAGGTACTGGTGTCAAAGGGCCAGGTACAAAAAGGTACTGGTGTCAAAGGTTCAAGTATAAAAAGGTACTGCGGTGTCAAAAGGTTCAGGTGTCAATGTACAGGGTATAAAAGGCTCAGATTCAAAAAGCTACTGGTGTCAAATGTAGTGTAAAAAGGTACTGCAGTGTCAAAAGGTTCAGGTGTCAACGGTACAGGGTATAAAGGGGTCAGGTACAAAAAGGTACTGGTGTCAAAGGTACAAGTATAAAAAGGTACTGCGATGTCAAAAGGTTCAGGTGACAACGGTACAGGGATTATAAGGTACAGGTATAAAAAGTTCCTACAGATACAGCTATAAAAAGGTACGTACCTATTAAGCGCTTCAACTTTAACCATGTGCGGGTCGACTTCTTGCTTGAAGGACGCTAGTTGTGCGATCTGTCGCTTGACGGCGTCGATGTCGGAGCCTAGTGCGCCCATGCGGGAGAACTTGTCTTCCGCAGAGTCCAGGAATTCTTGTAGGTTCTATAAACAAAAAGGATGTATCAATGATTATTATCTGAGGGACTTTTTAGACAATTTTTTTTTTTCACCCCTTACATAGCTCCGGAAGTGACTAGCAGTCGCGCATGGACTATAGTTAAATATTACCCTGCAGATAACTGACATCTTTGAGCCACACTAGTGATGTTGAAAAAGTAGTGTCACGAATATTATTTTTACGTTAAAAGCCTCTCGTACAAAAAAATTACGGACGAATTGAAAACTCTCTCCGATTTGGAACTCGATTACAAAATTGAGCCCTTGGACTAACCTGTAACGTGTCATGGAACTCCATTGCCTTCTCCATGGCATCGATGAGGTTCTCCTCTCTCCTGGCGTACAGCGCGGTGATGTTGTCCCAGGCTGAGTCTAGGTCTTCCATATGTTTCTTGACCTCTGGTTTGTCGGGTTCTCCGCAGAGCGACATGAGTGTTGAGCCGGTTTTACGGACTTTTTCCACCTGAAGGAAAAATTATGGTTAGTTGACTTAGTTGATGTTACATTGTTTTAGGAAAATTATTTCGTTGATTAAATCATTCCTTGATTTTTGGTAATTTGTTATTAGGTATTGTTTTTGATTTAATTGTTTTCAAGCAAACTTTTATTGATTTTTTACTTTTATCTTTCAAAGCCAAAACCTTTGTTAGACTTAAAGTGGTTTTTATTCATGGGAGCGTAAAATATATTTTGAATCTTTTGTATCATCTGGTTTGAATTATTTTTCTTAACTTTATTTTCTTCCAATCCAAGGGGCTTCTTTGCTAGGTGTGCATAAAAACGTTTATTTTTCCCTGGTTTCCATAAGACCTGACAGCAAAATACTCCGTATCTTTTATACACCTTATTAAACACAATTAAATAACCAAAGAGTGCCAACCTCAGGCTTCGTATGATCGATCTCCTGCCGTATCTCCTGCAGCGCGACCTGCTGCGCCTGGATGGCGCGCGGCTGCGCGGCGGGCGGCGCCTGCGCACTGAGCGTGTCGGCCAGCTCGGCCAGCTGCGACATGACGCCGTTCAGCTGCTGCCAGAACTTGCGGGCCACCTCCAGGGTGGAGTCTAAGGAGTTGGCACGGTCGGACGATGATTTTTGTACATCGTCCCATAGTCTGTGGAAGGAAGATTGTCAAGTAAAATAGGAGAAAAATACAAAACACATAGAAGAAGATATTAAAGTGTCTGAGCAACATCACATGGAAAAGTCTTAATAAAGTTTCAAGCGCTATACTACGCCCATTTTCTCTAATGGCATAGACGACGGTATGTGTTGTCTCTCCAAAGTCAATTTAAACAGAGCGCAAAAAAGCACAGATTTAGGGCATTATTGTCACATAAAAAAAAAAGGTATCAGACAGGATCAAACTTAGGATAGCTTGTTTTCTGAAGCTTACCGTTTTTAAAGACAGTGTTACATTTTAAAAGGGCTTATTCTAAAAGTTGGCAACGTCGCAAATAGCTGTCAATATTTACCTGTATTGATTAATTTGGCAATATTACTGTATGGAAATATGAAATGTGGTTAACTAGCGAACTAGAATATTAATAATGAATTGCAATAATTAAACTTAAATAACACCGCATATTTCGTTTTAGATGTAAATAAAGTATTTAGAAACTTTCCAAATGCCTTTTTTACACCTAAAACGGTTACAACATCAAATTCAGTGTCATAATTGCAATTCATTATTAATATTCTAGTTCGTTAGTTACCCACATTAAATTTTTCCATACAGTAATATTGCCAAATTAATAAAGACAACGAAATATTAGACATCTATTTGCGAAGTTACCCACTTTCAAAATAAACACTCTTAACATACCTACACTTTTTACTTATCATGTCATGTAAGAGTCGATGTGGTTGTAATCCAAACGACCAAGGACCAAATTCTTAAGCAGGCTTGACCATTGCGTGCTGCTTCTATAAAAAGGGGTCTTTGCCCAGCAGTGGGACGATAAAAGACTCATCTTTTATGCTGTCAATACACTTGGCATACTTATGCAAACATTCGCGATATATCGTTAATACAAAATTAAGTTTATTTCAATAACCATAGAGTATATTTTGTGAAGTTATAACATTGCACTTACTTGTTAAGTTTGTCGAGCTTGTTCCTAATGTCCCGCACGGCGGGGTCGCTCTTGTTAGCCTTGCCGATGACGTCAGAGGCTGCACGTTGTACCGCGTTGTAGGCTTCCTGGCGCTTCTCTAGGTCTTCTACTAAAGTGTTGTTCTCTTCGATTTGGTCTCTGTTGAGGTAGATGAGATTTTAGTACATAATATTTTTTTGTTGTTAATTATACGATTTGATGCTAACATCATAAAATGTGTGTCAGCTTGTACTGTGACTGTTACTAGAAAAACTATTACTGTTTTACGTCAATAATTTTTGTTTCCGAAAACTTATGTGAAATACTTTCACTTCGGTTTTACTTTTAAAATTGATTTTCAAAACATTACCTACGTTTTGAAAGTTGTGTTGGTAAAGGACACATTATTATTCAAAGCTGTTGTTGTCCATTAAATATCCATTACCTAACGAGTGAGTATTCTTAGTGCATAATTATCATATATCAATAATTTATAAAAATATCTTGTACACGAAAATTTTCATGTTCCACTAAATAAATTTCAACTTTCATCGGCTATTGACCTCTATGTTACATTTATCAGTCCTTTTCGATTTTTTACTACATATTTTGGCTATCAATTAAGTAATTATACTCACTCAATCTTAGGCGGGTGCGCAGACACAGGTTCGGCGCGATGCAGTTGATCGGCCGCGCCTGATAGTGCGCGCAGCATGCCTTCCAACTTGTCCGAGAACTGGGATGACTCTTGTAGAGCCTGGTGAAGGAAAACGAACTTTAATATGTGTACAGTATGATTGATTTTTGTATGTGTTAAAATGCTGTGCGAGATAACACCTGCGAACAGTGTGTCTTTTAGCAGCATGGTTCGATAAACAAATCCGTCAAAAAAGTAGTTCAGAAAGGTTTTTATATATCAATGTCAGAAAGTTTCATAAAATTTAGTTTGATAAGGGGTTAGTCTGAAATCATTGTTTTAGGGCTCAAGGCATCAGACTGGCGAACGAGAGGATGTGAGTTCAAACTGTTAAACGTTGTGTAGTTCCTCCATCTTAAATCTATTTTCAAAGCGTTCTAACCCTTGCAGTAGCAGTATCAAAGATATCCGCCCTGTATTACCTAGGAAATTTGATCTTATTCCTAATATGGTTCTTACTTCACTAACAGATAACGCGGTTTAGAAGCTTGGAAGGACAATGGCTAAAATTGGCGTCTTTTTATTTTTCTCGCGGCCATCAACTAAATCTTGTTTTTCTACTACAGAATAGTAAGAAACGAAACTTATTTGACATGCATATCTCTAAACTCGGTCCGAAATGAGATATGAAAGAGTTAGAAGTTTGTATGTATTTATAAGCTTTGTAGGCAATTTTTGACTCCTAGGTGCAAGGTTTATTACCTGCTCCAGCTCCTGCTGCCTGTGCCGCAGCTCGGCCCGCAGCGCGCCGTACCGCTCGCAGTCGGTGTCCACGATGTCCTGCACCTTGGCCGCGTCGTCGTCGCCGCACAGCTTGGCGAGCGCTTCTCCCGTCTTGACCAGCTTGTCCACTAGCGGTTTGTGGTCGCCGATGGATTGTTGTAGCATCTGGGCGAAACAAAAGGTGGTTTAGAGCTATATTCAATATATTTTAGCGCATGGATGTCGGGAGTTCTCTACAACGGAATAATACGGCTTCAAAACACAAAAAGAATACACCCAACGCAAGACACAAGCAATCATGAGCCACCATTATTTTGAAACCAATTTCTGCATTTTTTTTCTCATAATATCTAAAATAATTCAGACATTACTAAACTGAAAATTCGTTATGGCGTAGCAATAGCTCAGTATTTTCTATAGCATGATAAACTGTTGGTTAAATTCTCAAATACAAGTATCCGCTAACTTTTAACAACTCCTACCATTCGTTACTGAACATTAGTAGGAAGATACTAGATCATTATGTAACTTCAAACATGTAATGATACTCACTTCATTCTTGTCTTGCTGCTGAACGATTTGTTCTGGTCTGAGCGCGGGCATCGCTAGCATCTGGATCTGCTTCTCCATGTCGTCCAACCAAGATGATAAACTGAAAACAATTTATATTGTAAGCAAAATGTTCTGTTTGTTTTTGATTGTATTTAATTTATTATAGGTTTTTTTTGTGTTGTAGTAACTTTAAGACCTACATATTTTGAGGATATCTTTGCTCTTTATGAAGATGTTCCAAATTAGGTCTTAGCAGAAATAGTATAGGTATTTATGCTGCCATTTAAATAAAATATGCGTTGCAACCTACTGCTAAAGTATCACCCGGCTGTCCAGAAGAATACTTTGACTATCACGGAAGACAAAAAGACCAGAACACTTTTAAATAATGATCCACAAAGAATCACAGTTATTCTTGTCATCTCCTCTTACTCTGACCTCTTGCCCAAAAGGACCAACTTTTCCTTTGCAGTTATATAAATACGATCTTCTAATCTCACCCGTGATGTGTATCGGCGAAGTGCTCGGCAAGCGGTAAGGCCTGCTCCAAGGCTGCTAAACGTTCAGCGCTGAGATGACCCACTTCTTCCATCATCTCCTTCAATTCCTCACTGCGGTCGCGGATGACAGCTGTCTCTTCTGAAGACTGGCATTCTCGGAGGACCTGCGCGAAGAAATGTTACATTTAAACATCGAATATTGATTTTAGATTATAAGAATCGTCATAATTATATCTGGACAAAAAATTGTTGAACGTGTTCCAATACAAAGTGAGAGAAAGACATCGTTTATTCTTTAGGTGGTTTTTCGTACCGTACCTAAATCTAAATATGAAAAGCTACATCTTTAGTTAAATCATTTTGAAAGATCTGTATAACTGTTTTTGGTTTTCAAAAACGGAGTAGCGTTGTAAATCCTTCCTGCACGTGCAGACAGGTTACACCACAGGCATCGCAGATAAAAAAAGAAATATCTTATGTGCCTGTAATTTTACCGGCATCAGTCATACTTCAACGCTGCTTGGAGGCAAAAAATCGTAAGATGAAAGTACTTCCCCGGACGAGCTCCTTCAGAAAGACCTCTAGACTTATTTGATAGTTTCTTACCTTCTTAGCCTGACTGAGTAAATCCCTGACTCGTACTCTCTGTGCAGCCACGTCATCACTCAGCGGTCTTTGTTCTTTGAGCTGAGCTCGTACGAGGCTCGCCTCACAAGATGGCGGCTCGGCGGCCCGCAGTGCGGAGTCCACGCCCCGCAGCCATTCTAGTACTTCTTCCATATCGCCGACTACCTCGAGAGAGCGCTGGAAACAGACGGTGGGTTAATTTGTTTGAAGATACACAAAAGTATGGAAGTTACCAAGTTACGTCATACAGCGACGAGAAAATTGTTCATACAACAATATTTTTTACTGGAATACAAGAAATATATCCCATTTAATTTTACTATAACCATTTATTGGACAACGCCATTTTTTGGTTAAATTTTAATGTCTTTTAATCAATTGAAAGAATAGCAATGCCATAATTTTCTCTGATATCTTTGAGATAAGCAGCTGCCTATCATGCTGAGATAGGAGCCTTTTGGCCTCGTACAGGACTTCCTTCTTTTTATGTTACTGTTACTTTGTTTTTTATTGTTTTTGTTTTTTTCCTGTGCGAGTCACAATAAATACTTTTTCTTTCTTTCTTTCCTAAAGTCAAGCCAAAACAAAAAAAGATGGTTCCGCAGGTGATTTCATTGACATAATTTAACGCTGGAGATCACTTCAACAACGATTTAGGCTGGGCTTTTGCTGAACTCTTTATGCATATGCTGTTGGAGTACCTGTTTTAAATAAATAAACTTTGGATCATTATTATTATAGTAGAGAAGACACTGGTCCTTTTAACACAGGTGTTTTTACTTAGCGCAGGAGTTAGGGCTTTACTTTGTTTGTAGACTTTTTTATGCCAATAAAAATAATTTAATAAAAAAAATATATATAGTAGAGGTTATTTTTTTTTAATGCGTCACTTTATATGTAATGGGATATTTTTTTAACCAAAGATATGTTTAATAATATTTAATGCTTTAAAACTATTACAGTAATATGAAATGAAAAAGCTTTGTTAATTACCTTCTTGCTGAGCAGCAGTCTCTCCGCCTTCCGCTGCACCTGCTCGGCGATGGCGTCGAAGCGTCGGTTGTCGCGCGTCACTATGCTCTCGATGTGTGTCGCGCCTTCCCCGGGTGAGATCTGAGGAGGAAGCCATGTTTATTTTAATAAAGATGATAAAAATCATTTTTCCATAATAACATAACATTGACATCATTTATATTATTGAAAAGCTAATCCACGGTTTCTGAAAACATATTTCAGTTTAATTTGTTGTTAAAACTTTTAACAGACAAATTTTTAAGATTAATTGTTTTTAATTTTGTCATCCAGTCAAAACTTGAACAAAAAGATTTGATAAGATAGAAGATTTACTGCCAGCAGTCTTTATCCGCAAACTAAGGATGAAGATTCTGTGTCATGAAAATGGTCCTTTGTTGTCAAGCAGTCATTGACAACCGAAATCGTACAATGTAGCATCAAAATTGATACTTATCGATTAACTGTGTTAAATAGACTTAATACTCTTTACTAAGTACCATCGAAGAAGTTCATATCTACCACCGTAAGGACTATTCTTGCTTGCAGCGCTCGGCGACTACAGCGCCGGGCCGGTAACAGATGTGGTCATCGTGTTCACGGGATTTTGTTTTGAAACTGGTTAGATATGAACTTCTTTCATGGTACACCATAAAAACGACTACTTTTTACCTTTTATTATTATTTAGTATTTTTATTTACTTTTCCTGTGCGAGTCTCAATAAATACTTTTTCTTTCTTTAAAGTTCCCATAACTGTTATGTATAGTCATATCCATTTTCTTTTTCAACATATTTTGAAGTTATCTTTTGAATCTTTGAATATTATGCATACCTGACACAGCTGCGGCCCGATCTGGTTGAGGTTCTCGACCACAGGTCTGTACTCGTGCAGCTCAGCCTCCAGCCTTAGGATGTCTTCCTCGCGGGGCTCCACTGATTGTAGGCAGGATTCAGCGCCGGCCATCCAGTCGGTGAGCCTGTGGAGGAAATTATTATGTGAACTCAAACTGTAGTGTTGTTCAATTTGGGAGACAAATTTTTCTATTAAACACTAGGCTATAACAGTTTAAAATTCCACTAAAATGTTTAATAGAGAAACCATTAAAATTACCAATAAAAACTCCCTTAAAATGTATGGAAGCAACGCAACTAATTCAAGCCTGAGATATGTCAGAGTTTAGATTATTAATTTGTAAACATAGGTTACAGATACACAGGTGTGTGAGATGTTACATTTTTGTAAGTTCTCTATGCTTTGCCATTAGGCGTACAAATGTTAGTATCAATTTCAGTATAATAAAAAATATAGAAAGAGCTAGAATGTTGGATAAATCAATATAATATTCCCCTGACAATTAATTAAATTTCAAATGAAAACTACAATGTCAAAGCAAGTACCAAATTAATTAAATATTTAAAAAATGTCAGCAATATCCAAAACCGGTATAGTAGAGTATAGTTATGAAATGAAATTAGTTTCATTTCATGGACACCGTGTCATCGTTGGATGTGGACTACATGGCTTACTGTGTGCTACAGAGGGCAGCTGTGGAAAATTAGGCGACCTCTTAGATTTATGACTAGTTATAGAACATACCATAGCCAACATGGCCCATGAACTATGTTCATCTCAGGCCAATTTCTTCACATTAGGGCTATACATATGTTATGTGACCTAAGGACCATCTACTAACCTAGCATGACTATTATATAGCTGCTGTACGAGCGGTAACGTTTCCGAAGCCACTCGCAACAGCTCGGCTCCTCTACTCGTCAGGTCGTTGTATCTTCGCTGTAAGGCATCCAGCTTGTCTTTAAGCTGTAAGGCTTCGTCTCCTGAGATGTGCTTCATCAGCTCGAGACCGGATTCCACTGTGCTGTCCACTGCTTCTTGTTTTGCGGCTATTTCTTCGGTTTTTTCCTGTGCGAATGAAAGAGAAATATTTAGTTAAGTTTGAAGGCAATAACAGTCAAGTTCTTTTTGGTGTGGTAAGTGAAGTACCAGGTCTTGTAATTTAATTTGAACAGAAGTATTGTGGTGGATGAAATGAAAAAGTCTTATTTTCCAAAAGCTTTTATTTTTCACCTTTATTGTTGACTCCGAGCAGCTGTAGTTACTTTTATGAGATCGATTTCGAATTATTCAAATATTTTCAGAAATAAATAGCATGTTTTAAGAAATTTCGCCAGTTATCCTACATCCTACATATATTATAAACGCAAAAGTTTGAGTATGGATGTATGGATGTTTGTTACTCTTTCACGCCAAAACTACTGAACGGATTTGGATGAAATTTGGCCAACAGATAGTTTATAACCTGGATTAACACATAGGATATTCTTATACCGATATTCCCACGGGATCGAGACTTATGCGGGTGAAACCACGGGGCGCTGCTAGTGTTTAATAAGTCGCATGTCATAGAGGGTGAGCATATTGCCAAGATAATGATACTCACAGCTAACTCGTCCATCTGCCTCAGCAGTTTCTCCATGTGAACTGGCAGGATCTTCCTCTTGGCGAGGTACTGCTCCATGCTGTCCATCCACGCTGACAGGTCCTGGTAGGTCAGTACTAAGTGACGTAGACCCTTGCGGGACGCTTCCAGTAGGTCGCCGATGTTAAGGCTGTGGTCTACTAGGGCTTGGTATCTGGGGAGAGACGGCACTGATTAGTGGCACTGGTTATGAGATTATTAGGTGCTTATATTATAGGCTGACTTTGACATTAATGGTAATCTTTAAAGGAATGCGTGTGCATGCTGACATATAGCAAAAAAAAAAATTAATGTTTTGTGTTGCATAATGTAAATTATATTGCATACTATTGTATAGAATTAACTTTGTCTAACTGAATAGACTGTGTGTGCTGCTGGGGAGTTTGCGCCACTTCTTCTTCTCAGCTAAAGCACTAGGAAGTGGTGAAGGGTGGGCGTTTTTGGGGACTATCTTATGTAATTTTGACGTTCGAAAAGTGCTGATTCTCAGCCTATTTTGAATAAATGACTTTTGAACTTTGAATTTTGGATGAAAGTAACCCTAATGAACAACTCTTACTCCAAATGAATGAGTAATGTTTAAAAAAAAAAACAATAACGTTAGTATTCAGTGTGGAAATGTATGAAGTAGATAGTTTTTTCGCTACTTCGATGTTTGTGCGAAATTTGAAAGCGATAAAAAAGGGTTCCCTTGGTCTGCTTTCACTGAATATACGCTAAACGAATTTAAAATTTCGTTCTTTGTATTTTCATCGTTCGATGTTGGCACAGACAGAGCTAAGTTTATTTCATTGTTAGCACAATGAAATAAACTAAAGCCTAAGTCACATCGTAGTATTCATTGTCATATTTAATTCCTTACCTATCCGTAGCGGCTTGCAGCCTGTCAGCGAGCGCGCCGGCCTCGTCATCGCCCACCAGTCCCATGAGAGTGGAGGCTGTCTCAGTCAGCTGCTTGAATGGAGGCTGCTTCGATATTATATCGTCGTGAAGGTTCTGTAAGAGAAAGTATAGATTAGTGTCAGGGGAACACAATGCAAATCTATAGTTCAAAAGGTTAAGTAATCCCAATATGGTGGTTTCCTCCTTTGAACGCACAGGTTGGACATGGCCATCGAGGCAAAGTTGAAATGTCTTATATGCCTGTAATTAAACTGGCGCCAATAACAATCCAGTCAGCAATACTGATTGGCGGCGGAAATAGGTATGGTGTGGAAGTACTTCGCTGGACAAGTTTTTTACAAGGAGCTCAAATACAGATATCAATCCTATAGTTTGACCGAGACCACTGTTTCACGCCTTAGGTATGTGCGCGGCGGGGGGCCAGTGCAGTCCGCTCATTGGTCAACGCTGTCCCCGTCTAACGGCGCTTTTCTAAGGCGTGGAATAGTGGTCCCGGTCAAACTATAGTCAATCCTATTATTACCATATTGGTCACCAACCTTCTACATAGTCGAAGTATTTATTTCCTACTATATTCTATACAGTCAAACTATTGTCAATATTGAATATAATTATCCCACCTGATACCAATGACGTCATAATGTTTACATACCTTGTGCTCCCTGATCTTGTGTTGTATCTTCTCCTCATCCGTGGGCACTAGCTGCAGGGACTTCACTCTACGTTCAGATGTTGTGAGCCATTCTACCAGCGGTTGCAACTCCTCTTGGAATTGTTTGGCAACCTGTTTGAAAAGTTAAGAAAAATATTAGTTAAGACCTACAAATTACCTTGTTAAATGTCAGTCTTGAAACAAAAAAAAAGAAAAGTTCTTTATGATCAGTAACTTCAGTTAGAAAGGTAACGTTAATGTACAACTTATGCTGAAGATCCAATCTCAATAATCAATTGCAAAACTAAAATGAACATAGCATCAAAAAACGACCGGTTATTTAACCATTCTCTAACTTGAAAGACATAAATATTGCAAGAACAGGTAGCATTTATAAACTTCAATGTTTATGGTTAAAGAAGCTTCTATAAAACTTAAAACTCACCATCATAGCCTGTTCCAAATCCAGCATTCTCTGCTGAGCGCCATTGGTGAGCGCATCGAACCTTTGCATCAATCCCTTGAGTTGCTTCTCAATAGCCTTGCGTTCGGCCGGTTCACAGCCGCCCGCGACCTCGTTACCCATCGCGAAGAGAGACGACATTGAGTTCTGACGGTCCATTAGCATTTTCTTGAGGAACTGTGAGGAGAAAAGATGTTTTAGATTTGAATGGTTATAGTGGATAGTGGATTTGTTGTGCGCTTTTTTGGCGACACAATTTAAAAAAAAATCCAAAACAGACCAAAGATTTAAATTGTAGATTGGCTCAGCCGCGTCAAAAGATGGCCGCGTTTCTGTTTCTTTTTGACACCTCTGACACACACAATGTCGCAGAGACTTGACTTGATTGTCATGGAAACGCCATTATTGTGTGAGCTCACTCTTTTTAGTATGGACAGTTTTGCGCGCGACTTAGTACGGTGAGGGCAAATCTACGATTTAAACCTTTGGTATAGACTTTTAGAGGGATTGGGCCAGGACTTTCGCGCTCGTTTTTATGAACATGACGTACTCGCGCGATCAATCAAGTCGCGTGTGTCATAACTCATAATTCATGTTAATGATCGCGTAATCGCGTATTCACGCGACAATAGTTTTCGATTAGGACACAGGGTAAACCTGCCAAATTATAAGTGACGCAATTTTGCACGGGAATCAGTTGTTAACAGCCTTAGGACCATTTTCTAATAGGAACACATATTTTTCGTCATTTTGTTTTTTTTTATTAAAGACAGGCTTTTCAAAGATTATTTTGAAAAATGCACTAACCCAGTCAGATTAAATTCATTTCTTGCCTAGAGTCAATTTACGTTACCTTCTGCTCCTGCAACTGCGCCTTGACCACCTTATAATCAGCGGAGGGTGGTTTCTGGTTGTTGACCATATCTTCAGTGTCGGCCAGCCACTTCTCCAGCCCGGTGAGAGCTTCCGCGAACTTGCCTGACTGTAGGAGACCTACGTCAAGGCGACGTTCACGCTCGTTCGTCTGATAAGGAAACAAGTTTTTAATACGTGATATCGTATTTTTTTTGTATTTTATAATTTTACAGTATTTTGGAATGTGATATGAAGTTAATTTTACTGTCACTAATTTTAAAGAATAATGTTGACATAGTGGTCTCATTTTTGTTTAAAAGATTGTGCAAAATAGTCATAAATTTTTGACTGTATATTTAACACAATTTCAAAGACGTGAATCGTTATGTTTTTCAACCGCGAGACCGCGAGTTTAAAATAAAATGTTGGGCGGAAGAGAATTAACAAAAAAGAGTATTCCGCTGATATTTCATTACAAGACAAGTAATATTATTATTAAAGCACTCTGCTTAATTTTGTATCCGGCAATTTCAGCAAAATATCTCATAACTTCTTTGCTAGAAAGATAGATAGGAAAACTACCTAAAAATGGAAAAAAGAGTATAATATTTTTTACAAACTCACCTTCTCCTTCAGCGCATTCCACTTATCATTCATCTTCTCCAGATCCTTCTCCAGCACCTGCGTATTAACCCCCTGGAGGGCTGACCGCACGAGCCCCTGTCCGATCTTGTTGCAGTGAGCGACGTTCTGGCCGAGGGGCTCAAGGGTACGACGCTTGAGTTCAGCGAAGTCTTTCTGTTGGGATCTGATCTGTTCCACTTCGGAGGACACCGGTTTTAGGCTTCGGACTTGTTCGGAGGCCTGTGAGGGAGGGAGGAAAGGTTATTTGACGGTTTCGGATATTATTTTGAAAGTTTTGCTTTTCAGAGAAGTTATTTAAATGACTTAGTTTTTGTATAAGTACCTGATTAATCTGTGCCGGCTATTATATTAAAAGATTTCACAGACAGCAGATTTCTTGATAAGGTTTAAAAAAATGAACAGTTACAATGTTAAAGAAATATGGTTTTGAAATACTATTGTTTCTACAAGGCAGCTTTATTAACAAAAATCGTTCATATCTTACTAGATATATGTTCTTATGTCGTCCATCAAATAAAACTGGCATATAAAGCTTGGATTTAAGATACTATTTCCTTTTTTAACATTTGTTTACCAATTTCGTACTAGTGACACTAAGAATAAAGTCCAATATTGTTTGTTTTCCTTACCTCAGTGACGTCATCCATGACAGAGTCGTAGGCTTTGTAGAACGCCTCCAGCTTGCTGAGCGTATCGTCGAGGTCTTGTTCCTTGGAGCGAGCGCGCTCGTCCAGCTTGCCTAGTTGTTTGCGGAGACCTTCCACCTGAGGAATGAAAGTAAGGGTTAAAAGACATTCTAGTATTTGGTTGGGATTGGGTTTTGTAAAATTCAACAAATTTGTTGCAAAAACGATAGTTTTTTCACCCGACTACGGCAAAGCCAAAAGGAAGGGTTATAATTTTAGCAGTCTATGTATGTATGTATGCTTTTACGTGTGTTCGCCTAAACTACTGAACCGATTTTGATGAATGAGGTATCATTAAGTATTTGAAAGTAACAAGATAAAATTCCAAGGCAATATTTCTTGCTACTAACATGGTGTTTTCTTCTGGGCGACAACAAAAGAAAGTCGGCGAAGTAACTTGCAGATTCAAAAATGCCGTCACTTTTGTTAAACATATTTTCATGCCCCGGGCACCTCTTAAGATATAATATTAGTTACCATAAAAATAAACTAAAAATGTATAATAAAGATACCACTTATTCAATTATTGTGTTTAAAAAAAAAACCTACCTTGAATTTTTTTAAATTTAACTTGACACGTTCAGTGCCGGGAGCCTTCGCGGAGGGCTCATTATAATTGTAGGTTTTTCTTAGCGAATACAGCATTATAAACAGTGAATATAAAATCTGATACATATTTTAACAAGGTTTATTAATATATGTGTTGGTTTTAAAATCGAAGCATTTTTTTTTCACAGTTACTAATATTCACAAAAAAAAAAAAAAAAACACTTCGAATATGTATGGCCGCATGGCGTATATGTTTTATGAAATAGGGTGTAGTCGAAAGTGTTAAAAAAACAGTGTCCACATACCTGATCCCTGGTCTTAGCACTATCCACAGTGTATCCACTCTCGACCAACATCTCGGCAGCTCTCTCCGTATCTCCGACCAAGTCATCCGCATTCTCCAACCGCTTGTAGAACCGACCGATGTCATCAAGTTGTTGTTTCACAGTCTTGATGTCACGGCCGGGCGGCTTCATGCTGTCCAACTCCTTCTCTAGGTCGGTGAGGTCATGGGATAAGTTCTTTACTTTGTCCTGGGGGGAAAAATAGTTTGGTTAAATATTGTTGTAGTAGAGTGAATTTTAGGCCCACTTCCATCACATATTACTAAATGCATAAAACATGGTTCTGTTTCTGTAAATTTTTTGAACATGACAGATATAGAAATATGTTTTAAACACATTTAGCATTTAATACATTTATTGATTTGTGGTGTAAGTGTGGAGCCAGAAACCGGGTATGAGGCCATACCCGGTTTCTGAAACGAAAATCAACACAAAAATTTGGCATGTCAACTGTTGTGATATTGTTACTAATGCTCGGTTCCTATAAACAACGAATCGTTTCGCATACCAATGGTAGCTTTTTTTTATTGCCAAACTGGACGTATAAATAAATTCGTAAGCTAGTTTTACCTGTAAAAGCTACTTCTATATGGGAGGATCTATCAATGCAATGAGGTATATTTTGCTTCATTATTGATAAAGAGACAAAGGACTTAATTTTAACCAATAACGGTCCGTAAACTATTGGAATCGGCCATGAATTAACTAATCAGATCACTTGAAAATATTGACACTCCAAAAAAAAAAACTTCGTCAGTTAAATATTGAAATATTTACATTTATTACGCCCCTTAAACGTTTACATGGGCAGTGACAACGAAAACACAAGACGGCGAAAAAAGGCATGGCGACACTGTTCCGTTTTCGAGGCTCACACGGACATTCCAAACTCGTCTGAAAATCTCCCAAAAAAAACTACGCGACTAAAAGTGCTTTCCCGTAGATCTTATAAAATGAAACTAAATAAAGAATGCTGAGAGCAAGATGATTTTA
This sequence comes from Agrochola lota, assembly GCA_947364205.1. Classification (NCBI taxonomy): domain Eukaryota; kingdom Metazoa; phylum Arthropoda; class Insecta; order Lepidoptera; family Noctuidae; genus Agrochola; species Agrochola lota. The sequence goes on from OX376239.1 coordinate 4,908,175, forward strand.
TCTGCAGATAATCATGTATTATGATAATAAGATTATATCATATCTATAATTCTTATCATTTCTTTTAAGTACTACTGTACTTCAATAACAATGTATTGTGTAATGCATTTTTTTTCATGTTTTTTAAGGATAATCATTAGAACACTCGTGTCACAGTATAAATAAGTAACAGTACTATGTCTTCATAGAAAACGGCCGAAACGACGTGCTTCGAAATGTCGGTGTAAATCAGTACGCAAGTCTCAAGTGCGCGGCAGTTACGCACCGGCGCGGAAGGTTTATTTACCGAGCGGCCGTAGGTAATCATTTCAAGTTCTCTGCCAAGACATAATACTGTTACTTTATTATAATGGGTTCGTTTTAAGCTATAAATATTCTAGTTCGATAAAAAACAAAAAACAGAATCATTAATCTGCAAAGAATGTCGTCGAAGTCGAAGGTGGTCCTAGAAACTTTGAACTTACTACCACAGGGAAGAAAAAATATGTTGTTAAAGTAACCCCTTTTTTGCTCTTTGGGATAAACCACACTATTCAGTTGCAATTCCTGAGAGTAAGGTTCACCAATAAACAATTTGCCTATAGCCTAGCCCTTCCCATACCTTGCCGGGCCTTGCCTCCAAATCATCAAGTCTATCGTGATCAAGCGTGCGCCGGTTCTTCTAGAATGTTCTTAAGTTGTCCTGGCTAGAAAGATTCATTTTTACCTGGAAGTGTGTCATAGCCGCGGCCGCGCCGGCCATCCGTCCCTTAGCCTCTCCGGCCCGCGCCTCCAGGTCGTCCAGTCTATCAGCCAGCGCGTGCGCCTGTTCTTCTAGAACCATCTTGGCGCGTGCTGCGGTGTCGCGACCCGAACATTCGAGGGCTAGCGTTACTATATCATCTGCGGCTGCGTTGATGCTCTGTTGGGAAGAAAAAGGGAGTTAAATATAGGTTAGTATTTTTTTAAGAGTGTTCGGAATAGGAATGAAGAAAAAAAGAGGAGGAGAAGAAAATACGTTTATTTGAGGTAAAAATGACGAAAAAAAAGAATAGAAACACAAACAAGAACAAGTAGGAAGAAAATATGCGTAAATTTTGCGTCAACAAGTGCTTGGTTAACTAGATTTATTTTGTCGTAATTTGTTACTGTTCTGAAGAAAATTTATTTGGTTTGTACTTCTAGTTTTTTCAATGTTATTTCCCCACTTCCTCGGCCTAATATTTCTCATTCCTACCTGTAAAGGCGCTCTAAGCGCATGTATCTGATCAGTGAGCCGCGCGACGGCTTCAGCCGCCTGCGCGGGCGCGGCTGCGAGCGCCTCCTGCAGACGCTCCTCACAGCGCTGCAGCGGCGTGTCGACGGCGCGCACGCGCTCCGCGAACTCGCCGAGCTTGCGCGCTGTTGTTTCGAGGAATTCTACTTGTTGGAGGACCTCTGTGGGAGAAAACAAAATAGGTAACAATTAGAGCAATTCTGGGGTTTTAACTAAGTGTAGTAGCGAATGAGCGAGAGAGAGAAATATTTATGAGGGACGTATATTAGGTTATATTATTTGTCTAAATAAAGTGTCGCGCTGCAAAAGAACTCAAACAAACCGGCCAACTTTGTTATGCTGGTGTGGATGACAGTTATGTCTTACACTCGCACCATGTAATTGTGATTTTCTAGTGTGCGTGAATTTAGCTTCTAACAGTTGAACGCTATTTTTTCGACGAGTTCACAGCTTTGACTGTCTATCAAGATATATTATTTCTTTGGCAGAAACTTCGACAGCTTAAAGTGAACCCCATTAAATGAACAATAATGTTCTTTTAATGAGGTGCATGCTTTGAGTTTTTAATCTTTATATTATGTACGAATGAAATAATTGAAATTTTAAAAGCCGAATAACCCGACTTCTCAGCAAAAACTGAAGTTTTTCTGTTATGAAAGGTCAGAGAAATGTATACATATATTTTGAAAAAACAGTCGGAAAATAGTATACTTTTCGCAGCCCAGAAAGTGCGACATAACAACTGAGGGATGATTTCTTTATCTTAATATATAAAAGTCCCGTGTCACTATATCGTACACGCTAATCTCCGAAACAACCCAATCAATTTCAATGAAATTTTGTGAATGTTTATGGTCGGTTCCAGCTTGAAAGATAGTATAATTTTGGACCCAACAGACGGCGCTCCGTGCGAAGCAGGGGCTGTCGTTTGTATACTATAAAATGTTCATGCTCTTTCAGTGAATTTTAAATAACAATTCAAAGATTACATACCGTTGTTAATCTTATCCCATCGCTCCTTGATGTTGTCGAGCAGTTTCCTGACGACCTCCTGGTCGATGTCGCAAGATGAGATAAACGTCTCGCCTAGAGTCTTGTTGTTTTCGTACTCGCCAGATCTAGTGGAGAAAAATAATTATATTCGTTTTTTATTTGTGGTTGTGTGTGAAATTGCAATTACAAACTTTTTGCTGTAAATCTACCTAACCCTTTAACTGATAAAAAGAGAGCGTGCATTCAAAAGTTGGCAACGTCGCAAATAGATGTTAAATATTTACTGTATGGAAATATGAAATATCGCTAACTAGTGACCTAAAATATTAACAATGAATCGAACATACGTATTTTTGGTGCTGGTACCTAAGTGACTGAGAACACCGAGTAGTACACACAACGAATAAACGTACCTCTTCCAAATATCATTCCTGATCTGCTGCAGTTCTCTGAGCTGCTTCTCTACTTCCTTCTTAGTGAAGGCAGTAGCCGGTAGCTTGGCGAGCCTGTCCTCCAGATCTGTCAACCAGGGCACGAAGGATTCTTGGGCCTTGTGGAATTTGCGGCAGTGCTCCTGTTGGACAAAAAAGAATCGACCTTGTAAGTATGTAAATAAAGATGATTTTACTGTGTGTGACTAAATGAAAACAAAAAAATATACAACATGTAAAAATAACCCTGTCCTATCCGTGAGGGTGTTGTTAAGTATCGTACAGAGAGTCTATTTATGTGGTAATGTTCTTATTGCAAAAAAAGATACACTTTGCCCACCTCTAGAACTCATAGACATTACTTACCATAGCGGTCTGCAGTCTGGTGTGTCTGTCAACTGTTTCCCGTTTGAGTTTGTCCCATTGAGTCTGAATCCTATCCAGATCCTTACGCAAGCCTTGGTGAGCTGGCTTTTTCTCCATCTCACGACCTGGTGGAGAAGAATATACAAGGTAAATTACACATGAAAAATTTAAGGCCACGATCACCGTGTGTCAAAGTCAGGAAACAATGGGCTCTTCTGGGTATTTTAAAAACAGATAGAAATTATTTCAAGAATTAGAACCATCACGAATACTTTTTTAATGTAATTTCGGCTTTGCTTTCGCTGTCGTTAGTATAAAAACAGGCTTTGCAGTGGCACTAAAATATCGGCAACGCATCAAAACTTTCTTTAATATTTTAGACGTATCTGGAACAGGGTGTAAAGTTCATGCACTCATCCTCTATAGAAAAGGGAGGATCCTCCGACCAGACGGGTGTCGTGTCTGGCGGGCAACTGCCCAACGATTAATGGCGGGGAAGTTATAGATATGTTGCGGTAAACCCTAATTGGGCGATATAGGATTTGTGTGACGTCTAGATTTTGGGTAACTTGACTCTTTCATGCGTAGTTCGCATGTGGCGATATAGATGCCACCACAATATAACCACAGAATAGTACAGAAGGCACTCCGCATTTTAGGTATGAAGCTACAAGTACGCAGCGGGCTCGTCTTGTCGGGCCAATTCAGTGAGTCAGAAGATATTAGAGTTACGCGACAGGAAGAGAGACAACTTGTAGGTAAATATAACTGTACGTAATTAGCGCTGTGCGACCTGAATTGCGCTTTATTGTGTCGTAGCAAGAGTTGGTTTTTATTTTATCGATTTTACGGAGTGAACCATCTGTATTCATTTTTGATATAGCAGAAATGCGGTGGTGACAAGATTACCCAATAAGCGTGTGTATGGTAACGCGGTCGATTACCCAAGTGCGTGTTACTGTAACGTTACAAAAAAAAACGCTAGGCTAATTTATTGCCACCTCATTATAAAATTTTTCCTCTCGGTTTCCTGCAATTAAAATCTAAATCTAAATAATAAAACATCTGTGGGAGTGATTTCGTAAAATGGGAGGGAAGTATGTCACAGGAAGCCCGGAAAGCGCGCGCTATTTGATTTGACCAATGAGCGCGCGCGGTGCTAGAGTTGGCCAGAAACAACCTGGACGAGGCCCCACCCCTCACCCCTTTAATGTTGCTTATTACCGAGGTGAGATGTCGGATGTTACACATCATAATATACGACTACTGTAAGAAGGCTCACTCGTTTTTTCTTGGCGTGACATCGGTTGTCTCAGTATTAACCAACCATTATGTAGCTTGTGAAATAGCTTACCTTTATCCAAAAGCATGATAAGCTCATGCTCCCTCTGCGTAAGTTCTCTATACAGCGGCTCATGTCGCTCAAGCTGTTGTTGCAGCTTGGTAGCTTCGGCCGACACTTGCAGGCGAGCTGGTAGGGAGTTCAGCTCGGATTGTAGCCAGCCTAATGTACGGGCTACGTTCTCTTCGAGGTTACGACCGTCCCTGTGAAGAAAAATGTGGTTAGAAGTTGACATTTATGTAATTTAAGTATTATAAAACTTATTCGTGCGTGTGTCGCACCCGGAAAGATGGGTAAAGATCGTCGCACGATTGCACCCGGATAGATGGGCAAAGATCGTCGCACGTTTGCACCCGGATAGATGGGCAAAGATCGTCGCACGATTGCACCCGGATAGATGGGCAAAGATCGTCGCACGATTGCACCCGGATAGATGGGCAAAGATCGTCGCACGATTGCACCCGGATAGATGGGCAAAGATCGTCGCACTATTGCACCCGGATAGATGGGCAAAGATCGTCGCACGATTGCACCCGGATAGATGGGCAAAGATCGTCGCACGATTGCACCCGGATAGATGGGCAAAGATCGTCGCACGATTGCACCCGGATAGATGGGCAAAGATCGTCGCACGATTGCACCCGGATAGATGGGCAAAGATCGTCGCACGATTGCACCCGGATAGATGGGCAAAGATCGTCGCACGATTGCACCCGGATAGATGGGCAAAGATCGTCGCACGATTGCACCCGGATAGATGGGCAAAGATCGTCGCACGATTGCACCCGGATAGATGGGCAAAGATCGTCACTCACTGGACGCCTGAAGGAGGACATCGCCGTCGAGGTAGACCGCGGCAAAAGTCGTGTGACGATCTAATCTGCGGGGTCAACATGGCGAGAAATCGCACAAAACAGAGAGATTTGGAAAGAAAAAGGGGAGGCCTTTGCCCAGCAGTGGGACACATTATAGGTTAATAATAATAAAAAGGTTTGCATAAAGCTTAGTCTCATTTTATTAGGCTCTTTTTCGACTCCAAGTAGTCAAATCTTCAATTTCAGTAAGAATTGCAAAATGCTACCTTCATTATTATTAAGCAATTGAAGATCAAAAACTCAAAAAGTAGTACATAGAATTGAGATGAGATCATTTTAGTTAAAAATATATAGGTACTCACTTCAAAGCTGCCTCAATCTCCGCCTTCCTATGGTCCAGTTTCCTCTGCAGGTTATCGTACTGCCTCGCCACGGCCGCCAACTTGCTCTGTATGTCCTGGCGCGAGGCGGGGTCTGACAACACTTGTGACAAGGCCGCGCCCGCGCCTTCTAAGTCGGCCAGTAGGGGGCGCTGGCCTTCCAGTTGACGTTCTAGGTTCTGTGGGAAAAATTACCAAGTTAAATACTGACTTAATTTTAATCCCCATATTACAGTTGTTTTTGGAAAATGTCGTCGACCTAAACTCGGTGTCAATTCACTTGAACAAAGTCTTTTATGTCGTCAAGTTTAGATCTTTACAAAAAAAAAAACTATTAATATTGTTATTGTTAACTTTTATGTTAAACAATAGTAGCATCGCTGTCTGTATAGTGCAGTAATAGTGTTATTAATATTGTGCTTTTACTGCGCTGCTGTTGTAACTATGGGACCATGAGATGCATTTCTTAAATTCTGCGCAATGCTGTATCTACAAAATCACGCAACTTCGTTTTATGTCTGGTTTATACGATAGACCTAGTGACTCGGAATTTCGGATCCAGTCAGAGGGTTCATGTAGACGAGATCGGCAGTAAGGCAGGAAGTCATGCGGGGAAAATACTGGACCCGAAAATAGACGGGAATGTCAGTCAACTGGACTGACTTGAGGGCGCGAAGTCACATTACTAGGCCTGTCTAAACCTGTCTTTAAATCTTAGCTAACAGCTGATTCTGATCAGTGGTTCTTTCGTATAAGTGTGTCCTAGTAACAATATTATTCTTACCTCAATCTTCCTCAGCTGTTCTTCAGGCTCCTTCTCCATGGCGATCTCATCTAGTTTATCGCTGATGGTTTGCAACGCGTCGCGCAGGCGCGTCAGACCCGCGTCGAACTCGCGCGACGTGTCCGCGGCCGCGCCCAGACTGTCGGCGCGTTTCTCTAATCTGGGGGGGAAAGATCAAATCGTTATTTTTATGGTTATGACAGGTTAATTAATATCCATGTTTATATAGCCTTGATATACAGGGTGGTGATTCAATGAGCTGCATTCGTCAAGGGGGTGATTCTACCTTCCATACTAAACTGCTTTCAATATGAAACACACATTGCACGATTGGTTTAAAAAAAACTTGTAGTTTTTTTTTATTGTTGTATCGGAATTCGAAAAAAAAAGAATTTTAGATTTGTTTTGTGGTCTATGACCGCTGTAAGTGTTATTACCTGAAGTATGAGTTGAGAAAATCTGTTTTCTATTGTTTGGTCATGTTTCGATATCGATACCCATCACGGAGTTTCGCTAGCTAATTCAAATTGACCCTGTATTTAATCGAGTGTTTTAATACTTTTATACAATAACACAATATTTATTTTTACTTAAATTTTTCACTATAAGGAACTTTCTACTCACTTATCCAACAACTCGTTCCACCGGTCCTGCAGCTCCACCACCTTCTGCCGCATCTTGCCCGCGTCCTGCGAGCCCGGCGCCAGCCGCTGCAGCACGGCGCCGCCCACCTCCTGCAGGTGCGCCAGCTGCGGCTGCTGGCCGCGGAACTCCTCGCGCAGGACTTGCACCTGACGGGGAATGCGAGGGTTAGAAGGACCACAATTGACCGATGACAGATTCTGGAGGTCTGTTAATTGCAAGACTGTTAATAGCACTCGGAATAATAATATGCAAGTTAATATTAGGCAATCGTATACTGAGATTCACCTGGATAAACGAGTTCATGAAGATTTTGGACTCTACAATTTAACTTTACTCAATCAATCTACCTATTAATCTTTCATTTTCTTCTGGAACTTTTCCTGATACGCTAAAATTATCAGTCGTTAAACCCCTTTACAAAAAAAAACGATAAAAATGATGTAAAAAACTATCGTCCAATTACCCTTATACCCAGTGTCTAAATTATTAGAAAAATATATGCAAAAAAGACTTTCCGACTATTGTAGCAACACTATCATAACAAAAGAACAGTATGGATTTCAAAAGCACAAGTCAACAACATTAGTAATTGCTAATCTTTTGAGACATATTCATAATTCCCTAAATAAAAATTATTTAACGACAGGACTATTCTTCGACCTGTCACAAGCCTTCGACTTCGTGGCACATGACATCTTGTTGAAAAAATTTGAAAAATTGGAATAAGAGGTTTAGTACTGCAGTGGGTCGGGTCTTATCTAAGCAACCGAAAACAATACGTTGTTTTAATAAAAAGAATGAGAATTTATTAACCTCGTATTCATCTGACTAATAGAGTTAATAATTGAGGCGTCCCCCAAGGGAGTGTTTGGGACCCTTATTGTTTCTATTATACATAAACGACTTACCGCTAGTGACGAATCATAAATGTGTATTATTTGCAGACGACATTTCAATTATTGTGACATCTGACAAAAAGTGTAGAACTAAATCTGATCATGAGATCGACATTAATAATACTATTGATGTCATTATTAAATGGTTACAGGCAAATAAATTGCAAATGAATTTAGATAAATCTAATTATATACAGTTTAATAAATCAAAACATACTAAGTACAAATTCAAACTTTACATTGACAAGTTAAAAGAAGTTCCACAAACTAAATTCTTAGGAGTACTCATAGATCAAGATCTGAATTGGAAAGTACATCTGGATAGTTTGTGCAGTAGGATTAATAAGTTTGTTTATGCTCTCAGACAAATAAAGAACATAACCAACAAAAAAACCGCAATTACAGCATATCACGCCTATATAGAATCCATCTTTAGATACGGGCTTATCATTTGGGGTAACAGCACAGATAAACACAGAGCATTTATTGCGCAAAAGAAATGCATCAGAGCCATTTGTGGTATCCGTCCTGACGAGTCATGTAAACCGTTCTTTAAAAAGCTAGGTATATTACCACTTCCGTCACTGTACATTTTTGAAATTTGTAATTACAAAAAAGCCTATCAATTGAACTCTCGAAATAGAGATCCATGCAGACTTGCATTGCAGGATACTCCTAAATCAGCCAAGTATGCGAAAAGTTTCCTAGTCATGTGTATACGCATTAACAAAATTCTTAAAGAAATAAAATTGTTATTTAATATTAACTCATTTAAAATCAGATTACTGAAATGGTTGAAAGAACAGATGTTTTATGACATTAAAGATTTTCTCAACAATAAATTATAAATTTCTGGATATCTGTAATTGCAGATAATGCTGAGAGAAAACTATTATTATTGTATTGACTTTGTATCTGTGACATTGAACTTTTAAATTTACTAATAATTATTATTTGGCATGCAATTGATACATATCCTGTATAGCTGAACGTGCAGACTTTAGATTAATATCTGACTGTAACAACTTTATACCATGTTTAAGGCAAATAAAGACTTATCTTATCTTATTTAGCCTTTTCCCAACTATATTGGGGTCAGCTTCCAGTCTAACCGGATGCATTTGAATACCAGTATTTTACATGGAGCGACTGCCTATGTTACCTCCACAACCCAGTAACTGGGAAATACGATACCTCTTGTTAAGACTGGTTATCAGACTTTCGGGCTTCTGACGACTATAACTATAACTATACAATGTGTACATACCTGCTGCACTTGCGTCTGCACCATCCTGGAGTCGGAGGAGATGGGCCCGAGCGCGGCCATCATGCGGTCCTTAGCGCTCAGCCACTGAGACAAGTTGCTGTGTGTGTCGGTGAAATCTTTCATCTCCTCCATTAGGCGGATCCTAGGGAAAAAAAAGTTATTTAATATTCTGGACAAAATGGGAATTAAGTAAGATTTTTGAATATACCTAGTAGGTTCCATCTTTAAGACAGAGTCTGCAAAACTGTATGCAGTTTTTGCTGTTAAACTGTTGTCAAAAGTTGTTTCTATAATTCTTTAACTGTTAAGATAGTTAATTGATTCAGGCGTGAGCTTGCGGAAATCCACTATAAAATACAATAGATGTAGATATATTTAGTTACTTATTATATTATTCCACTTAACTATTCCTAAAGAGTCATAAAAAACCCTGTAAGAAATTGACACGTGTTTCACCTCTCAACGAGGCATACTCAGGATGGCGATTGACTTGTCGCGAACGCGATAACAAGCGTGTCGTGACGTGTCGATTTCTTACAGGGTTATTTCTTTAACTGAAATACTTCTTTATGTAAATTGGAGCACTATTTACCATTCGCTTTAATATTTTGATAAATTATTTATCTATGAAAGGTCAGAACCGTTTTGAAAAATAAAAAGCTTATAATAATCTTTAAAGTTAATTTACTACTTAACTAGTGAACTCTAGATAATTATAGGAACCGAAGAACCCATTTTAAACTTAGTAAAATATGGAATTTTGTATTTCGCTTTGATATGAAAATAAATAATAATAATATAGGAAGTAAAAAAAAAAAATACTAACTTGTCCTTAAAGGCATCGTGTAGCGCCTTCCACCTTGAGGATACATCTTCCATCTCATCGTGCAGTCTGTCCGCTCCCAACACGCTTTGTTTGCGCTTCAGCAGTTCGCGAACCTAATATAAAACAAATTATTATTAGAATGAATGACGATTTTCACGAACTGTAAAAACATTTATAACTCAATTTTAATAACGAGAGCTGTCAATTTCGAAGGTTGTTACTATTGAATTCACCCGCCAGGTTACCTCCTCAGTGCCCCGACGCCTCTTAACACGGTTACACAACTCGTGGCGTCTCCCCAATTCTGTCTTATTAATTGTTAATTTGTTATTGTTATTATCACACTGTAATATTTTGACGTTGACAGGCGCACAGTTATAAAAATCTGGTAATAAGGATAATGACAAAAAATTTTTTTAGTCCTTCATCGTGATTATTAAAAGATATTAGACACGTATTTTTCTTTTTTTTACGTAATCTAAAGATTACTGCGATACATTGAGTTAAAATGTGCCATGACGTCACGAGTATGTCGATTTTATACTTACTAGTGACGTAGCGACCAACACGCCCCAATTTAAAATGCGTTGTATCTAAGTAATTTTTTATTAATATGATAAAACAAAAAATACGTGTGTAATATTTTTCTATTATCTGACTAACGGACTAATTAGAATTAAATTGTTTTTACCCAGGCATCACCCCTATTGTAGACATTTTCAGCTCCATTCTTTTTAGATTTTATTGTAGTTTTAACTGATGAAAACAATCTGATTAAAGGAAATGTTACTCATAATATGTTCTGATATGCCAATTAAAGTAGAACCCACTTTTTTAACAAGTCTGGACAATATCCTTTGACTATATTAGTCTAAGCTGTGTTCGTATTTCAAGAGGACTGTCTCAATATAAACTATGGATTCGTGATAAACGATGGTGAACCGGTAGAAAAGTAAAAAAAAGGCTAGATGATGTATTTTGAACCGTACCTGAGTCTTAGTAGAGTCCAAGATGCTTTGTTTCTCGTACATCTCTTCTAGGACGGCGCGCGCTTGTTTGATGGTCTTGTCGGCTTCTTCCTTTGTGTTGGGCACCGACTCCTTGGGCAGCAGTCTTTGAACCTGATGGAAAAAAGATGGTTGGATTAAATACTTGTATGGTAGTGTAGGGAGTTAACAAGACAGGTTTGCATCGTAATTTTAATTTTATATCGTTTTCTCTGCCTATTTGTTTGCAGTTTTTTTAGTGTTTTTATTGCAAAATCACTTGAAGATCAATCGTGAGACGTGGCATTTTTGAGCCTTCTTTAAAAAATGTAAGAAAAAAAAGTCCCGGAATGATTAGTGATGTGCTTCTTCCCAGGTTATTGCATTGATTATTGCATTTTTTTTATTTAATTTTTTTTTTTGTAAATATTTCCTCCTTTTCAACATTTCTCAGAATGATAGTGTTGTGTTCGTCAAAGAAAGTTTACTAAATAATGATATAGCGTAAGGAACGTATCGGATGACAATGACATTGACGTTTATGACAGTAGATTTGCTACCGCGCTTTATCTAGGAGCGTTGTACAAAAATTTATTCTGTGATATTCATCATGCTTACTGCTCAACATTCTTTTTCTTCTTTTCGTGTGCTTAGTGACTAACCTGGTATCAGAGTTTTAACGCCGCCCATGGGCCTCTGACTTGGCTTCACATGCCGTCAAGAAATATCTCTCAGGCATGCCGGTTTCCTCACGATATTTTCCTTCACCATTTTTGAAGCAAGTGATAATTATACAATACGCTCATGAATCCGAAAAGTCAGAGGTGCGTGGCTTGGGATCGAACTCGAGACCTATGACTTGGCAGTCTGACGGTCACACTACTAGGCTATCACTGCTCTGAATAAACATTGATTTCACTGAGGTTCGGTTTTTAATAGTTAGATAATATTGGATTTTACCTTGTCTAAGAACGTGTTGAGCTGTCTCAAGCTGTCGAGATGTTTGCGCAGCTCTTCCCTAACGGCGTCGAGTTCTGCGGTGCGGTCTGACAGCTTAGTTCCTAGCAGACTGTAGCGGTTGTTGATCTCGGACAGTTGCTGCTGGACTGGAGATAGTTCTGTGGAAAGAAAATAAGTTTTAGAATGGATCAACATGATGTCGTCTGAACAGCGTAAGAAAGAATTTCCTAGAAAACGTATATAGCTTAAGGTCCCCGTCGCGCGAAGCTATACATTTTGTAAATAAAAAACTTCTACAAGTTACGAAGCGACAATTCAATTAACAACAAATAATCCCAAATTCAATCAACTCAAAGTAACATACGTGTAATACGAAACTAACGAGCAATTTCACTTGGTCGGGTTATATTTTAGCGATATAAAGCGCTATCGTCTAATGTTTTATGGTTCTGAACGCGTCTGAGTTACAGTTGATTGAATTTGGGATTATTTGTTTCGCTACGTAGCTTAGTAGAAGTTCTTTGTTTACAAAATTTATAGCTTCTCGTGACGGGGACTTTAGCGTATAGCGTCGTGCGTTTTCCCAACCTTTAGAATATTGTAGATTCATACAACGTGTGAACATAGCTAAGTGTATGTACTGTTAGCGATATTAATTACTGCCAAATATTAGTAACAATAAGCTTTAGATGGATCCAGTCTTATGTCGTCCACAGCCACAAAATACACTGAACATTGATTGAAGGGAAGGCGTTTTGGGGGACTGTTTTACGTAATTTTGACATTCGAAAAGTGCTGGTTCTCAGCCTAGTTTGAATAAATGAGTTTTGAATTTTTGAATTGAAGATGCAGAAGGCAACAAATATATCGAATGCTGGATGGAATGAATTTCAAGTAATTTGCCAAAGAACTCACTATCATTTTTATTTTACAAGCTATATATTTTTTTCCCTAGCTTACCATTGAAAGTGTAAAAAGAAATCACTGTGTATTTGTCTTACCTTCAAGATGGAATCCATCTTGGCTGGATCGTCGTGAGGAGAATCCGCTGGATGTTGAGTGTGTGGAGCCGGGACTGACCAGACCGTGGCCCTTGCTGGGAGATGGTGAACGACCATCTAATGTGCGGCCTGAAAGCAATTGTTATGGTCAACGATAAAGTTTTTGCTTAAAAACTAGATTACATTTAAAAGGGTCAGTTATGGGCAGAACGATATAAAAAAATATCTGTATTTATTTAAGTTGGAATGTCATGAACTCATGAGTTCTTTTGTTTATTCTTTTTCACTCAAAAATATGAAAGAGTTTTATTCGCAGCTTCGATCAGAGTCATGAGTTATGCAATAAAGACTTGGATATTATTTTTTGAGAGTACTCGTGCGCAGACAGAAGTATGAGGTAGTTTTTAATACCACACAATACATTTGTACTGGGATAATTTATGTAGGACCAATTTTTTCTTTTGAATTGAAAACCGAGTTATTGCGTAAATTACTTCCATTATCTAGTAACTAGTTTAATTGTGAATTACATGAAACTGTGGCGGCATCTACATCGCCACATACGAACTACGCATCACAGTGACATCACGCGAAATCCTGCATCGCGCAAGCAGCGTTTACCGCGCGATCAGCATATGTATAACGTTCCGACATCAATCGTCGGGCAGTTGCCTACCAGACACAACACCCTTCTGGTCGGAGGATCCTCCCTTTTCTGTAGAGGATGAGTGAACTTTACACCCTGTTCCTCATACCTCTATAAAACCACAATATGATACAAACTTTAACAAATACTCACTTGGCGTCTGTCGTTTGGTGGGGCTGTAGATCTGCCTCTTCCTGTGCGGACTGTCGGCACGATCACCGCGAGTCAAAGCTTCATACACCGCGCCAGCTTCGTTCACCTGATAAACAAATAAATCCATTTAATTATATGTAAAGCCAAGAAAGAAATCGTGTTATGGGTTTTAATAAGTTTATATAGAAAACTTAAAGCACGCCGCAGCCACGAAAAAAAACGTCTGGCTAACTGAAGAGTCAATGCAAAAATCGTATTGAGGATAAACCTTTTAGATGTTTATTTAAAAAAAACGATCGAAAATATGAATCAAAATACGGCAGTACTTTTTGCACGTTTTTAGTGATAGCCAATTTTTTATGAGAAAACTGCTTTAGGCGCGTTGAGCGATTTTTGGTAAGAGATAAACTTATTGATTCGCGCTGTAGTGCTGCACTATAGAAGCTAGATGGCGCAAACTTTTAAGTTTTCACTCCTATCGGCAGTCCCCATTACCGTATATTAAAAAAAAAAAAAAACTTATCCAAAACCCATAACACGATTTCCTATAGCCAAACCATAAGGGTGCCTTTCCACCAGAGATGTGCTATGCTACGTTGCTATGGATGCGTTTGGTATCCACCAATCATATTCATTCGCTATGCGGACCAATACGGGACCAATGAATAAGATTGGTGGATATCAAACGCATCCATAGCAACATAGCATAGCACATATCTGGTGGAAAGGCACCCTAATGGTGATACATTACAAGAGTATACCTGAATTATTAACAATGATGCTAAGCAGCAGAATAAGTATCCAGTAAATAGGAACAATGAAACTGAGAAAAGAAAAATCTTTGTTGAGAGTCGTCTCTGAAACTTATACATGTGCGAGTCTTTTTTATCATTACATAACATCTCGCCTAATTCCCCGGAGGGTTGGGCAGAGTTGAATGCAGATTGATTTTTGAGATGGGACAGTAAGAACAGGTACCTTAACCGTCGTCGCTATAAGAAAACGGTCTAATCGCTCCTTCACAAACCGCGCGACAAACCGCGGCACGCCCGGCCCTGCCGCACATAGGATCGCAAAGGAAATGGATGCACGGTAGCCGGTAGCCATGCCGCCGGCACTGTGTGTAGGAGCTTTTAGGCACTTTTGAAATTAATTACAGTCAGCAAGAAAATGGGCAGTTTTCAAAAAAACCTTTTTTGATGCTAATCGATCCTGTTTCCTACAAGGATAAAAAAAAACTCTATAGTACTAACTGAAGTTTGATTCTGAAACGTCATAAATCGCTAAAAACTTTTCTCATACTTTTCGTAAGAAATCAGACCAGTTCGCCAGTTTTTTATTAAGTTGTGCGATAATAACGCCCGGGTGCTGTATACACAGTTCTTTTCTCAAACAATCTCTTTCAGCAAGAATTTTCCTTACCTACCCAGATTATTGAATAAATTAACTTAATCCTTGTCTTACCTTATCGATAGTGATGGAGAAGTCCCTGTACTCCTTAACCAGAGGTCTGAGCTCATCTTGCTGTTGTTTGATCACGTCCAGGTCGACAGCGACTGGCTGTAGGCGCGTCACGCGGCTCTCCATAGCTTGGAGCCAGTCGAGTACCTGCAAAGAAGTTGAGTTTAGATGTGTTTCGAAGAAATTAAATAGATGCGTAAGCTAAAAAAGCAATTTTTATGCTATAGTCTACTGAAAAACTGGCTTCCAATTGACGTTTTGTCCACTTAAACGAATATCAGCTTTATAGTAGTGTAAATTAAGTTGATTTCAGAATGACTACTACTTATTTATTTATTGAAAAAGTCATAGATACGTTTAAAGTTGTAGCGTCTGAACTTTATGTATGGGTACTGAAGTTCTTTTTCCAAAAACACATATTTGTTTACATGTTTGGAAACGAAATAGCGAACATAGTTTAGATTGTTTTTTTTACACTTTTTTAATCGATTCATGAAGGGAATAAGTAGAAAGTTTGGTAATACTCGTAGTTAATAATGACTGTTAACTTTACAAATAAAAAAAATGCATTAGTACCAAAGGCATGCTTCCAATGGTCGGATAAGTTCCTGTTAGCTTACATAACAAAAAGTTAATAGGTACAACTTCCAGGCCAATTTCTGTAACTAAAAACTTAAGAATTTAGCGACAGTCAATGTTAATTTTTTTAGATTTTTTGGCACAGATTATTGTGCGACTGTTCTTAAAAATACAAGAATTTCCCATCTGATCATTTTTAAAATTATTTGTTGAATAGTGACTTTAGGGAGACTTTCAAACAGGCCGTTAACACTATTCGTGTTAACGGCCTGTTTGAAAGTCAATATAAAGTCAAAGTAAATATACTCACTTGTATCTTGAGCGACTCATACTGGTTCAGTTGGTCGGCTCTCTGCTTGGATAGCTTCTGTTTCTCTTCTAGCGTCGCGTTGAAGTCACGCCATTGGATCTCCAGAGCCTAAACACGCAACATAAATATCATTTTAGTATTTTAAAGGCTTAGGCTTAGGCTTTTAGTGTTTTTTTACATAGTTTAATTATGTCTAGTCAATATTATTCAGAATTATTGTGACAGTTACCTGCATTTTGCATGCAGGGCAATCTGTCTTAATAATTTTGTCGTACGGACGAACAAAATTAATGTATTTTAATAATATCAATTTTATTATGCTTTTAGGTAGGTTCTCACCTTCATCCTGTCACGAATAACGTGTGTGTCGGTGACATCCTTCTTGGAGATCAGCTGCTTGCCATTGCGCAGACATTCCTCCAACAACGGCATTTGTTTGTCCCTGCCATACAAAAAAGTATAAGTTAAATATGTGAAGATCGGTATAGAGCCCACATTTTAAGGGAAATAAGTTTTTTTAAATGTTATTTTTGTCGTGATATTTTTAGCTGTAAGTTCTCCATGGTTTATCTATGGTAATATTAAAAAGAGAGAAGATTTGATTTGTTTGTTACGCTTTCAATTACTACTACGCATGAAATTTGTCCCTGATCTAGATTAGGATATAGGATACTTTTTATCTCGATATTCTCACGGGATCGAGACTTATGAGGGTGTAAGCGCGGGACGCAGCTAGTACGCAAATAAATAGTCTACTATAAACTTATTTTCGTAACCTTCTTTAACCAATTTTGGGAGCGAATCAAGTCAAACTGAGGACTATACTTTTTTTTTATGTTTTATGGTGTAATACCACCAACAAACTTAAAAGTCGGATCAACGAAACTGTCATGAATTCAATTAAAAAGTGCTATAATATTATATGCTTATTTTTGATTGTGTTACATAATATACAACCAATTTTTCAACATCAAACACGGGTGAGGCAAGTCTTTCGAACTCAAAGAGTATCATCACAAAACCTCACCTATAATTAGCCAAGTGCGCCAGTCTCCCGCCCAGCTCGTCCGCGGGCAGGCGCGCCAGCTCGCGCGTGTCGGCCTGCTCCTGCAGCTGCGCGTGCGCCGCGTCCAGCGTGGCGGCCTGGCCCGTGAAGTGGGCCAGCGCGGACGACACCTCGTCTAAGAATTCGCTGCGTTTTGATGACCGTTCCACGAGCTTTTCGTATCTGTGGAAGGAATGTTGTTGTGAGTTTGCGGGAGTAAATACACAGATAAAATATGTAGGTATATAATATGGATTTGCTAAATGGAGAAGAGAGATTCAATGAAACAGCACGATTGAAAGCAATCGCATTCATTTCTTTTGACAAAATCTCCCGGCATTAGAAACTTTACTAAGGTTAATACTATCTCACTATCACATTGGTCCTAAAACATAACTAGACCTCGACGTTTAATAACGTGCAAGTGACATAAAACTCTAGGGTGGTAACACAATTATAAGGTCGACTACTCAAACTAAAAAAAAAAAAACTTTTTATAATGATTTTGCTGAATACATTATATATAAATCCCGTTGGGAAAGTTTAAATCGCTTCAACAAAATATTAAGTTCTCAAAACCGTACCGGGCATAAATATCATCAGCTCTTTGTTCCAACTTCTTCGCGATCCTAGCGTTAGATGGCGTGAGCGCGGCTTGACGGGCGCTGGCCAATAGTTTGGCCAAAGTTGGCCGCCTCGCCTCCAACTCGCCAATAGCGATGCGTTGTTCCCGCACTTGCTCGTCTAAACGCTCGCGGATCAGTGACGCTGGTTTTTGTTGGTTCCTGAAAAATAAGAGTTGTTAATTGTATGTTTGTGTTCGGTTTTCATAAGGATATTTATTTTTACTATTTTAGCTGAAGCAGTGTTTGTTTTAACCAAGTTCTAAAAAGAAGGAGGTTATGTTTTGATAAAAAGTTTAAAACCTGTTGCCGGATCGAGTGGTTCCTCGGGAATTAATTGGCAGTCACTTTAGACTTAGGTGTCATGTATAAAGCGAAAAGCTATGTTAAGAAGATGAACAGTATAGTCTCACAATAACAACAAATTGCCAACACTAATCTTTGTCAAATGCAGTGCAAATTTGGCCGTACTGCAGTAGGGCCGCTTCTAGTTCCGAACATCGGGCCCCCACGTGGTCGGTGATATCTAAACTATTATTGTACTCACTGCAGTGATAGCCTAGTGGTGTGACCGTCAGACTGCCAAGTCATAGGTCTCGAGTTCGAACCCAAGGCACGCACCTCTGACTTTTCGGATTCATGTGCGTATTGTATAATTATCACTTGCTTAAAAATCGGTGAAGGAAAACATCGTGAGGAAACCGGCATGTCTGAGAGATATTTCTCGACGACATGTGATGCCAAGTCAGAGGTCCATGGGCGGCTTTAAAACTCTGACACCTGGTTAGTCACTAACCACACGACAATAAGAAGATTGTACTCACTTGAACTGGCTCTCTGCCTGTCCCACCCAGTGCGCTTGCGTCTCGGCCGCGTCCTGCAGGCCCTGGCACTGCAGCAGAGCCGCCTCTAGTTCGGAACACCGGGTTCCCACGGCGTCTGTGATGTCTTTGTAGCGTGACGTCAGGTCTATGACTGGCACTTCCAGGTGGCGGATCTCCGAAGGCGTTAGGTTGCCTTCGAGGGATTTGACCAGTTGTTCGCAGGCCTTTGAAAGGGATAAAGATGGTTGGTTTCAAATGGTTTACAGAGTTAAAAATATACATAGCTACATCAACGGTAAAGCTGCCATGAGCTATGGCAACATAATTTTTTGTAATAAGGATGATGACAAAAAAAAATTGTCCGTCAGGTAGATTATTCAAAAATATTGGACAAGTATTTTTTCTTTTTTTACGTAATCAAAAGATTACGGCCATACATTGAGTAGGCAATGCGTTAAAATGTCGCATAACGTCACTGGCCGGTAGATTTTATACTGACTTGTGACGTAGCGAGCCCCCACAACTTTAATGCGTTTTATCTAAACCATTTATTATTAATATGATAAAGCAAAAAATACATGTCTAATATTTTTTTATTATCTGACTGACGGACTAATTTTTTTTTTTTCCCTGTCAACATCCCTATTACTGTAAAGGGTAAAAAAAAAACATTACACTTTACGGTCATAGATGTCCGCAAAGTAACGCCTTATTCCATATTTTATCTTAGTTATCAGAGCAATAAAATATTGCATGGATATTTCATAAGTTAACGGGTACTTTTTAGGGGTTTTGCATTAAAACAAGGTCTGTTAATATTTCTTTGTAAAATCCTAAGTATAATAGTATAAATGCGAAAGTGAGTTTATTTGTTACGCTTTCACGCTAAAACGGCTGAACAGGTTTGGATAAAATTTGGCACATGTGTAGACCATGACCTGGAGAAGGACATATGATACCTTTTATCCCGATATTACCACGGGATCGAGACTTATGCGGGTGAAACCACGGGACCCAGCTAGTTACGAAATAAATGTCAACAAAAAGTATTACGTGGAAAATCCATTCAAATAACAGGATGCCAGTATTCTCTAAAGAGGTAGACAGCCCCACCTTTCTTTGTATAGTAAACCCGCCTTTCGCCAACTCCAAAGTGATAGAGGTCTTAAAAGACTATAAAAATATTAAATGACACTAAATTATACATACATCTCTGGCATTATCAATAAGCCTTCCTTGTGAGACAATCTCGTTGTGTAGCGTCTTAGCCTTCGATAGCTGAGACTCGACGGCGCGCGGCTCTCCGCCCACTGGCTCGGAGAGTACTGAGCGAATTTGTGGCTCGATCTAGAGGAGAAATAAACAAAAAATATATTATTATAATAAAAAATAAGAATCTTTCAACCAACTCCAAATTTCGCAGTCTACTGTTGAAAGTGGCCTTAACCAAAAATGTACATAATTTTTATTTTTTACCTGGCAACGGTTGTCAAAATACTTTAATCTGTAGTCAGTTTAAATGTCAACTTAAGTGATCGGTTGTGGCCATTTCAGTTTGCAGAAACTGAGATGTGTGTTTTCCATACCCATAGAACACATTTTTTCTTCGTCGTATTTCTGATTTATCACTGCCCAACTTACTGGCTGGCAATGTTTTCACCACCGCAAGAGCTAATCTTAGTGCATGCCGAAAATAGGGTGCATACCTCATTAATCCACCTGCCAGCCCTCTGCAGGGCATCATGGTAGTGTCTAGTAACATCAGCGGCGCCTCTCAGCCTGTCCTGCAGCCTCTGTGCGCGTGCGCATAGGTCAGCGTGACGTCTTCGGGCGGAACCCGCGCCTTCACGCACTCCGCTTTCACTGCGAGGTGCGATGTGTGACAGACGGGATGGTAAGGAGGTTCGGTATTCGTTGAGGATTGAGAGGAATTCCTGAGGTGAGAAATGGTGTATTAGTACAGGTAACTGATAAAAGAGAAGAAAATAAAGACACATTTCGTAGTATTTTTTGGTAGCGAAATTTGCGCCAGTAGATAACGGATAACATCGTTGCATTTGAAGTGGTAATAAATCAGACATTATCCAATGTCACAAAAACACTTAAAATCGGAAATCGAATCAAACACCTTTCCAAACACCAAGTCTAATATTGAGAATATCTCAATATTTTGAACTTATTTTTAAATGCTACTGTTACAATGGGAATTTCAAATGAAAATATGCAACTTTGAATACAAAATTCTATAAAGTGCTAAATAAAAATTATGCAGAGTCAATATGTTACAAATTAAAATACATAAGCCAAGAAACTAAGAAGACTTCTAGTAACAGCCAGTCTTACAGAAGACAAAAAAATTAGAAAAATAAATAAATTAGACCTTAAATAAATACTTTTTGTTCTACAAACCTTGCTCTCGTCCACAAACTTCTGCGCGGACATAGTAATGAACCTGAGGTCGGCCTGGTGCGCGATGACGTCAGACACAAACTCCCTCACGTCCTCGCTCTGGTCGGGTAAGGAGTTCAGTTTTGAGAGGGCTGCTTCCTTGTCTTCTAGCGTACGGTAAGCGCCTTCCATCCAGGTGTTGAAGGCGTTTAGTTCGTTGCTGTGGGAAAAGAGGGTACGTCATATTTAGAAAAATACTTTTTTGCAGGTTTATTGAGGTGTAGTGATTACGCTAGTATTTACAGTGGACAAATATGCTGAACATAACAATGCACTAATTTAATGAAAGTAGTAAAGATAATAAACATTAAAAAATAAACTTTTTTTTTTAAAGTTTCTTAATACCGGACAGTACTATACAACAATTCACAAGAAACGCTCCAATGCTTCTGACTATGTTATTGGCTCTAACAATTCCCTATGAATATGAGTATGCCATCATCACAGAATGATGTAAGTAAACAAATCTTGCCCGATCTTCGCCGATGAATGTTTTCACACATTGTCAAAACTTTGCAACTAACTTGACCATTCAGTCTGTTTGCTGGCATAAACTGATTACCGTTTGTTTAGGTATTTACATTAAAAATATAATGACCTGAAATAAAAAAATAAAAATATCCAATACTAACCCGAACTTTCCAAGCTCATCTCTGGCGGCTGCCAATCGTCGCAGCATCTTGTCACACTTGTCAGTGCACTTGTCACAGCGTTGTTTGAGCTGTCGAACGCCACGCTCCAGTGCTGCCACCTGGTGGGGTACAGGTGGGTTAGTGAGGTAGACAATGGGGAAACATCAGGTGAATTCGTGACATAGACAATGAAGGAACCTGTTCAATGGGAAGGAACGATGCGGTTGGTAAAATAGGTCTTTCAAAATAGGTTAAACTTTTAAGGGTAAATAAGCCGGTCGAATACTCAAAGATGTTGTGTGTGAGATGTATATTCACCTGGTGGGACGCAGGTGAGTTAGTTTCTTGAACAATATATAGAAAATAAAGGAACATGGCGGAGTTAGGTCGATCAAGCCGAACCGTGTTGAACAGGTATGTTTATCACAATGGATCTTTAATATTATTCGATTATAAATGTTTCTTAGGTTGACACTGGTCGAAGTGTGTATCAATAAGTGTTATTATCTCATTAATTATTATTGCGTTTCGGGGAAATTTCAAACTAAAACGCCGGTAACGATAATTTCAAACCTCGATGGGTCAGAGTACAAAGGTAGACATGACCAGTCAGATTCCGATTCTGTCCAAAAATTTTCGGAAATTTCCGATAAAATGACCGTAAGTTAGGCTTTTTTTTTTTTTAAAGAAGCACACATGTTTACCTCATGAGGAGCCAGCACATCTCCACCGGAGACGAGGAGCTGTTTGGCCTGGTCGGCGCACGCAGACACCTGGCGTTGGTGACTCTCCAGGTCGTCCTTGATTAGCTGCAAATAATATTATATTCTTAGCATTTTGTAAAAAAATAAATCATAAGATATCCATTTCTGGCCCCTGGCCCCTGGCACCTGTAACTCGGGTGTTTTTACCTAGCGCAGGAGTCAGGGCTTCACTTTGTTTGTACATATTTTTTATACCAATAAAGAATTTATCTATTTATTATTTCAATATAGTGCAGGCTGGCGATAAGGGCAGTCGTAATGGTACAAGAACTTTAGATCATTAGTAGGTAATTTTAAAAGTTGTCTTGAATTATACAGAAAATATGCATTCAGCTATCAAATCGCAAGTAAAGTAATTTGATGTTCTGTTGTTAATTAACTAGCATTTTTTATTCTTTTTGGCACCTATTTAGGTCACGAGCTACCCGAATATAATAAAAATATTTGGCCTACGTCTTAAGGAGTATGCTTAAGAATTGATTCGCTGTTACAATGTATAATAGATTTCAACAATCACATGTGAATCGCATGACAACAGCTAACATTATTAGAATTGACAGCAGATATACTGGTCTGACTGTCAACAGCCAATAATGGGGTTCTTTATTAACGAAATAGAAAAGCTACTGAGCTTTTCTATTTCGTTAATAAAGGTAGTTTGGAAGGCATAGTTAGTTACCTTCAGAATATTAATCTGGTTAATATTCTGAATTCGTGTTCTTTATTAACGAAATAGAAAAGCTACTGAGCTCTTCTATTTCGCTAATAAAGGTAGTTTGGAATAATTACCTTCAGAATATTAATCTGGTTACGGAGCTCATCCATATCTTCCTTAACGGCTTCCTGGTTCGCGAGCCTCTCTTCAACCACCGCAATCCATTCCAGCAACTTAGATAACGTCTCATCGCAAAGCCTGTATTTCTCTTCTACTGCTTGCTACACACAAAATAAACACATCAGTATATATACAACACAGTACATATATTTACATCGCTCTTAGAGCTCAATAGTGCATCTATACTACGGCAATTGTACAATGCATATCTATCTACTCTGTGCTTCACTTGGAAACAAGTGACTGTAACATTTAGATGCGTCTTAGAAACTGTACATGACATTCTTCAGACGAAAATAATCAAGGCTTTTTATACAGACGATTTGCAACTTTTAGACCAATGTAGAAAAATATGTACATTGTTAAAAAATACGGCATTAAAAAAACGAACAATTAAATTGTTAACAATTGTCGTTCGTTTAATGCATTGGTTTCCAAAAAATAAAATATGGTTCTTTATAAGGTCGTCTTTCATTGCAAAACGTGAACACATGCCCCATGAGATATCTTGCTCATGCAGACCGGTAGAAAACCTGAAAGAAAAGCTAAGATTGAACAAAATCTACGCAGACAGGAAGCGAAGTCGAAAAACATCTAAACGAGAGGCGACGACAGACAGCCAATAACACAGAGCATGAGAATGACAATAAATTCACAACAGGACCGAAGGTTGCGAACGATTAACAGAAAGAATCATGCGAAGCGTAGCATGCAAGCAGTGAAAATATATAGTTGCAAATGTCAGAAATATTATTAAGAGTGATTTAGATATTTTTCTGGTAGTGTGAATCGAGATTTCGAAATAACATCCCATGCATAGTGAAAAAGGATGATAGATTATAACCTCACAACACACTACCCCCATTGTTGCGGTCAGTTTAAGAACTAAATCATTGCCAGTTCTAATATTTCTGATGTTTGCGTAAAACATTTGCGCTTATGGTATCAACATCTTCCGATATTATCTTAAAATTAATGTTTGTATTAGAGTTATTTGTTAAAATAGGAATAAAAAAAATAAGTTAAAGAATACCTTGTTGGAAATCTGAAACTTTGAAAGAGTATTTTTGAACAGTAAAAAGTAAGAAAATAAATAAAAGTATTCTTGAAAAGTAAACGAAGTATTAAAGTCAAGAATTTACACGCATTAACGTCGAACGTATTTTACATTTAAATAAAATAAAAAATGTGAATTCATTTCATTCAACCCTTTAATTGTCAATGAATTCACGGAGAGTACAACTTTACAAAGGTTTCTAAACAAAATATTTACAGAAAAACACTTTTATAAAAGTGTACTACGAAAACTTCGACCGTTAGAGGGTTAAACATTAATCGTTTCAAAAATAATTTAAATGAACTCACATTGACCGTTAACACATTTAGCTTACGTTAGACAAAGTATATGGCATACCAGACAAATGACTGTCAGGTGTTCTACGTTTCATAATTAATAAACACTTTGAAAACACTACATTCACATAACAAGAATGTATTGCTAGAGTTTAGTAATATCACAGATGAATACAGATCATTCACTCCACATTGTAGGTATGAAGCTACAAGTACGCGGCGATTGGCCCGACAAGACGGGCCAATTCAGTGAGTGTAACGTAGTCAGAAGATCTATGAGTTACGCGATAGAAAGAGAGGCAACTTCTAGGTGAATATGACTGTAGGTAATTAGCGCTGTGCGACCAGGGGCCATATTATGACGTGTTAAAGTTATCATTGTTCCATCGTGAAAAAGGGATAGTGCTTTTACCATAAAGCCATAATTGTTCCAGTGTCAGAGAGAGATATCTCTCTCTGACACTGGAAAAATTATGGCTACACGTCACACGTCACGTTAGTTACACGTCACAGTACTGCCCCTGAATTGCACTTTATTGTGTCGTAGCAAGAATCGCTTTTTATTTATATGATTTAGCTGAATCATCTGTATTCATCTTTGGTAATATTTAAAAACATATGACAACCAATGACATGAGTCTTCTATGTCACATAAATCAGGTAACGTAAGCTAAAAATATTATCAGCTTTGAATCCTTTAAATAAAGACGAAAATGAATAAATACTACCTTCCGTGTTTGTGTGTTCAAAATGTTTTACCATTTCGATATTGTGAATGTTTGCGAATTTCCGCCTTATATCAACGTCACAAGAGCATAGCTTTGTTCATGCATTCCAAAACATGTGAGCACGCGTTCCAAGGAATGAGTATGTCGTTCGAATTTGAACTCTAGGAAAATCTAGAACGGAACGGGACCAGCAGTCATAGTACACTGGTTTTTAATGGTAGCGAACAAAATAAAGCTGATAGGTCGGCAGGCCCTCGGACCCACCATCGCGACCTCAAAATCTTAGCACAATGTGTATGGGAGGTTAGGTATTTGGCGAAACGGTGATGGTTCTTTATATCGTCGTTAATATGATCCCTCACAGGCAAGCATTCACGATTTAGCTCAAAAGGGTTCTTTAGCATCGCAGGCAACGGCTGGAAATAAAAAACAACATACATCGAGCCTTAGTACAATGTGGTAAGCACACTTCACAATCGCCAGTTCTTCGGCGAAAAACCAGCGATTGATGAGCGCTCTAACCTAAAATAAGCATTTAAGGACAACACAAGGCACTGAAGTTTTACACTACTTTTTAAGCTCAATTTCTCGTCTAAAGAAGTAGAAAGCTAACCTTACTGAAATCAAAAATGTAAGTGAATAATATATAGTATGTATAAGTGCTGTCACTACTTTGAAAGGAAATATCTATTTATTTAAAAGTCTAATAATGTTGTATGTTATGTTGATTTATGTAGGCCACAATGTACAAAACTGTGACATCACCAGATTTGCTCAACAACCCCGAAAGTCGACACTAAGGTCCGGTGGGTCGTGCCATGCCAATTTTTAAGCCAAACGCTTTAGATAGAGATCACCTTCTAAGAATGGAAATAGGAAGATGTAAAGCAACACCTTTGCTCGATAGAAGCACAAAGACAAAAGCGAAATTGAAAGAACTTACCCTTGTTTCTGCTGGCAGCAAGTAACCCTTCTTCAGAGCTTTGACTAAGTCCAAACTGATCGATTTGACTGGATCTATGGTGAGCCTGCCTTCGACGGGATCAACTAGTTTCTGTTCTATCGCTTGTACCAATGGCCATATTTTTCCTGTATCTGGGTCTTTAACGACAGTACTGGATGGGTCTACGATTCCTTGTGCAATCGCTTCACCTAAATTCAACCTCTTCCTGTCCATCACACTTGTGGTAATGAATGGATCGTTAAGAGCTCCGGTTGTAGGATTGTAAATACCGAAGTTTAAGGTTTCTATCAAGCTGAAGCTCTTCTTAGGAGTCATGAGGAGCCCGCTTTCAATGGCAGCCGTTAAGGTGTTCAGTTTTGAGGTCTCTGTGTCTAGAATATTGCCCTTTTCGGCATCCATAAGGCCTTTACGGAATGCCTCGGGGAGTTTGACGAGCCTCTTTTTGAGATTATCTTTTATGAGCGCTGTGTCTGAGTCTATGTAGCCTAATGCGGCAGCGTCTCTGATTGACAGCACTTCGTTAGAGTGTGGATCGGTAAATCGAGCGGTAGCTACGTTCAAGTAACCGTCTTCTATCGCTTGCTCAAACGTTAGAGGCTCGCGAACGTACACAATCAAACCATTTTCAAAGACGAAGCAAAGCGTTTTAGCTCTATTCTGAGTGTCGAACGAACCTTTCGCGTTTTTATCGATAATGCCCTCAGTAATGCCTAATTTTAATGGAATGTATTTATTCTTATGAGGATCTTTGATAACAGCCGTTTCAGGATCGATGAATTCGTATTTGATGGCTTCGTCTAATGTGAACTCTCTAAGAGTTGGTTCTTTAGAAGCTGAAGAGTCTGATACGTATCTCCTAGTTACAGTTTGGGAGGTGATAGGTTGGATAACAGTAACAAGAAGACCTTTGTCGAAAGCGATATCTAAACTGTAAGATTTCTTGGCCTTTGTGTCAATGACCCTACCCTTGGTGACATCTACATCACCTTGTTGAATAGCGGTGGGTAGAGGCTTGAATTTATTTGTGAAGTTGTCCTTGACAACAGTAAGATCGGGATTTAGAAGGTTAATTTCTATAGCTTTGTTAATATCAATGAATTCATTGGTACTAGGATCAACAATTTTACCGTTATCAGCTCTGAAAAGACCGTTTCTAATGATCTCTTCGAGGCTCAAATTTTTCTTGGCTGTTACTACAAGACCGCGATGTTTAGCGTCTAGCAGGTTAATTTGATTACCGTTTGGTAAGATGTAAATGCTGTTTTCATCATCGACAACACCGTTTTCTATTGCTTCGCTTAATTTGATGTATTTACTGCTTGGAATATGTTTTACTAATGACGTTTCTGGGTGAATCAGTTCCTCAGCAATAGCCGTTCTTAGAGTGATTGGCCTGTCCGAAACTGGATGTATAAATGCTAGCTCGTTTATGCTATACATATTCATGGCTAAGGTTTCATAGAGAGTGAATCCAGCGCTTTCAATATCAACGATGAGACCTAAACTCATTGCCTCAGACAGAGAGATCTGGACGTCAGAACCTGGCTCGTGGAATTTGCCGCTTCTCCTGTCGATAATCTCACTGCGACAACAATCACCTAATGATAAAGGTTTCTCCGATTTCTTGTCGAAATAACAAAGATATTTTGGGCTAATGATAGATCTTCTGATAGCTTCATGCAAGGTGATCTTACGGTTTGTAGCCGGGTCGATAATTTTACCGGTGCTGTCATCGTACAGACCTTGGTGTAACGCACGTTGAAGGCTGATAGGTGCCTTACTATCTACTAGCAAACCTATTTCGAATGCTTTACGGAGACTGATCTCTTCGTTGTCGCTGTTAATATTTCTAATCTTGCCGGTCTGGTCATCAATGACTCCAGTTTCTAACGATTCTGGTAACGTAATCTTGTCCCATTTGCCTAGCCTATTGTCTAAGATGTGAACTGAGTGAGCATCAACCAAGCTCATTCTAATTGCTTCCACTAAAGTGTATTTCTTACCACTCTGTGGGTCCATGAAAAGTCCTGTGATTTCATTGTAAACGCCTTTTTCAAGTGCTTCAATGAGAGACATTGGTTTACGAACTTCAACAAGAATTCCTCTTTCGAAAGCTTCGCGGAAATCAATGTTTTCGTCGCCTAATCTAATTGTGCCTGTTCTACTATCGATGATGCCCCTGTCTACTGCAAATTCGAACGGTATTACTTTACCAGCGGCGTGTACTAACGTAGACTGTGGATCAATTAAACGTTTCTTAATAGCCCTATCAGTAGGTATCTTTTCCTTGCTCAGAGGGTTAGAGAACTTGCCAGTTTTAGGATCGTAAAAACCTTTGAATACGGCTTCCGGTAAGCTTAGTTTCCGTTTAGCAGGTACAATTAAGCCGCGCTCCGAAGCATCTGTAAGGGAGATCTTGTCACCGAAAATAGGATCTCTAACTTTGCCTTCCTTTGAATCAATAATACCGACTTTGATGGCATCCGCTAATGAAATTATTTCTCCAGTAACAGAGTTCCTAACAGTCAGAGCTTCAGGGTTGATGTTACCGATTTCGATCGCGTCCTGAAGGGTCATAGTCACGTCATTTATGGTCAGAAGACCTGTTTCTGGGTCATAGAAGCCTTGTACCAGACCTTCTTGTAAAGTCCAAGGTTTCTTGTCACTAAGCAGATATCCTTTGTCACACGCGTCTTTAAGATTACATAGAGGAGAAGTAATAACACCCTTTTCTAGATCTATTAATCCCGATTTAACTGCTTTATCGAAAGGTATGACTGCTTCAGATTTGTCATCTTTGATCTTGACATCAGATGGATCTACTAGTTTACCCTTGATAGCTTCTTTCAATGTCATTAATTGTCCCGTTTTAGGGTTCATCACTTTTCCGGACTCGGGAGAATAATATCCTAATTCTATAATATCAAATAGAGAGAATGTTACGTCCTTGGTTGCGACCAATCCCTTCTTTAAAGCATCATCTAATGGAATGTCTTTACCAGTCTTTTTGTCCCGAATTTTACCAGTTTCTGGATCAATAAGTTTTGTTTCGAGGGCTTCAGAAAGAGGGATGAACTTCTCTGTTGCAGTGTCCTTAATTTCAGAGATGGTGGGATGTACAATATTCCTATCAACCGCATCCCCCACAGTTACTAATTGCTCAGTTACTTTGTCCTTTATTCTGCCCGTTTGAGGTTCATACATATTATTATTAATGACCGCCGCGATGGAAATAGGTCTACGAATAACAGTGATGAATCCACGCTGGATAGCTACAGACGTTTCAATAATTTCGTGCGTTTCTACTATGGTTATGACTCCCTCGTGAATTTCTATAATATTACGTTCAATAGCGTCTGATAGTGTGATGACTTCGTTGGTACGCGGAACCTTGATTAGTAGGGATTCCTGATCAACCAATCCCTTTTCGATGGCTTGTCCTATAGGTACTAACGCTCCCGTATTTACGTCTTTAATTTCTCCCGTCTTCGGGTTATACAACCCTTGTTCTATCGCTGATTCTATCGTTACTTGTTCTGGGATAGAGACATCCTCAGGTTTCTCAACTATCCAACCTAACTGTACACATTCTAAGAAAGGTACGCGTTTACCAGTCTTAGGATTTACCATGTGGCCTGTTGTTTTGTCAATAATCGGTCTAGCAATCGCTTCATCGAAGGAAATGTAATCATCTGATTTGGATCCTAAGTCTTTTACTAATATAGATTCTGGGTCGAAAATCTGTAGACCGTAAACGAGTTCTTCGAATGAAATCTTCGCTCCAGTTTCTGGATTTAAGAATATCTGTTTTTCGATATCATATACGCCCATTTCAGATAACTCTTCTGGCGTAATTCTTTGAGAAATAGCAACGGTATAACTAGGTTTTACTTCTCTGACTATAACGCAGTTCTTAGATAATACATCAACTGGGGCAAACCTACTTATTTGTTCCTGTTCTAACGAGTCTTGCACGGTCAGCGGAGACTCAACACCATTTGAAATTATCCTACAAACCTTTGGCTCGATTTTACCCTGAGCAATCGCGTCAATTAATTGAATGTTTTCATAAAGAGGTTTAACAGGTTCGGTCTTCTCTTTAGTTACATTTTGTTCGGTTATCTCTTCAATCACTCTCAAAGGCTGTCTTTCAGCATCGATAAGCAAAGCAGAAACAGATTTGCCGTCATGAACAATTATCGGAGTTGTTTTGCCTAGTTCTATCAATTTCTGTTCAACGGTGGTAGTAGTAATTTCAGAAACAACAGGTTTGGTGAACTCTGTTGTTTGTGTAATTACGACTTCACCTGGACGTGTGGTTGTTTGTGTAGAAGTATAATGTTCAACTACTTGTTCAGAGTAAGTCACATCTGTAGTTACGTCAAATACTTCAGTTGTTATTCCTTCAGGAGTCTGTGTCTTGATCATTTCCTCATACTTCTTATAAGTATCAGCGTCGACAAGACCTCTCTCGCGTGCTTTTCCTAATGGAAGCTTCTCGCCTGTCTTAGGGTCGACAATGACAGCGCTCTTTACAACCTGAACTACTTTAGCTGCGGCTAAGATTGGCGCACCAACTACAGCTATCAAGCCTAACTTCGCAGCATCTGCGATACTCATCTTCTTACCAGATTTATCTTTCACCTCTCCAGTTTTACTATCAACAACTCCCTTATTGATAGCTTCATTCAAAGTTATTTCCTTGCCTGTCCTTGGTTCAATTACTGTAACAGTTTCCGCGGGTACAATACCTCTGTTGACAGCTTCCAATAGATTATCAGCAACGCCTTCCTTAGTAGAAATAACAACTGAAGTGTTGGGATCGTATATAACACCGGGAGCTACTTCTAAGGGCTTCGCAAGTTCAAGTTCTTTCCTTTCACCAAATTCTAGTGATGTGTCTTTTGGAACTTGTTGATCCTTTATCTTTTCAGGTTTCTCTTTCGGTTCTTTAACTGCTTTTTCTGGGTCAATTGGCGACAAACCTTTGGGTAGTTCGCTATCTTTGACTGATTTTACACTCTTCTCGCTGTCTGGAGACAGTTGGTATTCTCTTGGTGTCTGGATATCATCAGTTTCATCTGGAGCTTCAGTGACCTGGTATTCTTGTGTAACAGTCTCAGTAAAGTCTATAGGTCCACTGGTTTCTTCTGTGACTACTTGGTATGAAGTTGATTGATTCTGAGTTACTTCTACTGTAGTAAATGTAGACGATGATGAAGTTATAACTGTGCTGCTTTGTTCAGTAAAGTATTCTGATGTAGTAGTAGGTTCGGATCTGGAAATAGTTGTTTTAACTGTTGTAGTAACCTCTTGCCCATCTGGAGTAATTTCATGTATTTCTTGAATTGTTGGCCCATCGTCGAATTTCGTGAAATGTTCGTAATCAGCTTTTGGACTTTGCTCTTCTGGTTTATGTGAATCTGATGCTGGTTTATCATCGGGCTTAACTTTATGAACCTCGGAACCTAAAGAAGTAACTACAGTCGTCTTTTCTTGAACAACTGTTTTGCTCTCACCTGTTGGCGTCTTCTCCTTTTCTTTTAACTCTAGTTTAGGTTGATCTTTGGACAGACGATCTTGCGGTTCTTTTGGCGAAAGCTCCTCCGCAGTATCAAACACGGTTTTAGTTACACTAGTCTTGGTCACGGTTATAATTTGTTCACCACCAGCAGTAGTTTCTATGTACTCATGTAAAACTGGTTTCTCCTCAAACACGACGTGTTCCATATCCTTAATTGGACTTGATTTTTCTATTACAGATTTAGTTTGATTGTCGTGATCTTTAAGAGATGATTCGGTCGGTTTCTTCGGTAACTCTGTAACAACAGTAGTCTTTTCACTGACAACTGTTTTACTGGTCTCTGGATCAGATTTGAGTACTTCAACCGGTTTAGGCTTTTGGATTTCTTTTTGTGTCTTAGAAGGAATTTCATCAGGTTTTGAGTCTTTACCAAATACAATAGTTTTCTTTTCGATAGTAATTTCAGTGGCAGTGGCTTCGGATGCGTCCTGCTTCGAAACCAGTTCTTCTTGTAATTCGTATTTCTCCGGAAATTTGTTTGAGGGCTCCTTACCGTGGACTACAGTTTTCTTTTCAATTGTGACTGTTTTTTCTGCGGCTGTCGGTGATGGTCCTTTGTTCCATGGTAATTCTGGAGATGCCTTTTGTGGTTTTTCGTCTTGTTTACCTGGTTGAGGAACACCAGCATCTTTTAGTTCTGGTTTCTTATCCTTGCCTATTGTTTTTTTATTTTTGTCTAGTTCATCCGGTTCATACCTTGTTGTTTTTTCCGAGGTGGCGATACGACTGGGTGATTCTACGGCTTTTTCCTGTTTTGGCTGCATAATCTTGCTTGTTACTGCCTTAGCTCCTTGCACAACAGCCATACCGGCTAGCACAGGAGCAGCAACCACAGCAATCAAGCCCATCTTGGCAGCGTTCTTAATATCAAGAGACTTGCCTGTCTTAGGTTCTTTCAATTTTCCAGTCTTCTTATCAAGTAATCCTGTATTTAATGCTTCCCTAAGAGTAACTGGTTTCCCAGCCTCTACATTGTAAATAACAGAGTCAGGATTAATTATCTTCTTGTCAAGAGCTTCCTTGAATGTAAGAACTTTATTAGGTGATTTTGGATTTCTGAACTTTTGGGTCTTTTCGTCAAACAGAAGTTCAAACGCCTCATTAAGATCTAACATTTCCAAAACTTGTTTTTGAGGACTTGATTTAGCCGACTCTGATGGAACTTCTGTATTTAATAACCCGCTGGTAACGGCTTCAGAAATAGTAACAGTTTCACCTGTTTTAGGATGCGTGAATGTGCCTGTCTCAATGTTAATGTATCCCAGGTTCAGTGCATCTTCAAAACTAATATTCGTGTCGTTGGTGATAAACTGTTCTTTGCTTGTCTGTTCATCTTTGACAATACCTTGGCGGCGAGCTTCATCAATAGATATTATTTCACCCGTCTTTGTATTCTGTACTTCGTTCGAACTGACAAGTACGTAGTCAGCAAGAAGTTCGATCATCTTAGTTGTAACTGTATGCTGAGATGTGAACGTTTCAGTGATTGTGGTAACAACACCGGTTGCTTGCATATCTGTCATTGGTTTGATAGCCAGCAGGCCTTGCTCCAAAGCCTTATCTAAAGGAATGACTTCCTTAGTGTTGGGATCGGTAAACGTTGCATATTTCAAGTTAACAGCTCCTTTATCTAAAGCTTCTACGAGTGTTATAGTTTCTGATGTCTGAGGGTAAGGAATACCCATAATCAAATCTTTTTGAATAGCATGACCCACTGGTGTCATTTCACCTGTTAAGGGATGTTTCATTTCTCCAGTATGTGGGTTTATAAGATTCTTTTGAATAGCAATGTTAAGTGTCATGGCTGCCGGTGGTATATCAATGATCGGCTTGGTTTCAGAATCAGGGAACACCTGAGCGTTTACCGCTGATATGAAATCAAGAGGACCGTCAGTAGTTTTCACTACATTTTTGTCATTATCGATAATATTTCTTTCAATAGCTTCAGCCAATGAAATCTTCTTACCAGGCACGATGATAATGCTAGATAAAGGATCAACAATATCGCAAATGATTGCTTCTCTTAATGACAAGAGGCTTCCGGTTTCAGGGTGAACTATTTTTCCAGTGACTGGGTCCAAGAGTCCTTGTTCCAAAACTTCTGGAATAGAAAGACTCTTAGCTAACGGGATTAATACTTCATCTTGACCTTCAACATCTAGTATTCCTCTCTTTATAGCTTCCTTGATTGTTAGAACATCACCGCGTACGGGGTCAACAATGTGGCCCTTGTTTTCATCAACTAAACCTTTCTCAATTGCTATTTCAAGATTAATTGGTGAACCATTCTCATCTTTGTAGACTTTGACGGCTTCCAAAATGGTAGCTGTTTCTTTGTCTACCAAGCCTTGTTCGACAGCCTCGAGAGGAGTGACGACATGTTTCCTAAGTTTTTGTAATACTACAGGTTTTGCTTCTAGAACTTGTCCTTCGGGGGTTTGCTCCCTACCAATATTGACTTTATATCTAGGCTTACTACTAGGTGAGGTCTTAGTAATGTGTATTACATCAGTCGGCCGTGTTTTTGTTTTATCAGTGGTTATAGTAGTTTCAATAACTCTTCTGTTGTCAGCTGAAAGACTATTTTGTATTGCTTCTACGGTTATGAAACCCTCAGAAACTGCCGCGCCTACTGATACAGGCTTAGATACCTGAGAAACTGTAACTGTACTTGTCCCTGGGACTGTTCTAGCGGCTTCAGGTTGCATCAAGATTTCTTGTTGTTTAATAGCTAAAGCATCCTGATATATTTTATAAGTAATAGGATCTACTATGCCCCTTTCATACGCGACATCAATAGGCAGCTGTTCGCCTGTTTTTGGATCGACTACCAAAGTAACCATTTTGTTAGGTGTAGTTACGCTGGATACTTGAGTAAATGTAACGCCGCTAGAGCTTGGTGCACTTATGACTCTTTGAGCATATTCAGGAGATTTCTCCTTGATCGACATTTCATACTTCTTGTACGATATTGGGTCAATAAGACCTCTTTCATATGCTACTTCTATGGGCAGTCTTTCCCCAGTTTTTGGGTCAACTACAATGGTGACAGTAGTTTCTGTAGGTAATGTGTTTGTTGTTGTTACTTGTGAATAGGTTACACTACTTGTACTTGACGTCTTAATTTCCTGAGTAACCTCCATTTCTGGAGTCCTATCCCTGAGGGATTCTTCGTATTTATTGTAAGTTACTGGATCTACTAATCCCCTTTCATAAGCTACCTCCATGGGTATATTTTCACCTGTTTGTGGGTCTACAACCATAGTGCTTTTAACAACTTGAATGATCTTAGATGCTGCTACTAACGGCGCTCCTACTACCGCAACTAGGCCTATTTTAGCCGCATCTACCAGCGTTATTTTCTTTCCTGTCTTATCAGTATATTCGCCCGTTCTCGTGTCAACTATACCGTGCTGTACTGCCTGTTTCAACGATATAGCCCTACCTGTTTGAGGCTCAATAACTTTGACGCTATTTGCAGGTAACATTCCGCGTTCTACTGCTTCTAAAACGTTCTCAGAAACACCTGTCGAGGTGGAAATAACTAAAGCTGTGGCAGGATCAAAAATTACTCCAGGTGTTACCTGTACTGGTTCTAAAGCTGACTGATCTTCCGAAATAATTTCGTGTGACGGAGTATCGTACATTTCAGATATTTCCATCTTGTCAGGCATTCCAGCTATAGACGTGATGGTTATAACTTTCTGTGAATGTGTTGTTGACGTTAATGTGATGAAAAGAATGAATCTACGTTCAATTGCCTCTTTCATTGTGATTATTTCCGTGGTATGTTTATAATGACCGGTACTATTGATAATACGTGATTCTAAAGCTCGGTCTAAAGGTACTTCTTTTTTAGATTTAGGATCTACTACGTTTGCTGAGTCACCATTGATAATGTTAAGTTTTATAGCCTCCTCTAGATCTAAAACTCTGTCTGTGCCAGGGATTACAAACATACCAGTGGCTGGATCGAAAAGATTTTGTTGGATAGCTTCTTTTAACGACCACCCGCCGCGTGGCAATTCAATCGTATTCTTTTTGATGGTCATAGAAGTTACCGAGGGTTCAGTAACAACAGATTTTGAAGTCACTGTTCTAATTTCTTGTACTAGCCCCTCGCGGGGTTGCATTGTTTCATGCATAGTAAAATCTGGGCTTTTGAGAGTTTCAGGCCTACTACTATCCCTTTGGACTTTACCTTCAGGACTGGGTACATCTTTAATGTACGATTTTTTCGTGATTTTAAGTTCAACAACTTGACCTGGTATCAAGTCCTTCTTACTTACTCGGTCAGATATATGAACGACGCGTGGTTCATTCTTTTCTACGCCTAATAACCCTTCGTCTAAGGCTTGTTGAATGGGGAATACTGTTCCAGTGGTCGGGTCAGTGAATGTTTGTGTATTTTCATCGATGAGACCACGTCTTATTGCCTCCGCGAATGTGACTATTGTTTCAGATCTTTGAGTAGCACTAGTATTTGTTACTGTTACGTACCGTTTTACGGTTTTAGTAACAGTCTGTAATGTTAGCGTAATATTCAATAGCGAATTTAGTAAAGCGGCGCCTTCGGGTGTAATCATATTAATTTCTACAGCTTTGTTAAATGGAATAGGCCTTTTTGTTGTAGAATCTAACAAATGTCCTGTCTTGGGATCAAGAATATTTTTGAATACTGCGTCTAAAACAGACAATTCCTTACCATTATCATACACTCCTATCTTACGATTAAACATTTCTAATACCTCAGCCCGAACTAAAGACACTTTAGTGCAGTCTTCTAGGAACACCCAGTCTCCACTTTCTGACTTTACGAAAGTCTCACCGTTTACGTATTTAAGATTGCCCTTACTGAGAGCAACGTTGAAGGAGACGAATTCTCCTGTTTTTGGGTCCTTGAAACCGTCTATATCAAAAATAGATCTTTGAGAAACAGAAGTAATTAGTCCACGGTCTACCGCCTCAGGAATGGTACATATTTCTCCTGTTAGGTTATCGCGGAATTTATTGTCATGTAATATTATTTTTGCGCCTAACGCCTCCGAAAGTGTTAGCAGACCACCTGTCGTTGTGTTGGTGATGCATTTAACGTTGTCGCTATCAAGTACACCCGCGGAAATAGCTTCTAGGATGTTTAAAGGAGCTCGGTTTGCCGGGGATAGAATCTTACCATCGTTAGTCATAAGATTGTTGTCGCAGACATCTTTAAGTGTCATGGGTTTGCAAATATACCGCTTGATTGCTGCTTCTTTGAAAGTTAGTTTCTCTTTAGTTATAGAATGTACGTATTTCGAATGTTTAGTATTAATAATATTCTTCTCTATCGCTTCAGCAAGCGTTATTTTTGTGTCGTTTTTAGGATCAACTACTTCCCTAATGTTGGGGTTGATTAGTTCGTTTTTAATAGCAACATCAATCTGGTATCTATCGCCCGAGTTTCTATCCAAAATCCAACCGCTGTTATCAACTAAATCTTGACTAATCGCGTCAGACAGACACAACGCGCTTGATTTTATTTTGATAATCTCGTTATAAATGAGGTAGCCTCTTTGGTAGGCTTCAGCTATGCTTATGTAGGTTCCATTAGGGAGTCTGTATAGACCTCTCTGTAGATCAACTTGTCCGCGATTTAGTGCATCCGAGATACTCATTCCTTGGGTCGAATTTTCGCCTTCGACAGTTACCTTGATTCTCTTCTCTGCGGGGTCTGAAAGTCCTTGTTCGGCATCGTATAATTCTCTTTGTATAGCTTCTAATAATGTGACTTCGTTTCCGTCTTCAGTCATACCGCACGGTCCTGTTAATCTTGCAGCGAGTTTTGGGTCTATCAGACCTTCTTGCGCTGCTTGTTCGATGCTCATCGTCTGTCGTGTGTCGGGTGCTGATAATAATCTCCCCGTTCTTACGTCAAGTATCCTCATGCTGATTGCTTGACCTACAGTGAGTATTTCTCTTGTCTCGGGATGCAATATACCTTTAGATTCAATAATGTTTGGTCCTTCATACATTCTGTGGACTCTTTTAAGTTTTCGTACGTCAGGTCTGTCATCTTCTGTGATGATTGTTTTCGTTGTATAATTAGGTGAGTTTAATTTGCCATTGGTCATTGATTTTACAACTTGTTGACCGTCTAACTCTGTAGATTGTGACGTTCTGACGTATCTGGTTTTAGGAGGAAAGTTTGATTAGTTTTTATTACCAGTAATTACTAAACGCCGTTATTTCTATGACTTCTAACTACCTAATTAAGCTATAGAAATGGATGAAAAACGTTCGAAACAGGAAGTAGATATTAATAAATGTATTATTCAGTACGGTATAACTAGTTCGATAGTGCTGACATTTTTATTAGCATGAATGACAGGTGTCTGTCAATTTACGAGAATTGCTACTTGCAAAAGACCAATCACAATTCCGTATCTACCGTTAGTTGTCAACTGCATCACATAAATTGTTTTATAATACTAATTACTTACTTTTCTGTGGTATAGTGCGACGTCGTGTAGGTATGTTCTGTGGTCAAATCTTGCATATTGAACTCTTGGCGGAAGGACCGCGCCGACCGAGGCGCCATCGCCTCAACGAGACGCTGAAATTAAAAAAGCAAAACGTCATTTAACTGTCAAACGTCATTTGAAACTTAATTTTCGAACGAACATCTTGAGCCAATGGCCATAAATTCAAAATTGTGAGATATAAAATGAACATTATGATCATAAAGTTTATTTTAGTAACTGAGGTGTATAAAATATTACCAATTATTTGTACAATAAAAAAACTAATTTGCTTATTATTCAAATCATTCTGGCTTATGTCCAGAATGACAGGTTGATTAAATCGATTCAATAGTCTCAGACATTACACAGTTTTGACATTTTATTACTCATGAGCTTTTTCTTCTCATATTTACAACTAGTAAACTGTTATGATGTTGAAGCATACAAAAAAAACCATGAATATTTATGAGATAATTTGTCCTGGTAATATATGAATCACTTAGCAATATTCAATGAGAGATAAACCAATTGAACGTCTAACATGACAACCGATGATATCCGTTAATTTTTTTCTCGATCTATAACTTGCCAGTAATAAAAACGGTAATGGAGATGTTAGATTGCGTATAATTTGATTGTCTTGATCTTATTCCATCAATCATGAATTAATTAGTCGCTACCGATCTTACCGGTCAAATTAAACTCTAATTTGAAATGGTCCTTTACCGGATCTAGGGACCACTTTATACAGTATGTAAAAAAAAAACAAATCCATTAAAATTAGTACATTTTCAACAGGGGTCATAAGTTAAGACTTATAGACCCGCTAAACGAAGGCTGCCCGCGTAAAATTACCCTTTTTAAAAAAATGTGGCGATAAAAAAAAATGTTCTGAAAATTACCACATGAATAGACTCTCAGTACGATACTAAACAACACCCTCACGGATCAGACAAGGTGTTTCTTACATGTTGTATTGAACTCTGTGAAAGGGGTTTAAAGGATTGAAGTATATTGATTAACAAAAAATTATCGATAATCGCCAATCCTCTCGCTGGGGCCTTCTCTTTATAAAAACATGCCTTTGCTCTGCACTGGGACAATAACAGGCTGTCATTATTATCGATAAGAACGCAAAAATTGGCTTCGAAACATCGATGGTTCGACCGAGGTAATTGACCGCACGAAAGTAAGTTAGTATTGCGAAACTTCGCGTTTTTCATATAAGGACACGATTTCTGAACTGGTCGACATGAAGTCGAAAATGTTTAAAATTGGATGAAAAGACCAAAAGTGTTGAGCAATAATAAAATCTGTCGACCCACTTTTTCACCTGTTTGACACTTTTATCGACTGCCAAGTGGTTTTATCGTTTCGCAAACGTATTGGCGAGTTGTTTTCTGAAAATAATAATTAATCCAACATTTTTGAGCGAAACAAGAGCAAAGACAATAAAAATAAATGTCACTTGTTTGTTACAATAAAAATGCGCAGTCACGTGCATTTAATGCATGGTCCGCTTATTGGGTCAAATATTGGAACAAGGCACAAATATTTTGACAAAAAGACCAATATGTAGTAGAATACCAACCCGGCACTCGTAGGCGAAGTCATACTCGTACTCCTCCTCCATTTTAACACAATTTATAACAACACTATAGTATATTATGGTTCACTTAACACATACATGTCTCACAATATACACTGCACTTTATGTTATAAACTTATAACATTCACATAAACTATTATCATGGCTAACAAAATTAACCAACAATATAGCTAAAGAAAATAAAGAAAATTTTATAAACAATATGTCTTTATCAACAACAAAAGAGTTTTATAATGCATTAATCGTAAGGTTATTTAAAAAGAATACAGCTATCCGCGAACCTGGCTGGCTGGAAACTGAATGAAAGCCAAGAAAACCGTAAATCGAAAAAAAATATCGCCGGATTCTAAATTTAAACAATTTCGTAATGGCATCCGAAGCGTCTAGACGTCCCGTGTAATTGTCCGTGTGGTAATTTTCATTAATTATGTGTTTGTTTCATCACGAATTACGAAACAGCTGTTTGG
This sequence comes from Agrochola lota, assembly GCA_947364205.1. Lineage (NCBI taxonomy): Eukaryota > Metazoa > Arthropoda > Insecta > Lepidoptera > Noctuidae > Agrochola > Agrochola lota. Next base: position 4,948,647 of record OX376239.1, read on the forward strand.
GGTTCGATTTTAAGGTTAGGAAAAGTGACTGGCCGATTCAATACTACGGAGGAAAATTTGAGGTCGCTGCGCGCGCATCCCGCCGCGCCGGTGCGACGCCCGGGTAATCTTGACACTATGACACGTATTTTGGAAACAATGTGGTGTTATTTAGTTACGTTTACGGATATTTTACCATATAAATTATATTTACTTCCAGTAGCATCATTTTCGCAAAATATACTGCCCATTGTAACGACTGGTTTTTCGTGTATTCAGCTAAATGAATAAGTTGTTATAAAAATATGTTTCGTCGATTTAATAGGTCACCTTGCCCTACAAGGGGTGAACAGATGTCATCCTTCACTTGCAGGACACACCTTTATGCTATACATTTCTGCTTTGTAAAGTCGTAATAGCTACAATACAGTATTTCAATAACGAACTAGCTACAAATAAGGCAATTAGTATTAGGAAGTGTATAGAGTGTCGCTAGCGGCATAATAGTGGCGTTGTCTCGGCCCGGATAAAGTGCCATAAGCATTGCATTGTCATTGTCACTGTCACATGTTATTTTGTTTGATTGTTGAGGTTAGTTTGCCGCCCTTTATATTGATGGATCGTATTTGTTTTATATATACGTAATTATATCAAAATTCACTACAATGACTGAATTTACGAAAAATAAAGTAGCAAATGAAAATGGTTGAAAGGTAGGTTAGATTAGAACTGTGACCACACAACGCCAGGGTCCGTTTAGGCACAAAAGAATGTAATGTTTTGGGAATGTGGTGTTTTATAGCGAATTAACCTCAACAATCAAACAATAAGTGACAGTGACAATGACAATGCAATGCTTACGGCACTTAGCTGCCGATAGTGGCACTTTATCCGATAGGGATAGAGTACCGCTTGCGGCACTCTATACACTAAGTATTATAATAGTAATAATTACTGCAGTCTTGTTTAATAGCGCGTGACACATACCAACACTTTCTGATTAGCGTTATATCGTGTTAATGATCGAGATCCGATGTGTTTTCTAGGAATAGAGAAGATACTTGGAGATTACAAGAGTCATTTAAATATTCTTACGTCAGACTGACTCGGAAATTCTGAAAATAGGTTGAAGAAGACTTTTGTATAATTTATCAAGGTATATTATGTTAATTGTATTGAACAATGTGAAAAATTAATATCTATGGCACAGGAGACCTTTTAATACTTTGTTTATACGTTCATTGCAATAATGAATATCTGTGGTAGGCCAAAAAATTAATTCATCTCGATCAACGGTATATAATGAATATGTGACAGCGTAATTGAATTGATTCCGTTATAAAAGACTTCATTTATTCTTTAAATAACACTAAAAATATCTTCAGGAGAGGAGATAAGGAAATCTTTATGGACCTTGTCGGGCACAGCAAAGTAGGAAAACACAAAGTAACAATCGATTTTATAGAAGAACATGAACAGGAACACTAAGGTCTATTTAACGAAAGCGATACAATTCGTGGTAAGGAAAATGATCAGGACAACACTGTACAGACCCGTTAGGCCAAAGAGGTTTTAAGTGTAGGCGGAATTGAGCAGATAGTAAAGCCATCGTCCACGACGCTACTCAAAAGTAACGTGTTACAAGCTCAATTCACCAATGAATAGCCAGAATGTCACTAGTATATCAATGGCAGTCCTTAAACGACGCTTTCAATTAAAAACTATATAGTTAATAACGCGTAAGTAAGTCACTTCGTAGAATCTGGATGAGACTGGTACCGGAGCGTGGAGATTGACACAAGAAAAGAGAGGCTGATGTTTAGCAGCGGATGAAGTCGGGCTATGGATGATGATAATGATGAAATCGCGTTGTGTACGGAATGCCAGTGACCAGTCTGACATTCTGGCCACTTATTGGTGATCTGAGTTTGTAACACGTTACAATACGGCCGATATAACTTGGCAGTTCCGAACTTCGCGCAGAAGGCTGCGCAATAACATTTTTTTGAAACCAAATGGTAATATGAGGCGAGTGTGAGTTAGAGAACATGCGCGAAAGCTCGTAGTGTCTATGTTCAGACCTGCCAAGTTACATCGGCCGTATTGTGCTATTGAGTAGCGGCTTCGTGGAAGATGGACCTTAGAATTGTAGTTGTATTGTAGTTTTCTCACCCACACTGACTGAAATATTACGAGTACAACGTAATATTTATAAATAGTCTGTGGGGAGATTGAACTCTAGTTCTAAGCTATGATGATGAGCAGAGCCGTAATACATTGTGTGTATATAAGCAACATCTGTTTGTCGTTCGAAATGTCAGGTTTAGTATAATTGTATGTCATGTCGCTGTCTATCATCTGTTATAAAATGGAAAAGGTTATTGTCATAAAGGTGTCTAAAAAACTAGACAACTGTCAGTAGTGAAAACTGATTGTTGTTCAAGCCTGACAGACTATGTTGTCTAGTTTTATGTGAAGAGTAGTATTCAAATACATACTATTCATTCTGCTTAGTTTTAGTAAGAACATAAAATGTGATGTTGTAGTTTCCCATAATTCATGTACAAGAATGTAATGGGTTCATTTAACAGAGGAAACCTTTGAATTTACTCCCTTCCTGAATTTCATTGCAGTTAGAATCGTATTAGGGCCATATCGTTTCAAGTTACGGAAGTTCCGGTTACGAGCGATTGCGATATGAATATATAATGTACGTGCAAAATCGATTCAATGGATGGGTTTTACCGATGCAAAGTTGTTGTCCAAATTCAGATTTTTGATACAGTATCTTTGAAGGCATATTTCTAGGCAAGACGTATTCCAATATTGTCCAAATACAAGATGAACGACGAACAGAAAAATATATCAAGAAAACTATATAAAGCAATATTTTGGCAGCCATCCATATGAAGTGATCATTAATCATAATTTACCAAACGTAGTAAAAAACTGTTTACTACCAACAAATCATTATTTTATCGATTACAAATAAAAATCTCTCAACTTATTTACAATATAAACATTATTGAGAGTTTACTTTAAGTCGTACATTAGTAGTAACGTAAATATTTATTGATACGAGCTCTAGCCGCTTTAGTAAGTGCTATATTTAGTTGTATGAGTAAGGTGTAACGTAGTGAACGAAAATAAACTCATGTTAAGTAATATTACATTACAATACGTATCATTCAGGCGCCTGTTATACGGCGTGAGGTAATCAGAGGAGGCACCGATGCCAAAATATTTCTTAAAATATTTAAACTGTGATGACAGAAAAAAAGTTAAAGAAAAAGTATCAAAACTATTCAACACCGTAGTCAAAATATACGATGACAGTAATCCAATATTTTGCCAAGCGATTGACACCTCATTTGACAAAAAAGTTTCAATAAAATACGATGCATGACATATTCGAACACGCGACTAAAAAAAAGCAACAAAAGTATTGCATAACGAAAGCAGTAATAAAGTTCAATAGAACACAACAGGAGAACGACGAGTTAGGAACGGAAGCATCTATCTTAACGGCTGTAGCTATTTTGGAACCTACAGTTCTGTTGTAGTGCACAACAAAACACGCTAGATAAAACGTGGGCAGTCAGGATTAAGGGAAGCAGTGAATCGCACTGAGTTAACCTAAATTCAGCGTAGTAGACCTAATTCAGATACGTTAAGGAACTTGCTAGTGGTTTATAACTCTTTAGTTTAAAAAACTAACTCATTCCAGTGGGGTCGTAACAAATAACGCAGGGATGTTGACCAGAGGTAGATTAGGAGTTAAATCTGCTGGTGGATTTTGATAGTAAAATCTTTTATAAACATTAAAGTATAGAGGTCAAACCAAACAGGCAGAGGGCCTTAATAAGCAGTATTCCGATATGAGCTGAAATTATCAACATCATCTTCCTGCTCTTATGCCGATCTATTTGAAGTCAGCTGATATTATGATAATGATTAAATTCTGCACTAAATAGGCCCTTAATTTAAACGCAATAAGGAACTAAGCCCTACTTTTAACACATCCAGGGACAGTTTCCCAAATAAAGTCTAAATTAGTACTAGTAACTGAATTGAGCGTTATGAAAAGGCCGCTTTAGTAGAAAGTACTAGGAACATCTCGATTTCACATTTCTATAAATATTTTGCGTATCGATCGGGATACACTTTAGTTTATTTATATTTTCCGCTCTGTTTGAATGAATGAAGAGCGTTGTACTGTTCCTACGTTTGTGTTAGACTTAATCAATGGGTAGATCGAAGATCGGAAGATCAGTGTTCCGTAAGTGATGTGAAGACTAGCGCATCGATATTTTTAGATACTTTGGTTTAGACATTTAAATCTGTAGTGTATATTTGTAGTATTTTATGCGTATTAGTTATTATGGATTTTACTTTGTTTTCTTCTTTAGCTAGTATTCAACAATAGCTAGATTTAAGTCTTCCTACGACCATCTCATTAACTTCTGCCTCACATAATTCTTCTTCTTTTAAGGCTGTTTTGACAACGTCATCGTTCTCTCTTGGATTAAGTAACTTGTAATGCAAGTAATTTACTGTCTAATTTGGTGATTACCGACTAATCGCTTATCGAGATAATCAAGCCCTTAAGTCACATCCTCGAACCACAATCACAACATAATTACTAACTGTTCAACCAACAATTACAATAATTATTTGTCTTGCCTATTGACAGCTCCCTATTAAGCCCTTCCTTCCTACTCCACCTTTATTAATATTAATGAGATTTAGTGTGCAATTATCCAAAACGATGCTTACTTTCCCAACTTAATCGCTATTGATCCAGAAATCAATTGATGTATAAAATGAGTATAAAAATAAACATTTTCTACGTAAACAGACCGTAAACGAGAAAGCACTGTTTATGAAATTCTTACACGTAAACATTGTAAAGGTAAGACTAAGCATAATGAATTGTTTTTTGTGCTATTATTATACCTTATTTGGAGATTAGAATATACGTAAAAAGAAAATGGTGCAATTTAGAAGATTTTGTAAGATGTGAGCGAAAACAAATAACATTTTTAACATAGGTCCTAAAACAGTACCTTCAGGAACTACTTTTCAGCTATAGCCATGAACTAAAATTATTCGAAATATTTGTGAGCAATAAATCACATAATACCTCGCGCCTAATACAATTAGTGTTTCTCAGCGAAAAAATCATGTTTACCTTGTCAGAAGATTAGCAACACAATCAAACGCCTACCACGGTTCGACATTTCAATTTGGAATTTTAACACATTGGAATAAGTGTGAATTTGGTAGAAAATTAAACACTAACGTTTTCTTGAGACAAATTGTTACATCAGTCACACTGATTTGTGGACCATTCATACTGTTCCGGATTTTAGAGCATACTACTGTCATTATCAATATATTAGTTCCTAAGATTTCTCATATTTTATCTCAGTTGACTGCAAAAAAAAACCTGTGTTCAAACAAGTAAATTTTTAGTTTGATCTTTAATTCCACTTAATGAATCATGCTCCTTGAGACTGCTTCCTTGAAAAGTACCTAATCATTTTCCACTGTTTTCTTTTATCTTATTCAAGGTTTTTTTGTTAAATATGTTCACATTTTCTCTACAATAAAGACTATGTATCGAGTTTGTACTTAATACCTACGTTGATGATTAAACTAGCTTCTGATGTTACATAAGTGAGCATGTAGGTTTATGTGAAATAAAATTATTTCAATTTGATTCAATACCGACTTTACTCATGTAGACTTGACGTGCCTCCAGATCGTATCATAAAACTTCAGCATTATGATCGATAGACTCGAAACGCGAGCTCCTAAATCAAACCAACGCTAATTAAAATAAAGTAAATTAAATACTCGAACAGTTTTAACTCACTGGATCAGTGTAACTCATTTCAGTTCTTGTTTAGACGTTGCGTGTACAAAACGTAATATAATTTCAGTCGTTGTTGTAGTCCGCTTCATAAGTTCATTGACCTACTTATGTTTAAACAGTAGCTATAAATTCAATGGTTTTACAAACAACTAATATAAATCTTCTGCTATTTCGTTACTTTACGCAATAACAGTGGATGTGTCAGAAATCCGTGTGGGAGTGGAAAATTGAAGTAACTTTATAGAGCTGAAAGATAAATTGTAGTGAAATATTTACATATTTTTACACGTAGGACAACAGAAGCAATAAAATAAGCCATTCGGTATCGTAAAATACTAGTTTATGGAAATGGTTCACCTACTGTTTGGTATTGATCGAATGTAAATAAGGTTTTCAGACGTCCTTAACATTTTTCGTTTTGCTTCAGTAATGTCTACAGGTGAATCGATATATTTCAAGTCTGTTACTCGATTATTAATGTAAATAGTCTAGCTATTGCAACATAGGTGATCGTTAAAATCGAATCAATTTATTACACACGCGACAACCTTGCTAGAAAAACAATTTCAGTAGGCATTAGAAATGCCCAAACCGACCTTGGTTTTGACACGGTCCGTTAAACGTTTATACATTTCATATGCAGTTCTATGGAAGGTGATGATGGAAGGTAGATTAGAGATCATTATCATGCTGATCATGCGCTTTTTAGAAATATGTTGAACTATTTGGAGTTTTTTGGACTTTGAATCAGATAATGGGCTCTGCGTGAGTATATGACATAATTATCTCGATTATTATGCATGTAAAAACATTTATCTTATAGTCACAAGAAACACCTAAGATAATGTTGATATAAATTATAAAACATAAACATTGAAATCATTGATATCACTAGAAGTTACTACTGACGATACATGAATGCAAACATAACTAAAAACAAACCACTGATAAACTATGTCAGAATTCAAAACACGCGTAAAACCCATTAAGAGAACTAAGAAGGGTCAACAAAATACAACAAGACACGAATTTGAACAACATCCGAACATCAAGCACACAGATATACATAATAAATAAACAAATATAGAAACTCACGAATAAGAAGCAAAAATAATCCATATATCACAAGCAGAAACGACGATAGTCGCTCGAATACTATTTCATCAACCCACTGGATTTACAGATAAGAAAGTAATTATCATTTTATCGAAGAGCAAATATCATTTAATAGAGTTTTGGAGCGACAAATGTCGTATGTGTAAAAATAGTGGTTTTGGCACGTGTTCTGAACCAAATCCGTTTGGAGCTGGTTGCCAAATGGCATCTTGAATGGTTCACACGATGGGTGGACGAGTAGCCAGAGGCATTGTCATTGCAACAAAAGATTAGTACGGGAATATTTTTGGGGAAACTTTAAAAGGGGGTCACGGCTTCCGTGATATTTACGGAAAGGGACGTAGACTATATTTGTAAAAGAATTATGTAATGAGTAGACCAGATGGTTAAACTTGGAAATCTTTGCTAGAGAACATATTCATTGCGTTTGCGACATCGTTACTTAGAGTAATTAATCATAAATCTAAGCTGACCTCACTTGCATCTTATTTAAAGGTGACCTGTTGTTCTTAGCTAGAACATGAATTATTTTTGCAGCATTACTTCACTTAATATTTAGAATTATTATCCTTTATTGCACGAGCTATAGAGATTTATTCACTGCGTAGACTCCCCTACAGTACTTATTGTGTCACCTTCATTAATTCAATGACCCACCTCTTGATCGCTGAGGCTGCTTCGTTTGGCATACAAATAAACATTGACTATATAAGTATCTTTATAGTCCTTTTGCCTTAAACGTGTTTCAATATAAACTAGTTTAATATATGCTTTATCGTTATACGAACGAATTTATGGAAAAACTCAAATTTCTAAGAATTATGTAAAAGCCATCTGTGAATCTGTCATCTGTTTCATTTCTTTGAATCCGGATCAATTCATAGGACATTAAATCAACCACTGATGATGTCACTAAAAAGACAATACTCATCGAAATACATAAAATCGATTTCCCACGTAAAGAAACATTGATGATCGAAGCAATCAGAGAGCACATTTCAAATGGAACTTTATAAACACCTGAATTGAGGAAAGAACTCGGTAATTGACATAGCACGTTCGGCAGACGGAAAAACGGAAAACAACAATGGCGTTCATAACGTTATAAATAAGGACAAGCAATGACGTAATGATGCAATGACTATTTTAATAAATAAAGGTACAAGGTGAACCGATCGCAATTTGTTTTTGAATTTAAATGAAGATTAAGGCTAAGTGAGATAATTTAAATAATGTAATAACAGGTTAAGTGTACTGTGAAAATAGAGATAGAACCGAAAACGTTCTAGATGATGGCCAAGCTAAGGTTTAGGAATCACGGGATGTCCAAAAGCGCGATAGGCTGCAGATTTTGTCAAAGTGACGGAAACGATCTGGACGAGGGACTTACAAAGTAATGGAGACTGGCAGAAAAGAACGGAGGCCTATATTGTTTATCTTCATTCTTAATACCCTATATTGATGAACAAAGATATTTTCAGAATGTAGTACACAGCTCGTTTTCATTTAGAGGGGATTTTCCAAAACACAAAGTGTGCTAATCTTGAAAAGTGCTACTAAGTAGTAGTGCTTATAATCTTGAAAAGTAATGACATCAACAGAAATGATTAATCGCACCCAACAGAGACCCTTGTTTAGACTCTTACGTATGTAGAAATAAATGTCAAGGTATAGGCTTATTATGAGTAAGACTTCCCTTGACATTGAAAATTAATAGCTGAATAAAGTTGAGTCAGGACTTAGTGCGTTTACGCATTATAGAACATAGTCCAATTTTTGAAATAGTCTACGAGAGAGAGACAAACTGCTTCGCCTGAGCATAATTTTGTTCGTTGTCTTTGATACGATTTATTAAAGATTTGATTATGGATCCTTAAATTCAAGTTTAACACGAAATGATCAATACTAAAATAGTAAGTAAATTGAAACAATGTATTACAAAAAAAAGAAAGTTTTAATACTTAAGGCGTAGCATGTCTAAACCAATTTTCTGAAAAATTCAAATGAATAGCTATTTAAAAGTTGAGTGGTTATAAATTATTTAAACGATGTCTGTAGTACATTTAATTAATGTATTTACCATACAAATATTATTGTTATGCCTTTTCTTTTCAGGATAAGCCGAATTTGATGTACTTCCACGAAAAATGGTCCTCCGAACATTTTTTTAAATTTATTTATTGGAGTTAAGGACCATTTATCATGAAACGTTTAATTATTTAAGTTATTTAGTGATTTCTAGATATTTATTGGCTGTATTATTGGGCTATAGATATCTAATCAAAGTTGACGCAATTTTGAGAAATATATACCTGCTATCGGTTAAAGCTGATTACATACAAGTGCATTATCTTAATTTTAATACTCCTTCTGATATGGAAGATAAAACAAGGTATCTTGTATGTCCGGCACTATTATGCGATTTTAGTGAATATGTTTACATTTCATTCATATTTTAATTTGATTAGGTTATTTTAAATTTTATTATGCTGAAATATGTAAATGAGTGCACTGTGTTGAGCATTTAATCAACATACCATTTATACAGTAGGTACTGTCTAAAAATAATTAAAATTCTTTGATTCGATACCAAGTAATTCGAATATCGAATTCATTTGACTTATCGATTGCATAGAACAGCTGTTTCTCATTATGTTTGATAAAAAAATCGGTCAGCCGGTTTTCCACCTCATATCGCACGAACCATAACTATTGAAAACTCTTTGGCGACTAAAAACGGTGAAACAACCTATTCGCTTCATGCTTCTTTTCAAAATGATATCCAAACATAGCAAAAACTACTCGTTTCAGACAACCTTGAGCATGTAAACAAAACAAAAATACTGTATGACTTACACGAGCAAGTCGAGTGCTACAATATGAATTAATATCTTATTTTCATACATTTTGTTTAAAAAAACCAATTCGTTAACGCGCCTAGAAATAATGCAATGCTTTCGAACTGATTTCAATTATATTTTTTCTCGTTTACATTAATCATAAAATATCGGTTAAGGTCGCTAGTTAACTTCTTAACTTCTATTCTTGTGCGAATAGCTCTACTTGTAATCGCAGTTGTAAATTTTTAATAATCTGTAAACAAAATACAGATAAGCCTAAACCGGCATTGTAAAATACAGATAAAATCGGAAAGCAGTTTTTTAAAAGAAGAACATTAAAATATGTTTGGCACATTCGAACAAAAACTATTCAACACAAACTTTTCACTGTTCAAGACACACAATAACTTGCACTCCAAAATAAAAATTCGAAACTGAAAATTCGTATTCCAAAATTCGTTCGCTTTAATTGAGCGCGGCGTGCGTCGATCGCCGGTCGTCGTTCGCGCGCTACTAAAAAACGGACGTACAGTCATCGTATCAAATTATTGCTATCACGAAACGAATAGGTATTTGTTGCAACGTTCCGACTGACAGCACATCTGTACGATCGCTCTGTAATTTTGCTAAGGCTTCATCCGATCAACGAATTTGTAGACAGTTCTAAGCCTATCACATTGTTTAAGTTGTTAGTCCTATTTAAATGTTAACTGATCCATTTTCTTGCACTTAAAGAAAACATTGAAGTTGTGTTGTGTGAACTACAAGACCAGAAGTGATTATATACTGCACAGAGGCATAGGTCTCCCATTGCTTGTGCAAATGCCCAGGCTCCTGTGATAGTGTTCTTATCCTCATCTCATCAAGAGCGAGATTACTTGTGGCCTACTGGAATATAGTTTCAAGAAACAGATCCTTTACTCGAGAGGGCCAAAAACTACATTAATATTTTTAATGTGTTCCTATTTTCGTCCAGTCCCAATATATCCAAAATCACCAAGGCCATCGATGACATGTCCATCGCCAATTCTCCTAACTTTCTTATCGTTAATACTGCAGCCAAGCAGTTTGTTTTCAGACGTTATCGCCCGAACTAATTTTCGACCTTGGTTTTTACTGTGTCGACCTCCATCTAACCCAACCCAACCCTGGTTAAAATATTAATGCCAAGCCCGAATCAATAGGCTTTGAAAGAGTTGAGGCTTTGTTTCGTAATACTTCACGTTTATGGATCAACGTGGATAGCTCAAGCACGATTTACGAATGAGGCAAATATTGATTTTGCGTAAAAAGTTTGTAACAACGTCAATTATTTTATAGGGTAGCACCGACTGTGATGACTAGGTTTGGTCTTTTCTCTACTGGATACGTGTCTTGGTCCTAATGTCCGAGTATGGCGAAGTTTTGATGATTTTCGCGACTAGATCAAAAGTAAATCAAACTATTCCATTAATGCCAAACTTACAGAAACCGTCTTTTCATAATTTTACAAAACCCGTTACTTATTTATTTCTTGACCAGCACAGCACAGTTCAAGCATTCCTTACTTTTACAAATTTTACGTGTTAATTATGTGTAAGAAAAACTACATGAATTAAAAGCAAAATGATAATTAAACGGCTTTGGACCTTGACACTGCGACCACGCTGAGCATAATATTACGTCACCTAGATGTAATAATTATGAATTCCTCACGCGAACACACTTTGATAACGTTAAATATATTCTCATAGTTTACATTATGGTCAACACATGGGCTAACACACGACAGTAAAGCACGAAGGTACCGTGAAGCGGAATTAGCAAAATTACAACGTTGTAATTTTTTGCTATAAAATGTGCCCATAGAACTGGTTTGGTCCTACGAGTCCTAATTGTAACTTCTGGATTCTATTCAGTTTTTATTTACTCTAGCACTTATAAAGCACTGTATTAAAAAAATAAAGTCGTAGCAATTATTCTTAGATGTTAAATTGGATGTAAAAATGGCTTAGGACCAATTTTCAGACAAGACTGTTTTCAAGAAGAAAAAGATTTATGGCCGTTTTGAAATACCATCAGTATAACTGAATAAATTAGGCCAAATAGCCGTTGCATTTTGCCAGTAAACCACGTGGGTGGTGTTACAAGCAATCAGTGGCTTATAACGGTCCCGGTACACATCATGTAGGTCCCGCTAAGAGCCTTACCCCGTAAGAAATGCGTGGGCGCATCTCGTTAACTTGAGGAGAAAACATTAAGAACAATTTATCAAAGATTGTGGAGCATTAATTAGATATTTTGTACAGGCAAATACAATTAAGTCAAGTCAAGTCTTATTTATTTTGGAGACTTATTTTGAAGAATTGATAGAATACAAACATATCTCCGTGGGTCGATGATGCTTGCCACTGGTGTGATAAACAAACTAAACCTAAACCTCTTCTCATAGACATGCGTCAGATACATCAAAACGAATCTAAAATCCGATTTCAGTCAGACATTTAATCGTATCGATAATCCGAACTAGACAAAACGATTTCACAAAACCGCGGCAAGATTAGATTTGCGTAAGCAAGTATTTGTTTATGTTTGGATAGTTTTGATCGATGCGTTTACAACCGAATAAAATTACTAGAGACGATCGAAACTACGAGCCGGAGCCTCTCCTGAAATCGATTTCTAAAAACAGATTGTAAAGCGATTTCAAAATTTGAAATTGGATATTTAACCGTTTGCGTAAAAACCACGATTCAAAAACGCCCATATCTATCTGCTCATATTCATGAAGAAAAATTCAAAACTAGTGTTCATTCTATGTGGGATTTGTCTTGTTCTATGCTTACCTGTGATAGGTATTTGTTCTTAACTCAAAGTGCTTTACCTAACATTATTTACTATGGTAATTTAGCAATGGTGTAATTAGCTGCAATTAAAATATTTAGCAGTACGTGGGCATACGACCTAAGGTTAAAAATACAGGTATGTAAGAAAACTATTAAAATTCCCCAAAATGGCTGGTTTGTAGTAAAAAATATTAATTTAATTGCTTACCATTACATCATCGTACTAAGGTTTAACAGAACATCTCCAAATATTATGGTATACGTGCATCAATTATTATAAGTAAAGAGATTATTCAGAGTTGAGACTAGTCTTCTCAATATTAAGTTTTTCAAAGTTATATTTTGTTTACAACCTTTTTGCATTTGAGATGCGTGACTGACAGATTAACTCATCTTAACATATAATTTTAATAAAAAGTTCTTAGGATTGCTCAGCGCTACAGCGGTTACATGAGCGTTTCAGCGGAACTTCGCTTTTTTGCATATTCCTATGAGTAACTACTGACGTCATTTGCAAATTGGACGTGCTTTTCTTTTTATGTTCCATGATTATTTTGCGATAAACTATGAGGTGTTGAAGTATTTGTAAACTCACTTCTCCATGCTTTGGCTAATCCGTAAAGTAAGCTAAGTAAGTAAGTTATAGGAAAAACATGCCTAATAGGGGCGATACAAAAATAACATTACGATGAACGACTGATGTGACAAAAATGAACAACAAAAATTTTGCAAAATTATTGCTACAGTTTTACCTACCTCCACCAAAGTGCTTAAGGAAAAAATTTGCATGAACTATAAATACTCGTACAGTACCTAAACCACAGAACCACTTAGGTATACAAGCGATTACGTAGGCAGCCATGCTTGTAAGCGGCTTAATAAATATTGTAATACTTATAAATAGCAATTATCGCCTCGAAGCGTGCGCGAGAGTTTATTGTAATGTCAACTTGCTCTGATTGCATTGATAGCCTAAAGAGGATATCTACTAATGAATGTTGAAAACTGGTTGCTTGCATAGTAGTAAAAAAAGAAGAGGTTGTTTATACAGTAATTGTTATTCTGGCCTTGATAAAAGGCTTTGCTCATACAGAGCAGGAATAATATATAGATAATTAGTTTCCACGTTAAATACCTGAGGGTTGTCGATGATACCATTCAGTTCAAAATGGTCATGATATTGTCCTGTAGCCTAAAAAGGTACAGCATACAAATTAAAATAGAGTTTGTTAAACCCAACCATTTTTCCTTCTATTTTTTACAAATCATAGGCATTGAATCGTCGCGTCACATCTATAACAAATTGGCCAATTTTACAATTATTCATTCTCAAACGAATTCATGTAGATGGCAGCGGTAAATAAAAGCTGCATCGTACCCTGAACTGAGGTAGACGAATAAAGTTTGTAAACAACCTAAAAAATTAATAAAAAGCTTTCTTGAATAGCATCACGTCACGCAAGCTGATGTGGTGAGTACCTACAGTTCTCGATGGAATTAAATTAAACTGATAAAGTCGAAAGAATCTACTGAAGACTCATATTTATGAAATGCCAGAGGGAAAACTTATAAGTTTGGTTTATACGCATGGCTTCTTCACATATCTAACTGTCATGTGATGTTACAGATGAAGGTTCTGATTCTACTAAATTATTTTAGTTGCCGAAAAAGTTGAATCTAATGTAACCGTCAATTATTCCTCCAAAGACATGGGCAAGGCTGGTCCTCGACCTCATTGTTAAACAGTCTCGGATAGACAGGTATGCATTAGTTTTTTGTCAGCACCTATACAGGCGAGTCAACGAACCATGTACCAACTACCAGGTTTTATTGCAAATGGTGGCTCTTTTTTACGATTTCGTACCAAACTTTGTTATCAGACTTCGTGTAACGGCTGCGTAACTTCTGTAAGGTAATTTTAGAGGTTTATTTGGTGGAACTGAATTTACTTTCAAGGGCTTGTCTTCATTTTTAACCGACTTACAAAAAGGAGGAGGTTTTAAGTTCGTCTGTATGTATGGTTTCTTAATGTATGTTCATCGATATTTTTTAGGTGTTGAAAACGTGCGGATGGAAAGACCAAAAATTAATTCAAGGTGAAGTGTACGAACTGAAAAGTTATTTTTATAATGTTATGGTCTATCTTGAAGTTACGGTAAATAAATGTAGTATAATAAGTAAACATCATGATCTGTGTAAGTTTTTTGCGTTATTTTATGTATTTTTTTATTGTAAGTTGGATGTATATCTTGACAATAAACGATTCCATGTCAGTACTCGTTACTTCGTCGTATGGCTCGGACTATTACAGGCTATTATTATTATTCTATGTCTGAATACAGCTTGTTGCGGTATGCTTTCTTACTCCCACTGTTTTTCACCAACATTAGATACTTGTTTGATAGTGGGCGAGACTTGCAAGTAAACTTATCTTCCTATCGCACAGCTCCAACCCTGGGCTATAACTTTCTAATGAAAACACCAATTACACTGTGCCCGACCTGAGGACCGAACTCAAGACCTCAAAAGCGATACCGTCTGGGTTTAATAGCTTTAGGTTAATGAGGTAGCCGAAGTAATCTAAAGAAATTTCCATTTCTCACGAAATCAATTTGATCGTACTAAACCTCTTAACATGTACAAACTTCGCAATAAAACCTGGATTTAATGGCCTTAATTTGCCTACTTGCAATGAGTAAAAGTAGTTATCAACGCTCGTTATACATATTATATGAGAGAAGGAATTGAGGTAGAAAGGGGTGTGAACAGGCTGATATTATTAGATAAAAACTTTAACAAAACACCCAAATTTTTTGTAAAAAAAATCTTAAAGTATCAAACAGTTAGTCTGCCAAAACAGTTCACTTAAATCCAATAGTAAAACCTACCTACAGTGAAATCATCATAACAAAGTCTAGGACCAATCAAGCCACCACCATATAAGAGTGGTCCTAATACCCACGCTTTGTCTATATATGAAGAAATCGTAGGTTGATAATAAATGGTACTTCTCTAATTTATAAATGCAATTTGAAGATAGCTCTGTGATAGACGCAATTGTTTTGGCAATATTTGGGAATGTGGGTGTTGGCGGAAGTGGAAATACAAAATTATTTTTTAATGCCTATTTGTCAAGGTAATTTTTTGAGGTCATGTTGTGTATGAATTTTGGAACGATTAGTCATTGAGCTCGTTGTTGGATGAATATAACTTAAAACAGAGACCAAACATGTATTCATTGAGTCATCTAAATACATATTTTTATCCTTTTTGTCCGAACCCAAAAGAGGTATTTAGATATGCAAATTCGTAGTTCTTTGCAGTTTCAAAAAGCTCTAGGTATATTGGTAGGCTGTTCTTACTCGGTTCTCAATTACATCATTCTTTTATTTTATTAGTCAAAAAACATTACACTCCGTTTTGAGCAGTCGGGTACAAAGAAAATCACCTAACGGCTTCTTAATTCAAACTAATCGATTTCAAACTTCGAATTAACCAGTAACAACAAAATTGTTATTTCAATTCGAATTCGAAAATCCTTAACGTCAAAATTTAAATAGTGAACGGCCTTGAGAGAGGTCCGACTGGTGACCTAATGGTGACATCACTACGCGTAAGTGAATTAGGTAAACGTTCGTGCGACGTGTGCGCGAGGTTTTCCTTCTACGTGACACGGTTACACTGTGTGTTGAACGTATGGATGATAGAAAGCGCCGGCGCCTAATAGAATAAATAAATACGCTAATGCGTTTGTGTGTTATTCTTGGAATGAGAGAATGGAAGCTGGATTTTCTGAAGAAGACTGAGACTAACATAAAATAGTTTTATGTATGTCTAAATAGTTACTGTTCCTTAGAGTCGCGTTGCACTAAGGGTTGCCTTGTTCTGGTTTTCCAATTAGAAATAGCTAGGACCAGAAAATTCATCATCATCATCAGCCTATAGCAGTCCACTGCTGAACATCTCCAATTGCACGCCATTCAGCTCGATTCGCGGCAAGTCTCAGGACCAGAAAATTATTTAGCGTAAAATGCAGAGATTTATATTTTGCTCTAGCTTCTAAGAACATTTGGGAGATACTAAATCGAGATAGCAATAAAAATAAAAACCACAAAATTATAGCCATATTTCAAGTGTGAAGCAATTTAGTTTTTTACACTAATGGCTTGTTTACGAGGTCGGTTCTACGCGTGACATTGCTTTGAACACATTGGAAGGACATTTGTAACAAACTAGTTTTTCGCGGTTTTATTAAAACGGGGTTCTACGCTAGACATACCTACAAACAGTTTTTTTGGAACGAAGTTCCTTATCACACGATATATTCTGCACACTTGACGAATGAGAGCTGGACCGAAAAAGGTGTAGGTAATATTTTGACCGGCACGACAGTTTTGTTACGTACAGAACGTACCGTACGTAACAAAAGACAAGTTTCGTTCTGCTAGCCCTCAATCGCCTAGTGTGCAAAATCGAAAGGAACTTCGTTCCAACAGGAAGTGCCACAACACTTCTCGATATTGGTGGTTAGGAAATTTAGAATAGGAATATCGTTATTTTCCAGTGAAATAACATAACATAAAATCACCCCTTGTTTCCTCACAGGGTTGGGCAGAGGTGTACCTATAGTACACCCACATTTCGCCAGTTATGTTTAAGTCCCATGTAATAGGGGGCGAGCCTATTGCCATCGTCTGGGCACAGACTCCGGGCTGCTACTGAGAAATTCCAGATAGAAAAACCCAAAAATATTTTGCCCGACCTGGGGATCGAACCCAGGACCTCATACTCAGCAGTAGCGATTGCGACCACTACACCAACGAGGCAGTTTCCAGTAGAATTTCCATTTAAACGTCGTAATGGGTACCGTAACAACGTACTACAAATAAAAAGGGGTTTGCATAGAATTTAACAAGATAGCAGTGGTGGTGCAGAATAAAACCAGCAAGGTACTGTCCTCGTTTCAGACACGTTAATAAAATTCTATCTCAGTCAAATTTGCCCAAAAAATACGAGATTATCTAGATTTTATTTACAACTTCGTTGTTATTGATCCTTTCCTCTCGCTTTCAATTGCAATCTGTGGGAGTGACTTCGTGAAAGGGATGGAAGTGTGTAACAGGAAGCCGGGTAAGAGCACGCCATTTGATTTGACCAATGAGCTCGCGAGGTGCTAGAGTTGGCCGTCAGACGGTACCAAACCGTTTTCCGAGAGGTTGGTACTGTCAGTCAAGATATCAGTTGTAGCACATCATATGTGACTACTGTAAGGCTCACTCGTCTTTTTTGTAACCTACTACTTTTCATCACTAAATTACCTACACGTATTACGCCTCGTGACACCGCTTGTAAATTAAAATGCATTATAAATACATGTTCCTTATTAATAAAGCCGTTCACAGAGGTTGTATTAATTCCGCTAATAAACCTCTCTCGTACGTTCAATTGGTTAATTTTTCATCTGTGATTGCTAGTGAAAATAATATACTCCATATTACGAATGCAGCATTATGTAAAATGCGATTTTCGTAAAATACTACTAAATCCGTAATCTAATTTAATTTCTATGCAAATTAAATGTTAATAGAATTCATAATTTTTTGCATAAACTGCAAATCCTTAATTGTAATTCTGAATTGAGATCCCATAAATCAATGAATTCACTTGAATAGAGCTTAAAAGACAATTATAATGCCATGGATCACACTTATAAGATTCATCGATTTGTCCAGAGCGAATATATGAAACACACGGATTATTTGACAAATTTCACTTTTAATATCGTCTTTATCCTGTAAGTGTGACCCTAGCTCAAAAAGAAAAACAAAAGCCACTCACCAAAGTAACGATGTCTCCCGGATTAGCGGCGGCGATCCGCCTGAGCCTCTCATATAACATATCCATCAATCGTTGGTAGTTCGCATTCAAATCATCCAGCTCCCTTGCAACTGCTTCGGATCCCGCCGGGATGCGTTCGGGATCACTTCGGCCCCGAGCTCGGAAGCGTTCGGCTAGCTCGACGTCTGCTTGACGGCGTAGCTGACGCATGTCCAGCGAAGGGTGCACCTCGTCGCAAAGCCATTCGGCGTATCGCTGACATCTCGAGGAGTATATCTATGTTGGGTTAGGGTCAAGCGGGTTATTAGAGCTGTTAGTTAGAGAGCAGACTGTTCTTTTTTCAAATATCTAATTCTAAATTGGAACTATAGCCAAGCCTTCTTTATTTGAAACATTTCTGTTTCGTGGAAAAGAACAATCTGTCTGCTAAAATTAAGCTTTAATTAGAATAATTTTAAAACCTTTCATAATAACTTGCATACTTTTACAGGAGATAATGAAACTTATAGAATATGTGAGGGTCACAATCACACCATCACATTCATAGATCACCGAATCAAAATACCAGTAGCCGTTAAAAGATAAACTATGTTTTTCCTTACAGTTAACTTACGAAGAAACAAAGAAAAAACATAGTTAATTATTCATACTACAATTTAATTATTGGTCCTAACATCCATTCAATCTTTCAAACATTTTTTTTCACTGATAACACTTGTCTAGCTCACAGCGGGAATGAACATGCTGGATGGAAAAGATTGGCCTGTACAGTACACAGGTATTTTTAAAGCGTGCAACACCAAAAGTGAGGCCACACTAGACTAGACCCATATCGTGCACATTTAAGCAAAAGAACTGTGTAATATGAAACAGAAAACCCACAGACCGTGCTGTTTTTTTTTTTTACATAAAATGGTAGCTTTTTATGGCAACATTGCGACACCAAAATAATGCATGCGAAGCCACATTTGTAAAGAACAATGAACTCATTTGTGGACGTTTTAGAAGCTATTTACAAGAAATTAATTTGAATTTCTAATTTGCGTTCCGAATATGGTATTGTAGTTTTTTTATTCCGCCGAAACGGAAACTTTTTTATGGCAAGTCTATTTAATATGTATTTAAGCATGTTTACTATTATAAAAAATATCATGGTAATGTGATGAACGTTGGTTTAAATTTTTTCAACGGTATTTTTATAGGCAGAATTATTTGCCGAATAACATTGAGAAAGCACGCACAATAATATGAACTCTTTTTACAGAATCCATAAAACTTTTAGTCACACAACAATGCAAACTGTAGCAGTAATAAATTGCTTTTCATAGTTAAATGTCGATCACACAAACATCTCACATTCAGATGATTACGATTAGTTGAAAGCAATCGATTCAATTCGATTAAATAGTTAAGTGGCGAAGCATCGTTTAGTATAAAAACGCAAGCGTTATGTTTTAAGAGCGGAAGCTTTCGTGCATTGTGACGAGTTTGAGCTTAAATCACCTCTGATATACGAAGAGACTAAGAAAGACCCAATAGACAGAGAACGAAGCAGACAATAGCAGGAACGAAACGCTGGACCGAACTCACTTCACTCAGAATCTCTCATCATCAAAATCTTGATTATGACATGATTTTATGGCGTTTGTGGAATTTTCTTAATACATTAATTATGTTTGACAGTCAAAGAATTTGTTTCCCAGTGTAAAATACTTAGATTTGTCCATAATCAACTTATTTCAAACCTAAAAATGACTTGGACAAGTCTAAGGCAAAAGGACAAAACACCTGAGTGCCTGGTCTTTTGGGTCGGCGAAAAATTTTCAACCAGGCTCGAAAATAAAACAGTGAAAATATTTCCGAATATTCCACAAAACGCCACAGCCTAATCGAAAGTCAAAGGCATCAATTAGTATACTGATATTTACCTTCGCCTCTCGTATGTATCTGCCACCGTCAACGTTAACCTTCTCAATCTTAGGCGTCCTCTCCACGACGCTTGTGAGTAGATTCTGTGGAGGACCACATAACACCCGGTAACATTAGAATTAGTTAGGTGCAAAAATGGATATACATTGTTTCGTGAAGTTTAATTTTACGTTATCCCGGACCGGATCCTTTTAAATCATAGATGAGTCACACAGTGCAAAAATCTGTTATTTTTTTGATTATTAAATTGTGGTAGGTATCACACCTTTATAATAACATGGATTTTTTTTAAACCCCCACTTCTCGTTGTCCAAAATAATCATAACATGCGTTCTTAGACGTAGTTAATCTTAATCCGGCTTGAAGGACCAAAACCAACTTATTTAATAATTTTTAAGTTAATAATTTACATGCGTTCATGTAATAATGTAATATATTCAGTGAGGACCAGATTAGTCACTCTCTTCCTCCTATTGTTGTATGTTAAAACTCAAACAACCCTTAAAACTAAGGACTAAAATTTACCAAAACCAGTGACAAGTTGAAATCATTCCAATTTCTAGACTTTGACGAGTCCTGTGTTCTATTTAAGACTCCGATGCTAAAATCCTAGTAGAAGGTATCCTTCTAAATGTCCTTTCTTCTGAATTCGACGTCCTAAAGACTGCAGATACTAAAGAACCAAAAGAAAATGTTTAAAAAAATGTCCCGGTGTTGTAATTCTCACCCTTGTCGGTTCGAAGTGTTCCTTAGGCCTGACTTCGATAGGCGGTTGTGCCTGCAGCTTGCTGTACGCATCCTCGATCCATTCGGCTTCTTTCTCTAAGCCAGCGTTGTAGTTGCGCAGGAGTTGGTACGCTGCTTCACAGCTTCGGAGTCTGTGGAAAGGATATTTTTAGTAAGAAATTGTCCTATTATTTTTCTATGATAGTATAAAACAATGTCAAGCTCCAGAGAAACTGTCTCTGATTGTTTTGTTAGAACAGGTATGGCTGGATTACATAGAGAGCAGAAAAATGTCCAGTCAGCAGTAGAGACGCAAAAGTTTAGTTAATATCAATCAAGCTTGCCTTTCAATTCTACCGCACGAAATTAAGAATAAGCAAAACTTGATAATATAAAAAAAAAATATACTTATAGGTGGCAAAAAAAAAAACAAAAATCTGTGGGCTTTGATACACAAACGTAGGCATAAATAATAAATAATTAAATAGAGTAATGTCACTCACCTCTCAGCCAACTGAGTGCACACATTACTCCACCTATTATTCAGCTGAGAAACCTCCTTATCTAATCTCTCCAGGTCGATATGCTTCCCTGCTCTAGGGAGCGAGGAGTGTGGCAGACCAGCCCTGGACGTCTCCACTAGACGGCGGCAGTTCTCGGCGTCGTCATTCATCTGGTCTACTTGGATCTGTTGCTTGCTCACTGCTACTTGCATGCGGAGGAGGTCTTCGTGCATCTGGTGGAAAAAATCAAGTTTTGATTGTGAAGGAGGAGTTTGAGAATTGAAGACTAAATGGAAGTTTGTTATTGGCGACGATGTAAGTCTAAGTCCAAGGTTATTTAATAATTAATAATAATAATAATTTTAATTTTTAATAGTAATCATTAATCAATATTATAATAAAAATAAAATAGCAATAATAATAAATTAAACAGTATAGTAAATTAAGTAGTATAACAGAGCTTCCTCTCTCCTACCCTTTTGCTGTGCCCTACAGGGTCCATAATGATCAAAATTATACAGTTACCACCTAAGTACACATTATGGCTAAAGCAATAAAGATATTGAGTATTGTATTGAGTATTTAATAAACTAATCTTTTTTTTTATAAATTATAACTTTTGTCTACGTGAAAGGCGATACGTAGTTTTTTTTCGAAATGAAGTCAGATTTTGGTAGTGTTTAGTCATAAAGACCAAAAGAAAGAAATAGTAGTCAAACGTCAATAATTAAAAGAAAGAACCACACTTTCTTAAAATAAATCCTTTTATTTTTCTGCTTTGTCCAGAAAATATACGTACTACTAATAAAATAACATAAATACTTACATCCTTCAGCAGCTCAACATCGTTTGGCAAGTCGTTGAACTGCGCGAGTTTGATCTCGAACTCGGATATCGTCTGGTGGTTCTCCTCCATGCTGTTCACTACGATCTCCACGAACTTCAGCCTGCACACAAAGTACACTCATTTAGATTGATAATAATTAAAAAATAATTAACCTAGCGAATCGTCCTAAACGCCTATTTCCGGCAGTGGACCGCTATAGGCAGATGATGATAATGGCCCTAAAGGACCAAAATTTCAATTAAATTGAAGTGTCCCAAAACACCAAATCTTACATTACAATTTGGACTTGATTCTTACCAATAAAGATGTAATTTTTTCTCCAAATGGAACATAACACACACACACACATTACATTGAACTTAAGTAAGTGCTTACTGATATTCCAAAAGATCATAATTTTCTAGACAATAAGAATATCTGTTTACCTTTCGACAAAGAGTTGGCTCTTGGACTGCATGTCGTTCCACTTGCCCATCACTTTGTCGAGGCTCTTCTTCATGGCGGGAGTCTTGAGGGCGATGCCTATAAAAAATAATAGTTTTGTTTCAATATTTGTTTTATGCAGCCGGATCGGTCGGTCGGCAGTTCTTCGTTGTATTGTAGCTATAACATTTATTAGGCAGCACAGAAATTATATAACTTCTTGTATGTTCGTAGCACGTGGAGTCCTATGGAATCTGTTTACATCCATGAGCAAAAGATATGTTTTATGTTGTTTAACCAGTAAAGATTTGGATGAAATAGTATTGAATTTGCATTAATTTCTTACCGACCACGAATTTTGTTTTTCGGAATCTCCACGAAACTACTTGAAAAAGTTGCTAAAATTATTCAGGGACCAAGTCTTACCTCTGAACGTAGTCTGCACTTCCTCGACATCGCTGGTCAGGGTATGTACGCTGGTCTCCCAGTCCTTATGCTGCAGCACCAGATGTTCCAACGTGTCCAAGTCACGAGGGATGTGGCTCGCTATTCTCTCATGGAGCTGTCTCTCCAGAATTTCCAGACGTTCCAGAAGATTTGATGACTGGTCCGTGAAAATTCGGGCGGCGTTCTTCGATTCCTCTGTGAAAGAAGATTAAGGATGCTTAATACGATGTTTTTGACTGATGGTAAGTAGAGATCAAAATATGATTTTTGACGTGCATAATTGCGACCTAAAACTGTTAGGTATCATAATTTATTGTAGTTGAATAGGGATGATGCCCGGGTAAAAAAAAACTATTTAGTCCGTGAGTCAGATTAAAAAAAAAAATTGCCACGTACTTTTTGCTTTATTATATTAATAAAAAAATATTTAGACAAAACGCATTTTAAGTTGGGGAGTGGGAGTCGTTACAAATAAGTATAAAATCTACATACTCGTAACGTCATGGTACATTTTAACGTAATGTATCGCCATAATTTTTAGATGACGTAAAAATAGAAAAAATACGTGTCCAATATTTTTTAATAATCAACCGGATTTTTTTTTTTTTGTTGTCATCATCTCTATTAATAAATCAAGGGTTCGTAAGAGAAGAAAGAATATATAAGTTTAGTCTAAGTCTAGTACAACATCTAAGCTAAATCCACAATGGAATCTCAATTTCCTCGAAACATTATAATGCGGAACCAAAGACCAATGTTTGAATCGCATCGTTTCACAGAGATTCACTAGCATTACATCATAACATAAGTGTCTACAATAACCGTACTTTGAATCGCTAATTCTTTATGTAAACTTCAATATTACAGTAATTCTTTCACTAATTGAAAGTAAACAAGTCTATGTACAGTATACAGGATTACTCGTAAGATCATATGGTTATTTGCAGAATATCTTCATAATAATGAACTGACATTGTTTCTTGACCTATCATGATATGCAATTAATGAATGGAAGTTTATCGTTGAAGATATCATTAAGAACGGAAGATGTCTGTTCTCTTTTATTCACTCATCTATACAGTGTAGTTTCCGGCTCAGTTGTATACGCCACTCAAGCAATTCTTTTTTTGTAGTTACCACTAACGACACAAAAAGAGATGATTATAAACGACTCATAGCGTTACCCCAGTTTTAGGCTCATTTTTATAACAACACTGATTGCACCAATTATTTTTATGAAGCAATTTGTCAACAACAAAACAGCGTAGGAAAATTATAAAAACATCGTGAGGCTTCATTTCACAACAATTGCTGCAATAAAATATCGATGATTGTAACCTCACTTCACTCACAAACAGAAACCATAAACACAACTCCAAACATAAATAATACAAACTTTTCGCTTAACCTCTCAAAGAGTAAGCAAAAGCATGTCACACTCAAAACCACCAACACTGATTCACGTCATTCCAATCCGTATCAAAAGACCAATTAAACGCTTCAGCAAGCACCTGGTTCCCGACGCCGCCGCTCAACTCGTTCCACGGTCCTCTCAACATACACAATATAGATCCTCAAATACATTTAATATTTTATTAAAAGTACTGAAAAATGTTGAACAGTTGACCGCGTTCGTGTTACTGAAACTAAGAGATCTAGACCGGCGGTATGACACAACACAGACTGTCCGAAACAGTGCGACGACAGCGAATTTTAGTCAAAATTACGCAGTGAACTAAGATCGAAGAATCAACGCTTTGCCTATTCTTAAGCATCATTTTTACACAAATGGAACTAGGAGTTTCATAGTTCGGTCAGTAATAATATTATAATCTCGTAATCTAATTATATTTTTCCTCGAGAGGGAAAAGTATTACATAGACTTTTTGCATCGCGATGAATCACTAGTTTGTTCGGAATAACGGCTTAATGAAATCAATAGGTTTCTATCGACACGTATAAAATGTAAGACAGCTTGTCTAGTACAAAGTTTAGCATGAACAAAAAACTGTTACGAATTACTTTGGTGGACTAGAACAAAAATATCATACTGATTTGTTTGACTGTTTGTGTACTTCTGGTGCATAACCATATAATTCTACTAAAATGAGCGTTCATGGTTAAACTGCAGAAATAACTAATTTTACCATTACTATACTTAACAAACTTATTCATTCGGAACTTAGCCTACTGCTCTCTTCTACGCTATACACCTCCCACTCCAGGTCTATGAGAATTGCAGTGATAACTGTCACAACCTGTATTTCAGCACTCAAGGTCAATCGAATTGAACGTCGAGTGTTCAAAAATTGTATGACATCATTAAACACTAAAATTAATTGACGGTACTTTTGGGATTCATAGCGATCCTAGTTAGTGACCATTTAGAGGTCAGGGGGTCAAAGCATGTGACTTCAATCAAAATCTTTATTTGAAATACTTTTAAGTGAATTCGCGAACCGTTTTTCGAAGCTTTGAACGGCTTCCGAAGCTTTAAAAGCATGTGTGAATCATTTGGTAGGAAAAAACATTTCTCGGAACACTGGATTACTCAACCGTTTGTGCTAATTATTGAAGCTGCTTTGTTTGACTATTTTAAAAACTGACTAAGTTATTACTTTGGGATGACAGTTGAAAATATTTTCGGTCACAACTTACCATACCGTAGGTCAATAAACTCAGCCTGTCACAGTCCAGGATAGACATAGGCCTCTCCCAGGGTGCGCCGCAAAACCCTACCGTACCGTACCATATAGGTACCGTAGTTAGTAGGAATTATTTACTTTTAGCAAGAAAGTGGAAAGTTTTAACAGCTTTAGATGGATAGATAGCATATGCATTTTTGTACACCAAAATTAGCATAATCAGCTTTATTAGCAAAATGCAACAAGTTATCTCTTCTCATTAGTAATCTACTAAGGACCTACTTTCTTCTATCTATTGACAAGTACCTTATGTCAATGAACGAACTCAGCCAATCGCTCACTATCATGGACCTCATTAGCAACTAGCGGTCATAAAACCAATCTTACCTCCAAGTACATCATCATCGTCATTCTCCAGTCCTTATCCCAATTTATTTGTGGTTGGCGCAACATGTCTTTCTCTTCCATACTTCTCTATTAGTCGTCATCTCGATAGTCACCCCTTTCTAGCCATATCAACTTTCCACACAGTCCATCCATCGTTACTTTGGTCTTCCCCTACTCTTATAGCCATCGACATTCTTACTCAAAACTTTCCTAACAGCATTTTCCTAATTCTTACCTCTTACCTCCAAGTACATCAATCTAAAACAAATGACATCAAACACGGTGGGCCTTTGCAAATCAAAACCACGCTCATTACATCTTCATTCTTTAAAACAGTGGGAGTTCTTTGATTCATTTGTGAAATATCTTATAAGCAAGGTCGACACCTCGAGCTGTTGTTACAATTGGACGGCAAGTATGAGTATTGCGTGAGTGATATCATCGTAAATTGGGAGTAGGCGAATGTCGAGATGTTGCAGTGCGTGTGTTTTTGACAGGATGTATGAAGGGACTGGTCCTAGTTTGGATTTGGTCCTTAGAAGCGAATAGATCATTTAGAAAATTTTGGGCTTAACGTATTTATGTCATGTTTACCTTCGAGGAGCTCGTGGCTAAGGATGAGCTCGTGGCTAAGTAACAACAGCCGCTCTGGTCGATCCATCAGGTTAAGCTACGCTTGCCGGGGTTAGTCAGTGGATGGGTGATCATCTTTACATACCCAGAATCCTCCGTGCCTCGGAAAGCACGTTAAACCGTTGGTCCCGGCTGTCATTCGTAGATCTTTGACAGTCGTTACAAGTCGTCAGAAGCCCGAAAGTCTGACACCAGTCTTACCAAGAGGTATCGTATTACGCAGTTACTGGGTTGTGGAGGTCAGATAGGCAGTCGTTCCATGTAAAATACTGGTATTCAGCTGCATCCGGTTAGACTGGAAGCCAAACCCAAGATAGTTGGGAAAAGGCTAGGCAGATTGATTGATGTCATGTTTACCTTCACTCAGTGAGTTTAAGAAAAATCTGATCAAAGAAGTGTACATACCTATAAAAAAAAACATAGCATCAAGCTTGTATTTCCCGAAGGTTAGGCAGAAGTGCATCTATAGTACTCCCACATTTTGCAAGTTATATTTAATTCAAATGTAACAGGGGGCGAGCCTATTGCCATCAACCGGGCGGAAATCCAGATTCCGGGCTGTTACTGACACATTCCAGATGGAAAAACCCGATAAAACCCCGACCACGGTATCGAACCCTGGACCTCACGCAGAGCAGTAGCCCTTGCGACTACTAGACCAAAGAGATAGTCAGCAAAATAATTTCTTTGAAGTTTAAAAAGCGCATTGTTATCGCCTAATACGCGTTAACAATGCGCTAAAACATCAAAGAAGTAAATCTTCAGTCTGTGTTAAGATAAAATAATAGGTATAAATAAGCTAAATTGTATAGAATTTACAACATTCAATTAGGTTTCTAGACCATCATTTAAGAGCAGAATTAAAAGCTTTTTTCTAGAAAACAATTTATTCAGATTGCGTGCGAGTTTATGGAGCTACGAATGTAGCATCGAAAATGAGAAAGAACAGGGTCATTACTTAATAGCTTTATAAAAAGAGAGTTAATTACACTAATAAATTACCTCCTTTCCCGAAAGAGAACATTCGTTTTATTTTCTTCATTGTAATTTGCACTTAACACTTTTAATTTAATGTCACTCAAATCACCTCACAACGTCACAGGATATAACATTTTTCACTTGTTTATAATGTATTTATAAACAATGAAGTATTATTTAAACAAGGAACTATAAAGAAACAATAGTTATTAAGTGCTAATAAACTTACAGTTTATACACTACCTAAAGATATTTAATAGGTACCTACTAAGTAAGATCAATTTATCTGACGAAAATATTTGGTCCTTCTTTAGGGACAAAGGACCAACCTTTTCCTAAAGCTTCACTGACTAAACGAACTCTAAACATTAAAAAAAAAGGTTTATTGAACTATTCGAATGAAATAACGAATAACTGAAAAATATTATTCAAATCTCAAAACTGAACGTTACACACCAAGGATGAATCGCATATGATTTGCGTATGAAAAAAGCGAACTAATTATAGAATTCAGTCTCATACCATTTGGGCAATTACTGGAGCACTGTGCCATTATTATTAGGGTAATTAAAATAGTAAGGACGATTACAATATATTTTAATAGGAATTGTAATGTGTGTTAGAAGTTTTGAAGTAAGTACTTAAAAACAATGTATTTGATCTTTCATTGGAATTTCACAAGTTTAGTTACGCGATCCATAACAACAGTAGGTACCTTCCTAAACACTTCATAATATAGACCACCTTCTCAGAAAAGGCAATTTTACCGTTAACTTTTCAAATGGATCATGTCGAAAAGAGAAGACGGAATAGCCTGTGGGTAAGTAACTATTTAAGAAAACCACTCTATGAAAACCAAATCTTCGCCAGAATCAATATAATTCGCGCCAAGCGTCTTTGTGAAAACTATTCACCAGACTTAGCATCTACAGTAGGTATAAACATTGCAAAACTGAACTACATAGTAGCAGGTCATGCTAACAGGAACATTGCACAACGTGAGCAGATAAGAGACGATGCTCCATTTTTTATAAGATTGGGATCAGGCAACTTGCCTACGAACAATAAAAAACGATATGATGACGAGCAAAACAACAAAAGAGACAACCCACAACCGTGCGGTGTGGCGCAGAAATACTAGGAGGGCTGACACCAAATAAACTGGTATAATAGCCAGGAGAAAGAAGAAGAAGAAGAGGAACAGGCCAAAAAGACCAAAAAAAAGACGGGCTGTGTGGAAAATAATTATGTCTAGGATATAGTACATACTGAGATGACCACAATAAAATTATGAGAGCCGCAGAATGGTGCAAAAGACAATAGGTACTTTTTTCATGATATACGAAACGTTTTGCGAAATCGATTGCTAAACTTGTGTGGTATGCGGGCTATATCATGTAACTTGTATATAAACCAATATTCGTTGAGAATGTAAAGAGTGCAGCTATTTATGGCTGATAGGTACCTAATAGGTAAACATAAAAATAACGAAAACTGTTTTTATTAATTTGATCTTGTTTGACACTAAATACACGAGTGCTGTTACTATAGTTGTCTATTACTTTAATGACTGCAATGAGTAATGAAAATGATAAATGCCTATGATCATTTAGAGTACAAACGTAAGATGTAAACAAATAAATTATAACCCAACTATAACCGCGTTTTAAATTATAATATGACACTTGATAGTACACAAATAAATTATTAACAGTGATAATAGAATGAAGTGAAATCTCTCAAAATATATTTCTAAAATCCAAATACAAAAAAATCTAAAAATAAATCTATGTATCGATAAAAACGCACAAAAATCGCCAAGTATCCAGTGTCCACAACACTACGAACTACGTTATTCACGATCTGTTTTCTACAAACAATACTACACACTAGTGCAGTTCATACGATCCACTAATTGCGACTGACGGCGAGTGCCCGTAGCCCGTAGGATCGAGATGATTCGTCCTTTGTCGTAAGACGTCGATTTTGATACTTTACCCTGACTATCATACGATGAAGAGTATTTATATGTTTTATTAGTTCTATCTTCACTGTAGATGTGTGGGATAATTAGATTTCAGTATTTATTTATTTTCATAGTTCAAGACTAAGAGTTAAAATTATCGAGGCTACAAAATTAAACGCAAGTCAAGTGATGTGATTGGGTTGACAATTTGTTAACAAATTGTGTAGTTTTTGTGTTGGTTTTCGTCCCAGAAACCAGGCGTTCCCAAGTTACTTGGGTAGAGCAAAGTTACTTAGATAAAATGCCCTTCATAGAGCCTTCGTGAAGCGTTTTCCTTCTAAATAGCATCTTAAGTAAATGTCATACAAACAGATGCCTAATAATTTATTATAAGTACATATAAAAGAATTAAAAATCCCGAATAAATTATTATTCAGCCGAAGTATCAAAACCTTTTGCATAGTGTAATGTCAAGGTGCAAATAAATTACATTATCTTACTGTCAACGGGACATTATAAATGTAGTAAACGGTCTTTTAATAATAAAGCACCATTTATAAGCACTTTAGTAATTTCGCGATATTATCCTAAAGGACCATTGTATCGTTCTAGCAGATTTATCGAGTTTACATACAAATATTTTACATCTAATATATTTTTATACTAGCTTTTGCCAGCGGCTTCGTGCGTGTGCATGTCGTCGGAAATTATCCCATGGGAACATACTTATCGGGATAAAAAGGATCCATGTCCTATTCTAGGTCATGGTCTACCCGTGTGCTAAATTTCATCCAAGTCCGTTCAAACAAAATCACTTTTGCATTTATAATATTATATTATAGTTAGGACTAGTTAGGATGACCAATACCCCTGTTGAGGCGTGTACAGCTGGACTAGTCTGTTAAAATCTCACCGCAAAATTTTTGGTGAAGTGAGGTTGAAGCAAGCTGTCATTCCACCTTATCATCATATGCCCAGCCTTTTCCCAACTATGTTGGGGTCGGCTTCCAGTCTAACCGGATTCAGCTGAATACCAGTACTTTACATGGAGCGACAGCCTACCTGACGTACACAAGCCAGTTGCTGGGTAATACGATAGCCCTTAGTGAGACTGGTTGTCAAACTTTTGGGTGTCTGACGACCCGTTACAACTGTCAAAGATCCAAGGTTTGTCAAGATTCTGTCAATCCACCTGATGCTAGGGATTCATATTATTGGTAGTTCACTTCAAGCTCACGTATCTTAAGATTTCATGGTAAGAATTTTAACAGAACAGAGAGACAATTCCCATAATTTTTAAGAACGTTCGCATCTCGCTAATCTCATTCAAAATCTGTCAAAAATACAATCAATTTACCAAACTTTTTGACAAGTTTGACTGATTGCGACTTGAATGTAAACGTTTTTTAAGTACGAGAATTGGCCTTCAGCACGCGTAGCGTGATAACAATAGAAACGTTTTTTGTCGACGGAGGAATAGACAAGATGACAGATTGTGATTGTTTATCTGTCATTTTGTCTATTCCTTCGTCGACATAACCCGTTTCTATTGTGGTCATGCTAAGCGTGTGTATCGACTGGAGAGTGAGTGGTGGTCAACTCTCACTCATTGGCTATTTACGTAACTCCTAGCATACCATACAAGTGGCAATGCTGTCAGTCTTTTAGGCACTTTTCTTGTTCACAGCGATGCGGACGAATGTTTGGATGCCCTATGATTGTTTCCGATCCTTTTTTATATACTCGTAAAAAATATTATCTTAAGACTGTTACTTTTTTAAATATTATATGTAAAAAGTCAATAAATACTAGCCAAACCGTATTTATTTTAATTCGAAGAGAAAACAGGAGTCCAACACGCGTAGCATGACGCTTTATGTCAAGGAAGAATAGACATAGCTCTTTCTATACAAACTGACATTTCGTTTCTCCATTTTTGACATCGCACCGTAGAAATCTCTCTACAATCTGTCATTTTGTCTTACGTTTCGAACAATCTTTGTCTAGGTCCTTTTATACGTAGACTATTTCAGAAGAAAGTTTTCTATCCCAAACTGTTAAAATCACACTGAGAACTGACAGTTGTCCAAAGTAGTGAAGACAATTTGATTTTGGAATCCCTTTTTGAAACATTCTACTCGACGGCCGCAAAGTATATACGGTTATCTACAAAATCTTAAAATAATGATTTTACCGAAGAACGTTTTGAATGCAAAATTGTGATAATTAATAGAAGAACAAAGCTATCTTCTCCTATTTTACATCATTTAGTTAATAGGGCATTACCAAGGAAATGGTTAGGGCCAATATTACTGTAATATTTATTGTTCCAAAACACGGAACTTCGTCATGTTAAGAATAATTGTTGTAGTTGTCTTTATATAAGTAAAAATAGAGAATCAAACAGAAAAAGTCCTATGACAAAACAAAGAATTCTGAGTCGAATTATGTCAGAGTGAATTTCGTAAAAAGTGCAGTTGACTCTTTCTACTTTGCTGCCGCCGTACTGTCTACAAGGAACGTCATTTTTGTCTACTCTTCCGTCGACAAAACGGTGCTCATGCTACGCGTGCTAGTAAAGATTCGAAAAAACAGGCAGTAACAACTTTTGAAAAAAAAAACAGTTTTATAGCCAAGTATCAAAACGTCTTCTTAATCAAAGTGTCAAGGTGCAAGCACTAGATAAATTACGTTATCTAGCAGTTGGCGAGACATCGAGCGACTGGTAAGTGGCCACGCGAAATGTAGTAAACAATATGGACATCAATCTATTTATAACTACTATGTCATGTTGAAAAAAGTAAGAGTGCTTTCTGATGGGACCTTAGGACCATTTTGGGTAGATACGTTACAGTTTTATAAAAAGTTAAAAAAACGCCAAATAAAAAGTTATAAACAAGTCATCGTGCCATAATAACATCGGTTTGAGTATAACCGGAGTCTCATGTAAGCACTAGCACAGATCCTACAGATTACGTGTGACTCCGGTTATACGAAAACCGATGTGACTGCGGAATAACATAACGCTTCCAACGAGAACTAGTTTCTCAAAAAACGACGAGTAGTTAAGGAGTTATGAGGGAACAGATGAATATATATACATACATCGCCTGTTAAAACCATAATCCTCCCTTGGCTTTGCCGTAGTTGGGTAAAAAAGTTAATTAAAAAACTCAAAAACCTGACTGCGTAAAAATGAACTTCAAAAAGCTGGAAACACGATGACCCATCTGTCACCAATCCCACTTAATACTATAAACAATCTCATGCAGTCGGAGGCATCTCCTTAAATTTAACAATAAAGACCTTATTGCCTCAGAATCCGACATACAGGTCAAACACATAACCCTCCTTTTTGGCTTCCCGCAGTAGGAGATAACGTGTTATAATTTCTGTATACCATACTGTGTTGGTTTTTATTAGGTAGTTCAGTTTACTTGCCAACAAATGGAACCGACTTAAAATCTTTTCTGTATCAAAAGACCAAGAAGTCTTCCTATACGTTCTAGTATAACCAATTTCGAATCAAAGAACACTATAACCTATCAATTCATGGAGTCACCCGGTGAGTGGGATGGGTCCTTCAGAATATCGATTACTCGTATATTTACAGGTAATTACAAGTTGGCACTAATGTTCTATTGTGTTATATCTCAATACTTTATTGTTGTACATTAAAGGTAAGATTTAAGTGCCAAGAGCCCTCATAATACTTTGTTTCTAAGATCTTTTTTTATTAAATTGCAACCGATGTACCTATTTAGAGTACATTCGTCGTACCTTAATTGTATTGGTAGGTACAGTTAAAAGATATTTTTAAATAGAGGTACATCGTGAAAGTTTGCAGTCACAATCTGAATAATTTTGAAGGACATTGCTAATCAGTGCTTCATATGTTCGAAAAATGTATCAGCTCAACAACGTATATAAATGCAATGAATGTTGTTGAACAGTCAAAACGAAACCCATTGCTACTATTAGTGTTTTACGCAATGAAGTACCCCGCAGATTCTTTAAAAATGGAACAGAAGAATTTGTATGAAAATATTTGCCAGGTGTAACAGAACGACACAACTTAGATAGATGTAGCATTTTGAAAACTTGCATTCATTCATTTCAATTTTACAAATGACATGTTTTTTGAGTTTTTGGACACGTGGTTTTTTGTTTTGTGTGTTATATTACTTCAGAAGTTATTGCGTTTGCGTAAAGATAATTTTCACCTAAAGCAGTAATAAATATTGGTGATTTTGAAGGCGTGCTCAGTTCGGATGGTGATCGGTTTTACGAATTTTGCCGATGCTACATCTAAGTTGCGTCGTACTGTAAGTAAGTTAAGCAGAAAATAAGTGAAGGTTCAAACAGGAAAAGGCAGCGATGCCTTACTTTATATAAGCAGTGGAATTATGACAATATTTTAATTTCAAAAACTTGCCAAAATTATCTATGCGAAGGTCATGAACAGGAAAAGGCAGGAACGCCTGTTTATATTAGCAGTGGAATTATGACGATATATTTATTCAAATATCTTGCCAAAATTATCTTGTATCTCTCTATTCTATTTTAAGGTCACCCTAACCGATCACGGAATAAAAATATCGTTACGATATAAATCTTAATTCGCACCGCCCGAGTTTCAAACAGCTATTATTCAATTAGACCAATAAAAAGTTTATTTTTTCTAACTGATTAATTACGTAGCACGAATCATTCGTTTACAGTGGCCAGGCGTAAATATTGCACATCGAATTTGAGAATAAAATCGGTTTTACGGAGCGTCATCTCTGCCAGTCCTTATAAACTGGCGATTTTTTATCGCGTACTGGATTTTCAACGCACTGCTCAGTGCCGAGAGTTGAAAATCCAACAGTGTGTTCTAAAACGCGCTGGGATGAACTCTGTTCGATTTTCAATGGTCGGTCGAACACCGAGAGTTGAAAATCCAGTGCGCGAGAAAAAATTGGCCGTGCGAACGTGGGTTCACTCGTACCTATGTGACTGTCTCCTTCTAAAGCTTCATGTGTCATATTTACGCACGAGTACCGTAATTTGTTGTGTATGATACGTATGCTATTTTGTATCAAACAATAAAGATACATTGAAATGTTCTGAAGGACATAGTTTGTTCGAAAGAATTGCTTCGATAATAAATCTATGTCTTTATTAATATGTTTTTGCGGCCTATTTCCTTCATATTTGACTTGACAGTGGGTGACAGTTGCTCTAACGATTGTGCCGGCGATAAATAAAAAATGTTTTTGGTTCATTATTTTCTCGCAGAATAGAAATATTGTGTTGGTGTTAGATTGTTGCTGTCTCTAAATAGAGAAGATAGCAGAAACTTTCTTACT
Source organism: Agrochola lota (assembly GCA_947364205.1). Lineage (NCBI taxonomy): Eukaryota > Metazoa > Arthropoda > Insecta > Lepidoptera > Noctuidae > Agrochola > Agrochola lota. The sequence goes on from OX376239.1 coordinate 4,983,958, forward strand.
CTGAAAAACAAACATTAAACTCTTTTTCCTGAAGCAGAAGTCTAAGGCATTGTTGTGACGATAGACAGTCTTCCACGTCAAAATTTTAATAATGGCTTTATTTTTTCTCTCTTAGAGACTAAAAGGCTAGAAACAATAGTCGTCTGATAAAAAGATCTTCAGTACAAAGTGGAACAGAGGAACACACTCGAGGGAACGGTGTCTTGTTCTACTGCATATCCTTGTTCTGTGCTAATATATGTGTCGGCGCAAATTAATTCCTCTTCCATTCTCTCCTGTCAGAGAACGGTGTCTAGGAAGGTCTTATTCTAACAAAAAAGTATGATTCTCGTACCTTCAGCCCTCGCCCTCCTCTCGAACTCGTCGAACAGTCGGTTGACATCATCGATCTCTCGCCGCAGCCTCCTCAGCTGAGGGTCGGCGGGATCACCTTCCGCTAGCAGCTTCTCTGCGTCTTCGTTGAGCGCGCGACGGATCGCTTGACGCTGTTCTGCGCCCATTGCTACGAACTAGTGAGAAAAAGGATTTTTGTAATAAAGGCTTTTGTCTAGCCAAATGGTTATACATCTCAAATGATAAAGAACAGATAACGTAAAAATAATGATAATGCTATCCACGAAGACGCGCCCCACTCTGCAATTAGTGTATTGTAAGATGTACTTTAGTGCGGAGCGGAGCGGAGTGGGGACCGTCTTCGTGGATGGCACTATCGATAGTAGGTATATACTCGTATAAGTAAGGTCTATAGAAGTGCTGTTTCTAGGTTCTAAAAAAGCTTAACGTCAAAAACTCCCTGGTTTCTGAAACCAAGGGTTTTGCAACGCTCGTCAATAGGGATGACGATAAAAAAAAAAAACCGTCTTTGAGATTATAAAAAAATATTGGACACGTATTTTTTCTTATTTTACGTAATCTACATTTTTATTACTGCTACGATTACGGCGATATAAAATGTGCCATGACGTCACAAGTATGTAGATTTTATACATACTAGTGACGTAGCGACCCCCACTCCCCAACTTAAAATGCGTTTTATCTAAGTATTTTTTTATTATATAAAGCAAAACATACGTGTCTAATATTTTTTTTATATCTGACTGACGGACTAATTAAAAAATAAGTTTTTTTTTTTACAGATTATAGTAATTTGAAATTCTGACACTTGAAATATTTGCAGCTTTATAGCAAATTATACTCACTTGTGGGAAATCCCAACCCTTCACCACCTTGATAGTAGCGAAGATCATATTCTGCCGCATCCTCAGCTGCTTCCTCTGCCATAGTTGGATCACCTTCACAAAAACATACAATATAACCACAGTCACACAGTACACAAACAGTTGGAAACAGTCTAGGAGACGCATCGTGCTGACATCACAGTTATACTGGGCAATGGGCACTGTTTATGTTTTGTTAATCAGTTGTTGATCATTCATTAACTTGACGGTGATATTATTGTAATATGTTGGGATTGGTTAATAGGGTAGATAAAGTAAGTGTCACATTGGTGTTTGTTTGTATACAATAGTTTGTGTGAGATTGTCCGAAATACCGCTGCAATCACGAATTTACTTGTTTTTGATAATTTTCTGGTAAAAGTAAAAATTAAGGCTAGAAAAAAATCATCATTAAATGAAATTGATAAAACCTTGAGTTATCAAGTACATTCACTGCTTACGTATTGTTCTGGAGGCAAATCTTAAGCAATGGAAAGGAAAGGAAGTTTGGCAATAATTCCTTCTGCACATGTGGCTTCCCTGCACGCGTAGCATGACGCTTTCTATTTCTACGAAGAATAGACATAGCTCTTTCTATACAAACTGACATTTCGTTTCTCCATTTTTGACATCGCACCGTAGAAATCTTTCTACAATCTGTCATTTTTTCTTACGTTTCTAACAATCTTTGTCTAGGTCCTTTTCTATGTAGACTATTTCAGAAGAAAGTTTTCTATTCCAAACTGTCAAAATCACACTGACAACTGACAGTTGTCTAAAGTAGTGAAGACAATTTGATTTTGTAATCGCTATGCTAAAGACAGTAGAAAACTTTCTACTCGACGGCCACAAAGTATATACGGTTATCTACAAAATCTTAAAATCATGATTTTACAGAAGAACGTTTTGAATGCAAAATTGTGATGATTAATAGAAGAACAAAGCTATCTTCTCTTATTTTACATCATTTAGTTAATAGGGCATTACCAAGGAAATGGTTAAGGCCATTAATACTGTAATATTTTTTGTTCCAAAACACGAAACTTCGTCATTTTAAGAATAATTGTTGTAGTTGTTTTTATATACGTGACTTATGAGTAAAAATAGAGAATCAAACAGAAAACAAGTCCTATGACAAAACATCTATGTTTTGTCATAGGACTTGTTTTTGATTTTAAGTCGAATTATGTCAAAGAGTGAATTTCGTAAAAAGTGCAGTTGACTCTTTCTACTTTGGTGCCGTCGCACTGTGTTCACGGAACGTCATTTTTGTCTACTCTTCCGTCGACAAAACGGTGCTCATGCTACGCGTGCTGGTACCTCATTAACGGCATATTATGTAAGAGTCTATTAATTACTCCCGAATTACCATGTTTATTTTTTTACATTCCTCCTTGACATAAACATCCTATTATTTGACATTATATACTTACAATTTAATTTCAACTCTTTATTAGTGACTTTTGTGTACATGATAATTATTCAGATTTGTTACAGCTGTAATAGCTATCATGTCATTTCGAAACTCAAAATATAAAGCAGGTTTTTACTTTTATTAATTTATTATCTTTTATATAGATTATTTTCTATTTAGTGATTATGAGAACGCTGTAAGCTTAATGGACTGTAGATTGGTTGATCATTTGTTCAGTATTTGGTACTTGTTGAAAGACCTACGCTGTCCTCAGATACCTATCAACACTGTTATTAGAAATATTGTAGAAGCCATTTTTTTTTTTAATGTTTATTTAATCCGTAATGTTACAATATTTTAGTTTTTCATAACACCTGCCAAACTGCAAAGCAATTTTTCGGCAGTAGGTTCTCGTGGATTTTGCACGAATCTTTGCTTAAATAATCATAAAAAAAATATTTCAAGTTAAAACTAAGACCAAGACTAACACCATGGCTCTGTAGGCAAACACTTCATAAGTGAATACAGAGTAGTTACCCACACAACCATAGATACTACAATCACAGCTACTAGACTCAGCGGCCTCAGTCAACGAATGTCGCGAGCCCATCCCATAGTACCTACCATAGATGTATAATTTAATACCTACTCAATATTAGGTAAGCAGACTTAGAACCCACGACATTAGCCGACCGAGCCCCCGATCGACCGCAGCAACTATGGACACATCGACAGGTAATGTTTCCTTAGGAGTCTTTTAAAAGAGTAACCGTGGAGTTTCTTGCCGGCTCTAGAAAATGACCCATTGCAACTGTGCACCTAGCTTCTGACGTTTCATAAGTGCCCTTGTAGGTTTATGTGATATAAAATAATTTAAATTATAAAACTACTAAAGAATGATGAGGTTCTGACTAGATCTGCGCCATTCTTGCGCTTGCGCAGTAAGATTTTTACTTATCGTTTGGAGCGAAACCTATTACATTTGGCTTTACCTTACCTACTTCAAATGTTATGATAGGCTAGCATTATTATTAGCTATTATCATAGACACTCGAGACTCTTGGGTCCCGGGATTTTGGAAGGCGTACGAGGGGCCAAAGTCAACTCGCAGAGTCAAAGCTTACTAAATGAGGCACTATTTCTTTTTGTATGCACATTGTTTCTGACAAATTAAGCATTTTTTTTCTTTTCTATATAAGAAGGACAGGACGACGATCATAAGGTACTCACCCTATCGTAAGAGCTCCGCAGCCTGGCCGAAGAGTCGATGGCCTCTTGGCAAGGCGGCGGCAGCGCCACGACGGCGCCGGGCAGCTGCACGTCGGTGCCGGCGCCGCCCAGGCGCACGCGCCAGCGGCTGCGGCCCGAGTTGTCCACTACTGTCACTGCTGAGCCCTTCTCGATGGCCACCTGTGTCACACAAAAATATATTAGGAACCCGCAAGGCTAATAGGATAATAACTTTATAAGTAGCCCAGTATATTTTTTTTACTTGTTTTAAGTGCCCTTGAAAACAAATCGCGACAATATAAGAATACTCAGTCCAATACTAGTTCAGTTCTCATAAAACTTCAGGATTAAAAAAACAATTGCCTGAAGCCTAATACTTTGACAACTAATGAAGCGAACGACCGATTTAGTAACCTTCATTTGCAAAAGAAGTAATTTTCGAAGGTACAGACACAACAGTTTAACCTAAAACCGAATACAACATTAACGTTATTAAAGTTACCATAATTGACATAAAATTCAAACTGGAATGATGTTTCTCAGTAACCACATAACACTTATTACAAAGCCATAAAGTTCAAATTAAAACCCCTCACACTTACATTAGCATGCTTATAAGCGCAAACAGTTTCCGCCCTTAGCGGCCTTGTAATAGGAGCTCTCCGTTGCTTCACGGGGCGGATCTCCTGCGAGTCTTCTACCAGGCGAGATACCAGGCCTCCATGAGAGTTGAGCTCTTCGCGCAGTTCTTGCATGCCCTTCAGTAAGCGCTCGCCCTGATCGAGAGTGAACTCGGATTGGGAGAACGTTGTGTTTAGAGCTTCTTCGCGTCTGGAAAAGAGGTGTTGATTAGTAATTGGTATTGTTTGTGAGTCATTTTTAATATTAAAATATTAACCTGGGATGTAAGTCAATTAGAATCGATTTAATGAATCAACTAATAATCTCAGAAATCGCATCCACCAATTTAATTTACCCACTAATTCAAATCCCTTGATTAGACATAATATTAGAAATTTTTCAAGCCATAATGATATTTGTGACAGATTACAGACTTTAAAAGCAAAAGCGACTCATAAAATTGCATTTTAAACCATATTTTTTACAACATAAAGTGCATTTTTATTTACACCCGGTACCCATTTACATCTGAGTTTGTTTCGGCCTTTCTTCTCAGAGTCGTCAGATAGGAAACACCGAATTCATCTATACTATTATTTTATATGACGTGTAAAAGTGATTCCCATATCCTATTTACAGAATCAACAATTTCATTTCAGATCATTTCACATACCACACAATTGAAACCTATTCCCCACAACTTACGGAACATTTTCATTTACAGCACCATTATAACAGAACTACTTACTTCTGTATCCATTTTTCAGCTTCCTTGACCTCTTCGAAGAAGTTGTGGTACTGTGTGGTGTGTTTGAGATGTGTTTCGAGACACAGAGTCAGCTGAAGAACCCACGCCCATTGAGACTGCATCACCTAAGAAGCAATACGGATATTAAGATTAAGGAATACTTAGGCCATTCTCACACGAGCTGACCAACATAAAACCAGTTGTCAACGCCGACGCAACCAATTGCTTTAACACATACATTTCTATGAGGGTTCTCACACGACGCAACTTGTCGAAAACTAGTTGTCAAAGGCGACGCTACCAGTCACGCGCGACTGGCAGTGCAGGTCTCGGTTATTGCCAACGCAATTTTTCTAAAAATTTGCGCGTTATGGTGTAAACGGTGCCCGAATGACTAAAATTGATACAACTTGAGTTGTGCTATAAGATAGTACCAGTTGCATCGCAGTTGGCAACGCCCGTTGCCAACCAGTTTAGGTTGAATTGCCGTCACCTCGTGGGAGAATGATTTGGCCAACCAAGTTACAGTGATGATCTACTGGGTTAGTAACCAACTTGCTAAAAAATGCTTGCTATTTAATGACAAAAGACTCATTAGTCTTTTTAACAAGTTCTGTACAAGGAAATAAATACCTTAATGCTAAATTATTACGATATAATTTCAACTAACCTGCAGATGTGACTCAATAGTCTTTGTAGCAGGATGATGTTGAGCGATGAGCGCTTCTCCGCGGTCGATGACGTTGCTGAACTGGAGTTCTCGCTTCTCTAGGGATGACATCAGTTGCTATGGAGAAATGAGTCTTATTAGTAGGTTGTAAGAGTGATTTTATATTGGCATTGTGTGGTAAAAATGAAGTTTATGTATTTGAGTAGTTTATATACTCTCTCTTTCACTTATTTGTTGATGAAAAACGAATTTTCTATTTGTTTTGAAGTTATGATTGATGTGAAACCAAAAATATCTGTTGTGTAAAGCCTTCTGTGACAATACGCTAGAGAATTTTACGTAGCACTACGCATTTTCTATTTAGCCACAATCTACTAGCAAAAAACTTTACTTTATATTTTGTCTTCTACCCAACATCTTCACTAATATTACAAAAGAGACAAGATTTGTATTTTTGTTTTGATAAATTAACTTAAAAATTATTTCACCAGTAGGGCTGTTATATTATGACTAAGTAACATAGGCTATAATTTATAAAGATATCGCGCGGGCGAAGCCGCTAGCGGATGCTATACTAGATAATATTCTTTTGAAAATCGACTTTGATAACTTATACATACGATAGTTATTCAAATATTCTTCATCTAAAGTGTAACTAATCATCAACATGCACGTATCTTAACAAAAAAAGCACATCAAAAAAATAAAATCGCCAACATAAATTAATTTAACAATGTATAACATAACGTGTAAAGACCAACCTCTCTATCATCTCCAAACGAATGCTTGTAAACAAAGGAATTGTTTGAACTTATTGTAAAACAACATCGTAAAGTACATGACAATGGTTGCTAATGGAATGGTAAGGAAATGGGGAATAAAGTGGCCATTTTATGACTAACGGCTCTGGTGGAGTTCAAAACTATGGTCCGAGCGCGACTGCTAGTCACCGCCCTCGATATGCGAGCGGTGAGACGGGGCAGAGATAGAAAGGCTAAGCTAACTCAGTCTGCCAATTTAGTCAATGTCGCCCTCCCCCGTCTCACCGTGAGCATACCGAGGGCGGTGACTACCAGTCGCGCAAGGACCATAGTCGGGGTATCCCATATAAAGTGCACGAATAGCCGTAAGATTGATTTTCCTTCTAAACTTTGACGTTTAAAAATAAGAGTGTAAATAACCTCTAATTCAATTAGTAATATTATCAGGCCATATCTGCAACTATTAGCAAACAGGGTGAAAACTCATCTGTTAGAAAGGCCATCCAACAAACTGAAGAAAATGATAAAGCCGAGTTTTAATCTTCTCAACGATAAATAATTTCACAGCAAGATATACCCAACTAAACGATTTCAAAGGAATAAACCTAATCTGCGTTCGCAATTTATTTACCAAACATGTAAACAAACACGAGTTTTAGGAAAACAACTGTAAAGCCTACTTATAAGGTTCAGTTTGCGCTTTTTAAGACTTTTTCAACAGTACTATTTAGTCTAAAATCAACTTTATTTTCACGTTCATAAAGTTGATGTTTGTTTAAGTGGAAATAACATCAATTCGAAACAAGGACATACCTCATAATAATGCTGTACAGCCGGCAGGTTGATGTGAGGATCTGCCCAGTCCCTGGACAGTTCTACTTGTTCCTTCTCGTTCAGCCAGTTCAGCTCGGCAGTCGCTGATTGGAGGAAGTCTTGGAGGGCGTCTAAGTCTGACATGCTGTGGAGGAGAAAATTAAATTGACGTAAGAATAAAACATGACAGTTTTAAATTGAACTTTATTTCGTTTGAAACAAAGTTTGGAATCCACTGACGTGTTAATGTCAGGAAAACCATAATGTATGAATTATATTATAATAGCTACGAAACATCGTTCAAAAATTTATGTCGTAAGGAAAGTCAGTAATGAGTTTAAATTGAACTTTATTTCATTTCGTTTTAACGTTCATATTCAACTGACGCGTTTGAAGTAGACTTTTCTTTTGCAACTCAACTCGAAATAATTATTGTCAAGACGTCTATATTAATCCTAATCTCGACTTTACAGACATAAAAATAAGAGCATTTGTCTGTTATAAGTTTTTTTTTCTTCTAATTATTATAACAAATTGGATTCTATTCGTATGCGTGTAAAGGTAATTATTGATAAAGAGTTGATATATTACCGTTTAGTGCTGGTTGAGAGCAGTTCAGCATACAACTTCTGCAGCTGACTGAGATGTTGGTTGTATAAGTTCAGTTCTTCTCCGCTGAAGTTTGAGCGGTTGAGCACGCATAGTTCCACCTGAGAAATAAGAAGAAAATGGTAAATATCAGGACAATTAGATATTTTGATGAACTTCGTCCGCTTTTGAAAATAACTATTCGTGTTCCAAGTCTCAAAAAAATATGAACCTTGCTTATGTTGATTTAAAGTCGAAAATAAATCAATAATACGTTTCACATCTATCTGTTTTGATGCTTTTGCACACTACGAATTATGTTGGGGTCGGCTTCCAGTCTAACCGGATGCTGCTGCATACCAGTATTTTACATGGACCGACTGCCTATCTGACCTGCACAACCCAGTTATTGGGTAATACGATACCCCTTGGTAAGACCGGTTGTCAGACTTTCGTGTTTCTGACAACCCGTAAAGACTGTCAAAGATCCACTAATGACAGCCGGGACCAACGGCTTAACGTGCTTTTCGAGGCACGTAACAACGGCGGTTGACTTAATTTACTGTCGACCTTATTTAAACTACAATAAAGTTGATCTTTTTAGGAAGTTGCACTATTTTGCTCTTCTTCGTTAGGTCGGCCTTATAGCCCTACGTAAACGGTCGTCTGAGTGTCTTCAAACTCAAACCATTAATTTCAAATAAACCAATCACAGGTCCTTTGAATTGTCAAGGGGTCGGTCAGTCAGAAATATGAAGCTAGTTGCCCATTCCAAAGCGTAGTAGCTACTATCGAAGAACTTCATATCTAAGCAGTTTGAAAATAAAATCCCGTAAACACGATGACCACATCTGTTACCGGCCTGGTTTTATAGCCGCCGAGCACTGCAAGCAGAAATAGTCTTTACGGTGTAGCACATCTGTTAGCAAGTATTACTGTAGCGGCCGTGTGTTGCAAGCAAGATAGTCCTTATGGTGTATAGATGTTCGTTTCTCCCATAGTACTTACATAACATTGATAAATATAGAACAAATCTATTTACTTTTCACATTGCCGGCGAACCAGCAGCTATTCTATACAACCCTGAGAAATGTATATATTACCTAGGCAAAGTATGTAACGGACAATAATATTCATAATATTTCATACATTGCCTGGACGCCTCAGGTATTCTATACATTGCCTAGGTATTGTATAGAATACCTGAATTATACAGATTACCGGTAACATATATATATGTGAAGTTTTTCGATAGTACCTATGGAGAAGAACGGGCAAGAAACTCTGCATCGAAAGTTCTTTGTTCATTGTATAATGCGGATAAATGTTTGTAACGCACCTTAGCGTGGAACTGATCGATCTGTTTATGTTCTCTCTGATGCCTGTCCAGTTCATGTTGCACTGACGGCAGGTCCGAGCCGTAGTCTGACTCGTGGAGTTTTTTCTGAAAACAAATTACTAAAATTAGTACATGACAATACAATGCAAAGTACTGATAAGCTAGTGGTGTGACCGTCGAACTGCCAAGTTAGTTCTCGAGTTCGAACCCAACGCACCTCTGATTTTTCGTATTCATGTGCGTATTGTATAATTATCACCTCCTTAAAAAACGGTGAAGGAAAACATCGTGAGGAAACCGGCATGCTTGAGAGATATCTCTCGACGGCATGTGAAACCAAGTCTGAGGCCCATAAAAGCTCTGACACCAGGTTATTCAAAGATTAAAATTTTGAGGTTGGTAGAGAATTAGACATGTTTGAAAGACTCAAAAGCTTTCTACATACATTGGATAGATGTCACATGTTTGCGAATTTTTGGTTCAAGGAAATGCTGATTTTATCACGATGTTTTCCTTCACCGTTTTGAGAGCAGTGGTGATGAAATTATTTACGACTACCTGGGTTCGAACCCTCGACCTATTCGTAAGTCAGGGTCGTTACCACTGGGCCACCACAGGTATGCCCGAAGTAGACAGATTAAGAATTACAAATGATATTGTTGAAATTCCGGTTTCCGTGTGGTGCCGGACGTAAAGAATAGTACCATTCCATTTCTTCCCGTGGGTGTCGTAAAAGGCGACTAAGGGACTTACTAGAGAATAGGCAGCAGCGTTCTCTATGCATTTTAACTCCATACTGCGATCGCCAACCCGCCTGCCAAGCGTGGCGATTATGACAAATCCCCCCCTTTGGGGGAGGCCTATGTCCAGCAGTGGACGTCTTTCGGCTGAAATGATGATTGTTCAAATTGTAGCTGTTATAAATGTACTCACCAGTTTCTCTTTACACCATTTTGTAGCTTCACTAAGCTGCTGGAACTTGGGATCCGCATCATGTACCCGTGTCTCGAGCACCGTGCGCGTCTCCCTCCGGACCGTGGTCTGTTGCACGGGCATTCGGACTGAAGACAGGCGAGGGACTAAGCGACCCGTGAAGGATTGGCGGGCATTTAGCCAGCGGTCGTGGACTTGTTGGACTCTGGAAGACGAATTTTTATGTTAGTTTCATGCAACTGGTTTGGGAAATTCTGTTGTATTTTTTTAGGAATTAAGTTTATTAGTTACTGCAAAAAAACTGGTATTTTTGCTCATATTTAATAGTAGTTTGACCCTTTGGAAGCGTTGACAAATTAAGTTGTTATATCTCAGTATTTATAAAAAAAAAAAAATGTTTTGTTGTACAGAAATGGGATTTCAACTGCCTAGGGATGGGAAAATGGGATTTCAACCCAAAACTAAAGCACCAAACTGTAATTGATCTTTTTGCAAAAATCCTTTATTTGAATGCGAAAGTGTTTTGTTTGGTCTTTCTTCAAGTACCAATTGAGTCAAATATGGTCTTGATTTTTTGCATAAAAACAGTTTATAATCCCGTGACTGACACACGCTGCTTTAGATTCCGAAAAAATAGACAGTTCCAGTAGAAAAGATCATGGGAAATTCACCAAAAGCACACAAAATACTAACCGTCGATGTAAATCAGCGGCCTGAGGATATCTCCCTTCCCTCAGCACGTGGCAGTCCTGGAACATCTCCTGGATGGTATGCTCCATGGCCCGCAGCTCCTGCTCGATCTGCTCGACGGCCAGCTTGGCGTCTGCCGGGTGCACGCCGCGCTCCACGCGACGGATCTCACTCTCGATGTGGCGCTCTACGCTGTCGAGGCCGGCTTCCGTTTGTTTTATATCCCTGGTAAAGAAATAGTTGATTAGTAATGTAGAACATCGTGGTTTGGCTATCAATATAATCTAAATGGTTTTATCTGGTGAAATAACGAAGTAACAGAGCCTAGTATTAGCCAGTAACCAAACAATTATCTTTTGAGGGTAAAGAGATGAATCAGGACCTTATCCCAACGATGAGCAACAGAATCTTAAGCTAAGCTATAGTTTTCTGCGATCAACATTCTAGTTCTCCATGATGTCCCGTGATTTTGACACGTTAAGGATCATGTTTGTCCAAAGAAAAAGTCTTCAGTAGGTGGTCAAAGTATGAAGAAACGCCATCAGCAAAATTCAGTAGAAATTACTAGTTTTCCTTTATGGTTGTTCCCTTTGGATTACAAGTACTTAGTACATATACGCCTGTTCTTACAGCAGTAATAGAACGTACCTGTGTAACTTCTCAGCGAGTCGCTGCAGTCGCTCCAGTCGCCGTATCTCGTCGGTCAGGTCCCGCTCTCGCTCCTGCTGCGCCATCAGCAGTCGAGACCACGCCTGTTCTAACGCGTCAGGTCGTAAGGTCGGCTCGATGTCACACTCGCCCACCGATTCGAAGTATTTCTGTGAAAAGATTTGATTTTTGATGAGTATAAAAAAAGAAACTGAGTTTAGAATGTGGCATCTACATCGCCACATAGGAATTACGCATCATACTGACGTCACGCGAAATCCTGCATCGCGCAAGCAGAGTTAAGTGCGCGTTCAGTCTGATAACCAGTCTTACCAAGGGGTATCGTATTACCCAGTTAATGGGTTGTGGAGGTCAGATAGGCAGTCGCTCCATGTAAAATACTGGTATTCAGCTGCATCCGGTTAGACTGGAAGCCGACCCCAACATAGTTGGGAAAAGGCTGGGCAGATTGAGAATTGGTGGAAGAAAGATTTTCCGCCTTGGTTATACAATGTACCTATACGCACATCACAAAATCACAAGTTGCTTCCGCTTCTATTAATTTGAAATCCGACAAAAATAGTATCAGTGAACATTTTAATTGACATGAAGCAAGTGTACATAATGTAAAGATCACAGCTCGTCGCGTCTTATATCAAATTATCTGAAAAAGGCATGAATGTATGTGTTTGTTTTTACAATAAGAAGCAGGCATTTTATTACATACCTCTAATTCCCTGTAATGATGGAACAGTTTCTGTTTCTCCCTCTGTCTGAGCGGCACCTCTTCTTGGCGGAACCGCGTGCTCTCACTGAGCAGCTTCTTCATTTCGATCAAAGTTGACGGGAAAGCACGGTCCTAGAGGAAAGAAAGAAGATTTAATATGGTACTCTAAGGCCTGTACTATGTTGTTACCTAACAACAAGATTAAGGCCCGCTTGCACCTAAAATCAATCAATATATTTAGCGTTAAATACATTTTAAATTAAACATCATTCGGTCTCCATCAACTTCAAACAATTGACGGAAATAGAACGTTCGATTCGTTTAGTGCTAATTGTGATGCCAGCGGGCCTGAGAGTATAATATTTTGGTGCATTTTAAGTTTAAATAAACCAAAATATTGTGTCTCTTTTATATTATTGTTAATAAAATATATTATGCACCAAAAATAGAATGGAAAACATTGCAAATGCATGAAAGAGAATTAATTTGTAATTGTAATGTAAATGTTATTTCCGTAAGTATTCTGAACAGTAAGTAGTTAGTGCTCAGAAGTTGCAAATTGGAAATATTACTCTTGCAAGAATCTACAAACAGTAACACAAGTTATGTTACTCTTGAACAAGTTCGTGCTGCCCTACTGCAATAACTTTATTGTAGCTAGTCTAACACTAATTTCTCAAACCAAGTCACAGAAAAAGTTCATTAGTTCATTTTAGTCTTTTAAATAATTACTACTAAAGTCACCGTCTCGAGAAGCTATAAAGTTTGTAAACAAAGAAGTTACGTAGCGACAATTCAATCAACAAAAAATAATCTCCATCCATTAGACGACAGCGCTTTATATCGCTAAAATATAACCCGACTGAAATTGCTAGTTAGTTTCGTATTACACGTATGTTACTTTGATTTGATTGAATTTGGGATTATGTATTTCGCTACGTAACTTAGAAGAAGTCCTTTGTTTACAAAATGTATAGCTTCTCGTGACGTTGACATTACACATGCTACTAATATTTAGTCAAAGTTAGCAAGGTTACGCTTTAATTGCGCTATGCATTTCATCACTTAGCCGAAAGACGTCTACTGCCCTAAGCACCGCCAGTTCGAGTGGTTGGTAGTAGCCTCCTACCTGCATGAGGGCGCACTTCTCGTGCAGCCAGGCGCGGTGCAGCGCGGCCTGCTCTGTATAAGCGGCGGCGCGGCGCTGCGACTCGGCGTCGAACAGCGGGTGCACGGTCGGCGGCTCCGGGAACGTCTCGTAGAGGGACGAGATGTACGTGATGAGAGACTTCTCGTCAGGCTCGTGGGTGTCCACATCTGAGGAGAGAAAGAGAAGAATTAAAATCTGTTGAAGGACCAAGTCTTGCACCTAAAGAGCATCAAGTTCTCAACATGTTTAATAAACACTAAGCAGTGAATCCTGATGACAACTTTGCTGACTGGTTTATCATACAACAGTCGTTTTTGAGTTTGTGGCGATATCTACATCGCCACATGCGAACTACGCATCAAACTGACGTCACGTGAAATCCTACATCGGGCAAGCAGGATTATTCCGATCATGTACTTCAACTTCCCGACATCAATCGTCGGCCCACCAGACACGACACCCGTCTGGTCCGAGGATCCTTCCTTTTCTACGGAGGATGAGTGCAACTACAGTGCACTTATGGAGGACTTATCCCTCCATAAGTTCATTCAAGCTCTCTTAAGAAGGTTACATCAAGGTGGGCCGATGTTATCCATCAAGATATGGCATGCCATCGTGGTATACTTAGTATACATTGGTATTCCAGCAAATTGGTTTGGCCTTATTGAAAGTTACAAGAAGGTCTAACCAGCAGTGTATCAAAATGAGTTAAATACGAAGTGACCAGTCCAAAATTTCACAAAGCATTAATAATCCTACTAAAACTAACGTCCTAATTAAAACTAGACACACGAACAACTCGCAAACTTACAAAATTATAGCAATTAGTCGCACAACGACACGATAATCGCACAATAAAATCGCACACTCGAGGCTGCACCGATTATCCACGCCAAGCTGCACCCGCTTTGAAATGTAATTATTCTTTTGTTTGTCACTGTTTTACTTCGAAGGTGCCTCAAGTATTATTATTAAAATGTTATTTAGAAACAATCAATTGAGATAATAAGCAGAACGGCCTAGGCCTCTTATGGAACTTGCGATTTATAAAAAGTTATTAAAAAAATTATAGCTGCTTCTTAAGAATTAACACGGTGTGTAAATCCTGAAGCGACCGTACTATAGGGATATTGACAAAAAAAAAATATCCGTCAGATTAATAAAAAAATATTGGACACGTATTTTTTCTCTTTTTACGTAATCAAAAGTTAAAATGTGGCATGACGTCACTCCCCGGTAGGTTTTATACTGACTTGTGACGTAGCGAGCCCCAACTCCCCAACCTTAATGCGTTTTTATCTAAACCATTTTTTATTAATATGATGAAGCAAAAAATACGTGTCATATATTTTTTTATTATATATATTATGACGGATTAAATAGTTTTGACTTGATGTACCGACCCCATTATATTGGTATACAGACATGAGTAAGATGAGGTTTAAAGATGAAAATTATCTAATAATTATGTAAATACTAGTTAAAACATGTTTTTTTTCTCCATTATTTAAATCCTATCATTGAATTTTTTAAAGGCTTTTTAAAAATCTAAAATGTTCATAAAAAATAACATTCGCTGACCATTTTCCGTATTTTTCAATTATTCAAGAACTTGGCTCTCTCTACCACATCAACCAAGACAACAGTCCAATAACCTGACACCTCAAACCATAAAGCCATAACCACAATGGCTGGCGTCACAACTCAACTACACTTGTCCAGTCGAATCGTGAACAATACCTCGTAAACTACTTCAATTGTAAATGTGAACTGCGACCTGCCAATTGTATCGGCTAATAATTTAATACTGTCTGCTAGTCTTTGATTCAATTCGTGATCAGAATTTAATGGGTATAATTGGGTTTGTTACTATGCGGCTAGACTGTGAAAAGAATGGCCAGGAACATATAAATAAAAACGAGATATGTCGTCAGACACCGGTTGGAACGAAGTTCATTTCGTTATACGTATATTAGAACGAAATAAATTAACAACGTTTAAGAGTAACGAAATGAAAAACTGCCAGCAGAAGAGAAAACTAAAACACTGGTATTAGCGCCATCTATATTATATTAGTGACACTACGGCGCGTCGGTGACGCGAATTCATAAGGTTACCCCTACCAAAAATCGCTCAACGTGCGGGAAGAAGTTTTCACTTTAAAAAAAAAACCGGCCGCGTACGTTACTCGCTGCTCGTATCTCGATACGCACACACACACTCGTATATATAGAAAGAGACAGAGAGAGTGAGTCAACTCCTACAGTAGGAGTTGGACTAGTTGGTGGGAGTCTCCTTCATTCCAATAATGCGTTGGATTGACAACTTCCTAATTTTGTGAAACCGGTTAATAAGATTAGGAAATAAATAATAACAGTGAAAATCCGAGTTCATGATGGAATTAATATTAGCATTAATAACAAAATACTAGTTCGTGGTGAATGTGACCAAACACATCAAACATGGTCACTGTAGTAAGGACTCATGAATCTCAAAGACCTTTTCTAACTAAATGGTTTTATATTTAATAGATTCTGAAGAGCCTACACTTTATATGTCTATTGCAATAGAGTAGGCATAGACAAACTAAGAAAACATATTTTATGAACATTAAAAACCCTCAAATCTCTTGAAAGTAACAAAATAAAAGTTATCACAGGAAAAGTCAACAAACTCATATTTTCCTAGTTGACATAATCAAGAATGTTGCCGTCCAATTATGGTCAGTAATTACTAACTAATTACGATGCCTGAGAATTACTACAGTAATTTCACCCATGTGGGTACTGTTACGAAGCTTTAATCGGATTTGATTCTTGTGTTTTTAGTATCGTTTGAAAATACTGCGAAACTTAGTGAGAGAGGAATCTCTTTCGATTGATTTATGTAAGTCGATAATTTTTACAATAATTTTCTTTCTGTCACTCGCAGATTATGAGGAAGTTTAGATTATTTAAAACAAATCAACTGCTTCATTCCAATAGTATCGATTGGCTGAGAAGAGATAATGGTGTACTGCTGAATGAAATGGTCTCAATATGTGATAGTAGTTAATCGGTTGAGGGACACTGAACTGAATTATTGAACTGAAATATTCTTACCATCCATTTAAACTATGGATTCTTAATGGCGGCTCGGAACATGAGGCGAGTCGCTGCGCAGTAACGAATTCATGTGTCAGCGGGGGTGAGGGGTGCGGTACTGAGCAGTGAGTAGCGCACTTCCGAGCTGCCATTAAGTTTGAATCGAACTGCACCTACCTTCTTAGATATTTAATTAGATTGTTTACAATACCTAATGTTTTAAGACGAGCTCTAACCCCGACAAATTGTCACGCAGTTTGGCAGGTTTATAAAATGTATGGAAGTATTTTTTTCAAAATAAATGATTTATTTATACTTTTATGTTGGCATGACTCGAGAAAATGTGGAGAACAGCAGATTTTTTACGTGATTTCAGGTTGGTCCCATAGTAAAAGTTGTTCATAATGATGATACAATGACCCCATAAGAGTTTTTCTGTTATTTCAATTACACCTTGTATTTTCTTCCATACCGATAACACACTAATACAGAGTAGTACAATACTACAAACTAAGTCACGGCGCGTTTAGTTCCCACTAGAAGGCTAACGTTACGCATTGGCGTGAAACATTCAATCCGCAAACATTATCGTGGTTTATTACCCGGAACGGACTTTGCATGGGATGTTTATGTCTGTAAAAAATGACAGCCAAGTTTGATGCGGAGTCTGGTTTAATTCTATCATAAGAATACTTTCTTATTGTTTCCGAAAGTTTTAATCAAAGAAAATTGATTCCAATTAAATCAGTATTTTTGTAAACCATTAACTTATTTATATCGATGACGGATCGTCACGAAAATTTAACTCCAAATCAACGCTATAACATTTTTCCTGTTGTTTGAAAACTCGTGCTCAAATAGACAAACAACAAAACTTTATGGCATTAAAATCATCGAAATACGACGTTCTTAAAAAAAAAAAAAACATTCAAATTAAAGTCAACAATAACATAAGGTATCTGAGATATTGAATTACCTAATTGACCTATTCTGAACAATGACAAAAGGACATTCGATTAACTCATAAAGAGGATCGAGTAACGCCCTTCTTCAATATCATAATCCCGTATAATGATTGTCTGAAATCGCCATCAGGCAGAGACCTAGCGTAGTGATCAATACTTTTTCCTTGAAGTACGAACATAAATTTGTACCTTCCGAATTGAGTACACACACTGAATACATTTTTCTCCGTCAAATACCTATTTGCTCCGGTGATATCGCATTGAACGCCCGAACAATCCCAACATGTTCGGATCGTTTTCGGACATCGGAACTATACGTACGTATAGGTACGACTAAATCGCATCGAGTCTGCGCGCTCCCTTTGTACTTGGAAGGTCGGGATCGTTCGTGCGTGTTCCTACGTCTTCGCACGAGTGAAATTCGACCGAAAATGCGTCCAAAGTGCGCGCGGCCTAAACCCGGAATCCGCAGTTTCGACCCAAGTTACAGGCGATTCCTACTTCGTATCACCTACGGACATAAAATAAGATTGGGGCCCGACCTAAGAATGAATGACAACAAGATTTGACAGATGTCCCTATTCCCTTTATAGGTTTTTATTTTTATTAATTTATATTTATCTTTTATATAGATTATTTTCTATTTGGTTAATGTGAGAACGCTGTAGGCTTAGTGGACTGTAGATTTATTGACCATTTTCTATTTTGTTTGTTACTTGTTGTGTTCCCATACTTATTAACACTGGTTTTTGAAAATATTGTAAATAAAAATAAAAGAGTAATCGTGGAGTTTCTTGCTGGCTCTTCTCCATAGAAAACGACCAATTGGAACCGTGCTCCTAGCTTCTGATGTTTCATGAGTGCCCAAGTTTATGCAATTTTGTATTTTCCCGATGTGTTTTTGCCCGTCCGAAAAAGCTATTGAATCAGGTGTAGGGTTCACTCCGAAGTTTCTAACTACATTCGGACCGGCTCGTATCTTCGTTGACGGACTTAGAGAGTAGGGCTCTGATTCCTATGAGAAGAGGCCTTAGCCCTACAGTCAGACGGTTACAGGTAATCATTGTAATTTAAACCTTATGACAATGTACAGTAGAGCAGTAACTGGCCTGCAGGTATTATATAGGTGGAAGGTTTATGTAACTCACCTTCGGGGTCCAGTAGTCTGGTAACTCCATACTCCTTCTCGACTACGTGGAAGGCTGTCTCCAAACGCTCACGGACTTGTCTTGACCTATGAAATAAACATTCTGGTAGTAATAAAATCTTCGTGTCATTAGTTTGACGTCAACGTAGTAAATAGCAAATTACCTAGCTTTCAAACTAAATTGCTCACTAAACTGGTGTGAAATAATAGTGTAGCCACAAGTCAATTGATGCTGTAGTCATAAATCGCAAAATCCGTTGTTTCGTTTAGTGAATGAACCTTCGAAACTCCTATGGGAGCATTCTGGCAATGGTTTCTAATACAAAACATTCCCATTCATTTTATAGGAATTGTAGCCGCTGCCATTTCAATCAAAGGCTTCAAGGATATTCAAGATCTCGTAGGGCTGTAAATATAACTGATATTTACCTGATATTACGCCAGTCTATCAGATCAGGACGGTTCCTGTGTATGAGCGCATTGAACGCCAGTCCGTCGCGCCAAGATGACGTGAAGTCTGCGACCCTAACGCCAGGGTATTTAGCAGTGGAGCGTCGAGCCCAGCTCAATAGTGCTTCACGTGCTGTCACGTTAGCTTCCTGACCAATCACGATGTCGGATATCTGAGGAAGAAGAAGAATGATGAGTTAGATTTTGAAAAACAATAGAAAAACGAAAATCCTGTTCTAAAAATAAAATTGCGTAAAAAGAAAATAAGCGACGAACTTGGCTCGAATTTTTTGTGCGTTTTTCTGAAGATCACTTTTTATTTCATTGTGGTTTTTAATTAATCATTCTGCTGTAATTTATTTTAAATTAGAAAAACGTTACATTGTAGAAATGTCGTTAAACAAAAGTACGACAGTTTCGCAAAATCAAGTATCATTTTCATATTAAAAGCTTATTTAGGCCATCTACGCAGAAAACTCTACCTTAACTCATAGGTTTAAAGTGCATTATTCTTTGATAATTGTCCTGTATTTCTCCTATACTGAATAAAATATGAAAGACCGTAAAATAGAACAGTATCTATGCCGATGGCATCGCGAAAATTTTACAACACGTGAGAATCCATCCAATTAAACCATTACCAACAAAGGCTAGTTAAAATATTAGCGCTCTCATTGCAATTTCAGTCTTAAAAGATAGTGCTAGAGTTGATAATAGATTGGTAAGATAGGAAACTATGATTGAGCAGTTTGTGTTGTGAGATTATTATCTTGATTATGATTTAAATATTACGTTGTAGTCCATCTTGTAGATTGAAGATATGCCACTTTCCTATGAAGCTTGAATAGAGAAATGATATTCTTATAACTTAATGATTTTATCTATAGCAGAATAATTCCTACTTAATTTAAAATTACGTAATGATCAGGCAGCTTCTGACAAGATGAATATCTGCAATTACCAAGAAATAGATGAAAACTTTCGAACTATCAATTTGTGACAGTTACTAACATAAATATGCAACACATTATGATTACCTGGAAATCTAATATCTATATTGTGAGTAGGTCAAAAACAAAATAGCG
The DNA here is from genome assembly GCA_947364205.1 of Agrochola lota. NCBI lineage: Eukaryota > Metazoa > Arthropoda > Insecta > Lepidoptera > Noctuidae > Agrochola > Agrochola lota. The sequence goes on from OX376239.1 coordinate 5,004,237, forward strand.
CTCAAAGAACATATCGTGTCTAAAGAAGCTGATCGACTTTAAAATGACCAAATTTTTGGTCAAAATTCAGTAAGTTCAAAATCCATATCATCATCAACTCAATCGGAAGACCTCCACTGCGGGAGATAGGCCTACCCCAAGCATCGCCACAACGACCTACCCCGTGCTTCCTAATACCTACAGTTATTGGATTGATATGACAAACCAACTTCCAACCAACTCCTCCTCCTCCTTTCTCCTTCCTTCCAACTTTGTAGGTAAGAAAAATGCGCTGTAAGGACGGTGAGCAATGGGTAGCTCGCCGTCCAATAAGGACCAGGCCCGGGTCGACGGCGCGTTGTGTTCCACGTGCGCCTCAAAGAGATATCAGCATAACTGACGGGGTCTGCTAGAACCGATGCCTGCCGGGGTCGCAGGAAAGTCCGAAAGGGATACCTGGCAACGTACAGGCAACTGAAGAAACACGGGTGAGTTTTAGTCAGTAAGAGTTTGACACGCCCTCCCGCTCCGCCCAGACCGGGAGAACTTATTTGATAATTTCAAACCCAAAAAAGGTGTTTAAGTTCTATGATCAAAGATATAATGAAATTATAAAATATACATAATTATTGATAATTTGTGAGCTTGTAGATAGGTATATAATATAATATGGTAGTGTAATACCCCCCTAAAACACATTCAGCGACCTATATGAGCCTAGTAGACCGTGTCAATGTACAATTACAACAACGTATGACACTACATACTCCACAAACATCATCATTACAAATATACAGTTTCAGTGAAAGTGAGCCCAGTTCAACGCACAGTCTGGCTGACATCCAGGCCCAATAATAGACTGGAAGTATGAGGAAATGCGTCTAGCGATGTATTAGTGGGCCACTGTGTTTATTGGTGGCTGGACCACATCATGTTTGAGTTTGGAGAAGAGTCAATACGGAGTGATATTAAATAGCTTTTATAATCTCATCTAATCTAACCTTCATGGTCCCATTGAAAGGAAAAGGTGTCCCTTAGCCCATTACCATAGAATTCTTTCTTGTGCTTCTGTAATAAACTAGAGCTTTTTCCAGAAGACACTTAAAAGAAAGCATATTCGAGAAGACTAAGTAATGAACAAGAAAAAAATACTAAGCCACGAAATCGACCTAGTAATCTACCTTTAATTGGTTATGTAACCTTTAATTACCATTAGTTGGAGTCATTTCAATCAACCGTACTGAAAAACTATTCCTAAGCTTACCATGCAATAATAGGTAATATGCTGACCAGGTTATCATCATTCTCCAAACTTATCACACCAAAACAGATTGCTCGACTTTCAGATCCGCTAACTATGGTTACGTCAACTTCAAACTTATTTAACATTAATTTATTTCAGGCAAAAAAAAAACACAATTTGTACTAGAAACAGTTTGACTCATAAATCTGCGTAAGAAACTTCGATACTTTCATTTGGACCAAAAATCACCGTTATTGAAAAAATTCATTGAAACCACGAAATAGAGAGAAGTACAAGTTTAGTTGAGTTGGAGTTTAGGAGTCTCTTTACGCAAAGTTAGATGAGAACTGCTGTTTGCGAATTGGCCACGCATATACAGTACAACTATTTTATTAATGTCGCTCGGCAAACTTCGTGTTTCGTCCGTCGTCGGACTTCTATCAGTTCCCTTTGCTCTTGGTGCAGACCGAACTTAGTTCCAATTTTATCCATAACGATGATTTTCATTTTCTAAAAGCCTGACCAAGGTACGTCATATCCCATGCTTTCTCTTGTGAACAAACCACTGATCGATATTCAACCAATCTTAGAAGACCAATGCAAAACCATCGAAATCTAGAGGAGAAGGTTACGGCTAATTCTGTCACAGGAGCTAGTGAACCTTCTGACTAACCATTCAGTATTACTACTAGTCGATATCAAAACTATAGCGGGTTCAACGAACTGTTTGGCGTTGAAACGATTCGATGAGCAACTGAATGCAACTGTGACGGAATGGGTCCAAACGACCTTATTCCGAACAATTACGTATTAAAGGAAACTAATCGGTTATGCGGTTCCGCTATACAATAGAACTGTTATAGTGTTGATTAGGAGGAATCGAAAGAAGTTGCTGTAGATAACTTTATGAATCTGATCTGGAAGATGAAAAGAAATGTAACAATGTGCTTTAAATGGAACATAATGAGAACCATTGATAACTGAAAATAAATAGAAGTAGACAAGTAAATAAAAAAGACAAGACAGTGCTGTAAAGTTAGGAATCAAAATTCATATTGAAATAATCAGAATTCAAAGTCAAACAAACAAAAACCTATTCTATTAAAACCATATCCTATAAATAATCATCACTGACCATCATTCTTATAGTAAAACACTTGTGTTCAGCAAACATGAGAATAAAAAATAGTCTTTATATTACACAGAGCTGTGTAAAAAAGAAAACTTTTTATTTACGTGACAAATTCGCGACGGCTCGCTATTGTGGCTGTGAATGAGATTCTTCTATGAGCATTTAATACATCGAACTGTCACAACAACAATATCTTGTCTCGTCATATTGCGAAGACTGATGACCTGCCAAGGTACGGGTCAACTGGAAAATACATCGGGTCTTGTTCAAAGTAGCTGATTTGACGTATATCTAAAGTTGGTGAACCCCTTGCTATTACGGTAACCCTTCCCATCAAGCGGGCTGTGGCTCTATTTGATAAGTTATTACTTAAGAAAATGGCAACCATGTGTCACCGACTTTACGTGGATGGTGAGAAATTGGATGTGGTGGCGCAACATGAAAATTACGTCCTATTAGCAGACTAATGCCAGTTGCAGCATTGGATTACCAAACACGCCTGTCTCGAAACATAGCTCCCATAGCAATTTGTCTAAAACTACGATTTGGCAAAGGCATTTGAGACGACGTTACGAAAAAGGGAATTGACATTTTCCTAAACATCCTAATAAGGATTAATTACAGATTGGAGTCTGTCTGGGTAAATAACTTAGATTGGTAATTTCCTAGAAGTAAGGATTTAGTACGAAAGAGTTAAAAGATATATTAAATCACCATATATGCCGACTGTTAACATGTGCATTCACTGAGCCAATAAGTGAAGATACTCGTATGATGTTAATTTATTTCTTCCGAACAAAAAAGCTTGCGACGCCTATGGCGTGAGAATAGCAAATAGCTGATCTCACATTGGGAATTCTTTACGTGTTATGTTCTGATCAAATTAAACGATATAAAGAAACAAAGCAGTAAAATTGCAGACACTAGAACAATCATGATCAACAATTACTATACCCATTTCAAACATATTTATAGCAGAATCGGAGAAAGTCTTAAATCGTATTATTGAAATATATACAAGCGTATGATATATGCCGTTTAAATTAAGAACCTTGCGATTTGATCATTTCAAAATTTATTCTGTAGGAAATATTTCAATCTCCATTTACTTCTTCCCATATAAAGATACCCATAATTAAGGTATCCATGCTGGGTCAAGTTCCCATGGGTGAAATTGGATCTGGTCCCGCCTCCTGACCTTGTACGTCATTTGGGACGTGTTAGTGAACAAGTTTCATATGCCTGACCTTGCATGACATGGTACATATTTCGTACTGACATTTTGAAGATTATAATTATAGTGATTTGAGGCGAAGAATTTGTAACAAGAAATGTTTGAAATAGATTTTTACTCGTCTATATCATACCGCTAAATTATAATGTATCCTAAGATTCACAGGGTTTACTTGGTTTAAACTTAGTTGGTCGTGCGAAGTGTGTTAGCAACTACTGCTGAATGAACTTCGCAACCTTAAGAGAAACTATTAATTTATAGAACGGTGTTATCAATGGAATAATCTGTATCTATATTGTGATCATCCTGATAATTTATAATTTAAGTGTCGATGACACTTTACCTTGGGAACATATTAAAGACAGAAACTATGTCGGAACTACGAAGAATGCAAAATAAACACATGCAAACAAAATGCAACAATGTATAACCAGTAGCGAAGTAAAAATTAGTAAAATCAAGAAAGTACAATCATCGTGTTCATTGGCTTGGCCCACAGGAATCAGTCCATGAAAGCATAGCTATGCATGTTTGTACAACTTTCGCTCATGCTAATCGTACGTGTAAATATTGTAGTAGCTGGATTGATTGGAATAGTCTAAGTTAATTCAAACCAGAAAGTCATCAAGGTAGCTTTCCCCCCCAAAAATTTTCTACGTGATAAAAACCTTTCAATATGTCTAAACAAAATAAATTAGAGTTTACAAAAAAGTTACGTGGACGTAGAAAATCCTACATCACTAAACGAAACAAAATTCGTAACTCATTGCACTCACAAGATCAATGTAATGCTTAAGTTACATGAACATGATAACCAAAATTATTCCAACCTCCACTTGTTTTAATTATCATTCAATTTTCGTCCATATCACTGTCAAAATAAGGAAAGATATGTTTTTGTTGGTGTTTAAAGTTAAGTTGGCAAGGAGTGGGCGGTTGGCCGAGGCTGTGGATTCCATGATGTCATAAAGACGGTGTCAGGGTCTTTACTTAGTCTACACTTATTTTATTAGCTATTTGTATCTTTAATGGATTTACGGAAGCCTTTGACTGCAAATTGAATTCAGTGTTTATAAATACTAGAATTGATTTTGGCTTTTCTTTGTGAAGAATTGTTTGGTAACAAAGAAGCAATTATACAAAGTTAGTTTAAAGAAAAATCTTCGAACGTGTAGGCGATGCAAGTCCTTGATTAGCGGTAGGTACTAATAGAAGACAACAAGGGAGTCTACGAAGCGTATAGTCGCCGGCACGTAACTTGGCAAGAATCGTAGATGCGCAGAATTCGTTTTCGCTTGTCTTTTTTAACATACATGTTCAAAAATAAATTATGGCAATAACCATAGAATAATGTCAAGCAATAAAAAGTGTTATATTTTTTGTTGCAAGTGTACATGCGCAAAATTACTCCCAATACGCCAAAACCTTGCCAAGTTACGTGCCGGCGACTGTAATATGATTTTTTTGGAATACCACATACACCATTAGTCAACAACTGATGAAATTAAGTATACATATACGACACACGACTCAGTGTTAAGTAAGAAAGCTTTTGTAAGCGATTCTTACTAACAGGATGCTATAAAAATTGAATAAGGACGTAAGGCATAAATAATCAAGGTAAGCTGTAGTAATGCTATCTACAACAGACTATAATTCTCGCAATCATGTGGAAGACAAATCTAGTAAATGTGACTCTCCCAAATCAAAATGAAAATCAATTCTTCCGTCCCACTTTCCAGGTAAACATCATCGGGGTGCTAGGACAGGAAACCTCCCCGTGTGCCTGGGGGCTGGAGTTCCCTTACGGATGCGTCCGGGGGGAAGGCCAGTCTCCGGGACGGTGCACCCTGGGGTGCGGGCAATGTCTCCCCATTAGGTACTGCGTGCCTAAGGGGTCTCGTTGCCCGTCTGCCAATATCCTGTCGGAGGAGTGAACGCTCTAACGTGTGCTCGTTAAGAGCACACGTTGAGCAGCGTTCTGGTGGGAGCGGGCTCGGCGTGCACTAACCCTGCCGTCGGGCAGGCAGGAGGAAGTCTTTTCTCTTGCCACCGTTGGTCTCGTAGCCCCGAAGAGTGTCAAGGTCATGTCTCTGGCATTTGACGGGGGTCGAGGGTCTTGGCTTAACCGCCCGGGCCGCGAGGTAGAAAACCTCTATAAAAAATCACCCCAAACCTCCAAGCGGCGGCGCACCGTGAGGGAGGTTGATAGCTTGACTAATGGGTAGCTTAATTAGTCACTAGTGCGAACCACTATTTTTTGGTTGGTTGGTTGGATATATTTTTTACTCGTGGGATCAAAAATGGAAAACTTTTTAAAATTAAACCCTACAGTCGAAGTCGTGCCAATTTTATTGGCGGAGGAACCGCTTGCCGGTGACGGCAACCAGGGTCGAGGAGACTCCTGTCCCTCCGGGGACCAAACTAGGTCCGACCAGGACACGGGACGCGGGCGTTTCTGGGGGAAACGCTCGCGCGAGGAGAAGTCGCGTGACGAGAAGTCGGACCGCGCAGGATCGGTGGGACAATCCTCGGGCGAGGAATGCCTGCCGGTCGCTAAGGTGCCGACGGTAAGGAGAGGCCGAGGTCGCGTGTCGGTGACCTCGAAACCAGGGCGTGGCAATCGGGGTCGCATCAAGCGGCCCGATACCCCTCCAGGAATCGGTGGGGAGAGCGACTCTGAGGTCTCGTCCGGGGCCTCAAGCGAGGAGCCGGAGGGGGTCACCATCCCTCGAAAGGGCACGAAGGCACAGGCTGGTGCCACTGCGAGCCGTGCCGGTGGGGGAGTGGCGACCGACGAGGCCGCCAAGGTTGCCGCTGGGGGCTCCGATTCGGAGCGAACAGCCAGGTTTGCGGAGGTCGTAGCAGCCGCGATCAGGAGTGTGGCCTTGAAGAAGCTGCAGTCCTCAAAGGACAAGGCCATGCCCGCGGCCGCGGCATCCATTATGGCGGCAGCGAGGGCCCTTCAGGTCGGGCCTCCGTCAGACGCACTGTCCGAGATGCGGGCGGAGGTCGGCCGCTTGACGGCCGCTATGGAGCTTCTCCGAAAGGAGAACGAGAAGCTCCGAGCAGACCTGGCTGGACTACGTGGCCCCCACGTTGTATTACAGCGTGGAGCGGTGCAAGGGCAGGGCCTGCCCTTGCCGGCGGAGGACCGGATTTTGGCCCTGGTGCGGAAGGAGCTGGCTGCCGTCAGCAGCCGGTTCTCCGTACTGGAGGGCATTGTCCTGCGCCCTCCGCTAGCGGCGAGCAGGCCGGCCACTTTTGCAGCCACTGTGGCTGCTTCGGCCGCGCCCGCGGTCAAGCTTGCGGCCCAGTCCACGGCCAAGTCTGCGGCCAAGCCAGCGGCCAAGTCCGCGGCCAAGCCAACGCCTCCAGCGAAAGCGGCGCCTCCGGCGAAAGCGGCACCTCCGGCGAAAGCGGCGCCGTCCAAGCCCAAAAAGGGCGGGACGGCTGCGCAGGCAGCTGCGCAGAAGGCCATGGCGGCAGGACGGTCGCCCCCGCCCCCACCTCCTAATTCCTCTCTGGCCGATGCCGAATGGCAAGTAGCCGGGGAGAAAAGGGAGGCGGGTAAGGCTAAAAGGGCGGCCCATAGAAAGGAGAGGCGGCAACAGCGCAAGAAGCGTAGCGCCGCGGCTAGGCTCCGCGCCCCGAAGTCCGCAGCTGTAGTGATCACACTACAGCCGGAAGCGGAAAAGAAGGGCGTGACCTACCGTCAGGTGCTCGCTAAGGCGTGGGCGGCAGTGAACCTGGAGGACATCGGCGTCGCCGATGGCTTCCGTATGAAGGTCACTGCGACGGGGGCTCGGATGCTGGAGATCCCCGGTGCGGCTAGCGGCCCGACCGCTGACGCCCTGGCCGAAAGGCTTAGGGCGTCCTTCAATGCGGAGGAAGCCCGAGTCTCCAGGCCCACTAAGTGCGCTGACATGCGCATCCTGGGCCTGGACGACTGCGTGACGGCGGAAGACGTTGTGGCCGCCGTGGCTAGGACTGGAGGGTGCTCTGCCGAGCAGGTGAGGGCTGGCACCATCCGTCCTGACACAACGGGCATGCAAACCGTTACGGTGAGCTGCCCCGTGTCGGCGGCCCAAAAAATAGCCGGGGAGGGCCAAAGGCTCCGCGTGGGCTGGGTGTCCGCGCAGGTGAAGCTGCTGGAACCTAGACCACTGAGGTGCTTCCGCTGCCGGGTGGGGCACCACGTGGGAGCACAGTGCACCTCGGAGGTGGATCGCAGCGAGGAGTGCTTTCGCTGTGGTCAGCCCGGTCACAAGGCCGGCTCGTGCAATGCCACGCCGCACTGTTATGCATGTGCGGCGGCTGGCAAGCCGGCCGATCACCGGGCTGGGAGCAAGGCTTGTGCTCCACCCGCCAAATCCAGGGGCAGGGGCAAGCCTTTCGCCACCGTCGTCACCGCCGCAGCCGCCACCATTGCCGCTGCCGTTGCCGCCTCTAAAGGCGTTGTTGTCGCCGCTAGCACCGCGGCAGGGCCATCACAGGGGGCCCGGGAGGAGGCTAAAATGGATTGTCATTAATGGCCCCATTACGCCTCCTCCAGGCGAACATCAACCACTGCGCCGCTGCTCAGGATCTGTTGCTCCAGAGCATGGCGCAGTGGTCGATTAACATCGCCGTGGTCGCTGAGCCGTACTTTGTCCCGCCCAGGGATGACTGGGTGGAGGACCTGAGCGGCTCAGTGACCATAATTTCGTCGGCCGCCGCCGGTACCCCGTCCCTCGAGGCCGTCAAGAGGGGACCGGGTTGCGTGGCAGCACGGTTCGGGGAGATTGTCGTGGTAGGAGCGTACTTCTCCCCGAACCGAACTCTCGCCGAGTTCCACAACTCCCTTGGGGAGTTGAGAGTCGTCGTCGTCGGGTACCATCCCCTCCCCGTGATCGTCCTCGGGGACTTCAATGCCAAGAACGTGGCTTGGGGTTCCCGGTTAACGGACACACGGGGCAGGATGGTGGAGGACTGGGCTCTGGAGTCGGGCCTGGTCGTCCTAAACCGGGGTTCTGTCCCCACGTGCGTGCGGATGCGGGGCGAGTCAGTGGTGGACATTTCGTTCGCCAGCCCCGCTCTGTCGCCGCGTGTCATTGACTGGCGCGTCATGGAGGGGGTGGAGACCTATTCCGATCACCGGTACATCCGGTTTGACGTCTCCGCCCAGACCTCGGGCACGCCGGTCAGACAGACCCCGAGTGGTCCGCGGTGGGCGCTGAAGCAGCTGGACCGGGAGCTCCTCCTGGAAGCCTCGATCGTGCAGGCCTGGGTGACATCACCGGACAGGCCTGCCAACATAAACGACGAGGCGGAGTGGTTCCGGGAGGCCATGTCCGAAATTTGTGACGTGGCAATGCCCCGGGTCCAGCCCGGACGTGCTCAGCGCCAGGTGTACTGGTGGTCGCGTGAGCTGACCGCTTTACGCGCGGCGTGCGTTGCAGCGCGCCACCTGTACGCCAGGCACCGCAGGCTCCGTATCCGCCCTCCGGATACGGAAGCCATTGAGGCGGAGCTGTACGACGGGTACAGAGCGGCGAAGACCGCCCTCCGAGCGGAGATCGAGCGGGCCAGAGGAGTGGCCCGCGAGGAGTCGCTGGAGACTCTGAACAGAGATCCGTGGGGACGCCCATACAAATGGGTGAGAGATCAACTCCGCCCATGGGCTCCCCCGCTGACGCAGAGTCTCCGGCCCCAGCTCGTGAAGGACGTGGTGAGCGCTCTGTTCCCTTCGCGAGGGGAACATACTCCCCCGCCCATGGCTCCGCCTCCTGCGGTGCCCGATGCGGACCACACCATTGACGACGACGACGAATCTCCGGAGGTGACCGAGGTGGATTTGAGAGTGGCGGTACGTAGGCTGAGTGCCAAAAATACCGCCCCAGGACCCGACGGCTTACCTGGAAAAGCCTGGGTTCTGGCCTTAGAGGCTCTCGGGCCTCGACTTCGGGGGCTCCTAAGCGCATGCTTGGAGAGGGGCCAGTTCCCACTTCGTTGGAAGACGGGGAAACTGGTCCTCATCAAGAAGCCGGGGCGCCCGGCGGACTCTCCGTCCGCTTACCGGCCCATCGTGCTGCTCGATGAGGTGGGCAAGCTCTTTGAAAGAGTAATTGCAGACCGCCTTGTCGGGCAGCTGGTGCGAGTGGGGCCGGATTTGGCGGAGAGCCAATATGGTTTCCGCAAGGGGCGCTCTACGGTGGATGCCATCATGCGCGTTCGAGCCCTCACGACGGGGGATGCTGTTGCCCGGGGTGGGGTAGTCTTGGCGGTGTCTCTTGACATCGCCAATGCCTTCAATACCCTGCCCTGGAGTTGCATTAGGGAGGCACTCCGGTATCACCGGATGCCGACCTACCTCTGTCGAGTGGTCGAGGCCTATTTGACGGACAGGGCCGTCATCTACCCCGGTCACCACGGTGAGTGGAACCGGCGAGAGATGTCGTGCGGTGTCCCACAGGGATCGGTCCTGGGGCCGCATCTGTGGGACATCGGCTACGACTGGGTGCTGCGCGCCGACCTCCCTAGCGGCGTCAGCGTGGTTTGCTACGCTGACGATACGCTGGTCCTGGTGCAGGGGAGGTCGCATGAGGCGGCGGCCGAATTAGCGACACGTTGGGTTGCGACAATCGTCGAAAGGATCCGGCAACTGGGACTCGAGGTGGCCTTGCACAAGTCCGAGGCCATGTGTTTCTATGGTCCTCGGAACGCGCCACTGTCGGGTTCCCAGATTACGGCGGGAGGGGTTCACATCGGTGTCGAGTCGACGATGAAGTACCTGGGACTCGTCCTCGACAGCCGGTGGAACTTCGTGGAGCACTTCCGACGTTTGGCTCCCAAACTGGATAGGGCTGGGGCTGCTTTGAAGCGGCTCCTGCCCAACCTGGGGGGTCCAAACGCCTCCTGCCGGAGGCTTTACGCGGGGGTCGTGCGGTCCATGGCCCTTTACGGGGCACCGGTGTGGGCGCGTTCATTGAGGCTGCGACCGGCCCGGCGGTTGAACGCGTCCCAAAGGGTCATGGCCATCAGGCTGGTCCGGGGATACCGCACGGTCTCCCGTGAGGCGGCGAGCCTCCTTGCCGGACTACCGCCATGGGATCTGGAGGCGAAAGTCCTCGCGCACATGTGGGAGTTGCGCGAGGAGGCGAAACGCCGGGGTGTAACTCCGCTGCCGCGAGAAATCACGGCACAGCGGACAGAGCTCCGGCGGGATCTCATGGCGGCATGGAGTGTACGATTGTCGCAACCCAGCGCTGGGCACGCCACAATTGCGGCGATAAGTCCCCTCTTTGAGGAGTGGCTTGAGAGGCGCCATGGCGTCCTCACCTTCCGCCTGACGCAGGTCCTCACCGGACACGGTTGTTTCGGGAGGTTCCTGTTCCGCGTAAGGCGGGAGGAAACGCCCGGGTGTCACCACTGTGTGGATCGCCCGGAGGACACGGTGGAGCATACGGTGGAGGTCTGCCCAGCTTGGGCGGAGCACCGCCGTGTCCTCACGGAGGCGATCGGCGGCGGCGATCTCTCGCGTCCGGCCCTGGTTCAGGCCATGGTTCGGAGCGAGAGTGCATGGGAGGCCGTCACCTCCTTCTGCGAAGCAGTTATGCTCGCGAAGGAGGAGGCGGAGCGCGCGAGGGAGATGCAAGCTGCACGCCCTCGCGGCCCTAGTCGCCGCAGGAGACGCCCCGGGCGTCGGGAGTCCAGAGCCGACTTCCGGCCACCGTAGGCGCGGGCTTGCGGACGGTGAGCAATGGGCAGCTCGCCGTCCGATAAGGACCAGGCCCGTGTCGACGGCGCGTTGTGTTCCACGCGCGCCTCAAAGAGATGTCAGCACCAACCGACGGGGTCGAAAGACCAATGCCTGCTGGGGTTGCGGGTTTGTCCGAAAGGGATAACGCGGCCCCGGCACACAGGCAACGCAAGGAACACGGGTGGGTTTTAGTCAGTAAAAGTCTGACACACCCTCTCGCTCTGCCCAGAGCGGGAGAAGTCATTTGATGATTTCCCACCCTCAAAAAAAAAAAAAAAAAAAAAAGGTAAACATCATCACAAATTGATTCTACAGCTTATACTATGTAAACTCAATAAGAATGTGTAATATGTTTAAGTTAGGTAAATACCTTGAAGTTATTGCAAGGTTGTGTACATAAAATAATGATTACTTGTTATAAGTGAGAGTTTATTTAACGTCTGTTTGTTAACTGTTGAAAATTCTGACGTTACTTTCACGGAAAACTGCAATAAGGGATTTATGTCTTCAATAAATACCTTATTGCGTGATTTGAAGAGTTCTACGAACTCTCTCTTGCCACTTTTTTTGTGTATTGCTTTTTGTAGCATTATGCATCTTTAAGAATATGTTGCCATTTATTTTTCTAAGAGACTCCAAAACTTCAAGGTCTTCAGCTACCAAGACGGTTATTAACAACGAACAATATAGACCAAGTTAAAACCAAGATACAGAGGTATAATAAATCACAGCGATGAGTAACCTTTTCAACTTAGAAGGTATAAGATCCTTTGTTCTGGATACAACAGCCATATTGTAAATTCTGATGGTATCAGTATTCAAAATGCTCAGTGTTGAAGAAACGATGATTTCATGGTCGAAAAAAGTGGCGAAGATGACCTAAGCGAAGCGAGAATCGGACGAAACGTAGTGGAAAAAATGATAATGATTATGTAATCATTATAATTTTTTCCAAGTTCCAATATAACATTAAACTCTTCAGATGTCTGAAGAGTTTAATGTTATATTGGAACTTTAAGCTTTACTTCGGAAAGCGCAGGATGTCTTAAAAGAGAGGTGAACTTCCTTAGCTTCTGCTAGCTTTATTTATTTATTGGGTTTCTGTTGCTATATTCAAACATTATTAAACTGCATTACTAGGTACTTCGTTATTACTTAAATTAACATTGAATAGTACTGTTATTGGTTGTTTATTCGATTCGTCGTATAAATTGTGGGTTGCTATAAATATATTCAAAGCATCATCGTGTCTTACATGTAATACTTCTTGGAATTGGCCAATGACCATATTTATTGCCAGTAAGGATTCGAACCTTGTTTGAAATCTAATAATAAATCAATTTATATGTCAATGTTACGACAAGTCGATTTCCTGTCTACACTTTAAATGGCAGGATTTAAAAGAAGGTAAATTGCTCTACAGGATACATCTAGTTATTTAGATTGATATTCTATAATGATTTTTAAATACACAGTTATATCCTCAATGACATTGCTAAAAGTTAAAATATGATATCATTTGATGTTTTCTATGTTAAAACCTATTAAGAATAACAATATATCTGTACCATTTGAAAAATAATTGGATATTTTAATATCATTGCTGTCGGTACAATATCGATAAACTGTGTCGATAAAATCATACCCCGACATGATACCATACAATTAATTCGTGTAAAACAAGCTCCGTGAGTACCAGTAACAATATTAATATCAGCCGTAATTAGAACCGTATCTTAATCCATATCAATGACTTAAAGTGTATCAAAAATGGCGGCTATTGGCCGTCGAATCTTAATGAAACCGTACGGTCATGGTCTACGAAACAACCAAGTTACATCTGCGATCTTTAAAATGCCATCTTCATATACATCCGAAGAAAAAAGGTCGAAGTTCGTAGATGCGACGGTAAAATTAACTTTGTCAACGGTTTGCGGTTTGCCCACAAAAATGAATAGCACAAATAGTGTTTCTATGAAATATAGGAATCAGTTTTTGTTGTTCGTATTACAAGTATTATTAGAATTGAGATTAGTGTAATACAATATAATTGTTACATTTTGATTGTTTTCTGCTCTTTTATTGCCACTAACCAAAGAAATACGGTAAACTTTTCGAATACACCCGCTGTTGTTTTCGCTTTGCCATGTTTGGTTTCTTTCATCTATGGCATCTAACCAAATCTTATCACAAAACTTCAAACAGAACATTATTTGCCAAAACACAAAGATTTTAAAAGTCAATATCTACATCCTCTATAACTTCCGCTAGGACACCTAAAAATACAAAAATATCCGAATCTGAGTTTTAGTCTGAGCCACAAATATAATTTGCAAGAAATGACATATCAAAATCTCAGTGGTTTCTTTTCTTTAACATTCATAAAATCCGTGACAGAAAAAACTTTGCCCGAATATATGGGAACTGTATCATCGTAATACAACCTACTGTATGAGCACAGAATAGTACAGAAGTTCGGCTCCAAACAACTTACAAGCAAAAACAGGCGCATGCACATAGACGCGTACGTAGGGCGATCTCAACCGAATGCCTGTTGCAAGTGGCGTTGCACTACATGTACATAAAGCGTGTATATAAATGAGTGCGTTGTCGCTAGTTTTGCATGGAGCAGACCTTCTGCCCCTTTTTATTCTGTGGTATAAAGTTGTGCGCTCCAAGATCCTATCACGATATTTAGAACGGTATTCGGGGCTCCATTTCGCTCAATCTTGTCTGCGTAAAATATCATCAGGTCTTTCAATTTGTTCGGCTGATTTTCTATGAAGATTACGTTAGATTGGTGTGAATATTGGGGTTGGTACTTTAGACCAGTTATAAATAAATTATTATGAAAGTCTCCTGGCATAGTAATGGTTTTATCTTATTCTTGAACAAATGGTTCTCATATTGTACTGAATGAATGGGACCTCTTTGCTTGAGTGATATTCTTTTCTCTATTTTGAGGACACAATATAGTCAAAAATAATTCATTCATTCTATGATAAGATTTTTTGTCACTGTCAAGCATTTCATTTTCATTTCCCACGACCGATTAAATCTAAAACCAACCTCAAAGAGGCTACCGAAATAATACAGACAAAGGAAAGTGAATGGTATACATACAAAAAGATATTCAGACTCGTTAAATTTATCTTCGGGTATGATTGATCCAATCGATGTATTTCTGTTCAGCATTGAACTTCAAGACTCAAGTATTGAGGGCAACGAACCTATTGAATTGTTTTTATCCATCAATTACAGTATGGATACTATAGTGCAAATGCTTGAATAGACACGAAACTAATCTGAGTGAGAATTTGTTTTTCATACTTATTCTTTTCTGTGTAAAGGATACAGCAGAAAAGGAGGAATAGAAAGGAGGTTAGGAAACTCCTTGGTATATCAAACGGAGGTTTGAAGTTTATAAGCGAACGAAATCATGGTCAAAAGCTACTTGGAAGTTTCTTCAATACCCTTGAGACAGTTATGGTAAGTAAGATCAGTATTCTACAAGAGTAAAATTACCCAACACCTCGTAGGCGAATAATTGACAGACAGGTTGTAACAGCCTGTCAACTAACTCGTATGCACTTTTGCAATATGTTGTAACTCTTGCCTCCTACGCTGCACTGAATTGACTCCGTTAGCACCAGAAGTGCATAATCAACTAGGCGTCAGCTGCAACCAGTATTGGAGACTTCGTGACAAGCTAAGAGCATGTCTAGACGGAGCGGTTGAGTTAATCAAGTTATCGGGAGTGCTTGTAAGCTTGTTAAGGGGCGTGAACGTTTAGATTGGAAATTACTGCAGTGTGAAATACAGTTAACAAGTAGACTTGGAAAAAGCTACTCAGACACTCGTGTGGATTAAGAGCAAACTAAAACCCGTATTTCAATTTGTTTTTCCGAAAATAATAAACACACGTGTGGTATGATATAATAAACACACACCTCTGCAAAATGCAGTCAATAATGTATTTGGCTCGGGGAGGTTTAGCAGATGAGTTAAGGAAATATCGGAGTAACTGCTAGAATAGGGGTTTTAATACATTAACGCCTGTTTATGGAGGAAGAAAAACAAACAGAACTTTCTTCACATGACTGCAATTCCGTTAGTACCAGGGCACCATAATCAACTAGGCTGCTCCGAATAAATATCAGTGGCGTGGATTTGGTTCGTGAGGCGCGCTCGTGATCGACCGATAAGTATCTGCCCACGAATAGTACGTCACTACTACACTGGAAATACTTAGTAGCAGGAGTGACATGCGAACTAAAACTTAATACAAAATTATAGAAAGTAACACGACAGTAATCAATAAAGAAAATTACCTTCACGAAAGCGTACTTACAGGAGTACCGACTTGCAAGGGACCATTATAATAAAAGGCATACTCCTCTAGCAACGCTATGAAGTCCTGGCACCACTTATAAGCGTTAGTAATGCCAAGCGACAACCATTCTTTTAACACCATACTTCAAATGTAGCAAGGTCGAAATTGACCCAACAAAAATCATATAGATGACCTTACATTTAAAATTCGCGACGCATATGGTATAAGACAACATAAAACTTTTACTAGAACCTATGTCATGCTACTGGAATTGACATGTACACGCACAATGTAGCAACATCCTTTGGGGCCAAGGTTTGCCTAGACAGGCTCAAAAAATGCAAGGAGTGCCAAACGTGACGGTTTTAGATAAGTTCAGACTGACCTCTGTACAAACTAGACGTACCGACAAACGGGTTAAAAGGTAATAAAATGGATTTTCTAAATCTCCTTATCTCCTTGTCTTCAACGAGCAATTTTTAAAGAATTTTATGTTTTCATCATTAACATTTAGAAGTGAGGGTGACGTCAGATAGAACATCATCATTTGTCATTAGACTGATGCTGATAGTGTTATTGATATATATATTTTGCAGCCGCTGCACATAAGCTTCAAGCTTCCAATCCAAGTCTAAACGCCTATGACATCTTTCACACAATTCAATAAACTTCTATCTTACAAAATCAAGGTCATCTTCTTTCCCATCAAGATTTTATTACGAATCCTAACAACGACCAGTCCGTATTGTATCGAAGATTTAATACTATCCCATTCTTCACACACCACTTATGCTAATGTGTTTACAGGCCATAAACCGCTGTGTTTACAGCATAACGATGCGAAAACAGTCGAATACGGATCAGTTACCACGGATTGTCTGGTTGCTAATTAGAAAATGGTAGAAGCAACTAAGCAATAAAAGTAAATCAAAAAGATGACGATGATAAATACAACCATTACTGAATAGAAACAATACACAAAGCGAACCAAGAACAATACAGATATTTTTTCTTCATGATCAAAATATTATGAAACAGTTAATCAACTTGTACTTATAATTTGCCAGAACCAGAAAATTACTGATCCTATCGCCGAAAACACTTATTTTTGAAGTAAAACCGAAAGTAGAAAACACAAAACATAACGCATATCAACACATCATAAAAGACAAAACATTCGAAGCTGCTACCAAAACAATTGACCAATTACATGACACGTATGCAAGTGAAAGACCGTCACATTCAGACAGACAGCTGATCGTCGGTAGATAGACTGGGAACCCTCTGTTCCCTCCATTGTTGGAACCTGAAGAATCGCCCGATTGTTGGCCTTATCTACTGCGTGTATTAAATGGTGTTTTTGTGCTTTGAGCTGTACTTTAAGTTTTAAGTGATGGTTTGGTTACATCTTGATGAAAGGTATATGTTGACAAGGTTCTGTAGGTAGGTAAATGCAGTTTTGATGAAATAAGGGTTTTGAATATCTATTTTGCAATCATTTATTTTCATGCTTATGAAAAACTTCTTCAGAAAGTGCAAGACATTCAAACTAGCCTAGGATCTGAGCACAGGATAATCAGCAAAATGATGAAGGGACTGTAAAATTAAATTTTAAAAAATTGCCTTTAAAAAGTATCTACGTGAATCGAAATATTTAAGTTACAAACTAACAACTCATCTAAAAGTGCTTCACTGACTAGTGCATTAGCAACTAATGTAAATAAATACAAACACTTAACATCCAGATAAACCCATAAAATAAAGCATAAAACACAAACGATCAAACATAATCGACAGTCCTGACCAATGAGATCATATCTCCGTTGACATCATGCCCATATATGGACAGCAGTACAGTATGAACAAAAAGTTAAAAGAAATATGTAGGAGTTAACATATTTATAGCTATGATATACGGATATGAAGATTTAGTAGTAAAAACAATGGAGGTTTTAATTGTAAGGTTTGAAGATTAAATCTGGGAAATAAATGTGTCTGGTTCAGTGCAAATTGGAGAAGAAAGGAAAGATTTAGTGGACAATTTAAAGATCAAAACTTGAGAATAATTTACACTAGCGGCAGCAAACACGCATGTATGAAACCTTACAGCCAAGAAAGACGTTGTAAAAATCCCAGAAAACAATGAATATTTTTTCAATATACATATTTTGAATCCTTAAACAAGATACTCGGAAACTAAAAATACCTTTGCAAAAGAATAAAATTCGTAATAGAATCCGGAATAACTTTATTTGGAAGAAAACTCGTCCTGTCGCAGCTGCTTGCATTCATCACTTATTTACCAAGAAATGTCTCAGTTCCAGTAACTTGTATTTTGCAGCTTTCACATTATCGCTATTATTATAAACTTTATTATCCTTAACTGGAAGCCTTTACTTATTTGGAACTTTAATACGCAGAACGCGAATTTATGTCGTACCGATATTGGTTGGCCGCTTGAGGTTTTTGTATTATTTTGCGTCTAGTCGATATGAACTAAGAAATGGATAAAAATGAACTTCTATGACGTTCGGAATACTTGCAATTTGGTCCATCCAAATATCGTCGTACCATATTTCAACTTGACCATTGACCAGCAATAACTTGGAAAGCTTAACGCATATTTAACCTGGCACAAAAGACATTCTCCAATACAGTTAGAATGACATCATGTGTGAAACCAGCAGGATCTCACCAGAGCATACCATATACAGAATTCTAGTTCCTCAGCATTAACGGTACCTAAACATGTGAGAAGATTTAGTACTCTAAGATAAACTGACACTTTAGTGGGACTTTGAAATGAGGATTAAGATTAATGTAAGGATGAGCAAAAACACGAGCGGAAGTCGCAACGGATATTGACTGTTAAGTGAAGAGAAGTCAATCAAAGTCAAATTAAAGACGTTAAGAGGACAACGTTATAGAGATACAGACATTTTTTTTGTGTCTCATGTATGGATTATTGATGCATAGACTTGCAAAAATGAAGGACGGGATATGGTTCAGACCGATAAAAGAACATTGCTTAAAGCTTGCAAAGATGACGGACTTAGGAATGTTAACAACTCATTATAAAGCAGCCTACAATAAAGATTATTGGTAAAGGACAAATACATAACCTATTTTTTTTTTCAGATCAGTGCAAATCAAACTTGGAAATACCATTCTCAAAACTTTCAAACAATGAGCTGACAAAAATATTCTTGAACTCGGATAAAATTAAAACATCTATAGATTAAAATTTATATGACAACATAAACGTTCGGGGATCATTAAACTAGATTAAAACGGAAAACTAAATTAACGGTGAACCAATAAATATAGCCAGTGATGTCATGGCAACGGAAACTATTCTAGGTGGGCTAAAATTTGCATGTTTTGCGGATATTTCAACCAGTTTCAAGTTGGAGACAACATAAGGCGGCATAGAAGAGGTACTCCAAACAACGGCTCGTAACAGTTAATACAACAAGACCGATAAATACAAATCAAATCCGGGCTACGATATAGTTCGTATAGATCTGCCTAGACTAAAGACAACTCATAATGAAGATTCGGAAGTAGCCTATGCCTAGACAATGACAACAGTTGGACTGGTGAATAAGAGATCGTGAATTCAAACTAGGTATACTCAATGCGTTACTGACGCCTTTTTAGTTGGAATGAATGAGTGCACAAAACAGTCAGTAGATAAGCTTTTTAGGGTTCCGCAGTAAACAAGGAACCCTTATAGTTTCGCCATGTCCGCGGGTTAGCTCAGAGACGGTTAGTACTTTCTAGTACTAACCGTCTCTGAGCTAACCCACGTTTTAGGGTACCTCCCCTACACTTAAAGTGGGGGTAATGTTTTTTTTCTCTCGTCTACCCCATGTTGTGGGGTATCGTTAGAAAGGTCGTTCAAAAATATTGTGAGTTTGTGAATTCCATTTTTAGAGATCCAGAGATCCGTTTGCAAATATTAAGCTTTTAACTGAATTTTTTTTTAGAGTCAAGTGTGTCCCCCCCCCCCCCCCCGCCAGCTAAATGGTTGTACTTGGATTTGTGAAATAATTCACAGCAGTAGTATATATAAGGAAATTAAAAGGAAAACTATCAGAGCTAAGTAGGCTGTACAGGTTAACGAGTAATACTCGTAATCAACCAACTTAAATTTACGGTTTGAAAAACATGATCTGCCATACATTCCGTACGGGAGAACATGTTTTTCAACTACAATGTTAAGTTTGTTCTTGGGATAAATTCATCCCAACTACGGAACCCTTCATTGTGCGTGGTCCGACACGCACTTGACGGTTTTTTTAAATATAATAGCTTAGGATTCATCTTGAAAATATTGGTCGTATTAATTTTAATTTGATTTCCATAAATGGACCATAACTTACTGTTTAATTCAGCGCCGGCGTTAATATTCCTAATCTCCATATCCTTATCAAAATAAGTGGCACTTCTCCTACATTCGCAACCCAAGTGACTGGCATTATAACTGCAGTTTCTCAGAATCTGAAGCCTGGTAGCTTGGTTAATCGCTACTTCAAAAATATAATGTGTCTTGTCTTATGTCGCCGCAAAAAATGTTGGTTTTGGAACGTGCTGGATGTGTGATCAAAGATTACGTTTGTTAAGTACAGTTTTTAAGGCTTCCGTGTGAATGTTGGTCGCATTTTCTTAATGCAATGTTGGAGATGATAAATAGAAACAGTCGACAGAGGAATGGAGACACGTAACTCAGAGACCGTTTAGCATTACAAAAAGATAAAGCTGGATGAAGATAATTATGAAAAGCAAAATGAATTAGTGTGTTTGATGATTTTGATATATCAGTGATAGCCAGTGGTGTGACCATCGACTGCCAAGTTATAGGTCTCGAGTTCGAACCCAAGGCATCCTCAAGTCAACCTCTGACTTTTCGAATTCATGTGCATATTGAACAATTGTCACTTGCTTCAAAAATGGTGAAGGAAAACGTTGTGTGGAAACATGACTTTTTTTTTTTTTTGAGTATGGGAAATCATCAAATGACTTCTCCCGCTCTGGGCAGAGCGAGAGGGTGTGTCAGACTTTTACTGACTAAAACCCACCCGTGTTCCTTCCGTTGCCTGTGTGCCGGGGCCGCGATATCCCTTTCGAACAAACCCGCAATCCCAGCAGGCATTGGTCTTTCGACCCCGTCGGTTGGTGCTGACATCTCTTTGAGGCGCGCGTGGAACACAACGCGCCGTCGACACGGGCCTGGTCCTTATCGGACGGCGAGCTGCCCATTGCTCACCGTCCGCAAGCCCGCGCCTACGGTGGCCGGAAGTCGGCTCTCGACTCCCGACGCCCGGGGCGTCTCCTGCGGCTAGGGCCGCGAGGGCGTGCAGCTTGCATCTCCCTCGCGCGCTCCGCCTCCTCCTTCGCGAACATGACTGCTTCGCAGGAGGAGGTGACGGCCTCCCATGCACTCTCGCTCCGAACCATGGCCTGAACCAGGGCCGGACGCGAGAGATCGCCGCCGCCGATCGCCGAGGACACGGCGGTGCTCCGCCCAAGCCGGGCAGACCTCCACCGTATGCTCCACCGTGTCCTCCGGGCGATCCACACAGTGGTGACACCCGGGCGTTTCCTCCCGCCTTACGCGGAACAGGAACCTCCCGAAACAACCGTGTCCGGTGAGGACCTGCGTCAGGCGGAAGGTGAGGACGCCATGGCGCCTCTCAAGCCACTCCTCAAAGAGTGGACTTATCGCCGCAATTGTGGCGTGCCCAGCGCTGGGTTGCGACAATCGCACACTCCATGCCGCCATGAGATCCCGCCGGAGCTCTGTCCGCTGTGCCGTGATTTCTCGCGGCAGCGGAGTTACACCCCGACGTTTCGCCTCCTCGCGCAACTCCCACAGTGTGGAAACATGCCTGAGATATATTTCTCGACGGCATGTGACGCCAAGTCAGAGGCCCATGGGCGGCTTTAAAACTCCGAGACCAGGTTAGTAACTAACCACACGGAAAGTTAAGACAATTCGGTTGGGGGGTGGCTATGTCCAACATGGACATAGGCACGTCCGACCGTATGTGGACTTTTCTACTGAAATGATGATAACTCCGATACAAAGTAAATAAGTCTGAACAAACCCAATCACTAGCCTGAACGCAAATGATTAAATTCGACATACATGCAACCTACTCGTACATAAAAACAAATTCAACATGCAACGCTACATTACTTTTCATCATAAAACATTCTCACTCAAATCCTTTTAGTACTAAACTTCTTCAGAATGTCAGATAATTATCGACTTTTGGAACAATAATATCAATGTCATACATGAAAAAGTTAAAATTACACTACAATCAAATTATTTTATGACATTTGTATCATGTGGTGGTAGTTGAGTAAGTGACATTAAAACTACATTAACTAAGATTCTGGATTCCAGTATAGACTCGCATAAAATGATTCACAAATCCATCCAAATGTCAGATTATAAATACGGATTCACACGAGTGTAGTGTCGCATATTTATCGCGTTCTCACTTTCCCGTCACAGTGTGAGCTAGCCCTTTGCTTTCTAAGCGGCGCCGGCGCAGTTATTAGCGCGGAACCACCACTTTCGATGTTACTCTGTCCTAGGATTAGATTTAGCATTACCTATGTTATATGACACGTTGGACTGAGATGGGTAAGGAAAGTAACCACATGTAATAGGCATGATGACAAAAACATTTTTTTTTGTCCGTCTTTGAGATTATAAAAAAATATTGGATACGTATTTTTTCTTTTTTTACGAAATCTAAAAATTACAGCGATAAATTGAGGTAAAATGTGCAGTGATGTGACGTGAGTGACGTAGCGACCCCCACTCCCCAACTTAAAATACGTTTTATCTAAGTAATTTTTTATTAATTTGATAAAGCAAAAAATACGTGTCTAATATTTTTTTATTATCTGACTGACGGACTAATTAGAATTTCATTTTTTTTACCCAGGCATCATCCCTATTGTGGACCAAAACAATAAATGATTCTGTTGGAAAGAGCATCTAAAAACTACCGTTAATATAAAAAATATAAAAAAAGTCCAGTTAATATCAATAATTCACACAACTTTTGGAAACCAGAAATTCTAACGATGCGTTCGCAAAACTTTTTCAAGATTATAATCGTTTTGAGCTGATTAAACATTCTATGACGCAGAGGATACATTTCAGACTCGAATCACCAAAACAAACTGCAACAGGTCTTTACTCAAATTGATCTCAAACCAAATATGGATCTAAATTAGACCTTCCAAAACCTAAACCTAATATAAATACTTTATTTATTCAAACCTTTAAGACAATCATTTACAATTTAAATATAATATAAAAGGCTAAAACAACTTGTAACATAATAGGAACTTTAACACAATACAACAAAATAACATACTGCCTATATTAATCTATATTATACCATAAAATAAATAACAGTGTCCTTGCGAATTCACTCAAATGACACGTGAACCGATTATTTTGCCATGAAGTTCGTTAATGATACGAAGACCCCGGGGTCACAGGTGTTTGGCAAGTAGGTTGGTCCTGGCTGTCGGTACAGCCAGCAGTGGCGTACCTATACAACAATCCTAAACTGCCTCATTTAAAATATACTTAGTGACCTTACTGCCATCAATTTTCAAACCAAACCCCTCTTAACTTGATATCGCACCCATCCCTAAAATCCGTCCACACGCCCATACGGCACCGCGTCAAGTTCACGTTAACGCATCGCCGCGCATGCGCGTGTCATGTGCGCGGGCGCAGCGCACCTGTACGTGCTTCCTGTCCGCCATCTTGCGCCGGTTATGTGCTGCGAACCCTCATACTGTGCAGTCAGCGGGCGATATATTGGATGAAAATATAGCAAAAGCTTTGAAATACTGGTTTAGGGATATACGAGATATACTCGTATGTTGCTTAGGCTAGATATTTTATATGATAATTATTCAAAAAAACATTAGGTTGGGTAGGTATACTACTCTTACGTTTGTGGGGTATTATAAGGCATCATATCAATGTAGCGAATATCAACCGACTTCCTGAAGCAACAGGTAAAAGGCGAAATTCGGTACAATATTAAATTCTCTCCGGAAATATATTACCTGACACTTGTTGCTTTGTGAATACATGCCTTTGTTATAGGAAGCCTTAGCAGTAATGACTTAGATTAGTTAGTTTTGACAGCTAGAGGAGGTTCCTTTGAGGTTTCTTTTATTTCTAGAATTTCAATTATTTTGGTTCGAAGGACCAAAATAATTGATAATTTAACTGACCACGACGAAAGAGAACACTGAGAGAACGATAAGCGGTGAAATATAGATGAGTGAACACACAATATTGCACCGACATCAAATTAGTGACAAAGCCAGTATGACAATATTTTTCCTTACACTCTGAATTCTATTTAATCTAATATATGTTGGTGCTATTTAAGTACAGTGCCTAGATTATTATTTTTTTAATTTAATCTTACAAAGCTATAAAGACTAGTGATTATTTTACCTCCCTCAAAAACCGAAATAATTTAACTCACATTTATACTTAACCTACCACAGACGTTCAAGACCCTAACAAAACGTCACTTCGCGTCCGTAATAATAAATTACACGTACATTATGGGGCCACGATACGCCGAGCAAGCACGGCTCACCGTTAACCCCCGAGCTACCGTGTAGACCACGGGTTAATATACAGTTTAGATACAACACATTTATATGTGCTTAGAAGTTGCAGCCATCTTAGAATATTTTTGAAAAGCGCTAATGTCTGTGGTGTTCTGAATACAATTTGCAAGACCTTTTGTAAAATTTTGGTAATTCAGGTCTTCGGTAGTAAAAAAATAACTTTATAAATGTGAAAAAAATAGAAGGACCTGTTTTGATGGTCAGAAGATTGGGGCAACCAGAAAATCACCGAGAAAATGAAGCTCAACGAGTCCAAGAAAAAGGATTCAATCGTCTTGAATCCTCAACGAAATCAGAAACTCAAAATGCAAGGCATATTTTTTTTATACAAGGTACTTTTGATGTGTCTAGGAATCGGTCAGTCAGAAAGTTGACGCTAGTTACCCGTTTCAAATAGTAGGTTCCTGAGGAGAAGAACGGGCAAAAAACTTCAGCATAGACATAATTTAAATTATAATAAATTAATTACAAGATCAGCGGAGGAGAAAGAAAAGTCATCAGTTCCATTTCCCACCCTTATCAAACAAGGGACAGAAAAGACCGCATAGCAACAAGAATGATAAAACATTGCATTAAAAAAACCTGCAAGTCTTACTAAAACCCTACATTGCGTCCGTTTCAACAGCAACGCAGCGAGGCGGAACCCCGTATGCGCTCGCGTCGCGTCGGTGTTCGCTCACTCGTCGCGAAACTATGACGAATCTTAGAAATCTCGCCGATGTCACTATATCAGACGTCTCACGCTTCTGTGATTGCATATGCATTTGTCATGTTATCATTGGATGGATGGGTCTTAATAATATGTTGGGGCTAGATTTTCCATGACACTAGGTACAAGATATTACTGGCTCATAAAGTCCTAACAGACGGTAGATCTTCATCTTCGTGTAATCTATTACAGATCATATAAAAGACGAGTCAGACTTAGTCGTGTACTATTCATGCAAATAACTAACTTCGATGCAAGCTCTAACCTAGCCAATAACTTCAAACGGAATATAATTCTATTAGGACCAATTTATTTTTCCAATCGATTTATTCCAGGTAGGTGGTCCTATGACCTAAAGATGATCTCTATCTAGCAGTGCATTCATTGATCTATAGATGTAGCATATCTAAAAACTGTTCCACACTCTTAAAATACAACAACAAAATAAGGAAAATTATTCAATATCTTAACACATAGATACACGTGTGAACTATTAATAATACTACCTGAACACGTGCTTAACGTTCCTGAGGTAATCTCGAGTCACGAACACTAACACTATTGTCTTGAATCGAGTAAGTGCAGACTGAATATTGATTTTAAAGTAAGAGGATTCGTTAGTAAAAGTAGGCGAGATCGCCTAATGTAGTGAACATTGAAAAGTGTTCAAACAATAATCTCTTTTCTGTTTTCATGTTCCTGTTTCGAGATAGCTTGAACGATTCTGGAAAAAACGGAGTCTGTTTTCGTAAGCTGGCCGCGTAGTCTAATAAATGAAATATTATAATTTACTAGCTGACCCGGCGAACTTTGTTTCGCAATCAATCAAAATATATAAACCCTACCTACCCTACCTACCTACCTACCTACTCTACCTACCTACCTACCCTACCTACCTACCTACCCTACCTACCTACCCTACGTACCTACCTACCCTACCTACCTACCTACCTACCTACCTTAGGGGTATGAAAAATAGATGTTGGCCGATTCTCAGACCTACTCAATATGCTCACAAAATTTCATCAAAATCGGTCAAGCCGTTTCGGAGGAGTATGGCAACGAAAACTGTGACACGAGAATTAAATAGAGAGAGAGAGAGAGAGAGAGTGGGGGGTTAGAGAGTTTTGGTTGTGATATTAGATTTTCCTTTATATGAGACTTCACGTCCATTTAAAAAATAATAGGGCTCCAACAGCTAAGCAAATAGCTATACTACTGCGCACAAGATCCGCTTCGAAACATTTTTTACCTCAACTTCAATTAGGCCCACCGGCCCACTCAATGAACTATTTAGTCAATGATTCGCAGTTCCCCAATGATTAGTTTTAGCAACTTAATCACCATAAAGCTTATTGCTCTACTATTAAGATTTAAATTATATTAATTTATCAACTTAGCAAATATGAAAGTAATATACGCCTGCCAGCAAATTACACTGGCGGCGCAAAAAAAGTGGACATCACAACGCTCCGCTTAACTTTCTTCGATGCAGAAATGACAAAAACTCCTACCTGATTAACAAGGTAATCATTTGTGCAAGTAAACATTGGGGTGCAAAAAATAAAGCGAATTATGTTCAACTGAACACGGCATCAAAACAGAAATAACGTATGTAAGGCAATGCAGAGCGTGGTCAGTCAATTAGAAGGCCAAGTAACTCACAAAGCCTTATGGCAGAAATAGATAATTGGAATAGCTCTCTTCAACAATCAATCTGCCTAGCCTTTTGCCTAAATGTGTTGGGGTCGGCTTCCAGTCTAACCGGATGCAGCTGAATACCAGTATTTCACATGAAGCGAGGGCCTATCTGACCTCCACAATCCAGTTACTGGGTAACACGATACCTCTTCGTGTTATCAGACTTTCGGGCTTCTGACTAACCGTAACGACTCTCAAAGATCTACGAATGATAGCCGGGACCAACGACTAAACGTGCTTCCCGAGGCACGAAGGGGTCTATGTTATGATTGGGTGTCATCAAAGCCATCATTAAAGACCTAAATCGTAACAATACTAATGCCCATAGGTTCGAAGTCTTTGAACAATAACGCGCCTAGCAACAACGCATTAACAATCGCGTGAGAACACTTCCTTAACATCCGAGACATTCACGAGACATTTTTCACACGCATCATTGTTCACTATTATCAGTTTTGTATTCGAATGTACGCATGGTACGCATGTATGTATGGTATAGTACGTGGAAAAAAAATCTCTTTGTAAATACTCAGATATGGTTTTAAACATAAGGCATTCCCAGAAGGACGATGTCAAAGATTTGACCCGAAAAAGAAGAGTTATATATAGCAGTTTTCTACTGCTGTTCTATGAGGTAGATATCAACGGCGCAAAAGTTATAACAGCAGTTCCGATTCGATAGTTAAATGCTCCCTCGGACCTTTGGTTCGCTGGTAAACTTTTATGCAAGGATGTGTAGAGCGGAAGTTCGTGATTTCCCTTGACTGTAATTTGCTGTTTTTGTTTGAATGCTTTCACGGGGCTAAACTTAATTACCTCGAAGAACTACATTGTTATACCTCGTTTAAGCTCGTTGAAATCTTATGCTGAAATTCTCGGAATAAGTCACATAATTCACAGAAATCATTTTTATTGTGTTGCAAAACCTTTGCAACATTAAAGGGTGCAATAGTACCTACAGCTAAAATAAACAAGGATTAGGAAAATCCCCTGATGATGGTCCATATAAAATTAATGAAGAAAGAAGTTCTTCATAGTCAAGAGGACAACCTTAATAAATTCTAAATTCAGAATGACATAATCCACGAGAACAAACCCAAGACTAAACAACAAAAGGAAATCCTCAATAAATAAGACACAATAATTATTTAATTATACTTAGCATTTTTTCTTGGCCCGTAATTGCAGAGGCATCGGTCCGTGAGATCAGACACGCCACTGAAAGTGTACAATTTGCATGCCAGACCAATCAACAGGTGGACATGAATTTACTATGTACAATTAGTAATACTGATCGAGATGATGATAGATGGGTTTAGAATTGAGAATTTTCTTACCCCACTGATGTTATTAGTGTTAAAGTAAGTCTCTATGATAGTTTATAGAGGTATGAGGAACAGGATGTTCACACGTCCTCTATATTAACAGGAGGATCCTCCGACCAGATGGGTGTCGTGTCTGGTGGGCTACTGCCCAACGATTGATGTCGGGGACATGTTGTTTTATATAGGGTGGCAGGGACATCGACGCGATAACTGATACCATGGATTCAGTACATGATTCTGAACCTCGCTGCGTTGACATTTTACGTCATTTATTTTCAAAAAAATCTGCTGTTTCACAGAAAATTTATGCGTAGTTCGCATGTGGAGATGCATATACCGCCACAAGTCTGTCCGCTGTAGTTGTTAAACTTCTAACCTATTTTAGAAAAGGACAAAGACACCCCTATATCCGTCCGTCTAATTAACTTTGCCAGCTGTACTAACAGATTTACCTTTAAAACTTTTGCCACAGCTGATCTTTAAAGACTGCATTAGAGACGAAAGCAGTTATATAATCGATGCTAAAATTAACTATACAAATAATGTTCAAGTTTTCTTAAACAATTACAATGTTAATGACTTCTTATTTAGCAGTCTTGAACTAAGAGACCTTTGACCGACTGTGGAATATAATTAGGTACTGTGTTTATATCATAATTGCTTACTATTAACGTAAGTAAGATCTTTCGAGGTGTGGTAGTAAAACCACAAGTTAATAAAAGAAACTTTGTTTGAACACAGAAATAATTTTTCGAACAACCTTAAAAACTTGGAAGATTTTAAGCAAAAAGTTGTTATGACCACGACCAAAAATTTACAGTCCTATAATAAGTGGTTGTAAGAATATAAGAGGTAGATATAGAAATAACAAACAACAATGAAAAAATATTAACCAAATATCTGGTGTCCCAAAAAATATTACCGATCCTTGCGAACCTAGGTCAAGCAGTTTCAAATCAATCAAAGATGATTGAAAAAAGAAACTAGATAAAAGATCAAATGATAACAGAGTAGGTCACAAAAATTTCAGAAGCACTGAGAGAATCCCGTTCAAACAAAGTGTTAGTACATCTATTGTTACTGACTGTCACAACTCACAATTCTGGGATACGTTCGTGTGATTGTAAAAACTATTTGCATGCTGTGCTCATATCTCATGGTCAATTTAATGTACAAATTGGTTCGGGCACCACATTATTGTGGTTGCATAGCGTTTCTGCATTTAGTTTTGCAGAAATGAAGACTTCAACTTTTTCCAATCCTATGCCAGGTCATGTTTCGTCTAATTGTCGTCTAATACATTGATCTAATCGTCTAATACATTGGGTCAACCATAAAGGTGTATCTGAACATATTATTTAAATAATGTTACGACTATTTTGGCTTAGGTGTTAATTGAATTCAATGTTAATGGGGTACAATTGAAATAAATGATTTGACTTTGACCTTGCACTGATGCACTAATTCAACGCCACAGAATTATAATAAAAAAATAAAGCTGATTCCGGTGTTTTTGACACATTCGTAGTCTAGCAACAAATTCAACATGACCAAATCATTATTTGTACGAAAGGATCGTACAAATAATGATTTGGTTTCACGGCTGTCTTCCTACCTTAACACTAACAAAAAAATCTTCAACGTAACAAAACATATAGCCCCAAAGCTTTTCAATGCATCCTTGCCTCCTTCTACATTTCTGTATCCTCCAGCCTCATTCCTCATTCACAATGCATTAGCTCTTCAGGCAAAACGTTCACATAAATACTTCCGAACCCGAACAATGAACGCAAGAGGCTCTTAATCTTCAACCCGACATCGCATTCTGCATGCATGCGATCATATACTGTCAAAAGTAGGTTACTGAAATACCAGAATCATTCATGGGAATTTCATCTCTATTGGGCCGGCTACACGACTGGTATTTCCATGAAGTGTTCGCTCCATCGTGACATTACTGAGTTTATTTCAAGAGTTGAACTTTACAGTACAAATGACTTATCTGATACTTTCTATCAGCTGCAAAAAGGGCTCTGGCACAGGTCGGTGGCATCTAAGCACAGTCCTATTGTTTGTTTCGCTCATTTGTTCTCCGATAGTAAAGCTAAATTAGAGGTAGTAACATATTTAGCACAAATTGATAGGACATTTCAAAATATAGTAGGTATTATAATAGTCTTTGGCGGCAAGACAATGCAGCAACTCAAGTGTTGTAGTGCATATAATCACATATTACAAAACAGACATAGTTGAGATAGAAGAAATAAAGCTGCTAAAGCCAGCCGTAGTTACTAATAAGATAATGCTAATACTACAACTACAATCAATAAAAGCCAAGGCATAGAAGGATTGGAAATGAGAGGTTTTGCGGATAGATCACCTTTCTGTTGAACTGTAGCCATGAACCCACTCTTCTACCATATTAAGTTCAGTTTTTGGTAATGCTAAGAAACCAATCATCGCTATAAATATTTTTTGTGCAATTCAAAATTGAATCAAGAGTAAACTACTGCATAAACAACTTACTATGCAATTAATAGCACTAAACACTGACCTTAGTCAGAAGCTTTTAACTAAAATAAATATTCATACGAATTTGATGATGATCAATCACTATTAGAAGGACAAGGATATCCGCTTCACAAAAGGAAAACACGACTTGCCGAGGTAACTTACATTTCTACGATTGATGGATCCAGAGTTCTGCTATAACGACAAAGTTTCGTCTAAAGAGTAATGCATGTGGTTTTCTACCCCTAATACAAACGATATCCATCTTCAATTTAATAATTGATTACCGTCTAGTACCTTATCTACCTCAAGATAATAAACAATAACCTTTACTACAATAATTATAAGGCAAAATGTATAGTTGCTAAGCGCCAGGATGCTCTAGGCGCCTTATGCTTGGTAGACCGCCAACCATTGTTATTAATTACTCGTTTAATATAAAGGTTGATAGTTGCTGCAGTAAAAATCGAAATTACCTACAGTGAGGAAACACGTCTTTATGGTGAGAATAATGCTTATGATTTAAAGCGCTTGATTACGATCAATCCTTTTCGTTTTACAGCTTATGCACAAGTTTCTGAAA
The DNA here is from genome assembly GCA_947364205.1 of Agrochola lota. Lineage (NCBI taxonomy): Eukaryota > Metazoa > Arthropoda > Insecta > Lepidoptera > Noctuidae > Agrochola > Agrochola lota. The sequence goes on from OX376239.1 coordinate 5,035,422, forward strand.
AATGCTTTGATAATCTACGACTGTAAAATACCATCTCTCATGACCTCGCTTGATTACGATCAATCCTTTTCGTTTTACAGCTTATGCACAAGCTTCTGAAAAATGCTTTGATAATCTACGACTGTAAAATACCATCTCTCATGATCTCTCATCAACAAATAGATGGAGAATTAAAAGTGCAATAACATATTCAAATAGTTTCATAATATTTACAACTAAATCCAAAGCAGGCCTAAATTCTACGTAGTAAGGTTATCGATAAAATCGTGGGTGACGTCATCAAGGCTGTATGGGTCATACTCGTGCGCACTTCGTTATTGTCATTTGCATAGCAATATGGACGACGATTAGCCTGCGCCAGCACAGGTTATGTTCTGATTTAGAATTATTTGACTGCAAAATTCAATATAAATTGTCCATTTTAATCATATACTATTTTAATTCGAGGTAAGCTTTTGACAAAATTACAATACTACAGTTCATATCTATGAGAGAAAAAACCACAACGTTTTGAACCGTGAAAATGAAGATAGAACCAGTGAATATAATATAATAAAAAGTGGGTTATCTTAAAACACAAACTAGTAAAATAGACATAAATATACCACTTTTAAATGCTACTCTACAACTCAAAGACAATGTAACATTTAATATAGCAATATGTTCGAAATAGTTAGATGCTCTTTTTAAAATTGGAAGTCCATAAGCTTTGATATATGACATACATAGAAACAGATATGAACAGAGTAACCTACTCGCCAACAAAGGTTGGCCATATGGCGAAACAGTCCTTACAAAATCACGATCGAAGCGAAGCTCTCTCCATTCAATTGAGAGAGATTAATGTAACAAACGAACTCTTTGGATTGCATTCAAGTGATTCTAAAGAGCATAATTAAACATTTGATGGTTTTATTTTTGGATTTGAATTTGGGAATCAAAGTGGTGTATTTAAAGGTGGAGTAGACTCTCGAGTTTCCTCTTAAAGCAATTGTTGTTAAGTCTTTTGTTTAAGAGTTTAAAGAAGCTCTTTCAAGGCACTTATCACACAGAGCTTTTAATGTTGAATTTAGAGATAAGTACGGTTAATAGATTCTTAATCAAGTATCGACCTCCCGTCCTATCCTTAACAATCACCAAAAACAATCTCTCCAACCTTTTAAAAAACAGATAAATGTTTTTCAAAAAAATCTAGGCTACCCAAATGTGTATCTCTGTAATAATAGTCTTCAAAAACATCAGCCATTTGTATACTGTCTTCATTAATTACACAAACTCATATCTTTCTTACTTTGTAATACTAAATTGAGACTATCAATTTGACAGGCGGCATCAGTTATGGCTGTTATAGGATATTATTATCGCATGGAACTAATTGTATGGTTTTAGTTCTCATCGTTGTGTAAGAAAGAAATGTCTATCATTAAAGTTTAGAGTATTGCTATCCCCATTAATCCTAATGGGGATAGCAATACTCTAAACTTTGCTTTTAGCTTTTTTGCTTTTTTTTTTTTAGCTTTTTGATTTTTGTTCGCCAAGTGGTCTCGTTTTGCTTGTAAAATTGTTAACTGCAATAATTGTATATAGTACAGTACAACTCTTTTTATTAGCATATTAACTATTGTCTTACACGCCCCGTGAAAATTCATATGTATTTAACGTTAATGGAGCTTGTTTCTTTATCATAAGTACTTAAGATTTAATGACATCACAAATTATATACATATTTAGTTAGAATTGTCGCTGTAAGAAGAGTCATTAACTATTAAAAAGCATATGTTAATAGAATCATCATTACCTTCACTTTTCTAGGAAGCGATGATTCCATTTCCACATGTCTGTAATGCTCCGCAGACCTGTGCACTGATCCTCCTCTTACATCTTCTGCTGAAGCCTTTTCTTCTCCTCTAGTCAAAGTGGTCACCTTTCTAACTATCCTTGTGGTGATCCTTCGTTGACCACTGACATCGTCTTTCTTCGAGATTTTAGTAGATTCTAACGAAGAGCCTAGAACCTCGGTCGACATTCTCTTGTTCGTGTGAATCTCCTGCAACTCTGACAAGCCTAGGCCACCGGCTGACGTCGGCACGGCTAGCGCGCTCTCTCCATCATACTCGAAGTGAGTCTGATTCCCATCGTGTACAATTCTACCGTTGTAGCTCTCCTCTCGGTAAGACCCAGACCTATAGCTGGATGATCGCTCCATTCCTGGGTAGTTTCCATCGTACACTGTCTCATGTCTCGTCAACCCTTCTCTCAAACTTCTGGGCACAGAAGCCAAGTTTAAACTTGTGGTTATGGGTGACCCAACGGGCGATGGAGAGGATTTCTTCAAGCTTGATTTCAGGGGTTTCGAGTCATCGCTTTCTAGCGTCCCCTGAACGAACAGTCGCTTGCTGCTTCCGCCTTCTTTCACGAATCGGTACATCGACATCTTCGCTCCGCTTAGGCCTTAAGGCCGTCGTAACACATAATACTGTACTCTGCAATGGAGTTCCCTCTTATTACGGATTCGATACGCGTCGCGTTTACTTATTCATGTACCGGTGACAACTTATGGTGTGAATTCTTAAGACATTAAGGAAAGGTATGCTAAGCTATTCTTTTGTAATCCTGTGTAATGTTATTTCGTTTTGTGAGTAGCTAAAATGTCGTTAAAACGGTTACTGCTTTCTACGTCCGTATATTTGAAATAAAATATTAACATAGACGTCAGTTTTTACATCAGATTGGTCGATCGATAATCAAAACATTACAATCCTTCCTACTAAAAACCAATACAAAAACTCAATGAAGACAAAAACCATGAAAGTAAACCGATAGGTGTTGAAACTAAGAGTGGTCGTATGTTAAGCGAGCGACGGATTAGGCTTGGTACTGGCCCATACATGGCCCGCACGAGCCACAAGTATGGCGGAGCCCTTCCGGCGGACGCAAGCAGGAAACTTAAGGACAAGATTTTAAATTTTAACAAGAATATCCGTGACCGTGGCGAAACCGTTTCTTTACTAAACAGAGACTGACTATAAATGATACTAGTTCAATAAACTTTAAGGTAGAAAATAAACTAGGAAATTTAATTGATGGTTTTGACAATACGGGCGATCAAACACCACTTGAATAAAGATAAAAAACGTATTGATCAAAATGTTGTGAATGAATAATGAAAGAGAAAATTTAATTACTAGTGTTGATCAACAATACATCGCTTTGAAGGTCACAAAGAATTGAGATACAAGTATGCAAGTGAAAGTACAATAACAATTTAAGTAAAAGAAACAGCTTGAACAATAAAGGTCAATATTACCATAGAAAACAAAGATGATTAAGATGAAATGCCAAACGAATTAAATAAATAAACCAAAGAGCATAACTAGTCATTTAATTACTTAAAATAAATAAAGAATGTCAGTGTCAAAGTCATAGCTAAACTTGACCCAAATGATAGAGCAAACATTTTACATAACAACTGGTTACACTTTGATGAAATAACTTTTGTTCGTGAGGCTAAGTTGTATTCTACTAGACTATTAAAGAAAAAATTATATCATATTTGTTATATTTGGATGACTTTTTTTCTGCTTCTTTTGATGTTTTTATCATCGAATGCATCCATGCTATACTTTTTTTTGCAATGTTTTTTTAATGACGATTAAGTACGTCTACATTATCATTGACTATTGATGAAGGGTTTGTAATGACAGCATTATATAAATTGCCCTAACCACTTTTATTAATAAACCATTTGTCTAATCGAGAGCAAAAATCAATCTATTAATAAATCGTGCAAATTGATTTAAGATTTAAAACACGTCATTGATAAATACTTCCAGGTTTATATTTATGAGAGAGCGGATATGCAGTTTTGAGGCCATAACTTTTAAATCGCAGATAGGAAATAGTTAAACGTATTCTTAGTCATGTCTTCATGTTTTGCAATAGCATGTGAAGATAATATTTGATTTCCTAACTCGTAAAATTGACTAGATAAAAATTGGCATAAAGTTTTCCACATAGTTCGTGAAAATAGTCTCTAAACGAGATCGAGGTCAAAGTCAGGCCCATGAACGAAAAGAGATGTATCTAGTTTTTCAAAAATGTATCATAAACGTCAGATGGAAAGCATGAATAGGAATATTGCAAATACTAAAATCAAAGGTTTATGATGGTAAAGTATTAAAATGATCATCGGTAAATAAAATATTTGCGCGATGACCACACATTGTTCATAGCTAACGAGCCAGCCCAGGTAAATGTGCTAATTACTATTGTTTATGTCGAGGCCCCTTCAAATATGCCACTTGCTATTGTGCAATACGTGTTTTGAATATCGGTGGCAGAGCTTCACCAGCGCATCGATGGGTATAATGATATTGTTGTTTTTATGGCAAATAAAATGGAACGTATTGCTGCTTTTATAAAGGATAATGAGATTGATTAATCTACTGAGAAGTTACTGAAGAGATAGATGAAGATGAATTAGTTGGACTGAATGAAGGAGAGAGAGGGAGAGAGAAGCGTATTGATGCTTTTGTGAAAACTAATAATAAAACTACTGGGGATATTACTCATGAAAGAGGTGGAGAGGGCGAAGGAAGATTTTCAGCAGAAGAGAGCTTCAAGATGAACGTTAAAAATAATCAAATCAGGAACAACAGTACTGAACAAATAATCTAATAACAAATGATTGCATGTTCGACATAAATAAGCCTGTATCAATTGCATGTTGACATTGCAATTGATATCAATGAATCGATCAATATTTATCGTAATACTTATATCATTTCTGGGGTACTATCTCTAATACTTTCGATATGACATAAGATCAGCTGTCAAGTGATAATCATCACTGGTAAGATTAGTTGTTATTACTTCAGGTAGCGCAAGTAAACATTGACATAAAATGTGTATTTTGAATAATATATTCTTTCATTTTATGATAATATTTGCTTGGTCTACAATATCTATTTCTCTGACATTGTTTTCTGCAGTTATTGTTTCGAAATTTTCTTCCATCTTTACAGATTTATCAATAACTTAATGTTCTAGTGCTTACTCTTCATCAAAATCTATTACAGTATCTTCATTAATAATTTTCAATAACTTAGCAACAGTATTCATGTCGAATTTTTTCTAACACCTGTTTGTTTCAATATAAATCATGTTCAGTCTATATTCAATGATATCCTGTGTGGGTGACAAGTAAAATAGTTTTTTACGAAGGTGTTGTTCAATGGTGACTCCCACATCGCTGGACCTTGGCTAACTTTATATGGGGACGACATTTTATAGCATAATTGTCGGTTACAATTTAATTGGGCGTTGGAATTCTTGCATAATGCATTTTTTTATTCAAGGATTGTAGTTTCTTTGTGATTATGACGATTGTTAGTCTGGAAACTGAAGGCGTTAAGGTTTTGAAGCAGAAGAAATTGTGTGACTGACATTATTTTTTAAAGATGTCGTTTTGACAAAAGGCTTTCAAATTGACGATGGCATTATGTATTCCATAGGAGAGGATATTGAGCAAAAACACTTATGAACCAGTTATGCAATGGAAAAAAAAGGACTTTAAATGAGAAATCAGAAAACAGAGTTTGGTGTTTAGATCAATTTTTAAGAGCAGCATTTCGTCTTTAATTGATTTGCTACTAGCCAATGCAACATCTACTTGCACTTTTACCGAACATACATCGATCAGAATGAAGATGCATTCTCTAAGCTTGTCGTTTACAAAACAATGGACAACACGTCAATAGGATTCTTTTGGATTTGTTTACATAAACATATTCAAATCAGCGTCAGGTTTTTATTGTCCTTAATTTGCATAGGTGTCACCTTTGAATATTATGTGGTTATTTATAAACGTTGCTTTAAGTTATGATTAGTCACTGTTTAATCATAAGTTTTCTCTTTAACTTTAAGCAACGTTTATAAATAAAGGGGCAAATGTAGATTTTAGTTCTGTGTCAGAGGTTTATGATTATGAAAGGACCTAAGATCATTTTCTAAGCCACTATGAGTAATATTCATTGAAAAAACCAAAGAGTAGGTGATGGTAGAATTTATTAGCAGTGCAAAGCTAAGGGATTCAATTTAGAAGGTTGATTTCAACACCGTTCCTTTTAAGATTGATTGCATAACTGCGTGGGATGTGCCCTTAGGCTCTATATTCAAATTCGATGCAATGACGTCACTGCCCAACAAACAAATCAATTGTACAGAACCAGTCAAAACAATGCTGAATTAGAGGCGTAGAATTAACATAGCAGAGCTAGAGTCCTTGTAACTAATAGACCACCAATTAACGGATATTTCAAAACCCGAGCATCTTCATTGAACTCATTGATAAAACTACAATGCCGCAATAAACCGTTAGTTGTCACAGGTATCAGTAAAAATCGAAAAATCGTATCGAATCCCTAATCCACATCACTACACTAAAAACTCACTATACACCACTAGTTCGATTTTGAAACACTATTAGTCGGTTAGTCGAGTTAATTTTCGAATTCGTGTTCGGAGTCGATTTTTGAATGTTTATTTTTCGAACGCGTCGCGCGCGCGTCTTCGCCGGTAGCTTGCAGGTGACTGGCTGCGCCGGCGCAAATGTACGGTAAGTTACCCATGACGGGTTGTGTTGGTAAAAAAATAAAGTATTTCGTACGTGGGATTATGAGTTTTAATAAGGTTGCATTTAATTATATTGTACAAGTTGTTATCGACGATTTTTATGAAGTAATTTTTTTTTGATAATTTAAGTAGAGATTTTTATTTGAAAAAATATTTTTCCTACTCTGAAAATTACTGGAGGCAAATGTGTGAAACAGGGAAAGCTGAAATGTTTGCACCTACGTCCTACGTCATACACACTTTCATGTCATTGATGACATTGAGTGGCAGATCATATTACTCCGATGTATATATTACAAGTACTACTCGACTACCATGGAAACCTTCACTTAATGATCTCATACGATTACAACAATCATTTGTAATCTTCGTAATTATAATCGATTGAGAAAATGCTACATCGGTACACACGGCTACACATCAAGCTATACATTTCCAGTATAATCTGACCTCGTATTGTACGGAAATCCTATATAATGCGAGATCAGCATAAACTGGAAATGTATAGCTTGATGTGTAGCCGTGCGTACCTACTTGGTATACTTAGTAACTATAAATTAAAAGTGATGCATTACACATAGGTAAGTATTACACATACCTACACATTCTACTCGTGTTTCGTGAAATAGTGAGATACAACCTTTTGCGTTTGCCTTAGGGCTGATTTTTAAATAGCCAGACAATTTTCTGAGTAATAAATATTACGGCTTGACAGCTTTTCGTTCCAAAATAGTTCTATTTATTTATTTTCTTTATTTAGGCTACCAACAGCGATACATATACATAGTATGTAACAGTCTGTGTGTGTTACAGTATTATATGGCTAATATAAGGTTTCCCTGTATAAATAGGATAAGTATAAAACATGCGAATAAAATTACACTTTTTGAATATATACGTATACTCGTGTTTCTAAGTACTTAGAAATATATATATTCAAAAGTGCAATTTAAGGTATATTACTTAAAGTTTAGTTTAAATTATGAAAACAAAAAGGTTGACGATAAAAAAAAATATAATAAAATATATAAATAAAAAGCTATTTACTGAGGGCCAATACATGTATTTTTAAGAACGTTCGCATTCGCATCTCTTTCGCAATCTGTCAAAAACGCAATCAATTTACCAACATTTTTGACAAGTTTGACAGATTGCGACTTGATGTGAACGTTTTTTTTAAGTACGAGAATTGGCCTTCTGGCTATTGAAAAATTAACCTTTAGTAGGGTAAAACATTCCAAAATACTTGTTATTATTTTCTTTAATCATAAAACAGATGTGATAAGGACTTTTATACTCCACTAGCGTCTGCCCGCAACTTCGTTTGCGAGAATTTTTTTTTTTTAACATAAAATATATCTAGTCACTCGGAGACTTAGTGCAATTAGTGAAAGAATTTTTCGGTATCAAAACGAAGTAGTTCCGAAAATTACCCTCTACATACAAACTCACAAACTTTACCTCTTTATAATAATAGTATAGAAATATATATATCATATATTTTACTCCAGACAAAAATAAAACTAACCAATGAACGGTGGCCCGATATCATGAATTGCTGGCACCTCCCGATACCCTGCTACGCGATTGCGTAGCAGTTCGTAGTTTCGTAGACACCGTAGAGCCCTCTACACCTATATCTACTACCCGCCATATAAAGACAGTGTTCGACCATCTACCTGACGCCTTGCCAATCAAGTTGTGATTGATTCAAGATGCAAGCATTGTTGGTAATGACTGACAATATTATACTGTCTTAAAATAGTATAATGGCTAACGCCGACAGTAAAGTTTTTGTAAAATAAGTAGTTTGAAACTCTGACACTCTGAATTAGACATTTCCTTAATACTAAAGTGTTTACTCAGAATGAAAAGCTAGCAGTAATTTTAATTTTTTCATTGCCTATTTTCAGTTAAATTCGAAAATACAAAATAATTTGCATTTTAAGAGTTTTTCCTAAGAAATTTGAATCCAATAGCTATGTTAAAAGAAACATGTTTTTTTAATACTAAACACGAGTAATGCAAGTAAGTAATTAACATTATAACAAAAAGGTATACGTATAAATAAAGCAGTATGTCTGTCTACCCTCCGCGTGGGAGCGTGAAGCTAGCCACCTGTCAGTTTGTTTGTGGCACCAGTTTTTGTCTCCAATGCTAATGCATGCGGCTCATACAATTATGCAAAGAGATCTGTGCCGCATTAGAATTGTAAATCTTATTTATATGGAGTAGCAAAACAAGTAAATAAATAACGTTTACATAAAAAGCTTTGAGCATAAAATACATAATAATAACACAAGGGTAACAACATCATATAGTATCTAAGACATCAATAAATAGTAAAATGATTATAATACTCACATAATAAATTCTACATTAAATAAATATCCATAAAAACAGTAACTACGTAATGTCCTAAAAAGCTCGATTATAGTTTTGAATAAACAATAACATTACATAGATCGCGACTGCTAACGCCATCTGTTGGGGCGATAGTAAAGCGAAGAGAAGCGACTTAGGTACGAACTTGCACAGCGACACACGCCGTTCTGCGCCATCTATCGGTATATAACATCAACAAGCGAGCAAGCTTTTTTTGTTTCGGCGCTTTTTTTTTCTCTCTGACAACTTACCATAATGGTCTGGCCAGAGGTTCGCATGTACAAATAAAGTGTGTGAGTATAAAATAATACGTGCATAGTAAAATAGCTTATAATAGTAAATAGAGGCTAGGTTTTTTTTTAGCTTAGCCTTCACACACAAAACTTTATGCTTAGTTTACTAATTAAAGCTCCTCTAAATATACTGTTTAAAAAGGTTTATTATTCCAGATACCTATGAAATTCATGACGTTCGTAGGTTCACTGGAATTTAAAAGTCTACCTCAATCTTCTGTAACGCGAGGCATTTAAAGTCAACTTTAGATTCTATTAATAGGTGACTCTTAAAACTCTAATCAGCAAACATTTTATCCCTTAACCTTTTGATAGATTTGACATCGATAATAATAGCCGATTAACTGATGATCGATCACCATCTATAAATTGATCAATCAGTCGATACTCAGCCTACACTACCTAAAGATATTAACGCTTTACACAACGAAGTTGATAGATTAGAAGAACAAATACCGGAATGAATAACTCAAGAATTACATATGCAAATGGTACCACACCTTAATACTTATTTGCCTCGGAAGTAATTTTAATGACATCAGCTGCTTGTTATCCTATCCAAATTATTGATACAGTATTACCGACAAATGATAATGTGACGTAAATGTTAGAAACATTGAGAATGTTTATAAGGTTGATAAAGAAAGTAGTAATCGCAAAATTTAAATAATAAAAGGAAGCTAACACTTAAGACTATGGACATAATGATGCTTATCAGACCTTAGTCGTGTCTGTCAAAGCTATTTGGGATGAAGTGACCTTTGGTCAAGGACTGCAAGAACGTGAAGACTACAGTTAGTAGTAAATTAAATTAAACACATAAATAAATCATCTTTGCATTATTAACTACCGTTTGTTTACGCAGCTAACAACAAAAAACATGTAAGTACACTCACTTCGCATGCTATAATCATTGTAACAAAAAACGTAAACATAACTTAACATCGTAAATAACTTGACGTAACTCGTAAATCAGGCGTTGGAAGTAAATGTCAGAGTTCTATTAAATAGCATGTAGCTTGTAATACGATTCATAAAAATAATAATAAAGAGCGGTTTAAATTGAATAGAATCTCAATTGGCTTGTCAGACACAACAATGTGAACGACCAAACATTTTAAGCAAGTGATTTAAAAAAATAGATTTGTAGAAGATGGTCTGCTTGTAAATTAATAAGTAGTCATCAATTACGGATATACATCAGGATTGTTTTTAATAAAATGCAGCCAATATCGAAATCGGAAAGGTCAATCAAGAAAGAGCCTCTGAAAATGGGACTTCTCTGTAGTTGAGTCCGAATTTTACCATATGATTGAACAGATAGGTCATCTCACATATACTTGTTTAACATTGACATTTGCAGAAAACAAAACCATACAATTCCAATAAGTGACGAAACGCTACTAAATCATATAAAGACAGGACACAAGAAAAATATTCAGAAACTGTTACACAAGAGGGTGCGAGGGCGTACCGTAGGTGTTGCCATCTGGTGTACGGCCTTCGTACCGACCTACATAGACCCTATAGACTATAAGTCACCCTGAAGATCGTGACGTCACTGAAGTTGATACTGAACCGGAATGTGGTACTGATAAGTATGCAAATTATCTGCCTACTGGTGGAGGAAGAATGTTGTTAATGTCCATGAAGTTAACTTGAGATATGTGAAGGATTTGGAAGCTTGGTTGCTTCCGGAGCAGAAGTGTCAATGAAATAGCTGGGGTGCACTGCTTTATGTGTTTTAAGAATGCAACCAGGCATCATACTCAGTATTAGAATAACAGCCACTATTCCATGACCTATTTAGTGAAATAACTGTGATAACTAACGGGGCCAACCTTCATTGGAAAATGGACACCAAAATAACCCAGATTATGGTCAAATCACGGCTTTCCCAAAAAGAAACAAAGCATGACGAATATAACGATACATTGCATAACCATGAAAATAATCGTCTAAAAAAAGAAACACAAAGCGTATTATTAAATTAATAGCCTCGGGCAACGTAAAAACCACAGCAAATGAAATAAACCGGATATCAATAATCACAATCGTATTAACTGACGCAAACTACAGCAAAAAAGAAAATAAGTTCTCACTCTTTATCATAGATGGCGTTGTCAGCCAAAATGGTCTGCAACTTCAAAAAAAAATTTGTTGTCAATCAATTGTGTTCTATTCTCAAATTGAACCGAAAAAAATATCACGATTTTGAACTTAGGAATTTAAAAAAATAGACAATGCACTGTCTGTCTTCGACAGTGCAAGGTCAATACGTGAACTTTCATAGAAATCAATATTCCTTTTTTTATGTGTCACTTTATATTTTTATAGATTATTTCATAATTCTTTTGCTAGTTTGAAAGATGCAGTTCACCTTTGCAACATTATTAAAAGAGTGAAAGCTTTTCTCAAACACGAACACTCGTCGCAAAAAATGTTCTCTGTTTACTGGCATCGAAACTAGATGGCGCTAGGGGCACAAAATGGCAAAGACCTTGTACACAAACAAGGACAATGTCAAATCAGAGTGACGTCATCACAATACAGCCATGTTTACTTATCAGGCTTTTGTTACCTAGTGTTCAGGATATTTTTAGGTATCTGGAAACTTTAGTTCAGGATAAATGTTTCAATTTCCTTGTTTTTGATAAGTTGATGAAGGTCATTACTAACTTTAGCCTACCATTGCGACTATAATAAATGTACATAGTGGGTTCTCGAATAGTACGAGAATTAGCCGTTCTAGACACTAGATAGATTTCCTTGAAAACATAAGGAACTAGTTTCAGTTTTTATGTAACGTCAGTCGCAAAATTTGAGTCACCTTCGAGTCTAGAACTAAAAAAAGGTGTACACGCGTGGCTACTAGCCGGTCGTTGACCCCCGACCCGCGTAACTGTACGTGCTCTTGAGCATACAACGGCGGCAACTTCGGAATACTTCGGATTTAGCAGTTCCGGCTTTCTGGCTATTGGCTAAGAGTTATAGCGAAATGCTTATAGTTATTGAACGTTTAATGGGAACTGTTATAGGAATAGTACTGCTTGAAATAATTATTGGAACTCTAGATGGCGTTGTTTTGTTTTGAATTTAGAGCTTAGGATTCATGGTTTTGAAATTAGAATGGTTGCTGATTGCATGCGTATGTTCGGGTACATATTTGAACGTCAAGGTTTAAAATACCTACGGGTAAAATGTCAATGTTCAAAACATCGTAAATTTTAATATCGATTGTATCGAAATATCGAAAATTGTTATACCTAAGCTTAAAATGGCTAAGATTAAAATGCCGAGTGATTAAAATATCGACTGATTAAAAATACACACCTATATTAAATTTTTGGCCTCAAACATGAAACAAGCCATAAGTCCGCCCACTGTATGTTTTGAAGTATTCAATTTATTTTTTGCTATGTATTTTCTAGTGTACGAGTATAATAAAGTATACATAAATAAATAATAAATAAATGAATCTACAATTCTACAGACGCACAAATACTTTTTCTTTCATATTTTTTGTTACTTATGATAACAATTATCGTGTTTGTATCCTAATCACTGTAACGGATTTTCTTAAATAAACAATCTTCTAAAATGGCGTTGACGATGATATCACTAAACAAAACTTGAACAAGAACTTGCTTTATGTAAAATTTATAAATTAAGATTTATCAGGCATCGCTTCATTTATAAAGAAGATTCAATGCCTTTGACCGCAATAAAAATACATTAATTCAATATTTGGCAGCAAACCGAAATAAAACGAAGCTTACAATGCAATAAATAATGACCTCTCAACCGAAGTAATTCAATAAAAAGTCCAGCTGAAATTGACTCATGCCAATGAAAGTAGTTACAATCGAATCTGAATATTACATAAAATGTCCAACATGTCACATTTCAAGTGCAGAAGGAGATCACGAGGTGAACAACTCTCCTAGGTTTTTAAACGACTGACAAAAGGTGGCAGAGAGAAAACGAAGCTTTTCACGATAGTGACGAGTAGACGCCAGAAAATACGTCTATTTATCAGAGAGAACGTCATGAATAAATAACTATAGTAAGCTAATCAGTGAATCTGCGTAGTCATACTGCTTTCCCGGGGTCAATAATTGAGTAGGTTGCTGTCATTTACATGTCAATAGGACTCAACCCGAGATTGTCCACGAGAAGCCAAAAACTCAAAAGACTCACAACTCGTAGATATAAACTTTAGGGGTTCATTATTCCCTGGTAATAGGTTGTGGAGATCCTGATCAGTGTGGAAATCAGATGGCATTCAACCCGTGTCAAATATTAATGTTCAATCCCATGAAACTGACACAAGATTTACACATAAAATTACGTTTGTCTGAAGTTTATTAGAAGCTTGAGGAGTTTAACCTTTAAAGCCAATACTGACGTAAACATTAAACAAAACTAATTGATTGGACAAGTAGCACATACACGTGTTACTTCTAGTTAGTCTACAATGTCGTAAATTCTACGATCATGATGTCGAAGAAATAGAAAACGAATAACAGTGGAACAGTAGAATCTTGGGAACAGTACCACTATGTGTCTAGAGCCATATTCTTTATTTGAAAAGGGCATGTGTTGTAAGCAGTATCTTGCTACCCTCATCCAAATTTATTTCGGGTCGGGAAAATAACTTTATCCTCCATTTATGTCTCAGCCGTCATCTTAGTGTTCACTTCCTTCATACCCATATACTCTTTCACACAATATATCATCTTTAATAGTCTGTTTCTTTTCATATTGTCATCCACGTTAATACTTAACTCTGCGGGGTAATTGCGTAACATGCTAAGAGTAGCAATCGTTTTTATTTTGACAGTTCGGCAATATTCATTGCGTTATTTATGTTGTTGACCAGACAAATTTTTCGAACATATCAAGCAATGGATTAGCAATATCTTTCAAAAATCATTCAGATGGTGATTGATAGTATGCAGGTCTTGTCAAATGCTCCTCATTTCTTTGCGTCAAATGGTCCAACATCGCGACGTTTTTCCACTAGCAACACTATACACATTTACCATTCATTGCCACATTAGTATGGTAATAATACTAATATATTCAATATACAAAACACAATGTAAAGTAAACGGCTTGTATGAATAAACAGATCTGTTATTATTTAAAATGACATCACCCTATAAGGAGCGAGAGGCTGCGTGTACACTGTAAAGGGTGATTCAGTTTCGTGTATTTGGGAAAAATATTATATTATTGAGTAAGGATGATGCAGAATGCGTTGGTGGTGCAATAAAGGATGTGCAAAATGTGAATCATAATAATAAATGCCGGTTAGATTATTGTTTCTATGCGTAAGTAGGTGCATTATAAACTGTATAAATAGATAAAATTATAATATGAGAAATCAACTGCCTTCTACAGCATATTTTATATTCATGAGAACACAATAAAAATACAGAAAAGGGCATTTTTGAATATTATTCAAATAGTAAGATTAAGAATAGACTCAAATACTAGGGTGAATCAGACACATAGCTCACGCACGCAAAACGAACTAGTATAATCATACCGCGTAACCGACCACAGCTTCCCATCACCATTAATCATACGTCCATTCAAAAAAAGAACGAACAAAAAAAAAAGAAAACGAAGTTTCGTACTTGGAACACTCTATATACAAGCGCCGCTCCATATAAGGGTCGTCGGTAAGTGTGCCAGCTACTACCCACATGTCTTGTACATAAGATGTTCCTCATTACCGAATTATTTATTAATATTGGACAACATATCACTTTCGCTTTTGACTGTGCCGAGGAAGAACTGGGTCAGGATTTTTCTCAATGACGCGTTACATTGGAATGAAATAACAACAGTGATATCTGAATGCGGAATTAAAGAAGTTGTAGTGCAACTCCGTCTTAAGACCAGCAGTGGAACTGATAAATTAACGTAGAATCCGTAAGTATTGGGACTATCCAACAAGATGCAAATGTATGTACCTACATATACTATTATCAAAAGAGCCTCCAGGAGTAATGATGTTAACGGATCTCTGACGCTCAGTCTGTCCCGTTTCCAACCATTTAGATCTTTTATAAGGTAATCTTTTGACCAGGTCAAAGAAGATCATCACAATATCTGGAGAGAAAACTCCTGTAGTATTACTAGAACTTTTTAAATATCTCAAAATAACATATTCTAGTCGTTAATGACTATCATTGAACGAACTCGATGCTCCTGCGCACTTAACGGCCTTGTAAGGCAAAAACTCCGACCGGTGAAGTAGTGATCTCATAACTTATAATTTTACTACAAACACATCGACTAATGTCTATGTTGACCAAGTAATGCAAAAAATTATAGTGGTGAGATCAGAAGCCTGAATACGAGGTCTAATTTGCGCGTGATTTGCAAGTCACAGGCTGTCATTTTGTATGCAAAATTACTTGTTATTAAAGCTAATATTTGTTACTTTGATTTTAAATACTAACGACTGTTTTCTGAAAGCCTATTCAAAGTCAGACGTATTTAAATTACACGCAAAGTGACTTTATGCATTGTTATTTCCGCCAGCTAATCGCAATTGTGAGAGAGATGCCTATAATTTGATAACAGACTCTATCCTGCTTTCGCTGAGGATCAGGTAATGCTCGGTTCCTATGAAGAAAAACGAATCGTTTTAGTTACCAAAGGTATTTTTTTCATTGTCAAACTGGGCATATATATTCGAAAGCTAATTTTACCTGTGATAGCTACTTGCTTCATTATTGGTAAAGATACAAGAGTCTTAATTTTAACCAATAACGGTCTGTACATTAAAGGAATCGGCCATTAAACGACACTACATTTGTAACGTAGGCCCACACGCTTGCACGACAAATCACTTAAAGCGTTTAGCGCTAAACATAATCAAATTTTAAAACATTGTTCTGTTTCGGTCAATCATTTTGAAGAACAGACAGATCAGAAACAGAAATTTTAAATATGTTTAGTGTTACAGGCATTTAGAGATTTGTGGTGGAAACAGGCCTTAGTATCCCTTCAATAGTAGCCGAGAGAAAAGTAATAATTCACGTTAACCGAAGAAATGATAATTTGGGTCTTACTTCTGTGGGTGTGTGTGGGAAAGGCGGAGGACCCGACCCACTCTTACAATTCATTCTACAGATCATAAAGGACAATAATCCAGTCGCAGATTCATATCCGACATCGTAAAGCGGCTTACAAATAATAATATACATAGCGAAAGTGAAGCTGAAGCAGTGATTATTCGGACGGTCTTGAACAATGCGCTTGCATCACCGTTGAGTCACAGTTACACTATAGTGATCAGTACCGGGTTTACTTGACAACAATAACAATTGAATGTAGAAATTCTAAGGATTGTAACAAAGGAGGATTGGACCTACTTGAGGTGTGTCACATAGTTGATGGAATGAAGACACTAATAGACATGTATGAAGATTTTGGAGGTAATAAGGTCGTAAGTTTGGGGTGGCAAACAAATGCTAACTAAATAATGAATAATGAAGAAGTTGAATGTTGGAACAAAAATAATAAGATCAATATGGACATAATCTTTAAGCAATGTGAATCTACTTAAGTAGTGTTGCTGCAAAAACCCATGATACTAGTCGCGAGGTCGCGAAAGATGAAAACAGTGGATTGGAAAAGTACAGGAAAGTAAAACAAAATTAAAAGTAAAGTGCATGGTTTGAAATAAATAATTTCAAATTGGTATTGGAGCAAAATATTCGGCAGATAGTTTATTATGTAACCTGGAGGTTCTTAAGAGATTTCCCAAGTATGGTAATGGTACTTATAACACAAGGTGTCTCAGTGTGTGGTCAAAATATAAACAGTAT
This sequence comes from Agrochola lota, assembly GCA_947364205.1. Classification (NCBI taxonomy): domain Eukaryota; kingdom Metazoa; phylum Arthropoda; class Insecta; order Lepidoptera; family Noctuidae; genus Agrochola; species Agrochola lota. The sequence goes on from OX376239.1 coordinate 5,052,583, forward strand.
AATAATCATATAACTGCATCGATGCATTTCCGATTTCCTTCCCAAATCGTGACATCCTGATACTGTGACAAAGACAGCAACACAGGATGTGCATTACATAACACGAATGAAAGAGAAAGCGATCAATCAGCTTTTGATGCAACACGACATGAAGACGTTTTATGTAACGTGACATTTAGGAGTTCAAAAGCTTTCTGATATAAGGAAAGATTGGATGGAGCTTTGAGTCTAAAATAATACTACTTTTATGGCATCATTGGGATTATTGAGTTCATACAAAGAAGATTTTGTTATGCCTTTTTATTAATAAAAAGAAAGAAGCGTAGTTATCGTTTGTCGATTACGTGGGGACCTTTCAATTTATTTCCACGTATTTGAAATTAATTCGTTACGAGTAGCTTTGATAATTTTAGCAAAGACTGTCGTTACGAAAACATTCAAGAAGAAGGCATTCAGGTATCTACCGCCTTGGAACCAAGAAATTCAATTGCATGAAAGTGGTCCTGTGACCATATTTAAGCGTATCGTCATCTAACTCTACGTATATATATAGCCCTTTTGGTGCTTGTTTGCTAATTTGCTGTACATACCGCCCACATTTAAAGATGGTTCCAAAAATGAAGTTTCTGACAATCTTAAATACACAACTGAGGGTTAATAACTCATAGATCATAAATCAGGTAGCCTCATATGGACTATAGGACTATACTACAAGTACGTAGACAAAGTTCATTGATAGCGGAGGCCTAATGAGCTAAGGATTAATCCGTAAGTAGGGAAGCCTTGTGTCGGCATGCCAGGGTTCTTGGCACAACGCCTGAAACCTTTCTACAAGCTATTTCTATTCAAATCTATACTTTAAAGGAAGGACACTGGATTTATATTTTATTGGCTACGTGATTTGTTTGGAAATTGGTGTAATGGTGTTTGAGTAAGTCGTTAATCGTGGTTACAACTGTTATGAATACGCGTTGTAGTAAACAAGCTAACTACAAGCCACCGCGCATTCCTGGTTTTTCCAAATAGTACAAAGGTTAAAATGCAGACGATCTAAGTACGACCACAACTTCCAAACCGCTAATAGTAACCACAAAATATGAATGCGGTTAGTATCGGTCAAAAAGAGTACCTTCAACATAACAGTCATAATAATTATGTCAATAAGTACATGTCAAGCATACGACACCCTTTTGTCTCAGAACTCAAAATCACCAATCAAACTATCACAAATCATAGTTATCAATTTGTATTTTAGTCAAGTGAACGGTCATTCATTATAGTGATAATTGGAAACCCCATATCATAGCAGTACTTAAAAAATCGAATGAGCTATTTTAAATTTACCATCACCGTTTGAGCCAGTGTTGGGTATAGCAATCAGATTTTACCGGCTGTCACTTCTACTTATTCCATCTGGTCTGTATTCTGAATCTTGTGAGCGAAAATTACAAGCAACATTACCAAAGAGGTCTAACTGCCTATAAGCTTAAGTGTCCTAAATGTCTGTACGATGACATCACATACTTGGACCATTATTTGGACAGAAACGTGCTAAAATCGATTCATTTGTATTTGAAAGACGCCGATATCGATATGCATAGCTATGACATCATCGGATCTGGTTTGTGTGAGTGATAAGAGGGACATCCTCTTGAATCCTTTGTGCAAAGAGCTGTTCCGATGCATGGATAAAAAGTGCGTTTTGTTTTTTGATAAGGTGGGAATATCAAAATGTAAAACAAAAGACGGTCAACTCAAGCTTTTTCGAAAATAGAATTAAAAGAGAAAACAGTTTATAGACAAATATGATAGAAACAGGAGAAGAAGGAAAGTAAGAAAGGGAACATGGAGAAGGATATATTAGAAATTCTCATTCTAAGTCTTGTATTTGACCACCACAGTAATTTGTGGTAACGTAGTATGGTCACTGGATACTTAACATCAGGACCAACTGTCGACAATGACTCTCATTTACCCCATGTAACTGCAAAATCTTGATTTCAAACAAAAAACCCCATTACATTACTTTCTTTCCCTTGTACTAGTATGGCCTCTCTTCCCCACATCATGCCTAACCGATCATCAATTAAGCATTCAGATCAGTTCTAACTAACACGTACGTGTGATATCATCTATTTCGTGGGATTTTATCTACTTTATCCTTGTGTGTTGCCATAGCGGATGCTACTGGGTTTTTTTGTATCGGGAATTCTATAGTTACCAATCAGAATCGTACCATTTACACTGCATTTGGTGTCATCATCATCATGTTCTACAACAGTCAGTATTTCAATTACAGCTACAATAGATCGGAAATAAATGACATAACTTTTAGCAGATATCAGGACGTTGTTATTCATCAAATAACCTCGTACTAGGGAAGTATAGGTTCAGCGAATGGGGGGAGTGGTTACGACCGCATTTTTCGCCTGCTACGCTCATGAGATTACGATTACGATTGATGACGCGAGACAAACGTCTTATATTTGCCTGTAATTTCAATGGAATTCAAAATCCATAACTTTCAAACCGGGTAGAAGATAAGTATGGTAGAATCCTGATGAAATCTTTCAAAAGGAACCCAAATTGACTGTATAGTAATAGTAATATCCTATAACATCAGTAACAGTATCATCAGCATCAGTAATCTTTCAAAACCACCTCAACATGTTTTTTTAAAACAGATAGACAGTTCGACTTCCTTTGTTCATAAATAGAGATAATAAAACTTCTAAAAATAACAACTTATTTCATAATTCGTGAATGTGTTCTCTTTACAAGTTCATTTTGCCTGAATTATGAGACTTCCGCAATGATGTCTCTTTTTTAAAGTTACATTAGAGTGCCTTGATCCAATTATATAAAACTGAAAAATGACGGAACGCTTCAAATAGTGGACATTTGAATTTGTATTCAGTAAAGACACAGCTTCTACGTCTGTAGATAGACCGATGGCCACTGGAACAGACGAGTTCTCGAGTGAACTGCCAGACCCATGACACCTCACAGCTTGAACAAAAGGCGGCTGGGGGGACAAACTGGATGCGGAAGGTAGAGAACCGGGTGCTGTGGCGTAACCTGTAAGAACCCATTGTCCAGTGGACTGCGATAAGCCGAGTTGATTGGTTGATTGAAATAGTAAGACTTCCGTACAGAGAATCATAATAAACATAATTCGCAACACAATCATAAAGAAACTAGTCATGACAATTGAATCTAATTTGATTCATAACTTAATCCGATCTAGATTCAAATGCTAAGCAATGTTCTGCAAGGATTTGTGTAATCCCGCCATTGTAGTATTAAATATTATCAGTCGTATGATTGTAGTCACGAATTTATTTGTAAAGGACATTGCTTTAATGGTATGTGAGTTAATAAATCTTAATAATGTGACCATACTTCTAAGTGTTGCTTGAAGCAGTACATTCTGACTGCTTCAAGCTGCACCTAAGGGGTATCGTATTAACCAGTAACTGGATTTTGGAGGACAGACAGTCTGTCACTTATACTGCTATTCAGCTTCATCTGGTTACACTGGGAGCCGACCCTAACATGGTTGGGAAAAGGCTAGACAGATGATGAACGCTTGCAGTGAGAGGGCAGATCGCCGTCTGTCAAAAAGATGGCACTCCACATCTGAACAAAATATATGCACAGAATTTAAAATCAATTAGTCATTTGTTTCTGTCTAGGCGCTTGTGCACGTGAGGACACAATAATATCGAATTATCGTAGGTTAGAACTGTGACAAACCGCGCGCGAGCCGAGCGAAGCGAGCGGTGCTGCGGCAGCGGCCGGCAAGCGCTACGAGTACTTTCAAGTTCGAATTACCAAATCATCTTACGACACATATAAATAACAGCGGATTTGGAAAGTTTTCGAATGGTAAATAGCCATAATTAAAAAGCGTAGGTCTGTAAGTAACTAGAATAATTATTAGCTGAACAGGCAAGACAGAGGTTCAAAGCTATTTCAATAGAAAACCAATGAATCCGATCAAACGGCATGCTAACTAATTATCTCAACTTATTCATTCAAACGCTCGATAGAAATGTCGATCAATTAAAACTCGATTAGATCCACAGATCGATTTGTAAAGATACGCTAATACGTTACGAGTTACGATGTTGTGGCAATCCTTGGCTTGAGCGTAGATACGGTCAAACACACGAAATTAGTAACTACGAAAAACAACCTTATTACTTCGAAATAAAGTCGCGTCTCGCGCAGTCAATCTCCAATTGTTTCTAAAGACGTGTGGTTGGTTGTACTAAGCTGTTTGCTGCCAAGTCCGGTTCAGCAAGTGTGTCCAAAATGACTTCTGGTCGGAAGCCAGTTTCAAGAGCATGATTTGCTATCTAGGCTTTGCTGAAGAAGATTTTATTAGATGTTTTTGAAGATAAGTTACATAGGAAAACATGATTTTACGAGTTTGCTCATAAATTGTTTATGTGAAGAGAGGTATTTGTTTAATTAAACAAACTTAAGATCAATTTGGAACTATTGAAATCTTCCTGAAACTCTATATTTTTTATTTCTTGTTTTTATTTTACCAGTTTGTCGGCGTGATTGATATGTATACCCATGCCAAATTACAGTTAACTAATTCTAGTACTAACAGTCCCTGAGGTAAGCCGCGGACAGACAGACAGACAGACGAACATGGCGAAACTATAAAGGTTCCTTGTTTACTACGGAACCCTAAAAATAATTTGTACCTAACTATGGTTCTTCGTCATTATCTACAATGTAGGTAACTTTAAAGACTCCTAAACTCGTGTGTATTAAAACTATTCATAAAGTACCTAATTCCAATAAATCATCCTATGTGCCATCACCAGTGATGACGCACGTATGCGTCATAGGATCTTCCGTCATCATGACGCTAGATCGCGTCGAAATCTATCCATAAAAGTGTGCCTCACACTAATCGCTTGAATAATGGCTTTCAAAAAACTTACAAAGCAATGTGGAGCTGTTAACGTGACGCCTAACGACGTCAATACATGTCATTATATATTTCTAGTTTTTATTACTCATGGAGTACTTACATGCGTAGTCATAAGGATTTCGCTAAGATTTCCAATAATTCTCAAATGTTAGGTACTAGTAAAATAATAAATTGTGAAGAGCTTACAACATTACCGTTTAAAGCTAACGCAACTAAGTTAAATAAAATATCTCGCCAAGTTCTATAAAGCAATCATTGCTACAATAAAACTAACAGAAATGATAATAAATCTCTTTCCACTGACAAGTTTATACTATCAAGATGGTCTTAATAAGAACTAGCCTAAACAAGCACCTAAAACAATAGCGCATTACATTGACAGCTCCAAAAACAAAATGGCCACTAACCTGGAAGTGCAAGATGATGGTCCATATCAGTCCGAGGGTCAGCTTGGGGTTCCCGTCGACGATGTCCTCAGCCCGGATGTTGACGAGCTTGATCTTCTTGTACCGGAGGAAGTCGAGGGCCATTTGGACGTTCTGCAGCATGTGGAACCGCATACGGCCTCGCTCGCGCGGCTGGAAAATTGGAAATGGTAATGAGAGGTTATGTTGGAAGAAGTATTATTAAATATCAAAAGTTAGGTACTTAAAAGGTTGGTCTGTTTAGTTCTGGGATTAGATTTGAGCTCTATATTTATTTGAGAATAACTTGAGTAAATAAATTGAGTAACGATGACCTAGTAAAAAACTACAGACAACCCCATCCTATTTCATTAATCACCCACATAATTTCAAATACTCCGGCGAACCCAGGGCGGGGTAGTATCGTTTACCTAGCCACACCTGCGATCGGCCTGATTAATTCTCATAGATCTAGATAACCCGTTTAGGTAACTGCTTCCCCTTTCTGGGTTAATGGTGAATCGATGAGAAGTTGTAATAGGTTACCAGGTGATAAGGGAACGAATTGATGGGATATCATACGAGCAATCTCTATTGGGGATGATTTGAAATAACGATAACTTAGTATGTAGCCAAGTGGGGTTCGTGGATAAATAATGACAGCCGCACGGGTCGATCTTAGGTTAAGCTACGCTTGCCGCGGTCGGTCCGTGGATAGGTGACCATCCATTACATATCGAAACCCCTCCGTGCCTCGGAAAGCACGTTAAGCCGTTGGTCTCGGCTATCATTTGTAGGTCTTTGACAGTGGTTAAGTGAGCCCGAAAGTCTGATATTCAGTCTTGCCATGGGTTATCGTATTACCCAGTAACTGAGCTGTGGTCTGATAGGAGGCATTAGAAAAGGCTAGGCAGATCAATTAAATCAAAAGTCATTTATTTGAACTAGGCTTAGAATTTTCACTTTTCGAACGTCAAAATTTGATGATGATAGTACTCGTATGTAACTGCGAAATTGCAAGTATCAAAAGACTAAGAAAAATAAAGAAAGAAAATAAATAAGACTAGAAGATTCTGACCTATTCTATACTACATAGGAATTGGTATTTTAAAATAAAAGTCGATCTTTCAGTTCGTGTTTTCGACATAAAACATTTGATCCAACCATAACTGTACATTAAATAACTATTATTAAAACTCACACCTCTGTACAAAATACTCAGAAATTTCCTACAATAAGCATTTATACAAAAAAATCTACATACATCCACAAAAAAGGCCCATCAAATTCTATGTTTACGGAAACCTAACTTTAACCATTCCTGTTAATAACTTTATTGGTACCGTAGCACACGAATCAGCGCTTAAGCACGCGAAAACATCGTTACTCCAAAATTAATTTACTTACAGACTATCATGAAGGTATCATATGCTTCACACCCTTGTTTTTGTAAAAGTTGAAAATTATAAAGATTAACTGGGACAAACAAAGTATAATAATAATATACCTTATAATTAATAAAAAAGGCAGAGGCCTTTGCCCTGCAGTGGGACAATAAATGCACGTGCCTTCTCTGTATGAGAAGAGTCTCATACAGAGAAGGCACGTGCATTGATCACCACGCTTTTTCAAGACGGGTTTGGCGATTTCAGACTTACTAGACTTAAATAGAGTAAATGATGGTAAATGATGTGATGTTAAAATTATTAAAAGAGCCTTTTTACGATACTGACAAAAGCTAGGAGCTTAGTAAAGCTACTAAGCAGTCACAAGGGATAGAACTCAGTACTGCTCAAATGACTACTCACTAACGAATTCCTTTAATGAATTCTTGAGCAGGTAATTAATAAGTAATCAGGCAGTAAGACCACCTGCATTGTGTTTTCATTAGAAATGCCATGCTTGGAATTGCTGACTATGATGACGACATATTGCGAAATCACATGTACGGTGAATTGTCTGGTTTCATGGAAGCCTTTTGATACTATTGTCAACAAAAATATTATTATTAAAATATTGTTATATTTGCCACCACCATTCACCATTTCTATTCTCAATATATTTATAATACCTTACGGACTTTTGGGGAGGTTTTTGACCAGTATTGACACAGGTCAGTGCTGGTCAAATTCTTCCAGGTTCATCATTATACTCAATTTCTTAAGTATTACTAAAGATGTGTATACTTACGAGGTGTTCGCCAGAAAGCACCTCCAGCAGCGAGATGAGGTTGAGTCCATCGCGCAGATCTTCGAATAGGTCGTTCACGTGTCGGTTCACCTGCACAAAAAATATAATTAGAATTTTGTACTATCTGTGAATATTTTCATCCATTTATCTTCTCTGAGCTGTGGAAATGTGACAGGAGTAGTAAAACCAGCTTTAAATACTGCGTTCAGATCTTTATATTTTTTTGGTATTTGGAGTCAGTCTGAGTGTTATTATGTGATTGTTGTGTAACTCAAAATGCAGAATATCCTTGCCCTCAAAAGCTTTGACGAAATGTTGAGCTTTTGTAGATCATAGATAACTAAATCCTCTGTGCTCTTTTATTTTACCCTGTATTCCATCTCTCTCTTTTATCACTGTAAGAATACTTTGCAAGCGTACAAATGATGCACTACAGTGAACTAAATAAGACCTAGTAGAATCAACGATGATGTTAATGTTAATAAAACAAAAAAAACAGCCAAACATTACTAAGTAAAGCCTAAAAACAACAACAAACAAAAAAATAACCCAATAATAGAGATACAATATAACAATCAAGTCACTAGAATGACATACAGAAAAAAATAATAACAAAAGCAAAATACGTGAAGGAACCACAAAAACGCTGAAATAATAAAACAGTGACTTCAAATAAGCTGCATGCCTATATTAGAACGACGTTACGAACTGTGCTATAAGTAAATTAAATCAATAAGAGGAAGGCAAAGTCAAAATATTAAAACAACCCCATTTGATAACCTTAGCCCATAAAAATAATATCTAATGTCTTCGTCAAATGTTACATAATAATGTACCCAGACGGTCATGTCTGTACTACTTCATTATTTAAGAAATCAATATTGCCCTAGTCTAGCTGGCCTCTGTGGAATACCTAGATTCTACTCATAAGGATTATATCAAATTTAAGAAATACGTTTTAAAGCCAAAAGGAAGATTGGTTTTCAATTTCAGCATTGCTGGAACCTTCTATTTTGAAACAACGCTTTACTTAGATAAAGTTTCATCAAATACAAGGAATGAATGTCATGAAATCTAGGAAATACGTTAGAAAGCAGTATTGGGTTAAGTTTCACTTTTAAAGTTGTTGGGAACTCACAATTTACTATATTGTACACCGATATTAAATCCGATATTGGACTTATCTAATCCATAAGTCCATCAATAGTTTATTTATTTCTATACAAGCGTGCAACATTGTCGACCGCATCATCGCTTAACATCAGGTGACATTGTGGTAAAGCGTGATGAGCCTATCAATTAAGATAAAGTTAAACCCCATTTAAATTTGAATATACATATATTTCAATTTCAATTGCCTTCCCCTCAAACTCAAAGAAAAACAACAATTAACAACAGAACAACAACAAGCCACAACGAACTTACTTGCTGTGGCGGACAACATGGTTGGTTGTTGATCACCTCGCAGACATGGAGACGTGTGTAGGTCTGTCCGAGCAGCGTTGGACAAAGTAATGTTAACACCTGGATGAGAATATGGGTGAACACAGACCTAACACAAGAAGGAGACAATGTGACAAAATAAATATTATGATAATATTCTGTTGGTCCGATGAAAATCCAGACTTAGGGATGCATTAAAAAAGGGTAATCAAATTTTAGTTAGGGAGGTTCTCAATTTTAAATCGTAAAATATTGAACTGTTGAAATTAAAACAAAGGTATAGGCATCCGATACGGTTAATTACTTATTTCATAATTCGATTTTTTCTAGAGAATGGGATCTATTATGTAGGTCAAATAATTATACTTTCATGTCTTCTCGCGTGATAGCGTCAGCGCAGCGCTCAGCACAGGAAATTAGGGTATTACATTGCAATCGTCTTACAGTAGGGTCAGGTAATGATAAAGTTGGAAACGAATTACCACTTTTTTCTTTTTATTACATTAGTTTCTCTTTCAACATTCATGAATTAAAATGTTTGGTTCATTCATAGAAACCAGTTACAGCTTTATGTTTTCATTAAAGGCACGATTGTATTTACTACCAATGAAACTGGAACAGGATGTGGAGTTAAACACATTTTGTCACATTGTAACGCTCAGTTTATTAACTTCGACATATTTAGAAACATTAGAATTGTAATCTTAAGCCAATTTTAGCTTACCTGTTTACGAACGAACACAAAAAACAAATACTAAGTAAAATAAACAATTTATTATTAAAGAAAAATTGCAAAAAAAGATAGCTCCACAATACGTGTGTAAATGTGTGGAAACTAAAATCAAAATAAAAGAAGTAATAACTGAAAAAAATGGCGAAAAGCATGCAAACCAAAAACATAAAGATGATCGATCTAACGACATGGATGATTTTGTCGGTACTAGTCTATCAACTCTTGAATAAATTAAATATACAATTTGACGTTTGCGTTGAGGTCTTTGAATAAACATACATATAATGGCTTACAAATAACAGAAAAACTGTTTAATTTGAACTTATTTTAGGTGAAGATGCCTCAGCAAATATTATCTTTATCGCCTCTGCCCATAATGATGTGATGTATATTCTAGATATTTATTTTATATATGACCGAAATAATTTGGACAAAACTAAACATTAAAAAAACTAGCATTGCATATTTGGATGAATTTATCACCAGCAAATACTGCTAAGCTAATTTATCTGAAGTTTTTTTATGGTTCTACAGAAGTAGATGAGTTCTTTGACACGACAGTGTAAACATAACTGTTCAGAGTTGATAGAAGAGACGACACAGTGTGAAGCTGTGTAAAATACTGAAATAGATATTCTGCCAAATTCCATTACATGTTAACTTCCAAAAATGTTGCTACAATCCAATTTATAGGAGCAATGTAAGATGAAAAATGGCAATTTATCTAAAGGAGCCTAAGCAAAAACAGACGAACTAACGAATGCTGTGTATACTACAGACCTTGAGATATTTCCAGTGCTGCTCCATTCCCAAATGACAAGCGATGAAAAAATCAAACATATAGACTTTTATATTAGTGAAAATTGGTTTTGGGTTTGGCCAAATAACTTTGCGAAAATTTATTTTGCCAAGTGTAAAAAAAGCTGTCACAATTTGCTTGGATACTGAATACAAGTAAGGAATGGTTGTAAAAAATAACACGGTCAATACACCCGATAGATTACATCAATTGTATGAGGTTACACAATAAGAAAATGTTAAGGCATATTGAATGAGCGTTTCATTGTTTCTATTTATATTCGTATCTAAATTGATATTATTAGTATTAATAGTGGTAGTGGTGTAGACGGGTAATTTATATTACTAGTTTATGCAATTATAGTAGCTGATGAATTTGTTGTCTTTCAGGTGGTAATTCTTAGATCTTTAGAAACATTTTTAGTTAGGGATGACAGCGTAGTCTTGTTCTGAGGTTTCATTATGTCATTAATCTTCTCTTTCTTTAGTTTAGCACTCGAAGCTACTTCTGCAACTCTTATTATTACTAAACATCTACTTAGCCGTTGTTCATTATGACTCGTTAATCTAATTAATAAATTACCATCGATCAAATTAAGTACCACTTCCTTTAAGCTAATAGCCATGAATAAATCTTAGACAGATGTATTAATACTCCTTGCATCTTTGTAATTGCACTTAACAGGCATAAATTGAGTGCCTAGATCTCTATCTGTCTCAGCATCGAATTACTAGATAGACTATCTGAGCAAGATTGAATTTGCAACACTCATTGAGTCTGTGATTGTTTGCTTGTTGTCTTAACTTAATACTACTATGTTGGACATATGTTGGAAAATTATATGTATATTCAACAGCTTCTTTTAATATTAAAATAAAAGCTAATAAACTGGGAAACATTTCTGAAATTAGAACCTGGTAACAAGTTTGAATAACGCATGTAAAATATTGATAGAATGATCAAAAACAATTGCCGCTCGATATCTTTTATAATGCTAATGATAAGATCGATTTGCGTTTGATATAGGTAGATTAGATCGTAATTGGCCAACTATTGACTATAAATTTTGTCTACAACTTAAATAGGTACTTTTCCATTTCAAAATTCCACTTCGTTGACCATTTTTAGACTTTCTCTCAGATTTTGTTTAGCTTTCTGCCTTAATACTGTGGATTCGGGTTTCCTTAATTCAGTATTTTTTATTTCATCATTTGCTCGCTTTTCATGGATCATCCTTCACATAAACGATCAGTTAGTCTTAAATTAAATCCTCTCTCCACATTAGGCTAGAGTGGACCCATACTGTTTATTGACTGGACATAAAACAAATGTTCCTAAAAGGAATGCACTGCTGTGAGTCATTATCCATGATGAATACTTCCATTAGGTTGTTACCATTTATGTTACGTATTTTAAGATTGGAAGCTCAGCTTGATGATTAATCGTTGAGATAAAGTGAATATGGATAGATGGTTGGAGAAGATGAGTACAATCTGACGTTGAGGTAGGTGGAATGTGATTGGTTGGTTGAGTTGCTTATAGCTGCAAATTGTTTTCAAATGCAACATTCCTGACATCAAATGTGTGATTAATGATTGTCGGGTACTCGGTAAAATATTAGAGTATGTTAAATTGATCATATAAGTTTGCCTGATATTCGTTACAATAAAAAAACATTCGTGTCGTGTTTACCAATTACTTCAATCTGACTATAAAATGGAATTACATATTTCAATATTGTCATTGAGGAAACAATGTAAGTCGGAATGCAGTCAATCAAAATATTACGAGTTCAACTACATCTAATTTTGTTGAACCAGAAAGTCAACCCCATAACACTTAAGATAAAAAGTCAAGATGAAGATAACATGACAAGCATCTTAATTATCACAACTGAGATGTAATTATGACGAGTAAACGCATTTCCTATGTAGATAATTGTTTGTTTCCTGTAGATATGTCTCTAATTACTACGCAGAAAAAAGTAACCGTTAACGCTAAACGGTTTTTTCTGCAGGAACATTTCACTGGTGTAATATCAGATTTCTGTTTTTTAGATAGTAATCAGTAGCTGATAATCTATTGGCGACAAATAACTTTATTTCACAAGATGACTTTCAAGATTACAGTTTGCAAAGTTTATTGAACTCCGGTTTTTGTGTGTTCCGCCGTGTAAGGATTTTTAATGCGCGGGTCGTGTGCATCATTATGTCCTTTTTAATAAAAAGGTGCTAAAACTGCAAGTAGGTATGCATTATGAATAAAAAGATAAGGATATTAAAGTGGCGTGTTTTCTAGCTAAAATGAAGGTTTGATCATTTTCAAAACAGAAATCAGTCGAAGTCGGTATAATAATAATAGTCTGAGATAAGACATTCAGAACCTTTCAAAATCTTTTTGGAGGCAGTCAGCTCATCAGATTATCAGATGGTTAAGTGGGTAGGCAGGCATTGGCAAACATCGTAGGCGTTCTCACAGGGATCTAACCCGATATGGTTTTAGGTCAAATATGACTGGTCAGCGATCATAAATTTTAATTTCAACACCCACTAAACGAAAGATTATGTCACCGCCTGCCATTTCTGTGATTTCACGGTTTTTTTTTTCACGTGGGCCGCTGACCGGCCTTAGAAGGCTGAACTTTAAACATTATAGAATTCAATTTATTGCTTTTTTTGTGAATGTTGCAGGTCGCTGTTAAATAAAAGAAGTTTAAATTTTAGCACATTCTGTGCCATCTTATAAAGTTTTGTATAAAAAATATCATTTGAGAAATTTTGTTGGGCAGCCCTAGGCTATCCTATTATATCTATATATATATACTCCTGCCCTAGGCTAATTCTTATTGATTTGTGGTTCTCGCAGCATGTCTTCATCTTCCATACATCTCTATCACTCATCATCTCAGTAATCACCCCCTTTCTAGCCGTATCATCTTTCTCACAATCCATCCACCTTTTCATCTTCTCCTACTCTTATAGCCATCCACATTCATACTCAAAAGTTAACTGGCCACCCGATATGAGAAACAACAGCCTCATTCACACCTTAACGATAAAAAAATGAACTACGTTCGTCTCAACTAAATTCAATGTACCTAAAGATCGACTCCTTATCTCCCACTATCAGAGGCTTAAGTCTTATTCACCAGGTCAGGCGGTCAGTTGCAACATAGCAGTTTGATGAGTCATAGATAATATGCTTTGTTATGGGAAACTCAACGGACTCAACGCTCTATGGTATGTAAACATCTTAGTTGTATAAAGTGACAAAGGACTATTATTCTGATTTGTTGTTGGTAAGAGCTTGGCTGTGTTTGAGATTGATTTAAATTTTACTAGCAACCCGCCGTGCTTGCACAGGTGCAATTTCAAAACGTCAAGATTTCTATGCTATATCTAAGCATAATATTACTATTACGCAATATAAACCTTTCGGAATAAATTCTCTAAACGATGGTGAAAACTGCATCAAAATCCGTTGTGTCGCTTAGAAGAACTAAGCAGTCATATATACAAACACGAAGAGCCACTTTGTTTTATACTATGTATGAAGATAGAGATTGCTGTACTATTTGATTGGTATTCAATCGAATTTATTTGATCTTTGACTAAAGTTGCTTTAGCTTGGTGATCGAAGAAAGAGCCGTTTTATTTACCAGTACACGTTTATCTAATGCAAAACAATTGAAGAAGCAAACATTTGTGCTAAGCCTGCTTTTACTGACTGTGCATTAAAGATCATTATGGAACCCCTTATTAGTTGTATGTAGTTACCTTATCACCTTTCGGAAATTTCTTGACCCAAACGTCCTACACTTTTCGAACAAGGAGCACATTCACATCAAAAATAATCATTGAATCGATGTATAACGTTTTTTGTACCACTTTCACACAAGGTCCGACTGTGAGTCACTCCTCGCTTGGTACAGTACAATCTCTTTGTTGCGAATGCTATCATCGGTTAAAATTGCTGATGATATCTCGAAGGCAGATAAATAAACAAGACCACGTTGGGTAGTATTAATATGTAGGGATAATAAACACGAATTTCAACGGATGTGTTGAAATGAGGATGACGAAACTGGTGTGGGGTGGGAAAGTGTAAGGATAACTTTATTTGATGCTGAAGATGTATGTTCTGCGAAGAAATATAAGTATCAAATAGTACCTAAATAAATGATTAAATTGTGACTTTTGCTAAAAGCGCTTTCATGGAAAGAACCAGGAGTTTAGAAGTTATCAGGATAGTGTCAAAACTGGTGCAGTATGGGAAAGTGAAACTCGATTTGATTGAATATGAAACCGGTAGTTACATGAAATATCTTGTACCAGGAGTTCTAACTAATCAGGAGATATAGACGGTAGCATTATCTTATTGATAACGCCATAAAGAAATCTCAACCTTATTTATAGAATCTTGTGTGGTAATGTAGAAAGGGTACCTTTTATTTCAAAACTGTACACAAAGTTGCAGGAATCGTCCTTAGCTACATATTTCCAACATGTACTTACTAATCTACTTCTACACACACACGTATCCAACGCGTAATGGTCTTGTTCTGTGGGTCAGGTCTGGCATTTGCGCATTGCCTTATTTGGTATGTGCAAATGTCCACCGTGCCCCTTCACTTCAGCAAAGTCACCGGATTAGGCGCCGAACACACTTGCGATTGTGAAATGTGCTGTTCTTGGTGGATGGAATGTGGTGTGAAAGATGAACTGTATATATTTTGGATGTTTTTCTATTCTACGCTTTGAGGTTGGAGAGCAGAGCTATTGTAGCCCGTCGTAAATATTTTTCTGATTATTCAAATGGGAGCGGCTTCAGTTCAATACTCATAAGGAGTAGAAATATAAAAAGCCAGCTGGTGTAGCTTCTTACTAAGTTTCGGTACCTTTTTTATAAATATTAAAAAAACAGTAAATATTAAAAGAATGAAAGGATATATATCGAGTAATTTAGGCTACAGAAGACATCTATATATTAAGAGACAAGAATTGGTCATTGGCCACAACATAAGCTTTATGTTCATAATCCCATAAATATCATACCGACAGATGAGAAGTTGAGGCTGTTCATCCCAACTCACAAAATCATTTCCTCTAACCAGCCCTTTGAAGTAATCGCGAAAAGCAATACAAATATGTTTGTCCAATAAATAAAGGAGGTCTGCTAATAACATCCTGTTCGTTTACAGACGGACAAACGGACAGCCTACAAAGGAATGTATTATTTGATCTGTTGGTGCTTTGTTCTGGGGCAGGTTAACGACTGGTGGGATTATGTTTGAGGTATATTTTGCACGTTTGCTTTTAAAAGCGGTTGCATCAATTGGACTTTTTGCAAATTTCCGAGAGATTTTGAGTATTTGTTACTGATTTACGGCAAAGGTGATCAAAGGTGAAAAGGTGGTGATCAATGCTTGTTTTTTTCTTTATATATATCACAAAAAGCTTGTTGCATAAGCAAAAGCATAATCAGCCTATATTGTTCCCATTGGTGGGATAAAGCCCTCCTCTATGTGAGAGAGTGTGAACCGTAATCCACCACGCGGACCCAGTGCGGGTTGGTAGAGATTACATGTCTTCGAATTTTTGGTTCTAGGACATGCCGGTTTTCTCACGGTGTTTTTCTTTACCGTTTTGAGAACAGATGAAAATATTTTAGACAAAATAAAGCGCCTGTTAGGGTTCGAATCTATGACCTACAACTCGTAGGTAAGTCGCGGGTATAACCTCTGGGCCACCACTGCTCCAAGAAGTTTTTAAAGCAGGACAATTAACAGGCTGTATATTAATATACAACCTCAGACACTCCAACTGATTTTTAATTCAATTGACCTATTTCAGAGAGGAAAAAAATCATTAAAAAAAATGTTGAGGTTTTATGTGCTGTTTTAGTTTCACTGGCAATTCTGATCGTTTCTTGCGTCTGCGACGACGCTCTACTCGAGGGAGGGGTCGTCACCGGGCGGTTTTAGCGGGTTTGCGCATGTGATGGCTTGAACTATTAATAAATAGACACGGCAACGTTTTTAATGAAGATTTTTTTTAAAATGTGGCCTATATAAAAAAAAAAGTGGTTCAATGATTCTGCTCGTTATTCTGATGAAACTATTTTCAGGTTTTGCGCATTTAACGTTACACGTTGTATAACAGAAACAGCATACACCAACCAATTGTTTGATTGGTGCCCGTTTCCCGAGCCTAAATCCATTTACCGGCTAAAATTACTAACTCTCTCAGAAATTTTCCCCACAAAAGCCCAGGACCTCACTTTCGCCAGACCTGACCATAGAACCAAAAAAGCAGTACACATCACTGCATTATTGAAAGTGCAAGCTGCAAATGATAGACATCTGGCGCGTGGACTGGATGCAGAAGGCGAAGAAATCTAGCTAAGATTCAATATGGAAGAGTCCCATGTCTACTGAAGGACTGCGACATCCTGTGTTGATTGATAGATGATCCAAATAAGCATGCTCCGCACGTAACTATTAACGCATTCAATTATACTAAACAGATGATCCGATCACGGATATGAGTTTAATGAAAATTTATGAAACGCAAATGATATGTTTGTCACGGGGATTACATATCTGAATAACACGTGGCATAAGCTAATATTATTAAGTATTCTTTCAAAAGTTCAGGGACATTTCGTTCTTTGGGTCCTAAATGTGTTCTGCCGATCTATTCTGTAAAAATCTCACCGCGAAAACATAGGTGAAGTGAGTTTGAAGTAAGCTGTTTGTTTGTTTGTTTTTTTTTTAAAAACGTTGCCCCACACTAAGAATGTCTTCTTGTATCGTGGGTGCGTTTACAAACATAGAAACTCACATACACTAACACCCAGACCCGGAACAACTACTTGCAGATCATACAAATATTTGTTCCGTGCGGGGATCAAATCCGCGACACGTTGCGCAGCAGTCGATCACAGCTGTCTGTTCAAATAGAAAAAAAAAAAGATTCTTTAAAATGAGTTCTAGAGAATGAGTTATAGAGTTATCCTCCCACACAAAACGGCACAACATACAGACATATAAACACCTTAACGTCACTGCACGTCAACAGAACTAAGTCAAGTGCGTGCACAAGTACGGCACAGATCATTATACAGACGAGAACGTTTATACGTGTCTCACGACTGTTCAATGAATATTGACGTCTGTCCTCCGCCAAAGTGACAATTTATAGCACACGATGGATTTACTAAGTGATTATGGCGCTATAACAGTACACAGAAGAATTACAGTAAAGTAATTTTAGTCAATTTCACGCTCAAAAGAATCATTAAAATCAGATTGAGGCGAAACCCGTGAAGGGCGCGGGTCTTGGCGGGACTCGTCGGGAGTCTTGACGGACTATTGTCTGTGAAGAAACGTCCCGTATCTTCACAGACAAAAGTTTTATGACACGTCCCGCGGGGGAGTCGCCTCAGTGAGATTAACTTTAGTCATCCATCACTGACTGACGGTGAACTAAAGGTATGATTCCCGAACCCAGCTGCACGCAGCAGTGCTGCCGCGACGTTGTTGCCTCGGTAGTGCTGCCTACCGCTTACGCTGACCGCTGATTCCGAGCACCTATTGTTCGTAGTGTCTAGCTGTTTTGTTGAAAATTTACTTGTCAGCGTTCACGTGTTATCGCTAGGATGAATGCTGCACTACTGGTCTGACGTGGCGGCAGGGCGACACTGCCGCGACATTGCTGCCGTGCTCGGAATATAATCTCATATAAACCTATAGATAATTATGGGGACCAGTAGTGACGCGGCAGAACTGCTTCGGCAGCACTGCCGCGTGCAGCGGGGTTCGGAATCATACCTTAATACTCGATCCTACTTTGTACCGGAGGTGCCATATCTGTGATGTGGTCAATAGACTTTGTGATGATGTCAAGCAGTGGGTTATTATATGTTATACCTTCATAATCGGTATCTGATTTGGTCATGATGATGCAACGTATTATAATAAAACTTCTATTTATGATTTACTTACAAATCGTATTGCACAACGTGTAGTGCTATTTAGTAGATTTGTAATAATTGTCTCATGCACGTCAGCTGTGGGGTCGCTGTCACTAATCTCAACTGTCAGTTCACCAGGAATGGCGGGAAACGTTTAAAAGTGGAGCGTGTCTGTACAAGAGGCTTGGTGTGGTGATGGTTGAGCCATTGTAGTGATGTTTTCAATATTACACTACCGTTTACTGCCTATGTGGTGGAGGCACCAAGTCGATTACTTATGTTGCGTGTAAGTGTTCTAGAGCGTGTTACAAAAGATTGACGCACGTGAGGTTTGTGGGTAAACATATTCGTCTTTCTACATGCGTGCGCAGATTTGATTATAGCTTGTCCAGACCGAAAAATACTGTTATACCACAGTATAATAAAGTAGCAGTATTATATATCGGTAGTGACCTTGAAATAATTACCTACGGCCGCTCGGTAGATACAGTCCGCGTCCGTGCGTAACTACCGCGCACTGGATACACTGCGCACTCGTTTTCTATGCTGATATAATACTGTTACTTATTTATACTGTGGTAATACCTAGAAAGGACTACAGACTTCAAAGAACTAAGTTGAACGGATTCGGAATCCCCTGGATGCCGGAAGTACAAAACCGGTCGAAGAGGCGATGCTTGGGGGAGGCCTATATCTAGCAGTGGCCGTCTTTCGGCTGAAAGGATGATGATGATGAACGGATTCTAAGGTTCGCAGAAATATCAGTGATCTAAGTAAAAAGTATTCTTAACGGACGTCAAACCTAACTTCTGCACTTATTTCTAAAAATGTTGTAATTCTAAGTTAACTACATTGATTTCTAAAACGCGTATCAAGCTGCATCAAAACCACAAAATCTAAATCAATTCGTCTAGCCTAATTATTATAATAATCAATTAGTCGATTTTTTCAACCACGTAATTATGTTTTTGTAATCAATAAGCAAATTGTGACAGTTGGAAATAATAAAAAGATAAAAGAAAACAAAAGAACCGTCGTGTTTACCTTTTTGAGATGTTTGTTGACCCATTTTGTGAATGTCTTCTTTTGTATCGCGTCACGTTCATCTGGAAAAATAAAAATACATAAATTAATTTGGTGTTAAAAAAATATTTATAAATAACATATAAGCTTTATATGTTTAAAATTTTATTGAAATACTGCAATAAATAATATTTGACGGCAGCGGCAGTACAATAGGATAGAAAACTTTTATTTCGTTTACAATACCGAATTATCAATTTTATGACATTTTACACATTGACAGCTTAATAAATAGTTAAAGAATTTGTTTACAACATTTGTATACAAACATACAAATGCAGTCATTTTTATGAGAAAAGTTGAAAACAATCGAGATAAATGACTCCCCTTCATTAAAAAATTAAACATTCCAACAAAAATAATATTTTATAAAAATTTCTAAACATTGGCTGTATAAAAACATCAATCATCAGCATATAAAATTGCACACTTTATTATTCTATCAATATAACACGGCCGAATTTAACAGCTGTCAGGTCAACGAACTTGGGCTGGATAGATAACATTCTTATTTGGTCTATTAATACGTGAACTATTTTGGCGCGCAAGGCTGGTTGCCAAATTATTTCTAGATCGGAAGTACTGATGTATGGAAACTGTCTACACTTTTTACAATGAATGGATATTGGATACGCGTTTTTTGTTAGAGGTTTTTTCTGCCATTGTTATAAAAATGTTATTAGATTCAATCTTTTATAAGGAAAAATGTATGGGAACTGGTAAGTTATAGAAAGATTTTTTGAAGAAGATGAACTAAGGTCATTGACACCGAAGTATTAACAGAATCGATATAGGAAAACAACGGTTAAAAAACTCAATGACAAAAACTGTCGATCTTAGAAATAGCAAATTAACACTTCTGGAGGACCAATTCACCAATTACAGAGCCGAAAATGAGAATGACAATACATAAACACAAGATAAACAAAACGTATGAAACTAGTTCAATTCCATTTAATAACTACTAACAACAAGCTAAGTCGCAGAATCTAGACCAACATTGAACCTAGATATAAAACAGGAAATTATCTAAACATACCAGGAGCGAATGAGACGGAAGAGCTTCGCGATATCTTAATTAAGCGTGGCGATGGTTCATTAAAATGTTTAGCGTACCAGGCTGTCAGGCCGGCCAAGTATGGTCGCAGACTTAGAGCTATGACTTTGTTGAATGTAGATTAGAAAGATTGATTGCAGATATTTGTCTGTATATGTTTTGATGAAGCAAATATTATGGTGCGCTGAGTTGTTGAAGAAAATAATCAAGTGATTGCGATTGATTCGGATTACAATGAGGATACTATAATGGTTAAAGCAGCAAACACGATTCAAATAATACATGACGAGACTATCAGAAAGAGAATGATCAATAAGGAGTCAAGATCTACAACAGATTAAGAGCAACGGAAGAAAAAGGACGCCATTACAAACATTTATCGCAAACATTAGATTTTTGAGAGAATCCTACTAATCCAAACTACATCATTCTTTCATCAGATTATAGACAGATCAGTACAAAATAGGATATTTATCAAATCTGAGTAAGACGCGAACAGATTGTCATTTTCCCCATTCTACAGCGGCATAGCTCTTACAGTGTGCGTCACAAGCAAGTTTAGTGTACTCAGATAACCATCAATATTTTGTACTTCCGCGCTAACCATGCTTATTGGTTGACATGGAAGCAAATCAATTACTATACCTATGTTACTTCTAATTCAATGCGCACGTAATGATGTAGTACACACCCTCGACAAATATCTGGTACGATTTTATTGAAGTGTGAAGTGGAGATGTTGTTATTTTGATTACCTGCGAAAACAAGTTTTTGGATGTTTTCGGTGCTTTGTCCAAAATATTTGGCTCATCAATTAATTTGTATTCTTATACTATATATTAAACGTAAGTTGGCGGTTCAACGGAAATGTCTGATAAGTAAAATATTTTGGATAGCGTCCTGGCTAAATGATAGTCAGACCATCTCACCAAAGGACATAATATTGTTGTACTAGGCGACTATAAAATAAAAGGAGGGTCAGTAGCATCCACTGTAATACTAATAAATAGGTCAAAGTTACTATGCAAACAGTAGTACTCGTATTTTAATTGAATATAATCAATAATAAGTAAAGAAGATGTGCTAGAAGCTCTTTATCTTTACAAAGATTGACTAGGGGAACAGGTTTCAAAAGAGTTCTCACACTTATACTCCAGAGCTCATGTGTCGGCATCGAGTGCTGCCTCTGTTAGCAGTTTCGCGAATGTAATTGACAGAGTTATCAAATGAGAGCACGATTATGTTATGATGAGTGATGCCAATCGTTCCGGCGCCGGCGCCTGTAACCATTCAGTCTTTTGAATAATGTTTTAGCACGTTTTTATTTGATTTACTTCTACAGTCGGATTGGTTTAAAGTCCAATTTGTAGGTACTTATGTTGCAGCAGTAACTGAAATCTTTTAATCAACACATTTTCGTTATTTATTGCTGAAGATATATTTGGGCCCTTCCAAGTTACGCCACAAACCTCAGTTCTCCGCCTGATATCTTTAGGAAACAAATTGCAAACCTTTGATTCGGGGATTTATGACAACGAACATTCCAGCAAGCCGCAACCACAGAACTAAGAAAACAGGATCAAACAGAATTCCTCTACTAATTCGTCACCACGTCCGCCACAGCCTTGACAGTCAGTCCAGTGAAGTGGATAATCCCAGATAAACTAAACGTGACGTACAGCGATCAATATCCACTGTCAAACACGAAAGACCTAGATTATAGACAGCAGAGATCTTCAAATTCTTTAGAAAATGACGCACACAAGGGAATGGTTAAGCGC